>JAQQAF010000003.1:29093744-30369994 GCA_029747655.1 Ensete ventricosum | reverse complement strand
GTCAAGTTGGAGGCCTTAAGATGCGTATGAAGGACAGATTGCATGCTCTCTTCACGAAGTTTAGATTGGGCCGATCACTAACCCTAAGAAGATCACAACATGGTGAGAGTTTTGATCGCAAGGAGAACCCACCAGAGAAAGAGGAACAAGTGACGGACAAATCATATCCATGCATAAGGGTGGACTTCCCTCGATGGGAAGACAGATACCCGACCAGGTGGATTTCACGTGCAGAGCGGTACTTCCACTATCATAGGACCCCGGAGGCTTTGATAGTCAATATTGATATCATCCATCAAGGAAGAGAAGTTATTCAGTGGTATGATTGGTACAAGAACACATACGGAGTATCCACATGGAGGAAATTCAAGAGCGGGCTACTAATCCGTTTTAGATGGAGGGAGTACGTGAACATGAACAGCCAACTCGTGAAGATTCACCAAACCTCAACCATGTAAGAATAACTCAAGATTGGTCTAAAAAGTAGTTGTTAGGGACGTTCATGGAAGGATTAAAGCCAGAGATCAAATGCAACGTCAAGGCGCGACAACCGTATACATTAAGGGCTATCATCTCCTTCGCCCACATCCGTGAGGAATGGTTAAACAATAATGCCCGAAGGACCAAGATCATGAACTCCGAGAAAGATCGGTGAAAGGGCTATGTTGGACTGTGACGAACCATGGAGTAAAGATCACTGCTGCAAAAGGGAAAAGCTTTTGGTGATTGAACCAATCGAGGATCCAGAACCTGAGAACTTATATCCTAAGCCTGAGAAGGAAGATGTGGAGTAAGAACCATAGCAGGCCATCAGTACCATACATGCCCTAACCAACTACGCCAACTCGCAATCTATGAAGATCGATGAATTCCTCGAACACCAGTCGGCCACCATTCTTATCGACACCGGAAGCACCAATAATTTCATGGATAGCAAGGTTGCTGCTTAACTCTCCGGATTGAAGATTGCAGTAGGTTCTATATAAAAGTCACAGATGGCCAAATCCTCAACTGTAATCGAAAGTGCCCTCGGGTTAAACTAGTTTTACAAGGCCAAGAAATCACCACGAACTTCTTCTTCCTACCACTTGATGATTATCAAGCAGTGCTCGACGTTGAATAGCTATCCACTATATGTGATGTTTTCTGGAATTTTTCCAAATTAATCATGAAATTTTTCAGTCGTGGGAAACAGGTGATCCAACGAGGAAAGCACGAGGGTGAAGTATCGATTGTTTCTACGTAACGCATGGAGAGGGTGCTGCATAAATTATATATCGGCTTTCTAATACAACTTCAAGGACTGAAAATGGAGGAATCAATTATGAACAAAGATCCAAACCTACCCTCATTACTTGCTGAATTTTTGGATGAGTTTTTGCTAAACTAACAAAATTGCCCCCTTCCCGGCCGCTTGACCACCGCAAGTTCGTAGATGATGATAGCAAGATCAGGATTCCCCTCATGACATTGTTGAGAAAAGATATCTTCCTCTAGTCGGATGAAGCTATAGCAACCTTTGATGCCCTCATGGTTGCGATTTCATCTACACTGGTGCTAGCCTTACCTGACTCTGACAAAGTGTTCGTGATCAAATCTGATACATCGAGAGTCAGAAGTAGTGTTGTCCATATACAAGATGGCCGACCCTAGCCTACATCGGCAAAGCCCTCTCTCTATATCGCCTGAAGATATCAATCTATGATGAGGAAATGTTGACCATTGTTGAATTTGTGGCTTGGTATGATACAGGCCAATGGGACAAAGGAGAGATGAAAATAAGCCCTGAAAAATTACAGCTTCTACTCACTCCAAACTCATATCATGCTAACATTACCATAGACTCTACCAAAGGGCAGCCACTATTTCAGAGGAAAGTCTGGCTATCATTAAAGAACAACCACACGCCAGCCCACACAAGAAAGAAGCAGTCGCTCGACAAGCGCCAGAGTAGAAGAAAGTTTGCTATTGAAGATCAAGTATTCCTTCATCTTATGTCCTACTAGTAGGAATCTATGAAGACTCGAGCCTTAAGGAAGTGGTCTCACTATTTCTTTGGACTATACAAAATTGAAGATCACATTAGAGTCGTGACTTGTGGATCGGATCTGTGCACCAATTCATAAATACAACTGATCATCTAAGTATCCCACCTCAAATGGAAGATTAGAGAGGATGACTCAACCCAGATCCAACCACTAGATATCTTGACTAATGAGGAGGCCCAGTTCCAACTAGAGATTACATGAGATCGCAAGATCATGATGCATTACCGTCGATGCACTATTGCTGATAAAAAGATACAAGACAATATTGGACTGCAGGATTATAATGCACCAACTACAGGGGTCACGAGGGAGCCTCATGTAGAGTTGTAGATCATGACCCAGATTCATAGAGTCTCAACATTGAGGATAAGGTTAATTTGAAGAGGGCGGGTCTGTTAGGACCCTAGTTGAGTCGGGTCCTAATTAATTGAGTCGAGTTCTTATATTAGGCCTTGTTGGCTAGCCTAGGCTTGACATTAGGTCAACTAAGAGGAGATTTGAGTCCATTATAATAAATCAGGTCAAATCCTAATAGGGTTAGGATTCAACTGAAAAATCCTAATAGGGTTAGAATTCAACTGAACTGGAGTCTGGTTAGGAGTTGGAGTTAGATTCAGGTTGGAGTAAACCAAGTCAAGCTTATAATCAACCCAATTGGCCGCCCACCTTGATGAGGAAAAGTCAGGTAGGGCTGAGAGGAGGCGGCTAGGTTTTGAGATGGGAGTATTTCACTTTGATTTAGAGTTTGATTAGGAGTTGGAGTCTTAGTTTATTTGAAGTATGAGTCATATTAGGAATTAGAGTTTTGAGACCCTATATAAAGCATATAGCTATCACTATTTTGGCAAGTAATAGATCAATCTTTTCAGCCATTATGGCTGACTACCAAGGAGGGAGGAACCCCTATAGAGTTCCAAGGAGGGCTGATCTCCTATAGAGGTTAACCCAAGCTTAGAATCCTGTGGGGTTCTAACATTTGCCCCCGCTAGCTGAAAGCTAAGTGGCAGAACCATCTCACCAGGGTGTTCGTTGAGCTTGCTCGTTAATGAACATTCTTGCGACATCAAACTCTTCTTCTAATGTTAAAAATGTTACAGATTTTATGTCATGACTTGGGAGTCGATATGGCTCGGTCCTGTCCTGAGAGCACAAGGTTGTCCACGTGGCTCCTTGGGGAGAGGATATTGAGGGAGTGAGGTTATCGAGAGGTCATATCCTAGCTTCTGTTGCTCCTTCGTAGCCGACTGGAGGTAGAGCTTGCTCGGCTTTATCCATGCTATGGTCCTGCATAATAAGTCGATGTCGATGAGGGGATTCCCGACTCGACCCTCCGATGTTTAAATTAATAAGTAACTTTTGTGATGTCCAAGGTTTAAACCCTTACGATGATCAAAGGATCGATATTTATACCCGACACGATAATTCAATCATATATAGATCGTTAACAACCATCAATATTTCATGTGATCAACTCGTATATTCATGATGACATGGGTCTACCCGTTCAACTCTCCGCTGTGCGACACTACCTTTTGGGTTTGCTTCGTTTTTTTCTGGGCTCATTCTACACGCGCGTTCCATGTCGATTTGAGGTAACCGTTAGCTGTGATGGCATGGGTGGTGTCAGAATCTTTCTTATCAGAACCTAACCCGATTTAGTTCGCCTGAGTTGCACTAATATAGACCACGGGATGTCATATTACCGTCTCAACGTGTCACTTGTCCAGCGCGTCACGTCGATGTTTCCTACGTGCCCCGTTCGATGCGCAAAAACGTTGCGGAGACTGACACATGATAGATGATCGGTACAATTTTATTTTATTGATCGAAGACTAGGATGCAACGTCAGTGATCAATGATGACATCACAAGCAACCAATCAATGGTGATCACAACGTCACTCTTCCTTTTGGTCCTTTCACTTTTCCGATTTGAATTTTATTGCAGATGGGAAGTGATAACGCGGTCAATATCGAGACAATTCGGACGCCGTCATCAACGCGCCGACCTTTCGGTCACATCGATGGTGGTAGCACACGGTTCCTCGGGTATGAACTGACGGGTAATCTAGTAATTTCCTGGCAACGGCGGGGAGATCCATAGCACGCGTGGGTATGCTCTCTTTTCAGCCGCTTTTTCTTTTATGATGCAGTGTTGGACAGGATGGGGTTCAGCTTTTCCATCTAATCACTGGCAACAGGAAGAATCAAATGCACGTGTTGATCGAGCTGACGGAGACCACTGTCTTCGCTATTCCAGGCCTGACATCTGATTTTTCGTTCTCATCATATCGCAGTAAGTTTGACTGCCAGGCATCCGCTTCTGGCAAACATAATTACACTCTTTAACAACGCTGGGAAGATAGGTACACAAAGTATAATTTCAAATGTGTCATGTGGCACATAATTACACTCTTTAACGACGCTGGAAAGGTAGGTACACAAAGTATAATTTCAAATGTGTCATGTGGCACATGGCGTACCGTAGTCTAAGTATGAACAAAATACCTGTCCATGCTTCCTTAAGCGGCACTATCTTTCGCAGGGAGGAAAATGAACGATGAGAGTCGACGGTGCCAGAGCATGCAAGTTTGCCATAGAAGAATTTAGAACCTGGGCCAGAGGAATAAGAACAAGCGGCGATGGGGGCCATAGGCATTGTGGCCGACAAGTCACGTCTTTGGGTTGTTTCTTATTGTCATCAACCGACACGCTATCTCTCTCTCTCTCTCTATATATATATATCTACTCCTTTCCTTGGCTGTCTTGGTGAGAACAGAAATCAAGGAGACGATCCACATGCGCGCACCAATGCGGCGGTTTATTCCTTCACCAACAAACCACGATTGGCAATTTGGGGGTGTGTTTCCTGTAATATGTTTTCTACAGGACAGCAGATCTTCACCGTGATTACCTGCCACATAAATGTGCGCGATCTGCCGGCGCCGTCTAAGCGACCTTTATTGAACCTCCCTCTCCCCACCCCGACACCGACCCCCCTTTCATACCTTTCATTCTAGTCCTCACGCACACATACGCGCGTTACGCCCCCGCCCGCCTCCACACCACCTTCCTCCTTTCCTGTTATGATGCCACGCAACAACTATTCACACACCACAACCAACTTTACTCGTTCGAGAGATAGTTGTAACGGTGTTTACGAAAAATATGTCACGGAACCTACCACAGCACGTGGCGGCGCAGGTGGTCCAAGGAAAGGGGACCACCTCCCGGTCGTAGCGATGGGGACGTGTCCGCGATTCACGAGCCGCTTGGTTCGTCAGCAACCGTCCACCGGGACCGAGTCGTGGTCCATGAGTTCGCTCGTACGGCGACTGTCTCCAATTCTTACAATAACAGTTCCTTATCTACTCGATTTTGACACACAAATTTCCTACCTTCCTTGTTATTGGCCACAGCTTAATGGCCCACATTCCATAAACAGAAGCTAGCTGCACCATTCGGTATGCAAAACAGTAACGACGTGCCACAAGAGAAGCACGTGCAGCACCGAGTCATTTGATACGCCACTCGGTGGTGCTTGCGTCGCCAGCCGTCTGATCGATCCGGGAAATCATCACCGTCCAATAAATGCACCTTATCTCGCGATAAAACGTTGATAACTTGAGAATAAACTATACTAATGAGGATAAATATTTGTCGGGCGGAATGGAGACGTCTCGGTGGCACTATAAATTTCCCACCCGCCCACATCTAGCCCTCTCTGTATGCTTCGGTGATGGTGGTGGAAACGTTGCGGGCCACAATGGAGGGAACCGTGCTGGCGCCGGCGGAGGCAGATGGAGGGAAGGAATCGGCGGCGACGATGGCGGAATTGGGAAAGGAGAAGCGCTTCCGTGGGGTGAGGAAGCGACCGTGGGGGAGGTTCGCGGCGGAGATACGGGACCCGTGGAAGAAGACGAGGAAGTGGCTGGGGACCTTCGACACCGCGGAGGAGGCGGCGCGGGCCTACGACGCAGCGGCGCGCAGCCTCCGAGGCCCCAAGGCGAAGACCAACTTCGGGTGTTCCGCTGCCGTTCCGGCCCCGCAGATCGGCTGGAGGATGGCGTCCCCATGGCAACTGGGCTTCCCGGATCCGGCGTCAGCACCGAGCGGGCGAGATCTGTTCCTCAGGCCTCCGGCGGTGGCAGTGGCGAGAGGGTCTAAATTCTCCGGATACGGGTTCGAGGCGGTGACGATGATGATGACAAGGGTCGAGGAAGAAGCTCCAGAGGCGGCGAAGGAGAAGAAGCCCTTCTGGTTCGATCTCAATCTACCCCCTCCTCCTATGTGATGTACATCACCGACTGCCAGGATCGCTCGCCCCCGATCCGTTTCGAGCTTCTCTTTTTTCCGTTTTTGTTATGTTATCTTTTTTTTTTTTTCGTGACTCTTTCTTTCATCTACGGCGGCTCTCTTGCTGTTTGTAAAGCTTTAATCAAACGCTCATTTTCCGGTTTAAAAATAAAAGAAAAGAGAGGAAAAGGGGAGAACACCCTTATTAAGGACTCTATGAACGCTGCTCGACTGCGAGTTGACTCAGCGGTCACTCGTGCGGAGTGGACGGGAGAGGATATCTATGGCTTGATGGACAGAATTACCATCTGACCTCGTTGTCGTTGCTTTGTTTCGCAAGTGCAAATAGAAAAGCATGGGGGTCGTTTTCGTCATTTTAAGGGCCCAATATCGATGAAAGTGTTTCCGGCGAATTGACCCGGTCATTCCAACATTGTGCTTGCGCAAATTTCATGGATGAATAAACTTATATTTTAAAATGTGAAAAATCATAGCGCAGTACGGAGCGGTGTACGGCCTTTTTACCAGGGTATTTTCGACTAGTTATTGATTGCAATAGTGTTGATAACGTAACGAGGAGGAAACGACGGCCCATGTCTGGCGTCGAAAAGCTGACGGAGTACTTTAACAAAGAAGAAGAGGCGAGCGGGACAACAAGCGGTTGTGTGACGCGCCCATGTGGCGTCGGGACGCGTCGATGAGACCACCTTGAGGACCTCCCGGCTACCCATCTGACAACCACGCGTCGGTGAACTGCGCACGACCTCACAGGTGCATTGACTGCGAGATTGCTGCCGAGCTCACGGATGGGGTCCAACTTTGCATCCGAAGGGCGCGTGCGAGTTGTCGCTTGCACGTGCGAGCGCGCACACGTGGCAACTGCATGCTTGTCACAGGAACGCAAGGCGAGGGAGCGATTTGCTCGGGGGTACCCGACAGAGCGAAAGTGCACGAGTGCGAGCCGTTGATGACAATATGGACGATTAGGGTGCGTGTCGCATTTGTTGCGGTGGGCACGCGATCGCACTCGCGACGCGTGTGGGAGGCCGCACCAGAACTGTGGACGGGGACAAGGCTGCGTTCACGTGTAGGCCGGGAGAATACCACACGACATGGGGCCCACGCCGCTCAGAGATTTTGATGAGTGGTTTTGGGGGACGGCCGACCCGCACCAGCCCTGCCGTCACCCTCGGTCTCTCTCCCCCTTCTTTCGTTGTTCCCGCCTCGCGTACACCTGCGGCGACCGGATCAATAAAAAGAAAGCCTCACTCATGGATTTTTTTAAAGAGAAAATACGCGTTACTTTAACCATGGTTATAGAATTGGAGGATTAATTACGAAAACTGTTTTCTCAATCAGTGGTGAGTCCCCGCATGGTAAGACTGGGCTTCACCGGTGTTTTAGGAGAAACGATTAATAATGATCTATGTGGTTTTAAAGAAAGGGTTAAGGTTAAATTTAGTTATTATTATTTTATTCTGGATCAATTAAATTTTTATGATTTATTTATATCAAAATAATTTTTATATTTTAAAAATATAGTATATAAACTTTTCTCATTAAATGAGTTAACACATTAGAGTTTGTTTAGTCATATTGACTCATAATAAATTATTAATATAATAATATATATAATTTAAGTTTAGAAAAAGATTTATTTTAACCCTTATAATTTTAGTTATGGACCACTTAAGTAATTATGGTTTTACTCGTATGTAATAATCTTTAAATTTTAAAAATATAACAAGCCCCTCTTGTTAAGTCTAAGTTAACAAATGTTATAGTCTATTTATGTGACATATTGACTTATAATAAATTATTAATATAATAATACGTATAATTTAAATTAAAAAATTGAGAGCACTATCAATAGTGAGACGATGCGTTATCATGCAAACGACCATCAGCAACAGCATCGAGCTACTGCTACTTAGTAGGGCATCGTACACACGCAACCTCTCCCATGTTGACAATGAGCTTAAGAGCTTCTGGTCCTGCCTAAAGTGGATGTGCATCAACAAGTCTGATGCTAGACATGCAATGATCTCGTAATCCCTCTTCATCCTCTTAGGAGTTCTTGTCTCCATTGCTTCTCATTTCGTCCTCTTCTACACTCCCACCTATCGTGCCTACGACGTGATGGTCCAGCTCTCCCTTGCCTCTGCTTCCAACCTCCCCTATCTCTGTCTCTCCACCTTCGTTTATCACTATGACCTCCACCGCTTCCTCTTCTCGGCAAGATAAACTTTTTTTTTAAACTTAAAATATACATGTCATTGTATTAATAATTTATTTTGAGTCAGCATGTCACGTAAGCCGACTCTAATATCTATCAACTCAAACTTAGCATAAGGGGCTTATATGCTATATTTTTAAAAATATAGAGAGATATTTTAGACACAAGCAAAACTATAAGGGCTTAAGTGATCAATGACTAAGATCACATAGGCTAAAATAAATTTTTTAACTTAAATTATATGTATTATTATATTAATTATTTATTATGAGTTAACATGTCATGTAGAAAGACTCTAATGTTTGTTATCTCAGACTTGATGAGAGAGACTTATATGCTATATTTTTTAAAAATATAAGGATTATTTTAGATACGAGTAAACAATAAGGGTTTAATTAGTCAATGACTAAAATTACAAGGGATAAAATGAACTTTAACCTAAGAAATATGATAGGTACGAAGATATCATATTTAAGTAGTTCATGAGTGGATCATAATATGTTGTAACATGAGTGTTTGTGCTTTCTTTAGCCCATGAAGATAGCAAAGCCTACATGTTGAATGGGTTAGGTTGCAAAACAAGGAGACGACTCAGTTACAACCTTAATGTCTTGTTTGAGAATATATTGATACCCTGCTATCTAGGTTTAGTGACATTAGCATTGGTGAGTCTGCTCATCCACTCCCTTTGCCTAAAAAACTCTTTGGTCGCTCCTCCTCCCATCCTTGCCAATAGGGCCTCGACTACCCCCGATGATATCGCCACGAGGTCTTCGAACCCACCTACATGACCTTCTCGAAGCACCCAAAGGGCAACAAAGTGCCATGTGAAGCCACCCTACTTTGCATCCAGAAGAAGTCCAATCTAGTGATCAAACTTGATCCTAAGGAGGTAAACACCGCCAGTGAGACCAAGAAAAGACTATGCCTATGTTAAGTTCTTGGGCCACGCTCAGGACTATTTTAACAAAACTTTAGGAACTTTCCCATGGCATAGAAATTGTCGATATAGCTTCAGGTTTCTTTTGTTTCCAATTTACCTCTGACAAGGAGATGATCGATGTTCTCTCAAGCAGACCTTGGTTCATAGGTGGTTAGGTCTTGACCATGTATCCCTGGAAATAACTTCTTAGCCTTGAAAGAAAGAGTTAAAGTTGCTCCAACCTAGATTTAGTTTCTAGCACTGCTGCCCAAACTCCTTCATTCTAACGCTCTGAGCAAAATTGCAGCTAAGATTGATAAAATCATCAAGATTGACAAGATTATTTTTATCTCTATGAAGAGTTAAGTTCACCTGGGTTTGTGTCCTAATTAATTTGTCTAAACCTCTTTCGTAGGATTTCTGAATTAAGTAGGGTCGTCACCAATTCTTCTCCTCAACATTTGTTTTTGCTATGGTGCGGTGTGCCACTGCTTGGATCTCTTCCTCGTCGTTGCTCTGAGCTCCTACTCCTCATTGCCTTTAGTTGATGACAATGAGGTTTATGAGGATGGAAAGGTGAAGGGTGAAGGCGCATCCATCTTTAGTCTGTGGGTCATAGTATAGTGCAAATCGAAGGGTCGATCGAGGGCCCACTGGACACACTGTGTTGTTGTTCCTTATGCGGTGGCTGAGGCATCATCATGGCTTGGTCCAATCCAAGTACGTAAGATTGTCAATGCTCCACTCGAGTTGTTTGAACGACTTCCCGAGACGTGGCTTGAAGTCATTCCTTCCTCCTGATTGTCGGAAACCTACACAAAGGTTGGAGTTGGGCAGGGGAGGTTTCTTGACTTGATCCCTTTGATGGTTGAGTTAATAAGAGTTGAAATTGGGAGAGATGTAGTGTCTCACTGCAAGAGGCTCGATCCCTTGGTACTGTTCCCTGGGATGACTTTTATACCTGTTCTATTGTGTTAACATACGTTGATGTTTATTAATCGCCGACATCATCGTACGTAGGTGTTTAATGCCCGCCAGTACCTTAGTCGGTCGACCCATATATTAGGCGTCGACATCACTTGAACTGTTCGGTGTTGCTCCTCACTCCTTGAGGTTATTGTAATATTCCTCATTTTCAAAATATTTGTAATGATCTATTTTAAATTGTTAATGAGGATTTGTTTGATAATAGATTATTTGTGAGGACCTATTTATAAATATAAGGATTTATTTAATAATTCTCTTGATTAAATAATTTTATATTGAAAGTTTACTACTAGGGACCTAAATGTAAAATTTAGAAGTTTGATATAAATTATGGAAGATTTATATTCATTTAAAAAAAGAGAAAAGATGGAAGACATGTGTCATTACTTAGTTAAAGTGGTGCCACTTATGCATATTGCATAGGTGACACATAAGCACCTTACATGCATGCTTGCCACCTAGTAGCCCATATGTTAGCTAAAACAAATAGCAATAAGAGAAGAAAGGGATTGCTGAAACTTAAAATTGAGAAGGAGAAGAAGAAGAAAAAGGAAGAGAAGAAGAAAAGATTTGGGGGCTTTGAGATTTTGATCAAATCTAGATCTGGTATAATTGGTTATCAGGATTCGTAGCCAACCTTATGAAGATAATTGAGTATCAATAGAGGATCATCCACTCTTGGTATCACGAGAGGAATATCACATATGTGCTTGCTCAAACAAATCCCTAGCCAGGGTCATTCAGATTGAGAAAGAAAGAGTTCTCTGGTTGAATCCGATTAGAGCATGACAAATTGATTCTGTATGTGACCTGGTCATACCATGTCTAATATACGATCTCTGTGATATTAGTTGGATGAGGGATTATAGATATACGGTAACTATGAACATACATGTCTGATGGATTTGATTCCCCCTGTACCGTCTGGGGACTATAGCGTAGTGGCCTAGTACGTCCATAGTCGATACGTCATGTGAATTATTATGGGGATAATAATTCACTATATCAGAAGGAGTTCTGATGAGAGTGACTCACGGCCAGCTCGATATCGGGCCTAGAGGATCACACACATATGGTGGATGTTTCAGCGAATAGAGGATTGGATGGAGATCCAATTAGCCCCTATTCTTATTAGATGAGACTCTATGCTGATGGGCTCTTTGATTAAGTCCCAATTAGAGGCTTAAGGAGATTATTGGATAGACATCCAATAATGTAAAGTTAGTGAGTAATTGGATGGAGATCCATTACCCACTGAGGCAAGAGCCCTAGAGTTTTTGGTGGCTTTCTATAAATAGGAGGGGAGACTCATGGTTGATAAGCTGCAGCTTTAGCCACCGCCTCTTATTCTCCTCCCTCCCTCTGCGCAAGAGTTGCGAGATTAGATTGGAGGAGTTTTGCTATAGAGATCCATCATGTGGATACCACTAGAGAGGAGGACGCTTGACCTCCTTCATCTTCTCTATCTGGATATGGAAATATAGGGATCTACGATCTCCCTATGTAAAATCAATTTCTCACACATCGTGGTTTTTCATTTTTTACGTTTTTCTTACGACCTCAATCTTTTGCACGACGATTTGATCTGCGTGAGAAATTAGTTTTTTGTTTTGATTTCTACTGCACGTGATGCTCCCGTTGAGGTTTCCCAACATTAGTGGCTGCACCCCCTTTACTGGGCTAGTTGGTCAGGGTTTTCCCTTGCTTAGGTCGGCTATAAAGCCAACCTAGCCACTCCCTATTCATACTAAGGTAGGTCGGTTATAGAAGGGGCAAAGAGATAATTTTACTTAGGCAAGCACCCCTTGGGCTAGGGTTTAGAACCTTATATAATGATGTAGTCACCCCCTCTCTTTTATAAAGCAAATATCATCTTTTATTCAGCCTTGTGCCGAGTCTAGGAGGGAGGAAACCCTACATTGTTCCAAGGGTTGATCCCCCTTAGTGATCAAAATCTATAGGGCTCCTTTTGGGGTTTTATCATATGGTATTAGAGTCACATTTATGCTATCTTGTAGCCATCTCTGTCACCTCGACCTTCCCAAGCAATTCTCACAATTGTTGCGACACGCACCTCCACCTTTCACCCCAGTCACAGTTCAAATCAGTCTACAGCTGCCCCCTGCGTTTGATCTAGAAATCTGATATATTTTCATCACCCAATCCTTTTCAATACTATAAGATCCTTTACCTTACACATTGAATTTTTTTTTTCATATTTTATCCACCACAAATTTCGTCTGACGCAAATGTTATCGTTGTTGCAAAGGTCAAACACTGTAGAAATTTTCAGCCACTTATTTGCCTCTTGAAACCGGTTTATTGCTTCTTCTTTTTTGCCGAAACTTTTATATAATTTCCTAGATAAACTTATCTGTCATCTGAGATTAATCTCTAGAAAAAATTCAGCTTTATTGTGTATTCTTTCATCATCACGCAGTGCTGAAATTTTACGATGAAGGATCTACCTTCCGTCTATTACCCTATTTTCCTACCATTACTTTGCCAAAAGATTGTCAAACTTTTTACTGATATTAACCACATCTAAATCAAGGATATTTGTATATGTTTCTTAAGTTTTTCTTTGGAATTTACGTCGAGAATTCATCGTTTCTTTGACGTAAAATTTATTTGGCAGGACAGCATATTGCAGCACCTTTCTTTATCGAATTCCATCAGATTTGAGTGCTGTCTTTTGTGGGTTTTTAGACTCTCTTTCTCTCATTTGCAAACCCTACCATCCTCACCAAAAACCCTTCCAAACTGCACCCTAAACTGATCCTAAAAAGCCACCCAAATCAGCCCTAAGCCATAGCCTACTCCCATCTAAACCGATCCACCCATCCAACTGCCCATCCTCTCTTCAAAAATTCTCATGCCACTAACTCGACAACAAAAGAAAGATCTCAATATTATAGATCTAGAGGCATACACCATGACATTAGAGGAGGCCCTCAACACCAAGTTTGAAGCCTTTGAAAGCCGTATAGAGGAGAAGATGCGATCCCTTTTCGCCGAATTTAGCATTGACCGACTACCTAGCCCGAAGAAATCACAGCAAGGAGAAACTTCAGATCGGCGAGACAATCCTCAAGAGCATGGCCACATCATCCTTGATCCAAACACTTCATGCATGAAGGCTGACTTCCCTATATGGGAAGAAGGAGACCCGATCGGATGGATCATGCGTGCGAAACACTATTTTTGGTTCTACCGAACCGTCGATGCTACAAGGGTGGAGATTACTGCCATCCACCTCAAGGGAGATGCTATTCAGTGGTTTAATTGGTATGAGCACGCCCATGGAGGTCTCTCTTGGCAATGATTCAAGGAAGGACTACTTAATCACTTCAGACCAACTGATTTCGACAACATCGACAAACAATTGGCGAAGATTCGGCAAACCTCGATAATACACGAATACCAAACAAGGTTTGAATGTTTATCTAACAAAACTGTGCATTAGTAAGAAAAATAACTTTCATAGACTTTTATCAATGGCCTAAAGCTGGAGATTCGATGAGAAGTAAAGGCGCAACAACCGTACACTCTTATGGCGGTGATTTCCTTTGCGAGAATCCAAGAAGAAATATTGAACCATGAAGCACGAAGGATAAGGGTCGCTACTGGACAAGCCATGCCGAAGCCCTCAACCCCCTCTACTACCATCCGAGCACCCGCACCAAAAAAATTAACAAGCGACGAGCTTCATGAATGATCGACCAAGGGGTTGTGTTGGTATTATAATGAACTGTGGAGCCGAGAGCATCGCTGCAAAAAGGGTCGGATCCTCATGATTGAACTAGTAGAGGATGAGGATAGTAAACCATCTGAAGAAAGCCTTGAACTCGAAGATGAAGCGACGGAGGAAGAGCTCCAACTAGTCGACTATGTATTGCACGCACTGGTCGGCTACTCCAACTCGCAGACGATGAAAGTTGGAGGACTTCTTAAACATCAACTGATCACTGTTCTCATCGATACGGGCAGCACAAATAACTTCCTCAATAGTAAGGTCGCTGCACGTATGACACTTCAAATCGAAGGTTGCAACAAGTTCGACGTAAAGGTCGCTGACGGCCGAATCCTCAATTGTGACCAATGGTGCCCGCGAGTAAAATTGCTCCTACAAGACCAAGAAGTGGTAGCCGATTTCTTCCTCATCCCCAT
Organism: Ensete ventricosum; assembly: GCA_029747655.1. Lineage (NCBI taxonomy): Eukaryota > Viridiplantae > Streptophyta > Magnoliopsida > Zingiberales > Musaceae > Ensete > Ensete ventricosum. The sequence goes on along the minus strand of JAQQAF010000003.1, from coordinate 30,355,337 downwards.
TAATGATTATGAAGCCGTGCTTGGGATTGAATGACTCATAATATTAGGTGACATCTCATGAAATTTTTCTAAACTAATCATGAAGTTTTATTGCAAAGGGAGACTGGTCACATTAAGAAGCAAGTGCGGGAGCCATATTTCCATCGTTTCGACGTAGCGAATGGAGAAGGTGCTACTGATAGGACTCCAGCAAGGTTGAGTCCTAATCACCCTAGAAGTAATTAATAAAACCTTGTTAGATTGTAATAAAACCCCACCTAGCCACTTCTATCCTATAAAGAAGTATGGCTAGGGTTTAGATTGGGGCCTTAAGGCTTAGTACCCGTCGAACCCTTTACTAGGCTAGTCAGCCAGGGTTTTTCCCTGCTTAGGTTGGCTATAGAGCCAACCTAGCCGCCCCTTGTTTCTACTAAGGTAGGTCGGCTATAGAAGGGGCAAAAGGGTAATTTTACTTAGGCAATCACTCCTTGGGCTAGGGTTTAAAATCCTATATAATGATGTAGCTGCACCCTCTCTTTTATCTAGCAAGATCAGTTCTATTTCAGCCTTGTTGGCTGACCCTAGGAGGGAGAAACCCCTATAGTGTTCCAAGGGTTGATCCCCCTCTAAGATCAAATTCTATAGAGCTCCTTCTAGGGTTCTCTCATCTGGTATTAGAGCCATATTTCTGCTGCCCTATAGCCATCTTTATCGCCTCCATCTTTCCAGGCAATTCCCATAATTGTTGCGGCACGTGCCTCCACCTTCCACCCAACCGCAGATCAAATCAGTCTACCGTTGCCCCCTACGTTTGATCTGGAAATCCAGTATATTTTCATCACTCACGCCTCTTCAATACTACAAGATCCTTTATCTTATACATTTAAGAAATTTTTTATATTTTATCTGCTGCAAATTTTGTTTGACGCAAACGTTATCATTGTTGTGAAGGTGAAATGCTGCAGAAATTTTCAACCGCTTATTTGCCTCTTGAAACTGGTTTATTGCTTCTCCTTTTTTGCCAAAATTTTTACACAATTCCCTAGATCAACTTAGCTTTCATCTGAGATTGATCTTTGAAAAAAATTCCTTCTAGAACCGGTTTTATTATGCCTTCTTTCATCATCACGTAGTACTAGAATTTTACGATAAAGGATCTACCTTCCGTCTTTTACCCTATTTTCCTACCGTTACTCTGCTAAAATTTTGTCAAACATTTTATTGATATTGATGACATCTAAACTGAGAATTTTTTTGCATATTTTTCTTGATTTTTCTCTGGAATTTACATCGAGAATTCATTGTTTCTTTGACGTAAAATCTATTCGGTAGGACAACACATCGCAACACCTTTCTTTGTCGAATTCCATCGGATTTGAGTGCTGTCTTTTGTGAGTTTTTAGACTCTCTTTCTCTCATATACAAACCCTACCATCCTCACCAAAAACCCTTCTAAACCATACCCTAAACTGATCCCAAACAGCCACCCAAATCAACCCTAAACCGCAGCCTACTCCCATCTAAACTGATCCACACATCCAACCGGCCATCCCCTCTCCAAAAATTCTCATGCCACTAACTTGACAATAAAAGAAAGATCTCAATATTATAGATCTAGAGCATACACTATGATATCAGAGGAGACCATCAACGCCAAGTTCGAAGCCTTTGAGAGCCGTATGATAACAGACCCACCCTCTTTAATTCAGCCTTATCCTTGAGACTGATGCTCCATGAATTTTAAAAATTTGATTTTTAAATCATCATAGTTTTCCCAAGTGGCCTCTTCTTCTGGAAGGTTCGCCCACTGTATTACCACTTCAGTAGTAGGTCGTCGTCGTTGTGTCACGATCCTGTAGTCAATAATGGCACTCAGGTAAGTTTGGAGCTCTCCTTGGACAGTCATATTAGGTAGATATCTTTAAACTGTCTCGTTTTATCCTAATTTGAGCTTCAAGCATGACACATGGAAGACTTGATGGATTCGGGAGTCGGTGAGTAAGTCCAATCTGTATGCTACTACCCGAATACACTCTGTAATCTGGTAGGGTCCATAGAGCCGAGGTTAAAGCTTTATGGATGCTCTAGTCTGGATCAATGTTTGCTTGTATGGCTAGAGCCATAGAAATACCCAATCTCCCACGAAAAATTCTCTTTCGCCTCTATGTTGATCATATTATTGTTTCATCCTTGCTTGAGCTATAGTGAGATTATCTTTTAATAGCTTCAGCATTTTATCTCTATCCTGTAGTTCCCTGTATACTTATTCTACTTTAGAGGTGCCTAATACATATTTTGGGATTACAGGAGGAAGTCGGCCATACAGAGCCTCATAGGGTATAATTTTTGTGAATGGATGATAAGTTGTATTATACTACCACTTGACCCAAGGGAGCCACTTTGTCCACTCTTTTGGTCGGTCATTGGCGAAGCATCTGAGGTATGTCTCTAAACACCTGTTCACCACTTTAGTCTAGCTGTCAGTTTGTGGGTGATATGTTGTGCTCATCTTTAATTTAGTGCCCTACATCTGGAATAATTCTGTCTATAATTTGCTCGTGTAGACCCTATCATAAATTACTTATAATAGATCTTGGCATCCCATGTAATTTTATAATATTTTTCATAAAGATTCGGGCAATACTGGAAGCAGTGTAGGTATTGCGAACTACACAAAAGTGAGCATACTTTGTAAGGCGATCAACAACAACAAGAATCGTACCATTTTCTTGTGATGAGGGCAGCCATTCGATGAAGTCCATTGATACATCAGTCCATATGGAGTCTGAGATGGGTAGAGGTTGTAGCTTTTCGGGGCTTGCCACTGTTTCACATTTATGTCGTTGGCACATATCACATTGTGCTACAAATTTAGCAATAATATTTTTTATCCCTTCCCAATAAAATTTTTGCTTAATTCTCTTATAGGTTCTAAGAAACTCAGAATGCTTGATCGTGGGTGTAGAATGCATCTCTTGAAGGATGGTCTTTATGCAACTAGAATTTGGCGCAAGCATAATGCGTCCCTTATAGCGTAGGTCTTTTGAGTCCCAAATGTAGTGAGCCACATAACTTGGTTCTTCCTCCAATTTCTTTATGATCTTGCTGGTTCCTGGATCATCTTATCATTCTCTCCCAATATCCTCAAGGAAGTTGCTGATCGGAGGTGAAACAGTCAAAAATTCAGCTTGCTTGGGTAGTCATGGAAGCGCATATGCAACAACATTCTCTTTCCCTTTTTCACAATCATACTCAAGAAGCTTTGTTACCCATTTTTGCTATTCAAGGAAGGATATCTTTTGCTCTATAAAATATTTTAGACTCTTATGGTTGATGCACATTCGCCACGTTCCGTTCTTCTTTCGTACGAGGAGCACCAGTGAGGAGTAGGGTTTTCAACTTGGCCGAATGACTCCTGTTTCGAGCATCTCCTTTACAGTTCTTTCTATTTTATCTTTCTGAAGATGAGGATATTGATATGGCCAAGTGTTTGATGGAGGTTTGCCCGGAAGAATCGAGAAACAATGATCATGTTGGCGGCTAGGAGGTACACTGCGTGGTTTGTCAAATACATCTGAAAATTCAGCAAGCAAGGGTAGTAGATTTGGGTCTTCAACTTTGGTTGCCTCCCCCTTGGATTTTTGCTCTAGTTGTACCAAGAAGCCACTGCATGTTTTGTGTGATACTTTCTCCATTCGTCGTGTGCAAATCGTTGATATGTCGCTCCCCTGTTTGCGACGTAGTACCACCTATTTTCCCTGGCTATCAAACTTCATGATTAATTTCAAAACATTCTAAAAAATATCACCTAATGTCATCAGTCATTTGATGTCAAGCACGGCCTCACAATCATCAAGAGGGAGGAGGAAAAAATTTGCAATTATCTCTTGATCCTATAGCAATAGTTTCACCAGTGGACACTTGCGATCACACTTCAAAATTCATCCGTCGGTGAACTTAACATCAAACCTACTGCAATCCTCAATGGGTAAGGCCATTCAGATAGCAATCCTCAATGGGTAAGGCCATTCAGATAGCAATCTTGCTATTCAGAAAATTATTAGTGCGCTCGGTGTCAATAAGAACGGTGATCGGTTGTTGCTTTAGAAGTCCTCCCACTTTCATCGTCTACAGGTTTGCATAGCCGGTAAGAGCATGCATCGTAATATCAATCGGCTGCTGTTCTTCATCTGTGACCTCTTCTTTATGCTCCTGGACCTCCTCCTCCATATCTTCAATGGGTTCAATCAGTAAGAGGAACCCCTTTTTGCGGCGATGGTCGCGGCTCCATAGTTCGTTGCAATGCCAACAAAGACCCTTTGCCGATCTATTGTGTAGTTCTTCTTTTGTCAATATTTTTGGCAGTGAAAATGGCTGGGAATAGATGGAGGTTTATAAGCCATAGGCCTAGGAGTGTTCATCATCCTAAGAGCATCTTGGTTGAGCCATTCCTCTTGTATTCGGGCAAAAGAAATTGCAGCAGCTACGGTATGGGGTTGCCGCGCCTTAACCTCCCCTTTTATCTCCGGCTTGAGTTCCTCGATGAAGGTACCTAGCAATTGTTGGTTAGTCTAATCATAAGCAAGGTAGGATAGCTTCTAAAATTTGGTTTGATACTATTAAATTGTAGAGGTTTGCCTGATTTTTGCGAGTTGGCCGTCGATATTTTCGTACTCCGTAGGTCCAAAGCAGTTCAGCAATGCGTTCTTAAATTGATTCCATGTCGGAGCCCCATGATTATATTCCAACCAATTGTACCATTGAATAGTATCTCTTTCAAGGTGGATGATAGCGATTTCTACCATAGCATCGTCCGACGTTCGGTAGCAGTGGAAGTAATGTTCGGCGCACAAAATCCACCCCGCCGGGTCTCCTTCTTCCTAATGTGGGAAGTCCACCCTCATGCATGGCTGAAGTATGTATGAAGGTTATCCCTCCTTCTTTAGAGGCCTCTCTAAACTTTCTCCTTTCTGAGATTTGGTTGGACTCGATGGTTGTCCAATTTTGAACTCCACGAACAAAGCACGTAGTTTGTCCTCCAAGCGTGATTCGAGCCGCGATTCAAGTCGAGATTCCAATGCTTCAACCTTGGCATCAATTGGATCTTGGGAAGCCATGGCATATGCATGTAGATCAGATATTTCCTTGTCCTTTTTCTTATTGATGGGTCAATGGCATGGGTGGTGGACGATTCAGACAATCAGTTGGTGATAGAAGGGTTTGGCTACAATGGGTTTCTATTTTGGGTTGCAATTTTTGGGGGTGTTAGGGTTATGAAAATAGGTTATGATGGCTATAGAAAATACTCTTCTATTGATATTTTTTGACAAAACCAAAGGGAGATCCAAGGATAGGAAGTTATAAAACTATAGTAGAAATTTGTTTTAGTCAAAACACAATAGTAAATCAAACAGTAAGGGGTGTGCGGTTGGAATTTTACGGCGTAACTTCAGTCATAAAGATGAAAACTTTGCTACAAAAAGTTTGTGCAGCAAATAGGATCAAACTTTTTTGTATCTTTTTTTGAATAGGGATAACTAAATTGCAGCAGCAGTAAGGTAGGAAACCAGAACCTGTTGCAATTCACGGGGAGATCACACGATGATTTGCGGTAGTGGAGATGATGGTAGAATTTGATGACGATCTTCAAGCAATTGTGGGAATTGCTTTCGACGGCTTTGGGGGGCTAATGGATGGCTATGGAAGGGTGGCGAGATGCCAAAAATGTTGCTCTGATACCAAGTGTTAGAACCCTAGTGGATTCTAAGCTTGGGGGTGATCACTATAAGGGATCGACCTCCTTGGAACTCTATAGGGGTTCCCTCCTCCAAATTACTGCTTAAAGACTGCAGAAAATACTCTTCTATTGATGACAAAGAAGGATTACATGGCTATTTATAGACCTTCTAACCCCAACTCCTAATAGGACTCCTACTTCAAGACTTCTACTCCTAACCAACTCCTAAAGCAACTCTAAGTCCAACCTCCAATTGGCCCATCTAGGGGTGGCTGGCTGCTTTATTTATTCTAACTTAATCCCCTCCTCAACCAACCCCTTCTTTAACTAGGATAAGAGATTATTAATTAGGATAATTTGAATCTTACTCTCCCTTCAAATATCTTCCTCAACTAATCCTAACCTTATCAGCCTCCTTACTTTCCTTAATAGAGGTCGGATAGATAGGATTTACATGAATGCCCCTAGATTTTACATGATTGCCCTCTTTATTGAAATTAAATTAGGAATCCCTTAGCTAGAGTCGTAATAGTGTGTTGATAGATTATTGCTTGTACGGCTGTAGGCGAAGGTAAACCCAATTTCCTACTGAAAACTCCCTTTCGCTTTGATGTATGTTAGCTTGTTGCTTCATCCTAGCTTGAGTGACAAAGAGATTATCCTTCAATAGCTGTAGGAGTTTGTCCCTGTCAATTATGTTTTGGTCGACCTGATCCACTTTGGCCGCACCAATTACATACTTTGAAATTACAGGGGTCGGTCGGCCATACAATGCCTCATATGGGGTACATTTCGTAGATGAGTGGTATGTAATATTATACCACCATTCAGCCCATGGGAGCTACTTCGTCTACTCCTTTGGCTGGTCACCAGTGAAGCACCAAAGATAGGTCTCTAGACACCTGTTCACCACCTCTGTTTGGTCATCCGTCTGTAGATGGTAACCTGTGCTCATCTTGAGTTAGGTGCCCTGTAATTGAAATAACTTGTCCAAAATTTATTTGTAAAAACTCAGTCATGGTCATTCACAATGGACCTTGGCATCCTATACAGTTTAACAATATTTTCAACAAAAATATGAGCAATACTAGCAGCAGTATAGGGATGTCTCACAACACAAAAATGAGCATATTTTGTTAATCGATCAACCACCACAAGGATTGTGCTTTTACCTTGAGATGATGACAGTCCTTTGATAAAGTCCATGGAGATGTCAATCCATATTGAGTCCAGTATAGGTAGTGGTTGTAGCTTTCCTGGACTTGCCATTGTTTCACCCTTTTGCCATTGACATACATCACATTTTGCTACATATTCAGAAATAATTTTTTCATGCCTCTCCAATAAAAGTTTTGCTTCACTCTCTAGTATGTTCTCAGAAATCCGGAGTGCCCTACTGAAGGTGAAGAGTGCATTTTGTGCATGATAATTTTTATGCAAGGGAAATCGGGTGCAAGCACAATACGATCTTTGTAGCGTAGATCCCTCGAATCCTAAGTGTAGTAGGCTATTGCGCTCGGGTCCTCTAATTTTTCTATAATGTAGCCGGTCTCTGGATCCTTCTTCCATTCCTCGAGAAAGCCGATGGAAGGAAGGGAGATGGCTGAGATTTTAGCCTGCTCCGGTAGCCATGATAGTGCATCTGTAATAATATTTTCTTTTCCCTTTCTATAAATAATTTCATAATCAAAACCAAGGAGTTTGGTTACCCATTTTTACTGCTCAGGGGATGATATTTTTTGTTCCAAAAAATACTTGAGGCTTCAGTAGTCGATTTTGATCTGAAAGCGTCAGCCGATAAGGTAGGGTCTCCAGTTTGTAACGGCGTGCATAATTGCAAGCATCTCCTTATCGTATAAAGGCATTTGTGATGAGAGGGAGATAAAGCCTTACTGGTATATGCAAGTTTTCGGTCATCTAGCATTAGAACGGCTCCGATTCAGACTCCAAATGCGTCCACCTCAATGATGAAGGGTCGATTAAAATCAGGCAGCGCTAGGATCGACATCGTCGTCATGGCTGCCTTGAGTCCATCGAAGGCCACAGAGGCTTTGTCCGACTACTGGAAGGAGTCCTTTTTTAGTAGGGAGGTGAGTGGTGTACTGATCTTCCCATAGTCTTTTACAAACTTTTAGTAGTAGCCCGTAAGTCCAAGGAAACCGTGCAATGATTTCACGTTTATAGATTTCGGCCAACCTTGCATTGCCTCTATCTTCGTCGGGTCTACCGCCACTCCTTTTGATATTATGTGCCTAAGGTACTCTATTTTATGCTGGAGGAAGCTGTACTTTGATTATTTAACATAGAGAGTATTCTCCCGAAGGATCGTTGAACAATTCGCAAGTGCTGAAAATGCATCTCAAGAGTAGGGCTATAAATAAGAATATCGTCAAAAAACACCAGCATAAATTTACGTAGAAAGCTTCAAAAAATGTCGTTCATTAGACTTTAAAAAATTGAAGGAGCATTAGTGAGTCCAAAAGGCATTACCAAGAATTTATAATGTCCGTTATGCATTCAAAATGTAGTTTTTGGAATGTCTTTAGCACATACCTGAATTTGATGGTACCCGGAACGGAGGTCCAACTTCATGAAGACTCGGGCTCCTTTTAATTCATCCAAGAGTTCATCCACTACTAGTATTGGGTACTTATCCTTAACAGTGATGGCATTTAAAGCTCGGTAGTCGATGCACATCCACCAAGTTCCGTCCTTCTTGTGCACTAGCAACATCGACGAGGAATAGGGGCTGTAGCTTGGTCGAATCACCCCTGTTTCAAGCATCTCTTTTACAATATTTTCAATCTCATCCTTCTATAGATGAGGATAGTGATATAGCCTAGAGATTGCTAGTGGTTTGCCCAGAAGAATAGGGATTCGATGATCATGTTGTCGGGTAAGGGGGAGACCACGCGGTTCAGCAAAAACATTAGCTAATTCAGCAAGCAATTGGATGAGTTTTGGATCTGCAATTTGCATGCTTTTCTCCTCTAATTGCTGCTGGTGATGCATAAAAAAACTGCCATGTGCCTTATGTAGGACTTTCTCCATTTGTTGTGTCAAAACGGTGGAGATGTGGATTCCGCACTTGTCGCGTAGGGTGACCTATCTGCCTTTGCAATAAAATTTCATAATCAATTAGAAAAATTTCAGGAAATGTCACATAGCTTCATTAGCCACTCGATGCCGAGCATGACCTCATAATCATCAATGGGTAGGAGGAAGAAGTCGGCAATGATTTCTTGGTCTTGCTACAAAAGTTTTACTCGCGAGCATCATTGGTCGCACTTAAGGATTTGACCGTCGATGACCTTTACGTCGAACTTGTTGTAACCTTCGATGGGGAGTGTCATACAAGCAGCAGCCTTACTATTTAGGAAATTATTAGTGCTGCCCGTGTCGATAAGAAGAGTGATCAACTACTGTTTAAGAAGGCCTCCAACTTTCATCGTCTGAGGATTAGAGTAGCCGGCTAGCACGTGTACCGTAAAGTCGGTCGGTTGGGGCTCTTCTTCCCCAACTTCTTCTTCATGTTTGAGGCTCTCTTCTGATGGTTCATGTCTTCTTCTTCCACTGGTTCAATCACAAGAAGTCTCCCCTTCTTGCAGCTATGTTCGCGGCTCCACGACTCATCATAGTGCCAACACAAACCCTTCGCCGATCGCTCTTGAAGCTCTTCTCTCATCAACCTTTAGGGCACGGGGGCTCAGATAATAGTAGAGGGGGCTAAGGGCTTCGGCGTTGCTGGTCAGGGAGCGACCCTAGTCCTTCGGGCTTCATGGTTCAATCGCTCCTCTTGTAATCGCGCGAAAGAAATGATCGTCATAAGTGTGTACGGTTGTCGCGCTTTCACTTCTCCTCAGATCTCCAGCTTCAAGCCCTTAATAAAAATTTTCAAAAGCTGTTTCTCTAACCAATCACGAGTTTGGTTAGATAATATTTCAATCCTAATAGTTTTGGTTGGAAAGTAAGTATCCGGATCGATAGTGAAAGCCTAAATTCCTAGTTAAAGCAATAGTAGTATTGGTTAAGGTATCCAAATCCGGAGTTAAAGAACCAAAGTCCTCAGCTAAAGAACCAAAGCCGGTTGTCAAAGAATAAGAACCGATATAGTAAGAATTGGAACTTCCCCATAAGTGAAACAAAGATTTGATACAATATAGGTAGACTAAACCCAAGACAAGCAAGGCACATAGGCATTGTAGTGGAATTGCTAGTTATCGGGGTACAAGCCTAGTCACTGGTATAGGTAATATAGAACAACTAACATCGATTAAAGAATAAGAGACCAGAGATTGAGAATGAGATAAAACAGTAGAAGAATCAAAATAAGTAGAGGTAAACTAAAAAGTGAAATACAGATGTGATACAAACCTCAGAGCCAGGAAAAGCAGGGAGAAAAAGGGCAATTCCTATGTTAGCCGACAACAAACTTAAAACTAAGTGAAGCACCGACAGATGAAACAAAGGTTTGGGACTAAACTGGGAAACTTGGATTTCCAACCGAAACTGAACTTGCAGACCTGCCTTCAAACAAAGAATTATGAAATGTAAATTAAAACTAAAATCCTTGAAAGCACATAAGTATTGCACCAAGGAAAACATTAAATTCATTTTTTTTTCTCGAGCACATATAGGATGTCAATTCTGAGTGTTTAAGCTACGAGTGCAAGGTGTGTCTGCTAAAGAATTATCTATCTCTAGTTAACCTTATTGAGTTCTACTCCGGCATCTCATTAAGGGAAGTAGTTTTCCACTCAAAAATACACTGCCGCTACACTCTTTTCCTTACTTTCCTATCTATGGAACCAAACCTTCCTTAATAGCTATTAGGCTGCTACTAATGTCTCTAAAACTGCTATGCTCGATTGTTAGCCACCAATCAACTAATACTGGAATAGTACTAAGGAGTACCGGAGCCAAGCACTACCCAGCAAGAAAGGAACTGCTACTATAGGAAATCAACTGCTTCCTCTGAGCGAGCCTACCCTAGGCCCTACTTCTATTCTTTTACTTATGTCTATGATTCTTACTTTTGTTTGTTTCAAGCTGAGCTGTGTACTATGTGATTATTCTTATATTAATTAAGTAAAGATCTATGTATTAATTAAGTAAAAGACCTATGTCCGGGATAGGGAATGCAAGTAACCTAAGATACCTTGCTAAGATAGAGGGCAGAATCAAACTCATCAGCAACAGGCTTCACCTTCTCCACCACTGAATTGAACTCGGGAACAGAACTCACACTCAAAACTGGGGATTCAATCACAGATCTCACACCTCGCATTCTAGTATGGTTATCAGAAGTAACCGGTAAGTCCTACTAATAAGAATCAATCCACTAAACTGGGAATCCACCTACTGCTAATAGGAATTAAGCTACTATTGATAAGAACCAACCTTATAAGCGAGTTCCCCATAATCATATGAATAACAATAGGAATAAAGACTTAATTTACTTAGGGAGGGGAGCGAATCAAACTAAGTTGGTATTGGAATGAAACTGCGGGCTAACAAGACCTAATACTATACTGGAAAGAGTGGAACACTGACTTGACAACAAGGCTCGAACTCGAAGCTAGTCTTTCACTACTAGCTCTGGGGCTGAAACACTGTCCTTCATATGATAACTCAAAACTCGGAATTGAACTCTCGGTTGCTGATAAGACCTCAGAAGGAGCCCTATATATTTTGATCCTTGAGGGAGATCTAACCCTTGGAACGCTATAGGGGTTCCTCCCTCCTAGACTCGGCACAACGGCTGAATTGAAGATGATAATTGCTTTCTTTCAAAGAGGGGGGCAGCTACATCTTAAATAGGGATAAAGTCCTAGCATAAAGGGGCACTTATCTAGGTTAAATTACTCTTTTGCCCCTCCTATAGCCATCCTACCTTAATAGGAACAAGGGGTGGCTAGGTTGGCTCTATAACCGACCTAAGCAGGGGGAAACCCTGGTCGACTTTCCCAGTAAGGGGGGTGGTGACTTATAAGCCATAAGGGCTAATCTAAACCCTAGCCATACTCCTTTATAAGATAGGAGTGACTTTATTACAATCTAGAAAGATTTTATTGACTATTTCTAGAAAGATTAGGACTCAACCCTGCTGGAGTCCTATCAAACCTGCCCTCTTAAAATCAGCCTTGTCCTCAAGGCTGAAGTTCCATGAACTCAGGGAACCGGGTCTTTAGCTCCTCATCAGCTTGGGTGTTAGTTGGAAGAACTTGAGCTGAGTCGTCGTCTTTAAATTTTCATTTGAGGTGGGATACTTAGAGGATAACTGTAATTTTGATATGGTGCATGGATCTGATCTCCAGGTTGGGGCCCCAATATGATCCCTAATTTTGCAAGGCCTAAAGAAATATGGAGACCAATTTCTTAATGCTTGAATTTCATGCTGGTGGAGCTGGAGATGTAGAGGGACTTGATATTTCTTAAGAAATTTTCTTCTGTTTTGGCGTTTGTCAGGCGGAAGTATTTTTCTTGCATAGGTTGCCACATGGTTAGTCTTTAGTGATAGCCAATCTTTCTTCTGGAATGGTGACTGCCCTCTGGTATGGTTCAGGATGATGAGAGCTCAATCTGGCGTGAGCATGGATTGTAATTCTTCTAGTTTAACTCCTCTTTCGTGCCATGGACCTATATCAAACCATATTTTAATTTTGGTAGTAATTAGTATCTCCTGTAAAAATCTCATATGAAGTGTAGGGGAAGCCTCGGTGTAAATTAGGAGTCGACTATCTTGCATAAGAATAGCCCAAATTCCAACTCCTGACGCATCAGCCTCCAAGACCAAAGTGCGACCAAAATCGGGTAGCGCTAGGACCGACGTCATCGTCATGGCTGCCTTGAGTCGCTCGAAGGCTGCGGAGGCTTTATCTGACAAGAAGGAGTCTTTCTTCAGTAAGGACGTGAGCAGGGCACTGATCTTGTCATAATCTTTCACAAAATTTTGGTAGTAGCCCGTAAGTCCAAGGGAACCACGTAATGATTGTATGTTTGTAGGTCTCGACCATCCTTGCATTGCCTCGATCTTTGTCGGGTCCACCGCCACTCCATCCTCTAATATAATATGCCCAAGATACTTCTCTTTATGCTGTAATAAGCTGCACTTTGGCTGTTTAACATAAGGAGTATTCTCCCGAAGAATCGTTAGAACAGTTCGTAAGTGCTAAAAATGTATATCAAGCGTAGGGCTATAAATGAGAATATCATCAAAAAATACCAATACGAACTTACGTAGAAAACTTCGGAAGATGTTATTCATCAGGCTTTGGAATTAGAAGGAGCATTTGTAAGTCCAAAAGGCATTACCAGAAACTCGTAATGGCCGTTATGCATGCGGAATGCAGTTTTCAGAATATCTTCAGTACATACTCGAATCTGATGGTATCCGGATCGGAGATCCAATTTAGTGAGGACTCGGGCTCCTTTTAGTTCATCTAAGAGCTCATCTACGATGGGTATAAGATATTTGTCCTTGACGGTGATGGCGTTTTAAGCTCGGTAGTCAACGCATATCCGTCACGTACCATCTTTCTTGCGCACTAGTAACACCAGTGAGGAGTAAGGGCTACAGCTTGGTCGAATCACCCCAGTGTCAAGCATATCTTTTATAATATTCTTGATCTCATCCTTCTGCAAGCGAGGATAGTGGTATGGTTGTAAATTTTCTAGAGGTTTGCATGGCAAAATAGGAATGCAGTGGTCATGCGGCCGGTTAGGGGTCAGCCCACACGGCTCCATGAAAATGTCTGCGAATTCATCCAACAAGAGGGCAAGCTTAGGATCTGAAATTTGTATATTCTCCCCCTTAGATGGCTGCTAGATATGCATAAAAAATCCCCAATGTGCTTTGTGCAAAACTTTCTCCATCCATTGCATCGAAACGGTGGAGATATGGCTCCGCGCTTGCCTCGTAACGTGACATGTCTCCCTTTGCAATAGAATTTCATAATTAATTTAGAAAAATTCTAGGAGATATCACCTAATGTTGTGAGCCATTCGATCCCAAGTACGGCTTCATAATCATCGATGGGTAGGAGGAAGAAATCAGCTAACACTTCTTGGTCTTGGAGGAGTAGTTTCACCCGCGGGCACCGTTGGTCGCAATTAAAGATTCGACCGTCGGTGACCTTTACGTCAAACTTGTTACAACCTTCAATTTGAAGCTCCAAATGTGCAGCAACCTTACTGTTGAGGAAGTTATTGGTGCTGCCCGTGTTGATGAGAATGGTGATGAGTTGTTGTTTTAGAAGTCCTCCCACTTTCATCATCTGTGGGTTGGAATAGTCGGCCAATGAGTGCACTGCGTAGTTGGCCGGTGGGGACTCTTCCTCCATGGCTTCTTCTTTAGGTTCAAGGGCTTTTTCAGATGTTTCATTGTCCTCATCCTCCACTGGTTCAATCACGTGGAGCCGACCCTTTTTGCAGTGATGTTCGCGGCTCCACGGTTCGTTGCAATGCCAACACAACTCCTTGGTCGATCGTTCGCGAAGCTCGTCTCTTGTCAACTTTTTTGGTGCAGGGGCTTGGATGACAGTAGAGGGGGTAGTAGGCCTCGGCATGGCTGGTCGGGGAGCGACCCTTGTCCTTCGTACATCGTGGTTCAATTGTTCTTCTTGGATACGCGCAAAGGAAATCGCCGCCATAAGAGTGTACGATTGCCGCGCCTTTACTTCTCCTCGGATCTCCGGCTCTAGGCCCTCGATAAAAGTACCTAAAAGTTATTTCTCAGACCAATTCTTAGTTTGGTTAGATAAACGCTCAAACCTTGTTTGGTATTCTTGTATTGTAGAGGTTTGACGAATCTTTGCCAATTGTCTGTTGATGTTGTTGAAATCGGTTGGTCTGAAGCGGTCTAGTAGTCCTTCCTTGAATCACTGCCAAGAGAGTCTTCCATGGGTGTGCTTAAACCAATTAAACCACTGAATAACATCTCCCTCGAGGTGTATGGCAACGATCTCCACCGTGATGCATCGATGGTTCGGTAGAATCGAAAATAACGCTCCGCGCGCGAGATCCATCCGATCGGGTCTCCTTCTTCCCATCTTGGGAAGTCAACCTTCATGCATGGATTGTTAGGATCAAAGGTGATGTGTCCATGCTCTTGAGAATCATCTCGTCGATCTGAAGTCTCTCTATGGTGTGACTTCCTCGGGCTTGATGGTCGGCCTATGCTGAATTCGGCGAATAAGGATCGCATTTTCTCTTCTATGCGATTTTCAAAGGCTTCAAGCTTTGCATCGATGGCCTCCTCCGATGCCATAGTATACACCTTAAGATCTATAATATTAAGATCTTTTTTCTGTTGTCGGGTTAGTGGCATGGAAATTTTGGAGAAGGGGGTGGCCGGTTGGAAGGTGGATTGGTTTGGGTGGAAGTAGGCTACGATTCGGGCAGATTTGGGGCTACAGTTTTATGGAGTTTAGGCTACGAATTGGTGTGGTTTTAGGGTTGTGATAGTAGTAGATGAAGGTTAGAAAAATAGGTTTTAGATCTGGGATAGATGGCAGCAAAGGTAGGTGTCTCGGTAAGGAAAGTTTTCTAAAAAGGTAAGTGGATCGATAAGGAAGTAGGCTGATTTAGGTGGCTGATTTGGGTTCGATTTAGGGTAGGATTTTGAAGGGTTTTTAGTAAGGATGGTAGGGTTTGGTGATGAGAAAAGGAGAGTCTGAAATCCCACAAAAAATAACACTCAAATCTGATAGAATTCGTGAAAAGAAGTGCTGCGATGTGCTGTCGTGCTGAATTGGTTTTACGTCGGAGAAACGATGACTTCTCGACGTAAATTCCAAAGGGAAGTTCAAGGAAATTATGCAGAAACCCTTGGTTCAGATGTTGTTAATACTAGTAAAATGTTTGACGAAATTTTGGCAGCATAACAGTAGGGAAATAGGGCAAAAGACGAAAGGCAGATTCCTTCATCGTAAAATTCCAGAACTGCATGATGGTCAAATATTGTACAAAAAAACTAGTTCCAGAAAGAGTTTTTTCATGAAATCAAATCCAGATGAAAGCCAACTTGATTTTGAGAATTGTGTAAAAATATCGGTCAGAAATGATGAACAAAAGTTTAGTTTCAAGTAGCAACAATCGGCTAAAAATTTCTACAGCGTTTTGCCCTTGCAACGATGATAACGTTTACGATGGTAAAAAATTTACAGCGGATAAAATTTGGAAAAAATCTTTAACATGTAAAGCAAGGAATCTTGCAGTATTGAAGAGGCGTGGATGAAAAAATATACCAAAATTCTAGATCAAACGCAGGGGGCAGCGGCAGACTGATTTGATCTGCTGCTGGGGTGGAAGGTGGAGGCAGCTAAGTGGCTACAAGGGCAGCAAGATCACTGCTTTGATACCAGATGAAAGAACCCCAGAAGGAGCCCTATAGATTTTGATCATTGAGGGGGATCAACCCTTGGAACGCTATAGGGGTTCCTCCCTCCTAGACTCGACACAACGGCTGAATTGAAGATGATAATTGCTTTCTTTCAAAGAGGGGGGCGGCTACATCTTAAATAGGGATCAAGTCCTAGCCTAAAGGGGCACTTATCTGGGTTAAATTATCCTTTTGCCCCTCCTATAGTCATCCTATCTTAATAGGAACAAGGGACGGCTAGGTTGGCTCTATAGTCGACCTAAGCAGGGGTAAACCCTAGCCGACTTGCCCAGTAAGGGAGGCCGACGACTTCTAAGCCCTAAGGGCTAATCTAAACCCTAGCCATACTCCTTTATAAGATAGGAGTGATTTTATTACAATCTAGCAGAGTTTTATTGACTACTTCTGGGGATATTAGGACTCAACCCTGCTGGAGTCCTATCACTTGTCCAGCACTCGATCTACGCACATAACACCTTAACTCTATATTTAATCTAATCCTCTACTATTAACTATATGCCTAATTGCTACTTCTTAGCCTGCCTTTGTTTGCTTACTTTAACTACTTAACCCTTGCATCCAGAACTTTACTGTATTTACTTCAAAGCTAACTTACCCTACCAGCAGACTGCTGTAATGAGAGCCCAGCCCGCCTCAAACAAAAGTAGTACTAGTAACAGAGGAAACAAATACTTATTTATCTCTGGAGAACCACTAATGATAGAAAGAGGTAAATTAAGGCTAGTCTTTATCTTTCTAGTATCCTCAATTGTCTGCCCCTTAATGGTTTTGTTAGAGGTTTCTGTTGTTCCATTTCCTCGGATGTTGGGGGAGCTATTTCTTTCTGAAAGGATTTGAACATGCCTCATACATAAAAGAACTTGTTGTAGTAGAACAGGTATTACTAGGAAATGAAATGCGATAGGGATCCAGAGCAATAACATTTACCCCACAATACAAGTTCGGGAGAGTAGAGTTAGAGCAAGACCAAATGCATCAGTGGCATCAACACAAGCAAAGGTAAAGCCTACCACAACAGAGTTGTCAAATCAGAGCGGCGAGAGAAGTTTGTGTTTCATCCCCATTTTCCTACATCACTTTGTGGTTGGGTAATAAGTCTATTTCTTTCGGTTTAAGGTAAGGCCAATGTATTTTCTTTCTGCAAGATCAGTGATTGGTTCTTTAGCGGCCGTCGATGTTCTTATAGTACGTTGGTTCGAAGCAGATCAACAACCCTTCCTTGAATTGTCTCCATGACAGGCCACCAAGAGTGTGTTTAAACCAATCAAACCACTGTATGGCATCTCCTTCAAGATGTATAGCAATTTCCACCATAGATGCATCCGTGGTTCGGTGGAATCGAATAACGTTTTACGCACGACATCCAACCAATCGGGTCTCCTTCTTCCCATCTAGGGAAGACCACTCTCATGCGTGGATTGTAGGGGTCAGTCATAGGGCCTCCCCTCTCCTGGAAGTTATCCCTTCAATCAGAGCTCTCTCCTTGATGTGATCTCTTCGGGATTGATGGTCGGTCCAAATTGAGTTCAGCGAAGATAGTTCATATATTCTCCTCCATTCGGGTCTTGAAGGCATTGATGGCCTCCTCAGATGCCATAGTGTAAGCCTCCAGATCGGTAATGTTGAGATCTCTCTTTTGTTGTCCAGTTAAGGGCATGGATCGGTTGGGAAAAGTTGTGGCCGAAAGGTGGTGGATCGATGGATGTGTATGCTGGTTACAAGTGCCCTGTAAGACAATCATGTGAGTGATGACACGTGTGACATGCTATGTGATCTTTTCGCTTATGATTAATATTGGCATATTCTCATATTATCTGTTACATATATATTGTGATGTCCTTGGTTCTGTGTAATGGGAGTTGGATCGTGATGAGATCGTGATAATGAGATTGATTCACCTTTAAACACAGATCCTAAATAATCCTGATCATAGGTTACTCGAGAGGGACATTGAGATAACCGGACAGATCGATGTACTATATACCCGTTCATATGATGGAGGCGATTGGTCTCATAGCCACTTGTGTGGAGACATTAAGGATATAGTACAGGTGCTCATTGGAGAATGAGTTCACTGATTGATCTGCTTATGGAATGTTTTATGGTTGATGATATCTAATATCAAACAGTGATTCTATAGTCCCAATTGTGTATCTGGTCCTTTGACTTGAGATACCAAAGATGCCTTGTATGAGTATTCATTTCTTTGACGCCAGACTTACAGGTATGGAAAGCTCCAGATCTGGTACAACTGGTTATCGGGATTGGTAGCTAACCTTACGGAGGCAATTGAGTGTCAACAGAGGATCATCCACTCTTGGTATCACGAGAGGAATATCTTATATGTGCTTGCTCAGACAAATCCCTGGCTAGGGTCATTCAGATTGAGAGAGAAAGAGTTCTCTAGGAGAATCCGATTAGCGCGAGACTATGATGGATTCCGTATGACATAACAGTACCATATCCAATATACGATCTCTGGGATATTAGTTGGATGATGGATTATAGATACACGGTAACTATGAACAGACAGGTTCGATGGATTCAATCCCCTTGTACCGTCTGGGGACTATGACATAGTGGCCTAGTACATCCATAGTCGATGAGTCGAGTGAATTATTATGGGGATAATAATTCATTATATCAGAAGGAGTTCTGATGGAAGTGACTCATAGTAAGCTTGATATCGAGTCTATAGGGTCACACATATATGGTGGATGCTTCAACGAATAGAAGATTAGATAGAGATCCAATTAGCCCCTATTATCATTAGATGACACCCTATGCTGATGGGCTCCTTGATTAAAGCCCAATTAGAGGCCTAAGGAGATTATTGGATAAAGCTCCAATAATGCAAGGTTAGTAGGTAATTGGATGGAGATCCAATATCCACTAAGGAAGGAGCCCTAGGGTTTTTGGTGGCTTTCTATAAATAGGAGGGGAGACTCATGGTTGATAGGCTGCAGCTTTAGCCACCACCTCCTATTCTCCTCCCTCCCTCTGCGCAAGAGTTCCGAGATTAGATTGGAGGAGTTTTGCTATAGAGATCCATCATATGGATACCACTAGAGAGGAGGACACTTGACCTCCTTCATCTTTTTCATCGGGATCTGGAATACAGGGATATATGATCTCCCTCGGTAAAATCAATCTCTCACACATCGTGGTTTTCTGATTTTTACGGTTTTTCTCGTGACCCCAATCTTTTGCATGAGAATTTGATCTATATGGGAAACTGATTTTTTGTTTTGATTTTTGCTATGCATGTGATGCACCTGCTGAGGTTTCCCAACAGTGGTATAAGAGCCAAGGTTTTCGTACGAAAGATTGGTTTTAAACTACGTGTGATGAGATTGAATCGCGTAGAATCGTTCTACACGTTCTTGTTGCGTTTTCACAGCCAAGGCAGCGAGGAGGAGAGGCGGTCAGCCACGGCCAACCCCCCATGCAGGGCCGGCCACCCACGGCCAAGCCGCAGCCAGAGCCAGCCCCCAAGGGGTGGCCGCCCGCAAGGGGGGTGCCTACGGGCACGGTGGGCAGCGGCTAGCCCTTAGGGGCAGCAGCCGCTGGCAGTGCGGTGCCAAAAAGGGCCTGCCGCCCGTGGCTAGCCTTGTCGCCAACAGGGGCGACGGCGTCGGGCGTAGGGGTGCCCGCCCCTTTGCAGGTCGACTGCCGGCGGGCAAGGGTAGCGGCGGCGGCGGCGCAGAGGGGGCAAGGGGAAAGCTAAGGTTTCTTTTTGTTAAAAGGACTATTTTGCTCCTATGAATTTGAAAAATTTCGAGGACTATCCTCGTGTATAGAATTCCAAAAATACCCTCAATAATTCTGAAAATTCTAAGGACTATCCTCTCGTCCAGAATTATGAAAATACCCTTGATAATTTTAAAAATTTCTAACATGTCCTGATTTCCAAAAAATAATTAATTAAATAATTTAATTAATTATTAAATATATCTAGTAATCCTATATATGATGTGATGTACATGTGATGTATGATGTGGATGGATGATCATGAGCCATGTGTGTGATGTGTGTAATTATGATTATTATTATTATTGGGGCCTGCGAGCCTCCGTTTTTCTTGTTTATTGTCGGGCCTGCGTGCTTGTGATTATTTATAATTACATGGAGAAGCACGGTGGGAGCGTCCAATGATGACGAGATCAACAATCACAGGGCATGGAGATGCGCCAATGCACACATAGATCCTATTGTGAGTGATTAGGCATATTGGCTCGGGCTTCATCATATTAGGTGACGGCTCATGATCATCCGGTGTGGCTTGCATATGTGATGTGTTATACACCTACTAGATATATATATATATATATATATATATATATATATATATATATATATATATATATATATATATATATATATATATATATATATATATATATATATATATATATATATATATATATATATATATATATATATATATATATTTATATTTATATATGATGTAGATATATATTAAATATGTATGTGTGTGACACGACATATTAGGAGACCGATAGAAAATAAAAAACCCTCCTACGATAATATTAAGTCGGTAAGCATGAGGCACTAAGATTGACCCATATGGCCTTCCATCGTTATAGGAAGAAATTGAATCCCGACATAGGTTGAGTTGGTCGAGTCACTCGAGGCTCACCTATCTGCGTGATTTAGTTCTTGCCTATGACATATATATGTCACCGGTGACCTGAGGACAGGGTATGACTTGGTCGAGCAGTCGAGAGCATATCCATCGAATCAGACTCATCTTGTAACGATGGTGATGACTTAACTGAACTTCATGGTTGGTCGAGCAGTCGAGACCATAATGATTTGAAGGTCGAACATGACGGGAATCACAAGGAGTTATGATTGACAAGAGTTGTCTACCTTTTGGGCTTAGTGTAGTTGGTCGAGTCCCTCAAGATTGCACTAAGATGTCAATTGGATCCCGATCCCCACTAGGAGTCTACCGGAGACTTTCATCTCACGTGTCGAGGGTGTCGCATGATTGGTTAGGAAAATAGTGGGAGTATATTAAGATAAAAGTCCATATCTTAATTAGTATTTTTTTATAAAATCTGTATGTTATTTATTTTTTGTTATATCTTGTTTTTCAGAAACATGCCGCTTACAAACCCCCCTACGTGACATACTTGATGCTAACCGCCTCACTGGTCCAAATTATATAGATTAGCTCCACAATTTAAGAATTGTTCTCACGAAAGAGAAAATCGTATATGTCTTTAACACGATTGTGCCCACACCGAAGGAAAGGACAAGCGAGGATGAGATCACTCGCTTTATGAAGTATAAAGATAGTTCTAAAGGATAACCTGTATGTTGATCTTATACTTCAGTCCCTATCAGATTCCTTTTCACGGTTCATTACTAACTTTAATATGAACAAATTTGAGGTGACTCTACCTGAGCTCCTCAATATGTTGAGGGAAGCTAAGAGTACCTACCATCAAGAAAAAGAAGTCAATTCTCTATATTGGTGAAACCAATTGGAAAATGAAGGCCAGTAAGACCCTTAAGAAGGGCAAGGGCAAAGAAAGACCGGGTAAGGCAAAAGTTGCCTAGAAAGATCCGACAAAGAACAATGCTTCCACTACAGCCAAAATGGGCATTAGAAGAGGAACTGTAAGGACTATCTTGCAGAGAAGGCGAAACAAAAGCTTAGAGAAGCTTCAGGCATATTCATGATCTGTCTTCACTTGTCAAATTTTCATGATAACACATGGGTATTGGATACCGGGAGTGCTTATCATATTTGTAATTCATTGCAAGTTCTGGCAAGACCTAGGAGATTGACTAGAGACAAGATGGACCTCAAGATGGGCAATGGAGCAAGAGTTGCTGCAGTTGCCATTGGGGAGGTCACCCTACATCTGCTTGGTGGAGCTATCATTGCATTGGATGCATGCTATTTTATTCTCTATATCATCAAAAACCTTATATCAATCTCTTATTTGACAATTAGTGGATATAAATTAGTTTTTGAGAATAATAGTTGTTTAATAATTATGGATGATGAGATCATCATTAGAGGGACCATTGTAAATGACTTATATATGTTAGACACTTCTCCACATATCATGAATATAAATATGTCTAAGAGTTAAAGAGATGAGGTGAATAATGTAAACCTATGGCATTATAGGCTAGGTTATATACATGAGGGAAGGATTCAAAAGTTGCTGAAAGATGGACACTTAGATCCATTTGACTATGAGTCATATACAACTTGCGAACCTTACCTTAGTGAAAAAATGACCAACTCTCCTTTTAGTGAAACTGGAGAGAGAGCCACCGAGTTATTGGAACTCATACATAGTGATGTATGTGGTCCCATGTCGACTCAGGCTATAGGTGGTTACTTATATTTCATTACATTGATTGATGATTTCTCTAGGTATGGACATGTGTACTTAATGAAATACAAATCTGAGGCCTCCGAGAAATTAAGGGAATATAAGAATGAGTTAGAGAACTAAATTGGAAAGAGTATTAAGACTCTTCGATCAGATCAGGAAGAGAGTACTTGAGTACAGAGTTCACCAATTTCCTCAAGGACAATGTGATTCTATCCCAGTGGACACCTCCTTATACACCTCATCTCAATGGTATATTAGAAAGGAGGAATCTCACGCTGTTAGACATGGTATGGTCCATGACATTCTGGGGATATGCCCTAGAGACTGCAGCTTACCTTCTGAACAGAGTTCCATCAAAGTCGGTAGTGTCTACACCATATGCGATATGGAAAGGAAAGAAGCCCGATCTTAAGATTGTTAAGATTCGGGGCTGTCCTGCCCATGTTAGAAGACACAACTCTGATGAGTTGGAATCAAAGACAGAATGGTGTACATTCGTGGGATACCCAAAGGAAACTTGTGAGTGTTATTTCTATCACCCTTAGTACTGAATAGTCTTTGTTGCCAAGAGAGTCGTGTTCCTTGAGAAGGAACACATTCTTAGTGGAAACAGTAGGAGCAAGATAGAATTGAGCGATGTTGGAGAACTTAGCTCAAGCACTATTCCAGAGCTCGAGTCTGTTCAGGTACGTAACACATAAATTTCAACTTTACGTAGGTCTAGTAGAGTATCTCACTCTCCTGAAAGATATGTGGGACATATCAGTGGAGTTGATTCTCAAGATATTGATCCTTAGACCTATGAGGAGGCTATTATGAGTATAGACTCTAGGAAGTGATAAGAAGCCATGAATTCTGAGATGGATTATATGTACTCTAACAAGGTTCGAAACCTTGTGGATGCACCTGAGGGTATTGTACCCGTCGGCTGTAAATGAATCTTTAAGAAGAAGATCAGAGTGGATGGAAAGGTAGAGACTTATAAAGCAAGGCTGATAGCTAAAGGATATTGTCAAAGACAGGGAGTTGACTATGACGAAACCTTTTCACCTATAGACATGCTTAAGTCCATTAGAATTATTTTGGCCATTGTAGCACACTATGACTATGAGATCTGGCAGATGGATGTCAAAGCAATATTCCTCAATGACAACCTCGAGGCGGAGGTGTATATGATACAGCCAGAGGGATTCATATCCAACGAGAGTCAAGATAAAGTGTGCAGGTTGCTTAGATCCATTTATGGATTGAAGCAAGCTTCCCGAAGTTGGAACATAAGATTTGATGAGGTGATCAGATCTTATGACTTCGTTAAGAACGAAGATGAACCTTGTGTGTACATGAAGGTAAGTGGAAGCACTATCACCTTCTTGATGCTATTAGTGGATGACATCCTAATCATTGGGAATGATGTAGGAATGCTCTCCACAGTAAAGACTTGGCTATCCAGAAACTTCTCTATGAAAGACTTAGGGGAAGCATCCTATATTTTGGGGATCCGGATCTATAGAGATAGATCCAAAAGGATGCTTGGCTTGTCCCAATCTAGGTACATAGACTCAATTGTCAAAAGGTTTGGCATGAAGAATTCTAAGAGAGGTCTCATGCCGACGAGACATGGAATATCACTTTATAGGAGTATGTCCCCAAAGACTCTTGAAGAAAGGGCAAACATGCATAAGATACCTTATGCCTCAACGATAGGGTCTATCATGTATACGATGCTTTGTACCTGGCCTGATATAGTATATGCTCTAAGTGTCACGAGTAGGTATCAGGCAGATCCAAGTTTAGAACACTGGAAGGTAGTAAAGTATATCCTTAAGTACTTGAGAAGCACTAAGAATCTTTTACTGGTATATAGAGAAGGTAGCCTCAAGGTTAAGGGCTACACGGACTCGAGTTTTCAGTCCAACATTGATAATAGCAAGTCGAATTCAGGGTTTGTTTTCACCCTGAATGGTGGAGCAGTAAGCTGGAAGAGTTTCATGCAAGATGCTACTGCTGACTCAACCATTGAGGCGGAATACATTACTACAATAGAAGCAGCAAAAGAAGGGGTGTGGATGAAGAAATTCATTAAGGATTTGGGAGTTATACCAAGCAGCGTGGAGCTGACTCCCATATATTATGACAGCGACAGAGCGATAACTCTAGCAACGGAACCCAAGTCTCATCAGAATTGTTCTGAGGAGGTTCCATCTGATTAGAGCGATCATGACCTGAAAATATATAGCAATGGAAATAGTTCCATCCGAAGATAACATTGCAGATCTACTTATGAAGCCGCTGGCTCAGATTGTATTTGAGCGTCACAGGGGTATGATGGAGATCAGACACATAGGTGATTGGCTTTTGATCAAGTGGGAGATTGCTGGTTATAGGTGCCCTGCAAGCCAATCACGTGAGTGATGGCACGTGTGACACGCAGTGTGATCTTTTTGCTTATGATTAATATTGACATATTCTCATATTATCGGCTACATATATATTGTGATGTCCTTGGTTCTGTGTAATGAGAGTCGAATCGTGATGAGATCATGATAATGAGATCGATTAACCTTTAAACACAGATCCTAAATGAGAGGCCTAGTACGTCCATAGTCGATGACTTGAGAGAATTATTATGGGGATAATAATTCACTATATCAAAAGGAGTTCTGATGGGAGTGACTCATAGCCAGCTCGGTAATGAAACTAGAGGGTCACACACATATGATGGATGCTTCAGCGAATAGAGAATTAAATGAAGATCCAATTAGCCCATATTCTCATTAGATAAGACCCTATACTGATGGGTCCCTTGATTAAGGTCCAATTAGAGGCCTAAGGAGATTATTAGATAGAGATCCAATATTGTAAGGTTAGTGGGTAATTGGATGGAGATCCAATACCTACTAAGGCAGGAGCCCTAGGGTTTTTGGTGGCTCTCTATGAATAGGAGGGGAGACTCATGGTTGATAGGCTGCAGCTTTAGCCACCACCTCCTATTCTCCTCTCTCCCTCTGCGCAAGAGTTACGAGATCAGATTCGAGGAGTTTCGCTGCAGAGATCCATCATGTGGATACCACTAGAGAGGAGGACGCTTGACCTCCTTCATCTTCTCCATCCGGATCTGGAATACAGGGATATACGATCTCCTTAGGTAAAATCAATCTCTCATACATCATGGTTTTTTAGTTTTTACAGTTTTTCTCGTGACCCTAATCTTTTACATGATGATTTGATCTGCGTGGGAAACCGGTTTTTTGTTTTGATTTTCGCTGCGCATGTGATCCACCTGCTGAGGTTTCCCAATAGTGTAGGCTGTGGTTTGGGGCTATTTTATGGCAGATTTGGTGCAGTTTTGGCGAGGTTTTAGGGCTATGATTGTAGGGGATGAAGGTTAAGAAAGGAGAGTTTCAGATCGGGAAAAGATGGTAGCAAGATCTGATAGAATTCGACGAAAGATCGCTGCAGTATATGCTATACTGTCAAACAGAATTACCGTC
Source organism: Ensete ventricosum (assembly GCA_029747655.1). Classification (NCBI taxonomy): domain Eukaryota; kingdom Viridiplantae; phylum Streptophyta; class Magnoliopsida; order Zingiberales; family Musaceae; genus Ensete; species Ensete ventricosum. Next base: position 30,329,345 of record JAQQAF010000003.1, on the reverse strand, counting down.
AAAGAAGTAGCAGTTTCTCAATGTAAATTCCAGCAAAAACCTAAGAAAACTATGTAAAATTTTAATGGCAAAACCTCGATTTAGATGAGAGCAGTAATAACAATTCGGATCAAGGAAATTTTGGCAGCATAATGGTAAGAAAATCGATGCAATGTGAGATGGCAGAATTTTCATCGTAAATTTCAACAGTTTGCGATGACAATTTATAGCACTATAAGAATTGTTTTAGAGATGAGTTACATGGTAAAACAATCTTAGATAAAATCCAAGTTGATCTATGAAATGTGTAAAAAAATTTGCCCAAGAAAGGTGTCTAATAGATCATTTTCAAAAGACTCTATGCGACTTAAATTTTCTGTAGCAATTCTTCTTTCACAATGATGATCACGTTTGCGACGAAAGGAATTCACAGTAAGGATAGGAAATTCTTTTTGGTGTGTAAATATAGAAAATGATAATAGCAAAAGGTATGGGTGGTAGGGAAATACCATATCTCTAGTGCAATTGATGGTGGCATCAGTAGATTGGTTTGATCTGCAACATAGGATGACGGTGGAGGCCACGTCAAAAGCAATTGTGGGAATTGTTTGGCTTGATAGAGATGACAGAGATGGCAGCAAAGGCAGTAAGATCGTTGCTTAGATACCAGATGATAGAACCCTAGAGGAGCTCTATGGAGATTTGATCTTTGAGGGAGATCAACCCTTGGAACACTATAGGGGTTCTGTTCTGACTCTAGCTAGGGGAGTCCTAATTGAGTTTCATAGAAGAGGGCAATCATGTAAAATCTAAGGGGCATTCATGTAAATCCTATAGAACCGACTCCTATTAAGGAAAGTAAGGAGGTCGACTAGGTTAGGATTAGTTGAGGAAGATATTTGAGGGGAGAGTAAGATGCATGTTACCTTAATTAACCGCCCCTTATCCTAGTTAAAGAGGGGTTGGTTTAGGAGCGATTAAGTTAGAATAGGATTAAGATTAGTTTGGAGGTTGCTTCTTAGAGTTGGAATTAGAGTTGTTGGAAGTAGGAGTTGCTTCTTAGAGTTGGAGTAGGAGTTGTTAGGAGTAGGAGTCTTAAGTAGGAATCCTTTTCAGAGTTGGGGTTTAGAAGTCCTATAAATAGTATTGTAATCATCCACTTTTTTATCAAGAATAGATTAACCTTTCTTTAGCCAATGGCTTGAGTACCAAGGAGGGACGAACCCCTATAGAGTTCCAAGGAGGCTGATCCCCTATAGAGATCACCCCAAGCTTAGAATCCGCAAGGGTTCTAACAGGTTCCTTCCTCATAGTAGTTAGCCACAAGGCTGAAATAAAGATGATTCTTGCTTGATGAAAAGGGGTGGAAACTACAAGCTTATATAGGACTCAAAACCTAGCCCTAGGAGGATGCTTCCTAAGTGAATTCTCCCTTTTGCCCCTCATATAGCTACCTTGCCTAAATGGGGGCGGGGCCGACGGCCTAAGTGGCTGTACAAGCCATGCTCGCCTATTAGAAACCCTAGACGACCAGCCTAGTAAGGGGGGTGGTGGCTTGGAAGCCCTAAGGCCCTAAATTAAACCATAACCACACTTCTTTATAGGATAGAGGTGACTATGTGGGGTTTTATTACAATCTCGTAGGGTTTTATTGATTGCTACTTAGTTGAGCAGGACCCAACCTTGCTGGGGTACTATCAGATATTAGATGAATAAGAGACTATAGATACACGGTAACTAAGGAAAGATAGGTCCAATGGATTAGATCCCCTATATCATCTAGGGACTATGGCATAGTGGTCTAATACTTCTATAGTCGATGAATTGAGTCAATTGTTATGTGATAACAATTCACTGAGTCAGAAGGAGTTTTGAAATGTGGAACTCACGACCAGCTCGGTATTAGGCCTAGAGGGTCATACACATATGATGGATGTTTCAGCGAGTAGAGAATTGTATATGAGTTATCCAATTAGCCTTTGTTCTCATTGGATAAGATCGAATATTGATGGACTCCTTACATAAGGTCCAACTAGAGGCCAAGATTATTGGATAGAGATCCAATAATCCAAGTAGTGAGGGTAATCAGATAGAGATCCAATACTACTAAGGTAGGATCCATTAGAGTTTTGGTGGCTCTTTATAAATAGGAGGCAAGGGTGGCCAATAGGGTGATAGACTGCATCTTTTTGTTGCCCTCTCCTATTCTCCTCCCTCCCACCTTCTTCTCAGCCGACCACCCTCTCCCCATTGCGAGAGGACATCGAAGAAGATTGGAGATCTTCTTCTATGTTCGCCGCAAGAAGATGCACAAGAGTTTCAAGCTTTTGGCTATGATTAAAGGAGCATCGCTACAACGATCCACAATGTGGATACCACTAAAGAGGAGGACATCTGACCTCCTTCATCCTCTCCGATTAGATCTAAAAATTTTAGAGATATATGATCTCCCTAGGTAATAAATCTCACACAACTTGTAATTTTTAATTTTTACTATTTTTCGCGCACCAATCATTGCACGATCACGTGATAAACGTGGGAAACTAGTTTTATTTTATTTTTCTGCTGCACATATGATGCTCTCGAGGTTTCCTAATAGAGCGTCCATAGACGGGAAGCTTCTTCTACAGGCGGGAAATTTGAACTGTGGCAGTAGCTAGTGCGCCTCGTCCCTTCTCAATGCGGATCTTTTACTACCATGATGAGGTGCTGTGTTATCGTGTGAGGGACCAATTCCACGAGTGTAACACCTTTAACCCATGTAGTTACTCAGGGGTTTCAATCCTATTTAATGCAAATATCCTTGAGATCTTGAGGCCACTGGTACTGATCTTTCTCCAACGAGCGAAGATCAACCATCTCGTACAACCCTTTCTCCCTTTCTCAGGCTCAGGAGTGAACTTTTACAACCCTTTACAAGTATTCCTTCACACTCTCCCTTAGAACAACCTCTAAGCTTTTAGAGAGGGGAACTCAACTTTCTAACAAAGTTTTTTTCACTATAAACCTCAAGTTTATGATCTCAGTTCTTGCTATTCTAGGCAAGAATACTTGGGGTATTTATAGACGCCAAATGGCTTCAAAAGTTGGAGCCAAAAATTTAAATCCCTGAGATTTCATTATATGGGCGGTACTATCGCCAGCACCGGGCGATACCACTGTCGATCAGAGCCCGGGAATCTGGGCTCTAGCGGTACCATCACTCAGAATAGGTAGTACTATCACCACCTGGTGGTACTACCACCGCTTGGTAGTACTACCATCAACAACCGATGGTACCATCGCCCGAAGACCCAAAAAAACATAACATGGCTCTTCGTATCCTAGGCGGTACCACCGACTGACCTGGCAGTACCACCGACTAAGCCAATGAAGTGAGCCTCTCAATGGGCCCAAATCAGTCCTAAATAAGGCCCAATTAAGGCTCAATGGGCCCTTAAGGCCCAAATCAGACCTAAACTACTTCGATCTAGATAAATTATTACAAAGTATGAATCACATGTTGTTTGAAATATCATTGGTTCATCTGGCACTTCGTCTTACCCTTCGGCGTATCGTCCTCTCTTATGACGTATTGTCCAATCAGCATGTTGACCTCCACAACACTCGATCTCCTTGGCACTATTGGGAAACCATCCAAGCATCACATGCGTAGTGGAAGAAACAAAGCATAGATGGTTTTCCACATATATCAAATCATCATGCAAAGATTAGTGTGTGAAAAACCTACAAAACCAAAAACTATGATACGTAAGAGATTGATTACCTAGGGAGATCGTATATCTTTGAAAATTCAGATCCAAATGGAGAGGATGAAGGAGGTCAAACATCCTCCTCTCTAGCGGTATCCACACGATGGATTATTACAACGATGCTCCTCCAATCATAGCCCAAAACTTACAACTCTTGTGCACCTTCCTGTAATACTCATGGAAGAAGATATGTTATCTTCTTCATTGCCCACTTGCAGTAGGGAAGGGCTAGTCGTTTGAGAAGATGAGGGAGGGAGGAGAATAGGAGGGGGTGACCAAAGGTGCAGCCTATCACTAATATGCTGCCCCTACCTCCTATTTATAAAGAGCTACCAAAAACCTTAGGGATCTTACCTTAGTGGGTATTGGATCTCCATCGAATTATCCGCAAATCTTAGATTATTGGATCTCTATCCAATAATCTCAGTTGACCTCTAATTGGGCCATATGCAAGGAGCCCATTAATGTTGGGTCTCATCTACTGAGAATAATGGGAATAATTCATATGTGATCCTTTACTCACTGAAACATCCACCATTTGTGTGTCACCCTACAGGCCCAACACCGAGCTGTCTGTGAGTCCTCCCTGTCAGAACTCCTTTTGACTCAGTGAATTATTATCCCATAACAATTCACTTGACTCATTGATTATGGATGTACTAGACCGCTGCACCATAGTCCCCAAATGGTATATGAGATCTAATCTATTAGACCTATCTATCCTCAATTATCATATATCTATAGTCCCTCATATATCTAATATCCCAAAGATCATATATTAGGCATGATACTATCAAGCCTCATATGGAATCCATCCGAGTATCGCTTTAATCGGATTCTCCCGAAAAACTCATCTCAATCTGAATAACCCTGGACAGGGATTTGCCTAAGCGATAACACATAAGAGATTTCCCTCATGATATCGAGAGTGGATGATCCTCTATTGACACTTAATTGCCTTCGTAAGGTTGGCTACCAATCTCGATAATCGATTGTACCAAATCTGAAACTTTCGAAACATGTATGTCCGACGTCAAAGAAAGGAGTATTTAAACAAGGCATCCTTGGTGTCTCAAGTCCAAGGACTAGACTTACAGCTAGGACTATGGAATCATTGTATGACATTAGGTATCATTAACCATATAGCATTACATAAGTGAATCAATTAGTGAACTCAGTTTTTAATTAGCACATGTACTGTATTATTAGTGTCCCCACACAAGTGGCTATGAGACCAACCACCTCCATCATATAGACATATATACAGAACACTAATCAGTTTGGTTATCTCGATGTCTCTCTCAAGTAACCTATGACCGGGATAATTTAAGATATGTGTTTAAAGGCGAATCAGTCTCATTATCGTAATCTCATCATGGTCCGATTCCTATTCCACAGAACCAAGGACATCACAATATATATGCAATAGATAATATAATATAAGAATATGCCAATAATAATCATAAGAAAAAAAATCGCACAGCGTGTCACACGTGCCATCACTCACGTGATTGGCTTGTAGGGCACCTGTAACTAGTAATCTTCCACTTGACAGAAAGCTAATCACCCGTGTGTCTGATCCCCATTAGACCCCTCTGATACTCAAAGATAATTTGAGATAATAGCTTTATTAATGGATATGCAATGTTATCTTCAGATGAAACTCTTTCTATTACTACATCTCTATTGGCTATGATCTCTCTAATCAATTGGAACCTCCTTCGAACAATTCTGATGAGACATAGGTTCCCTTGCTAGAGCTATCGCCCTATTGATGTCGGTGTATATAGGAATCGACTCCACGCTGCTCAGTACGACTACCAAATTTTTGATGAACTTTTTCATCCACACCCCTTCCTTTGTTGCTTCCACTGTAGTAATATTGATAGAACCCGAGAGGAATTATATAGAGATTTGATCTTGAGGGGGGATCAACCCTTGGAACGTTGTAGGGTTCCTCCCTCCTAGTAGTCAGCCACAAGGCTGAATTGAAGATTAATCTTGCTTATTCAAAAGAGGTGGAGGCTACATACTTATGTAGGGCTCAAAACCCTAGCCTCAGGGACTGCTTTCTAAGTAAATTACCCATTTTACCCTCCACTCTAGTCGAGTGCCCTGTTAAGGGGGACGATGACCTAGGGGGCTGCACCAGATAGGTGCCCCTGCTAGAAACCATAGCTGACCTGCCTTGTAAAGGGGGCGATGGCTAGGAAACCATAAGGCCCCAAATATAAACCTTATCCACTCTTCTTTATAGGATAGATGCAGCTAGGTGGAGTTTGTTATAATCTCAATGGGTAGGAAGCTCTAAGGCTTCAAGACTCCTTCTCCCAAAACCCTAGCTGACTCTTCAATCAAACGGGATGATGGCAAGATTAGGGGGATATTACATGACTCAAGACTTTATTGACTTCTTGACATTTTGAACTTAGGACCCATCTAAGCTATGGTCCTAATAGACCCACCCTCTTCAAATTAGCCTTGTCCTTAAGGCTGAGATTCCATGTCTCCGAGTCCTGATCTGCACTCTTCACGAGGCTCCCTTATGGCCCCTGTTGTAGGCATTTCCTGCTCTTGCAATTCAGCATCAGTAATAGTGATGAGACTATGATGTGTTGAGTTTCCATGCGATCATCAACTGAACTTTGGCCTCCTTATTAGATTAGGTGTCAGTTGGAAGGATTTGGGCTGAGTTATCTTTTTTAAACTTCCATTTAAGGTGGAATATCGGGAAGATCAACTGTATTTTTGATCTGGTGCGTAGATCTGATCTCTAGGTTAGGGCCCCAATGTGATCTAAAATTTTGCAAGGTCCAAAGTAGTAGGGGACTACTTTCTTGAGGATTGAATTTCCTGTAGGAAGGGCTGAAATTGTAAGGAAGCTCGATCTTTAAGTTTGTTGGGAGGTCATTTCTTCTTTGCATGGGCTGCCATGTGGTTAGTCTTTAGTAGTAGCCAATCCTTCTTCTGGTATGGTGACTGCCCTCTGGTATATTTAGGATGATTAGAGCCCATTCTGGAGTGAGCCAGGATTGTAATTTTTTTGGGCTTACTTCACTTTCGTGCCATGAACCTGTATCCAGCCAATCTTTAAGTTTCGTAGCAATTAGTATCCCCTTTAGAAACCTCGTGTAGAGTGTGGGGAAAGCCTCGAGGTGGATTAGGAATCAGTCATCTTACATAAGGGCGACACCGATAATAACTCTTGATGTGTCTGCTCCAATATTAACCTCTGGCCATGATTTAGAGTGGATGACATCATGGTCATGAGGGCTATAATTCTACTCGACCAAGGTGGGGCATATTTCTTCACAGTGAGGGAGATGATGCTCATGTTTTGTTGAGTCCTACAAATGATCCTTCTTTAACTCTAATTCTCCCACTGGAGGGACTCAATTTTCTCGTGGTCTTGGACCGTGGATTGGAGGTTATCATCAAGGAAAACTTTGAGCATCATGGTTCAATCCTAGGGGAAGTTGTGGAAGTTACCCGAGATCTAGGAGTGCCACATTAGCAACCATGGTGGGTTCGGCGGAATATGACACTACAGAAAAAACTTATCTCTGGAGACAAGGATATAGGGATATATCGTAGCGGGGAAAAAATACGATCGAATAATCCATGCCTCTGTCATCTCTTAGGTAACCCTCTTATCTTTGATCTTCTGAGGTTGTGGGAATCAATCTGGCTGACCATTAGCTGGTGGTAATTTCGGCCAATTCAGCATAGTGGGGTAGGGAAGCTTGATAGAAGGTAGTTGACTCGGTTTGGTGGAGATGCCCAAATTTTTGGCAAGCTGTGGGAGAGGGTTCTTGTCTTCAATCTCCTTTGGCTTAATCTCCTGAAACTCTTGAATTTGAATTGAGAAGCTGCTGGATTCTTCTTTTGGTTCCTTCTCCAAGCGTTGTGTTGCGACCATAGTCGCTTTGCTCCCTCGTTTCCAACGTAGGAACAGTTATTTCCCTTTGTTGAAAAATTTCATGGTTAGCTTCAAAAAGTTCTAGAAAACATCTATCATAGATAACCAATCAAGCCAATCAACACTTCAAAATCATTAAGAGAGAGGAGGAAAAAATCATCAACTATGTCTTGATCTTGTAGAATAAGTTTTACATGCAAGCACTTCTGGTTGCACTTCAGGATTTGGCCGTTAGCTACCTTGATGTTGAACCCGTTATAATCTTCTTTTTGGAGCATCAAATGGGCAACAACCTTGTTGCTCATGAAGTTGTTCGTGCTCCCGATGTTGATGAGGATGATGACAAGTTGCTACTCAAGAAACCCTTCGATCTTCATTTGCTGCAAGTTTATGTAGCCTGCTAAGGTATGGATTGTGAGGGCGATAGGTTGTGGTGTATCCTTCTCCTTGGACTCGAGAGCTGTATCTTGGAGTTTGGGTTCTTCAGTGGGCTCAATCATCAGAGGTCTCTCCATTTTACAATAGTGTTCTAGGCTCCCTAGTTTATCACAATGCCCACATAGGCCCTTTGCCGATCCGTCATGATATTCTTCTCTTGTTAATTTCTTTGGTTGAGGGGCTCAAATGATAGCCGGAGGTGTTGAAAGCTTTGGTGCTGTTGGTCAGGGAGCGACCCTAGTCCTCCGGGCTTCATGATTCAATCGCTCCTCTTGAAGTCACGCAAAGAAGATTGCTGCCATAAGTGTGTTTGGTTGTTGCGCTTTAACTTATCCCTAAATCTCCAGCTTCAAGCCTTCAATAAAAGTCCTTAGCAATTGTTTTTCAAACCAATCTTGAGTTTGATTATATAACATTTCAAACCTGGTCTGGTACTCTTGGACGGTGGAGGTTTGACGGATCTTTGCTAGTTGATTGTTAACGTTCTCATAATCGGTTGGTGCTGGAGGTTTATATGCTATTGGTTGGGATGTGGTTCTCATGCTCCGAGCATCTTGATTGAGGTGTTCTTCTTGAGGTTGTGTGAAGTTGTGCGAAGGAGATCGCTGTTGTCATGGTGTAGGGCTGCCATGCCTTAACTTCGCTTCTTATCTTCGGTTGGTTCTCTTTGTGATCTAAACTCGCACCATGCTGTGAACTTCCTGGGCTTGATGATCGACCCAATCTAAACTCCTCGAAGAGAGCACATAGTTTAGCCTCCATGCGTGTTTTGAAAACCTCCAATTTGGCTTTGAATAGACCTCTCGATGCCATAACGTAGGGATCTTCAATTTGTCAAATGGTGGTTGTAATCTTTAGGTTGAAGGCAAAAGTGGCAGTAGAGGATGAGAAATGGTGGCTGCGATGATGCAGCAAAATCATCTTAGGCTACGATGGTGTAGTTTCCAAGTGGCTACTATGTTGATGGAGGATGGCAGCCAAGGGAATCTAGATCATGAAGCAGCAGCGACGGTGGAGGAGGAAGAGGGCAGCAGCAAAGCCGACTTAGTTGTGGTGCGACCGCATGGGCTGCAAGCAGAGATGGTGGCTATTGGCTATGGTAGAGGCAGTTACAACAAAGGTGCAGCTGCAATAGAGGGAAGAAGGGGCAGCAGAGTGCACGGTTGTTGCAAAGGAGGGCAGCAACGGTGTGGAGCGAGAGAACGCTGCTGGTAACTTGTGCAGCGAGGGATTGTTACTGGCCGCGAGCAAGGCAGATGGCAGTGAAAGATCACTGCTCACAATGTTGTGTAGTGAGAGATCGCTGCTGGTTATGATCAATTCGTTGTTGGCCATAATCAAGGCAGATGGCAGCGAAAGATCGCTGTTGGCAGTGTTTGTTCCGCAAGAGATTGCTGCTAGCTGCGATCAAGGAGGATGGCAGCAAGAAATTGCTGCTGGTAGCTATGCAGTGAGAGATCGCTGCTGGTCATGATCAAATCACTGTTGGCTGCGATCAATGCAGATGGCAGTGAGAGATTGCTGTTGGCAATATTGTGCAATAACGATGCTTGTTGTGGTTGAGGGCATAATAGGTTGTTGTTTAAGGTGTGGTTTGGGTTGCTATTTGGTGGTGTTTTATGGCTATGATGGCAGTGGATGGAGGTTGGGAAGGTGGTCTATATCTATTGTTGAAGGCAGCAATAGGTTTGATAGGGATTGGTGGATGTCGGCTGCCGTTTTAGACTTGTTTGGTGGCTATTTAGGGTGCGATTTTATGGAGTTTTGGGGCTGTGATGGTAGATGGCTGAATTGTCACCGAAGAAACAACAATTTCTCAATAAATATTTTAGCAAAAAATTTAGAGTTTTGAGGAGGAATTCGATAGCAAGATCTTGGTTCAAATAGTAGCAATAATGACAATTTAGATCAAGGAAATTTTGGTAGCATAATAGGAAGGAATTCGGTGTAAGTTGCGATCATAGAATTCTCATCGAAAACTTTCAACGATTTGTGACAAAAATTTATAGCAACATAAGAATTGTTTTAGAGATGAATTCCACAGTAAATCAACCACGGATGAAAGCCAAAATGATCTATGATATATGTGAGAAATTTCATCTAAAAAAGGTGTCAAATAGATTGACTAAAGGTAGCAATATGCGGTTGAAAATTTTTGCAGCAATCCTTCGTTCGCAAAGATAATAACTTTTACGACGAAAGGAATTTACAGTAAGGAATAGATTAAAACTTCGTTTTGGTATTTCGTAGATGAAAAATTATAGCAGCAAAAGGTATTGGTGATAGGGAAATACTAGATTTCTGATGCAATTGGTGCTGGTAGCAGCAGATTGATTTGATCTATGACAGAAGATGACGGTGGAGACGACGTCGTCAAAAGCAATTGTAGGAATTGCTTGGCTGATGGTGGGTGGCAGGGATGGCAGTAAAGCAATAAGATCACTACTCTGATACCAGATGATAGAACCCAAGTAAAATTCTATGGAGATTTGATCTTGAGGGGGATCAACCCTTGGAACGCTATATTGGTTCCACCCTCTTAGTAGTCGATCGCAAGGCTGAAATAAAATAGATCCCTTGATTGAATAGGCTACATGCTAATATAGGACTCCAAACCCTAACCCTAGAGAGGCTCCTCCCCTAAGCCAAATTCCCTTTTCACCCCTCCACCTTACCTGAATTGCTCACTAAGGGGGTGGCAGCTTGGAGGATGTAACAACTCATGCATCCCCTGCCCAAACCCTATAGCATTCCAAAGGAGTTGATCCCCTTCAAGCAATCAATTTGCGATAGAATTCTACGGGGTTCTATCACATGCGTCGTGATTACCTGCCACAACATCATGGGTCCTGTAGTCACCTTCACGCTCTTGCCATGCCTCTTCATGTAATTACAACATAATCACAAGCATGCAAGCCCCTAATAATAATGATAATAATAATAATAATCGCATTACGCATATCAGAACATATGACTCATGATCATCCGTCCACATCATACATTACATGTACACATCATCATGTAGGACTACAAGATTAATTAATTATTTTTTTGGAAATCGGGATATGGTAAGAATTTCTAAAATTGTTAAGGGTATTTTTAAAATTTCAGATAGAAGGACAGATCTTAGAAGTCTCAAATTCTAACTGGTAGGATTATCCTTTTATCGAAAAGAAACCCTAACCCTCTTTCTACCTTCGTCTTGCGGTTGTCGTCGTCACCACTACGCAGGCGTCGGTGCTACGTGCTGTCGGTAACCGCCCTGCCCACGGGCGGTCGCCTGTGCGGTGGGTGCCGTTTGTTAGGAAACCTCAGCGGGAGCATCAAATGCGTAGAAGAAATCAAAATAAAAATTAGTTTCCCATGCAGATCAAATCATCGTGCAAAAGATTGGGGTTGCGAGAAAAACTACAAAAATCAGAAAAACACGATATGTGAGAGATTGATTTTATCTAGAGAGATCGTATACCTCTATATTCCAGATCCGGATGGAGAAGATGAAGGAGGTCAAACGTCCTCCTCTCTAGCGGTATCCACACGATGGATCTCTGCAGCGAAACTCCTCCAATTTGATCTCGCAACTCTTGCGAAGAGGGAGGAAAGAGAATAGGCGGTGGTGGCTAAAGCTGTAGCCTATCAACCATGAGTCTCCCCTCCTATTTATAGAGAGCCACCAAAAATCCTAGGGCTCCTGCCTTAGTGGGTATTGGATCTCCATCCAATTACCCACTAACCTTGTATTATTGGATATCTATCCAATAATCTCCTTATGCCTCTAATTGGACCTTAATCAATGAGCCCATTAGCATAAGGTCTCATCTAATAAGAATAGGGGCTAATTGGATCTCTATCCAATCCTCTATTTGCTGAAGCATCCACCATATGTGTGACCCTCTAAGCCCGATAACGAGCTGGCTGTGAGTCACTCCCATCATAACTTCTTTTGATATAGTGAATTATCATATCCATAATAATTCAATCGACACATCGACTACGGACATACTAGACCACTACGCCATAGTCCCTAGACAGTACAGGGGGATCGAATCCATCAGACCTGTCTGTCCTCAGTTACCGTGTATATATAATCCATCATCATCTAATATCCCAGAGATCGTATATTGGATATGGTACTGTCAAGCCACATATAGACTCCGTCATAGTCTCGTTCTAATCGGATTCTCTCGGAGAACTCTTTCTCTCTCAATTTGAATGACCCTGGTCAATGATTTGTCAGAGCAAGCACATATGGGATATTCCTCTCATGATACCGAGAGTGGATGATCCTCTATTGACACTCAATTGCCTTCGTAAGGTTGGCTACTAATCACGATAACCAACTGTACCAGATCTGAAACTTATCAAACCTGTAAGTCTGGCGTCAAAGAATGAAGTACTTATATAAGGCATCCTTGGTATCTCAAGTCTAAGGACCAGATACACAACTGGGACTATGGAATCACTGTCTCACATTATATATCATTAATCATACAACATTCCATAAGCAGATCAATTAGTGAACTCATTCTCCAATGAGCACCTGTATTATATCCTTAGTGTCTCCACACAAGTGGCTCTGAGACTAGTCGCCTCCATTATATGGACAGGTATATAGTACATCGATCTGTCCGGTTATCTCAATGTCCCTCTCAAGTAACCTATGACTGGGATTATTTAGGATCTGTATTTAAAGGTGAATCAATCTCATTATCGTGATCTCATCATGATCCGATTCCTATTACACAAAATCAAGGACATCACAATATATATGTAACAAATAATATAATGTAAAAATATGTCAATATTAATCATAAGCAAAAAGATTACGCAGTGTGTCACACGTGCCATCACTCACGTGATTGGCTTGTAGGGCACCTGTAACTAGCAATCTCCCACTTGACTTAAAGCCAATCACCTATATGTCTAATCCTCATCAGACCCCTATGACGCTCAAATACAATATGAGCCAGCGGCTTCGTTAGTGGATCTGTAATATCTTTATCTTCGGATGGAACTCTTTCCATTGCTATATCTTTATGGGCTATGATCTCTCTTATCAGATGGAACCTCCTCAGAACATGCTTAGATTTCTGATGAGACCTAGGTTCCTTTGCTTGAGCGATCACCCCGTTGTTGTGGCAGTATATGGGAATTGGTTCCACGTTGCTTGGTACAACTCCCAAATCTTTGATGAACTTCTTCATCCATACCCCTTCCTTTGCTGCTTCTGCTGCAGCAATGTATTATGCCTCTGTGGTCGAGTCAGCAGTAGTATCTTGCTTGGAACTCTTCTAGCTTACTGCTCCTCCATTCATGGTGAAAACATATCCAGAATTTGACTTACTATCATCAATGTCAAACTGAAAACTCGAGTCCATGTAGCCCTCAACTTGAAGGCTACCTCCTCCATATACTAGTAAAATATCCTTAGTCCTTCTCAAGTACTTAAGGATACACTTTATTGCCTTCTAGTGTTCTAAACCTGGATCTGCCTGATACTTACTCGTGACACTCAGAACCTGTGCTATATCAGGCCTGGTATATAGCATCGCATACATGATGGACCCTATTGATGAGGCATAAGGTATCTTATCCATGTCTGCCTTTTCTTCAGGAGTCTTTGGAGACATACTCCTAGAAAGTGATATTCCATGTCTCATCGGTATGAGACCTCTCTTGGAATTCTCCATGCCAAACCTTTTGACAATGGAGTCTATGTACGACGAGCCAAGCATCCTTTTAGATCTATCTCTATAGATCTGAATCCCCAAAATATAGGATGCTTCCCCTAAGTCTTTTATGAAGAAGTTTTTGGATAGCCAAGACTTTACTGTGGAGAGCATTCTATCATTCCCAATGATTAGGATGTCTTCCACATATAGCACCAAGAAGGTGATAGCGCTTCCACTTACATTCCTGTATACACAAGGCTCATCTTTGTTCTTAACGAAGTTATAAGATCTAATCACCTCATCAAATCTTATGTTCCAACTTCATGAAGCTTGCTTCAATCCATAAATGGATCTAAGCAACCGACACACTTTATTTGGACTCTCTTTGGATATGAATCCTTCTACTGTATCATATACACCTCCTCCTCGAGGTTGCCATTGAGGAATATCATTTTGACATCCATCTGCCAGATCTCATAGTCATAGTATGCTGCAACAGCCAAAATAATTCTAATGGACTTAAGCATGGCTATAGGTGAAAAGGTTTCATCATAGTCAACTCCTTGTCTTTGAGGATATCCTTTAGCTACCAGCCTTGCTTTATAGGTCTCTACCTTTCCATCCACTCTGATCTTCTTCTTGAATATCCATTTGCAACCGATGGGTACAAAACCCGCAGGTGCATCCACAAGGTTCCAAACTGATAGGACTCCAGTAGGGTTGAGTCCTAATCATCTTAGTATTAGTCAATAAAAACCCTGTTAGATTATAATAAAGCCACTCCTATCTTATAAAGGAGTATGACTAGAGTTTAGATTAGCCCTTAGGACTTAGTAGCCACCACACCCTTTACTGGGTTGGTCGGCTAGGGTTTTCCCCTGCTTAGGTCAGCTATAGAGCTACTTAGCCATCTCTTGTTCCTATTAAGGCAGGTTGGCTATAGGAGGGGCAAAGAGATAATTCTACTTAGGCAAGCACCCACTTAGGCTAGGATTTTGATCCCTATTTAAAGATGTAGCTGCCCCCCTCTTGAATCAAGCCATTTTCAATTTTATTTCAGCCTTGTGTCGAATCTAGGAGGGAGGAACCCCTATAGCTTTCCAAGGGTTGATCCCCCTCAACGATCAAAATCTATAGAACTCCTTCTGGGATTCTATCATATGGTATCAGAGCCACTTTCCTACTGCCCTGAAGCCATCTCAGCCGCCTCCACCTTCCTAGGCAATTCCCATAATTGCTACGACACGCGCCTCCACCTTCCACCCCAGCAGTAGATCAAATCAGTCTACCGCTGCCCCCTGCGTTTGATCTGGAATTTTGATATATTTTTATAACCCACGCCTCTTCAATACTGCAAGATCCTTCATATTAGGTGTGGGAGAAGTTTTTCCAAAGTTTCCTTGCTGCAAATTTTTACCGTCGCAAATGTTATCATTGTTGCGAAGGCGAAACACTAAAAAAATTTTCAGCCGATTGTTGCTACTTGAAACTAAACTTTTGTTCATCCTTTCTGGCCAAAATATTTACACAATTCTCAAGATCAAGTTGGCTTTCATCTAGATTTAATTTCATGAAAAAACTCCTTCTGGAAATGGTTTTCTTGTACGATCTTCCACGATCATGCAGTTCTGGAATTTTACAATGAAGGAATCGACCTTGCATCTTTTGCCCTATTTCCCTACTGTTATATTGTCAAAATTTTGTCAAAGTTTCTATGGTATTGACAACATCTAAACAAAGGGTTTCTGCATAATTTTCTGAAACTTTCCTCTGGAATTTACGTTGAGAAGTCATTGTTTCTCCGACATAAAAATCGATTCAGCAGAACAGCACATCGCAACACTTCTTTTCACAGAATTCTATCAGATTTGAGTACTATTTTTTGTGAGATTGCAAACTCTCTTTTCCTCATCTCCCTACCCTACCATCCTCACTAAAAACCCTTCCAAATATTACCCTAAACTGAATCCAAACAACCCCCTAAATCTGCCCTAAACCGTAGCCTACTTCCATCCAAACCGATTCACCTTCAAACCGGCAACCCCCTTCTCAAAAATTTCCATGCTACTAACTCGACAAGAGAAAAAAGATCTCAATATTATAGATCTAGAGGTATATACTATGGTATCACATCAGAGGAGGCTATCGATGCAAAGCTCGAAGCCTTCGAAAACTGTATGGAAGAGAAGATGATATCCCTTTTTGCCGAATTCAGCATTGGCCGACCGTCGAGCCCGAGGAAATCACAAGACGGAGAAACTTCATATCGATGAGATGATCATCAAGAACATGGCCACATCACCTCTGATCTCAATAATCCATGCATGAAGGTTGACTTCCCTAGATGGGAAGAAGGAGACCCGATCGGGTGGATCTCGCGCGCGGAGCTCTATTTTTAGTTCTACCGAACCGCCGACGCCACACGGGTGGAGATTGCTGCCATCCACCTCAAGGGAGATGCTATTCAGTGGTTTAATTAGTTTAAGGACACTCGTGGCCCATGGAGGACTCTCTTGGCAGTGATTCAAGGAAGGATTACTAAACCGCTTCAGACCATCCGATTTCGACAACATCGATGGACAATTAGCAAAGATTCGTCAAACCTCTACAATACAAGAATACCAAACAAGGTTTGAGCATTTATCTAACCGAACTAAGAATTGGTCTGAGAAACAACTTTTAGGTACTTTTATCGAGGGCCTAACGCCAAAGATCCAAGGAGAAGTAAAGGCGCGGCAACCGTACACTCGTACGGCGGTGATTTTCTTCACGCGTATCCAGGAAGAACTATTGAATCATGAGGTATGAAGGACAAGGGTCACTCCCCAACTAGCCATGCCAAGTCCTACTACCCCCTCTACTGCCATCCAAGCCCTTGCACCAAAAAAGTTGACAAGAGACGAGCTTTGTGAACGATCGGCCAAGGAGTTGTGTTGGCATTGCAATGAACTGTGGAGCTGTGAACATTGCTGCAAAAATGGCTGGCTCCTCATGATTGAAGCAGTGGGGGATGAGGACAATGAAATATCTGAAGAAGCCTTTCAACCTAAAGAAGAAGCCATGGAGGAAGAGTCCCAACCGGCCGACTATGCAGTGCACGCATTGGCCGGCTACTCCAACCTGCAGATGATGAAAGTTGGAGGACTTCTAAAACAACAACCCATCATCGTTCTCATCGACACGGGTAGCACCAATAACTTCCTCAATAGTAAGGTTACTGCACATTGGTGCTTCAAATTGAAGGTTGCAACAAGTTCGACGTAAAGGTCACCGACGGTCGAATCTTTTATTGAGATCAATGGTGCCCGCGGGTGAAACTACCCCTCCAAGACCAAGAAGTGGTAGTTGATTTCTTCCTCCTACCCATCGATGATTATGAAGCTGTACTCAGGATCGAATGGCTCACAGCACTAGGTGATATCTCCTGGAAGTTTTCTAAATTAATCATGAAATTTTATTGCAAAGGGAGACAGGTCACGTTACGAGGCAAGCGCGGGAGCCAAATTTCCATTGTTTCGTCGTAACGAATGAAGAAAGTTTTGCACAAAGCACATGGTGGATTCTTGATGCATATTTAGCAGCCATCTATGGGGGAGAACGTACAAAACTCAGATCCTAACTTTGCCCTTTGCCTGAATGAATTCGTGGATGTTTTCTTAGAGCTCCGTGGGCTGCCCCCTAACCGACCGCATGACCACCGCATTTCTATTTTGCCAGGCAAACCTCTAGCAAATTTATGATTGTACCACTATCCTCACTTGCTGAAGGACGAGATCGAGAACATTGTTAAAGAGATGCTTGACACCGGGGTGATTCGACCGAGTTGCAGCCCTTACTCCTCACCAGTGTTGCTAGTGCGTAAGAAAGATGATGAACTTTTGGACGAATTAAAAGGAGCCCGAGTCTTCACTAAATTAGATCTCCGATCTGGATACCATCAGATTCGGGTATGCACTGAAGATATTTTAAAAATTGCATTCCGCATGCATAACGGCCACTACGAGTTTCTGGTAATGCCTTTCGGACTTACGAATGCTCCTTCTACTTTCCAAAGCCTGATGAATGACATCTTCCAGAGTTTTCTAAGTAAGTTTGTATTGGTATACTTTGATGATATTCTCATTTATAGCCCTACGCTTGATATTCTCATTTTCTATGCAAGTTCGTATTGGGGTTCTATCACAAACCTTGTTAGAGTACATGAAATCCATATCATAATTCATGGCTTCTTGCCACTTTCCGGAGTCTATACTCATAATAGCCTCTTCCTAGGTCTGAGGATCAACATCCTAAGAGTCATCTCCACTGATATGTTCCATATATCTTTCAGGAGGGTGAGATACTCTACTAGAATTGGAATTTGTGTGTTAGGTTCCTGAACAGACTCGGACTTTGTAATGGTGCTTGAGCTAGGTTCTCCAACCTCGCTCAATTCTATCTCACTCCCACTGTTTCCACCAAGAATGTGTTCCTTCTCAAGGAACATAGCTCTCTTGGCAACAAAGACCTTTCGATCCTTGGGATGATAGAAATAATACCCACAAGTTTCCTTTGGGTATCCCATGAATGTGCACCATTCTATCCTTGGTTCCAACTTATCGAGGTCGTGTCTTCTAACATGGGCAGGACAGCCCCAAATCTTAACAATCTTAAAATCGAGCTTCTTTTCTTTTCATATCTCATATGGTGTAGACACTACTGACTTTGATGAAACTCTGTTCAGAAGGTAAGCTGTAGTCTCTAGGGCGTACCCTTAGAATAAGACGGGTAGGTCAGCGAAACTCATCATGATTCCTCCTTTCTGATACACCATTGAGCTGAGGTGTATAAGGAGGTGTCCACTAGGATAGAATCTCATTGTCCTTGAGGAAATGACTGAACTCCTTACTCAAGTACTCTCCTCCTCGATCTGATCGAAGAGTCTTAATACTCTTTCCAATTTAGTTCACTACCTCATTCTTATATTCCCTGAATTTCTCGAAGGCCTCAGATTTGTACTTCATTAAGTACGCGTGTCCATACCTAGAGAAATCATTAGTGAATATAATGAAGTATGAGTAACCACCTATAGCCTGAGTCGATATGAGACCACATATATCACTATGTATAAGTTCCAATAACTCGGTGGCTCTCTCTTTAGTTCCACTAAAAGGAGAGTTGGTTATCTTCTCATGAAGGCAAGGTTCGCAAGGTGCATATGTCTCATAGTCAAATGGATCTAAGTATCCATCTTTCAGCAACTTTTGAAGGCTTCCCTCATGTATATAACCTTGCCTACGATACCATATGTATGCATTATTCACGTCATCTCTTTTCCTCTTAGACATATTTATATTCATGATATGTGGAGAAGTGTCTAACACATATAAGCCATTTATAAGGGTCCCTCTAGTGATGATCTCATCATCCATAATTATTGAATAACTATTATTCTAAAAAACTAATTTATATATACTAATTATCAAACAAAAGATAGAAATAATATTTTTGATAATAAAGGGAACAAAATAGCATCTAATGCAATAATAGCTCTACCAGGTAGATGTAGGGTGACCTCTCTAACAACAACTGCGGCAACTCTTGATCCATTGCCCATCTTAAGGTCCATCTCGCCTCTAGCCAATCTCGTAGGTCTTGGCAGAACCTGCAACGAATTGTAGATATGATAAACACTCTCGGTATCCATTACCCATTTGTTATCATGAAAATCTGACAAGTGGAGACTGATCATGAATATACCTGAAGCTTCTCCAAGCTTCTGTCTCACCTTCTCTGCAAAGTAATCCTTAAAGTTCCTCTTCTAATGCTTGTCTTTGCTATAGTGGAAGCACTATCCTTTATACTTTCCTAGGTATTTCTTGGCACCCTTTGCCTTACCTGGTCTTTCTTTGCCCATGCCCTTCTTAAGGGTCTTGCTAGCCTTCCTTTTCCTTTTGGTTTGATAGAACCCTAGGGTTCTATCGTGGAGGAAGAAGTTGGAACGGGGGATAAACGATCTCTTCGAGAGAATCGGGCCTCCTAGATCACTTCGAGGGGATCTATCTCCTAGGGTTTTACCTTTTGACTAAAACTAATACTTCTCATTGATTGATTTCAATAAAAGAGTTTACAATCTTATTTATAGGGCTCAACCAAGGGTCCCACAAATCTTTGACTCTTGATAAACTCCTAACTGAAAATAATAACTTACTCAATCCCAACTGAAGATAAAAACCACTCAATCTACTTATAACCAACTTGATGAGATTCACCCGACCCATAACTGACTCTAGTGAACATGACTCAACCTGAATAAATAGACCCGACTTAGCTAGGGTCCTAATAGACCCGCCCTCTTCAAATCAGCCTTGTCCTCAAGGCTGAGCAGCATCGAACTTCGGGGGTACTTCGGTCTAGGATATTTACCACGTGTCATAATCTTTTGATCAATTAAATAAGGTCTTCACTTTGTATAAGCAATAGGTTGGCCTTCTGGTGCGGCCGTCATTAATGTCTTGTGAGGAAGCCTCTCCATTCGATGGTTACTAGCGGTTATGATCTTGCTTCCACATCTTCCTTTGAGGATCACCTGCTTTCCATTAATAAAAATCTTCATAATTAGTTTAGAAAGATTCCAGGTGACATCACCCAGGGTTGATAGCCATTCAATTCCAAGCACTATTTCGATGTCTTCTAGTGGTATCAAAAAGAAATCCACCTGTAGTTCTTAGCCCTGTACCATTAGTTTGATTCTTGAGCACTTACTATTACAAATTAGAATTCGATCATCAATAACCTTGACTTCAAATCTGTCACAGTCTTCAATTTGATAGGCCAATCGGTCAGCAAACCTTCTGTCCATGAAATTGTTAGTGCTACTAGTATCAATTAAAATAGTAACAGGCTGTTGTTTCCAAATTTCCTCGATTTTCATGGTTTGCGGGTTATAATAGCCTACTATTGCATGTACCATATATACGAAAGGTCCAATAGTGTTATCAAAATTTGTACCTTCTCGATCAGAGTCCACGTCATCATTCTCTGGTTCCTCTTTAATTGATTCTATCATCAGAAGATGGCCCTGTTTGCATCGATGTCCTCTACTCCATTTTTCATCACAATGCTAGCATAACCCTTTTGCTGATCTTTCCTGGAGCTCTTCTCTAGTAAGTCTTCGAGGGGTTGGAGTGGAGGGAGGTGGGGCTGTCGGCTTACTTACTACTGGTTGATTTATGCTTTTATTTATGCGATTATCCCTATTGAGCTTTTCTTCATGTATCCGAGCGAATGATATGACAGCCATCATGGTACGAGATTGTCGAGCCTTAGCTTCGCACCGAATCTCTGAATTGAGCCCTTCAATAAATGTTCCCAGTAGTTGTTTTTCGGACTAGTCTTGGGTTTGGTTTAAGAGGTGCTCAAATATGCTCTGGTACTCTTGTACGGTAGAGGTCTGACGAATTTTGGCGAGTTGTCCATCCATGTTTTCATACTCCGATGGTCCGAAGCGAATCAAAAGCCCGCTTTTGAATTGCTCCCACGAGGGTTCTCCATAAGTATGCTCGTACCAATCATACCACTAGATCGCGTCTCCTTCAAGTTGAATGGAGGTGATCTCCACCTTGGATTCCTCCGGAGTCCTGTAAAAATGAAAAAATCTTTCAGCACGTGAAATCCAACCAATCGGGTTTCCATCTTCCCATATGGGAAACTCCACCCTCATGCATGTGTATCCTGTGTTCTGCCCCTAATCATACTTTTCAAATCGACTCCCTTTGGAACTTTCACCATGTTGAGTTTTCTTGGGACTCTCTGATCGGCTTCATCTAATTTTGCAGAGGAGCTCTTGAAATCTGTCTTCCATGCGAGCCTCGAAGGCTTTAAACCTTGCATCAAGTGCATCATATGTAGTCATCATATAGGATTGTAGATTAGTGATGTTCAATTCTTTTTTCTGATGTCGAGTTAGGGGGCATGAGTTTGCATCATAGGGAAGGGGCAACGGTTGCTGCAGAGGGAGATAACGTGACTTGAAGCGGCTGCGACAGCAAATGAGGCAACAATTGAAGAAGAGGTAGTGGCGGTGTTCCTTCTTACTGGAGATGTTGACAACAAGGTGGGGCAGCGGGTTTCGGTGAGCAACGGGGTCCGACGAGGAAGAGGAAGTGGGAGTAGTAGGGTTCGGCAAGTAGCGGGGTCCGACGAGGGGTGGTTGCGACTGCTAGCGACAGTTGGGCAAGGCTGCGATAGAGGTGGCTGCAGAGGGAAGAAGATGAGGAGGGCGCGGTTGGAGGCGACTATGACAGTAAGGGAGGATGGCTGCAGCCTTCGCCTTCGGTTGCACAATGGGGAGGAAGAATGGGCGACGGTGACGCGGTTGAGGGCTGGAAGGCAGCAGCGGCAAGGGAAGAGAAGGAGGCAGTGGGGGTCCGGCGAGGGTTGCAGTAGTGGGGTCCGGCAAGGAAGCGAGGGAGGAAGGTGAGGAGGGCGCGGTTGGAGAAGCGGTCGAGGAGGGGTATGGCCGATGGTTGATGAGGAGAGGAAGAAGATGAGGGCAATGACTGGGGTCCGATGATGGCTGAGAGCATCAGGGGCATCGGCGATGGGCTCGACTGACGTCGCTGCCGATGGAGACAGTGGCAGGGGTTGGGCTGCGACTGGTAGAGGAGGAAGGAAGAGGGCAGCGGCAGTGGGATAGGGAGGAGGCTGTGGCGTCAGCGTGAGGAGCGCCCAGCGGTGGTTGCATTTGAGGCGGCACTGGCCGGCGGTAGGAGCAGAGGGGAAAGAAGGGGGCCATGTGCGGGTGGAGCAATGGCTGAGGAGGGTGTCCTTACAATGCAAGGTAGTCCTTACAGTTCCTCTTCCAATGCCCATCTTGGCTGTAGTGGAAGCACTGTCCTTTGTCCTTTCTTGGGTATTTCTTGGCAACCTTTGCCTTACCTGGTCTTTCTTTGCCCTTGCCCTTCTTAAGGGTCTTGCTGGCCTTCCTTTTCTTTTTGGTCTCACCAATATAGAGAACTGGCTTCTCCTTCTTGATGGCACTCTCAGCTTCCCTCAACATATTGAGGAGCTCAGGGAGAGTCACCGCAAACTTGCTCATGTTAAAATTCATGATGAAGTGAGAAAAGGAATTTGGTAGGGACTGAAGTATAAGATCAACGCACATGTTATCCTCTAGGACTATTCCTAGACTTGTGAGTTTCTCGATCCACTCTATCATTTTTAGGACATGGTTCTCAACCGATGTTCCTTCTGTCATCCTAGCTTAGAAGATTCTCTTAGATATCTCACATCTTTGAGTTCTTCCTTGTTTCTCAAACAGCTAGCGGAGATGAAGAAAGATAGAATCTACATCCATGCTCTCATATTGCCTCTGTAACTCAGGAGTCATGGAGGCGAACATGTAACATTTTGTCAGCGTAGAATTATCTATGTACTTCACATAGCAGCGATCTCATCCTCGCTTGCCCCTTCTTCCGGCGTGGGCACAATTGTATCAAGGACGTATGTAATTTTCTCTGTCGTGAGAACAATTCTCAAATTACGGAGCCAATCTTTATAGTTCGGACCAGTGAGGTGATTGGCATCAAGTATGCCACGTAGGGGGGGTTTATGAGCGATATGTTTCTGACAAAATAAGATATAGCAAAAAATAAATAACATGCAGATTTTACAGAAAATACTAATTAAGATATGAACTTCTATCTTAATGTACTCCCACTATTTTTTTAGCGAATCACGTGACACCCTCAACACGTGAGACAAAAGTCTCCGGTAGACTCCTAGTGGGGATTGGGATCCAATTGGCGTCTTAGTGCAACCTCGAGGGACTTGACCAATTACACTAAGCCCAAAAGGTAGGCAACTCTTGCCACTCACAGCTCCTTGTGATTCCCGTCATGTTCGGCCTCTGAATCATCATAGTCTCGAGGGACTCGACCAACTATGATATTCAGTTAACTCATCACCATCGTTACAAGATGAGTCTGATTCAATGATATGCCCTCGAGGGACTCGACCAAGCATACCATGTCCTCAGGTCACCGGTGACATTTCTGTGTCGTAGGCAAGATCTCGATCACGTAGATAGGTGAGCCTCGAGGGACTCGACCAACTCAACCTATGTCATGATCCAATTTCTTCCTATAACGATGAAAGGCCACGTGGGTCAATCTTATTGCCTCATGCTTACCGACTTAATATTATCTTAAGAGGGGTTTTAGTATCGATCTCCTAATATGTCATGTCACACATATACATATTTAATATATATCTACATCGAATACAAATATATATATATATATACATATCTAGTAGGTGTATAACACATGACATATGCAAGTCACACCGGATGATCATGAGCTGTCACCTAAAGCCCAAGCCAATGGGCCTAATCACTCATAATAGGATCTATGTGTGTATTGACGCATCTCCATGCCCTATGATTGTTGATTTCATCATCATCGGTTCCGTCGAATCGTCGCATCACCAAGCATTGTGATCTCCCGCGATGACATCATGGGTCCCGCTGTCACCTCCATGCTCCCGCTGCCGGCTGTGCTCGCAAGCGCCGCCCCTACAGGCTGCTGCCCCTACGAGCGGCGCCGGCCTCCCTTGCGGGCTACTGCCCCTGCGAGTGGCGTCGGCCTCCCTTACGGGTTGGCCCTGGCCATAGTCGGTCACCCCCTTGCAAGGGGCCTTGGCCGCGGCCTGGCCGACCTTGCATGGAAACCTTGGCATGAAAACCTGTTGAGGTTTCCCTCCTCGTTGCCTTCGTTGCGACAACGCAGCAAGAACGCGTAGAACGATTCTATGTGATTCAAACTCATCACACATAGTTTAACACCAATCTTTCATATGAAAACCTTGGCTTTGATACCACTGTTGGGAAACCTCCACGGGAGCATCACAACAGAAATCAAAATAAAAACTAGTTTCCCACACAAATCAAATAGTCATGCAAAATATTGGGATCGTGAGAAAAATAAAAAAAACAAAAAAAACATGATGTGTGAGAGATTGATTTTACCTAGGGAGATCATATATCCCTGTATTCCATATCCGGATGGAGAAGATAAAGAAGGTCAAACATCCTCCTCGTTAGCGGTATCCACATGATGGAACTCTATAGCGAAACTCCTTCAATCTGATCTCGTAACTCTAGCGTAGAGGGAGGGAGGAGAATAAGAGGTGGTAGCTAAAGCTGCAGTCTATCAACCATGAGTCTCTCCTCCTATTTATAGAGAGCCATAAAAAACCCTAGGGCTCCTGCCTTAGTGGGTATTGGATCTCCATTCAATTACCC
This sequence comes from Ensete ventricosum, assembly GCA_029747655.1. Taxonomy (NCBI): domain Eukaryota; kingdom Viridiplantae; phylum Streptophyta; class Magnoliopsida; order Zingiberales; family Musaceae; genus Ensete; species Ensete ventricosum. The sequence continues at coordinate 30,304,301 of JAQQAF010000003.1, read as the reverse complement.
ACTAATCTTAAATTATTGGATCTCTATCCAACAATCTCCTTAGGCCTCTAATTGGGCCTTAATCCAGGAGCCCATCAACATAGGGTCTCATCTAATGAGAATAGGGGCTAATTGGATCTCCATTCAATCCTCTATTCGCTGAAGCATCCACCATATGTGTGTGACCCTCTAGGCCCGATACCGAGCTGGCCATGAGTCACACCCATCAGAACTCCTTCTGATATAGTGAATTAGTATCTCCATAATAATTCTATCAACTCATCGACTATGGACGTACTATGCCACTACGCCATAGTCCCCAGACGATACAGGAGGATTGAATCCATCGGACCTGTCTGTCCTTAGTTACCATGTATCTATAATCCCTCATCCATCTAATATCTTAGAGATCATATACTAGACATGGTACTGTCAGGCCACATACAAAATCCGTCATAGTCTCGCTCTAATCGGATTCTCTCGGAGAACTCTTTCTCTCTCAATCTGAATGACCCTGGCTAGGGATTTGTCTGAGCAAGCTTATATGGGATATTCCTCTCGTGTACCGAGAGTAGATGATCCTCTATTGACACTCAATTACCTTCGTAAGGTTGGCTACCACTCTTGATAACCAGTTGTACAAGATCTGAAACTTTCCAAGCCTATAAGTCTGGCGTCAAAGAAATGAGCACTCATACAAAGCATCATTGGTGTCTCATGTCTAAGAACCAGATACACAACTGTGACTATGGAATCACTGTCTAACATTAGGTATCATTAACCATACAATATTCTATAAGCGGATCAATCAATGAATTCATTCTCCAATGAGCACCTGTACTATATCCTTAGTGTTTTCACACAAGTGGCTATGAGACCAACTGCCTCCATCATATGGATGGGTATATAGTTCACCGATCTGTCCGGTTATCTCAATGTCCCTCTCGAGTAACCTATGACTGGGATTAGTTTGGATCTATGTTTAAAGGTGAATCGATCTCATTATCATGATCTCATCACGATCTGATTCTCATTGCATAGAACCAAGGACATCACAATATATATATATAAAATAATATAATATGAGAATTTGTCAATATTACTCATAAGTAAAAAGATTACGCAGTGTGTCAGACGTTCCATCAATTACGTGATTGGCTTATAGGGCACCTGTAACTAGCACTGTTGCCCTCAGGCGGGCGTCGTGCTTGTAGGTGGCACCTTCGTGGGCATCGCCCCTGTTAGCACTGCCTATGCGTATGGGCAGCCCTAGCCACTCCTGCAAGGGGCTTGGCCGTGGGCGGCCACCCCTATAGGGGGCTTGGTCATGGGCGGCCACCTTTGTAGGGGGCTTGTCCGTGGGCAACCACCCTTGTAGTGGGCCTTCCTATAGGTGGTCGCCCCCTTCGCCCGTAGGCAGCTTGCCTGCGGGCGCGGTGTTCATCGTAAGAATGTGTAGAACAACTCAATGTGATTCAATCTCATCACACGCAGTTAGAAACCAATCTTTTGCTCGAGCAACCTGGCTCTGATACCAATGTTGGGTAACTATCAGAGCATCACATGCGTAGCGAAAGAAATAAAACAAAAATGATTTCCCATGTATATCAAACCATCGTGCAACGATTGGTGTGCGAAAAAACTATAAAACTAAAAATCATAATATCTGAGAGATTGATTGCCTAAGGAGATCGTATATCTCTGAAAATATAAATCCAGATAGAGAGGATGAAGGAGGTTAAATGTCATCCTCTTTAGCAGTATCCACACGATGGATCGTTGTAGTGATGCTCCTCTAATTGCAGCCTAAAGCTCGTAACTCTTGTGCACCTTCTCGCTGCACTCGTGGAAAAAGATATGCTATCTTCTTTGTTGCCCTCTCGTAGTAGAGAAGGGCTGGGGAAGATGAGGGAAGGAGAATAAGAGGGTGTGGCCAAAGGTGTAGTCTATCACTAATGTGTCGCCCCTATCTCCTATTTATAGAGAGCCGCCAAAAACCCTAGGGATCGTATCTTAGTGGGTATTGGATCTCTATCCAATTACCTCTAATATTAGATTATTAGATATCTATCCAATAATCTTAATTGGCCTCTAACTAGGCCTTAGGCAAGGAGCCCATTAATGTTGGGTCTCATCTAATGAGAACAAGGACTAATTGCATAACTCATATCCAATCCTTTACTCACTGAAACATCCACCATATGTGTGTGATCCTCTAAGCCCAACACTGAGCTAACCGTGAGTCATCCTTGTCTAAACTTCTTATGACTCAGTGAATTGTTATCCCATAACAATTCACTTGACTCATTGACTATGGACGTACTAGGCCACTGTGCCAAAGTCCCAAGACGATATAAGGGATCTAATCCATTGGACCTACCTGTCCTCAGTTACCATGTATCTAATATCCTATAAAGTGTATATTATGCATGGTACTATTAGCCTCATATGAAATCCGTCCGAGTATCACTAATAAAATTCTTCTGGAAAACTCATTCTATCTCAATTCGAATGACCCTGGCCATGGATTTGCCTGAGTGATAACACATGAGATATTTCTCTAATGATACAGAGAGTGGATGATTCTCTATTGACACTTAATTGCCTTTGTAAGGTTGGCTACCAATCTCGATAATCGATTGTACCAAATCTAAAACTTTCTGAACCTGTAAGTCAAACGTCAAAAAAGGAGTACTCAAACAAGACATCCTTGGTATCTCAAGTCTAAGGACCAGACACACAACTAGGACTTCAAAATCACTTTCTGAAATTAGGTGTCATTAACCATATAGCATTCCGTATACAGATCAACCAGTGAATTCATTCTCCAATAAGCAGCTATATTATATCCTTAGTGTACCCACATAAGTGGCTATGAGACCAGCTGCCACCATCATATGGACATGTATATAGTACATCAGTTTGTCCAGTTATCTCGATATCCCACTCGAGGAACCTATGATTAGGGTAATTTAGGATCTATGTTTAAAGGCGAACGATCTCATTATCTTGATCTTATCGTGATCTGATTTCCATTGCACAGAACCAAGGACATCATAATATATATACAACAGATAATATAATGTGATAATAATCAATAATATTCATAAGCAAAAATATCACACAGCGTGTCACACATGCCATCACTCACGTGATTGGCTTGTAGGGCACCTATAACCAGCTGGCGCAATGTCTAATCCTTATGGCCCGATGCCCAAACTCATGGCATGAAACCTTCTATCGATAAGTCGACCAATCTTGTTAGGACTCTAGCTAGGGGAGTCCTAACTTAGTTTCAATAAAGAGGATAATTATGTAAATCTTAAGGGCATTCATGTAAATCCTAAGGGTATTCATGTAAAGTCGATATAGCTGACCCCTAATAAAGAAGCAAGGAGGACCAACTATGTTAGGATTAGATGGGAGGAAGATATTTTAAGGAAAGAGTAGGATGCATGTCACCCTAATTAACCACCCCTTATCCTAGTTAAAGAGGGGTTGGTTAAGGAGGGGTTATGTTACAATAGGATTAGGATTAGTATGGAGGTTGCTTCTTAGGGTTGGAGTTGGAGTTATTGGAAGTAGGAGTTGCTTCTTACAGAAGTATTAGGAGTTGGAGACCCCTAAAGCCATAAGTCATATCATGGTTAGTAGGAGTTGGTTAGGGGTTAGGAGTTGAGGGGAAGAGGAGTCTTGGTTTAGTAGGAGTTGCTACTTAGAGTTGCATTATAAGTTGTTAGAAGTAGGAGTCTTGAGTAGGAGTCATATTAAGAGTTGGGGTTTAGAAGCCCTATAAATAGCCTTGAATTCTCCCCTCTTTTATCATGAATAAACCAATCTTTCTTTAGCCAATGGCTTGAGTACCAAGGAGGGAGGAACCCCTATAGAGTTCCAAGGAAGTCGATCCCCTATAGAGATCACCCTAAGCTTAGAATCCACAAGGGTTCTAACATTGGTACCAGAGCAACGTTCTTGGCATCTCACTATCCTTCCACAGCCCAAAATAGCGACTATCGTTACCTATCGACGCAGAATTCTACTGCACTACCTTTCGGTATTTTTTTGCTACGCCCATATATGATGCTTACCGAAATTGTTGCTACCACCCAGGTCATTTTTAGGGCAACCCTATAGCCGTAAGATGCAGCCATCGTAGTCTTTTTTTTATTTCCATAGCCAACCCAAATCGCAGCCCAAACAACGGTCTTCCATAGCCACCAAACCTTCCACCGATCCTTATCTTCCGCAGCCACCGAACCTTACTAAACCGGTTGTTGCCTGAACAGCAACCCTAAACCTTCCTTCCCAATCTCAAACCACTAACACAAAAATCCTTTGCAACCTCCACAGCACCCTCAAACCATAGCACCAACAGTAACCTAAATCGTAAGCTATCAACCCTAAATCGCAACCTTGATCCATCACCCTTTTGGCCACCAATCCCTACCAAACCGGTTGCTGCCATCAACAACAACCCTAAGCCACCCTTCTAACCCTAAATCTATGTCATTGAACCCCCCTTACAGCCTCTGCAATAGCCCAAAATAGCAGCATCACCAGCACCCTCTTTGCCAAAAATTTTGCTGCACTACCTTCGGTACTACTTGCTGCATCCACACCCAATTCCAACCAAAACAGTTGTTGTCATCAATAGCAACCCTAACCCATTCCTTTAACCTTAAACCTCAGCCATTATACCGCCTATATGAACCTTATAGAAGCCCTAAATTATAGCCCCAGTAGCAACTGAAAATAGTAACCTTTCAACCCTAAACTGTAGTCATCTACCCTTGATCCACCACCTCTTTCAGCCATTAATCCACCAAACTATTTCATATCACTACCCAACAAAGGAGAAGGATATTGACATCTCAGATCTGGAGGCACACGTAATGGCATCTCAAGGTTCAATCGATGCCAAGTTGGAGGCGTTTGAATCACGTATAGAGGACAGATTGCATGCCTTATTCGCTGAATTCGGATTGGGCCAATCTCCGAGCCCATCAAAATTCCAGCAAAGTGCAAGTTTAGAGAGGCCTCTCAAAAATGAAGTATGAGCCATTGATATGAGGCAGCCATGCATGAGGGTGGACTTCCCTCGATGGGAAGAAGGAGACCCAACGGGATGGATTTCGTGCCCCGAACATTACTTCCGTCATCACCAAACACTGGAGGATTCCATGTTGGACACTGCTGTCATCCACCTTGAAGGAGATGCTATATGATGGTACAATTGGCTTGAATACAACTATGAGACTCCAACGTGGATACAATTCGAGTACACACTGCTGAACCACTTTGGGCTGACCAAGTACGAGAATCAATGAACAACTTGATAAGATCCGACAAACCTCCACGATCCAAGAATATAAAACCAGATTTGAAGAATTATCTTACTTTGCTCATGATTGGTCTGACAGATAATTATTAGGGATGTTCATCGAAGGACTCAAGCCAGAAATTAAAGGAGAGGTTAAAGCGCGACAAGCCCCCATCGTGAAGGCTGCAATCTCTTTCACTCGAATCCAAGAGGAACAGCTGAACCAAGATGCTCAAAGGATGAGAACCACTCCTAGACGAGTAACATATAGACCTTCAGCACCCCCTGCTCCCAATCGTGCTTCACTGCCAAAGAAATTAATGATAGAAGAACTTCAAGATAGATCGCCGAATGGCCTTTGTTGGCATTGCAATGAACTTTGGAGACGCAACCATCACTACAAAAAAGGAAGCTTTCCATGATAGAACCTATAGAAGAATATGAAGAAGACGACCTTGAACCTGAGGAGGAGAACACGAAGGAGGACCCACAGCCGGCCGATTGCATGACTCATACTCTAACCGACCATGTAAACCCACAAGCAATAAAAGTTGAAGAATCTCTTAAGCAGCAGTCGTCACCATCCTCATCAAGACCAGGAGCCCCAATGGCCTTATGAATGGCAAAGTAAAGCAGGTGACCTTACACAGGAAACGTGGGAGCGAAGAAAAGACACAACGCTTTGAAAAGTTTGCTACCTCCATCGAACCGAGCTGATTTCATCCTACTAGACTGCATGACCTCCATATGTTGATCTTATAGGAGGAACCACCAGCACATATTTAGCTCTACTGCCGTCCACATCCTTAGAGGGCCAAAGCTAAAAGGATTATCCAGGAGATGCAGGAGACATAGATCATTCGACCACGACCTTCCCTTGCAATGACAATTTATCTCCAAAAGCTTTGCCTCTTTGTCTGTAGGGATAAACTCTTCCTGAAGTGCCACATCAAGCTGAACCAACTATGGCTTTTGATGCAGCACTCCCAAATCTTGGACTACTTCCACTACCTCTCCCAGGAGCAGACTATGCTGTTCGAAGTCTTCCCTATTGACGATCGTAAGAAGATCATGTCCCTCCAGCACCAGTACCAGCATGGAATCTATGATTGGATAGAGATCAAAATTCTAAAAGAACAGGAGGAATGTATCTACACATCGACCATCTATGGGGCCTTCACAACCACGATGCCATCTTTATCAGTCTTAGCATTACCAGATCAAAATGAGGTGTTTGAAATTGGAACAAACAAAACAGGAGTTGAGATCGACACCACCCTCTTGCAAGCTGGCCGACACCCAAGCCGTACTAAGGCTCTCCCAACATTTCACACGATACTTCTGATCTGTAGAGGGATACTAATTACTACTAAATTTGAAGTCTGGCATGATACAGGTGCTGGTTACAGGTGCCCTGCAAGCCAATCACGTGAGTGATGGCACGTGTGACATACTGTGTGATCTTTTTGTTTATGATTAATATTGGCATATTCTCATATTATATTATTTGTTACATATATATTGTGATGTCCTTGGTTCTGTGCAATGGGAATCGGATCGTGATGAGATCACAATAATGAGATCGATTCAACTTTAAACACAGATCCTAAATAGTCCCGATCATAGGTTACTCAAGAGGGACATTGAGATAACCGGATGGATAGGTATACTATATACCCATCCATATGATGGAGGCGGCTGGTCTTATAGCCACTTGTATGGAGTGGAGACACTAAGGATATAGTACAGGTGCTCATTAGAGAATGAGTTCACTGATTGATCTGCTTATGGAATGCTATATGGTTAATGATACATAATGTCAGACAGCGATTATATAGTCCCAGTTATGTATCTGGTCCTTAGACTTGAGATGCCTTGTATGAGTACTTATTTCTTTGACGCTAGACTTACAGGTTTGAAAAGTTTCAGATCTGGTACAATTGGTTATCGGGATTGGTAGCCAACCTTACGAAGGCAATTGAGTGTCAATAGAGGATCATCTACTCTCGGTATCACGAGAGGAATATCTCATATGTGCTTACTCAGATAAATCCCTGGCCAGGGTCATTCGGATTGAGAGAGGAGTTCTCCGGTAGAATCCGATTAGAGCAAGACAAACTGATTCCGTATGTGACTTGACAGTACCATATCCAATATACGATCTCTAAGATATTATTTGGATGAGTGATTATAGATACATGGTAACTGTGGACAGACAGGTCCGATGGATTTGATCCCCCCTGTATCGTCTGGGGACAATGGCGTAGTGGCCTAGTACGTCCATAGTCGATGAGTCGAGTGAATTATTATAGGGATAATAATTCACTATATCAGAAGGAGTTGTGATGAGAGTGACTCACGGACAGCTCGGTATTGGGCGTAGAGGGTCACACACATATGGTGAATGCTTCAGCGAATAGAGGATTGGATGAAGATCCAATTAGCCCCTATTTTCATTAGATGAGACCCTATGTTGATGGGCTCCAATATTAAGGCCCAATTATAGGCCTAAGGAGATTATTGAATAGAGATCCAATAATGCAAGGTTAGTGGATTATTGGATGGAGATCCAATACCCACTAAGGAAGGAGCCCTAGAGTTTTTTTTTGTGGCTCTCTATAAATAGGAGGGGAGACTCATGGTTGATAGGCTGCAGCTTTAGCCACCACCTCCTATTCTACTCCCTCCCTCTGAGCAAGAGTTGCAAGATCATATTGGAGGAGTCTCGTTGTAGAGATCCATCGTGTGGAGACCGCTAGAGAGAAGGACGCTTGACCTCCTTCATCTTCTCCATTCGAATTTGGAATACAGGGATATATGATCGTCCTAGGTAAAATCAATCTCTCACACATCATGGTTCTTTTATTTTTGTGGTTTTTCTCGCGACCCCAATCTTTTGCACGACGATTTGATCTGCGTGGGAAACCGATTTTTATTTTGATTTCCGCTGTGCATGTGATGCACCCGCTGAGGTTTCCCAATAGTGGTATCAGAGCTAGGTTTTCGTGCGAAAGATTGGTTTTAAACTGTGTATGATGAGATTAAATTGCATAGAATCGTTCTACGTGTTCGCAGCAAGAACAGCGAGGAGAAGGCGCGGCCACCCACGGCCAGGCCGATTGCAAAGGGCAGCCGGCTGTGGCCAAGGCCCCCTGGAAGGGTGCGACCGGCCACAGCCAAAATCCCCTTACAGGGGTAGCCATCCTACAAGGGACAGCTGCCAGTAGGCACACCCGCCCACGAGGTGCCGCCCGAGAGCAGCAGCGCCTGTCGAAGGGGTGGCTGCCCACATCGACGGCGTGCAGTGCCGCCGCCTGCGCAGGGGCAACGACGGCGGCGGCGCAGAGGGGGGCAAGGAGAGGGCTAGGGCATCCTTTTTAGAAAAGGATGATCCTGCCCCTCTAAATTTTAAAATTTTCAAGGACTATCCTCATGTACAGAATTTCAAAAATGCCCTCAACAATCCTGGAAATTTTGAGTTCTGTCCTCTCATCCAGAATTATGAAAATACCCTGATAATTCTAAAAATTTTGAGGACTGTACTCTCATCCAAAATTATGAAAATGCCCTTGATAATTCTAGAAATTCTGAGCATGTCTTGATTTATAAAAAAATAATTAATTAAATAGTTTAATTAATTATTATATATATCTAGTAATCCTACATATGATGTGATGTACATATGATGTATAATATGGATGGATGATCATGAGCCATGTGTTGTGATGTGTGTAATTATGATTATTATTATTATTAGGGCATGTGAGCTTGCATTTTTCTCGTTTATTATTGGGCCTGCGTGCCTGTGATTATTGGTAATTACATGGAGAGACACAGCGAGAGCGTGGAAGTTACAACGGGTCCCACGATGCCGTGGCGGGAGATCACGATACATGATAATGCGACGATCCGACGGAACCGATGATGAAGAGATCAACAATCACAGGGCATGGAGATGTGCCAATGCACACATAGATCCTATTATGAGTGATTAGGCTCATTGGCTCGGGCTTAATAATATTAGGTAATGGCTCATAATCATCTAGTGTTGCTTGTATATGTGATGTGTTATACACCTACTAGATATATATATATATATATATATATATATATATATTTATATATATATATATTTGTATGCGATGTAAATATATATTAAATATGTATGTGTGTGACACGACATATTAGGAGACCGATACGATACAAAAAACTCCTCCTACGATAATATTAAGTCGGTAAGCGTGAGGCAATAAGATTAACCCACGTGGTCATCGATCGTTATCACAGAAGAAATTGAATCACGACATAGGTTGAGTTGGTCGAGTCCCTCGAGGCTCACCTATCTATGTGATCGAGTTTTTACCTACAACATAGAGATGTCACCGGTGACCTGAGGACATGGTATGCTTGGTCGAGTCCCTCGAGGGCATATCATCAAATCAGACTCATCTTGTAACGATGGTGATGACTTAACTGAACGTTATGGTTGAACGAGTCCCTCGAGTCCATGATGATTCAGAGGCCGTACGTGACGGGAATCATAAGGTGTTGTGATTGACAAGAGTTGCCTACCTTTTGGGCTTAGTGTAATTGGTCGAGTCCCTCGAGGTTGCACTAAGATGCCAATTGGATCCCGATCCCCACTAGGAGTCTACCGGAGACTTCCTCTCACGTGTCGAGGGTGTCGCATGAGTCGCTAAGAAAATAGTGGGAGTACATTAAGATAGAAGTTCATATCTTAATTAGTATTTTCTATAAAATCTATTTGTTATTTATGCTATATCTTGTTTGTCGCTTGCAAAACCCCTACATGGCATACTTGATACCAACCACCTCATTGGTCCAAAAGCTTCACATTTTGATAATTGTTCTCGCGGAAGATAAAATCATATATGTCCTTAACATAATTGTGCCCACGCTGGAGGAAAGGATAAGCGAGGATGAGATCGCTCGCTTTGTGAATTATATAAATAGTCCTAGAGGATAACCTGTGTATTGATCTTATACTTCAGTCTCTACCGGATTCCTTTTCATAGTTCATTATTAACTTTAATATGAACAAGTTTGAGGTGACTCTCCCTGAGCTCCTCAATATGTTGAGGGAAGTTGAGAGTGTCATCAAGAAGGAGAAGCTAGTTCTCTATATTGGTGAGACCAAAAAGAAAATGAAGACCAACAAGACCCTTAAGAAGGGCAATGGCAAAGAAAGACCAGGTAAGGCAAAGGTTACCGAGAAATATCCGACAAAGCATAAAGGACAATGCTTCCACTGTGGCCAAGACGGACATTGGAAGAGAAACTATAAGGACTACCTTGCAGAGAAGGCGAGACAGAAGCTTGGAGAAGCTTCAGGTATATTCATGATTAGTCTCCACTTTCAGATTTTCATGATAACACATGAGAATTGGATACCGGGAGTGTTTATCATATCTGTAATTCGTTGCAGTTTCTGACAAAACCTAGGAGATTGGCTAGAGGCGAGATGGACCTCAAGATGGGAAATGGAGCAAGAGTTGCTGCAGTTGCTGTTGGAGAGGTCACCCTACATCTGCTTGGTGGAGCTATTCTTGCATTAGATGCATGCTACTTTGTTCCCTCTATCATCAAAAATATTATTTCTATCTCTTGTTTGAAAATTAGTGGATATAAATTAGTTTTTGAGAATAATAGTTGTTCAATAATTATAGATGATGAGATCATCACTAGAGGGACCCTTATAAATGGCTTATATGTGTTAGACACTTCTCTACATATCATGAATCTAAATATGTCTAAGAGGAAAAGAGATGAGGTGAATAATGCATACATATAGCATTGTAGGCTAGGTCATATACATGAGGGAAGGATTCCAAAGTTGCTAAAAGATGGATACTTAGATCAATTTGACTTTGAGACATATGCAACTTGCGAACCTTGCCTTCGTGGGAAGATGACCAACTATCCTTTTAGTGGAACTGGAGAAAGAGCCACCGAGTTATTGGAACTCATACATAGTGATGTATGTGGTCTCATGTCGACTCAGGCTATAGGTGGTTACTCATACTTCATTATATTCACTGATGATTTCTATAGGTATGGACACGTGTACTTAATGAAGTACAAATCTTAGGCCTTCGAGAAATTCAAGGAATATTAGAATGAGATAGAGAACCAAATTGGATAGAGTATTAAGACTCTTCGATCAGATCGAGGAGGAGAGTACTTGAGTACGGAGTTCATCCATTTCCTCAAGGACAATGGGATTCTAACCCAATGGACACCTCCTTATACACCTCAACTCAATGGTGTATCAGAAAGGAGGAATCGCACGCTGTTAGACATGGTGCGGTCCATGATGAGTTTCGCTGACCTACCCATTTTATTCTAGGGTTACGCCCTAGAGACTGCAACTTATCTTCTGAACAGAGTTCCATCAAAGTTAGTAGTGTCTACACCATATGAGATATGGAAATGAAAGAAGCCCGATCTTAAGATTGTTAATATTTAGGGCTGTCCTGCCCACGTTAGAAGACGTAACCCCGATAAGTTAGAATCAAGGACAGAATTATGCACATTTGTGGGATACTCTAAGGAAACTTGTGGGTATTATTTCTATCATCCCGATGACTGAAAAGTCTTTGTTGCCAAGAGAGCTGTGTTCCTTGAGAAGGAACACATTCTTGATGGAAATAGTGGGAGTGATATAGAATTGAGCGAGGTTGGAGAACCAAGCTCAAGCACCATTCCAAGGCCCGAGTTTGTTTAGGTACCTAACACACAAGTTCCAACTTTACGTAGGTCTAATAGAGTATCTCACCCTCTTGAAAGATATATGGGACATATCAGTGGAGATGACTATCAAGATGTTGATCCTCAGACCTACGAGGAGGCTATTATGAGTATAGACTTCGGGAAGTGACAAGAAGCCATGAATTCTGAGATGGATTCCATATACTCTAACAAGGTTTGGAACCTTATGGATGCACCTGAGGGTATTATACCCATCAGCTGCAAATGGATCTTCAAGAAGAAGATAATTATGGATGAAAAGGTAGAGACATATAAAGTAAGGCTGGTAGCTAAAGGATATCGTCAAAGACAAGGAGTTGACTATGACAAAACCTTTTTACCTGTAGTTATGCTTAAGTCCATTAGAATTATTTTGGCCATTGCAGCACACTATAACTATAAGATCTGGCAGATAAATGTCAAAACGACATTCCTCAATGGCAACCTCGAGGAGGAGGTGTATATAATACAGCCAGAGGGATTCGTATCCAAAGAGAGTCCAGATAAAGTTTACAGCGAATGTAGCGAGGAGGGACGGCTAGCCATGGCCAGGCCACCTGCAGGGGCGGGTCCAATGGCCAGGGCTGTCGCTAGCAGGGGTAGCGGTGCCGGCCGTAGGAGCGACTACCGATGGGTAAGGGTAGCCGTCGCCTGCACAGGGGCGGCAGCGACGGCGCAGAGGGGGCAAGACAAGAGGGGTTAGGGCAATCCTTTTGTGAAAAGGCTGATCTACCCCTTTGAATTTGAGAAATTCTGAGGACTATCCTCATGTACAGAATTCTCAAAATACCATCAATAATTATGAAAATTTCGAGGACTGTCCTCTCTCATCCAGAATTATAAAATACCCTTAACAATTCTGAAAATTTTGAGCATGTTCTGATTTCTAGAAAAATAATAAATTAAATAGTTTAATTAATTATTATATATCCAGTAATCCTTCATATGATGTGATGTACATGTGATGTATGATGTGTATGGATGATCATGAGCCATGTGTTGTGATGTGTATAATTGTGATTATTGTTATTGGGGTTTGCGAGCCTCTATTTTTCTCATTTATTATCGGGCCTACATGCTTGTGATTATCTATAATTACATGGAGAGGCGTGGTGGGAGCGTGGAGTTGACAGCGGGACCCATGATGCCGTGGCGGGAGATCACGACGCATGGTGATGCAATGAGGATCCGACAAAACTGATGATGACCAGATCAACAATCGTAGGGCATGGAGATACGTTGATGCACACAGATCCTATTGTGAGTGATTAGGCCCATTGGCTCGAGCTTAATCATATTAGGTGATGGCTCATGATCATCCGGTGTGGCTTGCATATGTGATGTGCACCTACTAGATATATGTATATATATTTGCATGCGATGTAGATTATATTAAATATGTATGTGTGTGATACGATATATTAGGAGACTGATACAAAATAAAAAGACCCCTCCTATGTTAATATTAAGTCGACAAACGTAAGGTAATAAGATTGACCCACGTGGCCTTCCATCGTTATAGGAAGAAATTGAATCACGACATAGGTTGAGTTGGTCGAGTCACTTGAGGCTCACCTATCTATGTGATTGAGTTTTTGCCTACGAATATAGATGTCACTAGTGACCTGAGGACATGGTATAACTTGGTCGAGCAGTCGAGAGCATATCCATCGAATCAAACTCATCTTGTAACGATAGTGATGACTTAACTAAACTTCATGGTTGGTCGAGCAGTCGAGACCATGATGATTCAGAGGCCGAACATGACGAGAATCACAAGGAGTTATGATTGGCAAGAGTTGCCTACCTTTTGGGCTTAGTGTAATTGGTCAAGTCCCTCGAGGTTGCACTAAGATACTGATTGGATCATGATCCCCACTAGGTGTCTACCGGAGACTTCGGTCTCACATGACGAGGGTGTCGCGTGATTCTAGGAAAATAGTGGGAGTACATTAAGATAGAAATACATATCTTAATTAGTATTTTTTGTAAAGTCTACATGTTATTTATTTACACTATATCTTGTTTGTCGCTTGTAAAACCCTATGTGGCATACTTGATGCCAACCGCTTCATTGGTACAAAGGCTTCATAATTTAAGAATTGTTCTCACGAAAGAGAAAATCGTATATGTCCCTAACATGATTGTTCTCACGTAAGAGGAAAGGACAAGCGGGGATGAGATCACTCGCTTTGTGAAGTATAAAGATAGTCCTAAAAGAAAACCTATATGTTGATCTTATAATTTAGTCCCTACCAGATTCCCTTTCACAGTTCATTTGACTTTAATATGAACAAGTTTGAGGTGACTCTACCTAAGCTCCTCAATATGTTGAGGGAAGTTGAGAGTACCATCAAGAAAGATAAGTCAGTTCTCTATATTGGTGAGACCAATAGGAAAAGGAAAGCTAGTAAAGCCCTTAAGAAGGGCAAGGGTAAAGAAAGACCGGGTAAGGTAAAGGTTGCCAAGAAATACCTAGCAAAAGATAAAGGATAGTGCTCCCACTTGTCAAGATAGGCATTAGAAGAGGAACTATAATGACTACCTTAGAGATAAGGCGAAAATAAAGCTTGGAGAAGCTTTAGGTATATTCATGATCAGTCTCCACTTGTCAGATTTTCATGCTAACACATGGTTTTGGATATTGGAAGAGCTTATCATATTTGTAATTTGTTACAGTTTCTGGTAAGACCTAGGAGATTGGCTAGAGGCGAGATGGATCTCAAGATGGGCAATGGAGCAAGAGTTGCTACAATTATCATTAAGGAGGTCACCCTACATCTGCTTGGTGGAGCTATTATTGCATTGTATGCATGCTATTTTATTCCCTCTACTGGTTACAGGTGTCCTACAAGCCAATCACGTGAGTGATGACACGTGTGACACGTTGTGTAATCTTTTTGCTTATGATTAATATTGGCATATTCTCACATTATATTATTTGTTACATATATATTGTGATATTCTTGGTTCTGTGTAATGGGAATCGGATCGTGATAAGATCACGATAATGAGATCGATTCACCTTTAGACACGGATCCTAAATAATCCCGGTCATAGGTTACTCGAGAGGGTCATCGAGATAACCAGATAGACCGATTATTATATACCCGTCTATATGATGGAGGCGGCTAGTCTCATAGTCACTTGTGTGGAGACACTAAGGATATAGTACAAGTGCTCATTGGAGAATGAGTTCACTGATTGATCTGCTTATGGAATGTTATATGGTTAATGATACCTAATGTTAAATAGTGATTCCATAGTCTCAGTTGTGTATCTGGTCCTTAGACTTGAGACACCAAGTATGCCTTGTATGAGTACTCCTTTCTTTGATGCTAGACTTACAGGTTTGAAAAGTTTTAGATCTGGTACAATTGGTTATCAGGATTGGTATCCAACCTTACAAAGTCAATTGAGTGTCAATAGAGAATCATCCACTCTCGGTATCACGAGAGGAATATCTCATATGTGCTTGCTCAAACAAATCCTTGGCCAGGGTCATTCTGATTGAGAGAGGAGTTCTCTGGTAGAATTCGATTAGAGCAAGATAAACTGATTTCATATGTAACCTGATAGTACCATATCCAATATACGATCTCTGGGATATTAGTTGGATGAGGGATTATAGATACACGATAATTGTAGACAAACAGATCCGATGGATTTGACCCCCCCTTACCGTCTGGGGACTATGGCGTAGTGGCCTAGTACGTCTATAGTCGATGAGTCGAGTGAATTATTATGCGGATAATAATTTATTATATCAGAAGGAGTTTTGATGAGAGTGACTCACGGCCAACTCGGTATCGGGCCTAGAGGGTCACACATATATGGTGGATGCTTCAGCGAATAGAGGATTGGATGGAGATCCAATTAGCCCCTATTCTCATTAGATGAGACCCTAAGCTGATAGGCTCCCTGATTAAGGCCCAGTTAGAGGCCTAAGGAGATTATTGGATAGAGATCCAATAATATAAGGTTAGTGGGTTATTGGATGGAGATCCAATACCCACTAAGGAAGGAGCCCTAGGGATTTGGTGGCTCTCTATAAATAAGAGGGGAGACTCATGGTTGATAGGCTGCAGCTTTAGCCACCACCTTCTGTTCTCCTCCCTCCCTCTGAGCTAGAGTTGTAATATCATATTAGAGGAGTTTCGCTGCAGAGATCCATCGTGTGGATATCGCTAGAGAGGAGGACGCTTGACCTCCTTCATCTTCTCCATCCAGATCTGGAATATAGGGATATACGATCTCCCTAGGTAAAATCAATCTCTCACGTATCATGATTTTTTGGTGTTTGTGGTTTTTCTGGCAACCCCAATCTTTTACACGACGATTTGATCTGTTCTCTTATTTTCCAATTAGTTGATATAAATTTGATTTTGAGAATAATAGTTGTTCAATAATTATGGATGATGAGATCATCACTAGAGAGACATTGATAAATGGCTTACACGTGATAGACACTTCTCCATTCATCATGAATATAAATGTCTGAGAGGAAAAGAGATGAGGTGAACAATGCATACATATGATATTGTAGGCTAGGTCATATATATGAGGGAAGGATTCCAAAGTTGCTGTAAGATAGATACTTAGATTCATTTGATTATGAATCATATGCAACTTGCGAACCTTGCCTTCGTAGGAAGATGACCAACTCTCCTTTTAGTGAAACTGGAGAGAGAGCCATTGAGTTATTGAACTCATACATAGTGATGTATGTGGTCCCATGTCGACTTAGGCTATAGGTGGTTACTCATACTTCATTACATTCACTGATGATTTCTCTAGGTATAGATATGTGTACTTGATGAAGTACAAATCTGAGGCCTTTGATAAATTTAGGGAATATAAGAATAAAGTCGAGAACTATATTGGAAAGAGTATTAAGACTCTTCGATCAAATCGAGGAGGAGAGTACTTGAGTATGGAGTTTAACCATTTCCTCAAGGACAATGAGATTCTATCCCAGTGGACACCTCCTTATACATCTCAGCTCAATGGTGTATCAGAAAGGAGGAATCACATGCTATTAGACATGGTGTGGTCCATGATGAGTTTTGCTGACAAACTCATCTTGTTCTGGGGATACGCCCTAGAGATCGTAACTTACCTCCTGAATAGAGTTCCATAAAAGTCGATAGTATCTTCACCATATGAGATATGAAAATGAAAGAAGCCCGATCTTAAGGTGGTTAAGAGTTGGGGTTGTCCTGCCCACGTTAGAAGACATAACTCCGACAAGTTAGAATCAATGACGGAACGGTCCACGTTCGTGGGATACCCTAAGGAGACTTTGGGGTATTATTTCTATCATCCCGAGGGCTAAAAAGTCTTTATTTCCAAGAGAGCTATGTTCCTTGAGAAGGAACACATTCTTGGTGGAAACAGTGGGAGTGAGATAGAATTGAGCGAGGTTGGAGAACCTAGCTCAAGTACCATTCCAGAGCCCTAGTCTATTCAGGTACCTAACACATAAATTCCAACTTTGTATAGGTCTAGCAGAGTATCTCACCCTTCTGAAAGATATGTAGGACATTTCAGTGGAGAGGACTCTTAGGATATTGATCCTCAGACCTACGAGGAAGCTATTATGAGTATAGACTCCAAGAAGTGGTAAAAAATCATGAATTCGGAGATGGATTTCATATACTCTAACAAGGTTTAGAACCTTGTGGATGCACCTAAGAGTATTGTACCCATCGACTGCAAGTGGATCTTCATAAAGAAGATTAGAGTCGATGGAAAGGTAGAGACGTATAAGGCAAGGCTAGTATCTAAGGATATCGTCAAAGATAAGGAGTTGACTATGATGAAACCTTTTCACCTGTAGCCATGCTTAAGTCCATTAGAATTATTTTGGCAATCGCAGCACACTATGACTATGAGATCTGGTAGATGGATATCAAAACGGTATTCCTCAATGGCAACCTCGAGGAAGAGGTGTATATGATACAACCAGAGGGATTCGTATCCAAAGAGAGTCCAGATAAAGTGTGCAGGTTGCTTAGATCCATTTATGGATTGAAGCAAGCTTCTTGAAGTTGGAACATAAGATTTGATGAGGTGATCAGATCTTATGACTTCGTTATGAACGAAGATGAGCCTTGTGTGTACAGGAAGGTAAGTGGAAGCACTATCACCTTCTGGATGATATCCTAATCATTGGGAATGATGTAGGAATGCTCTCCACAGTAAAGGCTTGGCTATATAGAAACTTCTCCACGAAAGACTTAGGGGAAGCATCTTATATTTTGGGGACCTAGATCTATAGAGATAGATCCAAAAAGATGCTTGGCTTATCACAGTCTAGGTACATAGACTCCATTGTCAAAAGGTTTGGCATGAAAAATTCCAAGAGAGGTCTCATACCGATGAGACATGGAATATCACTTTCTAGGACTATGTCCCCAAAGACTCCTGAAGAAAGGGCATACATGAATAAGATACCTTATGCCTTAGCGATAGGGTCTATAATGTATGCGATGCTATGTACTAGGCCTAACACATGCTCTGAGTATCACGAGCAGGTATCAGGCAGATCCAGGATTAGAACACTAGAAGGCAGTAAAGTGTATCCTTAAGTACTTGAGAATGACTAAGGATCTTTTACTAGTATATGGAGGAGGTAGCCTCCAGGTTGAGGGCTGCACGGACTCAAGTTTTCAGTCCAACATTGATGATAGCAAGTCAAATTCAGGGTATGTTTTCACCCAGAATGGAGGAGTAGTAAGCTGGAAGTGTTCCAAGCAAGATACTACTGCTGACTCGACCACAAAGGTGAAATACATTACTGTAGTAGAAACAGCAAAGGAAGGGGTGTGAATGAAGAAGTTCATCAAGGATTTGGGAGTTATACCAAGCAGCGTGGAGCTGACCCACATATATTGTGATAGCGACAGGGTAATAACTCTAGCAAGGGAACCCATGTCTCATCAGAAGTGATCTGAGGAGGTTCCATCTGATCAGAGCAATCATGACTCGAAAAGATATAGCAATAGAAAGAGTTCCATCCGAAGATAACATTGTAGATCCATTGACGAAGCCACTAGCTCAGATTATATTTGAGCGTCACAAGGGTCTAATGGGGATCAGACACATAGGTGATTGGCTTTTGGTCAAGTGGGAGATTGTTGGTTACAGGTACCCTGCAAGCCAATCACGTGAGAGATGGCACGTGTGACATGCTGTGTGATCTTTTTACTTATAATTAATATTGATATATTCTCATATTATATTATTTGTTACATATATATTGTGATGTCCTCGGTTCTATGCAACGGGAATCGAATCGTGATGAGATTACGATAATGGGATCGATTCAACTTTAAACACATATCCTAAATAATCCCGATCATAGGTTACTCAAGAGGGACATTGAGATAACTGGATAGATCAGTGTACTATATACCTATCTATATGATGGAGGCGGCTGGTCTCATAGCCACTTGTGTGGAGACACTAAGGATATAGTACAGGTGCTTATTAGAGAATGAGTTCACTGATTGATCCGCTTATGGAATGCTATATGGTTAATGATACCTAATGTCAGATAGTCATTCCATAGTTCCAGTTGTGTATCTGGTCCTTAGACTTAAGACACCAAGGATGCCTTATATGAGTACTCTTTTCTTTGACGCCAGACTTATAGGTTTGGAAAGTTCCAGTCCGGTACAGTTGGTTATCGGGATTGGTAGCTCACCTAACGAAGGAAATTGAGTGTCAATAGAGGATCATCTACTCTCGATATCACGAAAGGAATATCTCATATGTGCTTGCTCAGACAAATCCCTGGCCAGGGTCATTCAGATTGAGAGAGAATGAGTTCTCTGGTAGAATCCGATTAGAGTAAGATAAACTGATTTTGTATGTGACTTGACAGTACCATGTGCAATATACGGTCTCTGGGATATTATTTGGATGAGGGATTATAGATACATGGTAACTGTGGACAGACAGGTCCGATGGATTTGATCCCCCCTGTATTGTCTAGGGACTATAGCGTAGTGGCCTAGTACGTCCATAGTCGATGAGTCAAGTGAATTATTATGGGGATAATAATTTACTATATCAGAAGGAATTCTGATGGGAGTGACTCACAGCCAGCTCGGTATCGGGCCTAGAGGGTCACACACATATGGTGGATGCTTCAGCGAATAGAGGATTTGATGAAGATTCAATTAGCCCCTATTCTTATTAGATGAGACTCTATGTTGATGGGCACCTTGATTAAGGCCCAATTATAGGTCTAAGGAGATTATTAGATAGAGATCCAATAATTCAATGTTAGTGAGTTATTGGATGGAGATCCAATACCCACTAAGGAAGGAGCCCTAGGGTTTTTTTTTTTTGTGGCTCTCTATAAATAGGAGGGGAGACTCATGGTTGATAGGCTGTAGCTTTAGCCACCATCTCCTATTCTCCTTCCTCCCTCTAAGCAAGAGTTGCAAGATCAGATTGGAGGAGTCTTGTTGCAGAGATCCATCGTATGGATACCGCTAGAGAGGAGGACGCTTGACCTCCTTTATCTTCTCCACTTCGGATCTGGAATATAAGGATATACGATCTCCCTAGGTAAAATCAATCTCTCACACATCGTGATTTTTTAATTTTTATAATTTTTCTCGTGACCCCAATCTTTTGCACGATGATTTGATCTACATGAGAAATCAGTTTTTGTTTTAATTTCTGCTGCACATGTGATGCACCCGCTGAGGTTTCCCAACAACAGGTCAGTAGTACAATGGAGAGATGAAAACATGCTCAGTAAAATTATAGCTCCTAACCTCCTCAGACTTAGAATGAGCTCACACCACTAGGGACCTTATCAAATGGAGCAATTATTCTAAAAGAAGGCTCGGTTACTATTAAAGAACAACCAAGTGGCAGCCTATGCAAGAAAAAAACAGTCCCTCGATAAATATAAGAGCAGAAGAAAGTTTACTATTGAATATCGAGTTTCCCTTCATCTCCAGCCCTACCAGTAGAAAATTTGATCATCAAGGAAGTGGTCCCCCTGCTACTTTGGCTTATGCAAAATTAGAGATCACAATAGAGCCATGACTTATGGATCAGATCGGTAGATTAATTTAAAAATATAATTAATACTTCAAGTATCTCATAGTAAATGGAAGTTTAGAGAAGACAACTCGGACCTGACTTATCCACCCGACACCCAAGTTGATGAGGAGGCATAAATTCAGCTGATGATTGTATGGGATCACGGGATCGCGACACATCACCGTCCAGTCACTACTAGCGATGTTGGACCACAGGAACAGGATGTGCCTACTATAGGGACATGAGAGACCCTCGTGAGGAGTTACAAAACACGACCCAGAGATATGGAGCTTAGTCTTGAGGACAAGGCAGATTTAAAGAGGGCAGGTCTGTTAGGACTCTAGCTAGGGGAGTCCTAACTTAGTTTCATTAAAGAGAGTAATTATGTAAATCCTAAGAGCATTCATGTAAATCCTAAGGGTATTCATGTAAAGCCAATCTAGCCGACCCCTAATAAAGAAGCAATAAAGACCGACTATGTTAGGATTAGATGGGAGGAAGATATTTTAAGGAAAGAGTAGGATGCATGTCACTCTAATTAACCACCCCTTATGCTAGTTAAAGAGGGGTTAGTTGAGGAGGGGTTAAGTTAGAATAGGATTATGATTAGTTTGGAGGTTGCTTCTTAGAGTTGGAGTTGGAGTTATTGGAAGTAGGAGTTGCTTCTTAGAGAAGTATTAGGAGTTGGAGACCCCTAAAGCCACAAGTCATATCATGGTTAGGAGTTGGCTAGGGGTTAGGAGTTGAGGGGAAGATGAGTCTTGGTTTAGTAGGAGTTGCTACTTAGAGTTGCATTATGAGTTGTTAGAAGTAGGAGTCTTGAGTAGGAGTCCTATTAAGAGTTGAGGTTTAGAAGCCCTATAAATAGCCTTGTATTCTCCCCTCTTTTATCATGAATAGATCAATCTTTCTTTAGCCAATAGCTTAAGTACCAAGGAGGGAGAAACCTCTATAGAGTTCCAAGGAGACGGATCCCCTATAGAGATCATCCCAAGCTTAGAATCCGTAAGGGTTCTAACACTTCAACCCAACAATTGATGCTTCATACATTAATAAATTTACCTCTCCTTGATCGAAGCTAGTCTTACCTTACTAATACGCACATTAGATCATAACTTCATCAATTAATTTCATCATCAAAATATGAGATTCAACAATCTCTCCCTTTTTTATAATGACAACCAATTGTTGATGGAGTTTAACTAAACTCCTGCTATCAATATGCCATATTAATAGAAACTTTGAATTTAGAAAATTATAAATATTTCATCATTGCATGCATAATAAAATCATGAGTATTTCATGTATAATCATAATTTCAAAAAGTATCAAAGTACATCATTTCATGCATGATTTAAATTTCAAATCTCTATAACTTCTCCCCCTTTGTCATCTACAAAAAGGAGAGAAGTGCAAGTAGTAAATTTTTGAAATATGCAAACTAGCAAAATTTTTTGAGTTGCAAGTTTCACTTCTCTTTGAAGTATGAAAGCTAGTAAGTTTTTAAGAATGTGAAATTAAGCAAAATTTTTGCTTATCTCGAGATATCAATTTTTTTTATCTCTTTACAATATGCATGTGAACAAATTTTCTCTCCTTGAAATGTACAAGCTAGCAATACTTTTTCCCCTTTGTCATTGTCAAAAATAAGGGAATAATACAATGTTGCAACTTTTTTCCTTTACATCATTTTTTAAATTATGACAAATACTAATAACAAAGATAAATGTACATCAATATTTCAATCATAAAAAATGAAAGATCAAGTCATGAATACCAAAAGACCATGAGTCATTTTTTACAAATATCTTATTTTGTAAATAGAAGAAATGATAGGAAACAATCTTAATTTAAAAAGAGAACTCAAGTCATAAAAATTGATTAATCAAGATAATGGAAGATGCTCATCCAAAATAACTTGGATGTATCTACTTTCAAGGAACCCTTACCCAAGGAATGGAAGTCTATAGATGCTCATCCTAAGAAGCTAATAATATGAAACATCTAAAGGTGTTCAAACTCGTTCATCATTTAAAAACTTTTATGCTAATGCCACATTTCTATCTCAAATTGAATCAAAATACATTGATGATGCTCGAAACGATGATTCATAGGTTATTGCAATGCAAGAGGAGTCAAATCAATTTGAAAGAAATGTGGTATGAAAGCATGTTCCTAGACCTAGTGACCATTTAGTAATTGATAAGTAAGTCTTTAGAAACAAGCAAGATGAACTTGGTGTCGTGATAAATAATGCTATATTAGTAGTGACCAAAGGTTTCAACCAAGAAGAAGGTATCGATGATGAAGACATAATCGCTCCCATGACAAGATTAGAAGCCATAAGGATACTCCTTACCTATGCTTCTTTTAAAAATTTTAACTTATTTAAAATTGAGGTCAAAAGTGTTTTTCTTAATGGTTTCATTTCTGAAGAAGTTTATGTTGAACAACCACCCGAATTTGAAAATGATCTTTTTCTAAATCATGTTTTCAAATTATCTAAGACTCTTTATGGATTGAAATAAGCCTCTAGGGTTTGGTATGAGAGACTTAACTCTTTTCTTATTCAAAATAATTTTTTAAAAAGCAAGATCAATACCACATTGTTTATTAAGCTTTTTTAAAGTGATTATCTTATTATTCAAATATATGTTGCTGACATTATTTTTTATTCTACTAATGAATCATTATGTGAATCTTTAGCCAAAAGTATAAGCTAAAAATTTGTAATGAGCTTAATGGATGAATTAACTTTTTTCTTAGGGTTATAAATCAAGCAATAGAAAGATTATATTTTTATAGGTTAAACTAAGTATACTTTGGATTTATTAAAATGATTTAATATGGATAGTGTTAAAGCTATAAACACACCTATGAGCACCTCTATAAAATTGGATTTGGACAATGAAGGTAAAGGCCTTGATCCAAAAACTTATATAGGAATGATAGGTAGTTTGTTATATCTAACTACAAATAGACTAGATATTATATTTATTGTTACCCTATATGTAAGATTTTAGTCCAATCCTAAATAATCTTATTATAAGGTAGCTAAAAGAATATTTAAATACTTAAAATAAACTCTAAATCTAGGATTATGGTATCCAAAATTTGAAATGTTGATTTAATTGCTTATGCTGATGCCGACTTCGGAGGATGTAGGATAGATAGGAAAAGTACCTTTGGAACCTGTCAATTTCTAGGTCATGCACTAGTTTCTTAATCTTTCAAGAAGCAAAACTTCGTCACATTATCCATAGCCGAAGCTGAATATGTTGCGGTAGGAGCATGTTGTGCATAGGTAATATGGATGAAAAATCCATTTAGAAGATTATGGAATTTTTTTTAAAGACATCCCTATAAACTATGACAACACGAGAGTAATATGCTTATCAAAACATCCTATTCAACATTCATGAACCAACAATATTGATATTAGGCATTATTTTTTAGAGATCACGTCAATAATCATGATATATCTTTATAATTTATTGATACAAAATATCAATTAGTTGATATCTTTATAAAGCCATTGAATGAAGAACAATTTGATTTTATAAGAAGAGAATTAGGCATGTTAAATCTTTCTAATGCATGAATTCCTCTTATACATTTTTTAGATTTCTCGAATTTTATAAATTGAGTTCTCTTTTTCTTTCAAGATCATTTAATTTCTCTTTTATAAGTTCTCTTTTCCTTCTCTTGCTATTTACAAAAGAAGAAATTTGATCAATGGACTTTTGATCTTTTATGTGATGATCATTTCCTATGAATCCTTCCTCTTTCTACTTACAAAAAGAGAGCTTTGATTCATGGAATTTTGGTATACACAACTTGATTTTTATGTGATCATTTCCTATGAAAGTAGAGCTTATGACTTGATTCTTTTCTTTATGTGAAGGAATTCCTCCCTTCTTCTTCTTCTTCTTCTTCTTCTTCTTCTTCTTCTTCTTCTTCTTCTTCTTCTTCTTCTTTTTTATAAAGGGGAGAAAGAATCTTGCTAGTATCTCATGAAAAACAAAAATGCTATCTTGCAGATATCAAGAGAACCAAAAGTGCTTGCACATCCAAAGAGGAGTGCTAGCTTGCTCATTTCAAGAAGCAAAAGTTGTCATCTTGCACATCTCAAGAAGCAAAAATTATGCTTAATTTCACATCTAAAAAAACTTGCTAGTTTTGCGTGTTCTAAAAGTGATGTAAAACTTGCTAAAATACTAGTTTACATGGTTGAAATATTTATTGAATGTTTCTCCTTTTTGTTAATGACAAAGGGGGAGAAATGATGAATGTTTGATATCATGAAGTAATGAATCATATTATGCCCAAAATTATTAAAAATTCTAAAGTTTTGGCATCATGTATGTTACGCCCAAAATGCTATTAATCTTGGTATCATGCATGAAGTAATTAATGGTTAAAATTTTTAATGTTTTTAGTATCATATATGCTATACCTAATGTGATGTTGATTTGTTTTTGGTATAATACATGAAGTACTGATGAGTTGTGCAAGTTATAAACTTTGATGATTGGAAACTATGATGATGCACAGTGTATAAAATTTTGATATGACACATTGCATATGATCATATGATCAAAATTGTTTTACTTGAATTCAAAGGTTATTATTCTTTACGAATTCAAGTTTGTCTTATCTCGATATGGCACATGGATAGGGGGAGTTAAGGTTAACTCCGTCATCAATTGGTTGTCATCTTCAAAAAGGGAAAGATAGTTGAATCTTGGATTTTGATGATGAAATCAATTAATTTATAATCTAACGCATGTGTTGAGAAAAGTGATGCAGGACTAAACTGTTGGGAAACCTCAGCGGGTGCATCACATGCGTATCGAAAAAAAAAAACTGGTTTTCCATGCAGATCAAATCATCGTGCAAAAGATTAGGATCACGAGAAAAACGTAAAAACCGATAAAATCACGATGTGTGAGCGATTGATTTTACCTAGGGAGATCGTATATCCTTGTATTTCTAGATCTAGATGGAGAGGATGAAGGAAGTCAAGCGTCCTCCTCTCTAGTAGTATCCACACGATGGATCTCTACAGCGAAACTCCTCCAATCTAATCTCGCAACTCTTCCACAGAGGGAGGGAGGAGAATAGGAGGTGGTGGCTAAAACTGCAGCCTATCAACTATGAGTCTCCCCTCCTATTTATAGAGAGCCACCAAAAACCTTAGGGCTCATGCCTTAGTAGGTATTGGATCTCCATCCAATTACCCACTAACCTTACATTATTGGATCTGTATCCAATAATCTCCTTAGGCCTCTAATTGGGCCTTAATCAAAGAGCCCATCAGCATAGAGTCTCATCTAATGAGCGTAAGGACTAATTGGATCTCCATTCAATCCTTTACTCGCTGAAGCATCCACCATATGTGTGTGACCCTAATCCTTTACTCATATTAGAACTCCTTCTGATATAGTTAATTATTATCCCCATAATAATTCACTTGACTCATCGACTATGGATGTATTATGCCACTACGCCATAGTCCCCAAACGGTTCAGGGGGATCAAATCCATAAGACTTGTCTGTCCACAATTACCGTGTATCTATAATCTCTTATCGAACTAATATCCCAGAGACCGTATATTGGACATGGTATTATCAAGCCACATACAAAATCCAGCATAGTCTCGCTCTAATCGGATTCTCTCAGAGAACTCTTTCTCTCTCAATCCGAATGACCCTGGCTAGGGATTTGTCTGAGCAAGCACATATGAGATATTCCTCTCGTGATATCGAGAGTGGATGATCCTCTATTGACACTCAATTGCCTTCGTAAGGTTGGCTATCAATCTCGATAACCAATTGTACCAGATCTAGAACTTTCCAAACCTGTAAGTCCGACATCAAAGAATGGAGTACTCAAACAAGGCATCCTTGGTGTCTTAAGTTTAAGGACCAGATACACAACTGGAACTATGGAATCGTTGTCTGACATTAGGTATCATTAACCATACATCATTCCATAAGCAGATCAATCAATGAACTCATTCTCAAATGAGCAACCATACATCATTCCTTAGTGTCTCCACACAAGTGGCTATGAGACCAGCCGCCTCCATCATATGGACGGGTATATAGTACACCGGTCTATCCGTTTATCTCGATGTCCTTCTCGAGTAATCTATGACCGGGATTATTTAGGATCTGTGTTTAAATATGATTCGATCTCATTATCGTGATCTCATCATGATCTGATTCCTATTACACAGAATCAAGGACATCATAATATATATGCAACAGATAATATTATGTGAGAATATGCCAATATTAATCATAAGCAAAAAGATCACAGCGTGTCACACGTGCTATCACTCACGTGATTGGCTTACTGGGCACCTGTAACCAGCAATCTCCCACTTGACCAAAAGCCAATCACTTATATGTCTGATCCCCATCAAACCCCTATGACGCTCAAATACAATATGAGCCAACGACTTCGTCAGTGGATCTGCAATGTTATCTTCGGATGAAACTCTTTTCATTGTGGGTCATAATCGCTCTAATCAGATGGAACCTCCTTAGAACAATTCTAATAAGACATGGGTTCCCTTGTTAGAGTTATTGCCCTATCGCTATTACAATATATGGGAGTCAGCTCCACGCTGCTTGGTATGACTCCCAAATCCTTGATGAACTTATTTATCCACACCCCTTCCTTTGCTGCTTCTGCTGCAGCAATATATTCCAACTCTATGGTCGAGTTAGCAGTAGTATCTTGCTTGGAAGTCTTCCAGCTTACTACTCTTGTATTTAGGGTGAAAACTTACCATGAATTAGACTTGCTATCATCAATGTCGGATTGAAAACTCGAGTTCATGTAGCCCTCAACCTGGGGGCTACCTCCTCCATATACCAATAAAAGATCCTTAGTCCTTCTCAAGTACTTAAGGATACACTTTACTGTCTTTGATAGAACCCCAGATGGAGCTCTATAGATTTTGATCCTTGAGGGGGATCAACCCTTGGAACGCTGTAGGGGTACCTCCCTCCTAGATTTGGCACAAGGCTGAAATAAACTTGATAATTGCTTAATAAAAAGAGGTGGAGGCTACATGCTTCTATAGGGCTCCAAACCCTAGCCCTAGGAGGTGCTTGCCTAACTTTTGCACATTTTATAGCCTACCTGCCTTAGAGGGAATAGGTGGTGGCTAGGTTGGCTCTATAGCCGACCTAAGCAAGGGGAAACCCTAGCCAACCAACCCAGTAAGGGGAGCAGTGGTCACTAAGCCCTAAGGGCTAATCTAAACCCTAGCCATACTCCTTTATAAGATAGAAGTGGCTTTATTACAATCTAGTAAGGTTTTATTGACTACTTCTAGGGAGATTATGACTCAACCCTGCTGGAGTCCTATCAAACCCGCTCTCTTAAAATCAGTCTTGTCCTCAAGGCTGAAGTTCCATGAAATAAGGGAACTGGGTCTTCAGCTCCTCATCAACTTGGTTGTCAGTTGGAAGAACTTTAGTCGAATCGGCTTTAAATTTCCATTTGAGGTGGGATACTTGGAGGATCAATTGTAATTTTAATCTGGTGCACGGATCTGATCTCCAAGTTAGGGCCCCAATGTGATCCCCAATTTTGCAAGGCCCAAAGAAATAAGAAGACCACTTTCTTGAGGCTTGAATTTCGTGCTGGTGGAGTTGGAGATGAAGGGGGACTTGATCTTTCTCAGGAAACTTTCTTCTGCTCTAGCGTTTGTCAGGGGAAATTTCTTCCTTGCATGGGCTACCATGTGGTTGCTCTGTAATAGTAGTCGTGCCTTCTTTTGGAGTGAGGGTTGTCCTCTATTAAAATCTCTAGTGGTGTGAGCCCGATTTGAGTCCAAGGTGGGTAGGAGTGGTGATTTTTCAGGGCCCATTTTTACTTCTTCGTGCTGTTAACCATCTTGCATGATGATAGTGCTGACCCCCACTCTGGATGTGTCTACTCCAATAATAAACACATGGCCACGATTTGGTGTGGACGACATCATGGTTGTGAGGGCTATAGTTCCACTCGGCCAAGGTGGTGCATCTTTCTTTATAATGAGAGGGATGATATTCATGCTTCGTTGAGTCCTGCGAATGATCCTTCTCCTTTTTTGATTTTACCACTGGAGGGGCTCAATTTTCTCACGGTCTTGGGCCATAGATCGGAGGTCATCATCAAGGAAGTCTGTAAGCATCATGGTCAGATCCTGGGGAAAGTCATGAAAGTCACCTGAGATCTGGAAGTGCTGCATCAACAACCATGGTGAGTTCAACAGGATGTAACACTTTAGAAGTAGCTTATCTCTAGGGAAAAGGATATAGGGACGTGTCATAGCGGGAAATAAGCATGGCTGAATAATCAGTGTTTCTATTATCTCTTGGATGACCCTTTTATCTTTGACCTTCTGAGGTTGTATTAAGCAATCTGGTCGAGCAACAACTGATAGAAGTTTTGACCTGTTCAGCATAGGGGGGTCGGCCAGCTTCAGAGGAGGTAGTCAGCGCGGTTAGGCGGAGACGCCCAAAAATTCAGTAAGTTGTGGGAGTGGTTTTTTATCTTCAATCTCAAGAAACTCTTGAATTTGAATTGGGAAACCATTGGATTCTTCTTTTGGTACCCCCTCCAAGTGTGGTGTTATGGTTGTAGCCGCTAGGCTCCCTCGTAGAATCACCTGCTTTCCTTTACTGAAAAATTTCATGGTTAGCTTCAAAAAATTCCAAAAAATATCGCCAATCATGAACAACCAATCAATGCCAAGCACTATATCGAAACCATCAAGAGGGAGGAGGGAAAAATCAGTAACTACGTCTTGCTCCTGTAGGATCAGTTTTACCCGCGGGCACTTCTGGTTGCACTTCAGAATTTGGCCGTTAGCTACCTTGACTTCAAACCCATTGTAATCTTCTCTTTGGAGCATTAAGTGGGCAGCAACCTTACTACTTATGAAGTTGTGTTTGCTCCCGGCGTCAATGAGGATGATGATGGACTGTTGCTCGAGAAACCCTTCGATCTTCAATTTTTGCAGGTTGGTGTAGCCGACTAAGGTAGGGACCGTGCGGGTGATCGGTTATGGTGTATCCTTCTCCTTGGGCTCGAGAGTCGTATCTTAATGTTTAGGTTCTTTAGTGGGCGCAATCATTTGCGGGTTGGAATAGCCGGCCAATGCGTGCACTACGTAGTTGGCCGGTTGGGATTCTTCCTCCATGACTTCTTCTTTAGGTTCAAGGGCTTCTTCAGATGTTTCATTGTCCTCATCCTCCGCTGGTTCAATCACGAGGAGCTAGCCCTTTTTGTAGTGATGTTCGTAGCTTCATGGTTCGTTGCAATGCCAACATAACTCCTTGGCCGATCGTTCGCGAAGCTCATCTCTTATCAACTTTTTTGGTACATGGGCTTGGATGGCAGTAGAAGGGGCAGTAGGGCTCGACATGGCTGGTTGGGGAGCGACCCTTGTCCTTCGTACCTCGTGGTTCAATTGTTCTTCCTGGATATACGCGAAGGAAATCGTCGCCATAAGAGTGTACGGTTGCCGCGCCTTTACTTCTCCTCGGATCTCCGGCTTTAGGCCCTCGATAAAAGTACCTAAAAGTTATTCCTCAGACCAATTCTTAGTTTGGTTAGATAAACCCTCAAACTTTATTTGGTATTCTTGTATTGTAGAGGTTTGACGAATCTTTGCCAATTGTCCGTCGATGTTGTTCAAAATGGTTGGTCCGAAGTGGTCTAGTAGTCCTTCCTTGAATCACTGCCAAGAGAGTCCTCCATGGGTATGCTTAAACCAATTAAACCAATGAATAGCATCTCCCTCAAGGTGGATGGCATCAATCTCCAACCGTGTGGCATCAATCTCCCTCAAGGTGGAAGTCAACCTTCATGCGTGGATTATTAAGATCAGAGGTGATGTGGCCATATTTTTGAGGATCATCTCACCGATCTGAAGTTTCTCCATGTCGTGATTTCCTCGGGTTTGACAGTCGGCCAATGCTGAATTCGGCAAAAAGGGATCGCATCTTCTCTTTCATACGGTTTCCAGAGGCTTCAAGCTTTGCATCGATTGCCTCCTCTGATGCCATAGTATATGCCTCTAGGTCTATAATATTGAGATCTTTTTTCTATTGTCGGGTTAGTGGCATGGGAATTTTGGAGAAGGGGGTGGCCGGTTGGAAGGTGAATCGATTTGGATGGAAGTAGGCTGCGGTTTATGGCAGATTTGGGGCTGCGGTTTTGTGGAGTTTAGGCTGCGAATTGGTGTGGTTTTAGGGCTGTGATAGCAGTAGATGAAGGTTAGGAAAATAGATTTTATATCTGGGATAGATGGTAGCAAAGGTAGGTGTCTCGGTAAGGAAAGTTAGCTAAAAAGGTAAGTGGATCGATAAGGAAGTAGGCTGATTTGGGTGGCTGATTTGGGGGGCTGTTTGTTTTCAGTTTAGGGTAGGGTTTTGAAGGATTTTTGGTAAGGATGGTAGGGTTTGGTGATGTGGAAAAGAAAGTCCGAAATCCCACAAAAAACAGCACTCAAATCCGATAGAATTCGACAAAAAAAAAGTGCGGCGATGGGCAGTCCTGCCGAACAGATTTTACGTCGGAGAAACGATGACTTCTCAACATAATTTCTAAAGGAAAGTTCAAGGAAATTATACAGAAACCCTTGATTTATATGTGGAGAATACCAGTAAAAAGTTTGGCGAAATTTTGGCAGCATAACAGTAGGGAAATAGGACAAAAGATGAAAGGCAGATTCCTTCGTCGTAAAATTCCAGAACTGCATGATGGTCAAATATTGCACAAAAAAAGCAGTTCCAGAAGGAGTTTTTTCATGAAATCAAATCCAGATGAAATCCAACTTGATCTTGAGAATTGTGTAAAAATTTCAGCCAAAAAGATGAACAAAAGTTCGGTTTCAAGAGGCCAATATACGGAAAGCAGATTCTGCATTGTAAAATTTTAGTACTGTGCAATGAAGAATCGCAGTGCTATAAGTCCAGATCCAGAAGGAGTTTTTTCACAAGATCAATCTTATATGAAAGCTAAGATGATCTATGAAAATGTATAAAAGTTTCAGCCAAAAAGGATGATTAAAAGTTTAGATTCAAGAAGAAGCAATTGGCTGAAAATTTCTGCAGCGTTTCAGCTTTGCAACGATTATAACGTTTGCGACGAACAAAATTTGCAGCGGATAAAATTTGAGAAAAATCTTCAACGTATAAAATAAGGAATCTTGCAGTATTAAAGAGGTGTAGATGATAAAAATATACCAGAATTCCAGATCAAACGCAGGGGGCAGCGACAAACTGATTTTATCTGCTGCTGGGATGGAAGGTGGAGGTGCGTGTCGTAGCAATTGTGGGAATTACTTGGGAAGGTGGAGGCATGGATGATGGCTATAGGGGCAGCAAGATCACTGCTCTGGTACCAGATGATAGAACCCCAGATGGAGCTCTATAGATTTCGATCCTTGAGGGGGATCAACCCTTGGAACGCTGTAGGGGTTCCTCCCTCCTAGATTCGACACAAGGCTGAAATAAAATTAATAATTACTTAATAGAAAGAGGTGGAGGCTACATGCTTATATAGGGCTCCAAACCCTAGCCCTAGGGGGTGCTTGCCTAACTTTTGCCCCTTTTATAGTCTACCTGCCTTAGAGGAAATAGGTGGCGGCTAGGTTGGCTCTATAGCCAACCTAAGCAAGGGGAAACCCTAGCCTACCAACCCAGTAAGGAGGGCAGCGGTCACTAAGCCCTAAGGGCTAATCGAAACCCTAGCCATACTCCTTTATAAGATAGGAGTGGCTTTATTACAATCTAGTAAGGTTTTATTGACTACTTCTATGGAGATTATGACTCAACCCTGCTAGAGTCCTATCAGCCTTCTAGTGTTCTAAACCTAGATTTGCCAGATACCTGCTCGTGACACTCAGAGCATGTGCTATATCAGGTCTGGTACATAGCATCACATACATGATAGACCCTATCACTAAGGCATAAGGTATCTTATCCATGTCTGCCCTTTCTTCAGGAGTCTTTGGGGACATACTCCTAGAAAGTGATATTTCATGTCTCATCGATATGAGACCTCTCTTGGAATTATCCATGCCAAACCTGACAATGGAGTCTATGTATCTAGACTGGGACAAGCCAAGCATCCTTTTGGATCTATCTCTATAGATCTGAATCCCCAAAATATAAGATGCTTCCCTAAGTCTTTCATGGAGAAGTTTCTGGATAAGCCTTTAGTGTGGAGAGCATTCCTACATCATTCCCAATGATTAGGATGTCATCCACATATAGCACCAAGAAGGTGTTAGCGCTTCCACTTACCTTCCTGTACATACAAGGCTTATCTTCGTTCTAAAAGAAGTCATAAGATCTGATCACCTCATCAAATCTTATGTTCCAACTTCGGAAAGTTTGCTTCAATCCATAAATGGATCTAAGCAACCTGCACACTTTATCTGGACTCTCTTTGGATTCGAATCCCTCTGGCTGTATCATATACACCTCCTCCTCGAGGTTCGAATGTCGTTTTGATATCCATTTGCCAGATCTCATAGTCATAGCGTGCTACAATGGCCAAAATAATTCTAATGGACTTAAGCACGGCTACAGGTGAAAAGGTTTCGTCATAGTCAACTCCTTGTCTTCGACGATATCCTTTAGCTACTAGCCGTGCTTTATAGGTCTCTACCTTTCCATCCACTCTGATCTTCTTCTTGAAGATCCATTTACAGTCGATGGGTACAATACCCTCAGGTGCACCACAAGGTTCCAAACATTGTTAGAGTACATGGAATCTATCTCAGAATTCATGGCTTCTTGCCACTTCCCAGAGTCTATACTCATAATAGTCTCCTCATAGGTCTGAGGATCAACATCCTGTGAGTCATCTCTACTGATATGTCCCACACATCTTTCAGGAGGGTGAGATACTCTACTAGACCTACGTAAAATTAGAATTTGTGTGTTAGGTACCTGAACAGACTCGGACTCTAGAATGGTGCTTGAGCTAAGTTCTCCAACCTCGCTCAATTCTATCTCACTCCCACTGTTTCCACCAAGAATGTGTTACTTCTCAAGGAACACAACTCTCTTGGTAACAAAGACCTTTCAATCCTCGGGATGATAGAAATAATATCCATAAGTTTTCTTTGGGTATCCCACGAATATGCACCATTCTGTCCTTGATTCTAATTTATCGGGGTTGTGTCTTCTAACGTGGGCAGGATAGTTCCAAATCTTAACAATCATAAGATCGGGCTTCTTTCCTTTCCATATCTCATATAATGGTAGACACTACCGACTTTGATGAACTTTGTTCAGAAGGTAAGCTGTAGTCTCTAGGGCGTACCCCTAGAATGAGATGGGTAGGTCAGCGAAACTTATCATGGACTGCACCATGTCTAACAGCGTGCGATACCTTCTTTCTGATACACCATTGAGCTGAGGTGTATAAGGAGGTATCCACTGGGATAGAATCCCATTGTCCCTGAGGAAATGGGTGAATTTTTTACTCAAGTACTCTCCTCCTCGATTTGATCGAAGAGTCTTAATATTCTTTCCAATTTGGTTCTCTACCTCATTCTTATATTCCCTGAATTTCTCGAAGGCCTCAAATTTGTACTTTATTAAGTGCACGTGTCGATACCTAGAGAAATCATTAGTGAATGCAATGAAGTATGAGTAGCCACTTATAGCGTGAGTCGACATAGGACCACATATATCACTATGTATAAGTTCCAATAACTCGGTGGCTCTCTCTCTAGTTCCACTAAAAGGAGAGTTGGTTATCTTCCCACGAAGGTAAGGTTCGCAAGTTGCATATGTCTCATAGTCAAATGGATCTAAGTATCCATCTTTCAGTAACTTTTGAATCATTCCCTCATGTATATGACCTAGCCTACAATGCCATAGGTATGTATTGTTCACCTTATCTCTTTTCCTCTTAGACATATTTATATTCATGATATGTGAAGAAGTGTCTAACACATATAAGCCATTTATAAGAGTCCCTCTAGTGATGAATAATTACTAAGTGTCTAACACATATAAGCCATATAACACATATTTATATTCATCATCCATAATAATTGAATAATTATTATTCTAAAAAACTAATTTATATCCACCAATTGTCAAACAAGAGATAGAAATAATATTTTTGATAATAGAGGGAACAAAATAGCATGCATCTAATGCAATAATAGCTCCACCAGGCAGATGTAGGGTAACATCTCCAACAACAACTACAACAACTCTTGCTCTATTGTCCATTTTGAGGTCCATCTCGCCTCTAGCCAATTTCTTAGGTCTTACCAGAACCTGCAATGAATTACAGATATGATAAACACTCCTGATATCCAATACCCATGTGTTATCATGAAAATCTGACAAGTGGAGACTGATCATAAATATACCTGAAGCTTCTCTAAGCTTTTGTCTCATCTTCTCTGCAAGGTAGTCCTTATAGTTCCTCTTCCAATGCCTGTGTTGGCCATAGTAGAAGCACTATCCTTTGTCCTTTCCCGGGTATTTTTTGACAACCTTTGTCTTACCTGATCTTTCTTTTCCCTTGCCCTTCTTAAGGGTCTTTTTCCTTTTGGTCTCACCAATATAGAGAACTGGCTTCTCCTTTCTGATGTCACTCTCAACTTCCCTCAATATATTGAGGAGCTCAGGGAGAGTTACCTCAAACTTACTCATGTTAAAATTCATGATGAAGTGAGAAAAGGAATCTGGTAGGGTCTGAAGTATAAGATCAACGCACAGGTTATCCTCTAGGACTATTCCTAGACCTGTGAGTTTCTCGATCTACTCTATTACCTTTAGGACATGGTTCTTAACCGATGTCCCTTCTGTCATCGTCTCATATATATATATATATATATATATATATATATATATATATATATATATATATATATATATATATATATATATATATATGCGACGAACCATGGAGTAGAGATCGCCACTGCAAAAGGGGAAAGTTTTGGTGATTAAACCGATCAAAATTCTAAAAGCTGAGGATGTAGATCCTGGAGGAAGAACCATAGCTGGCCATCAGCACCATACATGCCCTAACCGGCTACGTCAACCCGCAAAGTCGATCGATTCCTCGAACACCAATCGATCACCATTCTTATCGACACTGGAAGCACGAATAATTTTATGGACAGCAAGGTTGCTGCCTGATTAACTCTTGAGAATGAAGATTGCAAAAGGTGCGATGTAAAAGTCACAAATGGTCGAATCCTCAATTGCAACCAAAAGTGCCTTAGGGAGAAACTAGTTTTATAGGGCTAAGAAATCACCACAAACTTCTTCCTCGTACAACATGATGATTATCAAGTAGTACTCAGTTTGAATGACTGTCCACTCTAGGTGATGTTTCCTAAAATATTTTTAAATTAATCATGAAATTTTTTAGCAATCGAAAACAGGTGATCCTACGAGGAAAGTGCGAGGGTGAAGTATCGATTGTTTCTACATAATGCATGGAGAGGGTGCTGCACAAATCATATATCGACTTTGTAATACAACTTCAACGGCTACAAAGGAGGAATCAATGATGAAAGAAAATCCAAATCTCCCCTCATTACTTGTTGAATTTTCAAATGAGTTTGCTAAACTAACAAAACTACTCCTTACCCGACAGCATGACCACCGCAAGTTCATGGAGGACAACAGCAAGATCAGCGCTCCCCTCATAATATTGTTGAAAAACAATGTCTTCCTCTTGCCAGATGATGCTACAGTAGCCTTTGATACCCTCACGGTTGTGATTCCATCTACACTGATGCTAGCCTTACCCGACTCTGACAAAGTGTTCGTGATCAAATCTGATGCATCATAAGTTAGAATTAGTGTTGTCCTCATGCAAGATGGTCGATCCCTAGCCTACATCAGTAAAACCCTCTCTCTATATCACTTGAAGCTATCAATCTATAATGATAAAATGCTGAACGTTGCTGAATTTGTGGCTTGGCATAATACAAGTCAACAGCAAAAAGGGGAGACGAAAATAAGCACTGAAAAATTATAGCTTCTACTCACTCCAAACTTAGATTGGGCTAACATTACCATGGACTCTACCAGAGGGTAGTCACTATCTCAGAGAAAAGCCTGGCTACCATTAAAATGTTGAATCTCGAATTTTGATGATGAAATCAATTGATGGGTTATTAATCTAACATGTGTTGTTAGAGTTGATTGAAGCAGGATTAACTACGATAGAGAGAAAAATTACAATACGAGGTTTGGCCAAAGTCAAGTCCAGGCATCGGGCTGGAATGAGGATGATGCAGATGGAAACTCGCTTGGTGAGCATCGGGAGCTCACCAAGGGTATCGGGAGCTTGCCAAGATGGAGCAAATGAGATCACCGGAAGAAGACCAAGACTCGCTAGAAGATTATCGAGGGTAGCTGAAAAGCTTGCTGCGAGTTGGGAAGGTCTTGAATTGGATTTGTTGGCTATGATGATTATAATTAATTAAGTCATAGTTAGCATCATTAAGGTTGAGTCATGTTTGAGTTAGATTTAGAAGGGATCCAAATTTACTTAAGTAAGGCTAACCGGGTCCACTTTGCATAATAGATTGAGCTTGATTGGTTGGCTTGAAAATTGGTCAGTAGGAGGTACAAGTTGAAATTGGAAAAGTAAAGGGAATCACTTTTTTTAGGTTTTTCGACAATTGTACCATCAGTGAGCGATAGTTGTACCGTCGCCGCCTAAGAATTCGAGCAGTAGGCAGTGGTTGTATCGCCCAGGCCAATAGTTGTACCATTGCCACCTAGGATTTTGGGCAACAAGTGATGGTTGGACTGCCTAGGCCGATAGTTGTATCACCTATACCCTATTTTCATAGTAGCTTTCAGCGATTGTACCGCCAACATCGGTGATTGTACCGCCCGTACTCAGATTTTTCGGGTGAGTTTGAATTGTGGCTCCATTTTTCTGAAGCCAAATGGGGTCTATAAATACCCCAAGTTTACTTGCATTTCACATAACAATTTTGGGCTAGAAATTCTATGAGAAATTATGTACAAAAATTGTAAGAAAATGAAAAGGGGTAAAGGAGAGAGGAAGTCTTATAAAACTTATAGTTCTCCCCTTGTAAGGTTGTAAGGTTTATCTCCTAAGCCTGGTAAAAGGCGAGAGAAAATTGTAAAGGTTTGATCTTCACCCAAAGAAGGTTGATAGTGGACGTCGATAGGCCTCGGGGAAGGGAACTCGGGAGTCGATGTAGGCCAGGTTGAGGTCGAACCACTATAACTATTACTGTGCCTTAATTACTTTCATTTTACTTTTGATTACTCTTAAACTCTTGATAGTTAAATTCGTGATTTAATCTCTCTACTTATTCTAAATCGGCTTTTGATCAGTTTTGTCGAAATATATAAAGAAGCTTCCACTTTTCCTTCTTCACTTTCCAAAAGTAAAGGTTTTTAAACGAGCACCATTAATTTCACACAAAAGTAAAGGTTTTGATTATGCATGTTCTTATATGAAGTTTTCCTTTAGCAATGTCATAACTTAGCTTCGTTCAATAGCTTATTGCTCACTTACTCAATGAAATGCTTCTGCTTTTTGATTTTGATTCTCATGAAAAGTTTTCCTTAAACCATGATTTTACATTTGCACTAATTCATAACCCCCTCCCCCCCTCATGCCAATTAATCCTAACAATTGATATCAGAGCAATGTACTTACTCATTGGAATAACACCTACTTGAGTAAATGGCTTTATTTGACATAAATGAGGGACATTCTATTTTACGTCCTCCCATGTTCAATGGGACGGATTACACGTATTGGAAAACAAGGATGCCTATTTTTCTCATTTTCATGGATTTTGATTGATGATATCTTGTAGAGAATGGTTTTGAGAAATCTTCCAAACCAATGAATGAATGGAATGATTTGTAAAGGAAGAATTTTTCTTTGAATGTAAATGCTATGAATGCCTTATTTTGTGCTCTCGATAAAAATAAATTTAATCGAGTTTCTATTTGTGAAACTACTTTGATATTTGGCATACATTAAAAACCACACATGAAACCATAACTAAATCAAATAAATCATTAAATGAAATGATCCGTAACATGAAGGAAAGAACTTTAGGAACATAAGAACAAAACCTTCCAAAGAACAGGAATGATTGTGAACTGAGAATGATATATGACTTCTTGAGGGAAACCTCGAGTGATGAGAACCTTGAACTTGAACTCTTGATAAAAATATCAATAAATTTAATGAATATGAACCATAAAAATGATCTTAAGATGAAAAAAAACCTCTTGCTATAAATGCAAGAAGCCAAGACGCTCCGAAGATGAAGTGCACAACCAAGAAGTGGAGAATCTCCCACTTATGGTCATCTAAGAAGAGGTTAGTGATTCATTAAGTATTTCTTTTATCAAATTATTAAATTTGTTTCATGAATTGTTTTAGAATTTAGAAAAATTAGTCAATCTTATAAGTTACTTAAAAATGAACATGATTCGTTAGTTAGTAGATTTGATCAAATACATGATACATTCTCATCGCATAATCTTTGCTCTAAATGTGAAATGCTAGATGATGTAAAAGAGGATATTATGCTTAAACAAACATTAGAAAAACTTGAAATAGGGAATAAATCCCTTAATATGATTCTTGGTAATAAGGGTCATGTTAATAGGAGAAAAGGAATAGGCTTTGTGGGCAATACCAAACAAAAGCCAACTACCTTAAAGGACCCACTCTAAACTTCCACTAAAAATAAAATATAATTTTTGTGATAGATTAAGACATAAAACCAACAAATGTCTATTTAGAAATTATAGTCCTTCCAAATTAGTTTGGGTTCCTAAGGGACCAACAAACTATCAAAAACCATTAGATAAGAAAGACAAAGTTCTTCATATAGGTCCCAATGTAAAATGGGTACCTAAATCTTTCTTTTAGGTTTGTCACCAAACTAAGGCTAGGAGCAAAATGGAATGGTATCTTGTGGATGCTTAAGCCATTTTACTTGAGATCTAACTTACTTATCAAGCTCTCTAGCCAAAATGTCAAAAATAAGAAAAAATATTTGAATCAAGATGTTTGAAACTTAATTATTTTTGTTATAACAAATCCTTTTATTAAAAATAGATCATGATTATATAATTAATCTTGATAATGCATAGCTAGAACATACTAGTATGAAAATAAACTATAACTAAAGAACCTTAGTCATTGTTAATGAAAAATATTTATATTAAAATTTATGAAAATGAGATTTTGATGATGATTGAATAATAGGTTCAAAATCATTAGCTTGGATGTTGGTTTAAATGCAAAGGCTATTCTTGAATGACTTAAATGTTATAGTGTTTTTGACTAAGTTAGCTTATAAATATTATTATTAAATAATTTATTTAAATATGTTGAATAATTGTTAAGATTAAATGTGTGTTGTTAAATGATAGATTACTTTTGAATTTGAATGTGAAACAAATAAAAATTTGGAAATGAGTTTGTCAATTCATTGCACTATGTGTAAAGAGTTAGACTCATTTAAAAGTTAAAATTGAGATAGGTTGAATTTTTGCTTTGAAGATGTTTTATGTATTATAGTAATGAGCTTAATGATTCCTTTTGAAATGATATTTGTCTTTCAGTCTTAATAAAAAATTCATTGATTTGAAAATCATTCTTGAAACAAACAACTAAAAAGATGATAATTCTTCTTGAAAATATTTATCCTATCAATCCTTCAACAAGAGATAAATTGATACCATTGTTGAATCTCTTTAACTACAAAAATGAATTAGAAAACTTTAGCTATTTTCTTTTGGAAAACAATCTATGTTGCCTTTATTGAAATTTTCCGAAAAGTGATTTTTGATGATGATTTTGGATATGTTTTCAAATGATTTTGTTTTAAAAAGAATTGATGAATCTACTCAACCTTTTTTACATCTTAATGATTTCATAACTTAAATCATGGTTTTGACATCTTAAGAAATCAAAACTTGAAATCCTTATATATATCAAGTTCGTTCAAAGAAGTTATATATATATATATATATATATATATATGTATGTATATATAAATCAAGATCTTTTATTTTTACTTTCTTGAAATTAACTAATGATCTTGAGATTTATAATTTGATGAATGAAGACTCTTCTTTGATCTCTTAAGATTCTATTTTATTATCTAAGAGGAGATTATTAAATTAAATCATGTCTTTTAGTATTCATGAAAGTCTTTTGATATTAATCTTTCTTGACATGATTTATTTTATAACTCATGAATGATATACCTTATAACCAAATTAATATGTCTCAAAATTGTGATAAGTTGTAAATTAAATGAGATTTGTTTTATCATGAACATTCTCTTGATTTCATGACTTGGCTTATTAGTTATGGGAATTACATTTAATCTCTATGATTATCTCTTTTTAAAGAAGATTTATGATCTTAACAATTATAATTGAGATTTTTTATCAAGATCATTCTTCTATTTTCTTAAAAAGATTTTTTTCTAAATGAATTGAGTGTCTTAAGATTCATCTTGATGAATTAAGATTATTTAATCTCCTAAGAGTTATTTTTATTATTTATAAAAAAAGGAAAGAAAATTTACATGAAGATGATGATTTACTATTTTACGAGTTTATTTGCTACGTTTGCTTGAAATTTACATGAGATGATTTTAAATGCATGAGTAACTCTTAAATTTTTCAATCTTCTTGAATTTCTTAGATCTTTAAGCTCATCTTTAAAATAATTATTTTGAAATTCACATCTATAATATTGTAGTTGAGAGCTAGGAATGCTAAACCATGAGAATGCTTGAATTGCTTGATTTGCAACTCTTATTTGAAATGAAATGAATTAAATTGAATGGGTAGTTCTTAACTTTTGGATTTCGAAATTGACAAGATTAAGTTCTATTTTTGTGATATGATATTTTTCACTCCCCTCTCTTATATCTTCTTTATTATTCAAAGAAAGGGAAGAGAAATTTCTATAAGAAAATTATGATTTTATCCTATTTTATTAAGAGGGAGCAATACAAAATTTATTTTGTAAAAATATGAAAATTTTGACACATGATGACCTTATATATCATAAAATTACTTGCTTTTTATTTCACCTCTTTTTGATGATGACAAAGGGGGAGAAATAGCAAATTGATGACACAAAAATGATTGTCAAAAGAACAAAAAAATTCATGAGAAAATTATTGACACATGTGCCTTGAAATCATTTGCTCTAACATTTCACCTTTTTGTTAATGATAAAGGAGGAGAAATGATATATTGATGACATATGTAGAAAAATAGATAATTCTCCTATTTTATTGATAAACAAAGGGGGAGAAATAATTGATGACTTAAGGAAGAGAACTTCAACTTAATGTATGATTGATGTATAATTCATGTTATATACTTTGAAAATTTCATAATTCATGATTGGTTAAGATAAATATCGTGTATTATAAATGATTTGATGATTTTGAAATTCATGAGATATCATTTCAAAATTTGATAAATGGATGTTATGATACTTAAATTCAAGAGTGGTTGGTTCTCTTGAATTTAAGTGTTTCTCATTTGAATCATGGTATGGATATAGGGGGAGTAAGGTTTAACTCCTGTCATCAGTTGATTATCATCATAAAAAGTGGGAGACTGTTGAATCTCAGATTTTGATTATAAAATCAATTGATGGGTTATTAATCAAACATGTGTTGTTAGAGTTGATTGATATAGGATTAACTATGATAGAAAGAAAATTACAATTAGAAGTTTAGCCAAAGTCAAGTCCAGGCATTGGGCCGAAGTGAGAACGATGCGGTTGGGAACTCACCTGGAGACCGAGGGTATCGGGAGCTTGCCAGGATGGCGCAAGGGAGTTCACTTGAAGAAGACCGAGACTCACTGGAATATTATCGGGGGTAGCCGAAAAGCTTGCCGGAGTTCGGAAGGTCTTGAATTGGATTTGTTGGCCATAATGATTGTAATTAATTAAGTCATAGCTAGCATAATTAATGTTGAGTCTTGTTTGAGTTAGATTTGGAAGGGATCCAAATTAACTCAAGTGAGGCAAACCGGGTCCACTTTGGAGAATGGATTGAGCTTAGGTTGAGCTCAATTGGTTGACCTAAAAATTGGTCAAAGGGAGGTATGTTAGAATCCTTATGGATTCTAAGCTTAGGGTGATCTTTATAGGGGATTAGCCTCCATGGAACTCTGTAGGGGTTCCTCCCTCCTGTGTTTTATGCATAGTGGCTGAAAAATAATTGATCTATTAATGATATAAAGAGGGAAGAATACAAGCTATTTATAGGGCTTCTAAACCCTAACTCCTAATAGGACTCCTACTCAAAACTCCTACTTCTAACAACTCAAACTTCAACTCTAAGAAGCAACTCATACTTTAAGTTAACTAAGACTCCAACTCGTAATTTAACTCCTAATCAACCCTTGAGAGAGTCCTAACTGAATGGAACTCTTCCCCTCATCAAAGTGGGTAGCCAATTGGGTTAGTTACAAGCTTGACTTAGTTAATTCCATCCCGTATCCAACTCCGACTCCTAACCAGACTCTTGTCAGCCGAATCCTAATCCTACTAGGATTTAGGTTGATTTATTACAATGGACTCAAATCTCCTCCTAGCCGACCTAATGTCAGGTCTAGGTTGGCCAACAAGGTCCAATCTAAGGACTCGACTCAATCAACTAGGACCCGACTCAACTAGGGTCCTAACAGACCCGTCCTCTTTAAATCAGTCTTTTCTTCAAGGTTGAGGCTCTATGAACTTTGGGTCTTGATCTGCAATTCTCCTTGAAACTTCCTTGTGGTATCTATGGTAGGCGCACTGTGGTCCGATGGTCCAGCATTATCTTGTATCTCTCCATCAGGGGTAGTATCTAGATGCTGGTGCATCACGATCTTGCGATCTCATGTGATCGTCAGCTGAACTTGAACCTCCTCATCAGTTGGGATATCAGGTGGATGGATCTGGGCTAAGTCATCCTTTCTAAACTTCCATTTATGGTAAGATGCTTGGAGGATCAATTATATTTTTAAATTAATATACTGATCTGATCCATAAGTCACGGCTCCATTGTGATCCCCAATTTTACAAGGGCCAAAGTAATAGGGGGACCACTTCCTTGAGGCTTAAATTTTCTGCTGGTAGGGTTAGAGATAAAGGGAAACTTGATATTCAATAGCAAACTTTCTTCTGCTCTGGTATTTATCGTGGGGCTATTTCTTTCTTGCACGGGCTGTCACTTGGTTATTCTTTAATAGTAACTGAGCCTTCTTTTGGAATAATTGCTCCCCTTTGATAAGGTCCTTGGTGGTATGAACCCATTTTGAGTCTGAGGAGGGTAGGAGCTACAGTTTTACCAAGCCTATTTTTATCTTTCCTTTGTGTTATTGACAAGTTTCATACCAAACCTCAAATTCAGTAGCAATTAGTATACCTTTACAGATCAAAAGCATCGTATGAAATGTAGGAGAGCCTCAGTGCATATTAGGAGTCAGCTATCTTGCATGAGGGTGGTGTCGGTCTCAATTCCTGATATGTCTACTCCAATTGCAAACACATTGCCACAATCGGGTAATGCTAGCACTGATGTAGATGGCATCGTGATTGTGAGGATCATGTAGATGGTGGACGTGTGGATGCCTTCCTCCTATTTATTCAGAATTTTGATCTCCATCTAGTAAGTATGGTGTCATAGATTCCATGCCGATACTGTCGCTGGAGGGACTCAATCTTCTTGCG
This sequence comes from Ensete ventricosum, assembly GCA_029747655.1. NCBI lineage: Eukaryota > Viridiplantae > Streptophyta > Magnoliopsida > Zingiberales > Musaceae > Ensete > Ensete ventricosum. The sequence continues at coordinate 30,259,395 of JAQQAF010000003.1, read as the reverse complement.
GTCGTGGACCGTGGATCAGTGGTCATCATCAAGGAAGACTTTGAGCATTATGGTCTACTCCTTAGAGAAGTCATGGAAGTAGACCGAGATCTAGGAGTGCTACTTCAGAAGCCATAGCTGGTTCAGCTTGTTATGGCACTTCAGGAAGAGTTTATACCTACAAATAAAGAGGCAAGCTTTTGGAGATAAAGTGTTGTTGCAAGGGAAGGTCGTGGCCGAATGATCTATGTCTCCTAGATGATCCTTTTAGCTTCCGCCCTCTGAGGATGTGGACAACAATATGGCCGAATATATGCTAGTGGTTTCTCCTGCAAGATTAGCATATGAAGATCGTATAGCCTGGTAGGAAGTAGTTTGCTCGGTTCGACGGAGGCACCTGAAATTTCAGCAAGCTTCTATAAGTGTTGTGTCGAGATTGTCATTACTTCACTCCCATGTTTCTTGCATAAGGTCACTTGTTCTCCCTTGCAATTCATAAGATTGTTGGTGAGGATGGTGATGGGTTGCTACTTAAAGTTATTCTTCAATTTTTGCTGCCTGCAGGTTCGTATGGTTGGTTGCAAGTTCTCCTTCATGTTCTCCTTCTCAGGTTCCTGGACCTCTTCTTTAGATTCTTCAATAGATTTTTACCATAGAAATCTCTCCTTTTTTGCAAAGATGGTTGTGGCTCCATAGTTCGTTGCAATGCCAACAAAGGCCCTGTTAAGGACTCCAGCAGGGTTGAGTCCTAATCATTCCAGTAGAAGTCAATAAAAACTCTGCTAGATTGTAATAAGCCCTCTCCTATCTTATAAAGGAGTATGGCTAGGGTTTGAATTAGTCCTTAGGGCTTAGTAGTCGTCGGCCCCTTTTTTGGGCAAGTCGGCCAGGGTTTCCCCCTGCTTACGTCGGCTATAGCGCCAACCTAGTCGCCCCTTGTTCCTATTAGGGCAGGATGGCTATAGGAGGGGCAAAAGGGTAATTCTACTTAGATAAGTGCCCCCTTAGGTTAGGACTTTGATCCCTATTTAAGATGTAGCTGCCTCCCTCTTTTAATCAAGCAATTATCATCTTCAATTCAGCCTTTGGGCCGAGTCTAGGAGGGAGGAACCCCTACAAATTTTTTACAATGTTTTCTTGCTGCAATTTTTTACCGTCGTAAACGTTATCATCGTCACGAAGGTAAAACGCTGTAGAAAATTTTCAGCCGATTGTTGCTACTTGAAACTTAATTTTTGTTCATCGTTTCTAACCGAAATTTTTACACAATTCTCAAGATCAAGTTTTCTTTCATCTGAAATTCATTTCATGAAAAAACTCCTTCAGAAACCAGTTTTCTTGTACGATCTTTCACCATCACACAGTTCTAGAATTTTACGATGAAGGAATTGGCCTTGCATCTTTTGCCCTATTTTCCTACTGTTATGCTGCCAAAATTTCGTTAAAATTTCTATTGGTATTGAAAACATCTAAATCAAGGGTTTCTGTATAATTTCCTTAAACTTTCCCTTGAAATTTATGTTGAGAAATCATCATTTCTCCAACGCAAAAACCAGTTCAGAAGACAGCACATCGCAACACTTCTTTTCACCGAATTCTATCATATTTGAGTGCTATTTTTTGTGGGACTTTGGACTCTCCTTTCCTCATTACCAAACCCTACCATCCTTACCAAAAACCCTTCAAAACCCTACCCTAAACCGAAACCAAACAGCCACCCAAATCAGCCCTAACCGCAGCCTATTTCCTTATCGATCCACTTACCTTTTTATCCAACTTTCCTTATCGAGACACCTACCCTTGCTGCCATCTATCCCAAATCTAAAACATATTTTCCTAACCTTCATTTACTACGATCACAGCCATAAAACCACACTAATTCGTAGCCTAAACTCCACAAAACCGCAGCCCCAAATCTGCCCTAAACCACAGCCTACTTCCACCCAAACCGATCCACCTTCCAACCGGCCACCTCTTCTCCAAAATTCCCATGCCACTAACCTGACAGCAGAAAAAAGATCTTAATATTATAGATCTTGAGGTGTATACTATGGCATCAAAGGAGGCTATCGATGTAAAGCTTGAAGCCTTTGAAAACCGCATGGAAGAGAAGATGCAATCCTTATTCGCTGAATTCAGCATAGGCCGACCATCAAGCCCGAGGAAGTCACACCATGGAGAGACTTCAGTTCGGTGAGACAATCCTCAACAGCATGGACACATCACCTCTAATCCCAGTAATCCACGCACGAAGGTTGACTTCTCAAGATGGGAAGAAGGAGACCCGATTGGATGGATCTCGCGCGCGGAGCGCTATTTTCGGTTCTACCAAACCATCGATGCCACACGGGTGGAGATCGCTGGAATACACCTCAAGGGAGATGCTATTTAGTGGTTCAATTAGTTTGAATACACCCATGGAGGACTCTCTTGGCAGCGGTTCAAGGAAGGGCATTTAAACCGCTTCGGTCCGACCGATTTGGACAACATCGACGGACAATTGGCAAACTTCTACAATACAAGATTACCAAACAAGGTTTAAGCGTTTATCTAACCAAACTGAAGATTTGTCTGAGAAACAACTTTTAGGTACTTTCATTGAGGACCTAAAGCTAGAAATTCAAGGAGAAGTCAAAGCACGACAACCGTATACCCTTATGGCAGTAATTTCCTTCGCACGTATCCAGGAAGAATGATTGAACCATGAGGCACGAAGGACAAGGGTCACTCCCCGACCAGCCATGCTGAGGCCTACTACCCCTCTACTGCCATCCGAGCCCTTGCACCAAAAAAATTGACAAGAGATGAGCTTCGCGAACGATCGGCCAAAGGATTGTGTTGGCATTGCGACAAACCGTGGAGCCGCGAACATCGCTGCAAGAAGCGCTGGCTCCTCATGATTGAACCAGTGGATGATAAGGACAACAAACCATCTGAAGAAGGCCTCAAACCTGAAGAGGAAGCCATAGAGGAAGAGCCCCAACCGGCCCACTACGCAGTGCATGCGTTGACCGGCTACTCCAATCCGCAGACGATGAAAGTTGGAGGACTTCTAAAGCAACAACCCATCACCGTTCTCATCGACACAGGTAGCACAAATAACTTCCTCAATAGTAAGGTTGCTGCACGTTTAGCACTTCAAATTGAAGGTTGCAAGAAGTTCGACGTAAAGGTTACTGACGGTCGAATCCTCAATTACGACCAACGATGCCCGCGGGTGAAGCTACTCCTCCAAGACCAAGAAGTGGTAGCCGATTTCTTCCTCCTACCTATCGATGATTATGAAGCTTTGCTTGGGATCGAATGGCTCACAACGCTAGGTGATATATCCTAGAATTTATCTAAGTTAATTATAAAATTCTATTGCAAAGGGAGATAGGTCACATTGCGAGGCAAGCGCGGGAGCCATATCTCCACCATTTCGAGGCAACGGATGGAGAAAGTTTTGCACAAAGCACATGGGGGATTTTTGATGCATATCTGACAGCCATCTAAGGGGGAGAATATATAAATTTCAAATCCTAAGCTTGCCCTCTTGCTGGATGAATTCGCGGATGTTTTCATGGAGCCACGCGGGCTGCCCCCTAATTGACAGCATGACCACCATATTCCTATTCTGCCGGGCAAACCTCTAGCAAATTTGCATCTGTATCACTACCCTCACTTGCAGAAGGATGAGATCGAGAATATCGTCAAAGAGATGCTTGACACCGGGGTAATTCGACCGAGTTGCAACCCTTATTCTTCATCGGTGTCGCTAGTGCGCAAGAAGGACGGTACATGGCGGATGTGAATTAATTATCGGGTCTTGAACGCTATCACCGTCAAGGACAAATATCATATACCCATCGTAGATGAGCTCTTGGATGAATTAAAAGGAGCCCGAGTCTTCACTAAATTGGATCTTCGTTTTGATTATCACTAAATTCGGGTATGCATTGAAGATATTCTGAAAATCATATTCCGCACATATAACGGTCGCTACGAGTTTCTGGTAATACCTTTCGGACTTATGAATGCTCCTTCTACTTTCCAAAGCCTGATGAATAATATCTTCTGGAGTTTTCTATGTAAGTTCATATTAGTGTTCTTTGATGATATCCTCATTTATAGCCCTACGCTTGATATACATTTTTAGCACTTACGAACTGTTCTAACAATTCTCCAGGAGACTACTCTTTATGTGAAACAATTAAAGTGTAGCTTCTTATAGCGTAAAGTGGAGTATCTTGGGCACATTATGTCAGAGAACGGAGTGATGATAGACATGACAAAGATCGAGGCAATGCAAGGATGGCCGAAACCTACAAACGTAAAATCGCTGCGTGGCTTCCTTGGACTCACAGGCTACTACCGGAAATTTGTGAAAGATTACGGCAAGATCAGTGCCCCGCTCACATCCCTACTAACGAAAGACTCCTTCTTATGGTTGGAACAAGCTTCTACAGCCTTGAACAACTCAAGGCCGCCATAACGACGATGTCGGTCCTAGCGTTGCCTGATTTCAGCCGCACCTTCGTGATCGAGGCCGACGCGTCCGGAGTTGGGATTGGAGTTGTTCTAATGCAAGATGACCGACCTCTCACCTACACCAGTAAGGCTTTGTCTCCCTCACACTTAAAAATGTTGGTATATGATAAAAAAATGTTTGCCATTGTACACGCCGTCACAAAGTGGAGACCCTACCTGATCGGCCGGCGCTTCCAAATTAAGACTGACCATCGAAGTCTTAAGTATTTCTTGAAGCATAAAATATCTTCCTCGGAGCAACAACGTTGGGTAACTAAACTTCTCGGCTTTGATTATGAAATTACTTATCCAAAAGGAAAAGAAAATGTTGTTGTAGATGCCCTATCTCGGCTCTCGGAGCAAGCCGAAATTTCAGCCATCTCTCTTCCCACCACCGACTTCCACGAACACATTAGGGAGGAGTGAAAGAATGATCCAGAAATCCGAAGCATCATAGAAAAATTAGAGAAGGATTCAGATTCGATAGGGCACTACACATGGGACTCGAAAGACTTACGCTATAAAGACCGAATTGTTGTTGTTCCTTCTTCTCCTCACATTCAAGTTATTTTGTTTTTTAACAGTTTGGGGAATGGAAATGGAACTCCCTTTTGGTTCTCCCCGAAACCAACCTTCTTTTTTTGAACCCATATATAAGGAACTAAAAAAAAATGAGAAAAGTCAAAAAGAACTATTTTCTAGCCCACAGCCGCTACTTATACCAGATTCGACTTGGATGGACATCTCCATGGATTTCGTCGAAGGACTGCCACTATCTCAAGGAAAAAGCACGATCTTAGTAGTGGTAGATCGCATAACTAAGTATGCTCATTTTTGTGCTGTGAGACATCCCTATACTATTGCCACTATTGCCCAGATTTTTATGAAAAATATTATAAAATTATATGGGATGCCAAGGTCGATAGTAAGCGACTGTGATAGGGTGTTTACAAATAAATTTTGGACCGAGCTCTTCCATCTATAGGGCACCCAATTGAAGATGAGCATAGCCTATCATCCACAAATAGATGGTCAAACAGAAGTGGTGAACAGATGCCTCGATACTTACTTACAATGCTTCACCAGCGACCAGCCCAAGGAGTGGACAAGATAGCTTCCCTGGGTCGAATGGTGGTACAACACAACTTTTAATTCGTTGACTAAATGTACCCCTTACGAGGCACTGTACGGTCGATCGCCCCCTGTAATTTTCAGATATGTACTTGGTTCAGCCAAAGTCGATCAGGTCGACCAAGACCTAATTAACAGGGATAAACTGCTATAGCTGCTGAAGGACAATCTAATTATCGCTCAAGCCCGCATGAAGCAATAAGCAAATAATCACTAGAGTGAGCGAGAATTTTCAGTAGGAGATTGGGTTTACCGTCGCCTACAACCATACAAGCAACTATCCATCAACACCATAGCATCGATGAAACTATCTTCACGATTTTACGAACCATATCAGATTTTGGAATGCATTGGGGCCGTGGCATACTGACTAAAACTTCTAGATGATGCTAAAATTCATCCTGTCTTCCACGTATCCCTACTGAAGTCGAAATTTGGTGAACATGAATTAGCTCAGACTCAGCTGCTGAGCACTACAATTGAAGGTGAAATCCAAGCCCAACCTAAAGCTATACTTGATCGAAGAATTGTGATGCGCAAACGAAGCCCCTCCATCGAAGTACTTGTGAAGTGGAATAACTTACCATCTGAAGACGCAACATGGGAGTCACACGAAGAGCTGAAGACCCGGTTCCCAGAGTTTATGGATCCTCAGCCTTGAGGACAAGGCTGATTCTAAGAGGGCGGACTTGATAGGACTCCAACAGGGTTGAGTCCTAATCATTTCTATAGAAGTCAATAAAAACTCTGCTGTATTGTAATAAGGCCTCTCCTATCTTATAAAGGAGTATGGCCTGGGTTTGGATTAGCCCTTATGACTTAGTAGTCGCTGCCCCCCTTACTAGGCAAGTCGGCAATGGTTTTCCCCTGCTTAGGTCAGCTATAGAGACAATATAGCCGCTCCTTGTTCCTATTAGGGCAGGATGGCTATAAGAGGGGCAAAAGGGTAATTCCACTTAGACAAGTGCCCCCTTAGGCTAGGACTTTGATCCCTATTTAAGATGTAGCCACCCTCCTCTTTTAATCAAGCAATTATCATATTTAATTCAGCCTTAGTGCCGAGTTTAGGAGGGAGGAACCCCTGTAGCATTCCAAGGGTTGATCCCCCTCAGTGCTTAAAATCTATAGGGCTCCTTCTGGGGTCTTATCAGGCCCTTCGCCGATCTGTCGCGTAACTCTTCTCTCATCAATTTTTTGGGTAGTGAAGAATGGCTGGGAGCAGAGGGAGGTTTATATGTGTTAGAACCCTTACAAATTCTAAGTTTGGGGTGATCTCTATAAGGGATCGGCCTCCTTGGAACTCAATAGGGGTTCATCCCTTCTTGGTTTTCTACTACATGAGATAGAAGATAATTGATCTATAGACGATGAAAGAGGGGAGAATATAAGGCTATTTATAAGGCTTCTAAACCCCCAACTCCTAATAGGATTCCTACTTAAGACTCCTACTCCTAACGACTCCTAACAACTCCTACTCCAACTCTAAGAAGCAACTCCTACTTCGAACAACTCCAACTCCAACTCTAAGAAGCAACCTCCAAACTAATCCTAATCCTATTCTAACTTAACCCCTCCTCAACCAACCCCTCTTTAACTAGGATAAGGGGTGGTTAATTAGGGTGACATGTATCTTATTCTTCCCTCAAAATATCTTCCTCTCATCTAATCCTAGCCTAGCCGGCCTCCTCTTTATTAGGGGTCGTCTAGATAAGATTTACATGAATGCCCTTTAGATTTATATATTTGCCCTCTTTAATGAAACTAAATTAGGACTCTTCTAGCTAGAGTCCTAACGAACCCGCCCTCTTCAAGTCAGCCTTGTCCTCAAGGTTGAGTTCTATGTCTCTGGGTCGTGATCTGTAACTCCTCACGAGGGCCCCTCGTGGCCCTATAGTAGGCACATCCTATTCCTGGCGTCCAGCATTTGTAGTAGTGACTGGATGATGATGTGTCATTATCCTGTGATCTCATGCAATCATCAGTTGAATTTGGGCCTCCACATCAACTTGGGTGTATGGTGCATAAGTTGTGACTGAGTTGTCCTCTCTAAACTTCCATTTGCAGTGAGATTATTGGAGGATGAGTTGTAATTTTGAATTAGTGCGCAAGTCCGATCCATAATTTATGACTCCAATGTGATCTCCAATTTTTTAGGGTCCAAAGTAACTAGGAGACCACTTCTGTGAGGCTCGAGTCTTCATAAATCCTACTTGTAGGGATGAATATGGAGAAAGACACAATCTTTAATAATAAACTTCCTTCTACTCTAGTGTTTGTCGGGCGGTTGCATTTTTCTTGTGCGGGCTGACATGTGGTTATTCTTTATTGATAGCCAGGCCTTCCTCTATGATGGTAGCCGCCTTCTAGTAATGTCCATGGTAAGGTGAGCTCGATTTGAATTTGGAATGAGCAGAAGCTGTAATTTTTCAAGACTTACTTTCATCTCCTCTTCATGCTGTTGTCTTGTATCATACCAAGCAACAAATTCAGCAAAGGTGAGCATTCTCTCATCATTGATTGGTAGCTTCAGGTGATTTGGAGTGAGGGCTTTGCTGATGTAGGCTAGGGCTCGGCCATCTTGCATGTGAATAACATTATTTATAGCTCCCGATGTATCATTAATAAGCACTTTGCGAAGTAGGGTAAAGCTAGCATCAGCAAAGAGTAGGGGCTGCAACTTGGATGTATGACCCCTGTTTCAAGCATCTCATCTTCAATTCCCTCTGTTTCAGCTTTCTAGAAGTGAGGATAATGATATGGCTGAGTGTTTGCTGCTGGTTTGCCCAGGAGAATCAGAATTTGGTGGTCATGCCGGTAGTTAGAAATTAGGCTGCGTGGTTCGACGAAAATATCTGAAAATTTATCAAACAATTGGAGAATATTTGGGTCTTCAAATTTTGTTGGCTCCCTCATAGAGTGTTGCTGAAGTTTCATCAGGAAGCCATTATTTTCTTTGTTCAAAACTTCCTTCGTTTGCTGGGTGCAAGTCATCGTTATGTCGCTCCCGCGTTTCCCGCGTAGGATCTCTTATTTCTCATGGCTTAAAATTTTCATAATAAATTTAGAAAAATTACAAGGAACATCACCTAGTGTAGTCAGCCATTTAATGTTAAGCATGGCCTCATAATCATCAAGTGAAAGGTAGAAGAAATCAGCAAGTATCTCTGGGTCTTGTCGCAACAATTTCACCCGTGGACATCTTTCGTCGCACTTCAAAAGTTAGCCGTCGGTGACCTCAACATTTAACTTGCTACAATCTTCATTTTGGCGCATTAATTAGGTAGCAACCTTGTTGTTCATAAAGTTGTTGGTGCTCGTGGTGTCAATAAGAACGATGATCGGTTGTTTCTTTAGAAGTCCTCCCATTTTTACCATTTGGAGGTTCGCATAGTCGGGAAGATATGCATCATAAAATCAATCGACTACTGTTCTTTATCTGTGACCTCTTCCTCATGCTTTTGGACCTCCTCCTCCACATCTTCAAGAAGTATAATCGGTAGGAGGCAGCACATTTTGTGGCAATGGTTGTAGCTCCAAAGTTCATTGCAATACCAACAAAGACCCTTTGTCGATCGGTTGCGTAGTTCTTCTCTTGTCAATTTTTTGGCAGCAACGGATGGCTGGAAACAGAAGGAGGTTCATATGCCATGGGTCTAGGAGTGGTTCTCATACTCCGAGCATCTTGGTTCAGTCGTTCTTCTTGGATTTGGGCGAAAGAGATTGTAGCCTTCACGGTGGGGGGCTGCCGCACTTTAACCTCTCCTTTAATTTTTGGCTTGAGTCCTTCGATAAACGTTTCTAATAATTATCTGTCAAATCAATCATGAGCAAAGTAAGATAATTCTTCAAACCTGGTTTGGTATTCTTGGATCGTGGAGGTTTGTCGGATCTTAGCAAGTTGTCCGTTGATATTCTCCTACTTGGTCGGCCTAAAGCCGTTCAGCAGCACATACTTGAATTGTATCCATGTCAGAGTCCCGTAGTTGTATTCAAGCCAATTATACCATCGTATAGCATCACCTTCAAGGTGGATGATAGTGGTGCCCACCATGGAATTCTCCGGTGTTTGGTGATGACGGAAGTAACGTTCAGCGCACAAAATCCATCCCCTCGGCTCTCCTTCTTCCTATCGAGGGAAATCCACCCTCATGCGTGGCTATCTCATATCAGTAGCTCATTCTTTCTTTTTGAGAGGCCTCTCTGAACTTTGACCTTTCTAGAATTTTATTAGCTCAGAGATCGGCTCAATCTGAATTCAACGAATAAGACGCACAATCTGTCCTCCAACTTGGCTTTAATTGAACCTTAAGATGCCATTGTGTGTCTCTAGATAAGATGCCAATGTCCCTCTCATATTATTGGGTCAGTGGTATGGAACGATTGGGTGGTTTGGTGGCCGAAAGGGATGGTGGATCATGGGTAGAAGGCTATCATTTGGCGCTGACAGGTTGCTATTTTTTTGGTGCTATTGGGGCTATGATTTAGGGCTGCTTTAGGGGCTGTAAGGAGGGTTTGGTGATAGAGATTTAGGGTTAGAGTGATGGCTTAAGGTTGCTGTTGATGGTAGCAACCGGTTTTGTCGGAATGGTGGCTGTGGAGGGTAAGGATCAGTGGAAGGTTCGGTGGCTACGGAAGACCGCTGTTTAGGCTGCGGTTTGAGTTAGCTACAGATTCTGGAAATAGGTTATAATGGCTGCATCTTAAGGCCAGAGGGGTGCCCTAAAGATGACATCGGTGGCATCAACAATTTCGGTAAGGATCAAATATGGGTGCAACAGAAAACACCGAAAAGTAGTGCTGTAGAATTCTGCGTCGATAGGCTGCGATAGGTCATTGTTTTGGGCTACGGTTTTGGGTGTTGTTTGGGTTATGATGGTTGCGTCTTAAGGCTAAATGGATGTCCTAAAAACATCTTGGGTAGTGGCAGCAAGATAGTTGGGTTTCGGTGGGTTAAGGTGAAGAAGAACGACAAAGGTGTAGCAGCATATTTTTCATCGAACAAATTCCAACAATGAAGAGAATTTTTTCTAGAAATTCTTAATGAAAATTCAAGTGACTCTCAATGGGAATCTATTGCTAAGGGAGAGGTAATGTCATCAAAAATTTCATGGAAAGAAACAATAGCAAAAATTTTGGCAAAATCAAAGATTGCAAGAAGGTGTTGCTGCAGAATTTTTTCAGCGAAAGATTTCAGTAGTATAGTTGAAATTTTTTGCAGCAGTTCGTAACAAGGAATCAAGTAAAACTCAATGAGAATCCACTAGTAAGGGAAAGTTTCAATGCTGTTAAAAAATTTGTCGAAGAAATCGGTAGCAAAAGTTTCAGCAAGATCAAGGAATACGAGAAGGTACTGCGGTAGAATTTTTTCATCGAAAGATTTCAGCAGCATAGATGAGATTTTTTTCTAGCAGTTCAAAATAAGGATTTGAGTAAAACTCAATGATAATCTGCTAGTAAGGGAAAGATAATGCCGACAAAAAATTCATGGAAGAAAATGGTAGCAAAATGTTCGACAAAATCGAAGATCAAGGGATGGTACTGCAGCAGATTTTTACGTCTAAAGTGCAGTAGTTTGGATGTGAAAGATCAGCTATTTATATTGGGAGTTTTTCTACGAAACCAAAAGGAAATCCAAAGATTGGAAGTGCTAAAGCCATCGTAAATTTTTTGTAGAGATTGGATCATTAAAAACACAGCAGCAAATCAATAGTCAAGGGTGTGCAGTTGGAATTCTACAGCATAACTTTCGTCGTAAAGATGGAAACTTTGCGACGAAAAGTTTATGCAAAAATATGAACAAATTTTTTTTAGATTTTTTAATAGGGATAACTAAATTGCAGCAGCAATAAGGTAGGAAACCAGAACCTGTTGCAATTCACGGGGAGATCAAAGGATGATCTGCGGTAGGGGAGATGACAGTGAAATTTAGTGACGATCTTCAAGCAATTGTGAGAATTGCTTTGGACGGCTATATGGGTATGATGGATGACTGTGGAAGGGCAGCGAGATGCCAAGAACACTACTCTGATACCAAGTGTTAGAACCATTACAGATTCTAAGCTTAGGGTGATCTCTATAGGGGTTCAGCCTCCTTGGAACTCTATAAGGGTTCCTCCCTCCTTGGTTTTCTACTACATGAGCTGAAAGATAATTGATCTATTGATAATGAAAGAGGAGAGAATATAAGGTTATTTATAGGGCTTCTAAACCCCAACTCCTAATATGATTCCTACTTAAGATTCCTACTCCTAACGACTCCTAACAACTCCTACTCCAACTCTAAGAAGCAACTCCTACTTCCAACAATTCCAACTCCAACTCTAAGAAGCAACCTCCAAACTAATCGTAATCCTATTCTAACTTAACCCCTCCTCAACCAACCGCTCTTTAACTATGATAAGAGATGGTTAATTAGGGTGACATGTATCTTATTCTTCCTTCAAAATATCTTCCTCCCATCTAATCCTAACCTACCCGGCCTCCTTCCTTCTTTATTAGGGGTCGGCTAGAGAGGATTTACATGAATGCCCTTTAGATTTATATATTTGCCCTCTTTAATAAAACTAAATTCGGACTCTTCTAGTTAGAGTCCTAACAATATGCTGCTAGTCTAGGATTGGTTCTTATCCTCCGAGCATCTTGGTTCAGTCGTTCCTCTTAGATTCGGGCGAAAGAGATTGCGGCCTTCACGGTGGGGGCTATGGCGGTTTAATCTCTCCTTTAATTTTTGGCTTGAGTTCTTCGATGAATGTCCCTAATAATTATCTGTCAGACCAATCACGGGCAAAGTTAGATAATTCCTTAAACCTGGTCTTATTTTCTTGGATCGTGGAGGTTTGTTGGATCTTGGTAAGTTGTCCATTAATATTCTCATACTTGGTCGGCCCAAAGTGGTTCAGCAACGCGTTCTTGAATTATATCCACGTCGAAGGCCCATGGGTGTATTCAAACCAATTGTACCATTGAATTGCATACCCTTCGGTCTTGATCTACAACTCTTCATGAGGCTCCCTCGTGGTCCCGGTGGTAGGCGCATCATGATCCTACAGTCCAGCATTGTCTTGTATTTGTTTATCAGCAGTAGTGTCTGGACTGTGATGCATCATGATCCTGCGATCCCATGCAATCTCCAACTGGAGCTGGGCCTCCTCATTAGTCGGGATGTCATATTAGTTGTATTTCTGAATTGGTGCGCAAATCCGATCCACAAGTCATGGCTCCAATTTGATCTCTAATTTTCTAGGGTCCAAAGAAAATGGGAGACCACTTCCTTGAGGCTCGAGTCTCCAGAGATTGCTACTGCTAGGGTTGAAGATAAAGGAAGACTCGATCTTCAATAGCAAACTTCATTCTACTCCAACGTTTGTCAGGCGGCTATTTCTTTCTTACATGGGCTAGCATGTGGTTGTTCTTTAATGGTAGCCAGGCTTTTCTCTAGGATAGTGATTGCCTTCTAGTAGAGTCCTTTGGTAAGCCTCTTTGGTATAGGGCTTTGGCTGGCAACAATTGGGCCCAACGGCTTACTTGCTATTGGTTTGTTCATGCTCTTAGCCCAGTGGTTGTCCATGTCGAGCCTTTCTTCATGTATGCAGGCAAACGATATGGCAACCATCAAGGTACATTTTTAGTGGGCCTTAACTTCACACCGAATCTTTGGGTTGAGTCCTTCGATGAATGTTTCTAATAGTTGTTTCTCGGATCAATCTCGGGTTCGATTTGAAAGGCACTTGAATCTACTCTGGTATTCTTGTATGGTGGGTCTAATAGGACTCTAAGAGTGTTGGATCCTCATCTATTGAGTCATGTTCTTTATTGAGTCATGTTGGTCGGTCCAATCAAGTCAATTAGGAGTCCATTTGATTAGGAGTCCTAGTAGGAGTTGGAGTCTGTTTGATTAGGCGTCCAGGAGTTAGAGGCTATTTGATTAAGAGTTCTAGTAGGAGTTAGATTCGACTAAGAGTCTCTAGAAATAGGGCTGCAACTATTTCCTTTTGATTAATCAATGAAGAAAGTATAGTCTAGTCATTTGGCCAAAACCTAAGAGGGTCGATCCCTATAGAGATAAAGGGGGGTCGATCCTTTATATAGATCAAGGAGGGCCAATCCCCTATAGCAATCAAGGATCCCCTATAGAGATCAAGGAAGCTCGATCCCCTCGAATTGATCATTTATACCTCCCCTCCCCCCCCTGCCCCGCCCCGCGCCCTTCTTTGACGATAGAACCCTATGGTTCCTATCAATTGACATTAGAGCAGTATTCCTGTGCACTTTTGCTACTGTTATTCATCATCCTCATCGCCCCCTTTGCCATTTGCAATCGTTGCTACCATCTGTACTATCGTTGTCGCCCTTGCCATCATCGTCATCGCCATTGCACATGTCACCTTACTGTAGTTTCTCACCATCTTCACTGCAGTTATCATTAGCCGAAAAAAAAGAAGAAAAGAGAAAAAGAAGGAGGAGAAGAAGAAGAAAGATCTGACCACGGACTACTATCCCTCTCATACATCAGTTGTACCCTATCACTGACACTCCTGCTGCTTCTCTATCGCCAGCGCCCCATCCTGCTGCTCCACCTACTTACCATCGTTGCCCTCCTACTCCCCTCCTCTTCATTGCCTGTCACTTCTTGTCGTTGCCACCCGTCATTGTAATTCCCCTGCATCCTCCTCTATTGCCATCGATAGGCCACATCTTGTCGTCATCGCCTGCCACTCTTCCCCGTCGCTGCTATCCATTCCCTCCTTGCTGTCGGCATCTCGAGCAAGAAGGGAGCACCGTCGCTAGTCCTCAACCGTTGACCGCAGGCTGGTATCTTTCTCCCCTAGTCCCGCTCGGCGTTTGCTGTAAAGTCTCACTAGACCCCAGCCACTACCCTCATCTTCCTCCTCTTCTTCCCGCTGTTGCCGTCAGCCTCATCTACTGCCTTCAACCCACGCAGCCATAGCACAGCCGCCATTGCTACTGCCTTCCTCTCCACCCACACACAACAACATCATCACTATTTCCGTTGCCTCCTCTACCTCTGCCTGTTTCACATCGCTGTAGTGCTTCCATCGCCATCCTACCCTGCTGTTGCTGCCATTGCTCCCATCTATCGCCTACATAGCTGTAACCTCCTCTGTTGTAGTATTGTCGCTGCTGCCTCCCTGCAGCACAACAGCTGATGTCATTCCCTCAATCGCTGCTTCTTGTACTTACCGCTACCCTCTTCTGTCTCTACCGCTGATTCTGTAGCTGCTGACCACCACCGCTGCTGCTGTCCCTCCCATCCTCACTATCGGCATCAACAGTAACCGTCGGTCGCACCATTGCTGCTCATCCTTGCCATCTATATCCACTGCTTCCAACTGTGGCCTTTGATCCAACCCTTATATTGGTCATTGCTCCACTACAACTGTCACTTCTAGCCTTGGCACCGAGAAGCCATCAGCCACTTCCTCCTCCACTACTGTTGCTCCCTCCTCAGCCATTGTTTCCCCTGCTTCCTACTGCCCTCTTCTTCCTTTGCCAACCGACAACCATCGTCGTTGGTTGCCAATGCTGCCGCTTGTAGCCACATCAGTCGCACTCGACGCCCCTACTACCACTGCCTCCACCGGCCATCCCCATTGCCTCCTATTGTGTCTCCTCTTCATCCTCAATCACTACTATTCCCAGGCCAATAGACCATCAACGAACCTTGGTGATGCTGCTGCCAGCAGTGCCATCAATGTTGTCCTCGCTTCCTCTTCCCTCCTCTGTCGCCAGTGTTCCTTTCCCCAACCACTGCTATCTCCTATGCCTTCGCCGAAGACACCACTGTTGCCCTACTTTACTATCACTATCACCGACGCTGCTGTCATCTTCCACCCATGCCTAGCACTGCTAGCCGTCATCTATAGCAGCCGATCCTAGCCAAGATTAGCGGACTGCCCTCTTCTCCCAATAGCATTGACCGCTCAATGCCGCACTGCTGAGCCGCAGCACCACGAGCCATAACCTCGATAGCAATGATCCCTCGCTACCATAGGCACCCACTTTCTGTCGGTTACAGGTGCCCTACAAGCCAATCATGTGAGTGATGGCACGTGTGACCTGCACGATCTTTTTGCTTATAATTAATATTAGCATTTCTCATATTATATTATCTGTTGCATATATATATATATTGTGATGTCCTTGGTTCTGTGCAATGGGAATTAAATCATGATGAGATCATGATAATGAGATCGATTCACCTTTAAACACACATCCTAAATGATCCCGATCATAGGTTACTCGAGAGGGACATCTAGATAACCGAATAAATCAATGTACTATATACCTATCCATATGATGGAGGCAACTAGTCTCATAGCCACTTGTGTGGAGACACTAAGGATATAATACAGGTGCTAATTAGAGAACGAGTTCACTGATGATTTACTTATAAAATGCTATATGTTTAATGATACCTAATGTCTGACAGTAATTTTATAGTCTCAATTATGTATCTGGTCCTTAGACTTGAGATACCAAGGATGTCTTGTTTGAGTACTCCTTTCTTTGACGCCAGACTTACAAGTCTGAAAAGTTCCAAATCTGGTACAGTTGGTTATTGGGATTGGTAGCCAACCTTATGAAGGTAATTGAGTGTCAATAAAGGATCATCCACTCTCGGTATCATGAGAGAAATATCTCGTATGTGCTTGCTCAGACAAATCCCTGGCCAGGGTCATTCAGATTGAGAGAGAAAGAGTTCTCCAATAGAATCTGATTAAAGCAAGACAAATGGATTATGTATATAACATGACTGTACCATGTCCAATATATGATCTCTAGGATATTAGTTGGATGAGGGATTATAGATACACAGTAACTATGGATAGATAGGTCCGATGGATTTGATCCCCCTGTACCGTTTGGGGATTATGGCGTAGTGGCCTAGTACGTCCATAGTTGATGAGTCGAGTGAATTATTATATTAAGGAGATAATAATTCACTATATCATAAAGAGTTCTGATGGGAGCAACTCACGACTAGCTCGGTATTGGGCCTAGAGGGTCACACACATATGGTGGATGCTTTAGCGAATAAAAGATTGGATGGAGATCCAATTAGCCCCTATTCTTATTAGATGAGACCCTATGCTGATGGGCTCCTTGCTTAAGGCCCAATTAGAGGCCTCAGGAGATTATTGTATAGAGATCCAATAATGCAAGGTAAGTGGGTTAGTGGATGGAGATCCAATACCCACTAAGGCAGGACCCCCTAAGGTTTTTGGTGGCTCTCTGTAAATATGAGGGGAGACTCATGGCTGATTGGTTGCAGCCTTGACGTCCCCCTCCTATTCTCCTCCCTCCCTCTGTGCAAGAGTTGCAAGATCAGATTGGAGGAGATTCGCTGTAGAGATCCATCGTGTTGATACCTCTAGAGAGAAAGATGCTTGACTTCCTTCATCCTCTCCATTCGTGGAATATATGGATATACGGTCTCCCTAAGTAAAAACAATCTCTCACATGATGTGATTTTTTCAGTTTTTACGGCTTTCTTGTGACCCAATCTTTGTACGACGATTTGATCTGCGTGGGAAACCTGTTTTGTTTTGATTCTCGCTGCACATGTGATGCTCCCGCTGAGGTTTCCCAACAATAGAATCAAAACCAAGGTTTTCGTGTGAAAGATTGGTTTTAAACTACATGTGATGACATTGAATCACGTATAATCGTTCTATGCGTTCTTATTGCATTTTTGCAGTGAACGCAGAGAGGAGGGGCAGCAACCACGGCCAGACCCCTTGTAGGGGTGGTCGGCTATGTCTAGGCCCCTTGCAAGGGCAGCCACCTATGGCCAGGCCGGTTGTAGGGGAAACCGACTGCGGCCAAGGCCCCTTACAAGGGGGCGGCTGGATGCTACCAGGGCTAGCCCGCAGGGCCTACCGCTCATAGAGTCAGCAGCCCGCAGGCGATCGCCTATAGAGACAGCAACTCATAGGCGGTTGCCCGTATGGGCAGCAGCCACTCGTGGGTACGACCGGCTGTAGGGTGCCTGTAATGGGCTACCACCCGTGGCTAGCACTACCGCCAATAGGGGCGGCGACGCCGGTCGTAGGGGTGGCCGCCCCTTGGCAGGGCAGTTGTCGACGGGCAAGGGCAGCCGTCGCCTGCGTATGGGTAGCGGCAGCGACGGTGGCGGTGCCGCAGTGAGGGTGAAGGAGGGCTAGGGGATTATTTAATAAAAAGACAATTATGCCCCTCAAATTTTGAGAAATATCAACTCTGTCCCATTTTATAGAATTTCGAAAATGCCCTCAATGATTGTGGAAATTTCGAGGACTTTCCTCTCTTCCAGAATTTTAAAAATGCCCTCAACAATTCTAAAAATTTTGAGGACTGTCCTCTCATCTAGAATTCTACAAATGCCCTTGACAAATATAGAAATTTTGAGAATATCCTAATTTCCAAAAAATAATTAATTAAATACTTTAATTAATTAATATATATATAGTAATCCTACATACGATGTGATGTACATGTGATGTATGATGTGGATGGATGATCATGAGCCATGTGTTGTGATGTGTGTAATTATGATTATTATTATTATTCTTGGGGCCTACAAGCCTCCGTTTTTCTTATTTATTGTCAAGCCTGCATGCTTGTGATTATTTGTAATTACATGAAGAGGCGCGGCGGGAGCGTGGAGGTGATAGCTGTCACGGGCAAAAATATAAACAAGGTGTTGGATGAAATGCTCATGTTTATTTGTGTCCTTCTGTTTGTGTATATACCTTGTACAGCAAGTAGCGAACTTGCAGTAAGCTTGGCATCCCTAGTTTGGTTTGTTTTGGCCGATTTTGGCTTATAAATACGAGTGTGTCTTGTAAGCACTTGTGGGGACTTCGGTCTGTAATGGATCACTTTCCTTTGTGTACAATCGTTCTGAGTTTGTAAAGTCCATGGGTGTAATTTGTATTGGCTTTATAAAGTATTTGCTTGGCCAGTTGCTTGTGGATCCCATGGGAAAGGCTTCTTTTGACCCGTTTTCTTTTTTGTAAGTCCTAAGGGACCCTAGGAGGTTTTGGGGGAGACTGACCTTTGCGTACGGACACACAAGGGTGCCGCATGACTTAGGCAAAATTAGCTAAGTCTGTGATATTATGGTATTAGAGCGGGACAAGCACACGTAGAAACACTTACCATGCAAACGTGGGGCACCTAGCCGAGCTGCGTGGAGGGCAGCTAGCATACGCAATCGTTTGGGGAAAATAGACATAGAGATGTAGGGAAAGGAGTCGCTCAGAGGAGCAGGCATCCAGGATTGGTATTCAGAGGAATGGCCAACCTTTTGCGTGAGAGGCACCACGAGGACAAACAAACTAAGAAGAATGTGTAATGCATAAATGTTGGGATGGTTGAGTTCGAGCTATGGCTCGACATTGGCAACCAAACTTGATGGTGCTCAAGGCAAGCAGGGCGCTTGGCAAAAGATGAGATTGTGCAAAGTGGGAGGGGTTGTGCAGTGACCAAAAGAGTTATGTAAAGCTCACAGAGGTGAGAGGAAATGCTAACTCGAAGAATTCGGTACTCATGCAAGGGCTTGTACATGGATGATGGAGTGTTCATGGCTATCCCAAGGTGCAATCAGAACTCGACGCCATGGAGCATTGAAACTTTCTCTTCAGCATAAGACGGATACGTCCATAGGAGGTTGAAGTATGCCACAAATTTAGCATATTGCTAGACTATGAAGGGTATAGTGGAGACTATATTGGCGAAGAGTCGTAATCTAGCAAGTGCATTTGTGGGGGCAGAACAAGACACAAGTGGTTCAGTAAGACGGAGTAGTCCAAAGGGGATGGTGGTCTCCGAAACTTCCAATGGAAAGAATGCAAAGAGGTAAGTTGCTTCAATATGATAGATATCCAGGATGGATAGGTCCTAGTTCTCCAGAGGGAGAATCATGTGCAACAGACTGCACATGTTGAGGAAGAGTACCTCAAGACAATATTCCCATAAAGCTCAACAGACCAAGTGATTGACGAGGAGTTGTCATATGATCTTGAATGAGATAATGTATTGGTGGATGCATTTTGAGATCAAGTGGGGGAGCGACCGTGGCAACATCATATGAAGGCACACTTAGAGTCGATATTGAAATCAGACTCAACAGAGGGCTAACTCAAGGAATTGTCATGGGCTTAGTTGATTTTGCCTAAGCCGTGCGGCACCCCTGCGTATCCGTTCGCAAAGGTCAGCCTTCCCCGAGATCTCCCAGAGTCCCTTAGACTTACAAAAGAGAAAACGGGCCAGAAGAAGCAATTCCCACGGGATCCACAAGCAACTGCTCAAGCAAACACTTCATAAGCCATATGCAAATTACATCCGAGGACATCACAAACTCAGAGAGGTTGCACACAAAGTATAATGGTCCATTACAGACCGAAGTCCCCCACAAGTGCTTACAAGACATACTTCTATTTACAAGCCAAAATTGGCCATAAAGCAAACCAAACTCGGGCTGCTAAGCCTACTGCAAGCCCGCTACTTGCTGTACAATGTATGTACACAAACCGAAGGACACGGACAAACATGAGCATTTCATCAAACACCTTGTTTACATTTTGACCGTGACAGAATGGTGGGCACGAGGGCCACCATTAACTCAATACAAATCGAGAGGCGGAGCAACTTGGGTAGAACTTGGTGAAGTATCCAAGCTGGATAAAGGGAGTTGACATAGAAGATGAAACATAGAGTAGAGGCACAGAGCTTTCCTTGGACAGAGATCAAGGACATAAACACTTGCAGAGGCAAGAGGGGGATCATGTTGTTCCATGGGTTCTTCATTCTGATGGAGCAGACTCATCTTGCATGGTGCTAAAGATAAATAGAGATTCGAGGCACATGCACCTTATCTCAGAGATGCATTTGACGGGGGAACTAAGGTGACTTAACTTGCAACGGCAAAGTTAGGTTCAAAAGACCTTAGCATAGGGCAAGAGGACGTAGAGGCGTGTATTCTTGAAGAATATGCCACAGTGATGTCATTCAAGTTGTCATGAAGGATGTGGTGCACAGCGAAGATTGTGCTGGTGGGGGAAAGAGGCCCAATATCCA
The DNA here is from genome assembly GCA_029747655.1 of Ensete ventricosum. NCBI lineage: Eukaryota > Viridiplantae > Streptophyta > Magnoliopsida > Zingiberales > Musaceae > Ensete > Ensete ventricosum. The sequence continues at coordinate 30,238,695 of JAQQAF010000003.1, read as the reverse complement.
GACAATAGTGCACAAATTTTAGTGAAGTCTAGGGACTTCGAGAGCTACTAGGCGATGGACTGTCCTAGAGAGATATTTTATCCATGAGTGACCCGAGAATGGGTTGGCAAAGGTGAATTGCTAAGGGAGTGAACAAAAATCGGAGATGGCGGAGGCCCTATGATGTGCTGGCAGAGGCCACACATGGAGAGATCGTAGTCCAAGTTCATCACATAAGAATCTAGATGCAATGAAGATGTCACTAGGAGACGATATAGTGCAACGGAGTATGGTGGAATAGTTCACGGTAATATAACACATGCGGAGATGTCCCGTGAGGGACGCGATCATGCAGAGGTATGATCAGGAGCTACTGGGAGCTCCACTTTGATGAACAATACAACGGAAAAAAGGGCTATGGATTCAAGGAGTGAATGCCATGGTACCAAAGCAGCGGGTCTACTGTGTCTGAGCATCGAATCTTACATCGGATGAAAGCCTTGGTTATCAACATATGGGGGCTATACACCACTAAGGGAGAATTCTGAGTGCAAGTACCAGAGAGTCCCATGGAGGGGACTTGATCATACAGAGGTATGATCGAAGCAACTAGAGAGTTGGACTACTTCAGTGCCTATATTCGCTTAAGGGAGCCTGGCAAGTCAGAGGACAAGGCCGAGTAAGCGAATGTTGTTACCAAGGAAGCTAAGGAGAACAGAATCAACGCGAGCCCTGCAACAAGATAACATAGGCAATATATAGGAGTTGCAGTCTGTCTATCCATCAACCAAGGAGAACTGCTTGGATAACATAGAGGTGTTGAAGCAAGTGATCAAAAGGGGCGATGAATCGACCATGAGTCCAGTGGGGCTCAGCTACCCAAAAAATAAAGCGTCGGTTAGAAAGGAGATGGACTCAGAGGAGTGTCATAGTGACGTAAAGGCGGATCTACCGATGGCAAGAAAGAGATGCAGATACGAGGCAACATATAGTAGAGCCATGGGCTTGGCAATGCCATGGTACCATAGAGGTGGGACTTTCGTAGAGGCTTCGATCCCTTGCTCTCACGGAGGGAGAGTGTTGGTCACGAAAGGGGCCTAGGAAGTGAAGAATGCAGAGGTAAACTCCAAGTACCAAGATAGGGCAGAGGCCAAGGAACTTCATAAGACCGGTGTCAACAGGCTTCTTATCAAGATAGTAGAAAATGAGGGACTTCGGGTTGATGCAGGAGTGCTCGACTAAGGAACGAAGTAGGCAATACGTAGTGTTGTACCTTTTCTACTCAGAGGAGTAGGCGACAAAGATGATGGAGAAGACAGCACAATCCTAGAGGCGACCAGAACTATCAAAGACTTACTCCAAGTTGGGGAACTCCAACTTGGGATAAACTTTTTGCTCTTTTCGAGCAAAACTTCTTGCATTCCGGAAGTTCAATGGCAGTGGGAAGGCGAATCACAGTAGCTAACTCAATGTAAGGAGTGCAAACACTTCAAGTGCTTCAGAAGTGTGAGCAAAAGAGCAGGTGAATGCTAGTAACTAGCTCAATACATGAAGTACAACCTCGAGGAGGCAGGCGAAATCGAGTAACATTTGTCTTCTCAACTCTTAAGAGAATATGTGAAGTCGAGTATCCCAACTCTCTTACTTATCTAGCAGAGGAGCTCTGCACAAGTTCAGTGACCCTTCGAAGAAAGCTTATAGAAGATAATAGTTATCAAATCCTCACCATTGGTGATCAGTACTACTGAGAGCAGATTATACGCTTCATTTCTCAATTGAATGCCAATGGAAAGTAGGAGTGATGCGAACCTACTTGGAAGTGACAACTAAAAGTGGAAGAAGGATCAATGAGCAAATATCGTTGAGGAAGGACCTCAAAAACTTTGTATTTTGTGAGGCGATACTCGTTAAAGCTCTAAAAGCATCCATCCAGTTTAAGCAACATGAGACCACTTGCAACTCTGGCACATAACAAGGAAGGTCTTTTTCCTCACTAGAAAGATCCGTAGAAATCGACAAGGATCAGCACAGCTCAGCCAACCCCATACTAGAGTTAGTCAATGGCGAGTTGAAGCAGTATGACATATCAAAGTTCGACTACTCAACAACAATTACGGAAAGCAGTTGGGAGCCAAGAGGCGTATTGCAACCAGAGCAGAATATTAAAGATTCAGCAAAAGGCAAGGAGATGCAGCGTCTACAACGGCTTCGATGAGGACGAAGAAGAAATAAGTGGGGGATAATGTCATGGACAAAAATGTAAACTAGGTGTTTGATGAAATGCTCATGTTTGTCTGTGTCCTTCGGTTTGTGTACATACCTTGTACAACAAGTAGCGGGCTTGCAGTAAGCTTGGCAGCCCTAGTTTGGTTTAGTTTGTGGTCAATTTTGGCTTGTAAATACTAGTGTGTCTTGTAAGCACTTGTGGTGACTTCGATTTGTAATGGACCACTTTCCTTTGTGTACAACTGTTCTGAGTTTGTAAAGTCTATGCATGTAATTTGTATTGGCTTTATAAAGCGTTTGCTTGGGCAATTGCTTGTGGATCCTATAGGAAAGGCTTCTTCTGACTCATTTTTTCTTTTGTAGGTCCTAAGGGACCTAGGAGGTTTTGGGGGAGGCTGACCTTTGCGGACGGACATGCAAGGGTGCCGCACGACGTAGGTAAAATTAGCTAAGTCCGTGACACAGCGGATCCACGATGTCGTGGCAGGAGATTATGACGCATGGTGATGCGATGATCCGACGGAACCAATGATGATGAGATCAACGATCACCGGGCATAGAGATGTGCCGATGCACACATAGATCCTATTATGAGTGATTAGACCTATTGGCTCGGGCTTAATCATATTGGTGATGGCTCATGATCATCTAGTGTGGCTTGCATATGTGATATGTTATACACATACTAGATATATATATATATATATATTCATACGATGTAGATATATATTAAATATGTATGTGTGTGACACGACATATTAGGAGACCGATTCGAAACAAAAATCCCTCCTATGATAATATTAAGTCAGTAAGCGTGAGGTAATAAGATTGATCCACGTGGCCTTCCCTTGTTATAGAAAAAATTGAATCATGACATAGGTTGAGTTAGTCGAGTCCCTCGAGGCTTACCTATCTACGTGATCGAGTTCTTACCGATGACATAAAGATGTCACCGGTGACCTTAGAACATGGTATGCTTGGTCGAGTCCCTCGAGGGCATATCATCAAATCAGACTCATCTTGTAACGATGGTGATGACTTAACTAAATATTATGGTTGGTCGAGTCCATCGAGACTATGATGATTTAGAGGCCGAACATGACGAGAATCACAATGAGTTGTGATTGGTAAGAGTTGCCTACCTTTTGGGCTTAGTGTAATTGGTCGAGTCCCTCAAGGTTGCACTAAGATGTCAATTGGATCTCGATCCCCACTATGAGTCTGCTAGAGACTTCTGTCTCATGTGTCGAGGGTGTCACGTGATTCGCAAAGAAAATAGTGGGAGTTTATTAAGATAGAAGTCCATATCTTAATTATTATTTCTACATAATTTGCATATAATTTATTTATGCTTTATCTTATTTGTCATAAACATGTCACTTACAAACCCCTATCAGATTCCTTTTCTTACTGCATCATGAATTTTAAAATAAGCAAGTTTGAGGTGACTCTCCCTAAACTCCTCAATATGTTGAGGGAAGCTAAGAGTGCCATCAAGAAGGAGAAGCCAGTTCTCTATATTGGTGAGACCAAAAAGAAAATGAAGGGCAGTAAGATCCTTATGAAGGGAAGGACAAAGGAAGACCGGGTAAAGCAAAGGTTGCAAAGAAAGACCTGGCAAAGGACAAAGGATAGTGCTTTCACTACGGCCAATATGGGCATTGGAAGAGAAACTGTAAGGACTACCTTGTAGAGAAGGTGAAACAAAAGCTTGGAGAAGCTTCAAGTATATTCATGATCAGTCTTCACTTGTCAGATTTTCATGATAACACATGGGTATTGGATATCGAGAGTACTTATCATATCTGAAATTCATTGCAGGTTCTAGCAAGACCTAGGAGATTGGCAAGATATGAGATGAACCTTAAGATGGGCAATGGAGCAAGAGTTGTTGTAATTGCTATTGGGGAGGTCATCCTACATCTGCCTAGTGGAGCTATTATTGCATTAGATTCATGCTATTTTGTCCCTTTCATTATCAAAAATATTATTTTCATCTCTTGTTTGATAATTAATGGATATAAATTAGTTTTTTAGAATAATAGTTATTCAATAAGTATAAATGATGAGATCATCACTAGAGGGACGCTTATAAATGGCTTATATGTGTTAGACACTTCTCCACAGCTCATGAATATAAATACGTCTAAAAGAAAAAGAGATGAGGTGAATAAAGCATACCCATGACATTGTAGGCTAGGTTATATACATGAGGGAAGGATTCAAAAGTTACTGAAAGATGAATACTTAGATTCATTTGACTATGAGTCACATGCAACTTGTGAACCTTGCCTTCGTGGGAAGATGACCAACTCTCCTTTTAGTGGAATTGGAGAGAGAGCCAGTCAGTTATTGGAACTCGTACATAGTGATATATGTGGTCCTATGTCAACTCAGGCTATAGGTAGTTACTCATACTTCATTACATTCACTGATGATTTCTCTAGGTATGGACATATGTACTTGATGAAGTAAAAGTCCAAGACCTTTAAGAAATTCAGAGAATATAAGAATGAAGTCGAGAACCAGATTGGAAAGAGTATTAAGACTCTTTGAACAGATCGAGGATGAGAGTACTTGAGTATGGAGTTCACCCATTTCCTCAAGGACAATGGGATTTTATCTAAGTGGACACCTCCTTGTACACCTCAGCTTAATGGTGTATCAAAAAGGAGGAATTTCACACTGTTAGACATGGTGCGATCCATGATGAGTTTCGCTAACCTACCCATCTCATTCTGGGGATATTCCATAGAGACCGCAGCTTACCTTCTGAACAGAGTTCCATCAAAGTTAGTAGTGTCTATACCATATGAGATATGGAAAGGAAAGAAGCCTGATTTTAAGATGGTTAAGATTTGGGGCTATCCTGCCTACGTTAAAAGACATAACCCCGATAAGTTGGAATCAAGAACAGAACGGTGCACATTCGTGGGATACCGCAAGGAAACTTGTGGGTATTATTTCTATCATCCCGAAGACCAAAAGGTCTTTGTTGCCAAGAAAGCTATGTTCCTTAAGAATGAACACATTCTTAGTAGAAACAATAAGAGTGAGATAAAGTTAAGCGAGGTTAGAGAACCTAGCTCGAGCACCATTCCAGAGCCCGAGTCTGTTTAGGTACCTAGCACACAAGTTCTAACTTTGTGCAGGTCTAACAGAGTATCTCACCCTCCTAGAAGACATGTGGGATATATCAGTGGAGATGACTCTCAGGATATTGATCCTCAGACCTACGAGGAGGCTATTATGAGTATAGACTCCAGGAAGTGGTAAGAAGCCATGAATTCTAAGATGGATTCCATGCACTCTAATAAGGTTTAGAACCTTGTGGATGCACCTGAGGGTATAGTACCCATCGAGTGCAAGTGGATCTTCAAAAAGAAGATCAGAGTAGATGGAAAGGTGGAGACCTATAAGACAAGGCTAGTAGATAAAGGATATCATCAAAGACAAGGAGTTGACTATGATGAAAACTTTTTACCTGTGACCATGTTTAAGTTCATTATAATTCTTTTAGCCATTGCAGCATACTATGACTATGAGATCTGGCAGATGTATATCAAAATGACATTCCTCAATGGCAACCTCGAGGAGGAGTTATATATGATACAGCCAGAGGGATTCATATCTAGAGAGAGTCCAAATAAGGTGTGTAGGTTGCTCAAGTCCATTTATGGACTAAAGCAAGCTTTCCAAAGTTGGAACATAAGATTTGATGAGACGATCGGATCTTATGACTTCGTTAAGAATGAAGATGAGTCTTGTGTGTTTAGGAAGATAAGTGGGAGTGCTTTCACCTTTTTGGTATTGTATGTGGATGACATTCTAATCATTAGGAATGATGCAAGGAATGCTCTCCACAGTAAAGACTTGGCTATCCAGAAACTTCTCTATGAAAGACTTAGAGGAAACATCTTATATTTTAGAGATCTGGATCTATAGAGATAGATCTAATAGGATGTTTGGCTTATCCTAGTTTAGGTATATAGACTCTATTGTCGAAATGTTTAGCATGGAGAATTCCAAAAGAGGTCTCATACCTATGAGACATGGAATATCACTTTCTAGGGGTATATCCCCAAAGACTCCTGAAGAAAGGGTAGACATGGATAAGATACCTTATGCCTCAGCAATAGGGTCTATCATGTATGTTATGCTATGTACCAAGCCTGATATAACACATGATCTGAGTGTCATGAGCATGTATCATACAGATCCAGGATTAGAACACTGGAAGGCAATAAAATGTATCCTTAAGTACTTGAGAAGGACTAAGAATTTTTTACTGGTATATGGAGAAGGGAGCCTCTAGGTTGAGGGCTACACAGACTTAAGTTTTCAGTCCGACATTGATGACAGCAAGTCAAACTCAGGGTATATTTTCACCCTGAATAGAAGAGTAGTAAGCTGGAAGAGTTCCAAGAAGATACTACTGCTAATTCGACCACGGAGGCGGAATACATTGTTACAGCAGAAACAACAAAGGAAGTGGTGTGGATGAAGAAGTTCATCAGAGTTTTAGGAATCGTTCTGAGCAGCGTGGAGCTGATTCCCTTATACTACGAAAGTGATAGGATGATAATTCTAGCTAGGGAGCCCAGGTCTCATCAGAAGTGTTCTGAGGAGGTTCCATTTGATTAAAGAGATCATAACCTATAAAGATATAGCAATGGAAAGAGTTTCATCTGAACATAACATTGCAGATCTACTAACGAAGCCGCTGGCTCAAATTGTATTTGGGCGTCATAGGGGTCTGATAGGGATCATACACATAGGTGATTGTCTTTAGGTCAAGTGGGAGATTGCTAGTTACAGGTGCCCTGCAAGCTAATCACATAAGTGATAGCATGTGTGACATGCTGCGTGATCTTTTTGCTTATAATTGGCATTTCTCATATTATATTATATATATATATATATATATATATTATGATGTCCTTGGTTCTATGCAATGGAAATCAGATCGTGATAAGATTACGATAATGAGATTGATTCACCTTTAAATACAGATCCTAAATGATCCCAATCATAGGTTACTCGAGAAGGACATCGAGATAACCGGACAGATCGGTGTACTATATACCTATCCATATGATGGAGGCGGCTGGTCTAATAGCCACTTGTGTGGAGACACTAAGGATAGAGTACATGTGCTCATTGGAGAATGAGTTCACTGATTGATCCGCTTATGGAATGTTATATAGTAATTGATACCTAATGTCAGACAGTAATTTCATAGTCCTAATTGTGTATCTGATCCTTAGACTTGAGACACTAAGGATGCCTTGTTTGAGTACTCCTTTCTTTGATGCATTGTTTGAGTATTCCTTTCTTTGATGTCGGACTTATAGGTTTGGAAAGTTCCAAATCTAGTATAGTTGGTTATCGGGATTGGTAGCCAATCTTACGAAGGTAATTAAGTGTCAATAAAGGATCATCCGCTCTCAGTATCATGAGAGGATATCTCATCTGTACTTGCTCAAACAAATCCCAGGCCAGGGTCATTCAAATTGAGAAGAAAGAGTTCTCCGATAGAATCCGATTAGAGCAAGACAAACTGATTTCGTATGTGACTTGACAGTACCATGTCCATTATACAATCTCTGGGATATTAGTTGGATAAGGGATTATAGATACACGGTAACTGTGGATAGATAAATCCGATGGATTTGATCCCCCTGTACCATCTAGGGACTGTGCGTAGTGGCCTAGTATGTCCATAGTCGATGAGTCGAGTGAATTATTATGGGGATAATAATTCACTATATCAGAAGGAGTTTTGATGGGAGTGACTCACAGCCAGCTCGGTATCGGGCCTAGAGGGTCACACACATATGGTGGATGCTTCAGCGAATAGAGGATTGGATGAAGATCCAATTAGCCCCTATTCTCATTAGATGAGACCCTATATTGATAGGCTCCTTGATTAAGGCCCAATTATAGGCCTAAGGAGATTATTGGATAGAGATCCAATAATGTAAGGTTAGTGGGTTATTGAATGAAGATCCAATATCCACTAAGGAAGGAGCCCTAGGGTTTTGGTGGCTCTCTATAAATAGGAGGGGAGACTCATGGTTGATAGGTTGCAGCTTTAGCCATCACCTTCTGTTCTTCTCCCTCCCTCTGCGCAAGAGTTACGAGATCAGATTTGAGGAGTTTCGCTGCAGAAGGGATGGAGGAGAACAAAAGGTGTTCACCTTCTGTTTTCCTCCCTCCCTCTGCAGCCTAAAAATATTATGATAGTAAAGAAGTCGTTGGCTAGGGTTAAGGAGGAGTCCTTATGGGATGAGAGTCTCCTAGTCGCCTCCTCCTCTTAAGAGAGGTCAACTAGGGCAAGAGGGGAAGAGTTCCACTTAGCTTAGACTCTCTCTAGGGTGGAATAAGAATAAAACTAGGAGTTGGAGACCCCTATAGTTATCAGCCACATCAAGGTTACGAGTTGGCTAGGGGTTAATAGTTGAGGGAAAGAGGAGTCTTAGTTGGATAGGAGATTCACTAAAAGTTAGAGTCTTCCATTAGGGAGGAGTCTTCATGAAGTATGAGTCCTATTAGGAGTTAGGGTTTAGAAGTCCTATAAATAGCCATGTATTCAATCCTCCTTTTATCATCAACAGATTAATTATTTTTCAGCCTTTATGTATAAAACCAAGGAGGGAGGAACACCTATAGAGTTCCAAGGAGGCCGATCCCCTATAGAGATCACCCCAAGCTTGAAATCCAGAAGGATTCTAACAATTGGTATCTGAGCAGCATTCTTGACATCTCACTACCCTTTCACAGCCATCCATCATCCCTCCATAGCTACCCAAGCAATTCCCATAATTGCTTAGATCATCGTCGAATTCTGCCGTCATCTCCACCACCACAGATCACCTTTTGATCTCCCCGGGAATTACATTAGGTTCTAGTTTTCTACCCTACTGATGCTGCAATTTAGTTATCCTTAACCCAAAAAACCAAAAAAAGTGTTCCTATCTCACTATATAAACTCTTCATCGTAAAGTTTCTATCTTTACAATGAAAGTTGCGCTGCAGAATTCAACCGCATACCACTACCTCTTTTTTATCTTGCTACCGTAATTTTTCTGACCAATCCTCTACGAGTTTTTTACGATGGCTTTAGCACTTCGTAATAGTGGATTTTCTTTTAGTTTCATGCAAAAATTATCAATATAAAACCACTGATCTTTTATGTCAAAACTGTTGAACTTTTGACGTAAAAATCTGCAGCACCTTCTCTTAATCTACAGCACCTTGCTATTGTATTCTTTCATGAATTTTTATCAATATTATCTTTTCCTTACTAGTGAATCACCCTTGAGTTTTACTCGAATCCTTGTCACAAACTACTAGAAAAAATTACATCTATCTTGCTGAAATTTTTAAAATTCTGCTGCTACCATACTTTTGATGTTTCTTGCTGCATACATGCCTGATCTTGACTAATCTTGTTGCTGCCATTATTCTTATCCATCACACTACTATCCTCATGGGTTTTTTATTATCATAATCCTCTAAATCATTGCTGGATCTTTCATCCCAAATATGTTGTTCTCGATGAAAAAATTCTATAGCAACATCTTTGGCACTTCTTGCCACAGCCCTACCAAACTAGTTGATGCTACCCACAACAACCTTAAACCATCTTCCTAACCTTAAACCATGATCCCCAAACCCCCCTTACAACCTCCACAGTAGCCTCAAACCATAGTATCAAGTACACCTCCGAAAGTAGCCTATCGACGTAGAATTCTGTAGCACTACCTTTTGGTGTTTTTTGCTGCACCCATATCTGATCCTTACCAAAATTGTTGCTACCACCCACATCACCCTTAAGGCACCCTTCTAGCCTTAAGATGCAGCCATTGTAACCTATTTCCATAACCCTAACAGCACCCAAAATGATAGCCCAAAACAGTGACCTATCGCAGCCACAACCCTCCACCACCGATCTTATCTTCTGCTGCCACCAATCCTTCCACCACTCTATACCCTTGACCCGTCAATAGAAAAAAGATAGAAACATCTCAGATCTTGAGGCATACATAATGGCATCTCAAGATTCAATCAATGCCAAGTTGGAGGTATTTGAATCACAGCTTGAATCACGCATGGAGGACAAATTGCAGACTTTATTCATAAAATTCAGAATTAAAAAATCTCCAAGCCTGACAAAATTACAACAAGGTGAAAGTTCAGAGAAGCCTCCCAAAAAGGAAGAATGAGCCACTAATTTGATGCAGCCATGCATGAGGATGGACATCCCCCGATGGGAAGAGGGAGACCCGACAAGATGGCTTTCGCATAGAATGCTACTTTTGTTATCACCGGACACCGAAAGCTTCCATGGTGGACACCGCTATCATCCACCTTGAAGGAGATGCAATTCGGTGATACAATTGGCTTGAATACACGCAAGGAGTCCCAATGTGGATACAATTCAAAAGTGGGCTATTTAACCGCTTTGGACCGACTAAGTACAAAAATATTGATGAATAACTCGTGAAGATCCGACAAACCTCCATGGTCAAAGAATACTATATTAGGTTTAAGAAATTATATTACCTCACTTGTGATTGGTCTTACAAGTAATTATTAAGGACATTCATTGAAGGACTCAAGCCGGTAGTAAACTGAGAAGTTAAAGCGTGACAGCCCCACACCGTGATGGCTGCAGTTTCCTTTGCTCGAATCCAAGAGAAGTGGCTCAACCAAGACGCTCGAAGGATGAGAACCACTCTTAGACTAGTAACTTATAAACCTCTAGTACCCCCTGCTCCCAACCATCCTTCGTTGCCAAAGAAATTGACGAGAGGAGAACTTCGCGACAAATCGACGAAAGGCCTTTGTTAGCATTGCGACGAACCGTGGAGCTATGACCATCGCTGTAAAAAGGAACACCTTCTACTGATTAAGCCCATTTAAGATTTAGAGGAGGAGGTCCAAGAGCATGAGGAGAAGGTCATGGAGTAAGAAAAGCAGTTGACAGATTATACGATGCATAGTCTTATCGGTTATACTAGCCTGCGGATAATGAAATGGGAGAACTACTTAAACAGCAACCAATCACCATCCTCATCGACACTAGGAGCACTAATAATTTCATGATCAGCAAGGTTTTTGTTCGAATGGCCTTACATATTGAGGATTGCAGCAGGTTTGATGTTAAGGTCATCAAAAGATGAATTTTAAAGTGCGACTGTAGGTGCCTGCAGGTGAAGTTGTTACTACAGGACCAACAGATAATTGCATATTGCTTCCTCCTCCCCCGCTCGATGATTATGAGGCCATGCTTGACATTGAATGGTTGACTACGTTAGGTGTGTTTCCTAGAATTTTTCTAAATTTATCATAAAAGTTTTCAACTATGGGAAACATGAGATCCTACGCGGGAAACACGGGAACAACGCGATGACGGTTTTAAACACAACGAATGTAGAACTTATTACACAAAGTGAATAGTGGCTTTCTAATGCAACTCCAGCAACAACATATGAGGGGGCCGACAAAAATTGGGACCCAAACTTTCTCCAATTACTTGCTGAATTTTTAGACATCTTCACTGAACCGTGCTGCCTACCTCCCACCCGACGGCATGACCACTGAATGTCAATTCTCCCGGGCAAATCAGTAGCAAATACTATGCAATATCGTTATCCTTACCTCTAGAAAGCTAAAATAAAGATGATTGAAAATGAGATACTTGAAACAAAGGTCATCCAGCCAAGTTGTAGCCGCTACTCTTCACCAGTGCTAGCGTTACCCGACTTCGACAAAGAGTTTATGATTAATGCATCGGGAGCTAGAATTTGTGTTATCCACATTCAAGATGGTCGACCCCTAATATGCACCAAGGATCTCCCTACACTTCACATGATGCTTATGATCTGTAAAGGGGTATTAATTACTACTGAATTTGAAGTTTGACATGATACAGGTCATTAGAATGAAGGAGAGATGAAAACAAGCTCAGTAAAATTGCTGCTCCTATCCAACTCAGACTCAAAACAGGCTCACACCATCAGGGACCTTATCAAAGGGTAGCCATTATTCCAAAAGAAGGTTCGGTTACTAAAGAACAACTAAGTGGCAGCCCATGCAAGAAAGAAACAACCCCCCGATAAATATTGGGGCAGAAGAATGTTTGCTAATGAAGATCAAGTTTTCCTTCATCTCTAACCCTATAAACAAGAAATTCAAGCCTCAAGAAAGTGGTCCCCCTACTACTTTGGCCCTTGCAAAATTGGAGATCACATTGGAGCCATGACTTATAGATTAGATTAGTGCAATAATTCAAAATTTTAATTAATCCTCCAAGTATCTCACTATAAATGAAAGTTTAGAGAAGACAACTCAGCTCAGGTCCACCCACCTGATATTCTTACTGATGAGGAGGCCCAGGTTCAATTGATGATTGCATGAGATCATAAAATCACGATGCATCACCGTCCAGACACTACTACGGATGCTGGATTGCAAGAGCATGGTGCGCCTTCTATAGGAACCACGAGGAAGCCTTTTGAGGAGTTGTAGATCAGGACCCGGAGTCAAGGAGTCTCAACCTTGAAGACAAGGCTGATTTGAAGAGGTCGGGCCTGTTAGGACCCCAACTAAGTCGGGTCCTAGTCGATGAATGTAATAAACCCTAATCTAGCTGCCACCCCCTAGTAAAGATATGGTTGACTAGGGTTAGAGAGGAGTTCTTATGGGATTGGAGTCTCCTAACCACCCCCTCCTCTTAAGAAAGGTCGGCTAGAGCAAGAGAGGGAGAGTTCTACTTAGCTTGGACTCTCTCTAGAGTGGAATGAGAATAAAGTTAGGAGTTGGAGACCCCTATAGCCGCCGACCACATCAAGGTTAGGAGTTGGCTAGGGGTTAGGAGTTAAGGGAAAGAGGAGTCTTAGTTGGAGTAGGAGATTCACTAGGAGTTGGAGTCTTCCATTAGGGGGGAGTCTTCATGAAGTATGAGTCCTATTAAGAGTTCGATTTTAGAAGCCCTATAAATAGCCATGTTTTCAACCCGCTTTTCATCATCAACAGATTAATTATTTTTCAGCCTTTATGTAGAAAACCAAGGAGGAAGGAACCCCTATAGAGTTCAAGGGAGGTCGATCTCCTATAGAGATCACCCCAAGCTTAGAATCTGCATGGGTTCTAACACAAATAAAGTCAGAAATTGGCCTACACAATAATTGGGAGGAACATTTATTGAAAAACTAAATCTAGATATTTAGTGTGATGTCAAAGCTCGCCAACCACGTACCATGATGGTTGCCATATTGTTCGCCTTCATACACGAAGAAAGGCTCAACGAGGACAACTGTAGAGCTAAGAACATAAACAAACTAATAGCAAGCAAGCCGCCCACCTCATCTATTCTCAGCTAAAACCCAGATACCCCAAAACTAACCCAAGAGGACCTTAAGGAAAGACCACTAAAGGATTGGTGCTGGCACTGTGATGAGCATTGGAGTAGAGATCATCGTTGCAAGCAAGGGAAGTTCCCAATGATTGAACCGATTGAAGAAGAACCAAAAGTCGAGGACACGGATCCAAGCTTTGAAGATGAAGATACGGAAGAAGAGGTAGAACCGGCCACCAGTACAGTACATGCCCTGGCCGGCTATGTCGACCCACAACCCTTGAAAGTTGAAGGATTCTTGAAGCATTAGCTAGAGACAATCTTGATAGATACAGGTGTTGAATCTCGGATTTTGATGATAAGATCAATTGATGAGTGTTTATCTATCATGTATGTTAGAGGAAGATTTATAGGTCTAACTATGACAGAAGCAATGAAGTTACAACCAGATAATGGGCCAAGATCAATCTTAGGCATCGGGTCGGGTTTGGACAATGCAGTGGGACCTCGTCGGGAGTTTGCTAAGAGATTCATCGAAGGGATCAGGAAGCTCACTAGGAGCATGTCGGGAGATCACCGGAAGAAGACCGAATGACTTACCGTAAGAATGCCGGAGGTTACGGGATTGACGAAAATTGGGTCTTAGTTTAAGCTTATGGTCTTTAAGAGTTGTAATTGTTGAGTCGTAGTTAGAAGTGAGTCCTAAATGAGTTAGATTTGGATAAAATCCAAATCAACTCAATAAGGCAATCGGGTCCACTATTAGGGTTTGATTGAGCTTAGGTTAAGCTTAATTGGTTGACCAGAGGGTTGTCAATACTAGTTCAAGTCAGAATTTGAAAAGTGGAGGGAACCACTTTTGCAAAAATTTCGGAGGGTAAACCGTCGGTGAGCGACGGGTGTACCACCGCTGCCTAGGCTTTCGAAAGGCTGACAGTGGCTGACCCGCCTAGGCTAGGCGGTTGAACCGCCCGTACCCAATAATCTGGGTATTTTCGGCGGTTGACCTACCCAGGGCCAGTGGGTAAACCGCCTGTACCCTGGTGTTCAGGTGGTTGAGCTGCCCAGGTTGGCGAGTAAACCGCCCATACCTAGTTTTTCCGGGTATGTTTAATTTTTGGCTCCAATTTTTGAAGCCACTTGGTGTCTATAAATACCCCAAATATTCTTACATCCACAACAACTCTTTTTGGCAATTAAACTCTATAAAAAATAAATTAGGTGTGATTTGTAAGAAAAAGAAAAGGGAAGGGAGAGAATTTAGAGTTAGATATTTTCTCAAAGTCTCCCTTGTAAGCAAAGTGTAAGGGTTTGGTCTTCACCCAAAGAAGATCGGTAGTAGACGTAGGTGTGCCTAAAAAAGGAGGACTCGGGAGTGGATGTAGGCCGTTGGTGCCGAACCACTATAAAAATTATGAGTTCATCTTTTGCTTTCCTTATTAACGCTTCTAATCTTGTTTACTCTTTGAAAGCAAACATTTCACTTACGACGTTTCTTACCTTTTGGATTTTTTTGTTCTTTCTTAAATAATTAGTGAGTAAGTAACTTAGCAATCTTCTTATCATTCACTTGTTTTATTTTAACAACAAGCTTTGGATCTTCCTATCATGCTTAAATCGAAATATTTTAGTTTAAAATGAAAATGAATCCTTAAGTTAGGTCTTGTTGGCCAACCTAGACTTGACATTAGGTCAGCTAGAAGAAAGATTTGAGTCCATTGTAGTAAATCAGCCAAAATCCTAGTAGGGTTAGTATTTGACTAAATTGGAGTCAGGTTAGGAGTCAGAGTTGGATATACAAGTTAGAGTCAATTGAGTCATGAATATAATAAACCCAAATCTAGCTGCCACCCCTTAGTAAAGAAGTGGTTGGCTAGGGTTATACAGGAGTCCTTATGGGATGAGAGTCTCCTAGCCGCCTCCTCCTCTTAAGAGAGGCCGGCTAGGGTAAGAGGGGAGAGTTCCATCTAGCTAGGACTCTCTCCTAGATTGAGTAGGAGTCCCTTATAGCCACTGACCACCTAGTTGGCTAGGGGTTAGGAGTTGAGGAAGAGGAGTCTATTAGAAGTAGGAGTTGCTTCTTAGAGTTGGAGTTGGAGTTGTTGGAAGTATGAGTTGTTTCTTAGAGTTTGAGTTGGACTTTTTGAAAGAGTTGCTTCTTAGAGTTGGAGTTGGAGTTGTTAGGAGTAGGAGTCTTGAGTAGGAATCCTATTAAGAGTTAGGTTTAGAAGCCCTATAATCAACCACTTTTTATTATCAGCAGATCAATTATCTTTCAGCTCATGTAGCAGAAAACCAAGGAGGGAGGAACCCCTATAGAGTTCCAAGGAGGCTGATCCCCTATAGAGTTCCAAGGAGGCTGATCCCCTATAGAGATCACCAGAAGCTTAGACTATGTAAGGGTTCTAATATTTGGTATCAAAGCAGCGTTCTTGGTGTTTCTCTACCCTTCCATAGCCATCCGTTATCCTTCCACAGCCACCCAAAGTAATTCCCACAATTGCTTAAAGATCATCTCCAAATTTCGCCGTCATCTCCACCATCGCAAATCATCCTTTGATCTCCCCATGAATTGCAACAGGTTCTGGTTTCTTACCTCACTGCTACAGCAATTTAGTTATCCTTATTTCAAAAACCCAAAAAAAATTGTTCCTATCTTGCTACACAAACTTTTTGTCACAAAGTTTCCATCTTTATGATGAAAGTTGCACTGCGAAATTTCAACCGCATAGCACTGTTATCTGATCTTGCTACTGCATTTTTTTTATCCAAATCTCTATGAAATTTTTATGACAGCTTTGGCACTTCCTAAAGTGGATTTTTTTTTGGTTTTGTCAAAAAATTATCAATATAAACCACTAATCTTTTACGTCCAAGCTACTACACTTTGGGCACAAAATTCTGCAGCAATTTATACTTATGATCTTTGATTTTGTCAAACCTTTCGCTGCCATTTTCTTCCACAAAATTTTTATGGCATTATCTCTCCCTTACTAGTAGATTCCCTTTGAGTTTACTTGAATCTTTTTTGTTAATTGCTAGGAAAAATTGTATCTTTACTACTAGAATTTTTTTATCGAAAAATTATGTTGTTGTACCTTTGTCGTTCTTATTCTCTTAAACCACCGAAACCTTATCGATCTTGCTGCCATCAACCATGTCATCTTTAGGGCACCTCTCTAGCCTTAAGACATAGTTTTTGTAGCCCTTTTTTTATTTTTATAGCTGGCCCAAACAGCATCGTAAAACTATTATTCCTTAACGAAGAATCATGTAGCATTACACTTCAGCATATCCTGTTGCACCAACACTCGAACCTTGCCAAACCAGTTGTTGCCCCCAACAGCAACCCTAAACCTTCCTTCCTAACCTCAAATCACTGCCACAAAAATCCTTTGCAGCACCACAGCACCTTTAAACCTTAGCACCAATAGTAACCTAAACTGTAAGCTATCAAACCTAAACCACAACCTTGATCCATCACCCTTTTGGCCACCAATCCCTACCCAACCGTTGTTAGGATCAATTGGCGCTAAGAGGTGGGGGGGTGTGTTTGAGTTAGTGCAAGTGTGAATTCTCATTTTAACGAAAAACTTTTCGCTTAAAGCAAGATAGAAAAATTCGAAGCTTTTCGTTCAAGTAAAGCAATTCAATCTTATAGAGAAATGCTATGCTTATTGCTTAAAGACGACTCAAGAAAGAATAAGAAAATCTGAATAACGAGATAGGCAATGTTGTAAGTAATGTGCTTGATTTCAAAACCTTGCTTTCAAAACATAAATAAAATCGGAAGTGTCAATAGAAAAGTAGTGAGCAAATTAAGCAAAGAGAATTCACAGTTTTATAATGGTTCAACACCAATCAGCCTACGTCCACTCCCGAGTCCTCCTCCTTAAGGGACACCGCAGCCACTACCGATATTCTTTGAGTGAAGATCAAACCCTTACAATCTTATAAGGAAGACAAGATTACAACTCTTTGATCACTCCCTTACCCCTTTTCTTTTTCTTACAATTCACACAAGTTTTTCACATCATTTCTCCCCCAAAATTATTATATGGAATGCAAGAAAACTTGGGATATTTATAGCCCCAAATGTCTTTAGAATTTTGGAGCCAAAATTCAAACTCACCCAAAAAATTTGGGTACGGGTGGTTCAGTCACCGGCCTGGGCGGGTCAACCGTCGAAAGTACCCTGATTCTATAGTACGAGCGGTTCAACCGCCCAGCCTAGGTGGTTCAACCGCTAACAGCCACCCGAAATCCTTGGCAACGAGGGTACACCCACCGCTCATCGGTAGTTCAATCGCTGGGAATCCCAGAAAAGTGATTCCCTTCACTTTTTCAATCCCGAATTGAACCACACGTTGACCAATTCTTTGGTCAACCAATTGAGCTCCACCTAAGCTCAATCAAACACTTTTAGTGAACCCGATTGCCTCTTTGAGTTGATTTAGATTTCTTCCAAATCACACTCATTTTGGACTCAATCATAACCGACGACTTAAAGATTACAATCAAACATGACCACTAAGCTTATGACCTCACTCCCACAATCTAGCAACCTCCGACATTCCCTGCGGCTAGTATCACGGTCTTCTTCCGGTGTGTTCCTAGCGATTTTCCCGATACCTTCGGCGAAGTCCTAGCGAACTCCCAACAAGCTCCCACTGCATCGTCCGAACTCCTGCTCGATGCCTAAGCTTGATCTTGGTCCATCATCTGGTTGTAGCTCAATTGCTCTATTATAGTTAGACATGCAATACTTCCTCTAACACACATGTTAGATTAAACACTCATCAATTGATTTCATCATCAAAATATGAGATTTAATAATCTCCCCCTTTTTGATGATGATAATCAATTGATGACGGGAGTTAATCCTAACTCCCCTTAAATTCATACCATAATAAGGAAAACTTAAATTCAAAAGAATCACATACTCTTGAATTCAAGTATCATGAAGTAATTAATATTTCAAACAAATATTAATTGATCACTATGTGAATTCAAGAGTTTGCTTTAAAACTATCAAAAAAAATTTGCTTTTAAACTATCAAGTCATCAACTCATTAAGGATTTTCATGAATTTCAAAAAGAATTATGTATCCATATCCAAGATATCAAAGTATATCATCAATATCATGTGTCATCAATGTATATCATTAATATTATGTATCATCAATGTATATTTCTCCCCCTTTATCATCAATAAAAAGGTGAAAGGATTTTAAAGCACATGAGTCTTTGCTACTCTTTTTTAAAATACAATATGAGTCATAAAGAATTTTCTTCCTCTTGTAAAAAAGAAGGAAAGAAAACAAGGGAGGAGTTGAAAAACATCATTGAACATAGCTCTCAATTTTGTAGATGTGAATTTCAAAAATAAACTTAAAAACTCCAAGATATTAAAGGAGATTTAAAATTTTACGAGCTACTCATATGTTTAAAATCATCTCATGTAATTTCATGCAAGCCTAGGAAATAAGTCCGTAAAATAGTAAAATATCATGTAAATTTTCTCTCATTTTTGTGAACAAGAACATGGAGAGAGTTTTCAAGATATTATCTCAAAGAAAAATAACTTAATCTCATGAAATCAAGCAATCAATATATTTTCATGATTTAGCATTCCAAGTTCTCTTCTAAGAAAATTAAATTGTTCTTCATTTAAGGGTTTTCTAAAAATATCTGCTAGTTGATGCTTAGTGTCAATAAATTCTAAGGAAATATTTTAATAATTTATATGATCCCTTATAAAATGATGTCTAATGTTAATATGTTTGGTTCTCGAATGTTGAATAGGATTTTTTGTTAAACATATAGCACTTGTGTTATCACATTTTATAGGAATATTTTTTAATTTTATTTTATAATCTTCTAATGTGTTTTTCATCCAAATAACTTGGGCACAACATGCACTAGCTGCAATATATTCTATTTTCGAGTAGATAAAGCTACTGAATGTTGTTTCTTAGAAGTCCAAGGAACAAGTGCATGCTCAAAAAATTGATATGTCCTAGTGGTACTATTTCTATCTATTCTACATCCACTAAAATTGGCATATGAATAAGGAATCAAGTCAAAGTTCTTTGATTTTGGATACCATAATCCTAGTTTTGAGGTTCCTTTTAAGTATCTAAAGATTCGATTAACTGCTTTCAAATGAGAGAGTTTATGATTAGATTAAAACCTTGCATACAATCCAACATTAAACATGATATCCAGTCTAGTAGTTGTTAAATATAATAAACTTCCTATCATTCCTCTATAAATTTTTTTATCAAAGTTTTCTCCTTCATTGTCTATGTCCAACTTTGTAGATGTGCTCATGGGCGTGTTTAATGCTTTAACATTTTCCATCCCAATTCGTTTTATCAAGTTCAAGGTGTGTTTAGTTTGACTAATAAAAGTACCATCATCTAGTTATTTTATTTGAAGAATGTTAACTCACCCATTAGAGTCATTTCAAACTCTTGGCTCATTTCTTTAGCAAAAGACTCACATAAAGATTCATTTGTAGATCTAAAAATGATATGATCAATATAAATTTGACTAACAAGAAGATTATTTTTAAAATACTTAAAAAATAATGTGGTATTAACCTTGCCTTTAGAAAATTTATTTGAAATAAAAAAGAACTAAGTCTTTCATACCAAGCCCGAGAGGCTTGTTTTAATCCATAAAGAGCTTTTGTAAGTTTGAAAACATAATTAGGAAGAAGATTATTTTCAAAACTGAGGGGTTGTTTAACATACACTTTTTCAGAAATAAAACCATTTAGAAAAATACTTTTAACATCCATTTGAAACAACATAAATTTTTTAAATATGCAAAGGCAAGGAGCATCCTTATGGCTTCAAGTCTAGCCACAAGAGCAATGGTATCATCATAATCAATTCCTTCTTGGTTGAAACCTTTAGCCACTAATCTAGCCTTGTTTCTAACCACGATATCATTTTCATCTTACTTGTTTCTAAAGACCCATTTAGTACTAATCATTAAATTATCATTAGGTCTAGGAACAAGCTCTCATACCTCATTTCTCTAAAATTGATTAAGCTCTTCATGTATTGCATTAACCCAAGAATCATCTCTTAGAGCCTCATCAATGCACTTTGGCTCGATTTGAGAAAAAAACACAACATATGTCACGCTCATATTCAAGGTCCTCATCGCTCGAGGTTTCACTCGAGGAGTCATATGTCATGCTCGGTTCAAATTCCTTCCTGTTCTTTGGAAGGTGTTCTTCAAGTTTATTTTTGTAAGTCTTTTCATTTAATGATTCACTTGATTTAGTTGTGCTTTCATATGTGATTTTTAATATATGCCAAATATCGAAAGTAGAAACACGATTAAACTCATTCTTATCTAGAGCACAAAATAAGGCATTCATAGCCTTGGCATTTAAAGATAAGACCTTTCAAATCCATTTTCAACAATATTCAATAAATCAAGGCTTAAGGAAAGGAAGAAATCTCTCATCCAAGTTTTCCAATAAGTCTAGTCTATCCCAATGAACATGAAAGGACGAACGATAGAAAAGCACTCTTGAAAGCCGAAAAGAGCCATTTCTTTTGGATGTTAAACCAAATGAGAAAAACGTGGCTCTGATACCAATTGGGGGTGGGTTTGGGTGGAAGGGGTGAATTAGTGCAAGTGTGAATTCTCGTTTTAACGAAAAAAATTTCGTTTGAGGCAAGATAGGAAAATTCAAAGCTTTTCATTCAAGTAAAGCAATTTAATCTTATAGAGAAATGCTAAGCTTCTTACTTAAAGATTACTCAAGAAAGAATAAGCAAATCCGAAAAACGAGATAGGCAATGTCGTAAGTGAAGTGCTTGATTTTGAATCCTTGCTTTCAAAATGTAAATAAAATCAGAAGCGTCAATAGAAAAGTAGTGAGCAAGATAAGGAAAGAGAACTCACAGTTTTATAGTGGTTTAACACCAATCGGCCTACATCTACTCTCGAGTCATCCTCCTTGAGACACACTGGTATCCATTATCGATCTTCATTAGGTGAAGACCAAACCCTTACAATCTTACAAGGGAGACATGATTACAACTCTTGGAGCACTTCCTTACCCCTTTTCTTTTTCTCACAATTCACATAAGTTTTTCACAGAATTTATTCGCCAAAATTGTTGTATAGAATGCAAGAAAACTTGGGGTATTTATAGCCCCAAATGGTTTTAGAATTTTGGAGCCAAAATTCAAACTCACACGAAAAATCTGGGTACGGGTGGTTCAGCCGCCGGCCTGGGTGGGTCAACCGTCGAAAGTACCTTGATTCTAGAGTACGGGCGGTTCAGCCGCTGATGGCCACCCGAAATCCTGGGCAGCAGTAGTACACCCATTGCTCATTGGTGGTTCCCTTCACTTTTCCAATCCCGAATTGAACCACAGGTTGACCAATTCTTTGGTCAACCAATTGAGTTCAACCAAAGCTCAATCAAACCCTTTTAGTGGACCCAATTGCCTCTTTAAGTTGATTTGGATTCCTTTCAAATCACACTCATTTAGAACTTAATCTTAACCTACGACTTAAAGTTACAATCAAACATAACCATCAAGCTTACGACCTCACTCCCGCAATCTGGCAACCTTTGGCATTCCTTACGATGAGTCTCACGGTCTTCCTCCGGCGATCTCCCAGCATGTTCCTAGCGATATTCCTGATACCTTCGACAAAGTCCTAGTGAACTCCCGGCGAGCTTACACTACATCGTCCAAACCCTGGCCCGATGTCCAAGCTTGATCTTGGCCCATCATCTGGTTGTAACTCAATTGCTTTGTCATAGTTAGACCTACAATACTTCCTCTAACACACATGTTAGATTAAACATTCATCAATTAATTTTGTCATCAAAATCCAAGATTCAACAACCGTTGCTGCCATCAACAACAGCCCTAAGCCACCCCTCCGACCCTAAAACCTCTATCATAATACCCCTTATACAATAACACCTCAGCCATCCCAAATAGCAATAGCAACTGCAGCAAACAATAGCCTACCGCAGCCTTTCGCCTTGAGTAATCTAACTTTTTCGGATACCAATCCACTCAACTAATCTATACTAGTGATCTAACAGCAAGAGAATGACCTTATCACAACAAATTTGAAGTTTTAAATCATGTCATCAGGAGATCTATTCGGAGCCAAGTTGGAGGCACTTGAATCATGGCTTGAATCATGTAAGGAGGACAAATTGCACGCTTTATTCATCGAATTCGGATTGGGCTGACCTTCGAGCCCAACAAAATTCCAATAAGGAGAAAGTTTAGAGAGGCCTTTAGAGAAGAAGAGACAACCCTCGGACATGATACAGCCACACATGAGGGTGGACTTCCCTCGATGGGAAGAAGAAGACCCAACGGGATGGATTTCGCACGTCGAACATTACTTTCGCTATTACGGAACATCAGAGGATTTCATGGTGGAGACCACTGCCATCTACCTTGAAGGAGATGCAATTTAGTAGTACAATCAGCTTGAATACACTCATGGGGCTCTGACATGGATATAATTCAAGAAAATGATGGTGAACCGCTTTGGGTCGACCAAATACGAGAATATCAATGAATAAATTGTGAAGATCTGACAAACCTCCACAATCCAAGAATACCATATCAGGTTTAAGGAATTATCATACTTTGCTTGTGATTGGTCTGACAAATAATTATTAGGGACATTCATCGAAAGACTCAAGTCGAAAATTAAAGGAAAGTTTAAAGCGCAGTAGCCCCGCACCATGAAGGTCGTAATCTCTTTCGCTCGAATCCAAGAGGAATGATTGAACCAAGATGCTCGGAGGATGAGAACCACTCCTAGACCAACAACATATAAACCTCCCTTTGCTCCTAGCCATTCTTCACTACCAAAAAAATTGACGAGAGAAAAGCTACGCGATAGATCGATGAAGGGCCTTTGTTACTATTGCAACAAACTTTTGAGCCGCAACCATCATTGCAAAAAGGGGGAGCTTTCCATGATAAAATATATTGAAGAATCTGAAGAAGAGGTCTAGGAACTTGAGGAGGAGAACATAAAGGAAGACTCGTAATCGACCGATTGCATGACTCATGCTTTAGCCGGTCATCCAAACTCGCACGCAGCAAAAGTTGAAGAATCTCTTAAGCAGCATCCTGTCACCATCCTCATCAAGACTAGGAGCACCAACAACTTTATGAATAACAAGGTTTCTACCCAATTAATGCTCTAAAATGAAGTTGTAGCAGGTTTGATGTGGAGGTCGCTGACGACCAAATTTTGAAGTGCGACTGAAGATGCCCATGAGTGAAATTATCACGGTAGGACCAAGAGATACTTGCTAATTTCTTCCTCCTTCCTCTTGATGATTATGAGGCTGTGCTCAATATCAAATGGCTGAATACACTAGGTAATGTTCCTTGGAATTTTTTTAAATTTATCATGAAACTTTTTTAGCCATGAGAAATAGGAGATCCTACGCGGGAAACGCGGGAGCAATGTAACAACGATTTGCACGCAGCAAATGAAGAAAGTTTTGAACAAAGTGAATAGTAGCTTCTTGATGCAACTTCAACAGCACTCTATGGGAGAGCCAACAAAAACCAAAGACCCAAACCTTCTCCAACGGCTTGTTGAATTTTCAGACATTTTTGTCGAACCACGTAGCCTACTTTCTACCTGCTGGCATGACCATCAAATTCTGATTCTCCCGAGCAAATCAGCAGCAAACACTTGGTCATGTTATTATCCTCACATCCAAAAAGCTAAAATAGAGAGGATTGAAGAAGAGATGCTTGAAACAAGGATCATCCTACCAAGTTGCAGCCCCTACTCTTTGTCGGTGCTAGCTTTACTCGACTTCGACAAAGTGTTTATGATTGACGCATCGGGAGCTAGAATTTATGTTATCCACATGCAAGATGGTCGACCCCTAGACTATATCAGCAAAGCCCTCTCCCCATACCACCCGAAGCTATCAATCTATGACGAAAAAATACTGACTAATACTGAATTTATGGCTTAGTATGATATAGGACAATAGCATAGGGAGGAGATAAAATTAAGTCCGAAAAAATTGAAGCTTCTATTAGGATCAAAATTAGTGCTGATGAAAAATCTTCATCGATTTAAAAATTTTGCTCAATGAAAATCGTATCGGAAATACATCTAAGTGTAGAGATGTTTGTAATAAAGCAAGCAAAGATAATAGATAGTTAAATAACATAGCAATGAAGTTAAAGAGTAAAGAAGAGGAAGCAAACTGATTTTATAGTGGTTTGGTCTCCTGACCTACGTCCACTTCCCGATTCCTCCTCCGTTAATAACCTGATCTTTAGTCTTCAAAGCATAGGCCCAAACTTTCCTGGAAAAGTCATCTATAAAGTAACAAAATAAAGTATACCATTGATACTAGGAACATTAACAGATCCACCAGGAGTTTTTGTCCTCAAAGGACCACACACATCTGTATAGACACGGTCCAAGGCATGCATTTTTCTAGATAAGGCAGGACTAACAAAGGAAACTCTATGTTGTTTACCAGCCAAACAATCAATACAAGGGTTCAAACGTGTACCTCTTAGGGATGGCAATACCTCTTTTTTGGAAAGTTCTTGCAACCCCTTCTCGCTCATGTGTCCTAGTCGCCTATGCCACAACTTCATGCTGGAGTCTTTCTCTCTAGCATTCAACTGCTCACCACAAGCTTTAGGCTGCAATCTATACAATGTATGACATTTCTTCCCATTAGCTACAATTAGAGAACCCTTACTGAGCTCCCACTGCCCTTTATGAAATCTGACATCAAAGTCTTCATCGTCCAACCTTCCAACTGAAATTAAATTCAGTCTTAAGTCAACCACATGCCTCACATCCTTAAGTACCAACTTGCAATCAAGGTTGGTCTTTATATGGATATCTCCCATGCCAATGATGTTTGTTGTGCCATAGTTGCCCATCTTGACAACACCAAAATTTCCAGACCTGTAAGTAGCAAAGAACTCCCTCCGTGGTGTAGCATGATAAGAAGCACCTGTGTCAATTATCCACTCGAGATCCTGGCACACACAAGAAAAAATATCATCGGAAGTAGATAAAATCAAATAATCACTACCTTGTACTGTAGCTGTGATATTATCTTTTGACTCTGTATGCTCCACTTCTTTCCATCTTTTCTTGTTCTTCTTAGGTTGCTTGCACTGATTCTTGTAATGTCCTTTCTCACCACAATTGTAGCAAACAATATCTTTCCTTGACCTTGACTTGCTTCTACCCACACGTGAACCACTTCTATCCTTTGACTTTGACCTTCCTCTGTTCTCTGAGACAAGTGCTTGTGAATCAATCTGAGAAGTTGATGAATTCTTTCTCCTTAACTCCTCATTTAACAAACTGTTTGTTACTTGACTCATGGTGACAATACCATCTGGTGCCGAATTACTGAGAGAAACCACTAGTGTCTCCCAACTTTCTGGCAAAGAACTGAGAAGTAACAATGCCTACAACTCATCATCAAGAGACATTTTCATAGAGGATAACTGGTTAGTAATACTCTGCATTTCATTTAAATGCTCAGGAATAGAAGTACCCTCTTTATATTTCAAGTTCACAAGTTTTCTGATCAGAAAAGCTTTGTTGCCAGCCATTTTTCTTTCATAAAGACCTTCTAACTTTTTCCAAAGAGAGTATGCAGAGCATTCAGTAGAAACATGGTGAAAGACACTATCATCTAGCCATTGTCGAATAAAGCCAACTATTTTTTGATCTAACCTCTTCCACTCATCATCTGTCATAGATGTGGGCTTTGCACTATCTCCTTGCAAAGGTCCATACAAATCTTTGCAATACAAGAGATCTTCCATTCTTGGTTTCCATATCATCCAATTGTTTCCGTTTAAACTAATCAAGCGAGAAACATTACTGGCCTCCATGTTCAAATACAAAAGATTAAATACCACCAAAACCCTACTCCTATACCAGTTGATGGGAATAAAACAAGAATCAACTTTGTATATGAACAAATACTAGCAGACCGTCACGCACAGCGGAATGAAACAGAAATCACAATCAGATGAACACCAAGATTTACGTGGAAAACTCCTTCAACTCGAAGGGTAAAAACCACGGGACAAGCCAGAGAAAATCCACTATCAAAATAATGAATATACAGATCTCAGACTTCTTGCCCAAGCCCAAAGCAATAGCCACAAGAGAATCTCAGGGATACAAGGATTATAATCCTAAGCACAATATCCAAAACCTTCCCAAGAGATCACAGTAAGAATCCACTACAAACTAATCTAACCTGAGATTTGAATGATTGAGAATAGTCTTTTCCTGCCCTTGTCTTCTTCCCTTTCCTGGATCTCTTATTTTCTGGCCTCTACTGTCAATCTGTAGTCTATTTTTTCTCTCCCACGTTTTCAGCCGCCGCTGCTCTCTTAATCTCAACCCTAGCCACCTAATCTAAGTTTTAGGTTAATATAAGTGAGGTTCTGGGCCGTGGGCTTCACTAAAGCCCATTATGGGCTGAATCTGGGCCATCTGCCCAACATCTATGACACTCAACGTACAATCTTCGTTGTCCGATTGTCTCTTCGGTAAACTCCCAGCATCTTTCCGATGAACCCCCGGCGAACTCCCAATTTCCTTCAGTGAACTCCCAATGAACTTCCGGCATTCATTCGGTGAACTCTCGACGAGCTCCCAACAACCTGTCGGTGAACTCTCGATGAACTTTCCGGTATTCTTCCGGCGAGCTCCCGATAACTTGTCGGCAAACTCGTGACAAACTTCCCGGCAAACCTCTGGTGAGCTCTCCACGAGTTCCTGATAACATCATCCAAACATCGGTCGACCTCTGGCAAACTCTCGGCGAGCTCCCACTACGTCATTCGAACCTTGGCCCGATGCTCGAACCTGACTCCGGCCCAACATCTGATTGTAATGCCCTTTCACCGTCATAGTTAATCCTGCATCACTTTCTTTAACACACAAATTAGATCATAAGTAATGATTATTACAATAATCACATACGTAATTTCACATCATATCCATACATCTCAAATATCATAAGTTGTTGTCATCAAATACAATATGTATATGAGTGCTACGTCATCAAAAAATTACCATTACTTTTCCCTTTTGTCATCAACAAAAAGAGGAACAAGAAATGAGTCAGCCACTACTTTTATCTCCCTTTTTATCATTATTAAAAGGAAAAGAATGATATCATTTTATCATAATGCTACTTTTTTATTTATATCAATGTGCCAATGAAGGATACTAATACAAAGAAGTCATATGACATAAATCTCACATCATTCATGTATTTGAAATCAAGATAATGATCCAATGAGATGATCTCCTCTTTTTATAGAAGAATAAATACTAAAAGATCTTGATACATATAAAATAAATCTCAAGTTAAATATTGAGAAGTCAAGATCATAATTTGTTTGAATAAATCACCTTCTTAATAAATAGTAAAATGAATAATAGGAGAACAAATAGTAAAAGATATTGATCTATATAAAATAAATCATAAGTTAAATATCAAAAAGTCAAGATCATGATTTGTTTGAATAGATCTACTTCTTAATAAATAGCAAAAGAATTATAGAAGAAAAAATAGTAAAAGATTTTGATTCATATAAAATAAATCTCAAGTTAAATATCAAGAAATCAAGATTATAATTTGTTTGAATAAATCTCCTTCTTAATAAATACCAAAAGGAGTCATAGGAGAATAATTAGTAAAAGGTCATGATTCAAACAAGATAGATCTTAAGTTAGAAATATCAAAAAGTCAAGTGAAAGATCATGATTCTTTTCAAAAAAATATAATCAAATTTAAAATTATTATCAAAATCATTTTTCACACATTCGGGAAATTCATTGAAAACAATATGGATAGAAAATAACTAAACTTATTTAGTTCCAATTTGTGAGATTAATTTCATACTTGTATGCCTTAATCTCTTATGTCAAAGCCACGCATCATCGTTTAAAATTGAAAAATAAGTTTCATCATAAAAATCATCAAGATCAATAATATATACATTATTGCTCTTTAAGACAATCATAGATTTATTCTTTTGTGATATGTCTATGGTGCAAGCATTAGACTCAAGTTTAATATTATATGTCTTGTCACACAATTGACTAATGTTTAATAAGTTATGTTTCAAATCATCTACTAAAGGAGCAAATTTGATTTGTTACCAATTTTTTTAAATGTCGATAATCATTCCTTTGTTGTTATCTTCAAAGGTGACATATCATCCGTTTTGACTAGTGAGCTTTGAACATTATATTGGATCTCCGGTCATGTGCCTTGAGCATCCACTATCAAGATACTCATCTTTTGCTCCTAGCTCTTGATGGAGATATGCCTACAAGAAAGAGGAGTTTGCTCTGATACCCATTAAACTTTGGGTCCTTCGTAGTTAGATCTACCTCTCTTGACTTTTGGCATCAAATCATTGATTATTCATTTAGGAACCCAAACTAATTTATGAGAGCTATATTTTTTAAAAGAGCAAGTATAAGCGTAATGACCAAAAAAATTACATTTATCTTTAGGGAGAATATATAGTGTCGATCCTTTTACAAATCTAGTTGGCTTTTGATGTGTACCATTACTTGTGAATCCAATACCTTCCTTTCTAAATCCACTACCTTGTTTAGCAATAATCATGTTAATGATTTATTTTTTATTTTAAATTTTTTTGAAGTTTATTATAATAATATATTTTCCTTTTAAGTGAATCTAACTCTTTACATTTAGTGTAAGATGTTAACATACAATTATCACGCTTATTTTTTAATTTATCAAATTTATTCGATAGATACGTTATCCTTTTTGTAGCAATTTATATTTATTACTAACCTTTTTAAGCTCATCAAACAAATCATGAAATGTATTAAGTAATTCATCATAAGAAAAAGATGTTTTGGGTGAGTCACATACATCATCATCAAAGGCCATCAATGCATTGTTTGCCACTTTGTCTTTGTTGAATTGTTCTTCGCCCTCTGATGCATTTGAATAATCTCAAGTTGCCTTAAATGTTTTCTTCTTCTTTTGGGTTAGCAACTTCTTCTTTAGTTATAGGCACATATTTTTGAAGTGCCTTAGCTTCACGTCTTCATAACATATTATAGTATCATTTTTAGGTTTATTTTTATTTTTATGAGGTTTGTTCATTTTCATAAACTTTTTTAGTCTTCTTATAAGAAGTGCAATGTCATTATCATCATCACTTGAGCTTTCGTTCGAGAAATATTCTTTAGTTCTTAGTGCAATATCATTCCTGTCCTTTAAAAGGTTTTTCTCTTGTTCGTCAAGTGTTTTATAAGTCATTTCATAGGTCATTAAAGACCCTATGAGTTCTTCAAGAGGAAAAATATTCAAGTCCTTTGCCTCTTGGATAGCGATTACTTTTGGATCCCAACATTTTAAAAGAGATCTTAAAATTTTCTTTATAAATTCAATGTTAGTATAGCATTTACCAAGAGCTTTTAAACTATTAACAACATCTGTAAAATGGGTGTACATATCACCAATGATTTTACTTTTAAATAGTTCACAACTATGTACTAAGAGATTATTTTTTTATTCTTTTACTCTACTTGTGCTTTCATGAGTAACTTCTAGTGTGTGGTAAATATCATCTGTAGTGTCACAAGTAGAAATACGATTAAACTCATTTTTTTATAAAACATAGAATAAAGCATTCATAGCTTTAGTGTTTAAGGAAAACATTTTAATTTCAAAAACATCTCATTCAATCAATGGATTATAAGATTTTTGAAAACCACTTTCAACGGCATTCCACAAATCAAAATCCATAGAAATTAAAAAATTATCATTCATGTTTTTCAGTAAGTGTAGTCCATCCCATCGAGTGATAGAGTGACCCTCATGATTACTAGAAAAAGCCATTAAAACTCATTTGGGTGTTAAACCAATTGAGAGAACTTAGATCTGATACCAATTGTTAGAATAGTAATGGGCTTTCACAAAAAGATCCGATTTAAAAAAAGTTCGAATGAGAATTTGAATAAAAAATATATTTAACTTGAAAGTGTGAATAGAAGTAGTGAGTTAAGTAAATCAGTTAGCAATAACAAGAAAAAAGCAAGACAAGAAATGCAAACCGATTTATAGTAGTTCGGTCATCTCAGCCTATGTCCACCCCCAATTTTTCTTCTCTCAAGGCCACCAACTTTCACTATCGATCTTATTTCAATAGGCGAAGATTAACTACCTTTACAACCCTTTCTTCTTTTATCAAGCGTAGGATAGAACATTTACAAACTCTTTCACACAATACCTCACACCTCCTTAGAATAACAACTAAACTCATGGAGGAAGATACTCAAGAGTTTACAACAGTTTATCCTCAAGGATTCTTTCTCTTTTTCACTTTTTTTCTCACCCTTATTTGTTGCTTCATCAAGCAAGAATGAGTGAGGTACTTATAGACCCCCCATAGCTTCAAAATTAGAACCAAAATTTTAAATCCTTAATTTTTTAGGGTATTGGCGGTACTACCATCCAATAGAGCTGGGAATCTGAGCTTTAGTGATACTACCATCGGTTTAGGTGATACCACTACTGCTAGGTGGTACCACTATCGGTTGGTGGTGGTACCATATGCCTAAAACCCCGAAAAAGCACAAATAGTATTTTTCGACAATTTGGGCAATACCATCGCCTTAACCTGGTGGTACCACTACCTAGGTCATTTCCAAAACACTGAATTAGCTTTTCGCTAAGGTCAATTTAGTCATGGTTTAGGCCCAATAGGCTCTGAATCAAGTTGGCATTGTTTCAGCCCAATACCAGCTTAATTTAACTCTAAACGATCACGATAAGGCATAACCACTCAATCACATATCAAGCACAATCATGAAGCAATCAATACATTATCCAGCATTTCGATATGTCATCTAATCATCTGATACTTCATCCAAACCTCCGGCACATCGTCCTTAACTTTGGTGTATCGCCCGATCTATCGGCATGTTGACTTTCCATAACATCTCATCTCTTAACACAATACATGATCCTTCTAACCTGATGCCCAAACTCATGGCACAAAGTCCATCATTCAGTATGTCGACCAATCTTTTGGCCCGACATTCAATCTCTGACCTGGATCTTCTCTAGCCTAACATTTGATTCTCCTGCTTCGATAATTTGTCATGTGATGGTTTTTGTCCATGATCGAAGTCTTTCCTACGTCACTTATCTTAAAAATATATCAATTCATAAATTGATTTCATAATTAAAATTTAGAATTCAACAAGTTCCTCCCATTTTCATAGTTTTAGCTAATTTAATATATTATTTTTTTCTCTAAAAAATTATGCATTATATGAGTTGGGCAAAAAAAAGTTTTGTTGGACTCTAAACAAAGTTGTGTTGGGGAGGGCTAGCGTTTCTATTATTAGTAGTGGTGCCATATTTCCCACCATCATTTCTCTTGTTAAAGTAGTTGATGTCATTGGTGGAGATGACCACCTTCCTCAAAAGAGATGAAGCTCGATCCTGCATGTTGCTGAAGTAGGAGTTATTGTAATTTAACCAAAGGTGCCACAAGGATCAGTTTGTAAACCAAATGTAAGAGTTTACATTAGAAAAAAAAATTAGCACACATGGGAATCGTTTGCATGTGTGACAAGAGTTGGTTTGTGAGTGAGGATTTTAGAAATGTAACTAGACAAAGGGAGTATGTTGAGCAGGAGTTTCCAAAGAAAAATTTTGGTTTTGGGATAGAAGTTTAAACTCCATGTTGCCCCTTTGTTGTTCTCTTTTCTCCACAAGATTTAAGCATTTTCATAATAGCTTTACACTTGGAGTAAAGGACCACACCTAAGTCATCATCGGGTCTTCTAAAAATATAGATACTTTAGATTTTCTTTATCAAGAGGGGTGGAAAGATTATTAAAACTCTTGCTGATTCGAATGTTTCCAATCAAGGAGATTGGAGACAGATTGATTAGTCAGAAGAGTATCAGGATTGATTAGGGTAAGCCACTTAGAGATGGAAGCGTTGAAATTCATGAGTCTTCAATTATAGAGATGCTTCTAGATTGATTCTTAGTTTTAATATTGCAACTGAGTAAGAATATGTTTTTCAAAATGCTTTAGTCATATGGTTTTGGGTTAAAATTTTATAAATTTGGGTTTTCATATTTAGCAAGTATGATTTGGCTGGATCCAAAGAATATTTTCCTGATTGCGTAGCGGGATAGTTCTCTTTGCACAAATAAGTGGTTTTTTTTATGGCAAGGAGGTTATGGATGAAATTGATCCAAAAGGAGGGTTTTTTTTATGCTTAACCATCCAATAACGTTGGTAGAGACAGTCTGGTTCCAAATAATGAAATTAATCTTTTCTCTTTTTTCGTGAGGGTTTGGATTCAAAAGAAAATCTCTAAAATTTTTATTTATTCGGTTTTTGATTAGATATTTTTATGTTTGTAAGGAAGTGGGCAGCTATAGAGTTGACAATAGAGTTAAAAGGATAGTTTTTTGGGCTTGAGTCATCATTCGTTTAAACCAACATTGGATTCTTCAATAGCTTTGTCCACAAAAGAGTTTTGAAGGCTCATAGGAGTATGGGAGATGAATTAGTAAGTTATTGAGTATTTCATATGCTAATTGTCAGCCTTGATGTTGGGAAGCTTGGTAATTTTATGTCAAGTTTCAATATAACATATTTTAGGAAAATAAAGCTTTGATTTTTGTTGATTGACTTGAATTTTTGTGAGAGAAGAGTAGGTCAATAGAAATCTTTCAAATTAATGCAAGTGTTGTTAGAACATTTAAAACTAAGATATCATCCATGAACATCAAATGAGAGATTTTGATCTCTTCGATGTTGAATAGAATAATTTTCTTCTAGGTGAGAAGAGAAGAAAGTAATGATTGAGCGATGATGAATATGTAAAGAGAGAGGATCATCTCATCTGACATCACTCTTGTTTTTTAGAAGGTCTAGGATGATCCAGCTGATAGAAGATAGGATTAAGTTAGGATTTAGATATGATTTCCTTAACTGAATGAGGAAATGATGTAGGTTAGTTGAGGAAAATCCTTCTATTTTCATCTGTATAAATTGATGATGAATCAATTAACTCAATTGGCATTTCTTTACTTCTTTCTATTTCTAACATGGTATCAGAGCCCCTCTTTCTACAAGAGAGATTTCTCATTATCTTTCTTTATCGCTGTCCAATGATAGCTTTTATCTCTACCATCGACATCGGTGTCTTCGTCATCATCGGGTTCAACAGCTTCTATACCATTTGTCCGTGGACAACCTGATAGAACTCCAATAGGGTTGAGTCCTAATCTCTCTAGAAGTAGTCAATAAAACCTTGTGAGATTATAATAAAACCCCACCTAGCCACTTCTATCCTATAAAGAAGTGTGGTTAAGATTTAGATTGGGGCCTTAGGGTTTAGTCGTCATCGCCCCTTTTACTGGGCTGGTCAGCCAGGGTTTTCCCTTGCTTAGGTCGGCTATAGAGCCAACCTAGTCGTCACCTATTCCCTCTAAGGCAAGTAGACTATAGAAGGGGTAAAAGGATAAGTTTAGTTAGGCAAGCACTCCTAGGGCTAGGGTTTGGAGCCCTATATAAGCATGTAGCCTCCACCTCTTTTTATCAAGTAACCATCTATTTTATTTCAGCCTTGTGCCAAGTCTAGGAGGGAGGAACCCCTATAGCGTTCCAATGGTTGATCCCCCTCAAGAGTCAAAATCTATAGAGCTCCTTCTGAGGTTCTATCATCTGGTATTAGAGCAGCGATCTTGCTACCCCTATAGCCATCTCAGCTGCCTCCACCTTCCCATGCAATTCTCACAATTGCTGCGACATGCACCTCCACCTTCCATCCCAGCCGCAGATCAAATCAATATGCCGCTACCCCCTGCATTTGATTTGGAGATCTGGTATATTTTTATCATCCACGCCTCTTCAATATTGTAAGATCCTTTACCTTATACATTAAAGAATTTCTCTATATTTTATCCGCTATAAATTTTGTTCATCGTAAACGTCATCGTTGTTGCGAAGGTGAAACACTGCAGAAATTTTCAGTCACCTATTTGCCTTTTGAAACAAGGTTATTTCTTCTCCTTTTTGGCCAAAATTTTCATATAATTCCATAGATCAACTTAGCTTTCATCTGAGATTGATTTTTGGAAAAATTTCCTTCTAGAACCAGTTTTATTGTGCCTTCATTCATCATCACATAGTGCTAAAAATTTTACAATGAAGAATCTGCTCTCCGCATATTGGCATATTGAAACTGAACTATTGTTCATCCTTTTTGGCCAAAATTTTTACACAAATTCATAGATCATCTTAGCTTTCATTTAAGATTGATCTTTGGAAAAAAAACTCTTTTTGGATCCGGACTTATGACTAGAATTTTGTGATCTTGTTTGCAATAATTTTTCTACCATTTCACTGCCAAAATTTTCTTGATTCACATTACTACTACTGTCACCATATGAACTGAGATTCTGATATTAAAATTCTCCATAAATTTCTTAGATTTTTGTTAGAATTAACATCAAGAAATCGATGCTTCTTCAATGAGAATTCTGTTTGGTAGTATAGTATATACCGCAGCGATCTTTTATCAAAATTTTATCGGATCTCGCTGCCATCTTTTCCAGATTTGAGACTCCCCCTCTCATCTTCAATTCCTACTATTACTCCCCAGAAAAACCCTAACAAAACCACAGCCAAATAGCCATCTCAATTAGCCCTAACCGTAGCCTATTTCCTTATCGATCCACTTACCTTTTCAACCAACTTTCCTTATCAATACGCCTACCTTTGTTGCCATCTATCCCAGATCTAAAATCTATTTCCCTAACCTTCATCTACTACATCACAGTCCTAAAACCACACCAATTCGCAGCCTAAACTCCATAAAATCGTAGCCCCAAATCGCACCCAAAACAACTATAAACCGCACCCAAAAATCGAAGCCTTCGGTCCACCAACCTTTCAGCCGCCCAATCTCCCTTATCCCTTCAACCGTAACACACATCTTTCACTGCCCAACGCTGCCAACAGTGACCTCTTGCTGCCATCCTCATTAATCACAGCTAGTAGCGATCCTTGCGGCAAAAAGCTACCGGCAACGATCTTTCGCTGAAATCTATTTACATCGCAGCCCATAACAATCGTTCGCTGCCAACTATCTTGATCGCAGCTAGCAACAAATTAAACACAATAGCAATTGTCTCTCACTCCATACCGCTACTGCCCTCCTCTGCAACAGCCGTGTATAACGTTGCCCCATCTTCCTCCAATTGCAGTCGCACCCTTGCTGCAACCGACGCTACTTGTAGCCACAAAGTTGCACCGCAGCCGCAACCGACGTTGCTACTGCCCTCTTCTTCCTCCACCATCACTGCTGCCTTCTGACTCAGATCTCTTAGCTGCCATCTTTTGACCAATATCAGCCACCTAAAAAATCACAGCCTCGACGATAATGTAGCATCACCGCCGATGTTACTACTGTCATTTTCTTCCTCCATCGTTGTTGTTACCCTTCGCTACATTCCTCCACTTGGAGACTTCACCACCATAGCCCTGACATCACTGCCATTGCTGCCTTTAACCTAAAGATTGCAGCTACACTCTTTAATCGGTTTGATTTGACAGGTTGGAGATCCTTACGTCATGACATCGGTAGGCTTATTCGAAGCTAAATTGGAGGCTCTTGAGACACGTATAGATGTTAAATTACGTGCTCTCTTTGAGGAGTTTCGATTAGGCTGATCACTGAGCCCAATAAGATCACAATGTGATGCAAATTTAGATTGTAAAAAGAACCTTAGCGAAGAACTAGCGATGATCGGTCAAACCTCCACTATCCAAGAGTACTAAACTAGGTTTGAAAGGTTATCTAATCAATCTTATGATTAGTCTGAAAAATAGATATTGAGGACTTTTATTGAGGGCTTGAAGCCAGAGATTCAGGAAGAAGTTAAAGCGCGATAGTCGTACACACTTAAGGCAGCCATCTCCTTTGCGCAACATCAAGAGGAGCGATTGAACTATGAAGCTCGGAAGACTAGAGTTGCTCCCCGACCAGCAACACCAAATCTTTCACCACCTCCTACTGTCAACTAACCCCCTCAGCCACAGAAATTAACAAGAGAATACCTTCATGATGGATCGACAAAAGGCCTATGTGGGTAATGTGATAAACTGTGGAGCCTAGAACACAAATGTAAAAAGGAGACATCACTGATGATTGCACCCACTGAAAAACCCAAACTTGAAGATATGACTCTCAAGCCCAACGAGAAGGATACACCGGAACTGGCCACCTACACGGTCCCTACCTTGGCCGGCTACACCAACTTGCAAAAATTAAAGATCGAAGGGTTTCTCGAGTAGTAGTTCATCATCATCCTCATCGATGCTAGGAGCACACACAACTTCATGAGCAGTAAGGTTGTTGCCCACTTAATGCTCCAAAAAGAAGATTACAATGGGTTCGAAGTCAAGGTAGCTAACGGCCAAATTCTGAAGTACAACCAAAAGTGCCCGCGGGTAAAACTGATCCTACAGGAGCAAGATGTAGTTGCTAATTTTTTCCTCCTCCCTCTTGATGGTTTTGATATAGTGCTTGGCATTGTTTGGTTATCCATGATTGGAGATATTTTCTAGAATTTTTCGAAGCTAACTATGAAATTTTTCAGAAAATGAAAGCAAGTGATTCTAAGAGGGAGCCCAGCGACTACAACCACAACACAATACTTGGAGGGGGTACCAAAAGAAAAATCCAGTGGTTTCCCAATTTAAATTCAAGGGTTTCATAAGATTAAAAATAAGAACCCTCTCTCACAACTTGCTGAAATTTTGGGCGTCTCCACCAAACCGACCTGATTACCTCCTCTGAAGCTGTCCGACCCCCCTATGCTGAATGGGCCGAAACTTCTACCAATTGTTGCTCGGTTAGATTGCTTCCTATAACCTCAGAAAGTCAAAGAGAAAAGGGTCGTCCAAGAGATGATAGAGATATAGATTATTCGGCCATACTTATTTCCCGCTACTATACATCCCTACATCCTTTTCCCCGAAGATAAGCTACTTCTAAAGGGTTACATCCTGTCGAACACACCATGGTTGCTGATCTCAGGTGACTTCCAAAACTTTCCCTAGGATTGGACCATGATGCTTAAAGACTTCTTTGATGATGACCTCTGATCTATGGCCCAAGATCGCGAGAAAATTAAGCCCCTCCAGTGGCGAAATCAATAAAGGGGAAGGATCATTCGCAGGACTCAATGAAGCATGAACATCATCCCTCTCATTATAAAGAAAGATGCACCACCTTGGCCGAGTGGAACTATAGCCCTCACGACCACGATGTCATCCACACCAAATCGTGGCTAGATGTTTATTATTATAGCAGACACATCCAAAGTGGGGGTCAATATCATCCTCATGCAAGATGGCCAATAGCATAAAGAAGTGAAAATGGGCCCCGAAAAATCACCACTCTTACCCACCTCAGACTCAGATTTGGCTCACACCACTAGAGATTTTATCAAATGACAGCCCTCACTCCAAAAGAAGGCACGACTACTATTATAGAGCAACCACGTGATAGCCCATGCAAGAAAAAAACTTTTCCCTGACAAACGTCAGAGCAGAAGAAAGTTTCCTAAGAAAGATCAAGTCCTCTTTCATCTCCAGCTCCACCAACACGAAATTCAAGCCTTAAGAAAATGGTCTCCCTATTTCTTTGGACCTTGCAAAATTAGGGATAACATTGGGACCCTAACATAGAGGTCAGATCTGTGCACCATATTAAAATTATAGTTGATCCTCCAGGTATCCCAACTCAAATGAAAATTTAAAGATGATGACTCAGTTCAAATTCTTCCAACTGACACCCAAGTTTATGAGGAGCTGAAGACCCGGTTCCCAGAGTTCATGGACCCTCAGCCTTGAGAATAAGGTTGATTTTAAGAGGGCGGGTTTATTAAGACTTCAGTAGGGTTGAGTCCTAATCTCTCTAGAAGTAGTCAATAAAACCCTGTAAGATTGTAATAAAACCTCACCTAGCCACTTCTATTCTATAAAGAAGTGTGATTATAGTTTAGATTGGGGCCTTAGGGTTTAGTAGTCGCCGCCCCCTTTATTGGGCTGGTCGAGCAGGGTTTCCCCCTGCTTAGGTCGGCTATAGAGCCAACCTAGCCACCAGCTGTTCTCTCTAAGGCAGGTAGGTTATATAAGGGGTAAAAGGATAATTTTAGTTAGGCAAGCACTCCTAGAGCTAGGGTTTGGAGCCCTATATAAGTATGTAGCCTCCACCTCTTTTTATCAAGCAATCATTTATTTTTATTTTAGCCTTGTGCCAAATCTAGGAGGGAGGAACCCTTACAGCATTCCGAGGGTTGATCCCCCTCAAGGGTTAAAATCTATAGAACTCCTTTTGGGCTTCTATCACAACCTCGTTGCCAACCGCAGATACCCAAGGGTCATCTGCCGCCACCCTCCCGGACATCTTATGCTTCCTATGCTCCGAAGGCAACTCTCTCCTTATCGGTGCAGATCTACTTCTCCAGCAAGAGACAAGCACCGCTCATGATGCTATCGACGGTGCCCACTTTCTCCTCTACCGATGGTAGCCCTCTGAGGTCCGACGACCTGGAAGACCATCCTCTCCGTCATCTCCCTCCTCTGCTGTGCTGGAGTAGTTGCTCCACGTGATCCTCATCCTGTGGCATCTCTTCTTCGGCACCTGTTTGCCTCAAACAAGTCCAGCAACCTATGTGGTCCAGGTGGCACCACCTGCCTCTCCCATGGCGGATATGCTACCCCTTATTCATCTTAAATAGGTCCAGTGACCTCTACAGTCTCGGTGGCTCCAATCGCCTTCTTGCTGGCGTCTATATTTTTACCTCCGTCGATCCACCATCATCGACTCCTTTACCAAATACTTCTACGAAATTGCTGGCACCATTGCTTCACCGGTGCCCGTCGTTGTCTCCTCTACCGCCATTGCAACCTCCTCTATCGAGAGCTCCCGCGTCTTTCTTTTGCCTCCTCGGTCTGAAAGATGTCGAGGGCACCTCTTCCTTGGTGGAACCTGCTACCGCCATATTGGACAAGAACCAACACCATATCAATGTCGATCTCCCTGGCATCGTTCGATCCCCATCCCTCTCTGTTGTTCCGCCGACGACCTACAACGCCTGCTTCTCTCTTTTGTTGTCCGACGATAGCATCTTCCCTTCCTCTGTTTGGCGCTACCAACATCATCTCTTCTCCTTGACTGTGGGCGTGCTCTAGTCGCCCCCTCAAGCCCAGGGAGATCCTTCTCTCCGAGATCCTTCCATCTGTAGCCCAGTCTCGGCCGTAGCCCTGTCACTACTGCCACCACTGTGGCGGCCGCTACTCTCAATTGCCTCATGCCCGTAGACACCTCCGCCTCTGTAGCCACCGCCTCCGTCGCTACGAAAGCTCCCGTGTGCTACCTACCCCAGGCCTCCTCCTCAATCTAGCCACTTCTGCCGTCGGATATGATCTCCACAAACTGCTCCTCCCCTCCCAGCAACGCCCTCCTACTACTACCATAGTCGCTTCTAGGGCTGCCTAACCACTGCCTCTTCTTCCTCCCCTACCGCTGCATCCTCTGCTTCCTTCGGCCTTTTCCTCCATCAGTCGCCCGTCGCTCCCAGCTGAGTCCTCCACTGCAGCAACTACTCCCAGCTGATGCCATCTCCCCATTTGTTGCCGCAGCCACTCCCAATTAGCGCCCGCCCTTTTCCAGTCACCTTGTTGTCATTTTCTACAGCAATCATAAAAAAAATAAAAAAATGCAGAGGAAAAAGAGAGAAACAGAAGAAGATGAAGGGCATCACTGCTGCATCTTTCTCCCCTCGCTTCCATCCTTTACTGTCACCTTCTCGTCAAGTGAGATCCTTCTATCCGCTGCCCCTACTCGACTGCATCATGGCCTTCTTCCATGACAGTTGGCCCCAGCCCTATCATTTCTCCACTCTGCTATCCAATGACAGCTTCTTACCTTTCTTTCAACATTGCCAGCATCTTCTTCCGCAGTGCAACAGAAATCGAGCATCCTCTACTTCTTCTGCTGTAGTCATTGAACCTCCTCTTTCTACCATCGAGATCCCCTTGCTTTCGTTGTCCAGCGATAACTTCTGCTTCATCTATTCTACTGCGTTTGTCCCGTGTCAGATTTCCTCTTCCTGCTATGCCTGCATCCTCCTTCTCAGCCAGGCTTACATAGCCACCAAAGTCAACTACCGTCATATCTTCACCGTGGTTGATAACATAGCTGTAACATCCCTCGTTTGTGAAGAAATATAGTTTATGTTATTGCTAAGACTTAGTTATAAAAATTTGAGGACCTGTTTGTAAAATCCAAAGGACCTACTCGTAAATATTAATAATAGAAGGACTAAAGTGCAAAATATACTACACAGCAAATCTCCACCGCCTCTACATAAAAATCTCCACCGCCTCTGCATCTCCACCGCCTCTTCATTCCTTAAGAAGACCTGAGAAGACTTGAGTCGGTGAGGAAAAGAAAACAAAAAAAAAAAAAGAGAAGGAAGAGGAGGAAACAAACATTGATTTGGGGCTTAGGGTGTTGTTTGCTCAAAATCCATTCATTTTAGATCAAAGGTAAGTGTTCTATCCTATTTCTTTATCATTGTTGTTTTGCCTTGCATTCCAAAATAAATTGTTGTAAAATCCGAAATCTGTTTTGTGGGTTCCAAAGATTCCAAAACTTGAATCGGAAAATTGATTATAGTTCTGACCTTTCTGCCTTGTTCTTGCTCTAGATTACTGTACTGATTTCTGATTGTAGTGAAACTATAGTTGTAGGAATCTAGACTGAATGATCTTTCTTTTGACACTAGACTTGAAATATTTGGAGTTCGATAGCCTGATTAAACATTTGTTTCAAGTGGTACTAGGAAATCTGTAAAATAGAGTTTGCAGTTTTTAACCTTTTGTCACTAAATTAGGTAGAACTCCCTGTTGAAGTCTATGATTTATATAAAACTTACTTTTTGATAATTTAGACTGAGAAACCTTTGTTTTGACACTATACTTGAAATATTTGGAGTTCGATAGCCTGATTAAACATTTGTTTCAAGTGGTACTATGAAATCTGTAAAACAGAGTTTGCAGTTTTTAACCTTTTGTCACTAAATTAGGTAGAACTCCCTGTTGAAGTCTATGATTTATATAAAACTTACTTTTTGAGAATTTAGACTGAGAAACCTTTGTTTTGACACTATACTTGAAATATTTGGAGTTCGATAGCCTGATTAAACATTTGTTTCAAGTGGTACTATGAAATCTGTAAAATAGAGTTTGCAGTTTTTAACCATTTGTCACTAAAATTAGGTAGAACTCCCTGTTGAAGTCTATGATTTATATAAAACTTACTTTTTGAGAATTTAGACTGAGAAACCTTTCTTTTGACACTAGACTTGAAATATTTGGAGTTCGATAGGCTGGTTAGACATTTGTTTCAAGTAGTACTATGTAAGTCATAAAACAGAGTTTTTTGTCTATTCTCACTTCATTCATGTGAAAGTTCAATTCATGCTAGAGTTCCCTCTTGAAGTGAGTTTTATATGATTGCTCTCACTTATTTTATGCTCTTAAGCGTTAGTTTATGTCCCACTATATGATTCTGTATAGGCGAATGCATGTTTCGTTGTTTCGCATGTGCTTCCAATGCATACCAATTTCATTGTTCACACATCCTTTTATACTCCGGTGTTTGTGGGATAATATGAACCTTTGCCAGTAATGGTAAAGGGAGTTATGCTTTGAGCCCGCGATGCTCTGCCGGCCCCTTCTGACTTCACCCAGACGTGGGTGGATGGAGCTCCTAGACGTGGGAGACTTCTGTTCTGGTGGTCATTCAGAAATGGATGAATCATATTCTGTCTGTATCCCACTTCACCCTCTGTATTTTTGATATGATATCCAAGGTATTGCTTGTGAGTTAATTTATGTGCTTTGGATAAAACCAAGGATGGAATGTCCGTCATGTTTGTTCTGATTTATGAATCTACTGTTCCTTGTTTGTTTTCTGATACACTCTAAAACTTACACCTTTGACATGTTGATACTTGCTGAGCTTTGTAGCTCATTCCGTTGATGCTAATTTTTTAGATTAGCTTATCATACTGAAGTGTTTGAAACTAGGCGGAGGCAGTGGAAAGCTAGAAGGTTTTGGGCAAATCGTATAGCAGTTGATATGTTTTGATTGTATAAGAAATTCCTAATGTTTCATGAAATGTTGTTGGTAGATGTTGAAGTGTGGATTTAAATACCTCTCATGTTTAGCATTTTGGAACGTCAAGTTAAACTTGTATCACAATATGGACATTGTGGTAGTTGTTACTTTTGTGATCAGATAGATTTCCACTCGTGTGGATTATGTTGTGGTTAGTGTTTAGTTGAGTTAGTTATAACTCACCAAGTGATGTGATGTATGATTATAAACTGCCCAAGTTTTTTTTAGTATCCTCAAATGTTTGGTTGGATCCTGGATAAATTATGTTGTGTCTAAAATTATCAATTTATGACATGGTCACACCTCTCGAAGGGGGGGGCGTGACAGAGGTGGTATCAGATCTTATAATTTGAGGATCATTACGATAGTTGTATTGTGTTGATAAGCTAAATGTGTAAGATATT
Source organism: Ensete ventricosum (assembly GCA_029747655.1). Classification (NCBI taxonomy): domain Eukaryota; kingdom Viridiplantae; phylum Streptophyta; class Magnoliopsida; order Zingiberales; family Musaceae; genus Ensete; species Ensete ventricosum. The sequence goes on along the minus strand of JAQQAF010000003.1, from coordinate 30,195,388 downwards.
TTGAGGTTTGGTAACTTTATAGAATGATTGACAAAAAAAAAAATTTCGCTCTTGATGTTTTTAGGAAGCAAGTATGATGAGGTCATCGGATTCTCCCGGTACATCGACTTCTACTCAGTTGAGTGGGATTATGAGGACCCTTGAGACTATGACACATGTTATGCAACAACAAGTCCAACAAGGAGGAAATGCTAAAGCAGGGACATCAACTCAGATTGAATTGGGAATAGAACAGTTCAAAAAGCTTAATCCTCCAAGTTTCAGCGGTGAACCTGATCCAATGGTGGCGAAACAATGGGTGATGCGGATAGAGAAAATATTTGACGTCTTAAATTGCCCTGATGATCAGAAGGTTTCTTTTGCCACCTTTATGTTAGATGGGGAAGCTGAACATTGGTGGAGAACAATAAAGAGAATTTCCGAAATTAGACATGAGCTTATTACTTGGAAGGTATTCATGGATAAGTTCAATGATAAATATTTTTCAGATTGTATCAGAGAGCAGAAAGAATTGGAGTTCTTAAATCTTATTCAAGGAACTTTGACCGTAGCGAAATATGAAGCTAAATTCACTGAACTCTCGAGATTTGCCACTCATATGACCGATGATGAATCTAGAAAGGCTAAAAGATTTGAGAGAGGTCTAAGACTGGCAATAAGGAGTCGGATTTCAGCTTTAAAACTTTCAACATATGCTGATATGGTAGAAAGGGCTTTGATAATCGAAAGAGACTTAGGGGAGATTCAGGAAATCAGGGGTAAGAGTGGTAAAGATAGGTTTATCAGCAAAAGTAAGAGCGGAAATGAACTCGAGAGCAGTAACAAGAGGATCAAAATGTCTAATTCTGGAAAAGAAAAGCCGCCGCAGAGGACTCAATCATGTACAAAGTGTGGGTTAAATCATGAAACAAGCCAGTGTCGTTGGGTGACTGGAGCTTGTTTTGCTTGCGGGGAGTTAGATCATCAAATAAAAGCTTGCCCATTGAAAAAGAAGAAAGAACCACTGCCTCTGAGATCATCAGCCCATGCTAGAGTATATGCCATCACGGAACAGGATTCTCGAGCCTCTAAGTCAGTGGTTGAAGGTATTATTCACGTTTCTAATAGAAATGCAAGAGTTTTATTTGATCCTAGCTCCAACCTGTCTTTTGTTTCACAATATTTTGCTTGCCACTTGGGCATTCAACCTAGACCACTGGATTCTGTAGTATATGTAACTACAGCAGTTGGGGAGTCTTTGACAACAAACTTGTTCTATCCATCATGTTTAATTTCTATCGGAGAACATGAACTCCTTGTTGATCTAATTCTCCTAGAGATTCAAGGTTTTGATATTATACTTGGCATGAATTGGTTATCTTCTTATCATGCTAGTATTGATTGCTATACAAAACTAATCACCTTTTGCATACCCAATCATCCCATCTTTTATTTCAAGGGTATTAGGCATGATTCACCTCCTTGCTTGATATCGGCACTTCAAACTCATCGGCTTATGCAGAAGGGTTGTTCTTGTTATAGTATAAGTGTAAAGAAGTGTTCAAATCAAGAAGCTCATCTACATGAGATTCCTGTGATCAGAGATTTCCCTGATGTATTTCCAGATGACTTGCCTGGACTACCACCAGACAGAGAGGGTGAATTTGCTATTGATTTGGTTCTTGGGACTACCCCAATATCCAAGCCTCCCTACCGAATGGCACCACTCGAGCTAGAGGAATTGAAGAAGCAACTCCAAGAACTATTGGATAAGGGTTTTATTCGACCCAGTGTTTCACCGTGGGGTGCTCCGGTTCTGTTAGTTAAGAAGAAGGATGGAACATTTCGGCTTTGTATCGATTATAAACAATTGAATCAGGTGACTATAAAAAACAAGTATCCTCTACCTAGAATTGATGATTTGTTTGATCAATTACAGGGTGCACAAGTATTTTCTAAGATTGATTTGAGGTCGGGTTACTATCAATTGAATATCAAGAAGGACGATATCCCTAAAACAGCTTTTAGAACTCGATATGGTCACTATGAATTCGTAGTAATGCCTTTTGGCTTGATTAATGCCCCTGCAGTTTTCATGGAATTGATGAATAGAATATTTCAGCCACTCTTGGATACATACGTAATCGTATTCATTGATGACATATTAGTGTATTCAAAGAATAATCCAGAGCATGAAGAACACTTGAGGAATGTATTATCCATCCTAAGAGAAAAGAAGTTGTATGCAAAGTTCAGCAAATGTGAGTTTTGGTTAAATGAAGTTACTTTCTTAGGCCACGTGATTTCAGGCCAAGGCATTTCTGTCAATCCAAAGAAAGTTGAAGCCATAGTAAAGTGGGAAGTACCAACAAATGTAATAGAAGTTAGAAGTTTCTTGGGTATGGCAGGTTATTACAGGAGATTTATGGAGGGATTTTCTCAAATTGCTAATCCCCTCACCAAGCTAACTCGAAAGAATATAAAATTTAAATGGGGTGATGATTGTGAACAATGTTTTCAGGAGTTAAAAAGAAGATTGACTAGTGCCCCTATTCTCACAATTCCCTATGGCGATGAGGGATTTGTAGTTTACACCGATGCTTCAAGGAAGGGCCTTGGATGTGTTCTAATGCAAGAAGGGAAAGTGATTGCTTATGCTTCTAGACAACTGAAAAGTTATGAATTAAATTATCCAACACATGATTTAGAGTTAGCAGCAATTATTTTTGCACTGAAGATCTGGAGACATTATTTATATGGGCGAACATTTGAAATCTTTACTGATCACAAGAGTTTAAAGTATATCTTTACTCAAAAAGAGTTAAATATGAGGCAGCGAAGATGGATAGAACTATTAAAGGATTATGATTGTACCATCAGATATCATCCAGGTAAAGCCAATGTTGTAGCCGATGCACTTAGTCGAAAATCTGCAAACTTTATGGCGAGTTTGGTTGTGAAGCAGTGGGGGTTATTGAAAGAAAATTGTGATGCGAATACTATCAGAAATAAGCAAGACTCGATGATATTGATGGCCTCTATACATGTTCAATCTGATCTCATTCAAGAAATTAAAGAAAGACAACTACAAGATCCACGTTTAATCTCTTTGAGGAAGGAAGTAGAAAGAGGATCAAAACCGGGATTTCAAGTTTCAGAGGACGGCCTATTGAGACTGGGGAATAGAGTATGTGTCCCCGATGATCCAAATCTTAAGGATCAAATTTTGAAGGAAGGTCATAATTCCAAGTTCACCCTACATCCTGGTAGCACTAAAATGTATAAAGACCTTAAAAGTCACTACTGGTGGGAAGGCATGAAGAAAGAAATTACGATATATGTTTCAAAGTGTTTAACTTGCCAACAAATCAAGGTTGAACACCAGAGACCTGGAGGGTTATTACAACCTTTAAATATTTCAGAATGGAAATGGGAATGTATCACCATGGATTTTGTTTCAGGTTTACCTAGAACCTCCAGGAAGCATGATGCTATATGGGTGATCGTTGATAGGTTAACCAAATCTGCACATTTCCTACCAATCAATATGACATATTCTCTAGACAGGCTGGTTGATTTATATATTGGTGAAATAGTAAGACTTCAAGGAGTTCCAAAGGAGATCATTTCTGATAGAGACCCCAGGTTTCTTTCTAGATTATGGAGAAGATTACAGGAATCTATGGGCACAAAAGTTAAGTTTAGCACTACTTATCACCCTCAAACTGATGGCCAATCAGAAAGAACAATTCAAACACTAGAGGATTTACTTAGAGCCTACATTATTGATTGGAAAGGTGAGTGGGATAAAGATATTTCTCTTGTTGAGTTCACCTATAATAATAGTTATCATTCGAGTATTCAGATGGCTCCTTATGAAGCTTTGTATGGGCGAAAGTGCAAAACGCCTATTTGTTGGGAGGAAGTTGGCGATAGAAAGTTGTTAGTACCCGACAAGGTACAGGAGACTACTGAAAAGATTTAGATTATAAGAGAAAGGCTAAAGACTGCTCAGAGTCGTCAAAAGAGTTATGCTGATAACAGACGACGAGAAATTGAGTTTCAAGTAGAAGATTTCATTTTCTTGAAGGTTTCTCCTTCCAAGGGCGTGATAAGATTTGGAAAGAAGGGAAAGTTAAGCCCCAAGTATATTGGACCTTTTGAGATTCTTGAGAGGATTGGTTCTGTCGCTTACAGGATCGCCTTACCACCATCTTTATGTCATGTTCATGATATATTCCATATTTCAATGCTCAGAAAGTATATTCATGACCCTTCTCATATCATTCAGTATGAGCTGCTGATAATCGATGAAGACTTATCTTATGTGGAAGAGCCCCTACAAATTATTGATAAGAAAGAAAAAATCTTAAGGAATCGGATCATTCCCTTAGTGAAAGTGAATTGGAGGCATCATTCTATGAATGAAACTACTTGGGAGCTAGAGGAGGAAATGAAGAAAACATTTCCTCATCTTTTCGCCGATAGAGGTATGATAAATTTAGAGGACTAAATTTTTATTTAAGGGGGGAAGAGTGTAACATCCCTCGTTTGTGAAGAAATATAGTTTATATTATTGCTAAGACTTAGTTATAAAAATTTGAGGACCTGTTTGTAAAATCCAAAGGACCTACTTGTAAATATTAATAATAGAAGGACTAAAGTGCAAAATATACTACACAGCAAATCTTCATCGCCTCTACATAAAAATCTCCACCGCCTCTGCATCTCCACCGCCTCTTCATTCCTTAAGAAGACTTGAGAAGACTTGAGTCGGTGAGGAAAAGAAAACAAAAAAATAATAATAATAATAAAGAGAGAAGGAAGAGGAGGAAACAAACATTGATTTGGGGCTTAGGGTGTTGTTTGCTCAAAATCCATTCATTTTAGATCAAAGGCAAGTATTCTATCCTATTTCTTTATCATTGTTGTTTTGCCTTGCATTCCAAAATAAATTGCTGTAAAATCCGAAATCTGTTTTGTAGGTTCCAAAGCTTCCAAAACTTGAATCGGAAAATTGATTACAGTTCTGACCTTTCTGCCTTGTTCTTGCTCTAGATTACTGTACTGATTTCTGATTGTGATGAAACAATGGTTGTAGGAATCTAAACTGAATGATCTTTCTTTTGAAACTAGACTTGAAATATTTGGAGTTCGATAGCCTAATTAAACATTTGTTTCAAGTGGTACTAGGAAATCCGTAAAACAGAGTTTGCAGTTTTTAACCTTTTGTCACTAAATTAGGTAGAACTCCCTGTTGAAGTCTATGATTTATATAAAACTTACTTTTTAAAAATTTAGACAGAGAAACCTTTGTTTTGACACTATACTTGAAATATTTAGAGTTCGATAACCTGATTAAACATTTGTTTCAATTAGTACTATGAAATCTGTAAAACAGAGTTTGCAGTTTTTAACCTTTTGTCACTAAATTAGGTAGAACTCCCTGTTGAAGTCTATGATTTATATAAAACTTACTTTTTGAGAATTTAGACTGAGAAACCTTTGTTTTGACACTATACTTGAAATATTTGGAGTTTGATAGCCTGATTAAACATTTGTTTCAAGTGGTACTATGAAATCTGTAAAATAGAGTTTGCAGTTTTTAACCTTTTGTCACTAAAATTAGGTAGAACTCCCTGTTGAAGTCTATGGTTTATATAAAACTTACTTTTTGAGAATTTAGACTGAGAAACCTTTCTTTTGACACTAGACTTGAAATATTTGGAGTTCGATTAGCTGGTTAGACATTTGTTTCAAGTAGTACTATGTAAGCCGTAAAATAGAGTTTTTTGTCTATTCTCACTTCATTCATGTGAAAGTTCAATTCATGCTAGAGTTCCCTCTTGAAGTGAGTTTTATATGATTGCTCTCACTTATTTCATGCTCTTAAGCGTTAGTTTATGTCCCACTGTATGATTCTGTATAGGCGCATGCATGTTTCGTTGTTTCGCATGTGCTTCCAATGCATACCAATTTCATTGTTCACACATCCTTTTGTATTCCGGTGTTTGTGGGATAATATGAACCTTTGCCAGTAATGGTAAAGGGAGTTATGCTTTGAGCCCGCGATGCTCTGCCGGCCCCTTCTGACTTCACCCAGACGTGGGTGGATGGAGCTCCTAGACGTGGGAGACTTCTGTTCTGGTGGTCATTCAGAAATGGATGAATCATATTCTGTCTGTATCCCACTTCACCCTCTGTATTTTTGATATGATATCCAAGGTATTGCTTGTGAGTTAATTTATGTGCTTTGGATAAAACCAAGGATGGAATGTCTGTCATGTTTGTTCTGATTTATGAATCTACTGTTCCTTGTTTGTTTTCTGATACACTCTAGTTTGTTCTGATTTATGAATCTACTGTTCCTTGTTTATTTTCTGATACACTCTAAAACTTACACCTTTGACATGTTGATACTTGTTGAGCTTTGTAGCTCATTCCGTTGATGCTAATTTTTCATATTAGCTTATCATACTGAAGTGTTTGAAACTAGGCAGAGGCAGTGGAAAGCTAGAAGGTTTTGGGCAAATCGTATAGCAGTTGATATGTTTTGATTGTATAAGAAATTCCTAATGTTTCATGAAATGTTGTTGGTAGATGTTGAAGTGTGGATTTAAATACCTCTCATGTTTAGCATTTTGGAACGTCAAGTTAAACTTGTATAACAATATGGACATTGTGGTAGTTGTTACTTTTGTGATCAGATAGATTTCCACTCGTGTGGATTATGTTGTGGTTAGTGTTCAGTTGAGTTAGTTATAACTCACCAAGTGATGTGATGTATGATTATAAACTGCCCAAGTTTTTTTTAGTATCCTCAAATGTTTGATTGGATCCTGAATAAATTATGCTGTGTCTAAAATTATCAATTTATGACATGGTCACACCTCTCGAAGGGGGGGGCGTGACAATAGCGGTCTCCTTCCTTTAGATTTATTGACATTGGTTCAAGATCTACATCCTTCACAAGAGCTTAATCTTACGGGGGCATGATAGTCCAATCTAATCAGATTTTTAAACTTGACTCTAGTAGAATCATATGCTCTTTCTCAGCTAGGCTAACATCACCGTCAAAGTCAACCTTTGTTAGGTCTTCATTGTAGTTGATAACACAATGGCTTCCTTCTCAACTAGGTTGACATCGTCGTCGAAGTCAATCGCTATCAGCTCTTCATCGCGGTTGACATGAGCTCGATCTTGCAGGGCCATGATAGAAGATAGGATTAAGTTAGGATTTCGATATGATTTTCCTAATTGAATGAGGAAATCACTTAGGTTAGTTGAGGAAAATCCTTCTATCTTCACTTATATAAATTGATGATGAATCAATGAACTCAATGGGCATTTCTTTACTTCTTCCTATTTCTAACATCAGCATCATATCACATTATGTCAAATATCTAATAAGTTTAACACATCAATCGGGCTTTCTATCTCTTTAATACAAGCTATGTTGATAAGGACCTCCGTTTGACAAAATAGTATAATAGCTTCTTGCATTAATAATCACTTACTCTCACTAGTTACGAGGAACTTATTATAAAAAACCATAGGTGTATTTCGCAATATCACATTGACTTAATGCATAATATTCATGTTGCTTCTCAAGTCCCTTAATTCAACTCACTTCGGTTAGCTTTTATGCAACGCCCCTATGTGGTTTCTGTAGAAGAATCTCAGTTTCGGACTCTATGGCTTTCAATGAGCTCGAGCACTAGATTCTAGTTGTCTTTGAACTCCTTTCATGTCAAACAACCACTATCTGGTGTGACACTTCCCTTGTTGCGATAAAAATTAATAAACATCAAACAAACATTACTAGTTCATATTAAGATATGATTTCACATGACTATTAACGCTATTAAAACTCTAAATATTAATTCTTATCTAACATTAAATTTAGTTGAAGGTTCTAATAGATCTGATATACAAATCCAATAAACTGTCATGTCTTTATGTGCCCAACAACTGTCATGTCATAATAGTCCGATTATCTTTCGGACATAGGACTCATGAATTCAATCATCAATCATGACACGAGATTTGGGTTTGGTATTCGTGCTAGCTCTACAGAAATGCTGGTCATATCCAAGACTATTTATCTAGACTAGTTCCTTTGTTAAAGGACCAATCAGATCCATTTCTGAATTAGTACAACTATTAATAGGATTCGAGATATATTCAAATATAAAATCAAAATTACCTAAGTTGATTTTAGTATGGGTTTATATTGTTGTTATCGCAATTCTATTAAGTCTCCATGGGTCATTAGTCAATCTGTATGTCTAATTAAAAACATTTAAAAATAATTTAAGATTATATGAATGATTTAAAGATATTTAAAATTTAAAATAAATGTTGTAAAAAATTGAATGATAGATAAATATAAGCAAAAAAATGTCATAGCCTTATCTAGGCCAATAAAGACGTGAGAAACATAATTATTTGTCCATGTCAATTATTCAACAACACTATATATATATATATATATAACACATTAGATTATGTAATGTTATTTAATATATATTACATATCTAATTTAGTAGGATTCTTTTAGAGATTATCTTGATGGGAGAGACTATCATAATTATCATTCTAGATCCATTGCTTTCATCAATAATGATGAGACATCTTAGAGATGAACAACTAGTTATTTAAATTACAAATCTATTCTCAATCTCCCTTAGTCCATAATCTATCGCTCATAGTAGTCTTGTGAAGAATAAGAAAATAGGAGAATATGAGTCTAATTCTTCTTATATATTTCTATCGTTACAGCTTTTTGATCCAACGATGGAGTGCTTGTAAATCAAATAGATTTTTTGAATGACATCAAAAGGTACATATCATAAATTTGATCTATCGTTATTTGATTTCAGTTTTTGGTATTAAATTTTTTTGTATAACAGTAGCATAAGTATGATTTTTATGCTTACAATTAATATTAGAGTCATATTTTTTAAATCAAATACCTTAGATCTGTTTATTAGCACCCTTCGCTTGCGAAAATGTATTATTCAATTTTAAATTATGATGCTTGACCGATTCATTTGTATTGTTGATAACACCCTCGATTAGTCCCACATCTGAAGTGGGCAAGATTAAGATTGGCTTATAGGGTCTAATGAGTGTATACTATCAATTTTAGCTTAAGTATCTTTGGCTAATGGTTTGGGTTAAATAAAATTGATAGGTCAATTAATCTATCAGACTAGGGTCGTCACATTTGGTATCAGATAGAGTAGGCGATGACCATACATTACAATGAACGGATGCCTCATTTGGTATCAGATAGAGTAGGCGATGACCATACATTACAATGAACAGATGCCTCGCACAATCGTGGAGAAAAAAATATAATAAGGTTTCATTTATTGAAATTATTATTTTCCCTTATAAATATTTTAATTATAATTTATATTTATTTAATAATTCTACCCTCCATAAATTATATTTTTTATTATATATCCCAAAATTATAATTTTACTATTCATAAATTAAAGTTTAACTTATGTCCTCAATTATAAAATTGACCAATTTAATATATTTTAATAAAAATTTGATCGTGCTTCATCGTTGTATTTTGATTACCTAATGGATTTAGATTTGATCAATTAAGTCTTGATAAAATATAAAAAAGGTTAAATTTTAATTAAGTTTTAACTTTGATCAATTTTAATTTTTCACTGTCTTAACTCGATTGATATTTAACCCATTTTGAGCATGTCCAATTAAATAGGGTTGATTGTCATACAAAATTAAAAACTGTAAGTTATAATTTTTTATAGTTTTATCATATAACATATTGATAAATTTTTACATGTGATAATTAAACTTTAATTATTATTCTTGGATATTTGTTTAGTTTTTCATATGTATATCTTTAAAATTACAAAATAATATTTATTTTTTATACAAAGGTATGATTTATATTTTATCATGATTATATTTATCATATGAGTTCTTATTTATGCTGATTAATATTTAATAATTAATTTTTTTTTAACATGAATTAGATTACAGGATACTTAGTGAATATTATTTGTAACTTATATTCTTAAGTCTTATTTAATCGGTAGTTGCCAAAGTAACCTAGGATGGTATAATTATGAGATTTAAATTATAATAAATATTTTATTATTTATAAAATATTTTAAATTATATTTTATACTATTATATTGGTCTTGTAGTCGTTAAAGTGGCCTAGACTAATAACTTAAAAGAATATATTAAAAATATTAATCCTAATTGATATTAAGAAAATAATATTCAAAATGTCACATATAATTTGGAGAGCTAGATATTTTCAAGGGAGAATCTACTTAGATGTTGTAGGATAATACTATTTTAGATGTTTTTATAGTTTAGGGTTGCATACTTAAATATAGCACTATTGGTCATAGTCATCCATAAAATATTTTTGAATGAACATTGGAAATATTTATATTTTATCTAAGGGTGAAATATGGATGATATCAATAATTTATCATATTTTAGAAAACTTAAATTATTAATATTATTTTGTATTTTATAGTGGTACTTTCTTTTATACACTCTCATGCTTCTAGTGTCTTTGTATTCTTTAGTTTAAATTATTCAGAATTATTAAAGCTTGTACAATTCACATAGGATGTATTAGATTTTGACATAGTATTGATTGTTAGAAGACCTTGAAACTTGATCGATGAAAGCACTATTGAAAAAATTAATAAAATGAATGGTGGGGAAAGATCTAATAGACTTAGTTTTAATGTTTATAAGAATGACAATTGTGAATAACATAGAAAACTTTATTACTATCTACAACTAGCACACAAGGATATTTAAGGACTATAAAAGATAAATTTAAGGATTGACACATTAATGAATGAACTGACTATGATTTATAATGATGTCACTCTAAGGATTTAGGATTACATGCAGGGCTACAAAACTTAAAGCATTAAACATGAATGTTAATAAGTATTTCCTTATATGGTTCTTTTTTAAGTCTCTTCCTTCTTAGTTTAGATCATTCAAGATTCACTATAATATAAATAAGGATAAATAAAACTTGAATGAGCTAACTAGTATATATATTCAGAAAGAATTAAGATTAAGACATGAAAGATCTCAGAATATTTTTTACTACTACTTAAGGAGCTAGTAGAAAGAAAAAAAAGTTGAAACCCATTATCATATTCATAAGTCATGAAAAGTAATGATTCTAAAAGATGATATGATATTATAGAAAAAAGAGTTAATATCGATAGACCATAATAGTATCTAGGAACTTGTTAAATAAAGTGGGTCTACAAGATAAAACGTGCCTTAAGGGTATTATTGAACGATATATGTTAGACTTATAGAAGTAGAAGAGTGGATGGAAAGGGGGAAGGGGGGGGGGGGGGGGGGGGGGTGGTGGAAGGCGTGGGTGTGGAATAAAGATAGGATGTTTTCTTTTTTTTATATTGAATATTTTTACTTTAAAAGTTTTTATAATTACTTTTTATTGGATGGTGTCTCCTTTATTATTCTCATATTTTTGCTTAAAAATAATTTATTTTACTTAACTAAGTTACATTGGATCATAGAACATATTTTTTAAAAAAATCTTAATTTTAATAATTATTATCATAATTTTTAAAATAAAAATTGATACTAATCATATTAGAATTATGTCATAATAATTCTATGAAAATTTAAGTTGGTTTAGTAAAAATTAATTATGTCACACTTGAAATTGGATTAAGTTACACTCAATTAAAATATCGGTTTTAAAAAATCTTAAATTTTGATAATCAATGATAATAAAATTATAGAAAGTATTTAATCATTATAATTATACAAAGTAAGAATCATAATGGTTTAGTGAGAGTTTGAGTTGATTTAATAAAAGTTGATGAAGTTACATTGCAAATTGAACTAAATTACACTCAGATCATAGATTTTGTTAAAAAATATCTAATTTTGGTGCTAATAATCTCTGAATGATGGCGAAGTAATTTTGGTGAAAGTTTAAATTAGGATAGTGAAATTGGCCAAAGTTACACTCCAAATTAAACTAAATTATATTTTTGATAATTTATTATCCTAAAATAAAAAATAAAAAAATAATACTAATCATCTTAAAATCATGCCCTAGTGATTGTATGAAATTTTGGATTGGTTTAGTAGAAGTTGATTGAGTTATACTCAAAATTGCTTAAGTTACATAGTATCAATTCAAAAAATTATAAATTATGGTAATTATTTAATATAAAATATAAAAATGATATTAATCATATCCTAGTTGCTTTGTTAAAGTTTTGGTTGGCTAAGTGAAACTTGACCTAAATTATACTTGAAATCAAACTAAATTATATTCTATTGTAGAACCTATTAAAAAAATATCTAATTTCAATTACCTTTGATTCGTGAACATTTTATGATTTATAAAAAAAAATGCCTCAGGTTAAAATGAATAGTGGTGTCATCCGAAAAAAATAAATAGTTAGAATATTTTGGTTAAATATTCTTTTTAATATAATTTAAAATTCATAAAATTTATGTAAACATTAATTGAGTAATTTTAATTATAACAAAGAATGACATAGGTTGATGATAGGATCCTAACTACGTCATGTCCTAATCAATTGAGTCAAGTCCATATATTGAGTCTTATTGGTCAGTCTAGACCTGACATTGAGTTGGCTAGGAGATGAATCCTAGCAGGATTAGGATTCAGCTGAATTGGAGCTTAATTAAGAATATGAGTTGGAGCAGAGTCAAGATCCTAGCCATGATTGTAATCAATCCTAATTGTCCACCCACCTTGATTGGGAAAGTGTTAGAACCCCAAAGAATTTTAAGGCTTGGTTGATCTATGTAGGGGATCGGCCCACCTTGGATGTTATATGGGTTCCTCCCTCTAGGTAGTTAGCCAATTGGCTGAAAAAATATTGATCTATTGCTTGAAGAAAAGGGGGCGGCTACAAGTACTTATATAGGGCTCAAAACCCTAACCCTCATGAAAGACTCCAACTCCTAGTAAAACTCCTAATCTAAAACCCTAGCCGCCACTTTCCCTAACCCTAGCCGACTCTCAAAAGCATAGTGGGTGGCTACTAGATATGGTGTAGATGCTTGGATGAGGGTTTAGTTACAATCTCGACTTGATTGACCCTATTTGACTCTAACTCCTAATCAAACTTTGATTCAGCCGAATCCTAATCTTACTGGGATTTGGTCTAATTTATTATAATTGACTCAAGATCTCCTCCTAGTCGACCTAATGTCAGGTCCAGGCCGACCAACAAGGCCCAATCTAATGAATCGACCCAATCGATCAGGACCCAACTCAGCTAGAATCCTAACAGACCTGCCCTCTTCAAACCAGCCTTGTCCTCAAGGCTAAGACTCCATGACTTCGGGTCCCAATCTATAATTCTTCATAAGGCTCCCTCGTGGCTCCTGTAGTAGGTGCATCATGATCCTGCGGTTCAATATTATCTTGTATCTTCTTATCAGTAATAGTGTTTGGACAGTGATGTGTCTGTTGAATCTCATATTTTGATGATAAAATTAATTGATGAGTGCTTGATCTAACAAGGTTGTTAGAGTTGATTAATGTATGATTAACTATGATAGAGAGAATATTACAATCAAAGGATTGGCCAGAATCAAGTCCAAGCATCGGGCTGGGGTTCGGACGATGCGGTTGGGAACTCGCCTAGAGTGCGTCGGGAGCTCACCAAGGGTATTAGGAGCTTGCTAGGATGGCGCAAGGGAGTTCACCGAAAGAAGACAGAGTCTCGTCAAAAGATTATCAGGGGTAGCCGAAAGGCTTGCCGGGAGTTGGGAAGGTCTTGAAAAGGATTTGTGGTCATACTAATTGTAATTAATTAAGCTATAGTTAGCATCATGCAGGTTAACCACGACGGTGAAAAGGAATTACAAATCAGACATGGACCCAAGATCAAGCTTAGGCATCGGGACAAGGATTCGATGATGTAGTGGGAGCTCGCCGAGAGTTCGCTAAGACTTCACCGAAGGTATTGGGAAGATCTTTAGGAACACGCCGGGAGATCGCCAAAGGAAGACCCTGAGACTCACCATAGGGAATGTCGGAGGTTGTCGAATTACGGAAGTGAGGTCCTAAGCTTGGTGGTCATGTTTGAATGTAATCTTTAAGTCGCAGGTTAAGGTTGAGTCCTAAATGAGTGTGATTTGGAAGGAATCCATATCAACTCAAAGAGGCAACCGGGTTCACTAAAAGGGTTTGATTGAGCTTAGGTTGAGCTCAATTGATTGATTAGAGAATTGATCAATGTGTGGTTCAATTTAAAATTGGAAAATTGAAGGAAATCACTTTTCTAGGATTCCCGATGGCTGAACCATTGGTGAGCGACGAGTGTACCACCGTTGCCCAGGATTTCGAACGACTGTCAGTGGCTGTTGCCCAGGCTGGGCGGTTGAACCCTGGATACTTTTGATGGTTGACCCGCCCAGGCTTACGGTTGAACCGCTTGTACTTGGATTTTTTGGGTATGTTTGAATTTTGGCTCTAATTTCTTAAGCCATTTGGGGCCTATAAATACCCTAAATTTTCTTGCATTATATATAACAATTTTGAGGATTACATTCTATGGAAATAATCTTGCTTAAAGCGAAAAGTTTTTTTGTTAAAACGAAAATTTACACTTTCACTAATTCACTCTCCCCCCGCCCCCTCCTCTTAGTCTCAATTGATCCTAACAGTGTCACAATCCTACGATCCCATGTGATCTCCAATTGGAATTGGGCCTCCTCATCAGTCAGGATGTCAAGTGGATGGATCTAGGCTAAATCATCCTCTCTAAACTTCCATTTAAGGCAGGATACTTGGAGGATCAGTTGTATTTCTGAATTGGTACACAGATCCGATCCATATGTCACGACTTTAATGTGATCCTCAATTTTGTAAGGTCCAAAGTAATTGGGAGACCACTTCCTTGAGGTTTGAATTTTCTGCTGATAGAGTTGGAAGTATAGGAAATCTCAATCTTCAAATTTTCTTCCGCTCTGAAGTTTGTTAGGTTGCCGTTTCTTCTTTACATGGGCTGTCATGTGGCTGATCTTTAGTAATAGCCAATCTTTCTCCTGAAATGGTGGAAGCCCTGTGGTATGATCCATGATGATGAGAGCCCGATCTGGTGTGAGCAGTGATTGTAATTTTTTTGGGTTTACTTATCTTTCGTGTTGTGGACCTGTATTGAGCCAAACTTTAAATGTAGTAGCAACTAGTATCCCCTTGTAGATTAGAAGCCTCGTGTGAAGTGTGGGGAAAGCCTCGATGCAGATTAGGGGTCGGTCATCTTGCATGAGGGTGACACCAATCCTCCCAACTCTTGATGTGTCTGCTCCAATCACGAACATCTGGCCATGATCTGAAAATGCTAGTGTTGGTGTAGATGGCATCATGGTCGTGAGGGCTATAGTTCCACTCACCAAGGGGGGCATCTTTCTTCACAGTGAGAGGGGTGATGTTCATGTTTCGTTGAGTCCTATAAATGATCCATCTCTTACTTCGATTCTACCACTAGAGGGACTCGATCTTATTGCAGTCACGGGCCGTGGATCAGAGGTCTTCATCAGGGAATTCTTCAACAATCATGATCCACTCCTGGGGGAAGTCATGGAAGTCGTTCGAGATATAGGAGTCCCGCATCAAAAACCAAGGCGGGTTCAACGGGATGTAGCACTTCAAGAAAAACTTATCCCTGGAGACAAAGATGTAGGGATGGAGTGTCATAGCAGGGAAAAGGCATGACCGAATAATCCGTGTCTCTATCATCCCCTGGGTGATCCTCTTAACTTCTATCTTCTAGGGGTATGGGCAGCAATTTAACCAAGCATGAGATGGTGGTTCCTTCGGTCAGTTTAACGTAGAGGGGTTGAGTAGCCTAATAGGAGGTAGTCAGCTCGGTTTAGTGGAGGCGCCTGAAATTGCAGCAAGCTGTGGGAGAGAGTTCATATCTTCAATCTCCTGGGGCTTCATCTTCTGAAGTTCTTGAATTTAAATTGAGAAGTCGCTGGACTCTTTTTGTGATACCTTCTCCAAGCGCTGTGTTGCAGCTATAGTTGCTTTGCTCCCTCGTTTCCCGCATAGGATCACAAAACATCACCTATCGTGGATAACCATTCAATGCCGAGCATCACTTCATAATTATCGAGAGGGAAGAGGAAAAAATCAGCAACTACTTCTTAGCCCTCTAGAACCAATTTCACCCACGAGCACTTCTGGTTGCACTTCAGGATTTGGCCGTCAGCTACCTTGATGTCAAACCCACTGAATTTTCTTTTTGGAGCATCAACCGGATAGCAACCTTATTGTTCATAAAGTTATTCATGCGCCCAGTGTCGATGAGGATGGTGACAGGTTGGTGCTTAAGGAACCCTTCGATCTTTATTGTCTGCGGGTTTATGTAGCTGGCTAAGGCATGGACCGTGCTAACAACTGGCTGTGGGTTCTTCTTCGTGTCCTCTTCGGGCTAGCATCCGAGGTCCTGTGATAGCGGAAGTGTCGCTCCACACGCGAAATCCATCCCGTCGGTTCTCCATCTTCTCGTCGAGGGAAGTCCACCCTCATGCATGGATATGATGAGTCTGTCGCTTGTTCCTCTTTCTCCAGTGGGTTCTTCTTATGATCTGAACTCTCACCATATTGTGATCTTCTTGGGCTCAGCCATTGGCCCAATCTAAACTCTGCAAAGAGAGCGCGTAGTCTATCCTTTATACATGTCTCGAAGGCCTCCAACTTGGCACTGATCAGATCTACTGATGTCATACCATAAGACTCCAGATCTGTAATGTTGAGGTCCTCCCTTTGCTGTCTGGTCAAGGGTAGGGATTTGTTGGATGGCTAGGTGGCTGAAAGAGATGATAGATTAAAGGTAGATGGCTGCGGTTTGGGACTGATAGGTTTCTATTTTTTGTTGCTGTTGGGGCTGTGATTTGGAGCTGCTATAGGGGTCGTATAGAGGGTATGATGGTAGAGGTTTAAGGTTAAGGGATGACTTAGAGTTGCTATTGATGACAGCAATGGTTTCGGTGGGGATCAGGTGCGGATGCAACAAACAGTCTCAAGGGTATTGCAGTATAATTTTTCATCAAGAGGGGGTGCTGTTGATGCTATTGTTTGGGGCTGTCATGGAGGCTATAAGTGGGGTTTGGTGGCAGTGGTTTAAGATTGAGGGGTGGCTTAGAAGGAGGGTTTAGGGTTGCTGTTGATGGCAGCAACTAGTTTAGGTATGGGTGCAAGAAGTGTCGAGAAACAAGGTTGCATAATTCTTCATCATGGAACAGCAGTTTTATGACGAAAGAATTCCAGTAGTATGGTAAGGGTTCTAGGATCATTTTCACAGCAAGAAATAGATGAGGATGATAGTAATTAAATGGAATATCTATGGCTGTAAAGTCAACAAAGATGGGTTAGATATGCATCAAGAAACATCGATAATTTTGGCAACATTATTCTCGTCGAAAAGTTAGCAGTTTTGCAACGAAAAGTTTCAGCGGTATACCAATGATATAGAGATGATTTCAATAAGGAACTGATGATGATGAAAGCCAAGCCGATGTAAAATACAGAGAAGATTTCATCGATAAAATATGGCAGTAACATTGGCGATATTTCATCAAGTATGTGGTTGAAACTTTACAGTGTAACTTTTATCCAGCCTTGTGACGATAAGTTTTTCCAGCGTGTGAATCGATTATATGGATGTTTGCAGCAAGGAATAGATAGCGATGAAGGCTGCAACAATGCAAATATTGAGACGAGTGTGGTAGTAAAATATGGTAGCGAGTTTTGACGAGAAACACGACACCAAAATGGTAGGCGACTGAAAACTGCGTCAATGATGAATATCATTGCAGTAGTATAGAGAGGATGAATCAACCCAGAGCCATCTACCTGACATCTCAGCTAATGGAGAGACCCAGATTTAGCCGATGATTATATTGGATCGCAGGATCGTGATGCATCGTCGATGCCCTTCCATAGGAGTACTGGTGCAGTGGACCCACTTGCCCACTGAGCATGCTGCCTGGGAGCCCTATGACAAATTGAAGCTGAAGTTTCTAGAGTATATGGAGGCTCAGCCTTGAGAACAAGGCTGATTTGAAGAGTACAGATCTGATAGGACCCTAGCTACGTCGGGTCCTAATCGATTGAGTCAAGTCCGTAGATTGGGTCTTGTTGGTCGGCCTAGACCTGACATTGAGTCAGCTAGGAGATGAGTTAAATCAATTTGAATAAATTAGCCCAAATCTTAGTCGGATTATGATTCAACTGAATTGGGGTTTGATTAGGAATAGGAGTTGGAGCAGAGTAATCAACCCTAATTGGTCGTTCACATTGATTGAGAAAGTTGGCTAGGGTTGGGATGTGAGTGTTTCACTTGGAGTAGAAGTATCACTAGGTTTGGAAGTCCTATAAAAATATGTAACCACCCACCTCTTTCTCAAGCAATAGATCTATTTTTTCTTCAACCTTGTGACTGAATATCAGAAAGAAGGAACCCTCTAGAGTTTCAATAAGGGTCGATCCCCCTACATAGATCAATCCAGTATTAAAATTTTTTAGGATTCTATCAATTGACTTTATTGATCCATGTTGATTATCCAATCATTCATTTTCTAAAAATAATCTATACAATAAGTTGGTCCGACCACCTGGTAACTTTGGTTTAGGCACCCACAGTTGCAAAGATTTTGATATGCGAAGCTGACGCCTCAAATTGATAGTACATTTTCTATAACATATAACATATTCATATTCAAATATCATGTATGGTAGCTCCATAAACATAACTTCGGAATCTTCTTTAGGATACTTCTGTCCAGAATTTGCGTTGGAGATCTGACTCTTCCGTTCAGAAGAGTCTTCTGTGTATGACACATAAGGCATACGTGCATGCCTTTCTCTCTCTCTCTCTCTCTCTCGGTCGCTCTCGCTCCCTACGATCAAGCACGTTGCCTTAATTCGCTCTCGTCCTATTGTTTTCGTTGTCCCTTAATTTGGCCTCTCCCACGACTCCGTCCGACGTCTGAGCTAAAACCTAGGCGTTTATGGGCAATTTTTAGAGCTTCAGGGACCGGAGAGACCGGATTGCAGGCCCAGGTGTAGCTTCCGGACGCGCATGGTTGCCTACTTTGCCTCCATCCATATATCTAACAAAGAAGCAAGCGTTTCAAAAGGAGATCAGAGACAGCGGGGTAGGGAAAGAGGTGGAAGCAAAGGGAGACGGTCTTTGCATCAAGGAAGGCTGTTCTCTCTGTTCTCTTTCCTGTTGCCCTTCATCATAGCCAGCCTTGACATCAACGTTTAATCGCCATTACTTCAAGTGTTTTGCTGTTTCAGGTCCGTTGCCTCTTTTCTTCCTAAGAAGAATCTAATAGTCTCGACCTTTTGCATGATGAGATATGTCTTGGTTTCTTTCCGATAAATGTGTTTAGTTTTTGCCTTGAAGGACAACTTCTGCGAAAGTCTCCGGTCAGATCTTGTTTGCGTATGCAATTTCCTGGCCATGGCTACCGGAACCAACACCGGAGGGCAGGCGAAATCGTGCCGGTTCCTCTTCGTGTTGTGGTCCGCCGTCTCTGAATGGTCGTTGATCATCATCTTGCTGGTGAACGCCGTGCTAGCGTACGTCGCCACCAGAATCGCTCGATTCTGCATGTTGCCGGCCCCGTGCTTGCTGTGCTCGAGGCTGGATCCCATTCTCGGGAACGAGAAAAGGGAGTTCTACAGGAACTTGTTCTGCCATGAACACAAGGCGGACATATCCTCGTTGGTCTACTGTCATGGCCACCGGAAGCTCGCCGATTTCCGGGAGATGTGTGAGGCCTGCCTCCTGTCATCCGCTGCCACAATCCGAATGCCCAAGACCATTTTTGGGGTGAACCTTGAAGATGGCTACGAGTCGTACAGTAAGATCCGTGGCGAGGATCTGGATGATGCTCCTCCGCTGAAGGAGGATCTCGAACCAGGATCTTTGGGCGCAGGACTCTGTTCCTGTTGCTCAGAGCCATTTAGACTTCGTAGAAAGCTTCAGGCGAAGAAGAAGAAGAAGATCGGCGGTGGCCTTCCCAGTCGTCGAGTGCAGTTGAGGAAGAGACACGACAAATCTTTGGACCCGACAGCCGTCGACTGTGATCTCCTGTCTCATGTTGGCTATAGCGAGCTAAAAATTACCTCCGATTCCGAGTCCGATGAGCGGTTCTCAGATGATGAGGATGACAATGTTGATGATGGACATGGTCTGGTTCGCGTAGCCAAAGACATCAAGGAGGAGTCTGTGATGCGGCGAGGACTACGACCTGGCATGGCCAACATCAACCAGGGGTTAGCGACCACCGTGTTGGAGGACATGGTGCCCGAGAGACTGATCCACCCTAACCCTGTCGTTCCTCAGAGGAAGCCTTTGAACGAAGGTGATTCGCGGGACAAGTCACCGTCGTTGTTGTCCAGAGTCGGGCATGGTTTGGAAGAAGCCAATTGGAGCAGTGCCAATGTGAAGGCCAACCCCATCGAATCGTCATCACCTGAACAACTTCCTCGAGAAGTAGCGACGACCGAAACCTGTAAGAAAAAGATCTCGTTTTCACCATGACAACTCTCAAAATATGCATCTCGTCTTGTCATCTAATAATGCCACTATTTCCTTCTCGTCTCCAGTGATCTATACGGAAAGAGGGGTTGTCGACTGTGTTCCCGGAAAGTTGTCTTCCTCCACCAGTATAACAACCCAAGTTGGTCCCATCGATCGCAACGACAGCCTGAAGAACGCATTCGCCAAGAAGGGAATCATGCTATCCCCGAGGTTCTCCGAAATAGTCGCAGGAAAGGCACAAGAAGATCTGAAACTGAGGCTGTCGCAGAAATCTTATCGGGTGCTCGATCTGCCATGGAGCGATATAACTATGAGTCCCAGAGTCCAGCTACATGGGGAAGACCTCAAGTCATCAGATGCTTCCGGCTCGATCGGGTTGCAGAACATAGCCAAGAGGCTCTACGTGGAGCGAAACAACTCCAGCTTGGAGAGCTTCGACGTGAATCTTCTCAGTGACATCGAAGGAGAGACTTCGGTGGATCGGCTCAAGCAGCAGATCGAGTTGGACAGGAAATCCATGAACGCTCTGTACAAAGAACTGGAGGAGGAACGAAGCGCTTCAGCGGTCGCAGCAAACGAAGCGATGGCCATGATCAACAGGCTGCAGGAGGAGAAGGCGGCGATGCAGATGGAAGCTCTGCAGTACCTGCGCATGATGGAGGAGCAAGCTGAATACGACCAAGAAGCGATCCAGAAGCTAAACGACCTGCTTACGGAGCGAGAGAAGGAATTGCTGGATCTGGAGGCAGAGATCGACAGCTACCGAAAGCGGCTCGGGGAGGCGCTGGAGGAGAAGGTCTCATGGGCGGAATCGAGAGAACTTGCTTCGGCCACCAGCACCCCTCGTCCCATCAGATCGCTGGGCCGCAGCAAGTCGGAGAAGACCGATTCCCTTCCCCAGGAATGCACCGAGTACGGTGTGAAGGACCTATTGCTGGGATTTGAAGAGGAGAAGGCTCTCATCGCCACATGTTTGAAGAGGTTGGAGAAGAAGTTCCATCTTCTATCAACCGGGAAAGTTAGTTCGGACGAGATCGCAGCTGAACCTGACAGAGCCATAGGAAATGGCGAGTACGGTGGCCACAATGGAAACTCATCCGAGCACGGATCGTCTACATCCAGCGACAGGAAGATGCCATCGGAGAATGGTATTAGCGACATAAGTCATCTGCAGGACGAGGTGTCGGAGATGAACGAGAGGTTGAGGGAGCTCGACGCGGACAGAGAGTTCCTGGGACACGCTATCAGTGCGTTGCGATATGGAACCGATGGAGTCCGACTGGTGAAAGAAATTGCAGGCCACCTAAAAGAGCTACGAAGAATTCCCATAGCAGGGGAGGGAATGGTTGCTTAGCTTTCCACGTTGCTAATGGTTGTTCGTCTTACGGATAGTTTTGTGTGGGTTTTGCACTGGGGGGAATCTTCAACCAAGCAGTGAAATGTTTGCTTGTGCATTGTTAGGCCTTTTATATCAGATTGAACTGTTGTTGTCCTGCTTTTCATGCAAATGTTGTTAGTAGCAAAAACATTTTGATCCTTCACTCGGTTTCTAATATAGATGTGTTTGTCATTCTCATATTGGATTGATGCTTAACTTTTGCTACCTGCCATGAGATTTGATTGATTGTGAGATGGATCAGATTCTGGCTCTTATAATTTAAAGCACGTATCATTTCTAGAGGAGGATGTCATTAATTTGTCTGAACCTCTAGCCGATCTATGCCACACAGACTACATATATCCATGATCCTAACACCAAACCAATTATTCTAATGGTGTATATCTTTGTCCCTTTCCTACATATCAGAGAATTAAATTTTTTTCCGGAAAAAGTAAAATTGTATCACTCATCCAAAGAGAACAGGGGTCCAAATAAGATGGTCATTCCCTTTAATAAACAAACAAGAATTATGCACACGTTCCCACTTTGTAAGACAATGCGCAGGTTTTTTACCTTAAGTATACGTACCTGTGCATACAAGAAGGAATTCTTCATACGATACTATTATATGCAATCCTTTATCGATTAGTGATTTGTTATAATCTATAATTACTATATGGGTTGTTAGGTATATGGTCAGATTCAATTTATAATGGGTTTTAGTGAAGCCCACAGCCTAGAACTTCATATATATTAACTTAAACCCTAGATTATAGGGCTACGGTTGAAATTAAGAGAGAAGCGGCGGCTGAAAATATAGGAGAGAGAAAGAAGACTACAGATTGACAGTAGAGGTCAAAAAATAAGAGATATAGGAAAGGGAATAAGACAACAAGCAATTTGTTAAATAAGGAGTTGAGGAGAAAAAATTTAACAACTTCTTAAATTGATTCACAAGCACTTGTCTCATAGAACAAAGGAAGGTCAAAGTCAAAAAATAGAAGTGGTTCATGCATAGATAGAAGCAAGTCAAGATCAAAGAAAGATATTGTTTGCTATAATTATGGTAATAAATGACATTATAAGAATCAATGCAAGCAACCTAAGAAGAACAAGAAAAAGAAAAAAGCAGTGGAGCATACAGAGTCAAAAGAGATTCTCACAGCTACAATGCAAGGTAGTGATCATTTGATTTTATCTACTTTTGATGATATTTTTTCTTGTGTGTGCTAGGATCTCGAGTGGATAATTGACACAGGTGCTTCTTGTCATACTACACCACGAAGGGAGTTCTTTGCTACTTACAGGTCTGAAAATTATAGTGTTGTCAAGATGGGCAACTATAGCACAACAGACATCATTGGCATAGGAGATATCTATATAAAAACTAATTTTGACTGCAAGTTGATGCTTAAGGATGTGAGACATGTGATTGGCATAAGACTGAATTTAATTTCAGTTGGAAGGTTGGATGATGAAGACTTTGATGTCAGATTTCATAGAGGGAAGTGAAAGCTCAGTAAGGGTTCTCTTATTGTAGCTAATGAGAAGAAATGTCATACATTATATAGATTACAAACTAAAGCTTATGGTGAGCAATTGAATGCTACAGAGAAAGAGTTCAGCATGGAATTGTAGCATAGGCGATTGGGACACATGAGCGAGAAGGGGCTGCAAGAACTTTCCAAGAGAGATGTATTGTCATACCTCAGAGGTACACGTTTGAACCCTTGTATTGATTGTTTAGCTGGTAAACAACATAGAGTTTCCTTTGTTACTCCTGCTTTATCTAGAAAAATGCTTATCTTGGACCGTGTCTATACAGATGTGTGTGGTCCTTTGAGGATAAAAACTCTTGGTGGATTTGTTAATGTTTATAGTATCAGTGGTGCACTTTATTTTGTTACTTTTATAGATGACTTTTTCAAAAAAGTTTGGACCTATGCTTTGAAGACTAAAGATCATATTATTAATGTCTTCAAGGAGTTTTATGCCAGAGTTGAAAGGGAGACAGAAAGGCAATTGAAATACATAAGATCAGATAATGATGGTGAGTACATAGGATTGTTTAATGATTATTGCAGGTCACATGACATTGAGCATGAGTTGATAGTTCCTAGCACGCCTCAGCATAATACAATTGCAGAGAGGATGAACTACACCATCATGGAAAAGATCAGATGTATGATTTCACAGGCCAAGCTACCGAAAAGGTTTTGGGATGAGGCTTTGAGGACTGCAGTTGATGTAATCAACTTATCACTATATACAACTCTAGATGGTGATATTGCAGAGTATGTATGGTCAGGGAAAGATGTCTCCTATAGGCATTTAAGAGTGTTTGGTTGTCATGCATTTGTACATGTTCCAGAGTGTATTTTTCTTGGTTACTCACATGATCAGTTTGGTTACAAGCTTTGGGATTCAGAAAAGCAGAAGGTGTTCAAAAGCAGAGATGCTGTCTTCTTTGAGGATCAAACCATTGAGGATTTGAAGAAGGAGGCACCAGCTAAGACTTATGCAGAGGGATTTATAGACTGTGACCCAGTTATTCCTCTCGTATATTAGGGTGATGGGGGAGATATGCAGGAAGATGATGTAGAGCCAGATGTTGATCTACTTGCAGGACATGTTGAACAGGAAGAAGAAAGATAGCAAGTTCCCACAGAAACTCAGTTAAGAAGATCTTCTAGACCACGTCAACCTTCCAGAAGATACTCTATAGATGAGTATGTGATGCTTACTGATGCAGGTGAACCACAGAGTTACCAGGAAGCAGTTGAAAGTGAGCAGAAAAAGAAGTGGTTTATTGCTATGCAGGAAGAGATGGATTCTCTACAGAAGAACCACACATATGATTTGGTGTAACTACCAGAGGGAAGTAAAGCCTTAAAGAACAAGTGGGTTTTCAGGTTGAAGACTCAAAAATATTATTCTAAACCAAAGTATAAAGCTAGATTGGATGTGAAAAGCTTTGGTCAAAAGAAAGGTATTGACTTTGAAGAGATTTTTTCTCCTGTTGTTAAAATATCTTCTATTCATGTTGCTCTTGGTATTGCTGCTAACCTAGACTTGGAGATTGAGCAGTTAGATGCGAAAACAACTTTCCTTCATAGTGATTTGGAGGAGGAAATTTATATGGAGCAACCAGAAGGCTTCAAAGTCAAAGATAAAGAAAATCTTATTTGCAAGTTGAGGAAGAGCTTGTATGGGCTGAAGCATGCTCCAAGACAGTGATATAAAAAGTTTAATTTATTTATGATTAAAAATAAATATAAAAGAAGAGCTTCAGATCATTGTGTGTACATCAAACGGCTTGGTGAGGATTTTATTATTCTCTTACTTTATGTTGATGACATGCTTATCCTTGGGAAAGATATGTCTATGATTGACAGTTTGAAGAAGGAACTGAGTGAGTCTTTTACAATGAAAGACATGGGGCCAGCAAAACAAATCTGGGCATACAGATTTCTCGTGATAGAAGAAAGAGAAAGATTTGGTTGTCACAAGAGAAATACATTGAGAATGTATTGGATATGTTTAGTATAAGTAATGCAAAGCCGGTTGGTTCTCCTCTTGCAGGTAACTTGAAGTTGTACTCAGAGCATAGTTTGTCAAGTGATGAGAAGGAGAAAATGCAAAAGGTTCCTGCAAGTAGTGGGTGTTGGAAGTTTAATATACGTGATGATATGTACGAGGCCAAACATCGCATATATAGTGGGTGTTGCTAGTAGATTTCTTGCAAATTCAGGCAAAGAGCATTGGGCAGCAGTGAAGTGGATTTTTAGATATCTCAGAGGAAGTTCTAAAGTTTGTCTAAGCTTTGGAGGTGTACCACCTATGTTGATAGGTTACACAGATGCAGATATGACAAGAGATATTAACACAAGAAAGTCCACATCAGGTTTTGTACTTACTTTTGTAGGGGAGCTATGTCCTAGCAGTCCAGATTACAAAGGTGTATTGCTCTCTCCACCATAGGGGCAGAATATATTGCTGCTATAGAGGTTTACAAAGAAATGTTATGGATGAAAGAATTCTTACAAGAATTAGGGCTGAAACAGAAAAACTATATGGTGTATTGTGACAGCCAGAGTATCATCCATTTGTGTAAGAACCCAACATTTCATTCCAAGTCAAAGCATAAAGATGTCAGATAGCACTAGATCAGAAATGTGCCTGAAGAGAAGTAGTTACAGCTTCAGAAAATTTAAATATATGATAATGGGGCAGACATGTTGACAAAGGCTTTACCGAAAGAGAGACAGAAGATGTGCCGACAATTGGTCGGCATGGCTTCACATTGAGGAGTCATGAGATAGTCTCTCTTATGGGCTGAAGGGGTAGGTTGTTGGACAGATGGCTCAGATTCAGCCCATAATGGGCTTTAGTGAAGCCCACAGCCTAGAACTTCATATATATTAACCTAAACCCTAGATTAAGGGACTAGGGTTGAGATTAAGTGGGCAGCGGCGGCTAAAAATATGGGAGAGAGAAAGAAGACAACAGATTGACAGTAGATGCCAAAAAATAAGAGATCTAGGAAAGGAAAGAAGACAAGGACAGGAAAAGACTATTCTCAATCATTCATATCTCAGGTTAGTTCAGTTTGTAGTGGATTCTTACTGTGATCACTTGGGAAGGTTTTTGGATATTATGCTTAGTATTATAGTCCTTGTATCCTTGTGATTCTCTTGTGGCTGTTGCTTGAGCTTGGGCAATAAGCCTTAAGATCTGTATATTCATTATTTTGATAGTGAATTTTCTCTAGCTTGTCACGTGATTTTTACCCTTCGAGTTGAAGGGGTTTTCCACATAAATCTTGATATTCATTTGATTATGATTTCTGTTTGATTATGTTGTGTATGACGGCCTACTAATATTTATTCATATACAAAGTTTATTCCTATTTTATTCCCATCATGGGTCTCATGCGCCTAACATACAAACTCCTAGAGATTTAGAGATTTAGACAAACTACGTATTCCAAACACAAAAAGTGTCTTGAAATGTTAATTTATACTAGTTAAGTTAGTTAGACACATGAAAAATCTTATATACACATATATATACATACATACATACATATATATATACATACATACATATATATATATATATATATATATATATATATATATATATATATATATATATATATATATATATATATATATATATGTATATATATATATGTATATATATATATATATATATATATATATATATATATATATATATATATATATATATATACATACATATATGTATATATATATATGTATATATATATTGGATAGAGATCCAAATAATGAGATTATTGGATAGAGATCCAAATAATGCAAGGTTAGTGGGTTATTGGATGGAGATCCAATACCCACTAAGGAAGTACCCCTAGGGTTTTTGGTGGCACTCTATAAATAAGAGGGGAGACTCATGGTTGAGGTTGCAGCCTTGGCCTCCCCCTCCTATTCTCCTCCCTCCCTCATCAAGAATTGCAAGATCAGATTTGAGGAGATTCACTTCAAAGATCTATCGTGTGGATATCGCTAAAGAGGAAGACACTTGACTTCCTTCATCCTCTCCATCTGGATCTGAAATACAGGGATATATAATCTCCCTAGGTAAAATAATCTCTTACATGATGTAATTTTTTTAATTTTTGTGACTTTCTCGTGCCCCAATCTTTTGCACTATGATTTGATCTGCGTGGAAAATAAGTTTTGTGGAGATTTCCGCTGCGCATGTGGTGCTCCCACTAAAATTTCCTAACAGTGGTATCAGAGCCAAGGTTTTTATGCGAAAGATTGGTTTTAAACTGCGTGTGATGAGATTGAATCACGTAGAATCATTCTACGTGTTCTTTTTGTGTTTTTACAGTGAACGTAGCTAGGAGGGGCGGCTAGCCATGGCTAAACCCCTTGCAGGGGTGGCCGACCATGGCCAACCCCCTTGCAAGGGCGGCCAAGGCTCCCTGCAAGGGGGCGGTTGGATGCCCGTAGGGGCAACAGCCCGCAGGCGATCGCTCATAGAGATATCAGCCCTTAGGGGCGGCAGCCGCCTACAGGCACAGTTGCTTGAAGCGCAGTGCCTGTAGGGGTGGCCAACTGTAGGGTGCTCGCATGGGGTTGCTGCCCATGGCCAGCCCTGCCGCCAGTAGCGATGGCGGCATAGTGAGGATGAAGTAGGGTTAAGGCATCTTTTTAATATAAAGACAATTATGCCCCTTAAAATTTGATACCAACTCTGTCCCATTTTACAAAATTTTAAAAATACCCTCAATAATTCTAAAAATTTCAAGGACTGTCCTCTCTTCTAGAATTTTGAAAATGCCCTTAACAATTCTAAAAATTTCAAGGATCATCCTCTCATCTAGAATTTCAAAATGCCCTTGACAATTCTGGAAATTTCGAGCATGTCCTGATTTCCAGAAAAATAATTAATTAAATAGTTTAATTAATTATTATATATATCTAATAATCCTACATATGATGTGATGTACATGTGATGTATGATGTGGATGGATGATCATGAGCCATGTGTTGTGAAGTGTGTAATTATGATTATTATTATTATTATTGAGGCTTGCGAGCCACCGTTTCTCTCTTTTATTGTCGGGCCTGTGTGTCTATGATTATTTATAATTACATAGAGAGGCGCAACGGGAGCGTGGAGGTGATAGCGGGACCCACGATACTGTGATGAGTGATCATAATGCATGGTGATGTGACGAGATCAACGATCACTAGACATGGAGATGCGTCATGCACACGTAGATCTTATTGTGAGTAATTAGGACTATTGGCTCGGACTTAATCGTATTAGGAGACGACTCATGATCATTCGGTGTGGCTTGCATATATGATGTGTTATACACATATATATATATATATATATATATATATATATATATATATATATATATATATATTACATGCGATGTAGATATATATTAAATATGTATGGGTGTGACACAACATATTAGGAGACCAATACGAAATAAAAATCCCTCCTACGATAATATTAAGTTGGTAAGCGTGAGGCAATAAGATTGACCCACGTGGCCTTCCATCATTATATGAAGAAATTGAATCACGACATAGGTTGAGTTGGTCGAGTCCCTCGAGGCTCACCTATCTATGTGATCGAGTTCTTGCCTACGACATAGAGATGTCACCGGTGACCTGAGGACATGGTATGCTTGGTCGAGTCCCTTGAGGGCATATCATCAAATCATACTCATCTTGTAACGATGGTGATGACCATGATGATTCGGAGGTCAAACATGATGGGAATCACAAGGAGTTATGATTTGCAAGAGTTGCCTACCTTTTGGGCTTACTGTAATTGGTCAAGTCCCTCGAGGTTGCACTAAGACGCCAATTGGATCCCAATCCCCACTAGGAGTCTGTCGGAGACTTCCGTCTCACGTGTTAAGGGTGTCATGTGATTCGCTAAGAAAATAGTGGGAGTATATTAAGATAGAAGTCCATATCTTAATTAGTATTTTATGTAAAATTTGTATATTATTTATTTATGCTATATCTTGTTTGTCAGAAATATGTCACTTATAAACCCCTTGCGTGGCATACTTGATGCAAACCACCTCACTAGTCCAAACTACACGGATTAGCTCTGTAATTTGAGAATTATTCTCATGACGGAGAAAATCGTATATGTCCAAGAGACAATTGTGCCCACATTGGAAGAAGGGGCAAGCGAGAATGAGACATTCGCTATTTGAAGTATATAGATGATTCCACATTGGCAAAATGTTATATGCTGGCCTCCATGACTCCTGAGTTATAGAGGCAACATGAGAGCAAGGATATGAGATATCTATGAGACTCTTCCAAGATAGGATGACAGAAGGGACATCAGTTAAGAACCATGTCCTAAAGATGATAGAGTGGATCGAGAAATTCACAGGTCTAGGAATAGTCCTAGAGGATAACCTGTGCGTTGATCTTATAATTCAGTCCCTACCATATTCCTTTTCTTACTTTATCATAAATTTTAACATGAGCAAGTTTAAGGTGACTCTCCCGAAGCTCCTCAAAATGTTGAGGGAAGCTGAGAGTGCCATCACGAAGGAGAAGCCAGTTCTCTATATTGGTGATACCAAGAAGAAAAGGAAGGTCAGTAAGACCCTTAAGAAGGGCAAGGGCAAAGGAAGACCGGGTAAGGCAAAGGTTGCCAAGAAAGACTCGACAAAGGACAAAGGACAAAGGACAATACTTCCACTATAGCTAAGACGGGCATTGGAAGAGGAACTGTAAGGATTACCTTGCAGATAAGGCCAAACAAAAGCTTGGAGAAGCTTCAGGTATATTCATGATCAGTCTCCACTTGTTAGATTTTCATAATAACACATGAGTATTAGATACCGGGAGTGTTTATCATATCTGTAATTCATTGTAGGTTCTAGCAAGACCAAGGAGATTGGCTAGAAGCAAGATGGACCTCAAGATGGGTAATAGAGCAAGAGTTGCTATAGTTACCATTGGGGAGGTCACCCTATATCTGCCTGGTGGAGTATCATTGCATTGGATGCATGTTATTTTGTTCTCTTTATTATCAAAAATATTATATCCATCTCTTGTTTGATAATTAGTAGATATAAATTAGTTTTTGAGAATAATAGTTGTTCAATAGTTATGGATGATGAGATCATCACTAGAGGGACCCTGATAAATGACTTATATGTGTTAGACACTTCTCCACACATCATGAATATAAATATGTCTAAGAGGAAAATAGATAAGATGAATAATGTATACCTATGACACTGTAGACTAGGTCATATATATGAGGAAATGATTCAAAAATTACCGAAAGATGGATACTTAGATCTATTTGACTATGAGTCATATGTAACCTGTGAACATTGCCTTAGTGGGAAGATAACCAACTCTCCTTTTATTGGAATTAGAGAGAGAGCCACTGAGTTATTGGAACTCATACATAGTGATGTATGTGGTCCCATGTCGACTCAGGTTATAGGTGGTTACTCATACTTCATTATATTCACTAATGATTTCTCTAGGTATGGACATGTGTATTTGATGAAGTATAAGTTTGAGGCCTTTGAGAAATTTCAAAAAATATAAGAATAAAGTCGAGAACCAGATTGGAAAGAGTATTAAGAATCTTCGATCAGATCGAGGAGGAGAGTACTTGAGTTTGAAGTTCACCCATTTTCTCAAGGACAATGATATTCTATCCCAATGGACACCTCCTTACACCTCAGCTCAATGGTGTATTATAGAGGAGGAATCGCACACTATTAGATATGGTGCAGTCTATGATGAGTTTCACTTTTCTACCCGTCTCATTCTATGGATATGCCCTAGAGATCGTAGCTGACCTTCTAAACAGAATTCCATCAAAGTCAGTAGTGTCTACACCATATGAGATATGGAAAGGAAAGAAGTCCGATCATAAGGTGGTTAAGATTTGGGGCTGTCCTACCCATGTTAGAAGACAACCCCGACAAGTTGGAATCAAGGATGGAATGGTGCAGGTTCGTAGGATACCTTAAGGAGTCTTTGGGATATTACTTCTATCATCTCGAGGATCAAAAGGTCTTTGTTACCAAAAGAGCTGTGTTCCTTGAGAAGGAACACGTTCTTAGTGGAAATAGTGTGAGTGAGATAGAGTTGAGCGAGGTTGGAGAACCTAGCTCAAGCACCATTCTAGAGTCTGAGTCTATTCAGGTACCTAACATACAAGTTCCAACTTTGCATAGGTCTAGTAGAGTATCTCACCCTTCTTTTAAGATATGTTGGACATATTAGTGGAGATGACTCTTAGGATATTGATCCTCAGACTTACGAGGAGGCTATTATGAGTATAGACTCCAGGAAGTGGCAAGAAGCCATGAATTCTGAGATGGATTCCATGCACTCTAACAAGGTTTGAAACCTTGTAGATGCACCTGAGGGTATAGTACCCATCTAGTGCAAGTGGATCTTCAAAAAGAAGATCAGAGTAGATGAAAAGGTGAAGACCTATAAGGCAAGGCTAGTAGCTAAAGGATATCGTCAAAGATAATGAGTTGACTATGATGAAACCGTTTTACTTGTAGCCATGCTTAAGTCCATTAAAATTCTTTTGACCATTGCAGCACACTATGACTATGAGATCTAGCAGATGGATATCAAAACGGTATTCCTTAATGGCAACCTCGAGGAGAAGGTGTATATGATACAGCTAGAGGATTCGTATCCAGAGAGAGTCTAGATAAAGTGTGTAGGTTGCTCAAGTCTATTTATGGACTAAAGTAAGCTTCCCAAAGTTGGAACATAAGATTTGATGAGACGATCATATCTTAGGACTTCGTTAAGAACGAAGATGAGCCTTATGTGCACAGGAAGGTAAGTGGGAGTGCTATCACCTTCTTGGTATTGTATGTGGATGACATCCTAATCATTAGGAATGATGTAGGAATGTTCTCCATAGTAAAGACTTGACTATCCAGAAACTTCTCCATGAAAACTAAGGGGAAGCATCCTATATTTTGGCAATTTGGATCTATAGTGATAGATCCAAGAGGATGCTTGGCTTGTGATAGGACTCCAGCAGGGTTGAGTCCTAATCATCTTAGTACTAGTCAATAAAAACCCTATTAGATTATAATAAAGCCACTCATATCTTATAAAGGAGTATGGCTAGGGTTTAGATTAGCCCTTAGGGCTTAGTAGCTGTCGCTCCCCTTATTGGGTTGGTCGGCTAGGGTTTCCCCCTGCTTAGGTCGGCTATAGAGCCAACCTAGCCGCCCCTTGTTCCTATTAAGGTAGGTCGACTATAGGAGGGGCAAAGGGGTAAGTTTATTTAGGCAAAGACCCCCTTAGGCTAGGGTTTTGATCCCTATTTAAAGATGTAGCCGCCCCCCTCTTGAATCAAGCAATCATATATTTTATTTCAACCATATGCTAAGTCTAGGAGGGAGGAGCCCCTACAGCATTCCAAGGGTTGATCCCCCTCAAGGGTCAAAATCTATAGAGCTTCTTCTGGGGTTCTATCATCTGGTATCAGAGCCGTGTGATAGCTGGTATCGTGGGCCGTGGGGTTCTATCATCTGTTCCTTCTTGTGATTGTGGGCCATGGATCCGAGGTCATCATCAGGGAAGACTTTTAGCATCATGGTCCGCTCCTCGGTGAAGTCGTGGAAGTAGCCTGAGATGAGGGAGCACTGCATCAGACCCATAGCTGGTTTAGCTGAATATGACACTTCAGGAAGAGCTTATCCCTACAGACAAAGAGGTAAAGTTTTTTGAGATAAAGTGTCATTGCAAGAGAAGGTTGTGGTCGAATGATCTATATCTCTCACGTCTCCTGGACGATCTTTTTAGCTTCGGTCCTCTGAAAATATGGACAATAATATGGCTGAATATGTGCTGGTGGTTCTCCTTATAAGATCAACATACGGGGGTCGTGCAATCTGGTAGGAAGGAGTCGGCTCGGTTCAGCGGACATGCTTGAGATTTCAGCGAGTTTCTCCAAGCACTGTGTCGAGATCATCTTTTCTTCGTTCTCTCCTTTGCTACATAAGGTCACCTATTTTCTTTTGTCATTCATAAGGTCATTGGAGCTCTTGGTGTCGGCGTGGATGGTGACGGGCTGTTGCTTGATGAAGCCATCAATGTCCAATATCTGTGGTGGAGCATGAAAGGTGTGGGCGGTTGATTATGGTTTTTCCTTCATATCCTTCTCCTTGGACTCGAGAGCCATATCTTTAAGTTTGGGTTCTTCAGTGGGCTCAACCAATAGAGGTCTCTCTTTTTTACAATGGTGGTCTCGGCTCCATAGTTTATTACAATGCCAACATAGGCCCTTTGCTGATCTATCACAAAACTCTTCTCTTGTTAACTTTTTCGACTGAGGTGACCGGCTGGTGGTAGATGGGGTCGAGAGTCTTTGTGCTACTGGTCGTGCGGTGGCTTGGACCTCCGAGCATCTTTGTTAAGCCTGTCTTCGTGTAGTCATGCGAAGGAGATGGCCGCTTTAAGTGTGTACGGTTGTCGCGCTTTAACTTCTTCTTGAATCTCCGATTTCAAGCCCTCAATGAAAGTCTTTAATATCTATTTTTCAGACCAATCATAAGTTTGATTAGTTAACCTTTCAAATCTGATTTGGTACTCTTGGATGGTAGAGGTTTAACGGATCTTCGTTAGTTCTTTGTCAAGGTTCTTGTAATTGATTGGTGCTGAAGGTTTATATAATTTTGGTTCTTGATTGAGGTACCCTTCTTGAAGTTGAACAAGGGAGATCGACGTCGTCGAGGTGTAGGGCTGCCATGTCTTAACCTCACTTCTTATCTCTGATGGGTTCTTTTTGTAATCAGAATTTGCTCCATGTTGTGATCTTCTTGGGCTTGGTGATCGACCCAATCTAAATGCCTCGAAGAGAGTGCATAATTTAGCATCCATACGTGTCTCGAAAGCCTCCAATTTGGCTTCGAATAAGCCCAACGATGTCATGACATAAGGATCTCCAACCTGTCAAACAAACCGACTGAAAAATGTAGTTGCAATTTTCAGGTTGAAGGCAGTGAATGGCAGCAATTTCGGGACTGTGGGGGTGAAGTCTCCAAGTGGAGGATAGCAGCAACGGTAGAGGAAGAAGAGGGTAGCAGTAATGTCGGTTGTGACTGCGTTGTGACTTCATGGCTGCAAGTTGTGTCGGTTGCAGCAAGGGTGCGTTAAAAATTTCAGTTAAAAGTTCAGTTCCAAGAAGCAACAATCAGTTAAAAATTTCTTCAGCGTTTCACCTTCGCAACGAAGATAATGTTTACGACGGTAAAATTTTATAGCAAGGAAATTTTGGAAAAACTTCTCCCATGTATAAGATAGAGGAATAGCAGTAGCAAGAGGCATGGGCTTTGGTGTTTTTACCAGATCTTTGATGTTGACGCAGAGGAAGGCAGCAGATTGATGGATCTACGGCTTGATGGGCGACGATGGAGGCGACGTCAAAAGCAATTATGGGAATTGCTTGGGAAGGTGTAGGCATGGATGATGGCTACAGTGCTAGTTACAGGTGCCCTGCAAGCCAATCACGTGAGTGATGACACGTGTGACACGCTGTGTGATCTTTTTGCTTATGATTAATATTGGCATATTCTCACATTATATGTAACATATATATTGTGATGTCCTTGGTTCTGTGCAATGAAAATCGAATCATGATGTGATAACGATAATGAGATCGATTTACCTTTAAACATAAATCCTAAATAATCCCAGTCATAGGTTACTCGAGAGGGACATCGAGATAACCGGATAGATCGGTGTACTATATACTCGTCTATATGATGGAGGCGGTTGGTCTCATAGCCACTTGTGTGGAGACACTAAGGATATAGTACAGGTGCTCATTGGAGAATGAGTTCACTGATTGATCCGCTTATGGAATGCTGTATTATTAATGATAGCTAATGTCAGACAGTGATTCCAAAGTGCTAGTTGTGTATCTGGTCTTTAGACTTGAGACACCAATGATGCGTTGTATGAGTACTCCTTTCTTTAACGCCAGACTTATAAGTTTGGAAAGCTCCAGATCTGGTACAGCTGGTTATCGGGATTGGTAGCCAACCTTACGAAGGCAACTGAATGTCAATAGATGATCATCTACTCTCGGTATCACGAGAGGAATATCTCATATATGCTTGCTTAGACAAATCCCTGGCCAGGGTCATTCGGATTGAGAGAGGAGTTCTCTGGTAGAATCCGATTAGAACAAGATAAACTGATTTCGTATGTGACCTGACAGTACCATGTCCAATATACGGTCTCTGGGATATTATTTGGATGAGGGATTATAGATACATGGTAACTGTGGACAGACATGTCCGATGGATTTGATCCCCCTGTACCGTCTGGGGACTATGGCGTAGTGGCCTAGTATGTCCATAGTCAATGAGTCGAGTGAATTATTTATGGAGATAATAATTCACTATATCAGAATGAGTTCTGATGGGAGCGACTCACGGCCAGCTCGGTATCGGGCCTAGAGGGTCACACACATATGGTGGATGCTTCAGCGAATAGAGGATTGGATGAAGATCCAATTAGCCCCTATTCTCATTAGATGAGACCCTATGTTGATGAGCTCATTAATTAAGGCTCAATTATATGCCTAAGGAGATTATTAGATAGAGATCCAATAATGCAGGATTAGTGGGTTTTTGGATGGAGATCCAATACCCAATAAGGAAGGAGCCCAAGGGTTTTAGTGGCTCTCTATAAATAGGAGGGGAGACTCAGGGTTAATAGGCTGTAACTTTATCCACCACCTCCTATTCTCCTCCCTCACTCTGAGCAAGAGTTGCAAGATCAGATTGGAGGAGTTTCGCTGCAGAGATCTATCGTGTGGATACCGCTAGAGAAGAGGATGCTTGACCTCCTTCATCTTCTCCATCCGGATCTGAAATATAGGGATATACGATCTCCCTAGGTAAAATCAATCTCTCACATATCGCGGTTTTTTTATTTTTACGGTTTTTCTCGCGACCCCAATCTTTTGCATGACGATTTGATCTGCGTGGGAAACCAATTTATATTTTGATTTCCGCTGTGCATGTGATGCACCCGCTGTAGGTTTCCCAACAGTGGTATCAGAGCCAAGGTTTTCGTGTGAAAGATTGGTTTTAAACTGCGTGTGATGAGATTGAATCGCGTAGAATCGTTCAACGTGTTCGTAGCAAGAATAGCGAGGAGGAGGGGCTGGCCAGGCCAACCCCCCTGCAAAGGCAGCCGGTTGCAGCCAAGGACCCCCTGCAAGGGGGCTGCCGGCCACCTGCAAGGGCGACCGCCCGTAGGGGCAACAGCCTGAAAGGGGCGGTAACCCGCGGGCGCGGTCGGCTGCGGCCTGCCCGCAGGGGCGGCGGCCAGCGGCGCGCTCGCAAAGGATGGTCACCAGCGGCCAGCCCGTAAAGGATGGTCGCCAGCGGCCAGCCCGCAAAGGACGGTCGCCAGCGGCCAGGCCGCAGGGGTGGCCGCCCCTTGGCAGGGCTACTGTCAGCCGCAACGCGCAGCGCCATCGCCTGCGCAGGGGCAGCGACGGCGGCGGCGTAGGAGGGTGAAGGAAAGGGTTAGGGCTTCTTTTTGGAAAATGACTAAAATACCCCTCAGAATTGAAAAAATTCCAAGGACTCTCCTTGTATACAGAATTATAAAAATACCCTCAATAATTCTGGAAATTTCGAGGATTGTCCTCTCATTCAAAATTACAAAAATGCCCTTGATAATTATAGAAATTTCGAGTATGTCCTGATTTCCAGCAAAATAATTAATTAAATAGTTTAATTAATTATTATATATATCTAGTAATCCTACATATGATGTGATGTATATGTGATGTATGACGTGGATGGATGATCATGAGCCATGTGTTGTGATGTGTGTAATTATGATTATTATTATTATTGGGGCCTGCGAGCCTGCGTTTTTCTCGTTTATTGTTGGGCTTGTGTGCCTGTGATTATTTGTAATTACATGGAGAGGCGCAGCGGGAGCGTGGCGGGAGATCACGACGCATGATGATGCGATGATTTGACGGAACAGATAATGACGAGATCAACAATCACAGGGCATGGAGATGCGCCAATGCACACATAGATCCTATTGTGAGTGATTAGGCCCATTGGCTCGGGCTCAATCATATTAGGCCACGGCTCATGATCATCCGGTGTGGCTTGCATATATGATGTGTTTGTTATACACCTACTAGATATATGTATAAATATATTTGCATGCGATGTAGATATATATTAAATATGTATGTGTGTGACATGACATATTAGGAGATCAATACGAAACAAAAAACCCCTCCTACGATAATATTAAGTCGGTAAGCATGAGGTAATAAGATTGACCCATGTGGCCTTCCATCGTTATAGGAAGAAATTGAATCACGACATAGGTTGAGTTGGTCGAGTCCCTCGAGGCTCACCTATCTATGTGATCGAGTTCTTGCTTACGACATAGAGATGTCACCGGTGACCTGAGGACATGATATGTTTGGTCGAGTCCCTCGAGGGCATATCATCGAATCAGACTCATCTTGTAACGATAGTGATGACTTAACTGAACGTCATGGTTGGTCGAGTCCCTCAAGACCATGATAATTCGGAGGCCGAACGTGACGAGAATCATAATGAGTTATGATTGGCAAGAGTTGCCTACCTTTTGGGCTTAGTACAATTGGTCGAGTCCCTCAAGGTTGCACTAAGATGCCAATTAGATCCCGATCCCCATTAGGAGTCTGCCGGAGACTTCCGTCTCACGTGTCAAGGGTGTCGCGTGATTCGCTAAGAAAATAGTGGGAGTATATTAAGATAGAAGTCCATATCTTAATTAGTATTTTCTCTAAAATCTACATGTTATTTAATTTACGCTATATCTTGCTCGTCGCTTGCAAAACCCCTACGTGGCATACTTGATGCCAATCGCCTCATTGGTCCAAAAGCTCCATAATTGGATAATTGTTCTCATGGAAGAGAAAATCATATATGTCCTTAACATGATTTTACCCACGCTGGAGGAAAGGATAAGCGAGGATGAGATCGCTCGCTTTGTAAAGTATATAGATAGTCCTAGAGGATAACCTGTGCGTTAATCTTATACTTCAGTCCCTACCATATTCCTTTTCTTACTTCATCATGAATTTTAACATGAGCAAGTTTGAGGTGACTCTCCCTGAGCTCCTCAATATGTTGAGGTAAGCTGAGAGTGCCATAAAAAAGGAGAAGCCAGTTCTCTATATTGGTGAACCAAAAAGAAAAGGAAGGCTAGCAAGATCCTTAAGAAGGGCAAGGGCAAAGAAAGACCAGGTAAGACAAATGTTGCCAAGAAAAACCCGACAAAGGATAAAGGATAATGCTTCCACTGTGGCCAAGATGCACATTGAAAGAGGAACTATAAGGACTACCCTGTAGAGAAGGCGAGATAGAAGCTTGGAGAAGTTTCAGGTATATTCATGATCAGTCTCCACTTGTTAGATTTTCATGATAACACATGGGTATTGGATACCAGGAGTGTTTATCATATCTGCAATTCGTTGCAAGTTCTGGCAAGACCTAGGAGACTGGCCACCGGCAAGATGGATCTCAAGATGGGCAATGGAGTAAGAGTTGCTGCAGTTGCTGTTGGAGAGGTCACCCTACATTTGCCTAGTGGAGCTATCATTGCATTGGATGCATGCTTTTTTGTTCTCTCTATTATCAAAAACATTATATCCATCTCTTGTTTGAAAATTAGTGGATATAAATTAGTTTTTGAGAGTAATAGTTGTTCAATAATTATGGATGATGAGATCATCACTAGAGGGATTCTAATAAATGGCTTATATATATTAGACACTTCTCCACATATCATGAATATAAATATGTCTAAGAGAAAAAGAGATGTGGTGAATAATGCATACCTATGACATTATAGGCTATGTCATATACATTAGGGAAGGATTCAAACATTGCTGAACGATGGATACTTAGATCCATTTGACTATGAGACATATGCAACTTGCGAACCTTG
The DNA here is from genome assembly GCA_029747655.1 of Ensete ventricosum. NCBI lineage: Eukaryota > Viridiplantae > Streptophyta > Magnoliopsida > Zingiberales > Musaceae > Ensete > Ensete ventricosum. The sequence continues at coordinate 30,155,873 of JAQQAF010000003.1, read as the reverse complement.
CCTTCGTGGGAAGATGACCAACTATCCTTTTAGTGGAACTGGAGAGAGAGCCGCCGAGTTATTGGAACTCATACATAGTGATGTATGTGATCCCATGTCGACTCAAGCTATAGGTGGTTACTCATACTTCATTACATTCACTAATGATTTCTCTAGGTACGGACATGTGTACTTAATGAAGTACAAATCTGAAAGGGAATATAAGAATGAGGTAAAGAATCAAATTGGAAAGAGTATCAAGACTCTTCAATCAGATCCAGGAGGAGAGTACTTGAGTACGAAGTTTACCCATTTCCTCAAAGACAATGAGATTCTATCCCAGTGGACACCTCCTTATACACCTCAGCTCAATGGTGTATCAGAAAGGAGGAATCACACGTTGTTAGACATGATGCGATCCATGATGAGTTTCGCTAACCTACCCGTCTCATTCTGGGGGTACGCCCTAGAGACTGCAACTTACCTTCTAAACAGAGTTCCATCAAAATCGGTAGTGTCTACACCATATGAGATATGGAAAGGAAAGAAGCCCGATCTTAAAATTGTTAAGATTTGGGGCTGTCCTGCCCATGTTAGAAGACACCACCCCGATAAGTTGGAATCAAGGACAGAATGATGCACATTCATGGGATACTCAAAGGAAACTTGTGGGTATTATTTCTATCATCCCGAGGACTGAAAGGTCTTTATTGCCAAGAGAGGTGTGTTCCTTGAGAAGGAACATATTCTTGGTGGAAACAGTGGGAGTGAGATATAATTGAGCGTGGTTGGAGAACCTAGCTCAAACACCATTCCAGAGTCCGAGTCTGTTCAGGTACCTAACACACAAATTCCAAATTTACGTAGGTCTAGTAGAGTATCTCACCCTCCTAAAAGATATATGGGACATATCAGTGGAGATGACTCTCAGGATGTTGATCCTTAGACCTGCGAGGAGGCAATTATGAGTATAGACTCCGGGAAGTGGCAAGAAGCCATGAATTCTGAGATGGATTTCATATACTCTAACAAGGTTTGGAACCTTGTGGATGCACCTGAGGGTATTGTACCCATCGGCTGCAAATGGATCTTTAAGAAGAAGATCAGAGTGGATGGAAAGATAGAGACCTATAAAGCAAGGCTGGTAGCTAAAGGATATCGTCAAAGAGAAGAAGTTGACTATGACGAAACCTTTTCACCTATAGCTATGCTTAAGTCCATTAGAATTATTTTGGCCATTGCAGCACACTATGACTATGAGATCTGGCAGATGGATGTCAAAATGATATTCCTCAATGGCAACCTCGAGGAAGAGGTGTATATGATACAACCAGAGGGATTCGTATCCAAAAAGAGTCCAGATAAAGTGTGCAGGTTGCTTAGATCCATTTATCGATTGAAGCAAGCTTCCCGAAGTTGGAACACAAGATTTGATGAGGTGATCAGATCTTATGACTTCATTAAGAACAAAGATGAGCCTTGTGTGTACAGGAAGGTAAGTGGAAGTGCTATCACCTTCTTGGTGCTATATGTGGATGACATCCTAATCATTGGGAATGATGTAGGAATGCTCTCCACAGTAAAGACTTGGCTATCTAGAAACGTCTCCATGAAAGACTTAGGGGAAGCATCCTATATTTTGGGGATCCGGATCTATAGAGATAGATCCAAAAGGATACTTGGCTTATCCCAGTCTAGGTACATAGACTCCAAGAGAGGCCTCATACTGATGAGACATGGAATATCACTTTTTAGAAGTATGTCCCCAAAGACTCCTGAAGAAAGGGCAAACATGGATAAGATACCTTATGCCTCAGCGATAGGATCTATCATGTATGCGATGCTATGTACTAGGCCTGATATAGCACATGCTCTACGTGTCACAAGCAGGTATCAGGCAGATCCAGGTTTAGAACACTAGAAGGCAGTAAAGTGTATCTTTAAGTACTTGAGAGAAGGACTAAGGATCTTTTACTAGTATATGGAGGATGTAGCCTCCAAGTTGAGGGCTACACAGACTCAAGTTTTCAGTCTGACATTGATGATAGCAAGTCAAATTCAGGGTATGTTGTCACCATGAATGGAGGAGCAGTAAGCTGGAAGAGTTCCAAGCAAGATACTACTGCTGACTCGACCACAGAGGCGAAATACAATGCTGCAGCAGAAGTAGCAAAGGAAGGGAATGGATGAAGAAGTTCATCAAAGATTTGAGAGTCGTACCAAGCAGTATAGAACCAATTCCTATATATTGTGACAGCAACAGGGTGATAACTCTAGCAAGGAAACCCAGGTCTCATCAGAATTGTTCTGAAGAGGTTCCATCTGATTAGAGCGATCGTAACCCAAAAGGATATAACAATGGAAAGAGTTCCATCTGAAGATAACATTGCAGATCCATTGACGAAGCCGCTGGCTCAGATTGGATTTGAGCGTCACAGGGGTTTGATAGAGATCAGACACAAGTGATTGGCTTTTGGTCAAGTGGGAGATTGCTGGTTACAGGTGCCCTGCAAGCCAATCACGTGAGTGATGACACGCGTGACATGCTGTGTGATCTTTTTACTTATGATTAATATTGACATATTCTCACATTATCTGTTACATATATATTGTGATGTCCTTGGTTCTGTGCAATGGAAATCGAATCGTGATGAGATCACGATAATGAGATCGATTCATCTTTAAACATAAATCCTAAATATTCCGGTCATAGGTTACTCGAGAGGGACATCAAGATAACCAGATAGACCGGTGTACTATATACCCGTCTATATGATGGAGGCGGTTGGTCTCATAGCCACTTGTGTGGAGACACTAAGGATATAGTACAAGTGCTCATTGGAGAATGAGTTCACTGATTGATCCGCTTAAGGAATACTGTATGGTTAATGATACCTAATGTCAGACAGTAATTCCATAGTCCAAGTTGTGTATCTGGTCCTTAGACTTGAGACACTAAGGATGCCTTGTATGAGTACTCCTTTCTTTGACGCCGGACTTACAGGTTTGGAAAGCTCTAGATCTGGTACAGCTGGTTATCAGGATTGATAGCCAACCTTATGAAGGCAATTGAGTGTCAATAGAGGATCATCCACTCTCGGTATCACGAGAGGAATATCTCATATGTGCTTGCTTAGATAAATCCCTGGCCAGGGTTATTCGAATTGAGAGAGAAGGAGTTCTCTGGTAGAATCCGATTAGAGCATGACAAACTGATTCCGTGTGTCACCTGATAGTACCATATCTAATATACGATCTCTGCGATATTATTTGGATGAGGGATTATAGATACATGGTAACTATGGACAGACAGGTCCGATGGATTCGATCCCCCTGTACCGTCTGGGGACTATGACGTAGTGGCCTAGTACATCCATAGTCGATGAGTCGAGTGAATTATTATGGAGATAATAATTCACTATATCAGAATGAGTTCTGATGGGAGTGACTCATGGCCAGCTCGGTATCGGACCTATGGCATCGCATACATATGGTGGATGCTTTAGTGAATAGAGGATTGGATGAAGATCCAATTAGCCCCTATTCTCATTAGATGAGACCCTATGTTGATGGGCTCCTTGATTAAGGCCCAATTATAAGCCTAAGGAGATTATTGGATAGAGATCCAATAATACATTATTAGTGGGTTATTGGATGAAGATCTAATACCCAGTAAGGAAGGAGCCCTAGGGTTTTGTTGGCTCTCTATAAATAGGAGGGGAGACTCAGGTTGATAGGCTGTAACTTTAGCCACCACCTCCTATTCTCCTCCCTCCCTCTGAGCAAGAGTTGCAAAATCAGATTGGAGGAGTCTCACTGCAGAATACCACTAGAGAAGAGGATGCTTGACCTCCTTCATCTTCTCCATCTGGATCTAGAATACAGGGATATACAATCTCCCTAGGTAAAATCAATCTCTCACATATCATGGTTTTTCAGTTTTTACGATTTTTCCCGCGACCCCAATCTTTTGCACGATGATTTGATCTGCGTGGGAAATCAATTTTTATTTTGATTTCCTCTACGCATGTGATGCACTCGCTGTAGGTTTCCCAACATACAGGGATAACAAGATTGCTACTCTGATACCAGATGATAGAGCCCCAGAAGGAGCTCTATAGATTTTAATCCTTGAGGGGGATCAACACTTGAAACGCTAAATAAAATTGATTACAAAGGGGCGGCAGCTACATCTTTAAATAGGGATCAAAACCCTAGCCTAAGGGGGTGATTGCCTAAGTAAAATTATCCCTGTGCCCCTCCTATAGTCGACCTTCCTTAATAGGAATAGGGGAGGCTAGGTTGGCTCTATAGCCGACCTAAGCAGGGGGAAACCCTAGCCGACCAACCCAGTAAGGGAGGTGGTAGCCACTAAGCCCTAAGGGCTAATCTAAACCCTAGCCATACTCTTTTATAAGATAGGAGTGGCTTTATTACAATCTAGCAGGATTTTATTGACTACTTCTTAGGGAGATTAGGACTCAACACTGCTAGAGTCCTATCACCGCATTCCTGCTGCCTTGTAGCCATCATCCATGCCTCTATCTTCCAAGCAATTCCCACAATTGCTTTTTGACGATGCCTCCATCCACCGTCGCCCACCAAGCCACAGATCTATCTGCTACCGCCCCCTGCGAGTTTTGGAAATTTGGTATTTTTTTATCATCCAAGCCTCTTCAATACTGCAAGATTCTTTACTTGACATATTGAAGATTTTTTCCAAATTTTATCCGCTGCAAATTTTGTTTGTCATAAACGTTATCATTGTTGCGAAGGCAGAATATTGCATAATTTTTTAGCTACGTTTTGCCTTTTGAAACTGGTTTATTTCTTCTCCTTTCTGACCAAAAATTTTACACAATTCTAGAGATCAACTTGGCTTTCATCTGGATTTGATTTATGGAAAAAACTCCTTCTAGAACTGGTTTTCTTATGCAATCTTTCACCGTCACGCAGTTCTTAAATTTTACGACGAAGGATCTGCCTTTCGTCTTTTGTCCTATTTCCCTTCTGTTACGCTATCAAAATTTCGTCAAACTTTTTACTGGTATTAACAACATTTGAACCAAGGGTTTCTGTATAATTTCCTTGAACTTTCCGATGGAATTTACATCGAGAAGTCATTGTTTCTCCAATGTAAAACTGGTTCAGCAGGATAGCACATCGCAACACCTTTTTTCGTCGAATTCTATCAGATTTGAGTGCTATTTTTTGTGAGATTTTGTACTCTCATTTCAAAACCCTAACATCCTCACCAAAAACTCTTCCAAACCTTACCTAAATCGAACCCAATATCCAACCAAATATGTCCTAAACCGTAGCCTACTCCCATCTAAACCGATTCACCTTCTAACCAGCCACCCCCTTCTCCAAAAATCCCATGCCACTAACCCAACAACAGAAAAAAGATCTCAATATTATAGATCTAGAGGAGTATACTATGGCATCAGAGGAGGTTATCGATGCAAAACTTGAAGCATTTGAAAATGGCATAGAAGAGAAGATGCGATCCATTTTCACCGAATTCAACATTGGTCGACCAACGAGCCCGAGGAAATCACAACACAGGGAAACTTCAGATCAGTGAGATGATCCTCAAGAACATGGCCACATCACCTCTGATCTCAACAATTCATGCATGAAGGTTGACTTCCCTAGATGGGATGAAGGAGACCCGATCGGGTGGATCTTACGCACGAAGCACTATTTTCGGTTCTATAATTTAAAGATGTAGCTGCCCCCCTCTCGAATCAAGAAATCTATAATTTTAATTCAGCCTTGTGCCGAGTCTAGGAGGGAGTAACCCCTACAACATTCTAAGGGTTGATCCCCCTCAAGGATCAAAATCCATAGAGCTCCTTCTGGGGTTCTATCATCTAGTATCAGAGCAACGATCTTGCTGCCCCTATAGCTGTCATCCACGCCTCCATCTTGCCAAGCAATTCCCATATTGGTGTGACATGCGCCTCCACCTTCCACCCCAATCGTAGATCAAATCAGTCTGCCGCTGCCCCCTGCATTTGATCTGGAAATCAGGTATTTTTTTATCATCCATGCCTCTTCAGTACTATAAGATTCCTTACTTTATACGTTGAAGATTTTTCCCAAATTTTATCCGTTGCAAATTTTGTTTGTCGCAAACGTTATCATTTTTGCGAAGGTGGAATGCTGCAGAAATTTTCAGTCGTGTTTTTGCCTCTTGAAACCGGTTTATTTCTTCTCCTTTCTGGCTGAAATTTATACACAATTCTCAAGATCAAGTTGGCTTTTATCTATGTTTGATTTATCGAAAAAACTCCTTCTGGAACTGGTTTTCTTGTGTAATCTTTGATCATCACGCAGTTATGGAATTTTACAATGAATGAATCTGCCTTTCGTATTTTGCCTTATTTCCCTACTGTTATGTCGCCAAAATTTCGTCAAAATTTTTACTGATATTAACATCTGAACCAAGGGTTCCTGTATAATTTCTTTAAACTTTTCTCTAGAATTTACATCGAGAAGTGATCGTTACTCCGACGCAAAACCGGTTCAGCAGGACAGCACATCGTAGCACTTTTTTTCATCAAATTCTATCAGATTTGAGTGCTATTTTTTGTGAGATTTTGGACTCTCTTTTCTTCATCTCAAAATCCTACCATCCTCACCAAAAACCCTTCAAAACCCTACCCTAAATAGAAACCAAATAGCCCCCCAAATTTGCCCTAAACCGCAGCCTACTTCCATCCAAACCGATTCACCTTCCAACCGGCCACCCCCTTCTCCAAAATTCTCATGCCACTAACCTGACAACAAAAAAAAGATCTTAATATTACAAATCTAGCGGTGTATACTATAGCATCAGAGGACGCTATCGATGTAAAGCTTGAAGCCTTTGAAAATCGCATGGAAGAGAAGATACGATCCCTTTTCGTCGAATTCAGCATTGGCCGACCGTCGAGCCCGAGGAAATCACAGCACAGAGAAACTTCAGATCGGTGAGACGATCCTCAAGAACATGGCCACATCACCTCTTATCTCAATAATCAATGCATGAAGGTTGATTTCCCTAGATGAGAAGAACGAGACCCGATCGGGTGGATCTCGCGCGCGGAGCACTATGTTCGGTTCTACCAAACCGTCGACACTACACAGGTGGAGATTGCTGCCATCCACCTCGAGGGAGATGCTATTCAGTGGTTTAATTGGTTTAAGCACACCCATAGGGGACTCTCTTGGCAGCGATTCAAGGAAGCACAACTGAACCGCGTCGGAGCAACCGATTTCTACAATATCGATGGACAATTGGCAAAGATTCGTCAAACCTCCACAATACAAGAATACCAAACAAGGTTTGAACATTTATCTAATCAAACCGTGGATTGGTCTGAAAAATAACTTTTAGGGACTTTCATTGAGGGCCTAAAGCCAGAGATTCGGGGAGGAGTAAAGGTGCGACAACCGTACACTCTTATGGCGGCGATTTTCTTTACGCGTATTCAAGAAGAATGATTGAACCAAGAGGCACGAAGGACAAGGGTCACTCCCCGACCATCCATGCCGAGGCTTATAGTCCCCTCTACTGCCATCCGAGCCCCCACACCAAAAAAATTGACGAGGGATGAGCTTCGTGAATGATCGGCCAAAGGATTGTGTTGGCACTGTGATGAATCGTGGAGCCGAGAACATTGCTGCAAAAAGGGCTAGCTCCTTGTGATTGAACCAATGGAGGATGAGGACAATGAACCATCTGAAGAAGCCCTTGAACCTGAAGAAGAAGCTATAGAGGAAGAGTCCTAACCGGTCGACTACGCGGTGCACGCATTGGCCGGCTACTCCAACCCATTGACGATGAAAGTTGGAGAACTTCTGAAACAACAACCCATCACCATTCTCATCGACATAGGTAGCATAAATAACTTTCTCAACTGTAAGGTTGCTGCACATTTGGCGCTTCAAATTGAAAGTTACAACAAGTTTGACGTAAAGGTCACCGACGGCCGAATCCTCAATTGCACCATGCCCGCGGGTGAAACTACTCCTCCAAGACCAGGAAGTGGTAACTGATTTCTTCCCCCTACCCATCGATGATTATGAAGCTGTACTCAGGATCGAATGGCTCACAATGCTAGGTGATATCTCCTGAAATTTTTCTAAATTAATTATGAAATTTTATTGTAAAGGGAGATATGTCACGTTACGATGCAAGCACGGGAGCCATATTTCCCTCGTTTCTTCGCAACGGATGGAGAAAGTTTTGCATAAAGCACATGGTGGATTCTTGATGCATATCTAGTGGTCATCTAAGGGGGAGAACATACAAAACTTAAATCCTAAGCTTGCCCTATTGCTGGATGAATTCGCAGATGTTTTCTCGGAGCCGCATGGGCTGCCCCCTAACCAACCGCATTCCTATTTTGCCAGGCAAACCTCCAGCAAACATGCGACCATACCACTACCCTCATATGTAGAAGGACAAGATTGAGAATATTGTTAAAGAGATGCTTGACACTGGGGTGATTCGACTGAGTTGCAGCCCTTACTCCTCACCGGTGTTGCTAGTGCGCAAGAAAGATGGTACGTGATGGATGTGCGTTGACTGCCGAGCTCTAAATGCCATCACCGTCAAGGACAAATATCCTATCCTAGTTGTAGATGAACTTTTGGACAAATTAAAAGGAGCCTGAGTCCTCACTAAATTGGATCTCCGATCCGGATACCATCAGATTCGGGTATGCACTGAGGACATTCCGAAAACTGTATTCCGCACGTATAACGGCTACTACAAGTTTTTGGTAATGCCTTTAGGACATACAAATGCTCCTTCTACCTTTCAAAGCTTGATGAATGACATCTTCCAAATGTTTCTACGTAAATTCATATTGGTATTCTTTGATGATATTCTCATTTATAGCCCTATGCTTGATATACATTTTGAGCACTTACGAACTGTTCTAACCATTCATCGAGAGAATACTTTTTATGTTAAACAGTCAAAGTGCAGCTTCTTACAGCCTAAAGTGGAGTATCTAGGACACATTATATTAGAAGATGGAGTGGTGGTAGACCCCACAAAGATCGAGGTAATGCAAGAATGGCCGAGACCTACAAATGTAATATCACTATGCAGCTTCCTTGGACTCACGGGCTACTACCAGAAGTTTATGAAAGATTATGGCAAGATCAGTGCCCCACTCACGTCCCTACTAAAAAAGGACTCCTTTTTGTAGTCGGATCAAGCCTCCACAGCCTTTGAAAGACTCAAGGCCACCATAACGACGACGTCGGTCCTAGCGCTACCCGATTTCAGTCGAACATTCGTGATTGAGGCCGACGCATCCGGAGTGAGAATTGGGGCTGTTCTAATGCAAGATGGACGACCCCTTGCCTACACCAACAAAGCTTTATCTCCCTCACATCTTAAAATGTCCATGTATGATAATGAAATCCTTTTTATCTTACATGCAGTTACAAAGTAGAGACCCTACCTGATCGGTCGGCATTTCGAGATTAAGACTGACCACCGAAGTCTTAAATATTCCTTGGAGCAGAAAATATCCTTCCTGGAGCAGCAATGATGGGTAACTAAACTACTTGGTTTTGATTATGAAATTACTTACCGAAAAGGAAAAGAGAATGTTGTTGCAGATACCTTATCTCGGCTACCGGGACAAGCCAAAATTTCAGCCATCTCCCTTTCCTCCACTGACTTCCTCGACAATATTAGGGAGGAATGGAAGAATGATCCAGAAGCCCGGCCATCAAAGAGAAGTTGGAGAAAGACACGGGGTCCATGAGTCACTACTCATGGGATTCGAAGGACTTATGCTACAAAGATCGAATTGTTATTGTTCTTTCTTCCCCTTGCATTCAAATTATTTTATACGAAATGCATTCTTCACCCTCAGTAGGGCACTCCAGATTTCTGAGGACTTACAAAAGGGTGAAGTAAAACTCCTTTTGGAAGGGTATGAAAAAATCAATTTATGATTACGTATCCAAATGTGATGTATGTCAGCAGCAGAAAGGTGAAACAGCGGCAAGACCGGGGAAACTACAGTCACTACCCATACCAGACTCAGCATAGACCGACATTTCCATGGATTTTTTCGAGGGGCTGCCACTATCCCAAGATAAAAGCATGATCTTTGTGGTGGTATATCGCCTAACCAAGTATGCTCACTTCTGTGCTATGAAACAACCATATACTACTGCTAGTATTGCTCAACTTTTTGTAGAACATATAGTAAAACTATATGGGATGCCAAAGTCGATTGTGAGTGATCGTGACAGGGTATTCACAAGTAAATTTTGGACAGAGCTCTTTCATCTACAGGGCACCCAGTTGAAGATGAGCACAGCCTATCATCCCTAGATAGACGGCCAAACATAAGTGGTGAACAGATGCTTCAAGACATACCTATGGTGCTTCACCAGTGACCGTCCCAAAGAGTGGACAAGGTGGCTTCCTTGGGCTGAATGATGGTACAACATGATATTTCATTCATTAACTAAATGTTCCCCTTATGAGGCATTGTATGGCCGATCAGCCCCTGTAATACCTAAATATGTGCTTGGTTCGGCCAAAGTAGATCAGGTCGATCAAAATTTGATTAACAGGGATAAACTGCTGCAACTATTGAAAGACAACATGAATGCCGCTCAAGCTCGCATGAAGCAACAAGTAGACAACCACTCGAGTGAGCGAGAATTTATAGTGGAAGATTGGGTCTACCTTTGGCTCCAACCATACAAGTAGCTATCAATCAACGCAAAAGCATCAGTGAAGCTGTCTCCACGATTTTGTGGACCATACCAGATCTTACAGCGAGTTGAGGTTGTGGCATATAAATTAAAGTTTCCAGATGACGCTAAGATACAGCCCGTCATCCATGTGTCCTGATTAAAGCTAAAGTTGGGAGAACAAGAGAAGGCCCAGACTCAACTGCCGAGCACCACTAATGATGGAGCAAGCAAAGCCCAACTTGAAGCTATACTTGATTAGAGGATTGTGATGCGCCAATGATGCCCTTCAATCGAAGTACTTGTGAAGTGGACTAACTTACCCTCCAAAGATGCAACATGGGAGTCACACGAGGAGGTGAAGATCCAGTTTCCAGAGTTTATGGACCCTCAGCCTTGAGGACAAGGTTGATCTGATGAGGGCGAACTTGATAGGACTCCAGCAGGGTTGAGTCCTAATCATCTTAGTACTAATAAATAAAAACCTTGTTAGATTTAATAAATCCACTCCTATCATATAAAAGAGTATGGCTAGGGTCTAGATTAGCCCTTAGGGCTTAGTAGCCACCACACCCCTTACTAGGTTTGTCGGCTAGGGGTTTCCCCTGCTTAGGTTGGCTATAGAGCAACTTAGCCATCTCCTATTCCTATTAAGGCAGGTTGGCTATAGGAGGGGCAAATGGATAATTCTACTTAGGCAAGTCCCCTCTTAGGTTAGGGTTTTGATCCCTATTTAAAGATGTAGCCACCCCCCTCTTGAATTAAGTAATCTACAATTTTAATTCACCTTTGTGTCGAGTCTAGGAGGGAGGAACCCCTACAGCGTTCCAAGGGTTGATCCCCCTCAAGGATCAAAATCCATAGAAGGGTTCTATCATGTTCTCATTGACACAGGCGCCATAAATAACTTCCTCAATAGTAAGGTTGCTACACATCTGGCACTTCAAATTAAAGGTTGCAATAAGTTCGACGTAAACGTCGCCGACGGTCGAATCCTCAATTACGACCAACAGTGCCTACGGGTGAAACTACTCCTCCGAGACCAAGAAGTGGTAGCTGATTTCTTCGTCCTACCTTTCGATGATTATGAAGCCATACTCAGGATCGAATGACTCACAACTTTAGGTGATATCTCCTGAAAATTTTCTAAATTAATTATAGAATTTTATTGCAAATGGAGATAGGTGACGTTACGAGGCAAGCGCGGGAGCCATATTTCCACCGTTTCGTCGTAATGAATGGAGAAAGGTTTGCGCACAGCATATGGTGGATTCTTGATGCATATCCAGCAGCCATCTAAGGGGGAGAACGTACAAAACTTAGATCCTAAGCTTGCTCTGTTGCTGGATGAATTCGTAGATGTTTTCTCGGAGCTGCGTGGGCTGCCCCCTAACCGGTCGCATGACCATCGCATTCCTATTTTGCCAGGCAAACCTCTAGCAAATTTGTAACAATACTGTATCCTCAATTGTAGAAGGACAAGATTGAGAACATCATTAAAGAGATGCTTGACACCGGTGTGATTCGTTCGAGTTGCAGCCCTTACTCCTCACCGATGTTGCTAGTGCGAAAAAAAGATGGTATGTGACGGATATGCGTTGACTATCGGGCTCTAAACGCCATCACCGTCAAGGATAATTATCCTATCCCAATCGTAGATGAATTCTTGGACAAATTAAAAGGAGCCCGAGTCTTTACTAAATTGGATCTTCGATCCGAATATCATCAGATTCGGGTATTCACTGAAGACATTCTGAAAACTGCATTCTGCCAAACTTTCGTGATTGAGGCCAACGCGTCTAGAGCTGGAATTGGGGCTGTTCTAATACAAGATGACCGACCCCTTGCCTATATCAGCAAAACTTTATCTCCCTCACATCTAAAAAAGTCTATTTATGATAAAGAAATGCTTGCTATCGTACACGCAGTCACAAAGTGGAGACCCTACCTAATCGGCCGGCGCTTCCAGATTAAGACCGACCACCGAAGCCTTAAATATTTCTTAGAGCAAAAAATATCCTCCCCAGAGCAGCAACGATGGGTAACTATATTCCTTGGCTTTGATTATGAAATTACTTACTGAAAAGGAAAAGAGAATATTGTTGCAGATGCCCAATCTCGGCTACTAGGACAAGCCGAAATTTCGGCCATCTCCCTTCCCTTCACCGACTTCGTCGATAATATTAGGGAGGAATGGAAGAATGATCCAGAAGCTCGAGCCATCAGAGAAAAGTTGAAGAAAGACCCGGGGTCCATGGGTCACTACTCGTGGGATTCAAAGGACTTGCGCTACAAAGATCGAATTGTTATTGTTCCTTCTTCCCCTTGCATTCAAATTATTTTACACGAGATGCATTCTTCACCCTCAGTAGGGCACTTCGGATTTCTGAGGACTTACAAAAGGGTGAAGCAAAATTTCTTTTGGAAGGGCATGAAAAAATTAATTTATGATTATGTATCCAAATGTGATGTATGTCAACCGCAGAAAGGCGAAACAATAGCAAAACCAGGGAAACTATAGCCACTACCCATACCGGACTTAGCATGGACCAATATTTCTATGTGGTGGTAGATCACCTAACCAAGTATGCTCACTTCTGTGTTGTGAAACATCTCTATACTGCTGCTAGTATTGCTCAACTTTTTGTGGTACATATAGTAAAATTGCATAGGATGCCAAAGTCGATTGTGAGCGACTGTGACAGGGTATTCATAAGTAAATTTTAGACAGAGCTCGTTAATCTACAGGGCACCCAGTTGAAGATGAGCACAACATATCATCCCAAGACAGACGACCAAACAGAAGTGGTGAACAGATGCCACGAGATATACCTATGGTGCTTCACCAATGACCGTCCCAAAGAGGGGACAGGGTGGCTTCCTTGGGCCGAATGGTGGTACAACACCACATTTCATTCATCAACTAAATGTAACCCTATGAGGCATTGTATGGTCTATCGACCCCTGTAATATCTAGATATGTGTTGGTTCGGCCAAAGTAGATCAGGTCGACCAAAACTTGATTAACAGGGACAAACTGCTACAACTACTGAAAGATAACTTGAATGCTACTCAAGCTCGCATGAAGCAACAAGCAGACAACCACCGGAGTGAGCGAGAATTCGCAGTGAAAGATTGGGTCTACCTTTGGCTCCAACCATACAAGCAGCTATCAATTAATGCAAGAGCATCAGTGAAGCTGTCTCTATGATTTTATGGACCATACCGGCTCTTAGAGCGAGTTGGGGCTGTGGCATACAAATTAAAGCTTCGAGATGATGCTAAGATACATCTCGTCTTCCACGTGTCCTTATTAAAGCTAAAGTTGGGAGAACATGAGAAGGCCGAGACTCAGCTGTCGAGCACCACTAATGATGGCGAAATCAAAGCCCAACCTGAAGCTATACTTGATCCGAGGATTGTGATGCACCAACGACGCCCTTCAACCGAAGTACTTGTGAAGTTGACTAACTTACCCTCCGAAGATGCACTATGGGAGTCACACAAGGAGTTGAAGATCTAGTTTCTAGAGTTTATGAACCCTCAGCCTTGAGGACAAGGCTGATCAGAAGAGGGCAAACTTGATAGGACTCCGGCAGGGTTGAGTCCTAATCATCTTTGTACTAGTCAATAAAAATCCTGTTAGATTTTATAAAGCCACTCATATCTTATAATGGAGTATGGCTAGGGTCTAGATTAGCCCTTAGGGCTTAGTAGCCACCACACCCCTTAGTGGGTTGGTTGGCTAGGGTTTCCCCTTGCTTAGGTCGGCTATAGAGACACTTAGCCGTCTCCTATTCCTATTAAAGCAGGTTGGCTATAGGAGGGGCAAAGGGGTAATTCTACTTAGGCAAGCACCCCCTTCGGCTAGGGTTTTGATCCCTATTTGAAGATGTAGCTACCCATCCTCTTGAATCAAGCAATCTACAATTTTAATTCAACCTTGTGCCGAGTCTAGGAGGGCGGAACCCCTACAGCGTTCAAAGGGTTGATCCCCCTCAAGGATCAAAATCCATAGAGCTCCTTCTGGGGTTCTATCACGTTCTCATCGACACGGGCAACACAAATAACTTCTTCAACAGTAAGGTTGCTACACATCTGGCACTTCAAATTGAAGGTTGCAACAAGTTCGACATAAAGGTCGCCAACGACCGAATCCTCAATTGCGACCAATGGTGCCTGCGGGTGAAACTACTCCTCCAAGACCAAGAAGTGGTAGCTGATTTCTTCCTCTTACCTATCGATAATTATGAAGCCATACTCAGGATCGAATGACTCAAAACTTTAGGTGATATCTTCTAAATTTTTTTTAAATTAATTATAAAATTTTATGGTAAAGGGAGATAGGTAACATTACGAGACAAGCGCGGGAGCCATATTTTCACCGTTTCGTCGTAACAAATGGAGAAAGTTTTGCACAAATCGCATGGTGGATTCTTGATGCATATCCAGTAGCCATCTAAGGGGGAGAACATACAAAACTCAGATCCTAAGCTTGCTCTATTGCTGGATGAATTCGCAGTTGTTTTCTCGGAGTCGCGTGGGCTGTCCGCTAACCAGTCGTATGACCATCGCATTCCTATTTTGCTAGGCAAACCTCCAGCAAATTTGCAACCATACTATATCCTCACTTGTAGAAGGACAAGATCGAGAACATCATTAAAGAGATGCTTGACACCGGGGTGATTCGACCGAGTTGCAGCCCTTACTCCTCACCGGTGTTGCTAGTGCGAAAAAAAGATGGTAAGTGACGGATATGCGTTGACTACCAGGCTCTAAACGCCATCATCGTCAAGGATAAATATCCTATCCCAATCGTAGATGAATTCTTGGATGAATTAAAAGGAGCCTGAGTCTTTACTAAATTGGATCTTCGATCCGAATATCATCATATTCGGGTATGCACTAAAGACATTCTGAAAACTGCATTCTGTATACATAACAACCATTACGAGTTTTTGGTAATACCTTTCGAACTTATAAATGCTCCTTCTACCTTTCAAAGCTTGATGAATGACATCTTCCAAAGGTTTTTACATAAATTTGTATTGGTATTCTTTGATGATATTCTCATTTATAGACCTATGCTTGATATACATTTTGAGCACTTACGAATTGTTCTAACTGTTCTTCGAGAGAATACTGTTTATGTTAAACAGTCAAAGTGCACCTTCTTACAGCCTAAAGTGGAGTATCTAGGGCACATTATATCAGAGGATGGAGTGGGGTAGACCCGACAAAGATTGAGGCAATGCAAGGTTGGCTGAGACGTACAAACGTAAAATCACTACATGGCTTCCTTGGACTCACGGGTTACTATCGGAAGTTCATGAAAGATTATGGCAAGATCAGTGTCCCACTCATGTCCCTACTTAAGAAGGACTCCTTTTTATGGTCAGATCAAGCCTCCGTAGCCTTTGAAAGACTCAAGGCCACCATGATGATGATGCCGGTCCTAGCGCTACCCGATTTCAGTCGAACATTCGTGATTGAGGCCGACGCGTCTGGAACTGGAATTGAGGTTGTTCTAATACAAGATGGCCGACCCCTTGCCTATATCAGCAAAGCTTTATCTCCCTCAAATCTTAAAATATCCGTTTATGATAAAGAAATGCTTATCATCGTACACGCAGTCACAAAGTGGAGACCCTACCTGATCGGCCGGTGCTTCCAGATTAAGACCGACCACCGAAGCCTTAAATATTTCATAGAGCAAAAAAATATCCTCCCCAGAGCAGCAATGATGGGTAACTAAACTCCTTGGTTTTGATTATGAAATTACTTACTAAAAAGGAAAAGAGAATGTTGTTGCAGATACCCTATCTCGGCTACCGGGACAAGCCGAAATTTCAGCCATCTCCCTTCCCTCCACCGACTTCGTCGATAATATTAGGGAGGAATGAAAGAATGATCTAGAAGGCCGAGCCATCATAGAAAAGTTGAAGAAGGACCCGGGGTCCATGGGTCACTACTCGTATGATTCGAAGGACTTGCGCTACAAAGATCGAATTGTTATTATTCCTTCTTCCCCTTGCATTCAAATTATTTTACACGAGATGCATTCTTCACCCTCAGTAGGGCACTCCGGATTTCTTAGGACTTACAAAAGGATGAAGCAAAACTTCTTTTGGAAGGACATGAAAAAATTAATTAATGATTATGTATGCAAATGTGATGTATGTCAACAGTAGAAAGGTGAAATAATGGCAAGACCGGGGAAACTATAGCCACTACCCATACCAGACTCAGCATGGACCAACATTTCTATGGATTTCATCGATGGACTGCCACTATCCCAAGGTAAAAGCACGATCTTTGTGGTGGCAGATCACCTAACTAAGTATGCTCACTTCTGTGTTGTGAAACATCTTGATACAGCTGCTAGTATTACTCAACTTTTTATGGAACATATAGTAAAACTGCATGGGATGACCGTGACAGGGTATTCACAAGTAAATTTTAGACAGAGCTCTTTAATCTATAGGGCACCCAGTTGAAGATGAGCACAGCCTATCATCCCAAGATAGACGACCAAACCGAAGTGGTGTACAGATGCCCCGAGACATACCTACGGTGCTTTACTAGTGATCATCCCAAAGAGTGGACAAGGTGGCTTCCTAGGGATGAATGGTGGTACAACACAACATTTCATTCATCAACTAAATGTACCTCTTATGAGGCATTGTATGGCCGACCGGCTCCTGTAATACCCAGATATATACTTGGTTCGACCAAAGTAGATCAGGTCGACCAAAATTTGATTAACAGTGACAAACTGCTACAACTACTGAAAGACAACTTGAATGCCATTCAAGCTCGCATGAAGCAACAAGCACACAACCACCGGAGTGAGCGGAAATTCACAGTGGAAGATTGGGTCTACCTTCAACTCCAACCATACAAGCAGCTATCGATTAATGCAAGAGCATCAGTGAAGCTGTCTCCATGATTTTATGAACCATACCAGATCTTAGAGCGAATTGGGACTGTGGCATACAAATTAAAGCTTCAAGATGACACTAAGATATATCTTGTCTTCCACGTGTCCTTATTAAAGCTAAATTTGGGAGAACATGAGAAGGCCGAGACTCAACTGCCGAGCACCACTAATGATGGTGAAATCAAAGCCCAATCTGAAGCTATACTTGATCGGAGGATTGTGATGCGCCAACGACGCCCTTCAACCGAAGTACTTGTGAAGTGGACTAACTTACCCACCGAAGATGCAATATGAGAGTCACACGAGGAGTTGAAGATCTAGTTTCCAGAGTTTATGAACCCTCAACCTTGAGGACAAGGCTGATCGGAAGAGGACAGACTTGATAGGACTCCAGCATGGTTGAGTCCTAATCATCTTAGTACTAGTCAATAAAAATCCTGTTAGATTTAATAAAGCCACTCCTATCATATAAAGGAGTATGGCTATGGTCTAGATTTTCCCTTAGGGCTTAGTAGCCACCACACCCCTTACTGGGTTGGTCGGCTAGGGTTTCCCCCTGCTTAGGTCGACTATAGAGACACTTAGCCGCCTCCTGTTTCTATTAAGGCAGGTTGGCTATAGGAGGGGCAAAGGGGTAATTCTACTTAGGCAAGCACCCCCTTAGGCTAGGGTTTTGATTCCTATTTAAAGATGTAGCCATCCCCCCTCTTGAATCAAGCAATCTACAATTCTAATTCAGCCTTGTGCCGAGTCTAGGAGGGAGGAACCCCTACAGCGTTTCAGGGGTTGATCCCCCTCAAGGATCAAACTCCATAAAGCTCCTTCTAGGGTTCTATCACGTTCTCATCGACATGGGCAGCACAAATAACTTCCTCAACAGTAAGGTTGCTACACATTTGACACTTTAAATTGAAGGTTGCAACAAGTGCGACGTAATGGTCGCCAACGGTCGAATCCTCAATTACGACCAACGGTGCCTGCGGGTGAAACTACTCCTCCAAGACCAAGAAGTGGTAGCTGATTTCTTCCTCCTACCCATCGATGATTATGAAGTTGTACTCAGGATCGAATTGCTCATAACTTTATGTGATATCTCCTAAAAATTTTCTAAATTAATTATGAAATTTTATTGTAAAGGGAGACAGGTGACGTTATGAGGTAAGCACGGGAGGCATATTTTCATCGTTTTGTCACAACGAATGGAGAAAGTTTTACACAAAGCACATGGTGGATTCTTGATGCATCCAACAGCCATATAAGGGGGAGAACATACAAAACTCAGATCCTAAGATTGCTCTGTTGCTGGATGAATTCACAGACATTTTCTTGGAGCCACGTGGGCTGCCCCCTAACCTACCGCATGACCACCACATTCCTATTTTGCTAGGCAAACCTCTAGCAAATTTACGACCATACTGTATCCTCACTTGTAAATGGACGAGATCAAGAACATCATTAAAGAGATGCTTGACACTGGGGTGATTCGACCGAGTTGCAGCCCTTACTCACCGGTGTTGCTAGTGCGAAAAAAGATGGTACGTAACAGATGTGCGTTGACTACCCGGCTCTAAACGTCATCACCGTCATGGACAAATATCCTATCCCAATCGTAGATGAACTCTTGGATGAATTAAAAGGAGCCCGAGTCTTCACTAAATTGGATCTTCGATCCGAATATCCTCAAATTCGGGTATGCACTGAAGACATTTTGAAAATTGCATTCTATACGCATAACGGACACTATGAGTTTTTGGTAATGCCTTTTGGACTTATAAATGCTCCTTCTACCTTTCAAAGCTTGATGAATGACATCTTCCGAAGGTTTCTACGTAAATTCGTATTGGTATTCTTTGATGATATTCTCATTTATAGCCCTACGATCGATATACATTTTGAGCACGTATGAACTATTCTAACAGTTCTTCGAGAGAATACTCTTTATGTTAAACAGTCAAAGTGCAGCTTCTTACAACCTAAAGTGGAGTATCTAGGGCACATTATATGAGAGGATGGAGTGGGGTAGACCCAACATAGATCGAAGCAATGTAAGGATGGCTGAGACCTACAAATGTAAAATCACTACATGGCTTCCTTAGACTCACGGGCTACTACCGGAAGTTCATGAAAGATTATGGCAAGATCAGTGTCTCATTCATATCCCTACTCAAGAAGGACTCCTTTTTGTGGTCAAATCAAGCCTCCGCAGCCTTTGAAAGACTCAAGGTCGTCATGATGACGACGCCGGTCCTACTGCTATTCGATTTCAATCGAACTTTCATGATTAAGGCCGACGCATCCGGAGTTAGAATTGGGGCTGTTCTAATATAAGATGGCCGACCCCTTACCTACATCAGCAAAGCTTTATCTCTCTCATATCTTAAAATATCCGTATATGATAAAGAAATGCTTGCCATCGTACACGCAATCACAAAGTGGAGACCCTACTTGATCGGCCGGCGCTTCCAGATTAAGACCGACCACCGAAGCCTTAAATATTTCATAGAGCAAAAAAATATCCTCCCCAGAGCAGCAACGATGGGTAACTAAACTCCTTGGTTTTGATTATGAAATTACTTACTAAAAAGGAAAAGAGAATATTGTTGCAGATGCCCTATCTCGGCTACCGGGATAAGCCAAAATTTCAGCCATCTCCCTTCCCTCCACCGATATCCTCGATAATATTAGGGAGGAATGGAAGAATGATACAGAAGACCGAGTAATCATAGAAAAGTTGGTGAAGACCCGGGGTCCAATGGTCACGACTCGTGGGATTCGAAGGACTTGCGCTACAAAGATCGAATTGTTATTGTTCCTTCTTCCCCTTGTATTCAAATTATTTTACATGAGATGCATTTGTCATCCTCAGCAGGGCACTTTGGATTTCTGAGGACTTATAAAAGGGTGAAGCAAAACTTCTTTTGGAAGGGCATAAAAAATTAATTTATGATTATGTATCCAAATTCGATGTATGTCAACAGCAGAAAGGCGAAGTGGCAAGACCCGGGAAACTATAGCCACTACCCATACCGGACTCAGCATGGACCAATATTTCTATGGATTTCATAGAGGGGCTGCCACTATCCTAAGGTAAAAGCACGATCTTTGTGGTGGTAGATCACCTAACCAATTATGCTCACTTCTATGTTGTGAAACATCCCTATATTGCTGCTAGTATTAATCAACTTTTTGTGGAACATATAATAAAACTGCATGGGATGCCAAGGTCGATTGTGAATGACCTTTACAGGGTATTCACAAGTAAATTTTGGACAAAGCTCTTTCATCTACAGGGCACCCAGTTGAAGATGAGCACAGCCTATCATCCCAGACAGATGACCAAACAAAAGTGGTGAACAGATGCCTCGTGACATACCTATGGTGCTTCACCAGTGATCGGCCCAAAGAGTGGACAAGGTGACTTCCTTGGGTCGAATGGTGGTACAACATGATATTTTATTCATCAACTAAATGTACTCCTTATGAGACATTGTATGACCGACCGGCCCCTGTAATACCCGGATTTGTGCTTGGTTCGGCCAAAGTAGATCAGGCCTACCAAAATTTGATTAATAGGGACAAACTAGTGCAACTACTAAAAGATAACTTGAATGCCGCTCAAGCTCGCATGAAGCAACAAGTAGACAACCATCGGAGTTAGTGGGAATTTGCAGTGGGAGATTGGGTCTACCTTCGACTCCAACTATACAAGCAGCTACCAATCAACGCAAGAGCATCAATGAAGTTGTCTCCATGATTTTATAGACCATACTAGATCGTAGAGCGAGTTGGGGCCGTGGCATACAAATTAAAGCTTCAAGATGACGCTAAGATACATATTGTCTTCCACGTGTCCTTATTGAAGCTAAAGTTGGGAGAACATGAGGAGGCCCAGACTTAGCTGCCGAGCACCACTAATGATGGCGAAATCAAAGCCTAACTTGAAGCTATACTTGATCGGAGGATTGTGATGCGCCAATGGCGCTCTTCAACCGAAGTACTTGTGAAGTGGACTAACTTACCATCCGAAGATGCAACATGGGAGTCACAGGAGGAGTTAAAGATCTAGTTTCCAGAGTTTATGGACCCTCAGCCTTAAGGACAAGGCTGATCTGAAGAGGGCGGACTTGATAGGACTCCAGAAGGGTTGAGTCCTAATCATCTTAGTACTAGTCAATAAAAACTCTGTTAGATTGTAATAAAGCCACTTCTATCTTATAAAGGAGTATGGCTAGGGTTTAGATTAACCCTTAGGGCTTAGTAGCCATCGCCCCCCTTACTAGGTTGGTTGGCTAGGGTTTCCCCCCGCTTAGGTCGGCTATAGAACCAACCTAGTCGCCCCTTATTCCTATTAAGGTAGGTCAGCTATAGGAGAGGCAAAGGGGTAATTTTATAGGCAAGCACCCTCTTAGGCTAGGATTTTGATCCTTATTTAAAGATGTAGATGCCCCCTCTTGAATCAAGTAATTATCTATTTTATTTCAGCCTTGTGCCGAGTCTAGGAGGGAGGAACCCCTACAGCATTCCAAGGGTTGATTCCCCTTAAGGGTCAAAATCTATAGAGCTTCTTCTGGGGTTCTATCAGCTTGTCCCAGTCTAGGAACTCTAACTCCATTGTCAAAAGATTTGGCATAGATAATTCCAAGAGAGGTCTCATATCGATGAGATAAAATATAACTTTCTAGGAGTATGTCCCCAAAGACTCTTGAAGAAAGGGCAAACATGGATAGGATACCCTATACCTCAGTAATAGGGTATATCATGTATGTTATGCTATGTACCAGGCTTGATATAGCACATGCTTTGAGTACCATGAGTAGGTATCAGGCGGATCCAGGTTTGGAACACTGTAAGGCAGTAAAGTGTATCCTTAAGTACTTGAGAAGGACTAAGGATCTTTGACTGGTATATGGAGGAGGTAGCCTCCAGGTTGAGGGCTATACAAACTTAAGTTTTCAGTCCGACATTGTTGATAGCAAGTTGAACTCAGGGTATTTTTCACCTTGAATGGAGGAGTAGTAAGTTGGAAGAGTTCCAAGCAAGATACTACTACTGACTTGACCATAAAGGCGGAATACATTGCTGTAGCAGAAGCAGCAAAAGAAGGGGCATAGATGAAGAAGTTCATCATGATATAAGAGTCGTACTAAGTAGCGTTGAGCTGATTCCCATATATTGCGATAGCGACAAGGTGATAGCTCTAGCAAGGGAACCCAAGTCTTATCAGAATTGTTCTAAGGAGGTTTCATCTGATTAGAGCGATCATGACTCAAAAAGATATAGCAATGAAAAGAGTTCCATCCGAAGTAACATTACAGATCCACTAACGAAGTCGCTAGCTCAGATTGTATTTGAGCATCACAGGGGTTTGATTGAGATCATACACATAGGTGATTGGCTTTAGGTCAAGTGGGAGATTGCTGATTACAAGTGGCCTGCAAGCCAATTACGTGAGTGATGGCACGTGTGACACGTTGTGCTATCTTTTTGCTTATGATTAATATTGGCATATTCTCACATTATATTACCTGTTACATATATATTGTGATGTCCTTTGTTTTGTGCAATGAGAATCGGATCATGATGAGATCACAATAATGAGATCGATTCACATTTAAACATAAATTCTAAATAATCCCGATCATAGGTTACTTGATAGGGATATCGAGATAACCGGACAGATCAGTGTACTATATACCCATCCATATGATGGAGGCGGTTGGTCTCATAGCCACTTGTGTGGAGACACTAAGGATATAGTACAAGTGCTCATTAGAGAATGAGTTCACTGATTGATCCGCTTATGAAATGATGTATGGTTAATGATACCTAATGTTAGACAGCAATTCCATAGTCCTAGTTGTGTATCTGGTCCTTAGACTGGAGACACCAAGGATGCCTTGTTTGAGTACTCCTTTCTTTGATGCCAGACTTACAGGTTTGGAAAGTTCTAGATCTGGTATAATTGGTTATCGGGATTGGTAGCCAATCTTATGAAGGCAATCGAATGTCAATAAAGGATCATCCACTCTCGGTATCACGAGAGGAATATCTCATATGTGCTTGCTCAGACAAATCTCTAGTTAGGGTCATTCGGATTGAGAGAGAAAGAGTTCTCCGGTAGAATCCAATTAGAGCAAGATAAACTAATTTCGTATATGACCTGACAGTAGCATATCTAATATATGGTCTCTGGGATACTAGTTGGATGAGGGATTATAGATACACGATAACCATGGATAGACAAGTCTGATGGATTTGATTCTCTATTACCGTTTGGGGACTCTGGTATAGTGGCCTAGTACGTCCATAATTGATGAGTCGAGTGAATTATTATGGAGATAATAATTCACTATATCAAAAGGAGTTCTGATGGGAGTGACTCACAGCCAGCTCGGTATCGGGTCTAGAGGGTCACACACATATAGTGGATGCTTCAGCGAATAGAGGATTGGATGAAGATCTAATTAGTCTCTATTCTCATTAGATGAGTCCCTATACTGATGGGCTCCTTGCTTAAGGCCCAATTAGAGGCCTAAGGAGATTATTGGATAGAGATCCAATAATGTAAGATTAGTGGGTTATTGGATGGAGATCCAATACCCATTAAGGCAGGACCCCTAGGGTTTTGGTGGCTCTCTATAAATAGGAGGTGAGACTCATAGTTGATAGGTTGCAGCCTTGGCCTCCCCCTTCTATTCTCCTCCCTCTCTCTGCAAGAGTTGCAATATCATATTGGAGGAGATTCGCTACAGAAATCCATTGTGTGGATACTACTAGAGAGGAAGATACTTGACTTCCTTCATCCTCTCCATCCAGATCTGGAATACAGGGATATACGATCTCCCTAGATAAAATAATCTCTCACATGATACGGTTTTTTTTGTTTTTACGGCTTTCTTACGCCCCAATCTTTTACATGACGATTTGATCTACATGGGAAACTGGTTTTATTTTGATTTCCACTACGCATGTGATCCTCCCGCTAAAGTTTCTCAATAGTTACCTCGAGTGAAGAGGGATCAAGAGTGGACGTAGGTCAGGTGGACCGAACCATCTCTTATCTGCTTTTTCTTTACTATTGCTCTTGGATTTAATTACTTTTAACAAGTTCCAATTCAAGGCACTTTTGATATCGATTTTCTTCGAATGAAAGTTTTTCAAACCGAGATTTTTCGTTCAGCATTAATTCAAACCCTCCCCCTCTTAGTGCCAACTCGATCATAACAGTTGGTATCAGAGCCATATCACTCAATTGCATTAACACCCAAGCAAGTTTAAATGGCTTTCTCTAGCATTAATGAGGGTCAGTCTATTACACGTCCTCCTATGTTCAATGGGATGGACTTCACCTACTGAAAAATTAGGATGAGAATTTTTCTAATTTCTATGGATTTTGAGTTATGGAATATAGTTGAGAATAGCTTTTAGAAATCTTCCAATCCAATGAATGATTGGAATGATTATAAAAGAAAAATATTTTCTTTAAATGCTAAACCTATGAATGCTTTGTTTTGTGTATTGGACAAAAACAAATTTAATTGAGTTTCTACGTGTGATTCTTTATATGATATATGACATACATTAGATGTCACACGCGAAGGCAGAAGTAAAGTAAAATATTCAAAGGTTAATCTCTTTGTACATAATTATAGATTGTTTAAAATAAAGCCAAGTAAAACTATTGATGAAATATATACTCGATTCATGGATGTCATCAATGGTTTAAAATCTCTTGGTAAATTTTATACTAACTTTGAACTTGTAAATAAAATTTTAAGATTTTTACCTACAAGCTAGGATTCTAAAGTAACTGCTATATAAGAGGTTAAAGATTTGAACAATTTACCTCTTGAAGAACTTATAGGGTCTTTAATGACCTATGAAATGACTTACAAAACTCATGACAAACAAGAAGGACACCTTCCAAAGAACAGGAAGGACATTACACTGAGAATAAAAAAAGACTTCACGAGTGAAAGCTCGAGTGATGGGGACAATGACACTAAACTTTTGACAAAAGAACTTAAGAAATTCATAAAGAAAGAACAAAAATCATAAAAATAACAATGAACTAAAAAAGGACACAACCACTTGTATGAACGTAAGAAGTCTGGGTACTCCAAAGATGAATGTCCAAACTGAAGAAGAAGTTGCTAAAGAAAAAGAAAGTACATAAGGCAACTTGGGACGAATCGAGTGCATTCAAAGACGAGATGGCGAACTACACTTTTGTGGCTTTCGACGAAGAGGTATGTAACTTACCCGAAATGTCTTTACCTTACAATGTAATTACTTGATGCATTTCATGAGTTGTTTGATAATTTTAAATTAGTTAGTAAAAAATTTAAAAAAAAATATGCTTCTCTTTCTAGCGTTTTAGAAAAATTAATTTTTTTTAAATAAACATGACAATTGCATGTTAACTCTTTGCACTAAGTATAAAGAGTTAGACTCACTTAAGAAGGAAAATATATTAACATTGGAATTAAAATAAATCAAATCTTTTGTTTGAAGATGTTTTATTGTTTTAATGTGTTATATTAATAATCTTGATTATTTTGTTTGAAATGATACTTGGTTTTCGGTCTTAAACAATAATATATGGGTTTGACATAAAAGATAAAGATATTCTTGCTTGAAATATATTACATAAATTGAAACACAAAATTAGAATGCATTTTTCTTGAAAATGTCTCTATCCTATCAAGTATTTAATAAGAGATAAAGTGACGAATCTATGTATACCATTATTTTTGAATCTCTTGAACTATAAAAGTCATTTTGATGATTTGAATTTGAATGAGATTTTTTTTCCAACTGAATCATGAAGTTTCCTTTGATATCTTGAGTTGAGGTATCTCTTATAGGAAACAAAAAATTTTAACTTCTATGATTTCTTCCTTTTACCATTTATTAAAAAGGAGATTTATGATCTTGATAACTATAACTTGAGATTTTTATATAAATCAAGATCGTCCATTATGATTCTTTCATTTTATTAAATAAAATTATCTAAATGAATCATGATTTATCTTTTAATGTTTCAGAATTATAACTTGAACCATGATCTTGATGACTTGAAATTTATTATACATGAATCGAGATATTTTACTTATTCTCCTATGTCTCTTTTTACTATTTAGTATAGAGAAGTTTTTATCATAATCATGATCTTGACTTCTCAATATTTATAAAATGATAATTTTTTTTATGAATCAAGATTTTGCTGACTATTTGACCTCCTAAGATTTATTTTTGTCATTCACCAAAGAAAAAAACGAGGGAGATTTGTTAAAATAAATCATGTATTTTGGTACTTATGACTTGATCTTCCATAATATATCCTTATTGACATGATTTTTATTATATAATCCTTTGTATTTATGATTGTGATTAGAAAATTGATGTAAAAGAAAAATTGTACCATCATATTTTTTTTGACAATGACAAAGGGGGAGATAAGATTATTATCTGATAGCCCAGAAGGAGCTCTATAGATTTTGACCCTTAAGGGGGTTCAACCCTTGGAACGCTGTAGGGGTTCCTCCCTCTTAGACTTGGCACAAGGCTAAATAAAAGTTGATAATTGCTTGATAAAAGAGAGGGGGCGGCTACATCATTATATAGGGTTCTAAACCCTAGCTCATGAAGGTACTTGCCTAAGTAAAATTACTCCTTTGCCTCTTCTATAGCCGACCTGCCTAAGTAGGAACAGGTGGCGGCTAGGTTGGCTTTATAGCCGACCTAAGCAGGGGGAAGCCCCAATCGACCAACCCAGTAAAGGGGGCAGCGGCCACTAAACCCTAAGGTCTCAATCTAGACCCTAACCATACTTCTTTATAGGATAAAAGTGGCTAGGTGGGGTTTTATTACAATCTCACAGGGTTTTATTGATTACTTCTAGGGAGATTATGACTCAACCTTGCTGGAGTCCTATCGAGCCCGCTCTCTTAGAATCAGCCTTGTCCTCAAGGCTGAGAGTTCATAAACTCTGGGAATCGGGTCTTCAACTCCTTATGCGACTCCCATATTGCATCTTCAGATGGTAAGTTATTCCATTTCACAAGTACTTCAGTTGAAGCACGTCGTCGGTGCATCACAATTCTTCGATCAAGTATAGTTTCAGGTTGGGCTTGGATTTCACCATCAGTTGTAATATTCGACAGCTGAGTCTGCATTAACTCTCGTTCTCCCAATTTTGATTTTAGCAAGGATACGTAAAAGACGGGATAGATCTTAGCATCATCTGGAAGCTTTAATTTGTATGCCACGACCCCAATATGCTCCAAAATATGATATGGTTTACAGAATCATGGAGATAGCTTTATCGATGCTATGGTGTTGATTGACAACTGCTTGTATGGTTGTAGGCAAAGGTAGACCCAATCTCCTACTAAAAGTTCTCGCTCACTCCAGTGAGTATCAGCTTATTGCTTCATGTAGGCTTGAGTGTCAATTAGGTTGTCCTTTAGCAGTTGCAGAAGCTTGTCCCTGTTAATTAAATTTTGATCGTCCCAATCTACTTTGGTCGTACCAAATACATATTTCGGTATTACAGGGGGGCGGTCGGCCATACAATACCTCATAAGGGGTACATTTGGTTAATGAATGATAAGTTATGTTGTACCACCATTCGACCCAAGGAAGCCATCTTGTCCACTTTTTGGGCTGGTCATTAGTGAAGCACCATAAGTAAGTCTCGAGGCATCT
Organism: Ensete ventricosum; assembly: GCA_029747655.1. NCBI lineage: Eukaryota > Viridiplantae > Streptophyta > Magnoliopsida > Zingiberales > Musaceae > Ensete > Ensete ventricosum. The sequence goes on along the minus strand of JAQQAF010000003.1, from coordinate 30,127,522 downwards.
GTTCACCACTTCTGTTTGGCCGTCTGTTTGGGGATGGTAGGCTGTGCTCATCTTTAGTTGGGTGCCTTATAGTTGGAAGAGTTCGATCAAAAATTTACATGTAAACACCCTATCACGGTCACTCATAATCGACCTTGGCATCCCATGCAGTTTTACAATATTTTCCACAAAAAGTTGAGCAATCCTAGCAGCATAAATGAGCATATTTATAAGGATGTCTTATAGCGCAAAAATGAGCATATTTAGTTAGACGATCTACCACCACAAAAATCATACTTTTACCTTGAGATGATGGCAGCCCTTCGATAAAATCCATAGAGATGTTAGTCCATGCTAAGTCCAGTATAGGTAGTGGTTGTAGTTTACCTAGATTTGCCACCGTTTCACCTTTCTGCTGGTGGCATACATCACATTTGGATATATAGTCATAAACTGATTTCTTCATACCCTTCCAAAAGAAGTTTTGTTTCACCCTCTTGTATGTTCTCAAAAATCCAGAGTGCCCTGCCGAAGGTGAAGAGTGCATCTCATGCAAAATAACTTGAATGTAAGGAGAAGAAGGAACGACAACAATTCTGTCTTTATAACGTAAGTCCTTCAAATCCCACATGTAGTGACCTATGGCACCCGGATCCTTCTCCAATTTTTCTATGATGTCTCGGGTCTCTGAGTCATTCTTCTATTCCTCCCTAATGTCTTTGAGGAAGTTGGTGGAAGGGAGGGAGATGGCTGAAATTTCAACTTATCCCGGTAGCCATGATAGAGCATTTGCAACAACATTCTCTTTCCCCTTTCGGTAAGTAATTTTATAATCAAAGCCAAGAAGTTTAGTTACCCATCATTGCTACTCTGGGGAAGATATTTTCTGCTCTAAAAAATATTTAAGGCTTCGGTGGTCGGTCTTAATATGGAAGCATCGACTGATCAGGTAGGGTCTCCACTTCGTGACGGCGTATGCGATGGCAAATATTTCTTTATCATAAACAGACATTTTAAGATGCGAGGGAGATAAAACTTTACTAGTATAAGTAAGGGGTCAGCCATCTTGCATTAGAATAGCTCCAATTCCAACTCCTGACGCGTCGGCCTCAATGATGAAGGTGCGGCTAAAATCGGGCAGTGCTAGGACCGACATCGTTATCATGGCTGTATTGAGTCATTCGAAGGCTGCAGAGGCTTTATCCGACCATAAGAAGGAGTCTTTCTTCAGTAGGGATGTGAGTGGGGCACTGATCTTGCTATAATCTTTCACAAATTTTCGTTAGTAGCCCGTGAGTCCAAGGAAGCCATGCAGCGATTTTATATTTGTAGGTCTCGGCCATCCTTGCATTGCCTCGATCTTCATAGGGTCTACCAGCACTCCATCCTCTGATATAATATGCCCTATATACTCAACTTTATGTTGTAAAAAGCTGCACTTTGATTGTTTAACATAAATGGTGTTCTCCCGAAGAATCGTTAGAATAGTTCATAAGTGCTGAAAATGTATATCAAGCGTAGGGCTATAAATGAGAATATCATCAAAAAATATCAACATGAACTTGTGTAGAAAACTCCAGAAGATGTCATTCATCAAGCTTTGAAAAGTGAAAAGAGCATTCGTAAGTCCAAAAGGCATTACCAGAAACTCGTAGTGACCGTTATGTGTGCAGAATGCAGTTTTCGGGACATCTTCAATGCATACCTAAATCTAGTGGTAATAGGAACATAGATCCAATTTTGTAAAGACTCATGTTCCTTTTAATTCATCCAAGAGCTCATCTACGATTGGTATAGGATACTTATCTTTGACGGTGATGGCGTTCAAAGCCCGGTAATCAATGCACATCCGCCACATACCATCATTCTTGCGCACTAGCAACACCGGCGAAGAGTATGGGCTGCAGCTTAGTTGAATTACTCTGGTGTCAAGCATCACCTTGATGATATTCTCAATCTCGTCCTTCTACAAGTGAGGGTAGCGGTATAGTCTCAAATTTGATGGAGGTTTGCCCGACAGAATAGGTATGCGGTGGTCATGTGACCGATTAGGGGGCAGCCCTCGTGGCTCCATGTCAACATCTGCGAATTCATCCAATAAGAGGGCAAGCTTAGTATATGAATTTTGCATGTTCTCCTCCTTGGATGACTACTGGATATACATCAAAAATCCCCTTTGTGTTGATGACAAAGGGGGAGGATTGGTACATTGATGACAAAGGATAAATATTTGGTTTTAAATTTTTTCATGTATGCTATGCCTACCAAAATGATTGAAAATTCAAATGCATTGGTATGCCCAAAATAATGTTAATCTTGGTATCATAGTGATGAATGGTTTAAAAATTTAAAACAATGTTAAGCTTGGTATCATGGTGATGAATGATTAAAAATTTCAATGTTTTAGTATCATATATGTTATGCCCAAAGTGATGTTGATTTGTTGTTGGTATCATGAAGTAATGTTGAGTTGAAATATTTTAAAGTTGTGCATGTTATACTTTGATAAATTAAAACAATAATAATGTACAATGTATGAAATTATGATTATGCATGATGCATGTGGTAAAAATTTGCTAGTTGCACTTTTCACCTTTTTGCTAATGACAAAGGGGGAGAAAAGATCAAAATATAAAGATTTTAAATTTGAAATTTGAATCATGCATATAATGATGTAGTTTGAGAAGAAATTAAGATTTGAAATTTGAAGCATGTATGAAATGATGTATTTTGAGAAGATATGAAGATTTAAAATTTGAATCATGCATGTAAAGATGTATTTTGAGAAGATATGAAGATTTAAAATTTGAATCATGTATGAAATGATGTATTTTGAAATTATGATTATGTAATGATGACTTATATCAATATGACATATTGATAGGGGGAGTTAAGGTTAACTCCATTATCAATTGGTTATCCTTATCGAAAAGGGGGAGATTGTTGAATCTCGGATTTGATAACGAAATTAATTGGTGAAATTTTGATCTAACCTTTGTGTTGAAGAAAGTGATGCGGGACTAACTATGTGTTGAATCTCAGATTTTGATAATAAAATCAATTGATGATTATTGATCTAACAGGATTGTTAGAGTTGATTAATGCAGGATTAATTACGATAGAATGATTATTACAATCAGGATTGGCCAAGGTCACGTCCATACATCGAGTCGATGTGTTTGGGAACTCGCCAGGAGTGCATCGGAAGCTCGTCGAGGGTATCGAGAGCTTGCTAGGATGCCGCAAGGGAGTTCGCTAGAAGAAGACCGAGACTCGTCGGAAGATTGTCAGGGGTAGCCGAAAAGTTTACCGGGAGTTAGGATGGTCTTGTAATGGATGTTCGACAATTATGATTGTATTTAATTAAGTCGTAATTAGCATCGTGCAGGTCTAACTATGGTAGGATCAATGAAGTTACAACCAAATGATGGGCCAAGATCAAGCTTGAGCATCAGGCCAGGGTTCGGACGATACGGTGGGTTTCGCCAAGAGTTCATTAGGAGATTCACCAAAGGGATCGGGAAGCTCGCTGGGAACACATCGGGAGATCACTGGGGAGAAGACCAGAAGACTTACCACAAGTATGTCAGAGTTATCGGATTGGAGAAAGTTAGGTCATAATTAAGCTTGTGGTCATTAAGAGTTGTAATCATTGAGTCGTAGTTAGAAAGTGAGTCCAATTTGAGTTGGATTTGGAAGGAATCCAAATCAACTCAATAAGGCACCTGGATCCACTACTGGGTTTGGTTGAGCTCAATCAGTTGACCAAGGAGCTGGTCAATATTAAGTCAAAGCCGAAGTTCGAAAAGTGGAGGGAACCATTTTTGCGAAAATTTTGACGGGTAAACCATCGGTGAGCGACGGTTGGACCGCTCGTGCCATAGAATCCGGACAACGACCAATAACTTTTGGCAGGTCAACTGCTCAGCTGGCGGTTAAACCTCTCGTACCACATAATACAGTGGCGGCCAGCTGCTGACGGCTGGTGAACCGTCCAATTCCACAGGTAAACCTCTCGTACCCAGTTTTTTCGAGTATGTTTGATTTTTGGCTCCAATTTCTGAAGACACTTGGGGTCTATAAATGCCCTAAGTATTGTTGCATTCTCAGCATAACCGAGAAATAATTTTAGGCAATTAAATTATGGCAAAAGAAATTATGAGTGATTTATAAAGAAAAAGAAAAGGGAGTAGAGAAAGCTTAAAAATAGAAAGTTTGTCTTAAGTCTCCCTTATAAGCAAGTGTAAGGGTTTAATCTTTACTTAAAGAAGATTGGTAGTGGAAGCTGGAGTGCCTCAAGAAGGAGGACTCAAAAGTGGACGTAGGTTGTTGGTGTCGAACCACTATAAAATTGTAAGTGTTTCATACTTGCATTACTTGAATGTTGTTGTATTGATGCTTCCAATTTAACTAAACTCCTTGAAAGCAAGACAATAAGTTCTTTTCCTTAAATGTGATTATCTTTCCAATTTTCTTAGCAACTTACTTTTAATCACTCACTTATTTTATTAAAAATGAAAAGTTTCAGATTTCCTATTCTATCTTATTCAAAAAGCTTTTGCTTTAGAAAGAAAAATTTAAGCTTGCACTAATTCACTCCCCCCCCTGGTTAGTGCGAATTGATCCTAACAATTGGTATCAGAGCAAGATTCTTGCTCTTTGGATTAACACCCAATAGAGAAAATGGCTTGTTTTGGCATGAATGAGATACATTTTATCTCACATCCTTCTATGTTCAATGGGACAGATTAGACGTATTGGAAGACAAGGATGCGTATTTATCTTATTTCTTTGGACCTTAATCTTTGGAATATAGTTGAAAATAATTTTGAAAACTCTTCCAAACTAAGCTAAATGATTTGGAAAGGAATAATTTTTCTCTAAATGCAAATGCTATGAATGCCTTGTTTTGTGCACTTGATAAAAATGAGTTTAATCGTGTTTCCGCTTGTGAATCGGCTTTTGATATTTGACATACTTTGAAAATCACACATGAAAGCATAATTAATATAAATGAATCAATTAATAAAATACATTACAAAAATGAACTTGAAGAACACCTTCTAAAGAACAGGAAGGATTGTGAACTAAGAATGACATATGATTCCTCGAGTGAAATCTCGAGTGATGAGAACTTTGGACATGAACTTTTGACGAATGAACCGAAAAAATTAATGAACTTGAACCTTATAAAAATTATGGACACAACCTCTTGCTATGAACACAAGAAGCTGAGAAGCACCAAAGATCAAATGCTCAACCAAGAAGTGGAGAACCTTGCTTTAATGGTGATCGAAAATGAGGTTAGTGAGTCTTTAAATATTTCTTTTTTAGAATTATTAAATATGTTCCATGACTTGTTTGATGAGTTTAGAAAACTTAGCAAGTCTTTTAAGTTACTTAAAGTTGATCATGATTTGCTAGTTAAAATACTTGACGAAATGTATGATTCCTTAGCATGACTTCACATAAACCATGTTCTAAATGTGAAATACTAGACAACATTAAAGATGAAAATATTATGCTTAAAACTGTATTAAAAATTTTTGAAATAGAGAATAAATCCCTAAATATGATCCTTGCTAATAAGGGTCATATTAATAGAAGAAATGACATAGGCTTTGTTGGTAATGGTAACAAAAGCCAACCATTTTCATTAAAGGACATACCTTACATTTACCATCAAAAGTTAAATATAATTCTTGTGAAAAATTAGAACATAATGCCTACAAATGTTCATTTATAAATTATAGTCCATATAAATTAATTTGGGTTCCTAAAGGAACCATAAACAACCTTAAGCCATTAGAGAAAATGGGAAGAACATGTCATGAAGGACCCAACATTAAATGGGTATCTAAATCAAAACCTCCCATAAAATAAAGTTGTTTCCTAACAAGACTAGCAGCAATAAAAATATTTTGAAAGTAGATGCTCAAGTCATATTACTTGAGATCTAACACTCCTTCAAGCTTACTAGCCTAAGTGGTAATAAGAAAATTATTTGGATTAAAATTAATGATAATAAATCTTTTAATGGTTCATCATTATATAATTAATATTGATGATGCATAGCTAGAGTATACAGGTATGAAAATGAATTAGAACCAAAGAACCTTAGTTATTAAAAAACATATTGAAACTTACAAAAATGAGATTTTGAGTGAATGCTAAAATCATTGGCTTGTTTAAATGTAAAGACTATTATTAAAATACTTCAAATATTGACTAAGTTTATGGAATGATTAATTTAAATATTATATTGATTGAAATGTCATGATGATTGAATGCTTATGTTGAATGTTAGAGCATAGAAAATATATATGCTTCATTTTTAAGATGAGTTTGTCAACTCCTTGCACTATGTGTAAAGAGTTAGACTCATTTAAATATTAAAATTAAGATTGGTTAAATTTATGCTTTAAAATTGACCATGTTGAAATAAAATTTGGTTTTTAGTCTTAAACGAAAAATCATTGATTTGAAAATTATTCTTGAAAGAAATCACATGAAACAACTAAAAGGAGGACAATTAATCTTAAAAATATTTCTATCCTATGAATCATTCAATAAGAGATAAAATGATACTATTATTGTTGAATCTCTTTAACTACAAAGATAAATTAGAAAAACTTTTAACTATTTTCTTTTAAAAAATAATCTATGATGACTTTATTGAAATATTCTGAAAATTAATTTTTGATGATGATTTTGGTTATGTTTTCAAATGATTTTGTTTTAAAGAATGGATATGTTTGAATCTATCCAACTTCATTGATATTTTGCTTTTGATTATTTGATAACTTAAATCATGATCTTGAAATCTTGAAAATTATAATTTGAGATCTATTTATTCACTAAGATTTCTACCCTTTATTAAAGAAAAGTTTTCATCCTAATCATGATCTTAACTTTTCAATATTTATAACTTGATATTCTTATAAGAATCAAGATCCTTCTTACTTTGTTTCCTAAGATTTCAAAAGCTTTAAAATTTCATCTAGGAAGAAATGTGTCAAAATAAATCATGTTCTTGGCATTTATGTTTTGATAATAATATTCTTCATGATATGATTACTAATAACTTTCTTCTTAGTATAACTTATCACCAAAATTAGCATTTCTTAAGTTTGTGATAAGTTAAAAATTAAAATAGATTTGCATTATCATGAATATTCTCTTAATTTCTTGACTTGACTTATATGTTATGAGAATCACATTATTGATCTCTATAAAAAGGAGATTTATGATCTTAACAAGTATAATTAAAATTTTTATCAAGATTATTCTTCTATTAAAAAGATTTATCTTGGAAAAATTAAGATTATCCCCTTAGACTCATTTGTATTATTTACAAAAAAAAGGGGAAAGAAACTTATTAAACGAAATCATATCTTTTAGATTTGAATTTTTAATGACATAATATCTCTTATACTTTTTGGCATAAATTGAACATGGATGAAAAGAAATTATGCAATCATATTTCTTTCTTGACAATAACAAAAGGTGAGAGATAAAATTTTTAATCTGATTAAAAACAAATATTGAATGATGAACAAGTGCTTAGAAAAAAATTAGAACTTTCTAAATGCATACTAAATATTGGGTTTACAATTTGAGCTTAATCTACTATCATATTTTTTTTGGAATTCATGATGATAATTATCAAAATCTACATGAGACATGATTTGCTTGATTTGCTACCTTGCATGAAATTTGCATAAGATAAATTAAATTGCATGGGTAGCTCTTGATTTGTTCTTGGATTTTGGAATCTAAATCTATAAAATTAAGTATTTTTGTGATGTTTTTCACTTCTCTACCTTGATTCTACCTTCGTATTCACACAAAGTAGAGAAAGAAAATCACTAGCATTTCAAGAGACTTTTAATAAGTCTATTGATTTTATTTTGAATCTCTTGAAAGTGATTTTGAAATTAAATGACATCATGATTTTGATTTATTGGAATTATAACTTAAAATCTTTTATATATCAAATCTCTTATGTCTTCTCGTATTATTTAAAAGGAGATTTTTGCATAAATCATGATCTTGACAACTTGAGAATTATTATGCATAAATCAAGGTATTCTATGATTTATTTCTATTCATAATTTGTCTTTATTAAATTAAATATCTTATCACCATGTGAATTGTTCTTTATATATTTCATGTGATGATTGGTATATTTTTTGATATGTTTATTGAAAAAATGGGAAGAGTTTTGCACTATAACCATCCCCTCTTTTTGACAATGACAAAGGGGGAGCAAAACTTGTTAGCTTGTAAAATTGCAAGCTTGAACAAGGCAAAGGAAGCAAAAATTTGCTAGCTTGCACTTCCTAAAAGAAAAGAAAGAATTTACTAGCTTTATTTGTTATGTTTTCTTAAAATTTATATGAGAGAGATTTCTAAAGCTCATATTCAAAATATTCTTCTAAATTTTTATATCTACAAGATGAAGGTTGAAAGTTAAGAATGCTAAATCATGAAAATATATAAATTGCTAATCTAGATTTCATGAGATTAAGCTTTTTGTGATAATATTGAAAACCTTCTTCATGTTTTTTATCTTACAAAAAGGGGGAGAAAAATTACATGAAAATGTGCTACATTTAAAATTTACAAGAGATAATTTTTTGTATCAAGATATGACTTTTGCTACATTTGAAATACATAAGTAGTCTTTAAATCTCTTAGACTTTTGAGCTCATCTTAATATTGCTTTTAAAATTTATTAAGAGCTCTTCTCATAATGAAATGATTCAACAACACCTTCCTTGTTTCTCTCCTTATTAATTAAAAAGGGGAAGAAAATTTTATGATGCATATCCTAAGGGGGAGTAATGTCATCATGTGTTTTGAAATTATTAACTATACATTTCACCTTTTTGTTGATGACAAAGGGGGAGAAATATATATACTGATTGCTAGTTATAGGTGCCCTGCAAGCCAATCACGTGAGTGATGACATGTGTGACAAACTGCGTAATCTTTTAGCTTATGATTAATATTGGCATATTCTCACATTATATTATTTGTTGCATATATATTGTGATGTCCTTAGTTCTGTGCAATGAGAATCAGATCGTGATAAGATCACGATAATGAGATCAATTCACCTTTAAACACAGATCCTAAATAATCCCGGTCATAGGTTGCTCGAGAGGGACATTGAGATAATCAGACAGATCGGTGTACTATATACTCGTCCATATGATGGAGGCGGTTGGTCTCATAGCCACTTGTATGGAGACATTAAGGATATAGTACAAGTGCTCATTGGAGAATGAGTTCACTGATTGATCCGCTTATGGAATGTTATATGGTTAATGATACCTAATGTCAGACAATGATTCCATAGTTTCAGTTATGTATCTGGTTCTTAGACTTGAGACACCAAGGATGCCTTGTATGAGTACTCCTTTCTTTGACGCTAGACTTACAGGTTTGGAAAGTTCCAAATCTTGTACAGTTAGTTATCGAGATTGGTAGCAAACCTTATGAAGGCAGTTGAGTGTCAATAGAGGATCATCCACTCTCGGTATCACGGGAGGAATATCCCATATATGCTTACTCAGACAAATCCTCGACCAGGGTCATTCGGATTGAGAGAGAAAGAGTTCTCTGAGAGAATCCGATTAGAGCGAGACTATGATGGATTCTGTATGTGGCCTGACAATACCATGTCCAATATACGATCTTTGGGATATTAGATAGATAGGGGATTATAGATACACGGTAATTAAGGACAGATAGGTCCAATAGATTCGATGCCCCTGTACCATCTGGGGACTATGGTATAGTGGCCTAGTATGTCTATAGTCGATGAGTCGATTGAATTATTATGGAGATAATAATTATCTATATCAGAAGGAGTTCTGACGGGAGTGACTCACGACTAGCTCGGTATCGGGCCTAGAGGGTCACACATATATGGTGGATGCTTCAGCAAATAGAGGATTGGATGGAGATCCAATTAGCCCCTATTTTCATTAGATGAGACCTTATGCTGATGGGCTCCCTGATTAAGGTCCAATTAGAGGCCTAAGGAGATTATTGGATTGAGATCCAATAATGCAAGTTTAGTGGGTAATTGGATGGAGATCCAATACGTTTTTGGTGAATCTCTATAAATAGGAGGGGAGACTCATGGTTGATAGGCTACAGCTTTAGCCACCACCTTCTATTCTCCTCCCTCCCTCTGTGCAAGACTTGTGAGATCAAATTGGAGGAGTTTTGCTGTAGAGATCCATCATGTGGATACCGCTAAAGAGGAGGATGCTTGACCTCCTTCATCTTCTCCATCCTGATCTGGAATACAGGGATATACGATCTCCCTAGGTAAAATCAATCTCTCACACGTCGTGGTTTTCTGATTTTACATTTTTTCTCGCAACCCCAATCGTTGCACGACGATTTGATCTACGTGAAAAATTGGTTTTATGTTTTGATTTCTGCTGTGCATGTGATGCACCCGCTAAAGTTTCCCAATAGTGGTATTAGAGCCAAGGTTTTCATGTGAAAGATTGGTTTTAAACTGCGTGTGATAAGATTGAATCGCGTAGATTCGTTCTACACATTCTTGCTACGTTTTTACAGTGAACGCAGCGAGGAGGGGCGGCCAGCCATGGCCAGCCCCCATGCACGACCGGCTACCCACGGCCAGGCCGCGGGCAAGGCCCCCTATAAGGGGGCGGTAAGCGCCGCTCGTAGGAGCAGCAGCCCACAAGGGAGGCCGACGCTGGTCGCAGGGGTGGTCACCCCTTGGCAGGGTGGCCGTCGACGGGCAAGGGCAGCCGCCGCCTGCGTAGGGGTAGCAGCGGTGGCGGCGGCGGCGTAGATGGGGCAAGAGGGGTTAGGCATCCTTTTGAGAAAAGGATGATCCTTCCCCTTTAAATTTTAAAAATTCTGAGGACTGTCCTCATGTTCAAAATTTTAAAAATGTCCTCAATAATTTTAAAAATTTCGAGGACTGTCCTATCATCTAGAATTATAAAAATACCCTTGACAATTCTAGAAATTTCGAGCATATCCTAATTTTTTAAAAAATAATTAATTAAATAGTTTAATTAATTATTATATATATCTAATAATCCTACATATGATATGATGTACATGTGTATGATGTGAATGGATGATCATGAGCCAAATATTGTGATGTGTGTAATTGTGATTATTATTATTATTGGGGCTTACGAGTCTGCGTTTTTCTCGTTTATTTTTGGGCCTGCATGCTTGTGATTATTTGTAATTATATGGAGAGGCGTAGCAGGAGCGTGAAGGTGACAGCGGGACCCATGATGCCGTGGCGAGAGATCATGATGCATGATGATGCGATAATCCGATGGAACCAACGATGACGAGATCAACAATCACAGGGCATAGAGATGCGCCAATGCACACATAGTTTCTATTGTAAGTGATTAGGCCTATTGGCTCAGGCTTAATTATATTAGGTGGCGGCTTATGATCATCCGATGTGGCTTGCATATGTGATATGTTATACACCTACTAGATATATGTATATATATATTTGCATGCGATGTAGATATATATTAAATATGTATATGTGTGACATGACATATTAGGAGACCAATGCAAAATGAAAACCCCTCCTACGATAATATTAAGTTGGTAAGCATGAGGTAATAAGATTGACCCACGTGGCCTTCCATCGTTATAGGAAGAAATTGAATCATGACATAGGTTGAGTTGGTCGAGTCCCTCGAGGCTCACCTATCTATGTGATCGAGTTATTGCCTATGACATAGAGATATCACCGATGACCTGAGGACGTGGTATATTTGGTCGAGTCCCTCGAGGACATATCATCAAATCAGACTCATCTTATAACGATGGCGATGACTTAACTGAATATCATGGTTGGTCGAGTCCCTCGAGACCATGACGATTCGGAGGCCGAACGTGATGAGAATCACAAGGAGTCGTGATTGGCAAGAGTTGCTTACCTTTTGGGCTTAGTGTAATTGGTCGAGTCCCTCGAGGTTGCACTAAGATGTCGATTGGATCCCGATCCCCACTAGGAGTCTACCAGATACTTCCGTCTCACGTGTCGAGGGTGTCGTATGATTCGCTAAGAAAATAGTGGGAGTATATTAAGATAGAAGTCCATATCTTAATTAGTATTTTCTGTAAAATCTGCATGTTATTTATTTTCACTATATCTTGTTTTATCAGAAACATGTTGCTCACAAACCCCCTACGTGGCATACTTGATGCCAACCGCCTCACTGGCTCCGTAATTTGAGAATTATTCTTACAGAGGAGAAAATCGTATATGTCCTTAACATATTGTGCCCACACTATGTATGGAGTTCTTGAGAGTACTTGAGTATGGAGTTCACCTTAGATGCTACCTCCCCCATATACCAATAAAAGATCCTTAGTCCTTCTCAAGTACTTAAGGATACACTTTACTACATTCTAGTTTTCTAAATCTGGATATGTCTGATACCTACTCGTAACACTCAGAGCATGTGCTACATCAGGCCTGGTACATAGCATCGCATACATGATAGACCCTATTGCTGAGACATAAGGTATCTTATCTATGTCTGCCCTTTTTTCAGGAGTCTTTGGGGACATACTCCTAGAATGTGATATTCCATGTCTCATCGGTATAAGACCTCTCTTGAAATTCTTCATGCTAAACCTTTTGACAATTGAGTCTATATACCTAGATTGGGATAAGCCAAGCATTCTTTTGGATCTATGTCTAGAGATCTAGATCCCAAAATATAGGATGCTTCCCCTAAGTCTTTCATGGAGAAGTTTCTAGATAGCCAAGCTTTTACTATGGAGAGCATTTCTACATCATTCCCAATGATTATGATGTTATCCACATATAGCACCAAGAAGGTGATAGCGCTTCCACTTACCTTCCTGTACACATAAGGTTCATCTTCGTTCTTAATGAAGTCATAAGATCTGATCACCTCATCAAATCTTGTGTTCCAACTTCGGGAAGCTTGCTTCAATCGATAAATGGATTTTATCCCAATGGACACCTCCTTATACACCTCAGCTCAATGGTGTATTAGAAAGGAGGTATCGTACGTTGTTAGACATGGTATGGTCCATAATGAGTTTCGCTGACCTACCCGTCTCATTCTTGGGGAACGCCCTAGAGACCGCAACTATAAGTGTGCATGGATTCCATGCACTCTATCACCTTCTTGGTGCTATATGTGGATAACATCCTAATCATTGGGAATGATGTAGAAATGCTCTCTATAGTAAAAGCTTGGCTATTTAGAAACTTCTCCATGAAAGACTTAGGGGAAGCATCCTATATTTTGGGATCCAGATCTCTAGACATAGATCCAAAAGAATGTTTGGCTTATCCCAGTCTAGATATATAGACTCAATTGTCAAAAGGTTTGGCATGAAGAATTTCAAGAGAGGTCTTATACCGATGAGACATGGAATATCACATTCTAGGAGTATGTCCCCAAAGACTCCTGAAAAAAGAGCAGACATGGATAAGATACCTTATGTCTCAGCAATAGGGTCTATCATGTATGTGATGCTATGTACCAGGCCTGATGTAGCACATGCTCTGAGTGTTACGAGTAGGTATCAGGCATATCCAGATTTAGAAAACTAGAATGTAGTAAAGTGTATCCTTAAGTACTTGAGAATGACTAAGGATCTTTTATTGGTATATAGAGGAGGTAGCATCCAGGTTGAGGGCTATACGGACTCGAGTTTTCAGTCTGACATTGATGATAGCAAGTCAAATTCAGGGTATGTTTTCACCATGAATGGAGGAGCAGTAAGATGGAAGAGTTCCAAGCAAGATACTACTAATGACTCAACCATAGAGACATAATACATTGCTGGAGCAGAAGCAACAAAGAAAGGGGTATGGATGAAGAAGTTCATCAAAGATTTAGGACTCGTACCAAGTAGCGTGGAACCAATTCCCATATACTACGATAACAATGGGGCAATCGCTCAAGCGAAGGAACCCATGTCTCATCAGAAGTCTAAGCATGTTATGAGGAGGTTCCATCTTATAAGAGAGATCATAACCCGTAAAGATATAACAATGGAAAGAGTTACAACCGAAGATAACATTGCAGATCCACTAATAAAGTCGTTGGCTCAGATTGTTTTTGAGCGTCATAGGGGTCAGGTGGGGATTAGACATATAAGTGATTGGCTTTAGGTCAAGTGAGAGATTGCTAGTTACAGGTGCCCTGCAAGCCAATCACGTGAGTGATGGCATGTGTGACACACTACGTAATCTTTTTGCTTATGATTAATATTGGCATATTCTCATATTATATTATTTGTTGTATATATATTGTGATGTCCTTGGTTCTGTGCAATAGGAATCAGATCGTGATGATATCACAATAATAAGATCGATTCACCTTTAAATACAAATCATAAATAATCCCGGTCATAGGTTACTCGAGAAGGATATTGAGATAACCGGACAGATCGGTGTACTATATACCCGTCTATATGATGGAGGTGACTGGTCTTATAGTCACTTGTGTGGAGACACTAAGGATATAGTACATGTGCTTATTGGAGAATGAGTTCACTAATTGATCCGCTTATGAAATGCTGTATGGTTAATGATACCTAATGTTAGACAATGATTCCATAGTCCCAGTTGTGTATCTGGTCTTAGACTTAAGACACCAAGGATGCCTTGTATGAGTACTCCTTTCTTTGACGCCGAACTTATAGGTTTGGAAAGTTCCAGATCTAGTACAAATGGTTATCGGGATTGGTAACCAACCAACCTTACGAAGGTAATTGAGTGTCAATAGAGGATCATCCACTCTCGGTATCATGAGAGGAATATCCCATATGTGCTTGCTTAGACAAATCCCTGGTCAGGGTCATTCGGATTGAGAGAGAAAGAGTTCTCCGAGAGAATCCGATTAGAGCGACACTATGACGGATTCTGTATGTAGCCTGACAGTACCATATCCAATATACAGTCTCTGGGATATTAGATGGATGAGGGATTATAGATACACGATAACTAAGGACAGACAGGTCCGATGGATTCGATCCCCCTATACCGTTTGAGGACTATGGTGTAATGGCCTAGTACGTCCATAATCAATGAGTCGAGTAAATTATTTTGGGGATAATAACTCACTATATTAGAAAGAGTTCTAATGTGATCGACTCACGGCCAGCTCGGTATCGGGCCTAGATGGTCATACACATCTGGTGGATGCTTCAGTAAATAGATGATTGGATGGAGATCCAATTAGTCCCTATTCTCATTAGATGAGACCCTATGCTGATGGGCTCCTTGCTTAAGGCCCAATTAGAGGCCTAAGAAGATTATTGGATAGAGATCCAATAATACAATGTTAGTGGGTTATTGGATGGAGATCCAATACTCACTAAGGCAGGAGCCTTAGGGTTTTTGGTAGCTCTCTATAAATAGGAGGGGAGACTCATGGTTGATAGACTGCAACTTTAGCTACCACCTCCTATTATCCTCCCTTCCTCTACACAAGAGTTATGAGATCAGATCGGAGGAGTTTCACAATAGAGATCCATCATGTGGATACCGCTAGAGAGGAGGACGCTTGACCTCCTTCATCTTCTCCATCTGGATTTGGAATACAGGGATATACGATCTCCCTAGGTAAAATCAATCTCTCACACATCGTGGTTTTCCGATTTTTACGATTTTTCTCGCGATCCCAATCTTTTGCACGATGATTTGATCTCCGTGGGAAACCAATTTTTGTTTTGATTTCCGCTGCGCATGTGATGCACCCGCTGAGGTTTCCCAACACTTATGACTTATGAACTGAGCTGTAAAGCTAATGACGAACTTGAAGAATCCCTTCTAAAGAATAGGTACGATTTGGCACTAAAAACTGCAGATGACTCCTTGAGTGATGAGGACAATGACATTACAATATTAACTAGAAAATTTTTAAAATGATGAAAAATTATAAAAATAAAAATGAACCAAAAAGAGACAACGTTATATGCTTTGAATGTAAGAAGCTAGGACATTTCAAAAATAAATGTCCTCAATTAAAGAAGATGAGGCCACACAAGAAGAAGACTTTCTCAGCGACTTGGGATGACTCAAGCTCATCAGATGAAGAATATCACATCAAAGATGAAGTTGCCAACTATTCTATTATGGCCATCCATGACGAGGTAAGTGAGTCTTTCAATATCACCTTTACTGAATTATTGAATATTTTTTATAATTTTTATGATGAGTTTAGAAAAATTAGTAAGTCTTATAGATTACTTAAGAAAGCTCATGATTCACTAGTTAGTAAATTTGAAGAAATACATGTAGCATCACCATCACATAGTTCATGCACCGATTGTGAAACTTTAGATGCACTTAAAAAAGAAAATTTTGCATTAAAACAAACATTAGAAAATTTTGAAATAGGAAATAAATCCCTAAACATGATCCTTGCAAATAAGGATTATGTTCATAGGAAAGAAGGTATAGGCTTTGTTGGTAATACTCAACAAAAGCTAACTATCTTCATTAAATGACTCATTCTAAACTTTCCACCAAAAATTAAATACACCTTTTGTGTTAGATTAGGACAAAAAGTATTCATTTAGAAAGTATAGTTCACATAAATTAATTTGGGTTCCTAAAAGAACCATAAACAATCAAAAACCTCTAGATAAATTGGGTAAAGCTCTTCATGAGGGACCCAAAGTAAAATGGATACCTAAATTAAAACCATCTTTCTTGTAGGATTGTCTTCAATCTATGACTAGGAGCACTAAATAATGTTTTGGAAGTGGATTGACATCTAACAATCCTTCAAGCTCACTAGCCTAGACAACGATAACTAATATATATATATATATATATATATATATATATATATATATATAGTTAAAATTATTGACAATAAATTTTTTAATGGTTGATTATCATACAATGAATCTTGATTTATTTTCAATGATGCATGACTACAGTATATTAGAACTATAGAACCTTAGTTGTTTTCAATGAAAAATTATTGAAATTTATAAAAATGGGATTTTGATGATTGAAATATTAGTTTACATGTAACATTGATATAAAATGCTGTGAGGATTGAAATGGGTTGCTTATTGCACGTATATAGAAAAATTATTTTTTTCAAAAATAGTGCACCAACTGTGGCATCACTAGACTAGCGGTGGGACCGCTAGAACACACTGTCCAGATGTGGTTGGACCGCTTAGTTAGCGTTCCACAGCCCGGAACCTTGTCTTTATAAACCTCACTTAGGGCCGACGGTGGAACCGACCCTAAACCTCTCCACATCCCTCTAAAACCCTCTCCATCTCTCTTTCCCTTTGCTTTTCATCTAGAAACTCAAGAGAAATCTACTCTTTAAAACTAAGGATCAATCTCTATCTCTAGGAGATCACAACAAAGGTAACTCTTAAAACCTTGCTCTCAATCTATTCCTTGATCTTACTTTTTTACTTGCAATATATGTAGTTCAAATGGCCCTTAGAATATCCTCAAGGGACAAAGAAAAGAGGAGATTATATGAAACCTTTGACCCTATACTCTTTGATACCATAAACATACCCTAAAATTCTTAACCCTTGAATTTAGAAATGTTCATAAGGGTAAATATGTACATCTAGAAGATTTAAAAGATTTAGAACCAATCCAATGGTTTACTAACTTAGATGCCCTATCCATCCTTCAAATGAATGAACCAATTTATCCTAGACTTGTTAGATTATTCTACAACAACTTGCATGTAGACGATCAAGATAGGGTATCTACATATCTCTTGGGGCATCATATAGCTATTACAAATAGTTTAATTTGTAATCTCATAAGAATACCTAAAAAAAGAAGTGGTTGCTACTTTAGAGGACATTGAGACATTGAATAAATAGGGGTTACTTACTCAGAAGCCTTTGGTACCATCTTTGGTAAACCAAATCTATCTATTATTCCTAAAAGCTATGAGCATATGCTACTTTCAACACAAAACTACTTCGTCACATAGTGATTAGTATTCTACTTCCTAAACAATTTCATCATGACGAAATTAACTAAATGAAACTAGGTACTATGTATTGGATCATGACATGACATGATTCCTATTTTGGATATCTATTGAGGCAAAATATGATTGAGCTTTCAACTAAAGATATGATGCTTCCATATGGTGGATTAATAACTAGATTGATACCTACACACGATATAGCTATTCCACCAATAAAGAAATTATAATGTCCTTAATAGAAATCTCCTAAGAAGATTAAGATGCATTGTAAGAAATGGTATTTGGACTAGATTGCCTAGAAGAACTTATCCTCCCTCACCTGAGCCAAAACCCCAAACACCTATACTCAGGGGAAGTCTATCTCCTCCTACTAGTCCCTTTGAGGTAGCACCTGTGACGTAGCCAACACCCTCATCATCTTACGACTCTATAGTGACTCGATTGGATCAAATTGAACTACATCAAGATTAATTAATAACTGAGATGCAGCAAATCCGTCAACAGCTTAACGCTTTATCTAGACACTTTGGATTACCACCACCTGAATAATTTTTTATGTTTGGAACTGTGAGGAAGAAGTCGGTGGACCTTAATATGTTGTACTCATTGCACTCTTATGATGTTTTCTCTTATGACATGTACTTTTTAATACTGAGAAGTACTTTTTAATATTTTTATAACGCATGCAACACTTTATGATTATTGATCTTGGCATTATATTATTATGGATCATGTGAATAATTATGACATATCTTTGAAATTTATTGATACTAAGCATCAATTAACATACATTTTCACTAAGCCATTAAATGAAGAGCAATTTAACTTTATTAGAAGAGAGTTAGGAATGCTAAAAAATCAAAATGCATGATTTACTACTTTTGCTTGTAATTTACATAAGATGAATTAAATTGCATGGGTAGCTCTTGATTTTTCTTGGATTTCATAATTTACATCTATAAAATTGAGTTTCTATTTTGTGATGTGATGTTTTTCACTTCCCTCCCTTGTTTTTTCTTCTTTATTATTCACAAAAAGGAAGAAAAATTTTCATAAGAAAATTATGTTTTTATCCTATTTTACTAAGAGGGAGCAATGCAAAATTTAATCAATATTTATTTTATACAAATATGAAAATTTTGACGTATGATGAGTTTATATATCTAAAATTATTTGCTCATTATTTCACTTTTTTTTGTTGATAATAAAGGTGGAGAAATATCATATTGATGACACAAATATAAAAAATGATAAAATGGGGCATTTCTCCTTTTATTGTTAAACAAAGAGGGAAAAATATTTGATGACTTAAGAAGAAAATTTTTAAATAATTGTATGACTAATGCATGAATTTTGTATACTTAGAATATCCTTGAAGATTTAATGATTGAGGATTTAAGGTAAAATTTCTGAAATATCATTTGATGGTTGATGATTTTTAAAATTAATGTTATATCAGATATTATTGATGATTTGATGGTTGATGATTTTTGAAATTAATGTTATATCATTTATCATTGATGATTTGATGGTTGATGATTTTTGAATTCATGATATATCATTTCTGAAATGAATGTTATGACACTTGAATTCAAGAGTGTTTGGTTCTCTTGAATTTAAGTTTTTCTTATTTGGATTATGACATAGATTTAGGGGGAGTAAAAGTTAACTCCCATCATCAATTGATTGCCATCATCAAATAGGGAAAGATTGTTGAATCTCAATTTTTGATGATGGAAGTCAATTGATAGTTTGTTGATCTGACATGTGTGCTAGAGATGATTGATGTAGGATTAATTACGACAGAGAAAGAAAATTATAATTAGATGTTGGGCCAGAGTCAAGTCTGGGCATCAGGCCAGGGTTCGGACGATGCAGTGGGAACTCGCCGGAAGCTCGCCAAAGGCATCAGAGACTTGTCGGGAGTTCGTCGGGAGCTTACCGAAGGTAATCGAGAAATTGCCATGAAGGCGTCAGGAGTTTGTCGGAAGAAGACCAAGAGACTTGTTGGAAGATCATCGGAAGTTAACGAAAAGCTTGCCGGGAGTTAGGAGGATCTTGTTGGACTTGATGGTCATAATGATTATAATTAATTAGTTGTAATTAGCATCAGTTAGGTTTGAGTCCTACTTAAGTTAGATTTGGAATAAATCTAAATTAACTCAAGTGAGGCAAACCAAGTCCACATTTGGGTTAGGATTGAGCTTAGGTTGAGCTCAATCGATTTACCTAGAAAGGGGTTAACTGAAGGTACAAGTTAGGATTTGAAAATTAGAGGAAACATTTTTTCAGGATTCTCGACGGTTGTATAGCCGATGGACAACGGTCGTACCACCTAAGTGATAGTTGTACTACCAGGTTGATAGTTGTACCACCATCATCCTATTTTCCAAGCAGCTTTCAGTGATAGTACCACCAGCATCAACGATTGTACCGCTCGTATCCAGATTTTTCAGATACGTTTAAATTTTTGGCTCCAATTTCTGAAGCCAATTGGGGTCTATAAATACCCCCAAGTCTTCTTGCATTTAGCACAACAATTAGGCTAGAAATTCTATGAAAAATTGTATGCTAAAATTGTGTAAGAAAAAGAAATGGGGCAAGGGAGTGAAAAAAAAGAGTTGTAATCTTTGTAAAAGTCTCCCTTGTGAGTTGTATATGTAAAGCTTGTAAGGTTCCTGTCCTAAGCCTGTGAAAAGGAGAGTGGGAAGTATAAGGGTTTAGTCGTTACCCAAAGAAGATTTGGAGTGGATACCGGTGGACCTCGATGAAGAGGACTCGAGGAGTGGACGTAGGCCAAGTTGTGGTTGAACCACTATAAATCTGTGAGCTCTCTACTCTTATCTTATTTATTGCATTTAATTATTCTTAATTAGTTTAAAGAAAGGCACATGTATCATCTTTCGACTTTCCCTTAAATCTTTTGCTTACTCGCTTTCAATGAAGTCGAAGAAATGCTTCTGATTTTCTTCTTTATTTTCAGCAAGTTTTTAAAATCAAGTATTTTTACACTTTCACTAATTAACACCCCCCCCCCCCCCCCCCCCCCCCCTCTTAGTGCCAATTGATCCTAACATGACACTGCACATGACATTTGACACAAACTAGAAGTTACTCATAAAGGCATAAGTAGTGTAAAAGAGTCAAAAATAAATCTCTTGGTATATAGTTATGAACTGTTTAAAATAAAGCCAAGCGAAACCAATGGTGATATGTACACCCGTTTTACAGATATTATCAATGGTTTGAAAACTCTTAGTAAATACTATAGTAACCTTGAATTAGTAAATAAAACTTTAAGATCTATTTTGAAATGTTAAGTTCCCAAAATAACTGTCATCCAAGAGGCAAAGGGCTTGAATAATTTTTCGCTTGAAGGACTCATAGGATCTTTAATGACCTATGAAATGACTTGTAAAACACATGACAAACAAGAGAAAAACCTTCCAAAGAATAGGAAGGATATTATACTAAGAACTAAAGAAGATTTTTTGAGCGAAACCTCAAGTGATGAGGATAATGATATTATACTTCTGACAAGAAAACTTAAAAAATTCATAAAAATAGACGAAAATCATAAGAATAAAAATGAATCTAAAAAGGATATTATAATATGTTACAAATGCAAGAATCTAGGGCACTTCAAGAATGAGTATCCACAATTGAAGAAGTTGCAAATTCAAAAATAGAAGAAAGTATTCAAGACAACTTGGGATGATTCTAGTGTTAGAATCAATTAGCACTAAGAGAGAGAGAGGGGGGGGGGGGGGGGGGGGGTTGGTTGGGGTTAATTAGTGCTAATGTATATATTTTGTTTTAGATGAAATCTTTTCGATTAAACCAAAATATGAAATCTGAAACTTTTAGTCTTTAGTAAAACGAGTGAGTGATTGAATAAAAGTTGCTAAGTTAATAAGTAAACCCGAAAGATAAGCAACATGAAAACTTTACTTTCAAAGAGTGAGTTGAATCGGAAGCATCAATACAAGAATATGTAAGCAATTTGAAAGCAAAGAAACACTCATAATTTTTATAGTGGTTCGGCACCAACAACCTACGTCCACTCCCGAGTCCTCCTTCTTGAGGCACACCGGTGTCCACTACCAATCTTCTTTGGGTGAAGATCAAACCCTTACACTTGAGCTTACAAGGGAGACTTGAGAAAATTTCTAACTCTATGTTCTCTCCCTTCCCTTTTCTTTTTCTTACAAATCACACATAATTTCTTTCCCACATAATTTAATTGCCCCAAAAGAGTTGTTGTGAATGCAAGAATACTTGAGGTATTTATAGACCCCAATTGGCTTCAAAAATTAGAGCCAAAAATCAAACATACTTGGAAAACCTGGGTACGGGCGGTTTACCCGCTGACTTGGGTGACTCAGCCGCCCGAACACCAGGGTATGGGCGGTTTACTCGTTGGCCCTGGGCGGGTCAACAACTCAAAGTACCTAGATTCCTGAGTACGAGTGGTTCAACCATCCAGCCTGGGTGGGTCAGCCACATGAAAACCTGGGCGTCGGCGGTACACCCACCGCTCACCGACGGTTTACCCGTCAGAATTTCCGCAAATGTGGTTCCCTCCACTTTTCAAATTCCGGCTTGAACCTGATGTTGACCAACCCTTTGGTCAACCAATTGAGCTCAACCTGAGCTCAATCAAATCCCAATAGTGGACTCGATTGCCTTATTGAGTTGATTTGGATTTCTTCCAAATCTAACTCAATTTGGACTCACTTATAACTATGACTCAATGATTACAACGCTTAATGACCACAAGATAAATTATGACCTAACTTTCGCCAATCTGGTAGCCTCCGGCATACTTGCGGTAAGTCTTCCGGTCTTCTCCCTGGTGATCTCCCAACGTCTTCCCAGCGAGCTTCCCGATCCCTTCGGCGAATCTCCTAGTGAACTCCCGGCGAAATCCCACCACATCGTCCGAGCCCGGCACGATGCCTAAGCTTGATCTTAGCTCATCCTCTGGTTGTAACTCCATTGATCCTGTCATAGTTAGACCTACAATTTTTTCTCTAACACATATGTTAGATAAATACAAATCAATTGATCTCATCATCAAAATTTGAGATTCAACAATGTCCCCTTTTTGATGATGACAATCAATTGATGATGGGAGTTAATCCTAACTCCCCCTAAATTCATGCCATGATAAAGAAGACTCAAATTCAAGAGAATCACATACTCTTGAATGAAAGAAATAAGTGTTTCAAGCAAATCTTCTTTCAAGTATACTCATATATCAACAAGAATTTGCTTTTAAACTTTTCAATTCTTTAACTCATCAAGAATTTTCAAAGATTGCCATGAAGTTAAAACATTTGAAAATTTTTCTTAAGTCATCAAGCATAAAAAATTTTGAAGTCATCAAGCATACCTTTATATCAAGCATAGAAAATTTTCAAGTCATCAAGCATACCTTTCTATCCCTTTGTCATCAACGAAAAGGTGAAAGGTGGGAATAATCTTTTTAGAGCAAATGAGTTTTTACTCTCCCCTTTACAATATGAGTTATAATGAATTTTCTTTCTCTTTAAAACCAAGAAGGAAAGAAATTAAAGGAGAAGTTAAAAAAAACATCGTCAAATGTAGATCTCAATGTAAATAAGATAATCATCTCATGGAATTTTAGAAGATTCAAAAAATTCGAGAGATAAAAAAAAATTAGGAGCTACTCATGCATTTTAAAAATATCTCATGCATCTTTTTGCAAGTAAACATCATGTAAATTAATCACAAAGACAAATAGCTCAATTTCATGAATTCAAGCAATTCATATATTTTCATGATTTAGTATTCCAAGTTCTCTTCTAAGAAAATCAAATTATTCTTTATTTAAGGGTTTTGTAAAAATATCTACTAATTGATGCTTAGTGTCAATAAATTCCAACATCAATAAGTTTGCAACATAAACCATTAGAAGATACTTATAAGCAGCAAAAGTTTATTAATAAGTAAAATCATGCCACAAGAAGGTGCAAATCAAAAAAGGAGTGCATCATGAGTGTGTGATTAGTATAAAATATCAAGTTCTACTGAATACAATCACTTAGATGGTGGTCATCCAAAATGGCTAGATAAAGCGTAGAGCTGTCTTTGAATATGCTCCATCTTGGTCATTAATTCATCTTGACATTGCTCAATTCATTCCATCCGGTTCATAATAGTCTCGATAGGAAAAGAAGGTCCTGGCTGCATCATGGGTGGTGCCTCAAGAGGACTGGTAGGAGGAGATGGGCTTCTCCTAAGGATAGGTGTCTCAGGTTCAGGTTCAGGTGGGGGAGACTCAGTCCTTCTAGGTAATCTAATTTATATACCATGTCTTTCAACACACCTAAATCTTCTTAAAAGATTTATATTGATTACATTGTACCAATCTATTTTAATGATTTCTTCATCTGGTGGAATGACTATGTTATGAGCATGCAACAGTCTAGTGATTAATCCATCATAAGGTAGCATCAAGTCCTTGTTTGCAAGATCAATCATGTTATGCCTTATGAGATGCCCAAAGCAATTATCTTGTTCCTTCATTATCCAATACATGGTTCCTAGTTCCACTTGATTTAGTTCATCATGATGGAATTATTTTGGAAGTAAGATGCTCATTATTATATGATGAAGCACTTTTGCATTAAAGGGTAGCAGATGTTCACAACTTTTTGGTACAATAGCTAAATTTGGATTTCCAAAAATAGTTCCTAAAGCTTCAAAGTATGTTATATATATAGAGTCCATATCCCATTGTCCCTTAAAATAATAACTATTTCTTTTTTCAGGGATGCCTATTAGGTTGCAAATTAGATTATCGGTAATATAAATGTGATGTCCCAAAAGATATGTAGAAGCTATTTCATTTTCATCTACATGCATGTTGTTATAGAATAATCTTACTATTCTTGGGTAGATGGGTTCATTCACTTTAAAAATGGGAAGGGCTCCTAGATTTGCAAACCATTGGATTGGTTCTATGTTTCCTAGGTCATCTAGATCAACATATTTTCCTTTATGGACACTTCTAAATTCAAGGATTGAAAATTTCATAGCATATTCATAGGAATAAAAAATATTGGTGTCATAAGTTTCTTCTAATCTCCTCTTTCCCTTGTCCCTTGAGGATCTTCTAGGGGTCATTCTACATAGATTATACAAGAAGAATGGTAAATAATCTTAATAACTTGGGAGAAGTTTTAGAGAGTTACCTTTAATTAAATCTTCTAGAGATAGGCAAAGATCTTTAGTTTTGAAGAGTAGGAAGCCTTCCTTGATGTCTTAGAGGAGAAGGAGTGGAAGAGGTTTTAGAGAGGGCTTAGGGTGCTTAGGGCCAGTTTCACTACCGGCCCTAAGTGGCCTTTAGCATTCTGGGTCTCAGTCGGTTGAACCGCAGACTGAGCGGTTCAGTAGCACATGGTCTGGCGGTTCAACCTCTAGTTCATGGTTTATATTTTTCTTTCCCTATTTTAATTTTTAACTAAAATAGTATATATATGCAATAAATAGCTCAGATCAATGCATTTAACTTGACTTTAATCATCAATGTTCCTCTAAAATTTTAGTGATTTTTCATGGGGTTCACTAATGTATCATTAATCAAGGTAATTGTAACAAGATAATGAGAAACTCATTTTCACATGAAGTCATCACAACAATATATTTTTCAAACAAAAACCAACGGTTTTTCTATGTTGAACGATTATATCATATTATCAAGAAATTTTCTTTTAAAAAAAGATGATTCATATTGATTTTTAGTTTCAAAAATAACATAAATTATCAACACAAGTCAATACAATCATATAAGTCACTACAATCATCAAAATCTTCCTTTCATACATATGACATTTACTAACCTTTCTTTGTTCTAATTAAAGTATGCAAGGGTCATGTATCATCAAGATTAAACATAATGAAAATTTATTTTTATTTTTAATAATTTTGTTGATATTTAGGCTAGTGAGCTTGAAAGAGTGTTAGATCTTGACATTTAAAGCATTATTCAGAGCTCTTAGCTTTAATTTTGAAACAAACCTATATGAAAGATATATTTGGTTTAGGTACCCATTTTACATTGGGTCCTTCATAAAGAACTTTATCTTTCTTTACTAATAGTCTTTTGTTATATAAAGTTCCCTTGCATATAAGATGATGTGGACTATATTTTTCTAAAAGGGCATTTGTTTGCCTTATGTCCTCATTTGCCACAAAAATTACACTTGATTCTTGGTGGCACATTCAATGTAGGTCCTCTTACACAGATGGTTGGCTTTTGTTGAATATTTTCAACAAAGCCTATGCCATGTCTATTATTCATATGACCCTTATTGGCAAGTATCATATTTAGAGATTTATTCCGTACCTCAAATTTCTCTAGTATTATTTTAAGCATGCAATTCTCTTCATTAACATTTCTAGCATATCACATTTAAAACATAGTTTATGTGATGCTAAGGAGTCATGCATTTCGATAATTCTTTTAACTAACATATCATGATCAACTTTAAGCAGTTTAAAAGACTTGCTAAGTTTTCTAAACTCATTGAATAAATCATGAACCATGCTTGACAATTCTAACAATGAAATATCTAAAGACTCACTAACCTCATCTTCAAATGCCATTAAGGCATAGTTAGCCACCTCTTCTTTGGATTGGTCTTCATCCTCCGAGGAACTTGAATCATCCCAAGTGGCCGAGAGTGCTTTCTTTTTTAGCGTCGGTTTCTTCTTTAATTGGGGACATTCACTTTTGAAATGTCTCGATTTTTTGCATTCATAGCAAATGTTGTTGTCTTTCTTTGGTTCATTTTTATTTTTATAGTTTTTGTTCCTTTTTATAAATTTTTTAAATTATCTTGATAAAAGTGCAATGTCATGGTCCTCATCACTCAAGGAGTCATTTGTTGTTCGAAGTACTACATCCTTCCTGTTCTTTGGAAGGGGTTCATCAAGCTCATCATAAGTTTTACAATTTAGTTCATAAGTCATAAGAAAGCCCATCAGTTCTTCAAAAGGCAGGTTATTTAAATCTTTGGCCTCTTGAATAGCGGTTACTTTAGGATCTCAATTTTTAGGCAAAGATCATAAAATCTTACTCACAAGTTCAAAATTTGAAAAATATTTTCCAAGTGCTTTAAGTCCATTGACGACATCCGTGAAACGGGTGTACATGTCTCCAATAGACTCACTTGGTTTCATTCGAAACAACTCGTAATCATGAACTAGAATATTTATTTTTGATTCTTTTACTCTACTAGTCCCCTCATGTGTGATTTCTAGTGTGTGCCAAATATCGAAAGTTGATTCGCAGATGAAAACATGATTAAACTCATTCTTATCAAGTGCACAAAATAAGACATTCATAGCCTTTGTATTTAAAGAAAAAATCTTCCTTTCTAAATCATTTAATTCATTCATTGGTTTGAAAGATTTTTTAAATTCATTCTCAACTATATTCCATAAATCAAAGTCCAATGAGATGAGAAAAATACACATCCATATTTTTTAATATGTGTAATTCGTCCCATTGAACATGGGAGGATGTGATATGGAATGTCCCTCAATCATGCTAAAACAAGTCATTTACTCAAGTGGCTATTAATCTAAAGAGTAAGTACCTTGCTCTAATACTAATTGTTAGGATCAATTGGCACTAAGAGGGGGGGGGGGGTTAATTAGTGCTAATGTATATATTTGGTTTTAGATAAAATCTTTTCGATTAAACTGAAATATGAAATTTGAAGCTTTTAGTCTTTAGTAAAACGAGTGAGTGATTGAATGAAAGTTGCTAAGTTAATAAGTAAACCCAAAAGATAAGCAACGTGAAAAGCTTACTTTCAAAGAGTGAGTTGAATCGAAATTGTCAATACAAGAATATGTAAGCAATTTGAAAGCAAAGAAACACTCACAATTTTTATAGTTGTTTGGCACCAACAGCCTATATCCACTCCCGAGTCCTTTTTGAGGCACACCAGCGTCCACTATCGATCTTCTTTGGGTGAAGATCAAACCCTTACACTTGAGCTTACAAGGGAGACTTGAGAAAAATTTTAACTCTAAGCTCTCCCCCTTCCCTTTTCTTTTTTTTTTTACAAATCACACAATTTATTTCAAACAGAATTTAATTGTTCAAAAAGAGTTGTTGTGAATACAAGAATACTTGGGGTAATTATAGACCCCAAGTGGCTTCAGAAATTGGAGCCAAAAATCAAACATACCTAAAAAAATTGGGTACGAATGGTTTACCCGCTGACCTAGGTGGCTCAGCTGCCCGAACACCAGGGTACGGGTGGTTTACCCGCCGGCCCCGGGCGGGTCAACCACTCAAAGTACCCAGATTCCTAGGCACGGGCGATTCAACCGCCCAGCATGGGTGGGTCAACTGCCCGAAAACCTGGGCGGTGGCTGTACACCCATTGCTCACTAGCGATTTACCCGTCGGAATTTTTGCAAAAGTGGTTCCCTCCACTTTTCAAATTCTGACTTGAACCTGATGTTGACCAACCCTTTGTTCAACCAATTGAGCTCAACCTGAGCTTAATCAAGCCCCAATAGTGGACCTAATTGTCTTATTGGGTTGATTTGGATTCCTTCTAAATCCAACTCAATTTGGACTCACTTCTAACTACGACTCAATGATTATAACGTTTAATGACCACAAGCTAAATTAAGACCTAACTTCCGCCAATCTGGTAGCCACCAGCATACTTGCCGCAAGTATTCTAGTCTTCTCCCTGGTGATCTCCCGACGTGTTCCCAACGAGATTCCCGATCCTTCAGCGAATCTCCTAGCGAACTCCCGACGAAATCCCGACGAAATCCCACTGCATCGTCCGAGCCTGGCCCGATGCCTAAGCTTGATCTTGGCCCATCATCTGATTGTAACTCCATTGATCCTGTCATAGTTAGACCTGTAATTTTTCCTCTAACACACATGTTAGATAAACACACATCAATTGATCTCATTATCAAAATCCGAGATTCAACATCGAGCAAATCAAATGATGAAGGACAAAACAATAAAGACGATGTGGTAATACTATGCACTGATGACCTTTAATGATGAGGTACATGGCTCTTCCGAAACTCCCTTATCTTATGATGTATTATTCAATGCATTTCATGATTTATATGATGAACTCAAAAACATTGGTAATAAATATAAGTTACTAAAAAAAGATCATGCATTACTTACTAATAAATTTGAAGCCTTGCATAAAACATCAGTATCATGAACTCCTTGCTCTAAATATGAAGAGTTGGATTCACTAAAAAAAAAAATATATGTTATTACAACAAACCTTAGAAAAGTTTAAAATTAAAAATAAATTATTAAATATGATTCTTGCTAGCCAAGGTTGATTTTATAGAAAGAAAGGATTCGGCTTTGTAAGTAGTAACACTCATTAAAAGCCAACAAAATTTGTAAAAGGATCCACACTACACATTCTCCCTAAAGAAAAATATAATTTTTGTGAAAGATTTGGTCATTATGCTTATACATAGTCTTTCAGAAAATATAACTTACATAAATTGGTTTAGGTTCCTAAAAGAACAATAAATAACTTGATGCTAACGGTCAAATAGAGGTAGATCTAACCATGAAGGACCCAAAGTTAATTGGGTACCTAAAGTAAATCTCTCTTTTTTATAGATATGTCTGAAAATAAAAGCTAGGAGTAAAAAATTATAATATCTTGATAGTGGATGCTCAAGGCACATGATTGGAGATCCAACACTATTTTTATAGCTCACTAGTTGAGACGAAGGGCATGTCACTTTCAAAGACAACAACAACGGAAAGATTATCGATATTAAAAATATCAGGAACAAATCAAACCTATTGATTGAAGATATTTTGTTAGTTGATGGTTTAAAACATCACTTACTAAGCATTAGTCAATTATGTGAAAAAGGATAGAATATTAAATTTGAATCTAATGTATGCATTATAGACATACCACGTAAGTATAAATCCATGATTGCATTTAGGAATAATAACGTTTATACCATTGATCTTGATGATTTTCATGACAACGTATTTTCTAGTTTTAAACAATGATACATGGCTTTGGCACAGGAGATTAGGTGATGTAAGCATGAAATTGATCTCATAAATTGGAACTAAAGAAATTGTAAGAGGAATACCTAGGATTAAATATGTCAAAGATAAGATTTATGATGTAGGTCAACTACGAAAACAAATAAAGAGTATCTTTAAACTAAAAAATTAAGTGAGCACCTCTAGATTATTACAATTGATTCATATGGATTTATTTGGACCAATGATATCATAAATCTAGGATGTAGTAAATATGTCTTTGTAATTGTTGATAATTATAATAAATTTACATGGATAAATATCTTGACACATAAAAGTGATTGTTCTAAATATTTTATGAAGGTTTGAAAACAAGTTTAAAATGAAAAAGATTTTATGATTTCTTCTATTCGTAGTGATCATGGTGGTGAATTTAAAAATCATAATTTTTAAGAATTTCGTGATTCAAATGAGTATGACCATAATTTCTCTACTCCTAGAAATCCACAATAAATGGAGTTGATGAGAGAAAGAATAGGAGTTTACAAGAGATGACAAGAACCATGCTTAATAAACATAGACTTTCCAAATATTTTTGGGCTAAAGCCGTTAACATGACATGCCATATCATGAATAGGGTTCTCGTATGACCTCTACTATTTAAAACTCCTTATGAATTGTGGAACAATAAAAGTGACAGCATTTCTTATTTTAAAGTTTTCGGTTGTAAATATTTTATCTTAAATGAAAAGGATGCCTTAGGAAAATTTGATGCAAAATCCGATGAAGACATTTTTTTTAGGTATTCCTCTATTCATAAAGCTTTTTAAGTTTTTAATAAAAGAACCTTAGTTATTAAGGAATCTATCCATGTTATTTTTAATAAGTTTTTCGAAGTTAAGAAAAATAATTTTATGATGATTTTGAGTTTAATATTTTGAATTTGAATTAAAATCTTCTCTCCAAAGTAACTTGGATACATATACTTCCAAAGATTTTTTACCCAATGAATGAAAGTATATAGATACTCATCCTAAGGAGTTAATCATTGGAGATACATCAAAAGGTATTCAAACTCATTTTTCACTTAAAAATATTTGTGCAAATGCTACTTTTTTTATCTTAAATTGAACCTTAATGTATTGATGATACTCTTAAAGATAACTCATGGGTCTTGATAATGCATAAAAAACTAAATCAATCTAAAAAAAATAAGGTTTGGATGCTTGTTCCTAGACATATTGATCATATTGTGATTGACACTTAATGGGTCTTCAGGAATAAGTAAGATGAACATAAAATTATGGTTTGAAACAAGTCTAGATTAGTGGCCAAAGGTTTCAACCAAGAAGAAGGTATAGATTATGAAGAAACATTGACTCCTGTGGCAAGACTTGAAGCCATAAGGATACTCCTTACATATGCTTCTTTTAAAAAATTAAATTATTTTAAATGGATGTCAAAAATACTTTTCTTAATGGTTTTATTTCTGAAGAAGTTTATGTTGAGCAACTATCCGAATATGAAAATGATCTTTCTCAAAACCATATTTTTAATTTATCTATGGCTCTCTATGGATTGAAGCAAGCCCTTAGGGCTTAGTATAATACTTAGCTCTTTTTTTATTCAAAATAATTTTTTGAAAGACAAGGTTAATACCATATTATTTATTAAATATATTAAAATAATTTTTTTATTATTAAAATTTATGTTGATGATATTATTTTTTGTTCTACTATATAAATCCTTATGTGAATCATTCGTCAAAAGTATGAGCCAAGAATTCAAAATGAATTTGATGGGTGAATCAATATTTTTCTTAGGATTACAAATCAGGCAACTAAATGATGGAACTTTTATGGATCAAACTAAGTATGCTTTGGATTTGTTAAAAAAATTTCACATAGATAGTGCTAAGGTCATTACTATATCAATGAGCACTTCTACAAAATTAGATATAGACAATGAAGATGAATGCTTTGAGCAGAAGACTTTGTATCTTATTGAAACTAGACCTGATATAATGTTTAGTGTTGGACTTTATGCAAGATTTTAATCCAATCTTAAACAATCTCATTATAAAGTAGTTAAAAAATATTTAGATATTTAAAAGGAACTCCAAATCTAGGATTATGGTATCTAAAATCTAAAAAAATTGATTTAATTGTATATGCTGATGCCAACTTTAAATGATGCATAATAGATAGAAAAAATACATTTGAAATATGTTAAAGTCATGCACTTATTTCTTGGTCTTCTCAGGAACAAAACTCTATCGCATTATCCACAACCGAGGCTGAATATGTAGCGGTAGGTGCATGTTGTGCATAAGTAATTTGGATGAAGAGTACTTTTGAGGATTATGGACTTTACTTGAAAAATATACCTATAAAAAATGTGATAATACAAGTGCAATTTGTATCACAAAGAATCCTAATCAACACTCTATGACTAAACACATTGATATTAGACATCATTTATTAGGGATAATATTAGCAGTAATGATATATCTTTAGATTTCATTGACACAATATATTAATTGGCTGATATTTTTACTAACCACTAAATGAGAAATAATTTGATTTCATTAAAAGAGAATTAGGCATATTAAATCTTTCTAATACATGAATCATGATTCTTCTCAATTTTTTCTCACTGATATATGATGTGAGATTTATGCCATATGACTTCCTTATATTAATATCCTTCAATGCACATTAATATAAATGAAGAAGTAGCATCATGATACCACTCTCTTCCTTTTGATAATAACAAAGGGGAAGAAGAAAAGTAATACCTTACTTCTTTTTCCTCTTTTTGTTGATGATAAAGGGGGAGAAGTGCTGGTTACAAGTGTCCTGCAAGCCAATCACGTAAGTGATGGTATGTGTGACATATTGCATAGTCTTTTATATTATTATTATTATCAATATTTTCTCACATTATATTATCTGTTGCATATATATTGTGATGTCCTTGATTCTATGCAATGGGAATCAGATCATAATGAGATCACGATAATGAGACCAATTCACCTTTAATCATAGATCATAATTAATCTCGGTCATAGGTCACTCGAGAGGGACATCGAGAAAATTGAATAAACGAATGTACTATATTCTCGTGCATTTGATAGAGGTGGTTAGTCTCATAGCCGCTTGTATAGGGACACTAAGGAGATAGTACAAGTTCTCATTGGAGAATGAGTTTAATGATTGATCCGCTTATAGAATGATGCATGGTTAATAGTATCTAATGTCAAACAACGATTCTGTATAAGTACTCATTTCTTTGACGTCGGACTTACAAGTCTGGAAAGTTTCAGATCTGGTACAGCTAGTTATCAGGATTGGTAGCCAACCCTACGAAGGTAATTGAATATCAATAGAGGATTATCCGCTCTCGGTATCACGAGAGGAATATCCCATGTGCTCTTCTTTAAGCAAATATTTGGTCGGGATCATTCAGATTGAGAGAGAAGAAGTTCTTTGGGAGAATCTGATTGAAGTGAGATTTGATATGTGGTCTAACAATAACATGCCCAATATATAGTCTTTGAGATGTTAGATAGATGAGGGACTATAGATACCTAGTAAATGAGGACAGACAAGTCCAATAGATTAGATCCCCTATACCATCAAGGGACTTTTGGCATAGTAGCCTAGTATGTCCAATCGATGAGTTGAGTGAATTGTTATGGGATAACAATTCACTGAGTCATAAGGAGTTCTGACAGGTGGAACTCACGACCAGCTCAATATTGGACCTGGAGGGTCATACACATATAGTGGATGTTTCAGCGAGTAGAGGAATGGATATGAGTTATATAATTAACTCTTGTTCTCATATGATGAGACCCAATATTGATAGACTCCTTACATGAGGCCCAATTAGAGGCCAATTAAAATTATTGGATAGAGATCTAATAATCCAAGAAGTAAGGGTAATTAGATAAAGATCCAATATCTATTAAGATATGATCCATTAGGGTTTTGGTGGCTTCTATAAATAGGAGGCAGGGGCGGCCAATAGGGTAATAGGCTGCATCTTTAGCCGCCCCTTCCTATTCTCCTCCCTCCCATCTCTTCTTAGTCAACCACCTTTTCTCTACTATGAGAGGATAGCGAAAAAGAAAGGAGATCTTCTTCCACGTTCGTTGCAAGATGGTGCGTAATTGTTGTGGGCTTTTGGTTATGATTTGAGGACATCTAACCTCTTTCATCCTCTCCTATTGGATTTGAAAGTGTCAGGGATATATAATCTCCTTAGGTAACAAACCTTACATGATTCATAGTTTTTAATTTTATGATTTTCTCGTTCACCAATCTTTGCACGACAACATGATAAACGTGTGAAACCTTTTGTTTTATTTTTTCGCTAAACATGTGATGCTCTCAAGGTTTCCCAATAGTGGTATCAGAGTTAGGTTGCTCGTGCAATGATTGATTTTTGAACTACGTGTGATGAGATTGAATCATGTATAATTGTTGTTCATATTCTTATTGTGCCTAAAGATGCCTGCGGAGAGGCGACGTGCACATTTGGTTGTAAAGGTAGCGTCAGTGGCAACCCATGGCCAAGTTGCCTTGCAGGGGTGATGGCCCGAGGCCAGGCCGCCTACGGCTAAGGGAGATTGCCTACTTGGGAGACCACACGAGGGCAGTGGTGGCCACCCATAAGTAAGAGCGACAGCCAGCAACGCGCAGTGTTACCGCCTGCATAGCAACGACAATGATGACCCGCTGGAAGGGGGCAGAGGGATTAGGGTTTTTTTCATAAAAGGATGATTCTGCTCTTCGAAATTTGAAAAATTTTAAGAAATTTTGAGATCTATCCTTTTGTCCAAAATTTTGAAAATACTCTTAACAAATTTGGAAATTTCTAATATGTCCCAAATTTAAGCAAAATATAGTTAATTTAAAAAGTTTAATTATTATTTATCTAATAGTCCTACATGATGATGTGTGTACATGTTATACATGATGTGGACGAATGATTATGAACCATGTGATGTGATATGTGCACATGTGATGTAGAGTCTAATTGAGATTATCGGATAGAGATCCAGTAATCTATGTGAGGGTAATTGGATAAAGATCTAATACTCACTAAGGCAGGATCCTTTAGGGTTTTGATGGCTCTCCATAAATAGGAGGCAGAGGCAGCCAATAGGGTGATAGGCTACATCTTTGGTCGTCCCCTCCTATTCTACCCCTTCTCATCTCTTCTCAGTCGACCACATTCTCCCTGCTATGGGAGGACAGCGAAGAAGATAGAAGATCTTCCATGTTCGCTACAAGAAGGTGTGAAAATTGTTATAATAATCCATCATGTGGATACTACTAGAGAGGAGGACATCTTACCTCCTTCATCCTCTCCTACTAGATCTGAAAGTTTCAGGGATAACGACCTCCCTAGGTAACAAATCTCATATGATTCATAGTTTTCAGATTTGCATATTTTTCGCACACCAATTTTTGCATAATATCATGATAAACGTGGGGAAACATTTTGTTTTATTTTTAAGCTACGCATGTGATGCTCCACAGGTCTCCCAATAAGAAGTAATAGTAACTTTTTTATGATATCCTTGGTTTGTTATATTTATTAACACTAACTTATGATATTTGAGATGTATGGATATGATGTGAAACTATGTATATGATTTTTAAGCTATGACTTATGAGCAAAGTTGTGTCAGCTTGGATTCAAAAAGTTGAAATGTTATTATGCTTCCTTAAAAATTCAAGTTCTTGATGGCATATAGACAAGGAGAGTTTAGCTAAAATTTCATCATCAATTAGTTGTCATCATAAAAAAGAAGAGATTGTTGAATCACATATTTTTTATAATGCAATCAATTGATGAATTTATAAACTAATATGCTTTCACAGATGAGTAGTGCAGGAAAACTTTGATCATTGGCTTGAACCGTTAGAGGGCAATCTATCTAAGCAAGACGTTGGGTCAGTCAAAGATTGGATATCGGGCCGGAGGATTGGTCGATGTGCAGTAAAATAGACTTAATATGGAATTCGGGCATCGGGTCGGAAGATGCATCGGAGGTTCGAACGAAGTGACATGCCCAAATGATGGACAACATGTTGAATGCTTTGTATTTGCAATTAAGATGGTTAGGTCTTAATCGTGATCTTTTAGAGTCGAATTAAGCTGGTATTTGTCGTAACCATACCAACTTGATTTAGGTTCCATTAGACCTGAACTAGGATTAAATTTAGCTTGATGAAAGGTAAATTTACTAGCCTAAAAAAGACCTGGGCGATGGTACTGCCAAGTGCAAGCTGTGTGTATGCCTAGGCTATGGAAAGCACGATTTTGTGCTTTTCTGGGAATCCATGTCGTGGTACCGCTAGGTGGTGGTGGTATCACCTATTCCGATAGTATTACCACTAGTCTAGTAATTCAAGCTCTATTCAATGGTAGTTGCTAATTATAAGTGTCCTACAAGCCAATCACGTGAGTGATGGCATGTACGACACGCTGAATAGTCTTTTTGTATTATTATTTATAGGCATATTCTCACAATATTTGTTGAATGTATATATTATGATGTCTTTGGTTCTATGCAATGAGAATCGGATCGTGATGATATCATGATAAGACATATTTCACTTTGAATATAGATCCTAAATATTCTCGGTCATAGGTTGCTCGAGAGGGGCATCGAGACAACTAGATAGACCAGTGTATTATATACCCGTCGATATAATGGAGGTGGCTAGTCTTATAGCCACTTGTGTGGAGATACTAAGGATATAGTATAGGTGCTCATTAGAGAATGAGTTCACTGATTTATTCGCTTACGGAATGTTGTATCGTTAGACAGTGATTCCATAGTTCTAGTTGTGTATCTGGTCCTTATACTTGAGACACCAAGGATGTCTTGTTTGAGTACTCCTTTCTTTGACGTCAGACTTATGGGTCTAGAAAGTTCCAGATTTAGTACAAAGTCGATGAGTTGAGTGAATTATTATGAGATAATAATTCACCGAGTCAAGAGTTCTAATAGGAGAGACTCATGGTCAGCTCGGTATTGGGCCTAGAGGATCACACACATATGGTGGATGCTTTAGTGAATCGAGGATTATATATGAGTTATCTAATTAGCCCTTGTTCTTATTAGATGAGACCCGAGATTGATTGGCTCCTTACATAAGGCCCAATTAAAGGCTAAATGAGATTATTGGATAGAGATCTAACAATCCAAGGTTAGTGAGTAATTGGATAGAGATCCAATACACACCAAGATAAGATTCCTTAGGGTTTTTGGTGGCTCTCTATAAATAGGAGGCATGAGTGGATCTTATGTGATAGGCTACACTTTTGGTCGCCCCCTCCTATTCTCCTCCCTCCCTCTACACAAGAGTTACGAGATTTGTGACCGCAATTAGAGGAGTATCATTGCAATGATCCACCGTGTGGATACTGCTAGAGAAACGGATATTTGACCTCCTTATTCAGATTTAGAAAAATAGGGATATACGATCTCCTTAGGTAAATAATCTCTCACACGATGCGTTTTTCAATTTTGTGACTTTCTGTGCACTGATTGTTAGGATCAATTGGCACTAAGAGGAGAGGGGGGGGGGGTGAATTAGTGCAAGTATAAATTTTCAGTTTAGATAAAAACTTTTCGATTAAACCAAGATAGGAAATCCGAAGCTTTTCGTTCTTAGTGAATCAAGTGAGTGATTGAAAGAAAGTTGCTAAGAAAACTAGAAAGATAAGCAATGTTTGAAGAAAAGAACTTATCGTGGAAACTTTGCTTTCAAAGAGTTTAGTTAAATCGGAAGCATCAATACAAAAATATGTAAACAATGAAAGCAAGAAAACACACACAATTTTTATAGTGGTTTGACGCCAATGGCCTACATCCACTCCTGATTCCTCCTTCTGGAGGCACACCGACGTCCACTACCGATCTTCTTTGGGTAAAGACCAAACCCTTACTCTTTGCTTACAAGGGAGACAAGATTACACTCTTTGATCACTCCCTTACCCTTTTCTTTTTCTTACAATTCTTACATAATATTTTTTTCAGAATATAATCCCCAAAAATTATTTTATAAAATGTAAGAAAACTTGAGGTATTTATAGGCCCCAAATTAACTTTAAAATCGGAGCCAAAATCCAACCGTATCCAGAAAATTTGGGTATGGGCTATTCACCTGTCGGCCTGGGCGGGTCAACCGTTGAAAGTACCCAGATTCCTAGGTACAAGTGGTTCAACCGCCCAGCCTAGGTGGGTCAGTCGCCGTCAGCCGCTCGAAAGCCTGTGCGACGGTGGTACACTCGTCGCTCACTGGTGGTTTACCCATCGAAATTTTCACATAAGTGGTTCCCTTCACTTTTTGAATTTTGGCTTGAACCTGATGTTGACCAACCCTTTGGTCAACCAATTGAGCTCAACCTGGGCTCAATCAAACCCCAATAGTGGACCTGGTTCATTATTGAGTTGATTTAGATGTCATCCAAATCTAACTCAATTAAGACTCACTTCTAACAATAACTCAATTATTACAATGCTTAAAGACCACAAGCATAAACTAAGACCCAATTTCCACCAATCCGGTAACCTCTGGCATTCTTGCAGTAAGTCATCCGATCTTTTTCCAGTGATCTCCGGACGTGTTCCCAGTGAGCTTCCCGATCCCTTCGGTGAATCTCCTAGCGAACTCCCGACGATGTCCCATTGTATCGTTCAAACCCAACCCGATGCCTAAGCTTGATCTTGGCCAATCCTAATTGTAATAATCATTCTGTTGTAATTAATCCTACATCAATTAATTTCTAATAATCCATGTTAGATCAATAACCCATCAATTGATTTCATCATCAAAATTTGAGATTCAACACTAATCTTTGCACAATGACTTTGATCTATGTGGGAAACTGATTTTGTTTTGATCTTACGCTAATGCTCCCATCGAGGTTTCCCAATAGTGATATCAGAGCCAAGGTTATTCGTATAAGGATTGGCTTTTAAACTACATGTGATGAGATTGAATCACGTAGAACTATTCTATGAGTTCTTGCTGTAATTTGCAGTGAAGGTAGCGAGGAGGGGGGCTATGGGTAGGCTACCTGTAGGGGCGGCCACCCACAGCCAAGCCACCTGTAGAGTCAACCGACTACGTCCAGGGCCCTTGCAAGGGCGATCGCACATGGCCAAGGCTGCCAGTAAGGGCGATCGCATGTGGCCAGGCCACAAGCGGAAGCCACTTGCAGCCGGGGCTATCGTATGCGGGCCAAGTGGCTATGCATAATCGTGACGATGCCCGCTAGCGGCCATGCTACTTGTAGGGGCGACCAGTTATGGGGGCGTACCTGCCTAAGGCCAGGGTAGCCGTTGCCTACGTAGGGGCCATGGCGGTGGCCCACTAGAGGTGGGTAGAAAGGGCTAGGGCTTCTTTTTGGTAAAAGAATGATTTTACCCCTCGATATTTGAGAAATTTCAAGGTCTATCCTTTTATGTAGAATTCTAAAAATACCTTTTACAATTTTAAAAATTCCTAGCATGTCCTAATTTTTAAAAAATAATTAATTAAGTAGTTTAATTTAATTATTTATTATCTAAGAATCCTATATGGTGATGTGTACATATGATGTATGATGTTGAGGGATGATTATGAGCCATGTGATGTGATGTATGTACATATGATTATTATTGTTATTATTGGGGCCTATGAGCCTCGATTTTTCTCGTTTATTGCCAGGCCTACATGCTTGTGATTATTTTATAATTACACGGAGAGGTGCGACAGGAGCATGGAGGAGACAACAGGATGTCATGGCGAGAGATCACGACGCATGGTGATATAGCGAGGATCCGCCAGAGCCAATAATGACGAGATGAATGATCATAGGGTATGGTGATGTGTCGATACACACATAGATCATATTATGAGTGATTAGGCCCATTAGCTTGG
Source organism: Ensete ventricosum (assembly GCA_029747655.1). Classification (NCBI taxonomy): domain Eukaryota; kingdom Viridiplantae; phylum Streptophyta; class Magnoliopsida; order Zingiberales; family Musaceae; genus Ensete; species Ensete ventricosum. Next base: position 30,087,527 of record JAQQAF010000003.1, on the reverse strand, counting down.
GCTTAATCATATTAGGTGATGGCTCATGATTATCTGGTATGGCTTGCATGTGTTATGTATATATATCGATGGAGATATATATTAAATATGTATATGTGTGACATGACATATTAGGAGATCGATACAAAATAAAAATCTATCCTACGATAATATTAAGTTGGTAAGCATGAGCTAATAAGATTGACTCATGTGGCCTTCCATCGTTATAGGAAGAAATTGAATCACGACATAGGTCGAGTTAGTCGAGATCTTGCCTATAACATAGAGATGTCACCGATGACCTGAGGACATGGTATGCTTGGTCAAGTTACTCGAGAGTATATCATCGAATTAGACTCATCTTGTAATAATTGTGATGACTTAATTAAACTTCATGGTTGGTCAAGTAGTCGAGACCATGATGATTCAGAGGTCGAACATGGCGAGAATCACGAGGAGTTTTGATTGGCAAGAGTTGCCTACCTTTTGGGCATAATGTAATTGGTCGAGTCACTTAAGGTTACACTAAGATGCTGATTGGATCTCGATCCTCACTAAAAGTCCGTCAGAGACTTTCGTTTCACGTGCCAAGGGTGTCACGTGATTTACTAAGAAAATAGTGGGAGTATATTAAGGTAAAGGTCCATATATTAATTAGTTTTTTCATAGAATCTATATATTATTTATTTATGCTATATTTTATTTATCAGAAACATTTCACTTACAAAACCCCTACGTGGACTACATGAATTGGCTTTGCAATTTGAGAATAGTTCTCATTGTGGAGAAAATTGCTATGTCTTTGATACAATTATGCCCACGCCAGAAGAAGGGGCAAGCAAGGATGAGATCGCTCGCTATATGAAATATATAGATGATTCCACGTTAGCAAAATGCTGCATGTTGGCCTTCATGACTCCTGAGTTACAGAGGTAATATAAGAGCATGGATGAAAATTCTATCCTTATTCATCTTCGCCAGCTATTTGAGGAGCAGGGAAGAACTTAAAGATATGAGATAACTAAGAGTCTCTTCCGAGTCAGGATGACATAAGGGGCATCGGTTCATAACCATGTCCTAAAGATGATAGAGTGGATCGAGAAACTCACAGGTCTAGGAATAGTCCTAGAGGATAACCTGTGTATTGATCTTATACTTCAGTCCCTTCCAAATTCCTTTTCACTTCATCATGAATTTTAACATGAGAAAGTTTGAGGTGACTCTCCCTGAGCTTTTCAATATGTTGAGGGAAGCTGAGAGTGCCATCAAGAAAGAGAAGCCTCTATTGGTGAGACGAAAAGGAAAAGGAAGACCAATAAGACTCTTAAGAAGGGCAAGGGTAAAAAAAGACCGGGTAAGGCAAAGGTTGCTAAGAAAGACCCAACAAAGGACAAAGGATAGTACTTCTACTATGGTAAAGACGGGCATTAGAAGAGGAACTATAAGGACTACCTTACAGACAAGGTGAAATAAAAGCTTCGAGAAGCTTCAGGTATATTCATGATTAGTCTCCACTTGTCAGATTTTTATAATAACACATGGGTATTGGATACCAGGATTACTTATCATATATATAATACATTGTAGGTTCTGGCAAGACCTAGGAGATTGGCCAAAGGTGAGATGAAACTCAAGATGAGTAATAGAATAAGAGTTATTGAAGTTGTCATTAGGGAGGTCACCCTACATCTGCCTGCTGGAGCTATCATTGTATTGGATGCATGCTATTTTGTTCCTTCTATTATCAAAAAATATTATTTTTATCTCTTTTTTGACAATTAGTGAATATCAATTACTTTGTGAGAACAATAGTTGTTTAATAATTTTGGATGATGAGATCAGCACTAGAGGGACTCTAATAAATGGCTTATATATGTTAGACACTTTTCCACGCATCACGAATATAAATACTTCCAAGAGGAAACGAGATAAAGTGAACAATACATACCTATAGCATTTTAGGCTAGGACATATCCATGAGGTAAGGATTCAAAGGTTACTGAAAGATGGATACTTAGATCCATTCGACTATGAGTCGTATGCAACTTGCGAACCTTGCCTTTGTGGAAAGATGATCAACTCTCCTTTTAGTAGAATTAGAGAGAGAGCCACTGAGCTACTAGAACTCATACATAGTATGTATGTGGTCCCATATTTACTCAGGCTATGGGTGGTTACTCATATATTATTACATTCACTGATGATTTTTCCAAGTATGGACACGTGTACTTAATGAAGTACAAGTATGAGGTCTTTGAAAAATTTAGGGAATATAAGAATGGTATAAAGAACTAGATTAGAAAGAGTATTAAGACTCTTCGATCAGATCGAGGAGAAGAGTACTTGAGTACAGAGTTCACTCATTTCCTCAAGGACCTTGGGATTATATCCTAATGGACATCTCCTTATACACCTCAGCTCAATAGTGTATTAGAAATGATGAATCACACATTGTTAGACATGATGGGGTCTATGATGAGTTTCACTGACCTACCCGTCCTATTCTAGGGATATGCCCTAGAGACCGTAGCTTACCTTCTGAACAAAGTTTTATCAAAGTCGGTAGTGTCTACACCATATGAGATATGGAAAGGCAAGAAGCCCAATCTTAAGTTGGTAAAGATTTGGGGCTATCCTACCTATATCAGAAGATATAACTCCGATAAGTTAGAATCAAGAACAAAAAGGTGCACCTTCGTTAGATACCCTAAGGAGACTTTAGGGTATTATTTCTATCATCTCGAGGATCATAAGGTCTTTGTTGCCAAGAGGCAGTGTTCCTTGAGAAGGAACACATTCGTGGTGGAAATAGTGGGAGTATGATAGAGTTGAGCGAGGTTGGAGAACCAAGCTCAAGCACCATTCTAGAGTCCGAGTTTGTTTAGGAACCTAGCACACAAGTTCCAACTTTACATAAGTTTAGGAGAGTATCTCACCCTCCTGAAAAATATGTGGGATATATTATTGGAGAGGACTCTGAGGATTTTGATACTGAGACCTATGATGAGGCTATTATGAGTATAGACTCTGGGAAGTGGCAAGAAGCTATGAATTCTTAGATGAATTCCATGTACTCCAACAAGGTTTAGAACCTTATGAATGCACCTGAGGTATTGTACCATCGGCTGTAAATGGATTTTCAAGAAGAAGATTGGAGCATATAAAAAGGAAGAGACCTATAAGGCAAGGCTGGTGGCTAAAGAATATCGTTAAAGGTATGTAGTTGACTATGACAAAACCTTCTCACCTGATAGGGATAATAGTGGTACTCTTCCCAAAACAAACGACGTGGCCTAGATAAACTGACGTGGAAGGATGAGGCCGGCTGACTGAGCTTCTAAATTTTCCCTCTGACACACACAAGCAACATGTCACAAATGAGTAGATAAATGATAGAACCCCAAAAGGAGCTCTATAGATTTTGATCCTTGAGGGGGATCAACCCTTGGAACGCTATAGGGGTTCCTCCCTCCTAGACTCGGCACAAGACTAAATTAAAAATGTAGATTGCTTGATTCAAGAGAGGGGGCGGCTATATCATTATATAGGGATCAAAATTCTAGCCTAACGGGTGCTTGCCTAAGTAAAATTATCCCTTTGCCCCTCCTATAGCCAACCTGCCTTAATAGGAACAGGGGGCGACTAGGTTGGCTCTATAGCCGACCTAAACAGGGGGAAACCCTGGCCAACCAACACAGTAAGGGGGCGACGACCACTAAGCCCTAAGGGCTAATCTAAACCCTAACCATACTCCTTTATAAGATAAGAGTAACTTTATTACAATCTAGCATGGTTTTATTGACTACTTCTAGGGAGATTAGGACTCAACCCTACTGGAGTCCTATCAAACACGCCCTCTTAAAATCAGCCTTGTCCTCAAGACTGAAGTTCCATGAACTCAGGAAACCGGGTCTTCAACTCCTCATCAGCTTGGGTGTCAGTTGGAAGAACTTGAGCTGAGTCGTCGTCTTTAAATTTTCATTTGAGGTGGGATACTTGGAGGATCAATTGTAATTTTGATCTAGTGCACAAATCTGATCTCCAGGTTACGGCCCCAATGTGATCTCCAATTTTACAAAGCCCAAAGAAATAGGGAGACCACTTTCTTGAGGCTTGAATTTCACGCTAGTGGAGCTGGAGATAAAGGGGGACTTGATCTTTCTCAAGAAACTTTCTTCTGCTCCGACGTTTGTTAGGGGGAAGTTTCTTCCTTACATGGGCTACCACGTGGTTACTCTGTAATAGTAGTCATGCCTTCTTTTGGAGTAAGGGCTGTCCATTGATAAAATCGCTAGTGGTCTGAGCCCGATCTAAGTCCGAGGTGGGTAGGAGTGGTGATTTTTCGGGGCCCATTTTTAGTTCTTCATGCTGTTGACCATCTTGCATGAGGATGGTGCTGACCCCCACTCCGGATATTTCTACTCCAATAATAAACATCTAGCCATGATTTGGTGTGGACGACATCATGGCCATGAGGGCTATAGTTCCACTCGGCCAAGGTAGTGTATCTTTCTTTATAATGAGAGGAATGATGTTCATGCTTCATTGAGTCTTACAAATGATCCTTCCCCTTTTCTAATTTTGCCACTGGAGGGGCTCAATTTTCTCATGGTCTTGGGTCGTAGATTGGAGGTCATCATCAAGGAAGTTTTTAAGCATCATGGTCTAATCCTGGGAAAAGTCGTGGAAGTCACCTAAGATCTGGAAGTGTTGCATCAGCAACCATGGTGAGTTCAACAGGATGTAACACTTTAGAAATTGCTTATCTCCAGGGAAAAGGATGTAGGGAAGTCTCGTAGCGGGAAATAAGCATGGTCGAACAATCCATGTCTCTGTCATCTCTTGGACGACCCTTTTATCTTTGACCTTTTGAGGTTGTATGAAGCAATCTGGTCAAGCAACAACTGGTAGAAGTTTCGACCTGTTCAGCATAAGGGGGTCGGCTAGCTACAGAGGAGGTAGTTGGCTCGGTTGGGTGGAGACGCCCAAAAATTCAACAAGCAGTGGGAGGGTTTTTTTATCTTCAATCTCATAAAACTCTTGAATTTGAATTGGGAAACCACTGGATTCTTCTTTTGGTACCCCCTCCAAGTGTGGTGTTGTGGTTGTAATCACTAGGCTCCCTCATAGAATCACCTGCTTTCCTTTTCTGAAAATTAGCTTCATAAAATTCCAGAAAACATCCCCAATCATGGACAACCAATCAATTCCAAGCACTATATCAAACCATCAAGAGGGAGGATGAGAAAATCAGCAACCTGTAGGATCAGTTTTACCCGCGGACACTTCTGGTTGCACTTCAGAATTTGGCCATTAGCTACCTTGACTTCGAACCCGTTGTAATCTTCTTTTTGGAGCATTAAGTGGGTAGCAACCTTACTGCTCATGAAGTTGTGTGTGCTCCTGGCGTCGATTAGGATGATGACGGACTGTTGCCCGAGAAACCCTTTGATCTTCAATTTTTCAGGTTGGTATAGCCGACTAAGGTAGGGACCGTGCGGGTGACTGGTTATGGTGTATCCTTCTCCTTGGGCTCGAGAGTCGTATCTTCAAGTTTGGGTTCTTCAGTGGGCGCAATCATGAGCAGTGTCTCCTTTTTACATTTGTGTTCTAGGCTCCACAATTTATCACAACACCCACATAGGCCCTTTGTCGATCCGTCATGAAGGTCTTCTCTTATTAATTTATATGGCTGAGGGGGTCGACTGATAGTAGGAGGAGGTGAAAGCTTTGGTGCCGTTGGTCAGGGAGCAACTCTAGTCTTTCGAGCTTCATAGTTCAATCGCTCCTCTTGATGTCGCATAATGGAGATGGTTGCCTTAAGTGTGTACGACTATCACGCTTTAACTTCTTCTTGAATCTCCGACTTCAAGTCCTTAATAAAAGTCCTCAATATCTATTTTTCGGACCAATTATAAGTTTGATTAGATAACCTTTCAAACCTGGTTTGGTACTCTTGGATGGTGGAGGTTTGACGGATTATTGCTAGTTCTTTGCTAAAGTTCTTTTTACAATCCTAATTTACACCGTGTTGTGATTTTATTGGGCTCGATGATCGGCCCAATCTAAACTCCTCAAAGAGAGCCCGCAATTTAACATCCATACGTATCTCAAGAGCCTCCAATTTGGCTTTGAATAAGCCCACCGATGTCATGACGTAAGGATCTTCAACCTGTCAAATTAAACCAATTAAAGAGTGTAGATGCAATCTTTAGGTTAAAGGCAGCAATGGCAGCGATGTCGGGGCTACGGTGGTGAAGTCTCCAAGTGAAGGATGGCAACCAAGGGTAGCAGTAATGGTGGAGGAAGAAAATGGCAACAGTAACGTCGGCTACGATTCATTCAGTAATGCTGCAATGTTGACGTTGCAATGTCGTCGAGGCTGTAATTTTTTAGGTGGCTGATATTTATCGGAAGATGATAATCAAGAGATCTGAGTCAGAAGGCAGCAGCAATGGCAGAGGAAGAAGAGGGCTACAACAACGTCGGCTGTGGCTGCGGTGTGACTTCGTGGCTACAGGTGGCGTCAGTTGCAGCAAGGGTGCAGCTGCAATAGGAGGAAGACGGGGCAACGATGGAAACGGGTATTGTGGAGGAGGGCAGCAGCGGTATGGAGCGAGAGATAGTTGTTGTTGTGTTCAACTTGTTGCTGGCTGTGATCAAGATAGTTGGCAGCGAATGATTGTTACGGGCTGCGATGTAAACAGATTGCAGCAAAAGATCGCTGCTGGTAGCTTTTTGCCCCAAGGATCACTGTTGGCTATGATCAACGAGGATGGCAACAATAGGTCATTGTTGGCAGGGTAGTGAATGATGTGTGCTGTGGTTGAAGGGATAAGGGAGATTAGGCGGCTGAAAGGTTGGTGGAACGAAGGCTTTGATTTTCTGGTGCGATTTGTGGCTTTTTTGGGTAGGATTTGGGGTTGCGATTTTATGGAGTTTAGGCTACAAATTGGTGTGGATTTAGGGCTATGATAGCAGTAGATGAGGGTTGGGGAAATATATTTTAGATCTGGGATAGATGGCAGCAAAGGTAGGTGTCTCGGTAAGGAAAGTAGGCTAAAAAGGCAAGTGGATCGATAAGGAAGTAGGCTACGGTTAGGGCTGATTAGGATGGCTGTTTGGAATCAATTTATGATAAAATTTGGAAGAGTTTTTGGTGAGGATGGTAGGGCTTTGAGATGAGGAAAAGGGAGTCTAAAATCTCACAAAAAATAGCACTCAAATCTGATAGAATTCGATGAAAAAAGGTGATGCGATGTGCTGTCCGGCTAAACCAGTTTTACGTCAGAGAAACGATGACTTCTCGACGTAAATTCCAGAGGAAAGTTCAAGAAAATTATGTAGAAACCCTTAATTCAGATGTTAATACCAGTAAAAAGTTTGATGAAATTTTGACAGCGTAACAGTAGGGAAATAGGGCAAAAGACGAAAGACAAATCCTTCATCGTAAAATTCTAAAACTGCATGATGGTGAAAGATCGCACAAGAAAACCGATTCTAGAAAGAATCTTTTCCAGAAATCAATCTCAGATGAAAGCTAAGTTGGTCTTTGGAATTGTATAAATTTTTTTGCCAAAAACGATAAACAAAAGTTCAGTTTCAAGAGGTTAATAGACGGAAGGCAGATTCTGCATTCAGTACTATGCAATGAAGAATCACAGCACTATAAGTCTGTATCCAGAAGGAGTTTTTTCATGAGATTAGTCTTAGATGAAAGCTAAGATGATCTATGAAATTGAATAAAAGTTTCCGCCAAAAAGGACAATTAAAAGTTTAGTTTTAAGAACTAACAATCGGTCAAAAATTTCTACAGCGTTTCACCTTCACAACGATGATAATGTTTGCGACGGTAAAATTTTGCAGCAAGGAAACTTTTGGAAAAACTTCTTCAACATGTAAGGTAAAGGATTTTGTAGTATTGAAAAGGCGTGGGTGATAAAAATATACCAGATCTCCAGATCAAACGTAGCGGGCAGTGGCAGATTGATTTGATCTACGGCTGGGGTGGAAGGTGGAGGCGCGTGTCGTAGCAATTATGGGAATTGCTTGGGAAGGTGGAGGCAGCTGAGATGGCTACAGGGGTAGCAAGAGCGCTACTCTGATACCAGATGATAGAACCCTAGAAGGAGCTCTATAGATTTTGATCCTTGAGGGGGATCAACCCTTGGAACGTTGTAGGGGTTCTTCCTTTCTAGACTCGGCACAAGGCTAAATTAAAGTTGTATATTGCTTGATCCAAGAGAGAGGGCGGCTACATCATTATATAGGGATCAAAATCCTAGCCTAAGGGGGTGCTTGCCTAAGTAAAATAACCCCTTTGCCCCTCCTATAGCCAACCTACCTTAATAGGAACAGGGGGCGACTAGGTTGGTTCTATAGCCGACCTAAGCAGGGGGAAACCCTGGCCAACCAACCCAGTAAGGGGGCAGCGACCACTAAGCCCTAAGAGCTAATCTAAACCCTAGTCATACTCCTTTATAAGATAAGAGTGACTTTATTACAATCTAGTAGGGTTTTATTGACTACTTCTAGGGAGATTAGGACTCAACCCTGTTGGAGTCCTATCAATAAACCCAAGATTTGGCAGCATCGGACGCCGTGCAATCGCCATCAGATCTCATAAGAACCTGAGGAGACCACACAACAACAGACCAGAAGCAAAATGCAACCGACAGCATGAACAGCCACCGACGGTTCCTACAACATTAAACAGGCTGACAGAGAATACCAAAAGTATAATAAGGTCAAGATATGACCAGTCGACGATGTACAGGTATAAAAGGGGCACCCCAAGGGTAGCTCGGGGGGGCTCTTTCTCTACTTCAATCCAAAAGAAGAAGCTCCAACGTCTGAGAGGGAGACGCCGGAGTTTACCCTTCGACACAATGCTAACTTAATCGTCGGAGGGGCCTCCCCGAAGACTTACCACCCGGGCGAAGGTCTTTCCTTGCAAGAATAGCTCCACAAGATCAGGAGGAAGACCCGCACCAAAATGACAACCCGAGCCGAGCATCCGCATACGTCATCCTCGGACTACACTGTGTTGGGCCCCTCTTACACTCGTGGTCGGAACCCCGTTGTGCTGACTCCCTGGGCGTGGCAGAGAACTATAACATTTGGCGCTAGAAGGAGGGCCCAATGTCACAAGAGCACTCAACACCTGTAAACCTTGGGGAAAATGTCCCTCCCGCGACACAGCCAACCTCAGGGGGAACCCTTCGACCCCGCTTTCACTCCCTTTGTTCGGAGATGAGAACATACCTTCCCACACCCCGGGGCGATAAGATAAGACCCCAGAAGGTGCCCTATATATTTTGATCCCTGAGGGGGATCAACCCTTGGAACGCTATAGGGATTCCTCCCTCCTAGACTCAGTACAAAGGCTGAATTGAAGATGATAATTGCTTAACAAAAAGAGGTGGAGGCTAGGTTGGCTCTATAGCTGAACTAAGCAAGGGGAAACCCTAGCCTACCAACCCAGTAAGGGGGGGCGGCAGCCACTAAGCCCTAAGGGCTAAACTAAATCCTAGCTATACTCCTTTATAAGATAGCAGTGGCTTTATTACAATCTAGTAAGGTTTTATTGACTACTTCTAGGGAGATTAGGACTCAACCCTGTTGTTGTCCTATCACGATACTAGAGTTTACTTAACGACCATGGGCTAACTCCACCCCCACTGAACCTAAGGACCTCAGTGTGACTCCAAAGGCTTTTAAGGGGCTTACCAACCAGGTCCAAGCTATAGCGGAAATGCTTCAAGAATTATCCCCTATATCCCGCAACTCACCTAACAGCCGAGCTCACAGCCTCCCTGCCCCAGACAAGAGCAACGCTGCCACAGAATGGGCAGCCTCCGACGTCCCGCTCCGTCGATAATTTGCCCTATTTCTCCCCGGAGTTGGATCAGGCGCCCTCGGGTGACGCAGCCAGGCGTCCGGAGCCCGCACAAGTGCGTCAGCCCGTAGCTTGCCAGACCTTGACACACTCTCCTCGGATTCCACTGATTCTCTAAGGGAGCAACTGCGCCTAGTGAACTAGAGGATCAACAATGTCCGTAAGACCCTAAGGACGAACGACGAGCGTGGCGAAAGTCCCCTCCATGGCTCTCCCTTTGTTCAAGAAATTCAAGATGCACCTATCTCACCACACTTCCGCCTCCCGATGCTGGAGGCGTATGATGGCGGTTCCGACCCAACGGAGCACGTGGCCGCGTTCCATGCGCAAATGACTCTATATGGCATGTCAGACGCCATAATGTGTTGGGCTTTCCCGACGACTCTCCGAGGGATCGCCTGAGGATGGTACGGTCGGTTGCCACCCTCCTCCATTCACTCTTTTGATCAACTCGCAAGGGAATTCGAGGCCAACTTCCTCTCTAGCGCATGACCAAAGCCAACCGCTGTATCCCTCCTCGAGATGAGGCAGAAGGAGGAAGAGCACCTCAGCCAATACCTTGCTCATTTCACAGGCGAAATTAGGGCCATTCCCGATGCATACCCGTTGTTGGTTATCTAAGCTTTCATGATCGGGATTAGGCCTTCCTGTCTCTTCTGGTTACTTATGGAGTGACCCCCCACAACTATACCAGAAATGCTGTAGAGGGCCAACCAGTACGTCGTCGCTGAGATTCGGGTGGCGGAGAAACGTGAAGATCAAAAGCACCCCCGGGCTGAGCCCTCTCGGGGCCCACCCCCTGGACTCCCAAGGAGGAGGATGGAGAGAGTGAGCAGATCATTCCTCGGCCACCAAATATCTCACTTAACTCCACTCAGACTGAGATTTTTTTCTAGATCCGAGAGAAGGCACTCCTCAAAACTCCCAACCCGATGAGGTCTCGAGTCGAGGACCAAGACTGCAGACGTTATTGCTGCTTCCACCGTGACTATGGGCATGATACCAAGGAGTGCTATGATTTGAAGAACCAGATCGAGGACCTCATACGTCGTGGCCACCTCGACCGATATATAATGAAGCCGCGCGAGCCGTCCTCCATCCAAAAGGTCCTGTAGAGAGGCAGGTAGATGTCATAGTGGGTGGCTCGACCGCGGGTGGTGTTAGCTCCTCGGTAAGGAAAGCCTATGCCCGCACTGAAGTTCTGAAGAGGCCCCGAGCCCGGAGCAATCCTGGGATCAACTTTGAGTCCGAGAGTGAATACCCAGATCACGAAGATGCCCTGGTGGTTACAACCCGTATTGCAAATGCCCCGTCAGGCGCATCATGATAGATACAGGGAGCTCCGTCGACATATTATACCTTGATACTTTTTACAAGCTTTGAATGACTAACCGGGACCTCATCCCCATGACTTCAACTATGACAGGATTTACTGGTGACTCAATAACTCTAGTAGGCGTTGCATCTCTCTCTGTAACTTTCGGCGATGAGCCAAGAACCAAGATCTTCATGGTTCCTTTTATGGTGGTGGACCTCCCCACAGCGTACAATGTGATCATCAGGCGACCAACTCTTAGCAAACTAAGGGCAGTCATCTCCACATACCACCGCAGCATGAAGTTTCCGACCAGTACGGGGCTGGGAGGGATCAAGAGTGACCCACGAGAGTTAAGGCGATGCTACCAAGCGACAACAACCATCCCTAAAAAAGGCAATGAGACTCCGGTTCCCGACCCCCGAGAACCTTACAAACCCGACACTCGACTCGAGCCCACTAAACCAATACTGGAAATACCACTAGAAAAGGATCTCCCAGAGAGGACTATACGGGTCATGTCCGCTTTACCCGAAGATCAACGCATCCAGCACATAGACTTTCTTGGACGTCATTCCGATGTCTTCGCTTGGTCGACAAGCGACATGCCGGGCATACATCCACAGATCACACAACACTGACTGAACACCGCCCTTGAGGCTCGCCTGGTGTAGCAAAAGCCAAGAAAGTTCACCCTTGACCAGCAAAAGGTCATTGAAGATGAAGTTGATTGGCTACTGGAGGTCGGATTCATAAGGGAGATTACGTACCAAACTTGGTTATCTAATGTAGTTCTCATGAAAAAGGCTAATGGAAATAGAGCATGTGTGTTGATTACACCGACCTTAATCGGGCTTGTCCGAAGGATTGTTATCCACTGTCGAGGATTGATCAACTGATAGACTCTACCTCTGGGTACAAACTCGTCTCCTTCAGACGCGTTCTCAGGATACAAACAAATCCGAATGGCCACTCAGGATCAGGAGAAGACGGCCTTCATCACACATCGAGGAACCTACTATTATAAAGTAATGCCGAACTAAAGAATGCGGGAGCTACTTACCAGAGAATGGTTAACTAGCTATTCAAGGATCAGCTAGGCAGAAATATGGAAGCCTATGTTGACGACATGATCATTAAAAACAAGCGAGCATAGACACACTGCGCGAACCTCACTAAGACATTCTGAACCCTTAGAAAGTTCGAAATGAAGCTCAACCCTGCCAAATGTGTCTTTGGTGTGGCATCAGGAAAATTCATTGGCTTCATCATTCACCAACGAGGGATAGACGTGAACCCAGAGAAGATCAGGGCCATCATTGACATGAAGCCACCACAGACCGTCAAGGTGCTGGTTACAAGTGCCCTGTAAGCCAATCACATGAGTGATAGCACGTGTGACATGCTGTGTGATCTTTTTGCTTATGATTAATATTGACATATTCTCACATTATATTATTTGTTACATATATATTATGATGTCCTTGGTTCTATGTAATGAGAATCGGATCGTGATGAGATCACGATAATGAGATCGATTCACCTTTAAACATAGATCCTAAATAATTCCGGTCATAGGTTACTCGAGAGGGACAATGAGATAATCGGATAGATCGGTGTACTATATGCCCGTCCATATGATGGAGGCACCTGGTCTGATAGCCACTTGTATGGAGACACTAACGATATAGTACAGGTGCTCATAAGAGAATGAGTTCACTTATTGATCCGCTTATGGAATGCTGTATGGTTAATGATACCTAATGTCAGACAGCGATTCCATAGTCCCAATTGTCTATCTGATCCTTAGACATGAGACACCAAGGAAGTCTTGTAAGAGTACTCCTTTCTTTGATACCAGGCTTACAGGCTTGGAAAGTTCTAGATCTGGTACAATTAGTTATCGGGATTGGTAGTCAACCTTACGAAGGCAATTGAGTGTCAATAGAGGATCATCCACTCTCGATATCATGAGAGGAATATCACATATATGCTTGCTTAGACAAATCCTTGGCCAGGGTCATTCGGATTGAGAGAGAAGGAATTCTCCGATAGAATCCGAATATAGCTAGACAAACTAATTCCGTATGTGACCTGACAGTACCATATCCAATATACTGTCTCTGGGATATTATTTGGATGAGAGATTATAGATACATGGTAACTATGGACAGACAAGTCCGATGGATTTGATCCCCCCTATACCTTTTGGGGACTATGGCGTAGTGGCCTAGTACGTCCATAGTCGATGAGTCGAGTGAATTATTATAGGGATAATAATTTACTATATCAGAAGGAGTTATGATGGGAGTGACTCACGGCCAGCTCGGTATCGGGCTTAGAGGGTCACACACATATGGTGGATGCTTCAGCGAATAGAGGATTGGATGAAGATCCAATTAGCCCCTATTCTCATTAGATGAGACCCTATCCTGATGGGCTCCTTGATTAAGGCCCAATTAGAGGCCTAAGGAGATTATTGGATAGAGATCCAATAATGCAAGATTAGTGGGATATTGGATAGAGATCCAATACCCACTAAGGAAGGAGCCCTAGGGTTTTGGCGGCTCTCTATAAATAGGAGAGGAGACTCAAGGTTGATAGGCTACAACTTTAGCCACCACCTCCTATTCTCCTCCCTCTCTCTGCGCAAGTGTTGCGAGATCAAATTGTAGGAGTTTCGTTGCAAAGATCTATCGTGTGGATACCGCTAGATAGGAGGACGCTTGAGCTCCTTCATCTTCTCCATCCGGATCTGGAATACAGGGATATACGATCTCCCTAGGTAAAATCAATCTCTCACACATCACGGTTTTATCGATTTTTGCATTTTTCTCGCGACCCCAATATTTTGCATAATGATTTGATCTACGTGGGAAACCAGTTTTTGTTTTGATTTTTGTTGCGCATGTGATGCACCTGTTGAGGTTTCCCAACAACGGTATCAGAGCCAAGGTTTTCGTGCGAAAGATTGGTTTTAAACTACGTGTGATGAGATTGAATCGCGTACAATCATTCTACACATTCTTGCTACGTTTTCGCAGCGAAGAAAGCCCTTGCAAGGGGCAGCCGGGCATGGCCTCGGCCAGCCCCCTTGCAGAGGCGGCCGGCCACCTGCAAGGAGGCGATAGGCTACGGCCAGGCCCCTGTAAGGGGCGGCCACCTGTAGTTGCAGCAGCCCGCAAGGGCCTATCGCCAGCGGCCATGCCACAAGGGCCTGCTACCCACGCCGCGACCGCAATGGGCAACCGCCCACGGCCAGGCCGCAAGTGGCACCTGCCCACTGCAAGGCCGCAAGGGGCAGCCCCGCGGCTAGGGCTACTTGCCTGCAAGGCCTACTGATGGCAGGAGCGAGCGCCAGCAGGGGCAATGCCCTCGCAAGGCGGCATCGCCAGCCCGCGAGGTGTCGCCCGAAGGCAGCAGCGCCTGCCGCAGGGGCGACTGCTCATGCCGACGGTGTGCAGCGCCGCCACCTACGTAGGGCAGCGATGGCGGCGCAGACGGGGGCAAGGATGTATTCTATATATCTTTAATTAATTAGTTTAATTAATTATTATATATATCTAGTAATCCTACATATGATATGATGTACATGTGATGTATGTTGAGGATGGATGATCATGAGCCATGTGTTATGATGTGTATAATTATGATTATTATTATTATTGGGGCCTGCGAGCCTATATTTTTCTCATTTATTGTTGGGCCTGTGTGTCTATGATTATTTGTAATTACATAGAGAGATGCAGCGGGAGCGTGGAGGTAACAGCGGGACCCACGATGCCGTTGCGGGAGATTACGACGCATGATGATGCGATGATCCGACGGAACCGATGATGACGAGATCAACAATCATAGGGCATGGAAATGCGCCAATGCACACATAGATCCTATTGTGAGTTATTAGGCCCATTGGCTCGGGCTTAATCATATTAGGTGACGGCTCATGATCATCTGGTGTGACTTGCATATGTGATGTGTTATATACCTACTAGATATATGTATATATATATTTGCATGCGATGTAGATATATATTAAATATGTATGTGTGTGACACGACATATTAGGAGATCGATACGAAACATAAATCCCTCCTACGATAATATTAAGTCGGTAAGCATGAGGCAATAAGATTGACCCACGTGGCCTTCCATCGTTATAGGAAGAAATTGAATCACGACATAGGTCGAGTTGGTCGAGTCCCTCGAGGCTCACCTATCTACGTGATCGAGTTCTTGCCTACGATATAGAGATATCAATGGTGTCCTGAGGACATGGTATGCTTGGTCGAGTCCCTCGAGGGCATATCATCAAATCAGACTCATCTTGTAACGATGGTGATGACTTAACTGAATATCATGGTTGGTCGAGTCCCTCGAGACCATGATGATTCGGAGGCCGAATGTGACGGGAATCAAAAGGAGTTGTGATTGACAAGAGTTGCCTACCTTTTGGGCTTAGTGTAATTGGTCAAGTCCCTCGAGGTTGTACTAAGATGCCAATTGGATCCTGATCCCCACTAGGAGTCTACCGGAGACTTCTGTCTCACGTGTTGAGGGTGTCGCGTGATTCGCTAAGAAAATAGTGGGAGTACATTAAGATAGAAGTCCATATCTTAATTAGTATTTTCTATAAAATATGCATCTTATTTATTTACGCTATATCTTATTTGTCGCTTGCAAAACCCCTACGTGGCATACTTGATGCCAACCGCCTCATTGGTCCAAAAGCTCCGTATTTTGAGAATTGTTCTCGCGGAAGATAAAATCGTATATGTCCTTAAAATGATTGTGCCTACGCTGGAGGAAAGGATAAACGAGGATGAGATCGCTCACTTTGTAAAGTATATAGATAGTCCTAGAGGATAACCTGTGTATGGATCTTATACTTCAGTCCCTACCGGATTCCTTTTCATAGTTCATTATTAACTTTAATATGAATAATTTTGAGGTGACTCTCCCTAAGCTCCTCAATATGTTGAGGGAAGCTAAGAGTGTCATCAAGAAGGAGAAGCCAATTCTCTATATTGGTGAGACCAAAAAGAAAAGGAAGGCTAATAAGATCCTTAAGAAAGGCAAGGGCAAAGAAAGACCAGGTAAGGCAAAAGTTGCCAAGAAAGACCCGGCAAAGGACAGTGCTTCTACTACGGCCAAGACGGGTATTGAAGAGGAACTGTAAGGACTACCTTGTAGATAAGGCGAAACAAAAGCTTAGAGAAGCTTCAAGTATATTCATGATCAGTCTCCACTTATCAGATTTTCATGATAACACATAGGTATTGGATACCGGGAGTGTTTATCATATCTGTAATTCGTTGCAGGTTATAGCAAGACCTAAGAGATTGGCTAGAGGCGAGATGGACCTCAAGATGGGCAATGGAGCAAGAGTTGCTGCAGTTGCTGTTGGAGAGGTCACCCTACATCTGCCTGGTGGAGCTATTATTGCATTAGATGCATGCTATTTTGTTCCCTCTATTATCAAAAATATTATTTCTATCTATTGTTTAAAAATTAGTGAATATAAATTAGTTTTTGAGAATAATAGTTGTTCAATAATTATGGATGATGAGATCATCATAAGAGGGACCCTTATAAATGACTTATATATGTTAGACATTTCTCCACATATCATGAATATAAATATGTCTAAGAGGAAAAGAGATGAGGTGAATAATGCATACCTATGACATTGTAGGCTAGGTTATATACATGAGGGAATGATTCAAAAGTTACTAAAAGTTGGATACTTAGATCCATTTGACTATGAGTCATATGCAACTTGTGAACCTTGCCTTCGTAGGAAGATACCAACTCTCCTTTTAGTTGAACTTGAGAGAGAGCCACCGAGTTATTGAAACTCATACATAGTGATGTATGTGGTCCCATGTCGACTCAAGCTATAGGTGGTTACTCGTACTTCATTACATTCACTGATGATTTCTCTAGGTATGGACACGTGTACTTAATGAAGTACAAATCTGAGGCCTTTGAGAAATTCAGGAAATATAAGAATAAGGTAGATAACCAAATTAGAAAGTGTATTAAAACTCTTCGATCAGATCGAGGAGGAGAGTACTTGAGTACAGAATTCACCCATTTCCTCAGAGACAATGAGATTCTATCCCAGTGGACACCTCCTTATACACCTCAGCTCAATCAATGGTGTATCAGAAAGGAGGAATTGTACGCTGTTAGACATGGTGCAGTTCATGATGAGTTTCGTTGATCTACCCGTCTCGTTCTGGGGGTACGCCCTAGAGACCGTAGCTTACCTTCTAAACAGAGTTCCATCAAAGTCAGTAGTGTCTACACCATATGAGATATGGAAAGGAAAGAAGGTCGATCTTAAGGTGATTAAGATTTAGAGCTGTCATGCCCACATTATAAGACACAACCCCGATAAGTTAGAATCAAGGACAGAATGGTGCACATTCATGGGATACCCATAGAAAACTTGTGGGTATTATTTCTATCATCCCAAGGACTGAAAGGTCTTTGTTGCCAAGCGAGTTGTGTTCCTTGAGAAGGAACACATTCTTGGTGGAAACAGTGGGAGTGAGATAGAATTGAGCGAGGTTGGAGAACCTATCTTAAGCACCATTCCAGAGCCCGAGTATGTTCAGGTACCTAACACACAAGTTTTAACTTTACGTAGGTCTAGTAGAGTATCTCACCCTCTTGAAAGATATGTGGGACATATCAGTGGAGATAACTCTCAGGATGTTGATCATTAGACCTACGTGGAGGCTATTATGAGTATAGACTCTGGGAAGTGGCAAGAAGCCAGGAATTCTGAGATGGATTTCATGTACTCTAACGAGGTTTGGAACCTTATGGATGCACCTGGTGGTATTGTACCCATCGATTGCAAATGGATCTTCAAGAAGAATATCGGAGTGGATGGAAAGGTCTATAAAGCAAGGCTGGTAGCTAAAGGATATCGTCAAAGATAAGGAGTTGACTATGACAAACCTTTTCACCTATAGCCATGCTTCAGTCCATTAAAATTATTTTGGTCATTGCAGCACACTATGACTATGAGATCTGGTAGATGGCAACCTTGAGGAGGAGTTGTATATGATACAACTAGAGGGATTCATATCCAAAGAGAGTCTAGATAAAGTGTGCAGGTTGCTTAGATCCATTTATGGATTGAAGCAAGCTTCCTGAAGTTGGAACATAAGATTTGATGAGGTGATCAGATCTTATGACTTCGTTAAGAACGAAGATGAGCCTTGTGTGTACAGGAAGGTAAGTGGAAGCGTTATCACCTTCTTGGTGCTATATGTGGATGAAATCTTAATTATTGGGAATGATGTAGGAAAGCTCTCCACGGTAAAGGCTTGGCTATCCAGAAATTTCTCCATGAAAGACTTAGGGGAAGCATCCTATATTTTGGGAATCCGGATCTATAGATATAGATCGAAAAAGGATGATTGGCTTGTCCTAGTCTAGGTACATAGACTCCATTGTCAAAAGGTTTGGCATGAAAAATTTCAAGAGAGGTCTCATACAGATGAGACATGAAATATCACTTTCTAGAAGTATGTCCCCAAAGACTACTGAAGAAAGGGCAGACATGGATAAGATACCTTATGCCTCAGCGATATGGTCTATCATGTATGTGATGCTATGTAATAGGCCTGATATAGTACATGCTCTGAGTGTCACGAGCAGGTATCAGGCAGATCCAGGTTTAAAATATTGGAAGGCAGTAAAGTGTATCCTTAAGTACTTGAGAAGGACTAAGGATCTTATACTAGTATATGGAGGAGGTAGCCTCCAGGTTGAGGGCTACACAGACTCAAGTTTTCAGTCTGACATTGATGATAGTAAGTCAAATTCAAGGTATGTTTTCACCCTGAATGGAGGAGCAGTAAGCTGGAGGAGTTCCATGCAAGATACTACTGCTGACTCGACCACAGAGGCGAAATACATTGCTGTAAAAAAAGCAGCAAAGGAAGGAGTGTGGATGAAGAAGTTCATCAAGGATTTGGGAGTCATACTAAGCAGTATGGAGCTGACTCCTATATATTGTAACAGCGACAGGGCGATAACTCTAGCATGGGAACCCAAGTCTCATTAGAATTGTTCTGAGGAGGTTCCATCTGATTAGAGTGATCTTGACCCAAAAAATATAGCAATAGAAATAGTTCCATCTGAAGATAACATTGTAGATCCACTAACGAAGCCGTTGGCTCAGATTGTATTTGAGCGTCACAGGGGTCTGATGGAGATCAGACACATAGGTGATTGGCTTTTGGTCAAATGGGAGATTGCTGGTTACAAGTGCCCTACAAGCCAATCACATGAGTGATAGCACGTGTGACAGACTGTGTGATCTTTTTGCTTATGATTAATATTGGCATATTCTCACATTATATTATTTGTTACATATATATTGTGATGTCCTTGGTTCTGTGCAATGGGAATCAGATCATGATGAGATCACGATAATGAGATCGATTCACATTTAAACACATCCTAAATAATCCCAGTCATAGGTTACTCGAGAGGGACATTGAGATAACCGGATAGATCAGTGTATTATATGCCTGTCCATATGATGGAGACGGTTGGTCTCACAGCCACTTGTGTGGAGACACTAAGGATATAGTACAGATGCTCATTAGATAATGAGTTTACTGATTGATCCGCTTATGAAATGCTGTATGGTTAATGATACCTAATGTTAGACAGTGATTCCATAGTCCCAATTGTGTATCTGGTCCTTAGACTTGAGAAACCAAGGATGCCTTGTATGAGTACTCCTTTCTTTGATGCCAGACTTACAGGTTTGGAAAGTTCTAGATCTGGTACAACTGGTTATCGGGATTGGTAGTCAACCTTACGAAGGCAATTGAGTGTAAATAGAGGATCATCCACTCCCGGTATCACGAGAGCAATATCCCATATATGCTTGCTCAGACAAATCCCTAGCCAGGGTCATTCGGATTGAGAGAGAAGGAGTTCTCCGGTAGAATCTGAATAGAGCAAGACAAACAGTTTCCGTATGTGACCTGATAGTACCATATCTAATATACGGTCTCTGGGATATTATTTGGATGAGGGATTATAGATACATGGTAATTATGGACAGACAGGTCCGATGGATTTGATCCCCCCTGTATCGTTTGGGGACTATGGCATAGTGGCCTAGTACATCCATAGTCGATGAGTCGAGTAAATTATTATAGGGATAATAATTCACTATATCAGAAGGAGTTCTGATTAGAGTAACTCACAGCCAGCTCGATATCGGGCCTAGAGGGTCACACACAAATGGTGGATGCTTCAGCGAATAGAGGATTGGATGGAGATCTAATTAGCCCCTATTCTCATTAGATGAGACCCTATCCTGATTGGCTCCTTTATTAAGGCCTAATTAGAGGCCTAAAGAGATTATTGGATAGAGATCCAATAATGCAAGGTTAGTGAGATATTGGATAGAAATCCAATACCCACTAAGGAAGGAGCCCTAGGGTTTTGGTGGCTCTCTATAAATAGGAGAGGAGACTCAGGGTTGATAGGCTACAACTTTAGCCACCACCTTCTATTCTTCTCCCTCCCTCTGCGCAAGAGTTGCAAGATCAGATTGGCGGAGTTTCACTGTAGAGATCCATCGTGTGGATACCGTTAGAGAGGAGGATGCTTGACCTCCTTCATCTTCTCCATCTGGATCTGGAATACAGGGATATACGATCTCCCTAGGTCAAATCAATCTCTCACACATTGTAGTTTTATCGATTTTTGCATTTTTCTTGCGATCTCAATTTTTTGTACGACGATTTGGTCTGCGTGGGAAACCGATTTTTGTTTTGATTTCCGTTGCGCATGTGATGCACCCGCTGAGGTTTCCCAACAAGCGGAAGTTCAACGCCTCGTTGGGAGGTTAGCAATAATAGGGCGGTTCATATCTCAAGCTAGTGATCGAAGTTACCCCATCCTATGGGCGTTAAAGCAGAATAAAGACTTCAATTGGGGCCCCGAGTACGAGCAAGCATTCCAAGAGCTCAAGGCCCACCTTGCGGTCGTACCTCAGATGGCCTTGGTCAACCCGAGTGACCAACTCCAGCTCGAGCTATACCTCTCCTCCTCGGAGCGAGCCATCAGCTCGGTCCTGATAAAGCTTGACGGGAACAACCAACGACCTATCTTCTACTCCAGCCACATTTTACAAGGCGCAAAAGAACTGTACCCTCCAATAGAGAAACTTGCTCTCGCCCTAGTCCTCATGGCCAGGAAGCTAAGGCCATACTTCCAGATCCACACCATCAAGGTAGTCACTGATCAACCGTTATGTCAAATTTTCTCTAAATTTGACATTACAAGACGGATACTCAAGTGGTCAATAGAGCTCAGCGAATTCGGCCTAGAGTATGCCCCGAGGAGGGCAATCAAAGCTTGCTGATTTCTCCTCAGAGCTGACTGCCCAAAGCCCCCCGAGGAAACCTGCATGGACCCTCCACGTCAATGGATCGACAAATTCCTCTAGGGGAGGGGTCGGGATAGCCCTGAGAAACCCCAAAGGGCAACTCTGGGAACATGCCATGCGCTTGGAATTTTCAACTACCAATAATGAAGTAGAATACGAGGTGTTGTTGCTCGGACTATGATTGGCCATCGAGCTACAAATTGAACACCTAGAGGTGTTCACTGACTCCCAATTGGTCGTCGGCCAAATCGAAGGGAGCTTCGAGGCTCGAACATGGCCCGCTATCTCGTTGAGGCCCGTCGGCTGATAGGTATGACCAAGTACTTCAAAATCTTTCAAATCTCGCACCTCAAGAATGCCAAGGCCGACGCCCTGGCCCGATCGACCTCCGTCGATGCAGCCGGCAAGTTACCGACCAATCCCAGCCTCTACCAGCCAATAGTCAACACTGTTGAAATGACAACCACGGTCACTCATCCTGACTGGAGGGAGGAAATACTACACTATAAGAAAGACATGACTCTCCCGGCGGATGAAGCCACTGCCCATCGAATCAAAAGAACTGAAGTATGGTACGACACCGTCAATGGGCGCCTTTATAGAAGAGCTTTCAGCCAGCCTCTATTGTGGTGCTTATCAAAATCTGAGGCTGATGTTATGCTTGCCGAGGTCCATGAGAGGATATGTGGTGAACATATCGGAGGGCATATCTTGGCTTTCAAAATCCTCCGTCTTAGATATTATTGGCCGACCATGCAAGCAGACGTAAAATCCTACGTCTAGAAGTGTATGGAGTGCCAGAAACATGCCCACATTCCTCGCTAACCAGTGTTGCCACTCTCCTCGACTCACTGTGCTTGGCCTTTTATGCAATGGGGGACTCCTTGGCCTGTTCCAACAAGCTACGGGGCATCGCAAGTTCCTAATCATTAGGGTGGACTATTTTATCAAGTGGGTCGAGGCTGAGCCCTTGGCCTCAACCACTGAGAAGCAGATGGAGAATTTCGTCTGGAGAAACATCGTAACGAGGTTCGGCATCCCAAAGATCATAGTCACAGACAATGAGATGCAGTTCAACAACCCTAAGTTCAAGGCTTTCTACCATAACTACCGGATTCAACTGAAGTTCAGTTCGGTGGCTCACCCCTAGGCCAACAAATTGGCTGAAGTAACTAAATGAAGCTTACTCGAAGGACTCAGAAGACGAGTGGCAGGGGCTCTAATAGCCTAGGTCGAGGAGCTCTCCAGTGTCTTATGGGCTTTGCGGATGACGCCAAAGACCCCTACGGGGGAGTCACCCTATAGCCTGGCCTTCGACACCGAGGCCGTCCTCCATCCTGAGGTGGTCTTCCTGATTCTAAGGATCAAGAACTTCACCACTGAAACATCGAAAGCAGGCCTCAAGAAAAATCTTAACATGCTCGAGGAACGCAGGGCCAAGGCACATCTGAAGACCTGGTCGACCCGACCCCTGAGCTCCTTATTGGCGGCCCGAAGCGCCAGAATCTCTCGTGCTAGCTCCGGACCAGCCAACCAGCATCATGCACCCGGTCAATGAGAGCAGTAATAAAATGAATCCCTTGCGAAGAGAAGGAAAGAGAAAGCTCAGGAAAAAGGAGAGAAAGAAGATGAAGGGAATGGAAGAAAGGGCGCTTACCCAGACGGCTGATTTGCTAGCCCTGTTCATAAGCTCCACAAAGGAGCATTCGTATGTTTGCTTCGCCAAGGTGGGATGCAGAGACCCGTGTAGGTATTCCCCAGACAACGGACCTTTAGTCCAAAACTGGTTGGACCCAGCGATAGCCGACCACCTCGGCATCAGAAGGTCTTCACCCTCGACGACCTTCAGCTGCGTCATGACAGTGGCGAGGTACCTCTCCGCCCCCACGCGGTCTTCGACCTCACACAACTCCCGGAGGGTATAACCTCGTTCCAGAGCCTCCTCTATCACTACCGGCTCCTTCCCCTTTCCTGAGGGTATAACCTCGGGAGTCTCTCTCCGACTGCAGAAGCGGACACGTCAGTTGTCAAGGAGGCTGATAGGACTCCAGCAGGGTTGAGTCCTAATCTCCCTAGAAGTAGTCAATAAAACCCTACTAGATAGTAATAAAGTCACTCCTATCTTATAAAGGAGTATGGCTAGAGTTTAGATTAACCCTTAGGGCTTAGAAGTCGCCGCCCCCCTTATTGGGCAAGACGGCCAGGGTTTCCCCCTGCTTAGTTCGACTATAGAGCCAACCTAGCCGCCCCTTGTTTCTATTAAGGTAGGATGGCTATAGGAGGGGCAAAAGGATAATTTTATTTGGATAAGTGCCCTCTTGGGCTAGGACTTTGATCCCTATTTAAGATGTAGCCACCCCCCTTTTTGAAAGCAAGCAATTATCATCTTCAATTCAGCCTTTGTGCCGAGTCTAGGAGGGAGGAACCCCTATAGCGTTCCAAGGGTTGATCCCCCTCAAGGATCAAAATCTATAGGGCTCCTTCTGGGGTCTTATCATTTGGTATCAGAGCAGTGATCTTGCTTCCCCTATAGCCATCATCCATGCCTCCACCTTCCCAAGTAATTCTCACAATTGCTACGACACGCGTCTCCACCTTCCAGCCCAACAGCAGATCAAATCAATTTGCCGCTGCCCCCTGCATTTGATCTGGAGATCTGGTATATTTTTATCACCTACGTCTCTTCAATACTGCAAAATCCTTTACCTTACACATTGTAGAAGTTTTTCGAAAAGTTTCCTTACTGCAAAATTTTACCATCGCAAACGTTATCATCATTGTGAAGGCGAAACGCTGCAGAAATTTTCAGCCGATTGTTGCTTCTTGGAACTGAACATTTAATCATCCTTTTTAGCTGAAACTTTTATAAAATTTTGTAGATCATCTTAGCTTTCATCTAAGACTAATCTCATAAAAAAACTCCTTCTGGATCAGGACTTGTAGTGCTGTGATTCTTCATTGCACAGTGCTGAAATTTTATGACGGAGAATCTGCCTTCCGTCGATTGGCCTCTTGAAAACCAAACTTTTGTCCATCCTTTTTGGCTGAAATTTTTACACAACTCTCAAGATCAAGTTGGCTTTCATCTGGATTTAATTTCACGAAAAACCTCCTTCTGGAACCGGTTTTCTTGTATGATCTTTCACCACCATGCAGTTCTGGAATTTTACGATGAAGGAATCTGCCTTGCATCTTTTGCCCTATTTCCCTACCGTCATGTTGCCAAAATTTCGTCAAAATTTCTACTCGTATTAACAACATCTAAACCAAGGGTTTTTGTATAATTTTCTTAAACTTTCCCCTCAATTTTATATTGAGAAATCAGTGTTTCTCCGACGCAAAAACCGGTTCAGCAGGATAGCACATCACAGCACTTCTTTCCACCGAATTTTATCATATTTGAGTGTTGTTTTTTGTGAGATTTTGGACTCTCCTTTCCTCATCACTAACCCTACCAACCTTACCAAAAACCCTTCCAAATATTACCCTAAACTGAATCCAAACAGCCCCCATATCAGCCACCCAAATTAGCCTACTTCCTTATCGATCCACCTACGTTTTTAGAAAACCTTCCTTATCGAGACACCTACCCTTGCTGCCATCTATGTCAGATCTAAAATCTATTTTCCTAACCTTCATCTACTACTATCACAGCCCTAAAACCATGCCAATTTGCAGCCTAAACTCCACAAAATCGTAGCCCCAAATCTGCCCTAAACTGCAGCCTACTTCCATCCAAACCGATTCACCTTCCAACCGGCCACCCCCTTCTCCAAAATTCCCATGCCACTAACTTGACAACAGAAAAAAGATCTCAATATTATATATCTTAAGGCGTATACTATGGCATCGGAGGAGGCTATCGATGCAAAGCTTGAAGCCTTTGAAAACCGCATGGAAGAGAAGATGCGATCCTTATTCGCCGAATTCAGCATAGGCCGACCATCAAGCCCGAGGAAGTCACACCATGGAGAGACTTCAGATCAGCGAGATGATCCTCAAGAGCATAGACACATTATCTCTGATCTTAACAATCCATGCATGAGGGTTGACTTCCCAAGATGGGAAGAAGGAGACCCGATCGGATGGATCTTGTGCGCGGAGTATTATTTTCGGTTCTATTGAACTGTCGATGCAACACGGGTGGAGCTCGCTGCCATACACCTCGAGGGAGATGCTATTCAGTGGTTTAATTGGTTTAAGCACACCCATGGAGGACTCTCTTGGCAGCGATTCAAGGAAAGACTACTAGACCGCTTCAGACCAACCGATTTCAACAATATCGACGGACAATTGGCAAAGATTCGTTAAACCTCTACAATACAAGAATACCAAACAAGGTTTGAGCATTTATCTAACCAAACTGAGAATTGATCTGAGAAATAGCTTTTCGGTACTTTTATCGAAGGCCTAAAGCCGAAGATCCGAGGAGAAGTAAAATTGAACCACTCTTATGGTGCCGATTTCCTTTTCGCATATCTAAGAAGAACAATTGAACCACGAGGTACGAAGGACAAGGGTCGCTCCCCGACCAGCCATGCCGAGGCCTACTGCCCCCTCTACTGCCAGCCAAGTCCCTACACCAAAAAAGTTGACAAGAGACGAGCTTCGCAAACGATCGACCAAGGAGTTGTGTTGGCATTGCAACGAACCGTGGAGCCGCGAACATCACTGCAAAAAAGGTCGGCTCCTCATGATTGAACCAGTGGAGGATGAGGACAATGAAACATATGAAAAAGCCCTTGAACCTAAAGATGAAGCCATGAAGGAAGAGTCCCCACCGGCCAACTACGCAGTGCACGCATTGGCCGGCTATTGCAACCCACATATGATGAAAGTTGGAGGACTTCTAAAATAGCAACCCATCACGGTTCTCATCGACAAGGGCAGCACCAATAACTTCCTCAATAGTAAGGTTGTTGCATGTTTGGCGCTTCAAATCAAAGGTTGCAACAAGTTTTACGTAAAGGTCGCCGACGGTCGAATCTTTAATTGCGACCAATGGTGCCCGTGAGTGAAACTACTCCTCCAAGACCAAGAAGTGGTAGATGATTTCTTCCTCCTACCCATCGATGATTATGAAGCTGTACTCGGGATTAAATGGCTCACAACACTAAGTGATATCTCCTAGAATTTTTCTAAATTAACATGAAATTTTATTGTAAAGGGAGACAAGTCACGTTACGAGGCAAGCGTGGGAGCCAAATTTTCATCGTTTCGTCACCACAAATGGAGAAAGTTTTGCACAAAGCGCATGGAGGATTTTTGATGCATATCCAGTAGCCCTCTTGCTAGATGAATTCGCGGACGTTTTCACGGAGTTGCGCGGGCTACCCCCTAACCGGCAGCATGACCACCATATTCCTATTCTGCCGAGAAAACCTCCAGCAAACTTGCATCCATATCACTACCCTCACTTGCAGAATGATGAGATCAATAACATCATCAAAGAGATGCTGGACACCGGGGTAATTCGACCGAGTTGCAGCCCTTATTCTTCACCGGTGTTGCTAGTACGCAAGAAGGACGGTACATGGCGGATGTGCATTGATTATCGAGCCTTGAACGCTATTATCGTCAAGGACAAATATCCTATACCCATCGTAGATGAGCTCTTGGATGAATTAAAAGGAGCCCAAGTCTTCACTAAACTGGATCTCCATTCCGGTTATCACCATATTCGGGTATGCATTGAAGACATTCCGAAAACTGCATTTCGCACACATAATGGCCACTATGAGTTTCTGGTAATACCTTTTGGACTTATGAATGCTCCTTCTACTTTCCAAAGCCTGATGAATGACATCTTCCGGAGTTTTCTACTCAAGTTCATATTAGTGTTCTTTGATGATATCCTCAGTTATAGCCCTACGCTTGATATACATTTTCAGCACTTACGAACTGTTCTAACAATTCTCCGGGAGAATACTCTTTATATGAAACAGTCAAAGTATAGTTTCTTACAGCATAAAATAGAGTATCTTGGGCATATTATATCAGAGGATGGAGTGGTGGTAGACTCGACGAAGATCGAGGCAATGCAAGGATGGTCGAGCCTACAAACGTACAATCATTACGCGGTTTCCTTGGACTCAGCTCAAGTTCTTCCTACTAACACCCAAGCTGATGAGGAGCTGAAGACCCGGTTCCCTGAGTTCATGGAACTTCAGCCTTGAGGACAAGGCTGATTTTAAGAGGGCGGGTTTGATAGGACTCCAGCAGGGTTAAGTCCTAATCTCCCTAGAAGTAGTCAATAAAACACTGCTAGATTGTAATAAAGTCACTCCTATCTTATAAAGGAGTATGGCTAGAGTTTAGGATTAGCCCTTAGGGCTTAGAAGCCGTCACCCTCCTAATTGGGTAAGTCGGCCAGGGTTTCCCCCTGCTTAGGTCGGCTATAGAGCCAACTTAGTCGCCCCTTGTTCCTATTAAGGTAGGATGGCTATACGAGGGGCAAAAGGGTAATTTTATCTAGATAAGTGCCCCCTTGGGCTAGGACTTTGATCCCTATTTAAGATGTAGCCACCCCCCTCTTTGAAAGCAAGCAATTATCATCTTCAATTCAGCCTTTGTGCCGAGTCTAGGGGGGAGGAACCCCTATAGCGTTCCAAGGGTTGATCCCCCTCAAGGATCAAAA
The DNA here is from genome assembly GCA_029747655.1 of Ensete ventricosum. Lineage (NCBI taxonomy): Eukaryota > Viridiplantae > Streptophyta > Magnoliopsida > Zingiberales > Musaceae > Ensete > Ensete ventricosum. The sequence continues at coordinate 30,059,263 of JAQQAF010000003.1, read as the reverse complement.
TCTATAGGGCTCCTTTTGGGGTCTTATCAACATCACACTATGATTATGAGATCTGACAGATAGATTTGAAAACTGCATTCTTAAATGGTAACATCAAGGAGGAGGTGTATATGATACAGTTAGAGGGATTCGTATCTAGAGAGAGTTCAGAAAAAGTATGCATGTTGCTTAGATCCATTTATGGACTAAAGCAAACATCTCGAAGTTGGAACATAAGATTTGATTAGGTGATCAAATCTTATGACTTTATTAAGAATGAAGATGACCCTTGTGTGTACAAGAAGGTAAGTGGGAGTGCTATCATCTTCTTGGTATTGTATGTGGATGACATCCTAATCATTAGGAATGATGAAAGAATACTTTCCACAGTAAAGGCTTAACTATCCAGAAACTTCTCCATGAAGGACTTAGAGGAACCATCCTATATTTTGGGGATGTGAATCTATAGAGATAGATCCAAGAGGATGTTCGGCTTGTCCCAGTCCAAGTACATAGACTCCACTGTCCAAAGGTTTAGTCTGGAGAATTCTAAGAGATGTCTCAAACCGATGAGATACTGAATATCACTTTTTATGAGTATGTCCCCAAAGACTCCTGAAGAAAGGGCAGGCATAGATAGAATACTATATACCTAAGCAATAGGTCTATCATGTATGTTATGTTATGTACCAGGTCTGATATAGCATATGCATGAATAAAAAGAATTATGATGTCTTACTTATGATTTTTTATTATTATTATTTGATTTATGCAAATGGTTAACTTATAGTTATATTTTAATTAATATTATTGAATCTTGGATTTTGATGATGAAATCAATTGATGGTTTGTTGATATAACATGTGTGTTAGAGAAAGTAATGTAGGTTTAACTACGACGGAGAAAATGAGTTACAACCATATGTTAGGCCAGAATCAAGTTTGGGCATCCGGACAAGGTTTAGATGATGCAGTGGGAGCTCGCTGGGAGTTCGGGAGTTTGCTGAAGGAATTGAGAAGCTCGTTGGAAATACGCTGGGAGATCACCAGAAGAAGACCGTAAGACTCGCCAGAAGAATGTCGAAAGTTATCGAATTGTCGGGGGTTAGGTCGATTATTTAACTTGATGTTCTTGTATGATTGTAATCAGTGAGTCGTAGTTAGGTTCAAGTCCTAATTGAGTTATGTTTGGGTTTGGATTGAGCTCAATTGGTTGACCTCGAAAGGGGTCAACTGAAGATACAAGTCGGGAATAGAAAAGTATAGGAAATACTTTTTTAGGATTCCCGACGATAGTATTGCTAGTGGGCTATGGTCGTACCACCCAGGTCGACGGTTGTACCGCCACCACCTTATTTTCAGGGTAACTTTCGTGCGGTAGTACCGTCAGTGTCGACGGTTGTACAACTCATACCTGGATTTTCGGGATACATTTAAATTTTTGGCTCTATTTTTTAAAGCTAATTAGGGTCTATAAATACACCAAGTCTTCGTGCATTAAGCACAAGAAATTGGGCAAGAAAACTATGAAAAATGTGTGGAAGAAAAAAAAAAGGGGTAAGGAAGTGAGTAAGAAAGTTGGTAATCTTTGTAAAGGTCTCCTTGTGAGTTGTAAGTGAAATACTTGTAAGGGTTTGGTCTTCACCCAAAGAAGATCAGTAGCGGACATCAATGGGCCTCAACGAAAGGGATTCGAGAAGTAGACATAGGCCAAGTTATAGCCAAACCACTATAAATTTTGAGCATCTCTTAACTTTATTTTTTGATTATACATGTTCTTATTTGAGCTTTTCTTTAGCAAGATCAAAACTTAGCTTCATTAAATAGTTTCATTGCTCACTTACTCAACTTGAATGAAATGCTTCTGATTTTTTATTTTGCTTCAAATGAAAGTTTTCTTTAAATGGAGATCCCCCCTAGTGCCAATTGATCATAGCGATTGGTATCAGAGCAAGGTTCTACTAATTGGACTAACACCCAAGTGAGTAAATGACTTCGTTTGCCATGAACGAGGGATATTCCATTGCACATCCTCTCATGTTCAATGGGATGGATTATACATATTGGAAAATAAGAATGCATATTTTTTTGATTTTTATGGACTTTGATTTATAGCATATCATTGAAAATGGATTTGAAAAGTCTTCCATACCAATGAACGAATGAAATGATTTGGAAAAGAAGATTTTTTTCTTTAAAAGTAAAAGCAATGAATGCTTTATTTTGTGCTCTTGATAAGAATGAGTTTAATTGGATTTCTATTTGTGAAACTGCTTATAAGATTTGGCACACACTTGAAATCACACACGAATGCATTAGTAGAGTTAAAGAATCTAAGATTAACCTTTTAGTGCATAGTTATGAATTGTTTCAAATGAAACCAAGTGAGACCATTGGAGATATGTACACTATAGTTATCAATCAGTAAACTCATTCTCTAATGAGCACATGTACTATATCCTTAGTGTCTCCATACAAGTGGCTATGTGACCAGCCATCTCCATCATATGGATAGGTATATAGTACACCATTCTATCTGGTTGTCTCGATATCCATCTCGAGCAACCTATGACTGGATTATTTATGATATGTGTTTAAAGCTGAATCGATCTCATTATCATGATCTCATCACGATCTGATTCTCATTGCAGAGAACCAATGACATCACAATATATGTATTCAACAAATATTATGAGAATATGCTAATAAAAAATAATGCAAAAAGGCAATGCAAAATGTCACACATGTCATCACTCATGTGATTGGATTGCAGAGCACCTATAACCAGCAATCTTCCACTTGATCTAAAGCCAATCACATATATGTCTGATCACCATCAAGCCCCTGTGATGCTCAAATACAATCTGAGCCAATGACTTTGTTAGTGGATTTGCAATGCTATCTTCGGATTGAACTATTTTTATTGCTATATCTTTCCGAGCTATGATCTCTCTAATCAATTAGAGCCTCCACAGAACACTTTTGTTAAGACCTGGGTTCCCTTGTTAGAGTTATTATCCCGCTAATATCGTAATGTATGGGAATCAGCTCTATGCTGCTCGGTACAACTCCCAAATCCGAGCACCCCTTCCTTTAATGCCTTTTCTACAACAATGTATTCTGCCTCTGTAGTCGAATCCGCAATAGTGTCTTGCTTGGAACTCTTCCAGCTTACTACTCCATTTAAGGTGAAAATATACTCTGAGTTTGACTTGCTATCATCAATGTTAGAGTAGAAACTTGAGTCCATGTAGCCCTCAACTTGGAGGCTACCTCCTCCATATACTAGTAAAAGATCCTTAGTCTTTCTCAAGTACTTAAGGATACACTTTACTGCCTTATAGTGTTACATAATTGGATCCACCTGATGCCTACTCGTGATACTCAAAGCATGCGCTATATCTAGCCTAGTACATAGCATAGCATATATGATAGACCCTATAGTTAAGGCATAGGGTATCATATCCATGTATGTCCTTTCTTTAGGAGTCTTTGGGTGCATACTCCTAGAAAGTAATATTTCATGTCTCATCGGTATAAGACCTCTCTTGAAATTCTCAATGTTAAATATTTTGACAATGGAGTCTATGTACTTGGACTGGGATACGCCAAGCATCCTCTTGGATCTATCTCTATAGATTCGGATCCCTAAAATATAGTTTGCTTCCCCTAAGTCCTTCATGGAGAAGTTTCTAGATAGCCAAGCCTTTATTGTGGAGAGCATTCCTACATCATTCTCTATGATTAGGATGTCATCCATATACAATACCAAGAAGGTGATAGCGATCTCACTTACCTTTCGATACACACAAGGCTCATATTCATTCTTAACAAAATCATAAGATCTAATCACCTCATCAAATCTTATGTTCCAACTTCGGGAAGCTTGCTTCAATCCATAAATGGACCTGAGAAACCTGCACACTTTATCTAGACTCTCTCTAAATATGAATTCCTCTGTCTGTATTATATACACCTCCTCCTCGAGGTTGCCATTGAGGAATGTCACTTTCACATCCATCTACCAGATCTCACAGTCATAGTGTGTTACAACAGCCAAAAGAATTCTGATGGATTTAAGCATGGCTACAAGTGAAAAGGTTTCGTCATAGTCAACTCCTTGCCTTTGACGATATCCATTAGCTACCAGCCTTGCCTTATAGGTCTCCATCTTTCTATCCACTCTGATCTTCTTCTTGAAAATCCATTTGCAACCGATGGGTACGATACTCACAAGTGCATTCACAAGATTCCAAGCCTTGTTAGAGTACATGGAATCCATCTCAGAATTCACGGCTTCTTACCACTTCCCGGAGTCTATACTCATAATAGCCTCCTCTTAGGTCTGGGGATCAATATCCTGAGAGTCCTCTCTACTTATATGTCTCAAATATCTTTCAAGAGAGTTAGATACTCTATTAGACCTGCACAAAGTTGGAACTTATGTGCTAGGTACCTGAACAGATTTGGACTTTGGAATGGTGCTTGAGCTAGGTTCTCCAACCTCGCTCAACTCTATCTGACTCTTACTTTTTCCACCAAGAATGTGTTCCTTCTCAAGGAACACAACTCTCTTGACAACAAAGACCTTCCTATCCTTGGGATGATAAAAATAATACCCTAAAGTCTCCTTAGGGTATCCCACGAATATGAACCATTCTGTCCTTGATTCCAACTTGTCAGGGTTGTGTCTTCTAACGTGGGTAGGACAGTCCCAAATATTAACCACCTTAAGATCGGGCTTCCTTCCTTTCCATATCTCATATGGTGTAGACACTATCGACTTTGATGGAACTCTGTTCAGAAGGTAAGTTACGGTCTTTGGAATGTATCCCCATAATGAGACAGGTAAGTCAGCAAAACTAATCATTGATCGCACCATGTCTAACAGCATACGATTCCTCCTTTCTGAGATACTATTGAGCTGAGGTGTATAAAGAGGTGCCCATTAGGATAGAATCCCATAGTCCCTGAGGAAATTGATGAACTTCGTACTCAAGTATTCTCTTCCTCAATCTGATCGAAGAGTCTTAATACTTTTTCCACTCTGGTTCTCTACCTCAATCTTATATTCCTTAGAATTCTCAAAGATCTCGGACTTGTACTTCATCAAGTACACATGTCTATACCTAGAAAAAGCAGCTGTGAATGTAATGAAGTATGAGTAACCACCTATAGCCTGAGTCGACATAGGACCATATACATCACTATATACAAGTTCCAATAACTCAATGGCTCTCTCTCCAGTTCCACTAAAAGGAGAGCTGGTCATCTTCCCACAAAGGTAAGGTTCACAAGTTGCATATGACTCATAGTCAAATGGATCTAAGTATCCATCTTTCAACAACACTGAATTATTCTCTCATGTATATGACCTAGCCTATAATATCATAGGTATGCGTTGCTTACCTTATCTCTTTTCCTCTTAGATGTATTCATATTTATAATGTGTGGAGAAGTGTCTAACACATATAAGCTATTTATCAATGTCCCTCTAGTGATGATCTCATCATCCAAAATTATTGAACAACTATTATTCTTAAATACTAATTTATATCAACTAATTGTCAAACAAGATATGAAAATAGTATTTTTTATAATAGAGGGAATAAAATAACATGCATCAAATATAATAATAGCTCCACCAGACAGATGTAGGGTGACATCCCCAACAGTAACTATAGCAACTCTTGCTCCATTGCCTACCTTGAGGTCCATCTCGCCTCTAGCCAATCTCCTATGTCTTGCTAGAACCTGCAATGAATTACAAATATGACAAGCACTCCTGATATCTAATACCCATGTGTTATCATGAAAATCTGATAAGTGGAGACAGATCATGAATATACCTGAAACTTCTTCAAGCTTCTATTTCACCTTATTTGCAAGGTAGTCCTTACAGTTCCTCTTCCAATGTTCGTCTTGGCCATAGTGGAAGCATTGTCATTTGTCCTTTATCGGGTCTTTATTAGCAACCTTTGTCTTACCCGGTCTTTCTTTGCCCTTGCCCTTCTTAAAGGTCTTACTTGCCTTTATTTTCTTCTTGGTCTCACCAATATAGAGAACTAGTTTCTCTTTCTTGATGGCACTCTCAGCTTCCCTCAACATATTGAAGAGCTCAGGGAGAGTCATATCAAACTTGTTCATATTAAAATTCATGATGAAGTGAGAAAATAACTTTCGCAGGGAGTGAAGTATAAGATCAATACATAGGTTATCCTTCAGGACTATCTATATACTTCACATAACAAGTGATCTCATCCTCGCTTTCCCCTTCTTCCGGCATGAGCATAGTTGTGTTAAGGACATACATGATTTTCTTTGCCGTGGGAACAATTCTCAAATTATGGAGCCAATCTGTGTAGTTAGGAGTAGTGAGGCGGTTGGCATCAAGTATGCCATGCAAGGGGTTTGTGAGTGACACATTTCTAACAAAAAAGATATAGGTAAATGTTAGAACCCTTGTGGATTCTAAGCTTAGGGGTTGGCTAGATAGGATTTACATGAATGCCCTTTGGATTTACATAATTACCTTCTTTAATGAAACTAAATTAGGACTCCCCTAACTAGAGTCCTAACAAACCTACTCTCTTCAAATCAGCCTTGTCCTCAAGGTTGAGCTCCATATCTTAAAGTCATGATCTACAACTCCTTTAAGCTTCCTCGTGGTATCTACGGTAGGCGCACTGTGGTCCGACGATCCAGCATTGTCTTGTATCTCTCCTTCAGGGATAGTAGTATTCAAACAATGGTGCATCACGATCCTACGATCCCAACCGATCATCAGCTGGATTTGTGCCTCCTCATCAACTTGGGTGTCGGGTGGATAAGTCAGGGCCGAGTTGTCTTCTCTAAACTTCCATTTACGATGGGATACTTGGAGGATCAATTATATTTTTAAATTAATATATTGATCTGATCCATAAGTCACGTCTTTATTGTGATCCCCAATTTTGCACGGGCCAAAGTAGTAGGTGGACTACTTCCTTGAGGCTCGAATTTTCTACCGGTAGGGCTGGAGATGAAGGAAAACTTGATATTCAACAGCAAACTTTCTTCTGCTCCGGTATTTATCGCGTGATTGTTTCTTTCTTGCATGGGCTGCTACTTGATTGTTCTTTAATAGTAACTGAGCCTTCTTTTGGAATAATTGCTACCCTTTGATAAGGTTCCTAGTGGTGTGAGCCCATTTTAAGCCCGAGCATGTTTTCATCTCTCTATTGTACTACTGACCTGTATCATGCCAGACTTCAAATTTAGTAGTAATTAGTATGTCTTTATATATCAGAAGCATCGTGTGAAATGTAGGGAGAGCCTTAGTGCGGATTAGGTGTCCAACAGCTTACAAGAGGGTGGTGCTTATCTCAACTCTTGTTTTGTTTGCTCCAATTTCAAACACCTCATTTCGATTTGGTAATGCTAAGACTGATATATATGGCATCGTGGCTGTGAAAGCCCCATGAATTTTGAACGGGTCGATGCCTTCCTCCTATTCCTTTATAATTTTGATCTCTATCTAATCATAAATTCCATGCTAGTACTGTTGCTGGAGGGACCTAACCTTCTTACGATCGTCAATAGGGAAGACTTTGAATAGCATAGTCCGCTCTTGGTAGAGGTAGTGGAAGTAACCCAAGATTTGGGAGTGTTGCATCAAAAGCCATAGTTGGTTCAGCCGGATGTGACACTTCAGGAAGAGCTTATCCCTGCAGACAAAGAGGCAAAGCTTTTGGAGATAAAGTGTCATTGCAAGGGAAGGTCATGGCCGAATGATCTGTGTCTCATGCATCTCCTGGATAATCCTTTTAGCTTCGGCCCTCTGAGGATGTGGACAACAATAGAGCTAAATATGTGCTGGTGGTTCCTCCTGTAAGATCAGCATATGGAGGTCATGTAGTCTAGTAGGATGAAATCGACTCGGTTCGGTGGAGGTAGCAAACTTCTCTAAGCATTGTGTCTTTTCTTTGTTCTCACATTTCCTGTGTAAGGTCACCTGCTTTATTTTACCATTCATACGGTCATTGGGGCTACTAGTCTTAATGAGGATGGTGACCGACTACTGGTTAAGATATTCTTCAGCTTTCATTGCTTGCAAGTTTACATGGCCAGCTAGAGTGTGAGTCATGCAATTGGCTGGCTGTGGGTCCTCCTTTGTGTTCTCCTCCTCAGGTTCAAGGTCATCTTCTTCAGATTTTCTATAGGTTCTATCATGGAAAGCTTCCCTTTTTGCAGTGATGGTTGCGGCTCTAAAGTTCATTGCAATGCCAACAAAGGCCCTTCGCCGATCTATCGTAAAGTTCTTCTCTCATCAATTTCTTTGGCAACGAAGCACGACTGGGAGCAGGGGGTGCTGAAGGTTTATTTGTTGCTGGTCTTGGAGTAGTTTCCATCCTTCGAGCATCTTGGTTCAGTCGTTCCTCTTGGATTCAAGCGAAAGAGATTGCAGCCTTTATAGTGGGGAGCTATCGCGCTTTAACCTCTCCTTTAATTTCTGGCTTGAGTCCTTCGATAAACATCCCTAATAATTATCTGTCAGACCAATCATGACCAAAGTATGATAATTCCTTATACCTGTTTTGGTATTCTTGGATCATGGAGGTTTGTTGAATATTGACAAGTTGTTCATTGATATTCTCGTACTTGGTCAGTCCAAAGTAGTTCAACAGTGCATACTTGAATTGTATCTATGTCAGAGCCTCATGGTTATATTTAAGCCATTTGTACCATCATATAGCATCTCCTTCAAGGTGGATGACAGCGATGTCCACCATGGAATCCTCCGGTGTTTTGTCACGGACAATAATGTAAACAAGGTGTTCGAGGAAATGCTAATGTTTGTCTGTGTCCTTCGATTTGTGTACATATTTTGTACATCAAGAAGCGGGCTTGTAGTAGGCTTAGCAGCCCTAGTTTGGTTTGCTTTGTGGCCAATTTTGGCTTGTAAATAATAGCGTGTCTTATAAGCACTTGTGGGGACTTTGGTCTGTAATAGACCATTATCTTTTGTGTGCAACCTCTCTGAGTTTGTAATGTCCATGGGTGTAATTTGTATCTGGCTTTATGAAGTGTTTGCTTGTGCAGTTGCTTGTGGATCCCATGGAAATTGCTTCTTCTGGCCTGTTTTCTCTTTTGTAAATCTAAGGGACTCTAGGAAATCTCCGGGAGGGCTGACCTTTGCGGATGGACACGCATGGGTGCCGCACGGCTTAGGCAAAATCAGCTAAGCCCGTGACAGTGTGGTATCGGAGCGGGACAAGCATACACAAAAACACTCGTCATACAAACGTGGGGGACCTAGCTGGGCTGTGTGGAGGACAGCCAGCACGTGCAACCGTTTGGGGGAAAACAGACATTGAGATGTAGGGAAAGGAGTCGCTCATAGGAGCGGGCATCCAGGTTTGGCATTCAGAGGAATGACCAATCATTTGTGCAAGAGGCACCACGAAGACAAGTAAGCGAAGAAGAATGCGTAGCGCACAAAGATTGGGATGGTTGAATTCGAGCAATAGCTCAACGTTGGCAACCAAACTTGACGGTGCTCAAGGCAAAGCGGGGCGCTTGGTGAAAGATGAGATTATGCAAAGTGGGAGGTGTTGCGTAACGATCGAAAGAGTTATGCAAAGCTCACAAAGATGAGGGGAATTGCTAACTCGAAGGATTCAAAACTCATGCAAGGGCTTGTACACGGACGACGGAGTGTTCGTGGCCATCCTAAGGTGCCATCAGAACTTAGTGCCATGGGGCATCAGAACTTTCTCTTCGACATGGAAAGGATACATCCGTAGGTGGCTGAAAGTGCAACAAGTTCAGCACGTTGCTAGACCCTGAAGGGTGTAGTGGGGGCTATATTGGTAAAGGGTCGTAATCTAGCAAGTGCATTTGCGGGGGCAGAACAAGGCACAAGTTGTTCAGCAAGACGGAGTAGTCCAAAGGGGATGGTGGTCTCCGAAACTTCCAGTGGGAAGAATGTAAAGAGGAAAGTTGCTCCAACATGACAGATATCCAGGAGGGATAAGTCCTAGTTCTCCAGAGGGAGAATCATGTGCAACAGATCACATATATTAAGGAAGAGTTTCTCAAGGTAATATCTCCACAAAGCTCAACGGACCGAGCGAGTGACGAAGAGTCATCGCATGATCTCGAATGAGGTAATGCATAGCGGGGGAGCAATTCAAGGCAACATCATATAAAGGCACACTTCGAGTCGATGTGAAAATCGAACTCAACGGAGGGCTGACCCATGGAATGATGGACGCGAGGGCCACTATCAACTCAATGCAAATCGAGGAGTGGAGCGACTTGGGTGGAACTTGGTGAAGTATCCAAGCTGCATGAAGGGAGTCGACATAGATGATGAAACATGGAGTGGAGGCACGGAGCCTTCCTTGGACAGAGGTCAAGGGCATGAACTCTTGTAGAGGCAAGAGTAGTATCATATCATTCCATGGGTTCTTCATTTTTTTGATGGAGCGGACCTATCTTGCATGGTGCCAAAGATAAAGGGAGCTTCGAGGCACATGCAAGTTACCTCCGAGATGTATTTGACAGAGTAACTAAGGTGATTCAACTTGCGGAGGCAAAGTTGGGATCAGGATACCTTAGCATGGGACAAGGGGACGTAGAGGCGGGTACTCTTGAAGAATATGTCACAGTGTTGTCATTCGAGTTGTCAGGAACAAGTGGTGCATAGTAGAGCTTGTGCTGGTAGGGGATAGAGGCTCAGGATCCAGACAATGGTGCACCAATTCTAGCGAAGTCAAGGAGACTACATGAGCTACTAGGCGATGGACTATCCTAGAGCTATGCTTCGTCCAGGTGTGACCCAAGAGTAGGTGGACGAAGGTGAATTGGCAAGGGAGCGAACTAAAAATTGAAGATGACGGAGGCCCTACGATGTGTTGGCAGAGGCCACACATGGAGAAGTCGTAGTCTGAGTTCATCACACGAGAATTTGTATGCAATGGAGATGTCACTAAGAGGTGACATGGTGCAGTGGATCGTGGTGGAATAGTTCGTGGCAATGCAACGCAGGCGATCATGTCTCGTGAGGGACAAGATCATGCGGAGGTATGATTGGGAGTTACTGGGAGCTCCACTTTGATGTACGACACAACAAGAAGAAGGGCTATGGATTCAAGGAGTGAATGTCATGGTACTATAGAGGCGGGTCTTCGTGTGTGCGTCGGAGCTTGCATTGGATGAAAGCCTTAGTCATCAGCATATGGGGGCTGTATACCACCGAGGAAGAAGTCCAAGTGCAAGTACCAGTGAGTCCCATGGAGGGGGACGTGATCATGTGAATGATCAGGAGCTGTTGGGAGCTCCACTTCGGTGAAAAATGCAACGACAAGAAGGGCTGTGGATTCAAGGGGTGAATGTCATGGTACAATAGAGGCGGGTCTTCCGTGTGTGCGTATCGAAGCTTGTATCAGATGAAAGCCTTGGTCATCAGCATATGGGTGCTATATACCCAGATTGCAAGTACCAGTGAGTCCCATGGAGGGGACTTGATTATACTAAGGTAGGATCGGAGTAGTTGGAGAGTTGGACTGCTTTAGTGCTCACATTCGATTAAGGGAGCCCGGCCAGTCAGAGGACAAAGCCGAGTAAATGAACGTTGCTACCAAGGAAGCTAAGGAGAATAGAATCGGCACGAGCCCTGCAACAAGATGGCGGAGGCCATGCATGAGAAGTTGCAGTCTGTCTTTCCATCGACCAGGGAGAACTGCTAGGAGGACACAATGGTATTGAAGCAGGTGGTCGAAAGGTGCGAGGAAGCTATGATGAGTCCAGCGGGGCTCAACTACCCAAAAGTAAAGCGTCGGCTAGAAAGGAGGTGGACTCAGAGGAGCGCCACAGTACCGCAGAGGCAGATCTACCGATCACGAAGGAAGGGATGCAGATACAAGGCAACGGATAGTAGGGCTATGGGCTTGGCAGCACCATGGTACCGCAAAGGCGGGATTTCCATGGAGTCATCGATCCCTTACTCTCATAAAGGGAGAGCATTGGTCGTAAAAGGGGTCGAGGAGGTGGAGAATGCAAAGGCAAACTCCAAGTACCAAGACAGGATGGAAGGGCAGAGGCCAAGGAACTTCATCAGACCGGTGTCGATGGACTTCTCATCAAGATAGCCGAAAGCAGGGGACTTCGGGTTGATGCAGGAGTGCTCGACCAAGGAATGAAGTAGGTAGTATGCGGTACTATACCTTTCTACTCAGAGGAGTAGGCGGCAAAGGTGATGGAGAAGACGGTATAATCCCTGATGCGACCAGATCTATCAAAGACTTACTCCAAGTTGGGTGACTCCGAGTTGGGGTAAACTTTTTGCTCTTTTTGGGCAAAACATCTTACATTCCAGAAGTTCAATGGCAGTGGGGAGGCGAATCATAGTAGCTAACTCAATGCAAGGAGTGCAAACACTTCAAGTGCTTCAGAAGTGTGAGCAAAGAGCGGGCGAATGTTAGTAACCAGCTCAATGCATGAAGTACAAACTCGAGGGGGCAGACGAAATCGAGTAACCTTTGCCTTCTCGACTCAGGAGTGGGCAAAATCGAGTACCCCAATTCTCTTAACTCGAGGAGGTGAGCGAAGCCAAGTAACCTTGTCTTCTCAACTACTAAAAGAATGGGTGAAGTCAAGTATCCCAGATCTCTTACTTATCTAGCAGAGGAGCTCTGCATAAGTTTAGTGACCCTTCAAAGAAAGCTTTTGGAAGATAATAGTTGTCAAATCCTCACCATTGGTGATCAGTACTACTGAGAGTAGATTGTCCGCTTCATTTCCCAATTAACCAATCGAAAGCGGGAGTGACGCGAACCTGCTTAGAAGTGACAATTAAATGTGGAAGAAGGATCAATGGGGAAACATTATGGAGGAAGGACCTCAAAAATCTTAAAGTCTACGAGGCGATGCTCGTCAAAGTTCCAACAATCATCCACCCAGTTCAAGCAACATGAGTATACTGCGATACTAGCGCATAATATGGCGGGTCTTTTCCTTAATCAGAAGGATCTGCGAGAACCAACAATGATCAGCACAACTCAGCCAACCCTACACCAGACTCAGTCATTGGTGAGTTGAAGCAGCAAGGCGGATCAGAGTTCGACTACTCAACAACAGCGATGGAGAGCGGTTGGGAGCCAAAGGGGCATGTTGCAGCCAAAGCAGAAGATTAAAGATTTAGCAAAATATGAGGAGATGCAGCGTTTACAATGGCTTTGATGAGGACGTCGAAGGAATAAGTGGGGGAGAATGTCATGGACAACAATGTAAACAAGGTGTTCGAGGAAATGCTCATGTTTGTCCATGTCCTTCGGTTTGTGTACATACCTTGTACATCAATAAGCGGGCTTGTAGTAGGCTTAGCAGCCCTAGTTTGGTTTGATTTGTGGCCAATTTTGCCTTGTAAATACGAGTGTGTCTTGTAAGCACTTGTGGGGACTTCGGTCTGTAATTGACCATTATCCTTTGTGTGCAATCTCTCTGAGTTTGTAATGTCCATGGGTGTAATTTGTATCTGGCTCTATGAAGTGTTTGCTTGAGCAGTTGCTTGTGGATCCCGTGAGAATTGCTTCTTCTGGCCCGTTTTCTCTTTTGTAAGCCTAAGGGACTCTAGGAGATCTCGACGAGGGTTGACCTTTGCAGATGGACACGCATGGGTGCCGCACGGCTTAGGCAAAATCAGCTAAGCCCATGACAATTTGGTGATGACAGAAGTAACGTTCGACGTGCAAAATCCATCTTGTCGAGTCTCCTTCTTCCCATCGAGGGAAGTCCACCCTCATGCGTGACTGTCTCATATCAGTGGCTCATACTTCCTTCTTGAGAGGCCTCTCTGAACTTGCACTTTGCTGGAATTTTGTTGGGCTCGAAGATCGGCCTAATCCGGATTCGGCGAATAAGGCGCGCAATCTGTCCTCCACGCATGATTCAAATGCCTCCAACTTGGCATCGATTGAACCTTGAGATGCCATTGCGTGTGCCTCCAAATCTGAGTTGTCAATATCCTTCTTCTACTGTTGGGTCAGTGATATGAAATGTTTGGGTGGGTTGATGGTTGAAAGAGGTTGTGGATCAAGGGTAGATAACTATGGTTTGGGGCTGAAGGGTTGCTATTTTTGGTTGCTATTGGGGTTGTGATTTTAGGGCTGCTATAGGAGTCATCTAGGGGGTATAATGGTTGAGGTTTAAGATTAAAGGAATGGGTTATGGTTGCCGTTGATGACAACAATTGATTTGGTAGGAATTGGGTGTGGATGCAGCAAGTAGTATAGAAGGTAGTGCAGCAAAAATTTTCGATAAAGAGGGTGGCTTAGGGTAAGGGGGGTTCAATGACAGAGGTTTAGGGTTAGAAGGGTGGCTTAGGGTTGCTGTCAATGGCAGCAACCAGTTTGGTAGGGATTGGTGGCCAAAAGGGTGAAGGATCGAGGTTGAGGTTTAGGGTTGATAGCTTGCGGTTTAGGTTATTGTTGGTGCTATGGTTTCAGGGTGCTATGGAGGCTGCAAAGGATTTTTGTGGCAGTGGTTTTTGGTTGGGAAGGAAGGTTTAGGGTTGCTATTAGGGCAGCAACCGGTTTGACAAGGTTCGGTGGCTGCAAAGATAAGGATCGGTGGAAGGTTCTATGGTTGTGGAAGACCGCTGCTTGGGCTGCGGTTTGGGTTGGCTATGAAAATTGGAAAAAAGGCTACAATGGCTGTGTCTTAAGGCTAGAGGGGTGCTCTAAAGATGATGTGGGTAGCAGTAACAATTTTGGTAAGGATCAAATATGGGTGCAACAAAAAATATTGAAAGGTAGTGTTGTAGTATTCTGCATCGATAAGTTACGATAGGTTACTGTTTTGGGCTACGGTTTTGGGTGTTGTTAGGGTAATGAAAATAAGTTATGAAGGTTGCATATTAAGGATAAATGGATGCCCTAAGGATGTCTTGGGTGGTGGCAGCAAGTTAGTTGGGTTTCGATGGGTTAGGAAGAAGAAGGAAGACAAAGGTGTAGCAGTAGATTTTTCATCAAAAAAATCCAGCAGTGAAGACATAACTTTTTCCAGAAATTTTTAATAAAAATTCAAGCAAAACTCAAAGGGGGTCTACTGGTAAGTAAGAGGTAATGCTGATAAAAATTTTGTGGAAAGAAATAACATTAATAGGTATAGCAAAATCAAAGATCACGAAGAAGTGCGGTAGTAGATTTTTACATCTAAACTGTAGCAACTTGGACGTAAAAGAGGAATAGGTTATCTTGAATATTTTTTAATGAAACCAAAGGGAGATCAAAGAATAGGAAGTTATAAAGCCGTGGTAGAAATTTCATAGAAATTTGATCAGTAAAAACGTAGGTAGCAATTCAAATAGTAAAGGGTGTGTGGCTGGAATTCTGCGACTTAACTTTCATCGTGAACATGGAAACTTTACGATGAAAAGTTTATGCAGCAATATGGGAATACTTTTATTGGGTTTTTGGATTAAGGATAACTAAATTACAGCAGCAGTAAGGTAGAAAACTAGAACTTGTTACAATTCACGGGTAGATCAAGGGATGATCTGCGATGGTGGAGATGACGATGGAATTCGGTAACGATCTTCAAGCAATTGTGGGAATTACGTTGGATGGTTGTGGGGGGCTAATGGATGGCTATGGAAGGGCAGCGAGATGCTAAGAACGCTGCTCTGATACCAAGTGTTAGAACCCTTGTGGATTCTAAGCTTGGGGTGATCTCTATAGGGGATCGGCCTCCTTGGAACTCTATAGAAGTTCCTCCCTCCTTGGTACTCAAGTCATTGGCTAAAGAAAGATTGATCTATTCATGCTAAAAGAGGAGGGAATATAAAACTATTTATAGGGCTTCTATACCCCAACTCTTAATATGACTCCTACTTAAGACTTCTACTTCTAACAACTCCTAATGCAACTCTAAGTAGCAACTCCTACTAAGACCCCTACTAAACCAAGACTCCTCATCCCCTCAACTCCTAACCCCTAGCCAACTAATAGAACCCCAAAAGGAGCTCTATAGATTTTGATCCTTGAGGGGGATCAACCCTTGGAACGCTGTAGGGGTTCATCTCTCCTAGATTCCGCACAAGGCTGAAATAAAACTGATAATTATTTAATTCAAGAGGGGGGCGGCTACATCTTTAAATAGGCATCAAAACCCTAGCCTAAGAGGGTGCTTACCTAAGTAGAATTACCCCTTTGCCCATCCTATAGTCAACCTACCTTAATAGGAACAAGAGGCGGCTAAGTGGCTCTATAGCCGACCTAAGCAGGGGGAAACCCTAGCCGACCAACCTAGTAAGGGGTGTGGTGGCTACTAAGCGCTAAGGGCTAATCTAGACCCTAGCCATACTCCTTTATAAGATAGGAGTGACTTTATTACAATCTAACAGGGTTTTAATTGACTAGTACTAAGATGATTAGGACTCAACCCTACTAGAGTCCTATCAAGTTCGCCCTCTTCAAATTAGCCTTGTCCTCAAGGTTGAGGGTCTATAAACTCTGGAAACTAGATCTTCAACTCCTCATGTGACTCTCATGCTATCATTAACTGAACTTTCGCCTCCTCATCAGCTGGGGTGTTAGTTGGAAGGATTTGGGCTGAGTCATCTTCTTTATATTTCCATTTGAGGTGGGATACCTGGCGGATCAACGGTAATCTTAATCTGGTGCGCGAATTTGATCTCCAAGTTAGGGCCCTAATGTGATCCATAATTTTGCAAGGCCCAAAAAAATAGGGAGACCACTTCATTAAGGCTCGAGTTTCCTACTGATCGGGCTGGAGGTGTAGAAAAACTCGATCTTCAATTTTTTATCCATTTTGAAGTTTGTCGGGAGGTTATTTCTTTTTTGCATGTGCTGTCATATGGTTAGTCTTTAGTGATAGCCAATCTTTCTTCTAGAATGGTAACTGCCCTCTGGTATGGTTCAGGATGATGAGAGCCCAATCTTGCGTGAGCATGGATTGCAATTCTTCTCGTTTTACTCCTCTTTCGTGCCATGGACCAGTATCCAGCCATATTTTAAATTTGGTAGTAATTAGTATCCCCTGTAAAAACCTCATGTAGAGTGTGGGGGAAGCCATGGTGTAAATTAGGAGTCGACCATCTTGCATAGGAATAGCGCCAATTCCAACTCCTGACACATTGGCCTCAATGACAAAAGTGCAGTTGAAATCAGGCAGCACTAGGACCGACATCATCGTTATGGCTGCCTTGAGTCATTCGAAGGCTGCGGAGGCTTTATCCGACCACAAGAAGGAGTCTTTCTTCTGTAAGGATGTGAGTGGGGCACTTATCTTGTCATAATCTTTCACAAAATTTTGGTAGTAGCTTGTGAGTCCAAGGAAACCGCGTAGTAATTGTACGTTTGTAGGTCTCGGCCATCCTTGCATTGCCTCGATCTTTATTGGGTCCACCGCCACTCCATCCTCTGATATAATGTGCCCAAGATACTCCACTTTACGCTATAAGAAGCTGCACTATGACTGTTTAACATAAGGAGTATTCTCTCGAAGAATCGTTAGAATAGTTCGTAAGTGATGAAAATGTATATCAAGTATAGGGCTATAAATGAGAATATCATCAAAGAATACCAATATGAACTTACGTAGAAAACTCCAGAAGATGTCATTCATCAGGCTTTGGAAAGTAGAAGGAGCATTCGTAAGTTCAAAAGGCATTACCAGAAACTTGTAGTGGCCGTTATGCATGCAGAATGCAGTTTTCAGAATATCTTCAGTGCATACCTGAATCTGATGGTATCCAGATCGGAGATCCAATTTAGTGAAGACTCGAGCTCCTTTTAATTCATCTAAGAGTTCATCTACGAATAGGATAGGATATTTATCCTTGACGGTGATGGCATTTAGAGCCCGATAGTCAACGCACATCTGCCACGTACCATCTTTCTTACATACTAGCACCACCGGTGAGGAGTAAGGGCTGTAACTCGGTCGAATCACCCCGGTCAAGCATCTCTTTAACAATGTTTTCAATCTCGTCCTTCTGCAAGTCAGGATAGTGGTATGGTCACAAATTTGCTAGAGGTTTGCTTGGCAAAATAGGAATGCGGTGGTCATGCGGTCGGTTATGGGGCAGCCGCGCGGCTCCAAGAAAACATCCATGAATTCGTTCAGGCAAAGGGCAAGCTTAGGATCTGAGTTTTGTACATTCTCCCCTATAGATGGCTGCTGGATATGCATCAAGAATCCACCATGTGCTTTGTGAAAAACTTTCTCCATTCGTTGCGACAAAATGATGGAAATTTGGCTCTCGCGCTTGCCTCGTAACGTGACCTATCTCCCTTTGCAATAAAATTTCATGATTAATTTAGAAAAATTCCAGGAGATATCACCTAGTGTTGTGAGCCATTTGATCCTGAGTACGGCTTTATAATCATCGATGGGTAGGAGGAAGAAATCCGCTACCACTTCTTGGTCTTGGAGGAGTAGTTTCACCCACAGGCACCGTTGGTTGCAATTAAAGATTCGGCCATCAATGACCTTTACGTCGAACTTGTTGCAATCTTTGATTTGAAGCGCCAAACATGCAGCAACCTTACTATTGAGGAAGTTATTGGTGCTGCCCGTGTCGATGAGAACGGTGATGGGTTGCTGTTTTAGAAGTCCTCCAACTTTCATCATCTGCGGGTTGGAGTAGCCGACCAATGCGTGCACTGCATAGTTGGCCGATTGGGACTCTTCCTCCATGGCTTCTTCTTTAGGTTCAAGGGCTTCTTCAGATGGTTCACTATCCTCATCCTCCACTGGTTCAATCACGAGAAGCCGGCCCTTTTTGCAGTGATGTTCGCGGCTCCACTGTTCGTCGCAATGCCAACACAACCCCTTGGCCGATCATTCGCGAAGCTCGTCTCTTATCAACTTTTTTGGTGCAGGGGCTTGGATGGCAGTAGATGGGGTAGTAGGCTTCAGCATGGCTGGTCGGGGAGCGACCCTTGTCCTTAGTACCACATGGTACAATTGTTCTTCCTGGATACGTGTGAAGGAAATCGCCACCATAAGAGTGTACGGTTGCCGCGCCTTTACTTCTCCTCGAATCTTCAGCTTTAGGCCCTCGATAAAAGTACCGAAAAGTTATTTCTCAGACCAATTCTCAGTTTGATTAGATAAATGCTCAAACCTTGTTTGGTATTCTTGTATTGTAGAGGTTCGATGAATCTTTGCCAATTGTCCGTCGATGTTGTCGAAATCGATTGGTCCGAAGCGATTTAGTAGTCCTTCCTTGAATTGCTGTCAATAGAGTCCTCCATGGGTATGCTCAAACCAATTAAACCATTGAATAACATCTCCCTCAAGGTGTATAGCAGTAATCTCCACCCGTGTGGCATCGGCGGTTTGGTAGAACCGAAAATATCCGCGCGCGAGATCCACCCGATCGGGTCTCCTTTTTCCCATCTAGGGAAGTCAACCTTCATGCATGGATTATTGAGATCAGAGGTGATATGGCCATGTTCTTAAGGATCATCTCGCCGATCTGAAGTTTCTCCGTGTTGTGATTTTCTCGGGCTCGACAGTCGGCCAATGCTGAATTCGGCGAAAAGGGATCACATCTTCTCTTCCATACGGTTTTCAAAGGCTTCAAGCTTTGCATCGATAGCCTCCTCTAATGCCATAGTATATGCCTCTAGATCTGTAATATTGAGATCTTTTTTCTGTTGTCGAGTTAGTGGCATGGGAATTTTGGAGAAGGGGGTGGTCGGTTGGAAGGTGAATCGGTTTGGATGGAAGTAAGCTGTGGTTTCGGGCAGATTTGGGGGGCTGTTTGGTTTCAGTTTCGGGTAGGGTTTTGAAAGATTTTTGATGAGGATGGTAGGGTTTTTAGATGAGGAAAAGAGAGTACAAAATCTCACAAGAAATAGCACTCAAATCTGATAGAATTCAGTAAAAAAAAGTGCTGCGATGTGCTGTCCTGCTGAACCGGTTTTACGCGGGAGAAATGATGACTTCTTGACATAAATTCCAAAGGAAAGTTCAAGGAAATTATGCAGAAACCCTTGGTTCAGATGTTGTTAATACCAGTAAAATATTTGACGAAATTTTGGCAGCATAACAGTAGGGAAATAGGGCAAAAGACGAAAGGCAGATTCCTTCGTCATAAAATTCTAGAACTACGTGATGGTCAAATATTGCACAAGAAAATCAGTTCTAGAAGGAGTTTTTTTGAGAAATTAAATCCAGATGAAAGCCAACTTGATCTTAAGAATTGTGTAAAAATTTCGGCCATAAAAGAGAAGGAATAAGCCAGTTTCGAGAGGTAAAAATAAGGCTAAAAATTTCTGCAGCATTCCACCTTCGTAACAATGATAACGTTTGCGACAAACAAAATTTGTAGTGGATAAAATTTGAAAAAAATCTTCAATGTGTAAAGTAAGAAACCTTGCAGTATTGAAGAGGTGTGGATGATAAAAAAAATATCAGATTTCCAGATCAAACGCAAGGGGCAGCAGTAGACTGATTTAATCTACGGCTGGGGTGGAAGGTGGAGGCGCGTGTCACAGCAATTATGGGAATTGCTTAGGAAGGTGGAGGCGGCTGAGATATCTATAGGGGTAGCAAGATCACTGCTCTGATACCAGATGATAGAACCCCAGAAGGAGCTCTATAGATTTTGATCCTTGAGGGGGATCAACCCTTGGAACGCTGTAGGGGTTCCTCCCTCCTAGATTCGGCACAAGGCTAAAATAAAATTGATAATTGCTTGATTCAAGAGGGGGGGCTACATCTTTAAATAGGGATCAAAACCTTAGCCTAAGGGGATGCTTGCCTAAGTAGAATTACCTCTTTACCCCTCCTATAGCCAACCTGACTTAATAGGAACAGGAGACGACTAAGTGGCTCTATAGCCGACCTAAGCAGGGGAAAACCCTAGCCAACCAACCTAGTAAGGGGTGTGGCGGCTACTAAGCTGTAATGGCTAATCTAGACCCTAGCCATACTATTTTATAAGATAGGAGTGGCTTTATTACAATCTAATAAGGTTTTTATTGACTGGTACTAAAATGATTAGGACTCAACCCTGATGGAGTCCTATCACCAAATCCTAACCATGATATGGCTTGTGGCTTTAGATGTCTCCAACTCCTAATACTTCTCTAAGAAGCAACCTCCAACCTAATCCTAATCCCCTCCTCAACCAACCCCTCTTTAACTAGGATAAGAGGTGGTTAATTAGGGTGACATGCATCCTACTCTTTCCTTAAAATATATTTCTCTCTCATCTAATCCTAACCTAGCCGGCCTCTTTACTTTCCTTAATAAGGGTCGACTAGATAGGATTTACATGAATGCCCGTAGGATTTACATAATTACCCTCTTTAATGAAACTAAATTATGACTCCCCTAACTAGAGTTCTAATAGTAAATTAATAACACATGTAGATTTTATAGAAAAACTAATTAAGATTTGGACTTTTATTTTAAAAAATTAAGACTATCATTATTGGTTGAAGGAGACGTCATCATAGAAGTGACCACCACTAGCAGCACTAAACTACTATTGCCTAGTAGTATGTCTAATGAATGTAGTCTCTTCCATGTTGACGACAAGCTCACAAGCTTTCGGTCCTGCCTCAAGTGGAGTTTGTAGACCAGTTCGACGCTCGGCACGCAATAGTCTCTTGGTCCCTCATTCTCCTCTTGGACACCTTTGTCCCTATTGCCTCCACTTCTTCCTCTTCTACGCCCCCACCTATTACGCTTATGACATGGTGATCTAGCTTTCCCTCACCTCCGCCTTCAACCTATCCTATCTTTATCTCTTCGCTTTCTTTCGTCACTATGGCCTCCATCGCTCCATATTTCTCGACAAGATGGGTATTTTTTATAACTTAAATTATATGTGTCATTATATTAATGATTTATTATGAGTTAGCATGTCACGTAAACAGACTCTAGCATCTATTAACTTAGACTTAATGGGAATGACTTATATATCATGTTTTTAAAATGTAAGTATTCTTTTAGATATGAATAAAATCATAAAGACTTAAGTGGTCCATAACCAAGATCATAAGAGCTAAAATGAATCTTTTTATAAAACTTAAATTATATAAGTTATTAAAATTAATATTTTACTATGAGTCAGCATGTCACGTAAGCACTTTTAATGTTTGTTAACTCAGACTTGACGAGAGGAGCTTATATAATAGATTATTTTAGAAATAAATAAATCATAAAAAAATAAATTATTTTTTATTAAAATCATATGGGATAAAATAGATCTCACCCCTTTCACATACTTAATAGAGGAGGAGAGCATTGGAAGCACACTAAATGAACATGACTACGATCAACGAGAGTATTCGGTAGGGAGAGAAGAACGTGGAGAGTAAGGGCTACGGTGCGATTGGATTTTTCGGTTGCCTCCAAATCGGTGGAGTCAACCACCAAGGCCTAACACTAATTGAAGAGGTAAGGGGCCTCCGAAAAAGTGAGAGGAACATTTTCTTTCAGGGGAATCGGGGCCAATGGGAGTATGCTTGGCGTAAGGAAAGGCTGATGAGAGTAGGAACATATATAGGAAAGGACCAACGAGAGTAAGAAGAAGGAGAACGAAGGGCTGACAGGAGAGGAAAGGGTGTGTTTGCTTATTGCTTCGAATGCAAGGAAGAGGAAAGGGTTCGAGTCAAGTCAAAGTCCTAAAGCAATGCTCACCCTATGGATCGTGGGTGAGAGTTACTTTTTTGGTCAAGTTATGGGTATTCTGGGAATTAGGAAAAGAAGAGGGCATCGATTGAGAATTCTAAAAAGGTGAGGCATTTCCTAGGAAAATATCAGAAAAAGGGCCTTTTTTTTATAAAGTACTCCCTTTCTTTCGATATATAGGGTGAATTCTTGAAAAATACACTTATTTTTTACTCTTTTTTTTAAAGAGATGTATCTTTCTTTATATTTCTCAAAAAGCATCCCTTATTTATCATAATTCTTAGAATACCCTTTTTCAAGTATATCGATATAATTCCTAGCTTAGGAGATTCACTATTTGATTATTTTGTTTCTAAAATAATAGAGATACATAGAAATTTTAAAAATTAAAAGATAAATTCATCAAAAATTAATAAATAAAATCATATAAAAAATAATATAAAGTTTAACGTGGTTCGATAAATCTCATCTATATTCATGAAAAAACATTAAATTCTTCAATATATATAAAGTTAATTACAAGGCCCTTGAGTTATACTCACTTAAGTATGATTTACCTTGCACACCTCTCATACAAACCTAAAGAATTCTTTTCTGAATCCTCACTAAAAACCTAGAGATCACCCTTAAGACCACCTAGAGTATCTAAACTCTCTTTCTCCCCAAAATTTTGAGACTCAAGATGTAATTATAGGAACAAACACTAATTCATTTTAATTTAATTAGGACTCTCTCAACTAATTTTAATATAATTAGGACTCCTAAAAATATTTGTCAATCATAATAATCTACACGTTAATGATTATTTTTTTACTTTATTTCAACTATGAAAATTGAACCATTAGATAATTCATTATAAGTGCACAAACTGAATTAATTTATAGTCCAACACATGATTCCAATAAGCATGTCAATGCATCATGTGTAGTTGGAACAGAATCAATGACGCTATTTGATTTTGGTAAAGAAACCTTTATCTCACTGTCTTATCATAAGCATGATTTTTTTTTCCTCGCAACTATATGTATCTTGAAAACCATGATTATCACTCTTAAATTTTTGCACCATGAATGAAGTTTGCTATTGTAGGTATCTATCATTCTCTACACATGTAATATATTTTTAACTCTTTGAGGTCTTGATTGTACTTTCTTCTCGATCATACAACCCTTGATACAATCTTTCTTTCATCACGACTATGCAACCTTGGGTAACTTTTAGATTCCACCTCCAACCTTGTAGTAATAACCCTAAGAATTTAATAGACTCAAATCTTAGAATATAAGCAACATCCTCCAAAGTATATACTACTTTATCAACTATTTTAATCTTTAGTAATATCCATGACCTCCATCGTAGAATCATTGCTGAAACTCAACTTATTAGTCATCTTGTCATTTAGTAAATCAAAACAATCTTTTTCAGAGTAAACATAAGTAATACAAGTGGAATCTAAAGGACTAACTCCTTTCAAAAGATGTATCGTTATTTTTAGGGATTATAAGGATATCTTTATAATCATCCACATAATATCAATCTTTTCTTTCTATTTTTTTCCTGAATAGTTCCACTTAATATGTCCATATTCTTTACATTTATAGTACTAAACATCATCTTAACCTACCAAACTAAGACTAACCCTTATCAAAAATTCTTTCTCATCGACCTCCACCCTAAGTAGCTAATGTCTCACTATCCATATTCTCATATTTATCATTTTTCCTAGTAGTATGAGACACTTAAGTTTCTTTAACTTATTTCAGAGTTATTGTATCCTTCCCACATAGTATCATCTCCATAAAATTATCATAGGAGTTGATAAGCGATGTAAGAAGCAATAACGTTTATCTTCTTTATCAATTTTCACATCTATTTTCTTCACACCAAGTCTCCGCCTTCCTTCATCCTCAACCTTTATAACTTTTGTTTCATATATTACTTATTAGTTAAGTATCTAACCAGATAAAGCTTTTTTAACTTATCCCAAATAACTATGATAGAATCATCATAAATAACATTATTTATAATATGATTAGTGATGCAAAAATGAATAGTACTCATGCACTTTGCTTCAAACTTCTCCCAAATATTATTGTTCATCTTTTCTGATTTGCCTTCTTGCCTCTTCAACATTCTCGTTAGGCTTTGTTGAACAAATAGATCATTCACCCTTCTTTGTTATAGAATAAAACAAAACCATTTCTTCTATCAAATTTCCCCATAGTAAAGTCAATAGAAACAATCGACAACATATTACTAGAAACCTAAAGGTTTATATCGAAGATAAACATGTTGAATCAATTAATCCTAACAAAACAATCATTATAGCGGTGACAATAGAGTGGATGAATAGCGAGACACTAAGAGCACTGCTCTGATACCAATTGATAGGAACCTCTAGGGTTTTATTATGGATAGAGACAGAAAAGGGGGGATAAACGATCATTGTAGGGGATTAAGCCTTGTTGATCTCTATAGGGGATCGATCCTCCTTGATCTCTATAGGGGATCAGCCCTCTTAGAGTTTTGGCCTATTGGCTAAAACACAGTTTCTTCATTGATTAATTAAAATAAAATAATTATATTCTTATTTATAGAGACTCTTAACCAACTCATAATTGAACTTGAACTCCTAAAATAGACTCCTACTTGGACTCCTAATCAAATAGACTCCAACTCCTACTAGGACTTCTATAACTTGATTGGACTGACTAATATGACTCAATAAAGAGTATAACTTAATAGATGAGGACCTACCATGTCAGAGTCCTATCAGACCTGCTCTCTTCAAATTAACATTGTCCTCAAGGCTGAGCAGCATCAAATTCTGGGAGCACTTCAATATTTGTCATGCATCACAACCCCTTGATAAATTAAGTAGGATCTCCACTTGTTGTAAGCAATGGGTCGGTCTTCTGGTATAGTAATTATTGTAGTCATATGAAGAATCTTCTTCATTCGATGGCTAGTATTAGTTCTATGTCTTCTTTTGATGATCATCACTTCGAAGTCTTCTAGAGGTATTAAAAAGAAATCCACAAGTAGTTCTTTGCCTTATATGATCAGCTTTATCTTTGACCACTTGTTATCATAAGTTAGGATTAGTTCATCAGCAATCTTGACTTTGAATTTATCACAGCCTTTAATGTGATAGGTCAATCAGTCAACAAGCTTTCTGTCCATATTAGTGCTACTATTATCGATTAAAATAGTAACAAGCTAATGTTTCAAAATTTCTTCAATTTTCATGGGTTGTAGGCTAGAGTAGTCGGCTAATGCATACACTATATGTGTGATAGGTCAAATAACTTCATCAGAATCTATACCTTCATGATCGAATCCCACATTGTTGGTCTTTGATTCCTCCTTAATTGGCTCAATCGTCAGAAATTTGTCACAGCCTTCATGATTGAAATCTAGATTGTTAGTTTTTAATTCCTCCTCATTTGGCTCAATCATCAAAAGTTTGTCATAGCCTTCATGATTGGACTCCATATTGTCAGTTTTTTATTCCTCAATTGGCTTAATCATCAAAAGTTACCCTTGTGTGCATCAGTTTTCATCATAACATGAGTACAAATCCTTTGTTGATTTTTCCTTGGGTTCTTCTCGGGTTGGCTTTTGTATGTCTTGGTTTTAGCTGGGAATAGATACGGTGGACAGCTTACTGATTACATGTTTGTTGAAGTTTCTATTTCGACGAGGGTCTATATAGATTTTTTCTTCATGCACACGGGTGAATGATATGGCAGCTATCATGGTGTGGGGATGGCGAGCCTTAACTTCACACTGAATCTTGGGATTAAGTCCCTCGATAAATGTTCTCACCAATTATTTCTCGAATCAGTCCAAAGTTTAGTTCGATAGCCGCTCAAATCTGCTCTAGTACTCCTGTACTATAGAAGTCTAACCGATTTTGGTGAGCTGTCCATTAATGTTCTCATACTTCAATGGTCTGAAGCAAATCAGGAGCTCTCTCTTGAATTATCCCCGGGAAGGGACTCCGTGATAGGTCTCGTACAAATCATATCACCGGATCGCATCACCATCAAGTTGATTTAAAGCTACTTCTACCTTAGATTCTTCTGGAGTTATGTGGAAGTGTGATAGAATCCTAAGGTTCTATCATGGAGGAAGAAGGTAGAAATGGGGATAATCGATCTCTTCGACGGGATCGGGCTTCCTAGATCGCTTTGAGGGGATATGCCTCCTAGGGTTTCTACCTATTGGCTAAAACTAAGATTCTTCATTGATTTCATAAAAGAGTTTACAGCCTTATTTATAGAGCTCTGCTAAGAATCCTGCTAATTTTTGACTCTTAACTAACTTGATAAACTTCTAATTGAAAATAATAACTGACTTCATCCTAACCGAAGATAAAAACGAACTTCAACCAACTCATAACTGACTCGATTGGGCTCACCCGTCTCATAACTTACTCCGACTGGACATACTAACATGATAGACTCGATTTTATCATAAATGGATGGATCCGACTTAGCTAGGGTCCTAACAGACCCGCCCACTTCAAATCAGCCTTGCCCTCAAGGCTGAGCAATATCAGATTTTGAGAGCACTTCAATATTTACCACGCATCATGACTCTTTGATCAATTAAGTAGGATCTCCACTTGGTGTAAGCAATGGTTTGGTCTTCTCGTGCAGTTGTCATTGTAGTCTTTTGGAGAACTCTTTTCAACCGATGGCTAGTGGTAGTATCATGTCTTCTTTTGTGGATCACCACTTCGAAGTTTTCTTGGGGCATCAAAAGGAAATCGATAAGTAGTTGTGTTACCTTTGAGCACCTGTTATCACAAATTAGGATTCACTCATTAGCAATCTTGTCTTCGAATTTAGTACAGCATTCGAGATCAGACTCTATATTATCAATTTTTTATTCTTCCTTAGCTGGTTAAATTGTCAGAAGTTTATCACGACCTTTATATTCGAACTCCACATTGTCAGTTTTTATTTCCCCCTTAATTGTCTCAATCGTCAAAAGATACTCTTGTTTGTGATTGTCTATGTTGACCTTGAAGTCCTGTTTATTGAAGCTTTTATTTCGGTAAGTGTCCATAATGATTTTTCTTTCATGTACACTAGCAAATGATACGGCTGCTATCATGGTGCAGGGATGACAAGCTTTAGCTTTGCACCGAATCTCGGGATTAAGTCCCTCAATAATTTTTTTCATTAATTGTATCTCGGACCAATCTTGGGTTTGGTTCAACAGGTGCTTAAATCTACTCTGGTACTCCTGTACTGTAGAAGTCTGACGGATTTTAGTGAGCTATTCATTAATGTTCTTGTACTCCAATGGTCCGAAGCTAATCAGGAGCTCTCTCTTGTATTGTCCCCACGAAGGGACTCCGTGATAGGTCTAGTACAAATCATACCATTGGATTGCGTCTCCTTCAAGTTGAATGGAGACAATCTCCACCTTGAATTCCTCCAAAATCCTGTGAAAATAAAAAAAAAATTCAGCATATGAAATCCAACCGATTAGGTCTCAATCTTCCCATCTAGGAAACTCTATCCCCATACGTGTGTATCTTGTGTCCTGCCCATGGTTATACTTTTCAGATCGACTCCCTTTAGAACTTTCACCATGTTGAGTTTTGTTGGGACTCTCTGATCGGCTTCTTCTAATTTCGTGGAGGAGCTCTTGAAATCTATCTTTCATACGAGTCTTTAAGGCTTTAAATCTTGTATCTAGTGCATCATTCGTAGTCATCATGTAGGATTGTAGCTTAGTGATGTTCAGTTCTTTTTTTTTCTGCTATCGAGTCAGGGGCATGAGTTTGCATCATAGATGTGGTCGGACTTGGTCGCAACGAGATTGTCGGCGTAGACAAGCAATGGGAGGAGAGAAAGATGGATGCGGTTGCTGGAACTTGTTTAGGTGGCAGCAACAGGATGAAGGTGGCTGCAGTAGATGTAGTTGTGGCAGAGGAAAGAAGATGAGGGCTAGCCGGTGGTGAGGAGGAGGCAACAGCAGGTGGCCGTGGTGAGGACAGCGACGGTCGACGAGAGGAGGCAGCAGAGTCCGATGAGGGCTGCGGTTGAGGAGAGCGACAGAGGGCTGGCCGGTGGCGATACTGGTAGGGGTTGGGCTATCGACGGTTAATGAGGAGAGGAGATGGTGGCTTGGAAGAGAAGGAGGCAGCAGGGTCCGGCGAGGGCTGAGGCAGCAGGGTCCGACGAGGGCTGCGACAGCAGGACAGGCGGCAAGGTTGCTGGCAGCAGGTAGGTGGGGAGGAAGAAGGGGGAAGGTACGGGGCCCCTTCTTCTTCTTCTTCCGTTCTTTTTTTTTGGAAGATTAGGAGAAAGGAGAGGTGGCTGCCGCTTCTTTTTTCTTCTCTCTCTTTTCTTTTTCTTTTTTTTTATTACACCAAGGTGGCAAATATGATGACGATGGTGGCGACGACGATGTTGACGACGATGGTGGTGGCGATGATGATGACAAGAGGAGTGGCCGCAGAATCATAGTAGGAACGCCGATGATCGCTGCTCTGATACCAATTGATAGAATCCTAAGGTTTTATCGTGGAGGAAGAAGGTGGAAAGGGGGATAATCGATCTCTTCGAGGGGATCGGGCCTCCTAGATCGCTTTGAGGGGATCTGCCTCCTAGGGTCTCTGCCTATTGGCTAAAACTAAGATTCTTCATTGATTTCATAAAAGAGTTTATAGCCTTATTTATAGGGCTCTACCAAGGATCCCGCTAATCTTTGACCATTAACTAACTTGATAAACTTCTAACTAAAAATAATAACTAATTTCATCCTAACCGAAGATAAAAAATCAACTCCAACCAACTCATAGCTGATTCGATTGGGCTCACCCATCTCATAACTGACCCTGACTGGACAGACTAACATAACTCGACTCGATTTAATCATGAATGGATGGACCCGACTTAGCTAGGGTCCTAACAAAGTGAAAGAACTTTTCATCACATGTGATCTAGCTGATTGGGTCGCCATCTTCCCATCTGGGAAACTCTATGCGTGGGTATCTCATGTTTGGCATATGCTCACACTTTTCGTATCAACTCCCTTTGAGGTTGGAGCTTTCACCATGTTGAGATATGTTGGGGCTATCCAATAGATTTCTTTTGAATTTGATGAAGAGTTCTTACAATCTATTCTTTATTCGGGCTTCAAAGGCTTCAAAATCTTACTTCTATTGAATTATCGATAGCCATCGCGTAAGACTACTCAGTATTGCTGTTGTGACGTCAATTGGTGGTGGCTCTGTGGATGTGAAGAATCGCTGCATGGATCCTGACGAGATGAAAGATGGCATCACCAAGGACTGCAATCACTGAGTTAGATGTGATATGCTGGTTAGTTGGGATCGATTGCTACTGTGCCAATGGCCAAGAAGGGCATGGTGCGATGATGCTGCAAGGATGAGATCATTGAGGTTGCCGTGGCAATAGCTAGAGGGCAGCGATCAGCAGGAAGAAATTGTTATTGCAATTCACGGGGAGGCAACTTACGATCTGTGGGAAGAAATCATTGCTGCGATTCGTGGGGAGGCAACATTGATCACTACAGTAGATCAAGGGGCAGCACTGGTGCAATGTGGTGGATAGAAGAAGGGGGCAGCGCTAGTGTAGCCGACGGACGAGGAAGATGACAGCGGTGGACAAAGGCAAGGGGGCAGCGTTGGTGCGACTGACGAAGGAGGCAGCGGTGGATAAAGGCAAAGGGCAGCATTAGTGCGACTGAAGGAGGAAGATGGCAATAGTTGAAGGCTGGAAGTTGCCTTATTTCGGTCACTATAAGGAGGGAAGATTGCTGCATGTTTCTGTTGCTGTGCGGCTGAAGACAATGCTACGCGGCTACTACGGTCACTGGGAAAGGAGACGAGAGAGGTGGTGTGATAAAGGGCCAAGGATGAGGCAGCGAGGATTGTGATTTGTCCCAAGATGATGTCGCAATGGTTGTGGGCGACGATAGAAGGTGAATTGATGGGAGGGGATGGTAGCAATGTCATCTCCCGCTCCTCTGAGCGACTCCTTTCCCTACATCTCAATATCCATTTTCCCCCAAACGGTTGCGCGTGCTGGCTATCCTCCGCACAGCCCAGCTAGGTCCCTCACGTTTGTATGGCAAGTGTTTCTGCGTGTGCTTGTCCTGCTCTGACACCACACTGTCACGGGCTTAGCTGAATTTGCCTAAGCCGTGCGGCACCCATGCATGTCCATCCGCAAAGGTCAGCCTTCCCCGAGATCTCCTAAGGTCCCTTAGACTTACAAAAGAGAAAACGGGCCAGAAGAAGCAATTCCATCGGGATCCACAAGCAACTTCTCAAGCAAATACTTTATAAAGCCAGATACAAATTACACCCATGGACATTACAAACTCAGAGAGGTTGCACACAAAGGATAATGGTACATTACAGACCGAAGTCCCCACAAGTGCTTACAAGACACACTCGTATTTACAAGCCAAAATTGGCCACAAAGCAAACCAAACTAGGGCTACAAGCCCGCTTCTTGCTGTACAAGGTATGTACACAAACCGAAGGACACGGACAAACATGAGCATTTCATCAAACACCTTATTTACATTATTGTCCGTGACAAGATGGACAAGGAATTGATTGACAGGGATAAAATTTTATAGCTTTTGAAGGACAACCTCTCGACCACCCAAGCAAGAATGAAACAACAGGCTCACAAACACAAGAGCGAAAGAGAGTTTGATATTGGAGATTGGCTCTTCCTTCGCCTTCAACCCTATAAGTAAACTTCCATCAGGACCCAAGCATCTATGAAGGTGTCTCCTCATTTCTTCAGACCCTATAAAATTGTGGAGCGCATTGGAGCCGAGGCTTACAAATTGGATCTACTCACAGACTCCAAAATTCATCCAGTCTTCTATGTGTCATGCCTCAAATTGAAGCTTGGAGAGGAGGAACTAACCCAAAGCCAGCTACCTAATGTCTCAGCTGATGGAGAGGTTCAAGTCCAACCGGTGACCATACTGGACCATAGGATCATGATGTGTCATCGATGCCCTTCCACGGAAGTACTAGTGTAGTGGACCAATTTGCCTGCTAAGGATACTACCTGGGAGTCCTATGACGAATTGAAGCTGAAGGAGGCTCAGCTTTAAGGATAAGGCTGATTTAAAGAGAGCAGGTCTGATAGGATCATAGTAGGGTAGGGTCCTAATCTATTCAGTCATGTTGCCGATTTATACCCTGATTGGCCTACCTAGACATGATGTGATTCAGCAAGGAGTCAGTTTGAATAAGAGGGTCCAAGTCCTAGTTGGACTAGGATCCGGCTAGAGTAGGAGTAGGAGTTCCATTAGGGTTTGGACTTGAAACCCTATAAATAAGCATGTAAACTTTTCCTTTCATCAATGAAAATTTAAATTTATTTTCAGCTCTTTGTAGCCGAAACCTAGGAGGGTCGATTCCCTATAGAGATTGAGGAGGCTCAATCCCCTACAGTGATCAATGTACCTACGATAGAAACCTTTAGGTTCCAACAAGTTAATACCTGAGAATCACTGCACAGTCCATCTATGATCCTGGAAAGGAAATTAGAGTGCAACGAACTTGCTTGGCCTCTGCCTTCTAACTGTATGGTATTCACTAGCTTCATTTTTTGGCTCAATGCATTGGCCACGATGTTTGCTTTTTCGAGCTTATATTTCATTACCAAATCAAATTCAGCCAAGTGATCCTGCCACCATGCTTACTTTGGGGAGAGTTTCCTTTGAGTTTGGAAGTAACTCAATACAACATTATCCATTCTTAGCACGAACCATGCTCCGAGAAGGTTGTGTCGCCAAACTCGCAGACACTGGACTACCGTTGTCATCCCCTTCTCGTGCACTGGATATCGCAGCTCAGTCTTGTTGAGCTTGCGACTCTCGTAGACCACCGGATGACCAAGGAAAGATCTCAACTCCGGTACCTTCTTTGGTGTTCGCCATTCTACCATAACTTGCACCTTAGATTTGTCCATTCGTATGGACCCATTACCAATTCGATGCCCCAAGAATAGAATCTATATTTAAGCAAAGTAACACTTCTTCGTCTTTATGAACAAAGTATTCTCCCTAAGAACTTCAAAAATTATTCGAAGGTGCTCAACATGCTCCTCGAGCTTTTGACTACAAACGATGATATCGTCTAAGTAGACGATCACAAACTTGTCCAAATACTCTTTGAATAGTTGGTTCATTTGAGTACAAAATGTGACTGAAGCATTGGTTAAGCCAAAAGGTATCACTAAGAATTCGAACACTCCATACCTGGTCATATAGGTAGTCTTCGCTTCTTCGCCGTTGGCAATGCATACCTGCCAGTACCCCCGACCGAAGGTTGAGTTTGGAGAAGTACTTTGTCTTGCCCAATTGATCAAATAAGTCCACAATGAGCAGGATAGGATACTTGTTCTTCACCGTCACTTTGTTGAGGGCTTAATAATCAATGCATAATCAGATGTTCCTATCTTATTTCTTTTGAAAGAGGACTAGAGCTCTGAATGATGCTTTTGAGTTACGGATGAGACCACCACTTAGTAGTTCATCTAGCTACTTTCTAAGCTATGCCAACTCTGGAGGGGCCATTCAGTATAGTGGTCTTGCTGAAGGCTTTACTCCTGGTTCCAACTCAATATGATGATCCACGCTTCTGCATGATGGTAGAGTTTTTGGCAACTAAGGTGGCATCATGTCTGAGAACTCCTTCAGAATGTTTGCCACCACAACAAGTTCTTGAATGGCCTCCCTGTCAAGTGTCTCTAACTTTATAGTGGCCATGAACGTTGATTCTCCTTTTTGTACCCCTTTCTTCAATTGTAATTCTAATATTTATTATGGATCCTTCGTTCCTCCTCGAGAAACAAGAACCACACATAGGTCATCATGTACCATTAGGCATAGGGAGTTTAGGAATGACATTGGTATCAACTTTGCTACGTGTATGAACTCCATTATGAGAATCACTTGAAAGTCATCCAAAGGCACCACCATCATGTTTAAGCTCCTACTCCATATTTCAATCTTGATGGGGACCCCCTTTGCTAGTCCGGAGATCCACTTGGCCTCCGAGTTTACATCCTTCATCCAACTTGGGTTCTTCTCGAAGATCAGTCCAAGTCGTTTTGCTTCTCGATCAATAATAAAATTGTGGGTACTGCTCGTGTCCACCATCATATGGGTTGTTCGGCCATTAAGGTTAATATCCATATACATCAACTCGCTACTCCTTGCCTTCTGTGGCTTTGCCTTTGTCTTCTCTCCCACTTAACCCCACAACGCATTCAACAAATGCATTGTTCCCATTCAGGACCCTTGCGACTCCTCATCGTCGTTGCTTGATTCTAAACTACTCAAACTAAAGGCAACGACCTTGCCCTTATTCTATTTGTGGGGGTGGATTGATGTAGTTAAAGCATTGAGTGCCTATTTTTGTGGGTACTCTCTCACCATGTGTAGTCCTCCGCACAAGAAGCATCTGCTAGATTTCGAGGTCTTACCTTTTGAGCTTGATCCTTTGTGGAAATTCTTCTTCTTTTGCTTACCTCCAAACTCCTTCACTTGATAATACTTGGGTGGGCGATTTCCCCGAGTCCTCCGAAGATACAAAGTCAGTGAGCCTTTCTATGGTCGCAATTGCCCCGACCACATTAGTGACATTCCTCCGATATAGTACTGTTCAGCCCACAGCTTTAAGCCATTGAGGAAACTAAACAATTTATCCTTTCATACATGTCCTGGATGTCCAGCATTAGTGTATAAAATTACTTCACAAAATCTCAAATGGAAATACTTTGGCGGAGTTGTCTCAACTTCCTTCTTGTGACGAACTCTGTGTTCTCAGGTAGGAATTGAGTTCTCAACTCTCGCCTCAACTCTCCCTAAGTGTCCACTCAACACCAACCTTGCTGAATCTCTTCCCAATGGGTTCACCACCAAAGTTTTGCATCTCCATTCAAATACATTGTTACTATAGAAACTTTGGTTTCTTTAGAGTTAGGTCTCGTAGGTCTAAAATATTATTCCATGTCGAATAGAAACTTTTTGAGCTCCTTGGCATCTCTAGCACCCCCGTAGCAGTGCGGCTCGGGTGCTTTGAAACTTGATGGCAGCATAGTACAGGTGTTGCTCCCTCCCGCAATAAGAGTCCTTGTGAGCAACATCACATTGGATGTGAGTTCCGCTATAACTTCGTGTAGATGTTGCACGAAGTCTTTGGTGTCTTCCATCAGTAGATCGACTAGAGTCTTAACCTTGTCGATCTGAGATCTAGTTTCTTCTTACAAGCTCTCTACCCCAAGGAGCCTTCTTGGCCTCAGTACAGTTCCTCCAAATTCGATTCAAGAACATCAAGGTAGGTCTCCGCCATTGTATGTCTCTCCTTGTGGCTCCTTTTCTCGGTTGGCGCTTCATATTACGTCTCCTCCGCTCGTGGAGAATACCCAACTTCTCGCTCATCTTATTTATTGTTACGCTCCTCATGAGCAGCTGCAACAGCTTGAGAGTGAGTTTACACTTGTAGCCCACCTGCGGCTGCTTGAGGCAAAGGTTTGGCTTGCCCTATCTTGCTCAATTCATCATAATATTTTGCCATGGCAAGATTATGAAACTTCTTCGTTATTTGTTTGAATTACTTGCTGATAGGACTCCAACAGGGTTGAGTTCTAATCACTTAGAAGTAATCAATAAGAACCCTGTGAGATTGTAATAAAAATCCACCTAGTCACTTCTATCCTATAAAGAAGTGTGGCTAGGGTTTATTTTGGGGCCTTAGAGCTTAGTGGTCGTCACCCCCATTTACTGGGCTAGTCGACTAGGGTTTCCCCCTGCGTAGGTCAGCTACAAAGTCAACCTAGCTGCCACCTGTTCAGAAGGGGCAAAAGGATAATTTTAGTTAGGCAAGCACCCCATGGGCTAGGGTTTGCAACCCTATATAATGATGTAGCCCTCTCCCCCCCCCCCCCCCCCTCTCTTTTATCAAGCAATTATCAATTTTATTTCAACCTTGTGCCGAATCTAGGAGGGAGGAACCCCTATAGCATTCCAATGGTTCATCCCCCTCAAGGGTTAAAATCCATAGAGCTCCTTCTGGGGTTCTATCATCTGGTATCAGAGCCACGTTCCTGCTACCCTATAGTCATCTCAGTCGCCTCTACCTTCCCAAGAAATTCCCACAATTGCTTTTGATGTCGCCTCCACCGTCACCCACCAAGTCGCAGATCCATCAATCTGCTGATGTCCCTTGCGTCAACAACATAAATCTGGTAAAAACTCCAAAGCCCACGCCTTTGCTACTATTATTCCTTTATGTTATACATGGGTGAAGATTTTTGAAAAGTTTTCTTGCTGCAAAATTTTATCATCGCAAACGTTATCATCATTGTGAAGGTGAAACAATGCAGAAGTTTTCAACCGATTATTGCCTCTTGAAACTGAACTTTTATTTATCCTTTTTGGCCAAAATTTTTATACAATCCCAAGGATCAACTTGGCTTTCATCTGGGATTGATTTCTCAAAAAAATTCCTTCTGGAACTGGTTTCTTGTTCAATCTTTCACCAGCACGTAGTTCTAGAATTTTTATGATGAAGGATCTAACTTTCATCTTTTGCCCTATTTCCCTACTGTTATGCTGCCAAAATTTCGCCAAACTTTCTATTGGTACTCCCAACATCAAAATCAATGGCTTCTGTATAATTTCCTTGAACTTTCCTCTAAAAATTATGTCGAGAAGTCATCGTTTCTCTGACGTAAAATCTATGCGGCAGGATTGCACATTGTAGCACTTTTTTCGTCGAATTCTATCAAATTTGAGTGTTATTTTTTGTGTGATTTTGGACTCTCTTTTCCTCATCACCAAACCCTACCATCCTCACCAAAAACCCTTCAAAACCCTACCCTAAACCGAAACCAAACAGCCACCCAAATCAGCCCTAAACCGCAGCCTACTCCCATCCAAACCAATTCACCTTCCAACCGGCCACCCCCTTCTCCAAAATTCCTATGGCACTAACCCGACAATAAAAGAGAGATTTCAATATTACAGATCTAGAGGCATATACCATGGCATCAGAGGAGGCCATCAACTCCAAGTTTGAAGCCTTTGAAAGCCGCATGGAGGAGAAGATACGATCAATATTCGTCGAATTCAGCATGGGCCGACCATCAAGTCCGAGGAAGTCACACCATGGAGAGACTTCAGATCAATGAGATGATCCTTAAGAGCATGGACACATCACCTCTGATCCCAATAATCCATGCATGAAGGTTGACTTCCCAAGATGGGAAGGAGACCCGATCGGACGGATGTCGCGCGTGGAGCGCTATTTTCGGTTCTACCAAACCGCCGACGCTACACAAGTGGAGATTGCTACCATACACCTCGAGAGAGATGCTACTCAGTGGTCTAATTGGTTTGAACACACCCATGGAGGACTCTCTTGGCAGTGATTCAAGGAAGGACTACTAAACCGCTTTGGACCAACCGATTTCGACAACATCGACGGACAATTGGTAAAGATTCATCAAACCTCTACAATACAAGAATACCAAATAAGGTCTGAGCGGTTATCTAACCAAACTGAGAATTGATCTGAGAAACAAATTTTAGGTACTTTTATTGAGGGCCTAAAGCCGAAGATCCGAGGAGAAGTAAAGGCGCGACAATCGTACACACTTATGGCAGTGATTTCCTTCGCGCGTATCCAGGAAGAATGATTAAACCACGAGGTACGAAAGACAAGGGTCGCTCCCCGACCAACCATGCCGAGGCATACTACCCCCACTACTACCATCCAAGCCCCCGCACCAAAAAAGTTGACAAGAGATGAGCTTCATGAACGATCGACCAAGGGGTTGTTTTGGCATTGCGACAAACCATGGAGCCGCGAACATCACTGCAAAAAGGGCCAGCTCTTCGTGATTGAATCAGTGGAGGATGAGGATAATGAAACATCTAAAGAAGCCTTTGAACCTGAAGAAGAAGCCATGGAGGAAGAGTCCCAACCGGTCGACTATGCAGTGCACACATTGGCCGGCTACTCTAACCCGTAGACGATGAAAATTGGAGGACTTCTAAAATAGCAACCCATCACCATTCTTATCAACACAGGTAGCACAAATAACTTCCTCAATATTAAGGTTGCTTCACATTTGGTGCTTCAAATTGAAAGTTACAACAAGTTCAATGTAAAAGTCACCGACGACCAAATCTTTAATTGCGACCAATAGTGCCCGCGGGTGAAACTACTCCTCCAAGACCAAGAAGTGGTAGCTGATTTCTTCCTCATACCCATTGATGATTATGAAGCCATACTTGGGATCAAATGGCTCACAACACTAGGTGATATCTCTTGGAATTTTTTTAAATTAATCATGAAATTTTATTGCAAAAGGAGACAGGTCACGTTATGAGGTAAGCGCGAGAGCCAAATTTTCACCATTTCATCGCAACGAATGGAGAAAGTTTTGCATAAAGTACATGGTGGATTTTTTATGCATATCCAGCAGCCATCTAAGGGGGAGAATATACAAAATTCAAATCTTAAGCTTGCCCTCTTGCTAGATGAATTCGCGGATATTTTCACGGAGACGCGCAAGCTGCCCCCTAACCGACTGCATGACCACTGTATTCCTATTCTGCCGAGCAAATTTGTATCCATACCACTACCCTCACTTGCAGAAGGAGGAGATCGATAACATCGCTAAAGAGATGCTTGACACTGGGGTGATTCGACAGAGTTGCAGCCCTTATGCTTCACCGATGTTGCTATTGCGTAAGAAATACGGTACATGGAGAATGTGCATTGATTATAGGGTCTTGAATGCTATTACCGTCAAGGATAAATATCCTATACCAGTCGTAGATGAGCTCTTGGATGAATTAAAAGGAGCCCGAGTCTTCACTAAATTGGATCTCCATTCCGGTTATCATCAGATTCGGGTATGCACTAAAGATGTTCCGAAAACTTTATTCTACATGCATAACGGCCACTATGAGTTTCTGGTAATACCTTTCGGAGTTACGAATGCTCCTTCTACTTTCCCAAGCCTGATGAATGACATCTTCTGGATTTTCTATGTATGTTTGTATTGGTGTTCTTTGATGATATTCTCTTTTATAGCCCTGCGCTTGATATACATTTTCAGTACTTACAAACTGTTCTAACGATTCTTCGGGAGAATATTCTTTATATTAAACAGTCAAAGTGCAACTTCTTATAGTATAAAGTGGAGTATCTTGGGCACATTATATCAGAGGATGGAGTAGTGGTAGACCCGACGAAGATCGAGGCAATGCAAGGATGGCCGAAACCTACAAACCTAAAATTGTTGTGCGGCTTCCTTGGACTCACGGGCTACTACCGTAAATTTGTGACAAATTATAGAAAGATTAGTGCCCCGCTCACATCCCTACTAAAGAAAGACTTCTTCTTGTGGTCGGAACAAGCTTCTACAGCCTTCAAACGATTCAAGGCCGCCATGATGATGACGCCGGTCCTAGCACTTTTGCCATTGAGGTCGACGCATCAGGAGTTGGAATTGGGTCTATTCTTATGCAAGATGGTCGACTCCTAATTTACACGAAGGCTTCCCCCACACTCCACACGAGGTTTTTACAGGAGATACTAATTACTACCAAATTTAAAATATGGTTGGATACAGGTCCATGGCACAAAAGAGGAGTAAAACTAGAAGAATTACAATTCATGCTCACGCCAGATTGGGCTCTCATCATCTTGAACCATTCTAGAGGGCAGTCACCATTCTAGAAGAAAGATTGGCTATCACTAAAGACTAACCATATGGCAGCACATGCAAAGAAGAAATGACCTCCCGACAAACTTCGGAATGGACGAAATATTAAAGATCGAGTTTTTCTACACCTCTAGCCCGATCAACAAGAAACTCGAGCCTTAATGCAGTGGTCTCCCTATTTTTTTGGGCCTTATAAAATTGGGGATCACATTAGGGCCCTAACCTGGATATCAGATTCGTGTACCAGATCAAGATTACAGTTGATCCGCTAGGTATCCCACTATAAATGAAAATTTAAAGAAAATGACTCAGCCCAAATCCTTCTAACTAACACCCCAGCTAATGAGGAGGCCAAAGTTCAGTTGATGATAGCATGAGAATCATATAAGGAGCTCATGGAACCCCAGCCTTGAGGATAAGGCTGATTTGAAGAGGGCGGGTTTGATAGGACTCTAGCAGGGTTGAGTCATAATCACTTAGAAGTAATCAATAAGAACCATGTGAGATTATTATAAAACCCCACCTGGTTACTTCTATCCTATAAAGAAGTGTGGCTAGGGTTTATTTTGGGACCTTAGGGCTTAGTGGCCACCGCCCCCTTTACTAGGCTAGTCGGCTAGGGTTTCCCCATGCGTAGCTCGGCTACAGAGCCAACCTAGCCGTCACATGTTCCCCCGAAGGCAGGTAGTATATAGAAGGGACAAAAGGGTAATTTTAGTTAGGCAAGCACCCCATGGGCTAGGGTTTATAACCCTATATAATGATGTAGTCGCCCCCTCTCTTTTATCAAGCAATTATCAATTTTATTTCAGCCTTGTGCCGAATCTAGGAGGGAGGAACCCCTACAACGTTCCAAGGGTTGATCCCCCTCAAAGGTCAAAATCTATAGAGCTCCTTCTAGGGTTCTATCACTTGCCCGCTCTAATACCATAATGTCACGAACTTAGCTGAATTTTCCTTAGTCGTGCGGCACCCTTGCAGCAAAATTTTAGACTTAGTTGGAGTTGCCTAAGTCGTGAAGCTGCTATGACCCCAACTAAGTCGGGTCTTAGTCGATTGAGTCGAGTCCTTAGATTGGGCCTTATTGGTCAACCTAGACCTAACATTATGTCAGTTACGAGAAGATTTGAGTATATTGTAATAAATAAGCTCAAATCCTAGTAGGGTTATGATTTGGCTAAACTAGAGTCTGATTAGGAGTCCGAGTTGGATACATGTCAAAGTCAATTGAGTCATGAATGCAATAAACCATAATCTAACTATCACCTCCTAATAAAGAAGTGGTTGGCTAGGGTTAGGGAGGAGTCCTTATGAGATGGGAGTCTCCTAACCACCTCCTCCTCTTAAGAGAGGCCGACTAGGGCAAGAGGGAGAGAGTCCCACTTAGCTTGGACTCTCTCTAGGGTGGAATAAGAATAAAATTAGGAGTTGGAGACCCCTATAGCCACCAGCCATATCATGGTTAGGAGTTGGCTAGGGGTTAGGAGTTGAGGGGAAGAAGAGTCTTGGTTTAGTAGGAGTCTTGGTTTACTTAAAGTAGAAGTTGATTAGAAGTTAGAGTTTGTTAGAGTAGGAGTCCTATTAAGAGTTAGGGTTTAGAAGCCCTATAAATAGCTTGTATTCTCCCCTCTTTTCATCATCCATAGATCAATATTATTTTCAGCCATTAAGTAGAAATCCTAGGAGGGAGGAACCCCTATAGAGTCCAAGGATGCTGATCCCCTATGGAGATCACCCCAAACTTAGAATCCGTAAGGGTTCTAGCACTTGGTATCAGAGTAGCGTTCTTGGCATCTCGCTGCCCTTCCATAGCCACCCATCACCCTTCCACAGTCGCCCAAGCAATCCCACATTTGCTTAGATCATCATCGAATTTCGCTATCATCTCCACAACCGAAGATCATCTTTTGATCTCCCCACGAATTGCAATAGGTTCTGGTTTCCTACCTTACTACTGCTGCAATTTAGTTATCCTTCATCCAAAAAACCAAAATAGTTGTTTCTATCTCACTGTATAAACCCTTCGTCGTAAAGTTTTCATCTTTACGATGAAAGTTGCGCTGCAGAATTCAGCCACATATGACTACATGTTTTGATCTTGCTGCTGTGATTTTTTTGTCCAATCTTCTACAATTTTTTTACAATGGCTTTGGAACTCTTTAATAGCATATTTCCTTTTGGTTTTGTCAAAAAATTATTGATATAAACTGCTGATCTTTTATGTCCAAACTACTGCCTTTTAGACATAAAAATCTACCACAGCACTTTTCCGTAATCTTTGATCTTACCGAATCTTTTGCTATCGTAATCTTCCATGAAATTTTTGCGACATTACTTTTCTCTAACCAGTAGATTCATGTTGAGTTTTACTCAAATCCTTATTTCGAACCACTAGAAAAAATTCTATCTATGCTACTGAAATTTTTTCGATGAAAAATTATGCTATTATACCTTTATCATTCTTCTTCTCCCAAATCCCCAAAACCCTACCAATCTTGCTGCGACCAACCACATTATCTTTAGGACACCCCTCTAGCCTTAAGATACTACCATCCTAACCTATTTCTATAACCCTAACAGCACATAAAATCGTAGCCCAAAACAGCGACCTATCGTAGCCACAACCCTCCACTACCGATCTTATCTTTCATGGCCACCAATCCCTACCAAACCGATTGCTACCATCAACAGCAACCCTAAGCCACCCCTCTAACCCTAAACCTCTATCACTAAACCTCAATTACAGCCTCTACAATAGCCCCAAATAGTAGCATCAACAACACCTTCTTTGATAAAAAAATTTGCTGCACTACCTTCGGTACTACTTGCTGCATCCACACCCAATCCCTACCAAATTCGTTGCGATCATCAACAACAACCCTAAACCATTCCTCTAACCTTAAACCTCAGCCATCATACCCCCTAAATGACCTCTACAGCAACCCTAAATCATAGCCCCAACAATAACACGTCAGCCCCAAATCGCAACCATCTACCCATGATCTACCATCCCTTTCGGCCACCAATCCACCCAACCATTTCATACCATAGACCCAATAGTAGGAGAAGGATCTTAGCATCT
Source organism: Ensete ventricosum (assembly GCA_029747655.1). Lineage (NCBI taxonomy): Eukaryota > Viridiplantae > Streptophyta > Magnoliopsida > Zingiberales > Musaceae > Ensete > Ensete ventricosum. The sequence continues at coordinate 30,016,781 of JAQQAF010000003.1, read as the reverse complement.
CAGATTTGGAGTCATACATAATAGCATCTCAAGATTCAATCGATGCCAAATTGGAGGCATTTGAATCATAGCTTAAATCACGCTTGGAGGATAAATTGCATTCTTTATTCACCGAATTCAAATTGGGCTGATCTCCGAGCCCAACAAAATTCCAGCAAGAAGAAAGTTCAGAGAGGCCTTCACGGAAGGAGGGACAGCCCCCGGACATGATACAGCCACGCATGAGGGTGGATTTCCCTCAATGGGAAGAATGAGCCCGACAGGATGGATTTCGCGCGCCGAATGCTACTTCCACTATTACCGAATATCAGAGGATTCTAGGGTAGACATTGCTATCAACCACCTCGAAGGACATACAATTCGGTGGTACAATTGGCTTGAATACACCCATGAAGTCCCGACGTGGATACAATTCAAAGGTGCGCTACTGAACCGCTTTGGACCGACCAAGTACGAAAATATCGACAAACAACTTTTGAAGATCCGACAAACCTCCACGATCCATGAATACTAGACCAAGTTTGAGAAATTATCTTACCTCGCTTGTGATTGGTTTGACAAATAATTATTAGGGACATTCATCGAAAGACTCAAGCCAAAAATTAAAGAAGAGATTAAAGTGCGACAGCCCTGCACTGTGATGGCCACAACATATAAACCTCTAGCACCCCCTACTCCCAGTCATCCTTCATTGCCAAAGAAATTGACGAGAGAAGATACTTCGTGATAGATCGACGAAAGACCTTTGTTGGCATTGCGACGAACCGTGGAGCCATGACCATTGCTGCAAAAAGGGATGCCTTCTTCTAATTGAACCCATTGAAGATTTAGAGGAGGAAGTCACGGAGGAAGAATAGCAGCCAACCGATTGTACGATGCATGCTCTTGCTGGCTACGTGAACCCGCAGACGATGAAAGTGGGAGGACTACTTAAACATCAAGCCATCACCATTCTCATCGACATCAGGAGCACTAATAACTTCATAAACAATAAGGTTGCTATTCGGATGGCCTTACATATCGAGGATTGCAACAGGTTTGATGTTAAGGTTGCTGACGAACGAATTTTAAAGTGTGACCGCAGGTGCCCACGAGTAAAGTTGTTGCTGCATGACCAACAGATAATTACAGAATTCTTCTTCCTCCCACTCAATGATTATAAGGTCGTGCTCGACATTGAATTGCTGACTACGTTAGATGATGTTTCCTAGAATTTTTCCAAATTTATCATGAAATTTTTTAGCCATGGGAAACAGGTGATCCTACGCTGGAAATGCAGGAGTAACGTGATGACGGTTTCAGCGCAGCGAATAGAGAAAGTTTTACACAAAGTGAATAGCAGCTTCATAATACATCTCCAACAACAACATATGAGAGATCCAATGAAAATTGAAGACCCAAACCTTCTCCAATTGCTTGTTGAATTTTCGGATGTCTTCGCCGAACCGCATAACCTACTTCCTACCTGACGGCATGATCATCAAATTTTGATTCTTTTAAGCGAACCACCAACAAACACTCAGCCATATCATTATCCTCACCTTGAGAAAGATGAATTAAATAGGATTATAAAAGTAATGCTTGAAACAGCGGTCATTCGGCTAAGTTGCAGCCCCTACTCTTCACTGGTGCTAGTTTTACCTGACTTCGACAAAGTATTTACGATTGACGCATCGGGAGCTAGAATTTGTGTTATACACATGCAATATGGTCGCCCCTAGCCGACATCAGCAAAGCCGTCTCCCCATATCACATGAAGCTATCAATCTACGATGAGAAAATGTTGACTAATACTGAATTTGTGGCTTGGCATAATACAGGTCAGTGGCACAAAGAGAAGATGAAAATAAGTCTTGAAAAATTGTAGATTCTACTCCCTCCAAACTCAAATCGGGCTCACATTACCATGGACTCTACTTGAGGGCAACCACCATCTTAGAGGAAAGTCTGGCTACCAATAAAGAACAACCACACACCAGCCTGCGAAAGAAATAAACAACCGCGCGACAAACACCAATTTGCTATTGAAGATCGAGTCTTCTTTTGTCTTCAGCCCTACCAATAGGAATCAATGAAGACTCGAGCCTCACGAAAGTGGTCTCCCAATTTCTTTGGACCCTACAAAATTGGAGATCACATTGGAGTAATAACTTGTGGATTGGATCTGCATACTAATTTAAAATTGCAACTGATCCTCCAGGAATCTCACCGTAAATGGAAGTTTAGAGAGGATGATTCAACCCAAATCTATCCACCCAACACCCAAGTTGATGAGGAGGCCCAGGTTCAGCTGATGATTGCATGGGATCGTAGGATCACGACGCATCACCATCCAAGCTCTACTACTAATGCTGGACTGTAGGAGCATGATGCGCCATCTACAGGGGCCACGAGGAAGCCTCATAAGGAGTTATAGATCAAGACCCAAAGTCATAGAGTCTCAGCCTTGAGGACAAGGCCTATTTAAAAAGGGCGGGTCTGTTAGGACCTCAACTGAGTCAGTTCCTAGATGATATAGTCGAGTCCTTAGATCGAGCCTTGTTGGCCAACCTAGACCCAACATTAGATTAGTTAGGAGAAGATTTAAGTCTATTATAATAAATCAGCCCAAATCCTAGTAGGGTTAGGATTCGACTAAACTAGAGTCAGATTAGGAGTCTGAGTTGGATACAGTTCAGAGTCAATTAAGTCATGAACGTAATAAACCCTAATCTAGTCGCCACCCCCTAGTAAAGAAATGATTAGCTAGGGTTAGGGAGGAGTCCTTATAGGATGGGAGTCTCCTAGAAACCTCCTCCTCTAAAGAGGTACCGGCTATGGCAAGAGGGAGAGAGTCCCACTTAGCTTGGACTCTCTCTAGGGTGGAATAAGAATAAAATTAAGAGTTGGAGACCCCTATAGCCACTAGCCATATCAGGGTTAGGAGTTGGCTAAGGGTTAGGAGTTGAGGGGAAGAAGAGTCTTAGTTTAGTAGGTGTCTTGGTTTACTTATAGTAGATGTTGATTTGAAGTTAGAGTTTGCTGGAGTAGGAGTCCTATTATGAGTTAGGGTTTAGAAGCCCTATAAATAGCTTGTATTCTCCTCTCTTTTCATTATCAATAGATCAATATTAATTTCAGCCATTGAGCAGAAATCTTAGGAGGGAGGAACCCCTATAGAGTTTCAAGGAGGTTAATCCCCTATAAAGATCACTCCAAGCTTAGAATCCGTAAGGGTTCTAGCAAAAGCATCTTTGCACCAATATCTCAAACTTAGCTGAGATTGCCTGAGTTAAGAAATGCCCATGTTTTATTCATCCACAATGGTTTAACCTGCATGCAACCTCGAGCTTGTCCCAAAGGACCTACAAAAGAGAAGGTTGATTAGATTGAAAGCGAGCGATGGACAAGTCCTGACGTCTCGTGAAGAGGATGCTTTCGAAGAAATTCAGCAAACACCTTGAGTGCATTAGAAAAGGGAGAAGGAGCAAAACAAGACTTTAGAAGATTGAACAAACAGTCACAAGTCCACAAACAACGGTTCACCGGGTGCTAGGCATAAAGACAAGCTCAATTTATGATGAGTGCCAACACCCAACATATACCCGAAGCCCCATCCAGCCCTATACCATCCGAGGGGTTTCTAGGTGCTGAGATGGCTAACATTTTTCTTTGCTTCACGGTATGTAGAAATCAGGCTATAGCACGTGAAAACGTAGCTTTTTTAGGCAGTTTTGGCTCGACCTAGTGAGCGATCGTACTGCAACATTGCAAACTATTTTCGCTCATATTTCTTAAGCAATATCCCATAAAACTAAAGCAAAATAAGCTACCATACATTTGTATAAGTAAGCAAAAGTGATGGTTCATTGAGAGAAGATATTACGGGTGCATGATAACCGTTTATGACATAAGCTCCCTTCATGTAAGCTTATCACTTGTCATCTTTGTGTTAGCAAAAATTAAACTATTATGAAAGAAAATTAAGAAGAAAACTTACCCAAAAAATGAGAAAACTAGTTGCATTACTAATGTAGAGAAGGGAAGATGAATTGAAATGGAAGGAGTTTTACTTTAATTTGAGGTTTTGGAACAATTCCTCATACTTCGGAATCAATTTTTCTAAGGCAAGTGTTCTAATCTTGTTTTTACTACAACTCCAATCTCTGCTTTTGTCTTAATATGAGAAAATTTGAATAGTTCTATCCTTGCAATTGATATCTCTTTTGTTTAAATGTAAAGATGTCAATATTAGAAATTTTCGAGACGGTAACCTTTCTACATTGTTTTAGCTATAACTCTTTGCATCGATCTCCCATTTGGACAGAACTTATTTGATCTAAATATAGACTCATAAATTTTTTTTTTTTGGTAGTTTACTTGAAGGATTTAGAGTAATTTTTTCTTCCCAAACATCTAACTAAATCGACCCTATAAATTCAGTAAAACAGAGACCAAAATTTTTGACCTTTTGTTACTAAATTGCTTATAACTCTTTATTGAAAACTCTAATTTATGTAAAACTTATTTTATGAGAAATTAGACTCATATATCTTCCATTTAATGCCTGATTTGAAAAATTTTCACTAGATTTGTTGGCTAAAATATTTATTTTAATTGATCCTTCCAATTCTACAAAACAGGGATAATAATTTTTTACCATTCTATTCTAAATTATTTGTAACTCCCTATTAGAAACACAAAACTTTATAAATCTAGATTCATCTAAAGTTAGACTAATATAACTTTCCAATAATACTTTTCTTTAGTAATTTGGAGCATAATTGGTTATCCAAAAAATTCATGCAATGTGCATCTCAAATTATGCTAAAATCAAGCTTTTGTCTATTTTATCTTATCTTATTTCATCCCTTTGGAAATTAATTTCAGTGAAAATCTTTTCTTTAATTGAGCCTTATATTATTATTTTGAATTCTTATATGCTCTTCTCCTTAAGGTATTTACATACCTAAATCTATTATGAAAAGTTTATGTTGCATTACATTGTTTAATATTGGCACATGTATGTTTTATAGTTCCGCATGAGCTTTCGATATATATCAATTTTGTTGCTCAAAATATCCTTTTTGTACTCTAGTGTTTGTGGGAGTTATGCTTAGTGCACGTGATGCTTTGCTGACCTCCTGAGACGTGGGTGGATAGAGCTCCCAGGCATGGGAGACTTATATTTGGTGGTTATTTAGAAATTGATAAACCATATTATGCTTGTGATTCCACTTCACCCTATATGTTTTTTATGAGTTTATATGTGCGCTTTGGATAAGAATAAAATGAATACGATGTCAAATATGATATTTGAGCTTCTACTTCTTATTTGTTCTTTAATAAGTTCGAAAATGATTCATACACCATTTATAGGCTCCAAGTTGTTTCATATGACATTGATATGTTCCGAGATATTTTACGCTAATGATATGTTCAAATTACTCTACCTCTATTATTATGATCAAAGTATGTTTTGAATGAAATGCTTTGTGATTCTGTATATAATGAGATACTCACTATGACTTCTTATACCCTTACCTTACAAATTTGATATCAAGTTTATTTAAAACTAACCTCCCTTGCCTTAGATATGTTAAGTCACTTGCTAAGCTTTGTAGCTCACTCCATTGCTAAATAAAATTTTCATGTTAGCTTGTAACTCACTGAAACTTTGAATTAGGTTGAGGCAGTGGAGAGCTATTCAGATTTTTGGCAAGTCTTGTACGTTGATATGTTATGGAAGTTGTATAAATACACCTTGCATCTAATGAAATGTTATCAATAAATTTTAAAGTGATGTGTCTTGTAAATATTTAAAGGGCCTCTCATGTTTAGGATTTTGAAATGTTAAGTTTAATTTGTATAATGATATGAACTTATGATAAATATTGGTTTTGTAATTATATAAATTCCCACACTTATAGATTTATGATATGGTTATTGTTTAGTTTAGTTGGCTTTGGATTTTATTAATCATTGAGAGATTTGGTGTATGATTATAAATTGTACAGGTTTTACGGATGGATGTGAATGATATGTGAATATTTTTTTTAGTGACTTTAAATGTTAGTTTGGATCCTAAATTTGATTATATTCGTTGATGAATTATAATATATTCTTAGTTTAAGATAGGTTCATATCTCTTGATTGTGATAATTTGGGGGGTGTAACATACCGCTCGGTGCCGGCAGTGGTATCGATAGTATCCCGAAAAATCAAGGATTTAAAATTTTGCTTTAATTTTGAAGTTATTGGGAGTATATAAATACCTCACATATTCTTGTTTGATAAAGAATAAATAGGTATGAAAAAAGGATAAAAAAGAAAGAATTCTCAATGTTTTAGTGTTGTAAAGTCTTGAAAGTGTTTGAGTCTCTTCCTCCTTAAGTTTAGTAATTCTAAAGAGGTGTGAGGTCTTGTGTGAAAGAGTTTGTAAAGGTTTTCTCTCGAGCCTAGTAAAAGGAGAAGGGTTATAGCAAGGGTGGTTGATCTTCGCCCACTGGAAAGATCGGTAGTGAAAGTCGATGGCCTCAAAATAAGAGGAATCGAGAGTAGGTATAGGTTGGGACGACTGAACCACTATAAATTAGTTTATATTTTCTTTCTTGCTTTTCTTTGTTATTGCTAACTGATTTACTTTACTCACTACTTCTATTCACACTTTCAAGTTAAATATATTTCTGACTCATATTCTCATTTGAACTTTTTTCAAATTTAATATTTTTACAATAATATTAATTCACGCTCCCCCCCCCCCCAGTGTCATTACGATCCTAACAGTTGGTATTAGAGTCAAGTTCTCTCAGTTAGATTAAAACGCAAGTGAGTTTTAATTATTTTTCTGACAATCGTGAGGGTTACTCTATCACTCGTCCTCCTATGCTCAATGGGGCGGACTACACTAATTAGAAAACACGAATGAGAATTTTTTTTATTTCTATGAATTTTGATTTGTGAAACATCGATGAAAGTGATTTTCAAAAATATTTTAATGAATGAAATAATTTTGAAAAAAAAATGTATTCCTTAAATGCTAAAACTATAAACGCTTTATTTTATGCTTTGGATAAAAATGAGTTTAATCATGTTTCCACTTGTGACACTACACATGACATATAGCACACACTTAAAGTTACTCATGAAGGAACGAGTAGAGTAAAAGAATAAAAAATTAATGTTACATAGTTATTAAATATATAAAATGAAGCCAAACGAAACCATTGGTGACATATACACTCGTTTTATGGATGTTATCAATGGTTTGATTTTACCTAGAGAGATCGTATATTCCTGTATTCCAAATCCGAATGGAGATGATGAAGAAAGTCAAGTGTCTTCCTCTCTAGTAGTATCCACATGATGGATCTCTACAGCTAAACTCCTTAAATATGATCTCACAAGTATTGCGCAGAGGGAGGGAGAAGAATAAGAGGGGGAGGCCAAAGCTGCAGCCCATTAACTATGAGTCTCCTCTCCTATTTATAGAGAGCCACCAAAAAACCCTATGACTCCTACCTTAGTGGGTATTGGATCTTCATCCAATTACCCACTAACCTTGCATTATTGGATCTCTATCTAATAATCTTCTTAGGCCTCTAATTGGGCCTCAACCAAGGAGCCCATCAGCATAGGGTCTCATCTAATGAGAATAGGGGCTAATTGGATCTTCATCCAATCCTCTATTCGCTAAAGCATCCACCATATGTGTGTAACCCTTTAGGCCTGATACCGAGCTGGCCATGAGTCACTCCCATCAGAATTCCTTATGATATAGTGAATTATTATCTCCATAATAATTCACTCGACTCATCGACTATGGACATACTAGGCCACTACGCCATAGTCCCTATGGTACAGGGGGGATCGAATCCATCAGACCTATCTGTCCACAGTTACAGTGTATCTATAATATCTCATCCAACTAATATCCTAAAGATTGTATATTGGACATGGTACTGTCAGGTCACATACGGAATCCGTCATATTCTCGCTCTAATCGGATTCTCCCGGAGAACTCCTCTCTCAATCCAAATGACCCTAGCTATGGATTCTCTAATTGCTTGCTGAATTTTCGGATGTCTTCGCTGAACCGCATAACATACCTCCTACCCAACGGCATGATCATCGAATTTTGATTCTTTCGGGTGAACCACCAGCAAACACTCAGCCATATCATTATCCTCACCTCAAGAAAGATGAATTAAAGAGGATTGTAAAAGTGATGCTTGAAACAGGGGTCATTCGGCCAAGTTCTAGCCCCTACTCTTCGCTGGTGCTAGCTTTACCCGACTTCGATAAAGTATTTATTATTGACGTATCGAGAGCTAGATTTTGTGTTATCCATATGCAATATGGTCGACCCCTAGCCTACATCAGCAAAGCCCTTTCTCCATATCACCTGAACCTATCAATCTACGATGAGAAAATGCTGACTAATGCTGAATTTGTGGCTTGGCATAATACAAGTTAGCGGCACAAAGAGGAGATGAAAATAAGTGCTAAAAAATTGTAGCTTCTCTCTCTCCAAACTCAGATCAGGCTCATATTACCATGGACTCTACTAGAGGGCAACCACCATCTTATAAGAAAGTCTGGCAACCAATAAAGAATAACCACATGCTAGCCCGTGCAAGAAAGAAACAAGCGCCCGACAAATGTCGGTTTGCTATTGAAGATCGAGTCTTCCTTTGTCTTCAACCCTACCAACAGGAATCAGTGAAGATTCTAGCCTCACAAAAGTGGTCTCCCAATTTCTTTGAACCCTACAAAATTATAGATCACATTGGAGAAGTAACTTGTGGATCAGATCTGCACACTAATTCAAAATTGCAACTGATCCTCGAAGAATCTCATCGTAAATGAAAGTTTAGAGAGGATGACTCAGCCCAAATCTATCCACCCAACACCTTAGTTGATGATGAGGTCCAAGTTCAACTGATGATTGTATGGGATCACAGAATCACGACACATCACCATCCAGACACTACTACTAATGTTAGACTATAGGAGCATGGTGCGCCATTTACAGGGGCCATGAGGAAGCCTCATGTGGAGCTGTAAATCAAGACCCAGAGTCATGGAGTCTCAGCCTTGAGGACAAGGCTTATTTGAGGAGGGCGGGTCTGTTAAGAACTCAACTAAGTTGGGTCCTAGATAATATAGTCGAGTCCTTAGATTGGGCCTTATTGGCCAACCTAGACCCAACATTAGATCGGTTAGGAGAAGATTTGAGTCTATTATAATAAATCAGTCCAAATCCTAGTAGGGTTAGGATTCTGCTAAACTAAAGTCATATTAGGAGTCCGAGTTAGATACAGTTCAGAGTCAATTAAGTCATAAATATAATAAACCCTAATCTAGTCACCACCCCCTAGTAAAGAAGTGGTTGGCTTGGGTTAGAGAGGAGTTCTTATGGGATGGGAGTCTCCTAGCCACCTCCTCCTCTAAAGAGAGACCGGCTACGCAAGAGGGAGAGAGTCCCACTTAGCTTGGACTCTATCTAAGGTAGAATAAAAATGAAATTAAGAGTTGGAGACCCCTATAACCACCAGCCACATCATGGTTAGGAGTTGGCTAGGGGTTAGGAGTTGAGGGGAATAAGAGTCTTGGATTAGTAGGAGTCTTGGTTTACTTATAGTAGATGTTAATTAGAAGTTGGAGTTTGTTAGAGTATGAGTCATATTAGGAGTTAGGGTTTAGAAGTCCTATAAATAGCTTGTATTCTCTCCTCTTTTCATCACCAATAGATCAATATTATTTTCAGCTATTGAGTAGAAATCCTAGGAGGGCGGAACCCCTATAAAATCCAAGGAGGTCGATTCCCTATAGAGATCACCCCAAGCTTAGAATCCGTAAGGGTTCTAGCACTTTGTATTATAGTAGCGTTCATCAAAGTCGATAGTGTCTACACCATATGAGATATGGAAAGGAAAGAAGTCCGATCTTAAGGTGATTAAGATTTGGGGTTATCCTGCGCATGTTAGAAGACATAACCCTGACAAGTTGGAATCAAGGACAAAATGGTACAAATTTGTGGAATACCCCAAAGAAACTTGTGGGTATTATTTCTATTATCCAGATGACCGAAAGGTCTTTGTTGCCAAGAGAGCTATGTTCCTTGAGAAGGAATACATTCTTGGTGGAAATAGCGGGAGTGAGATAGAGTTGAGTGAGGTTGGAGAACTTAGCTCAAGCACCATTCTAGAGTCTGAGTCTGTTCAGGTACCTAGCACACAAGTTCCAACTTTGCGTAGGTCTAGTAGAGTATCTCACCCTCCTAAAAGATATGTGGGACATATCAATGGAGAGGAATCTCAGGATGTTGATCCTCAGACATACGAGGAGGCTATTATGAGTATAGACTCTGAGAAGTAGCGAGAAGCCATGAATTCTGAGATGGATTTCATATACTCTAATAAGGTTTGGAACCTTGTGGATACACCTGAGGGTATCATACCCATTAGCTATAAGTGGATCTTCAAGAAGAAGATTGGAGTAGATGGAAAGGTGAAGACCTATAAGGCAAGGCTAGTAGCTAAAAGTTATCGTCAAAGACAAGTTGTTGACTATGACGAAACCTTTTCACCTGTAGCATGCTTAAATTCATTAGAATTTTTTTAGCCATTGCAGCATATTATGACTATGAGATCTGGTAGATGGATGTGAAATTGGAATTCCTCAATGGCATCCTCGAGGAGGAGGTGTATATGATATAACCAGAGGGATTAGTATCTAAAGAGAGTCCAGATAAAGTGTGCAGGTTGCTCAGATCCATTTATGGATTGAAGAAAGCTTTCCGAAGTTGGAACATAAGATTTGATAAGGCGATCAGATCTTATGACTTCGTCAAGAACGAAGATGAGCCTTGTGTGTACAGGAAGGTAAGTGGGAGCACTATCACCTTCTTAGTGCTATATGTGGATGACATCCTAATCATTAGGAATGATGTAGGAATGCTCTCTACAGTAAAGGCTTGACTATCTAGAAACTTCTCCATGAAGGACTTAGGAGAAGCATCCTATATTTTGGGGATTCGGATCTATAGAGATAGATCTAAGAGGATGCTTGGCTTATCCTAGTCCAGGTATGTAGACTTCATTATCAAAAGGTTTGGCATAGAGAATTCCAAAAGAGGTCTCATACCGATGAGACTTGGAATATCACTTTTAGGAGTATATCCCCAAAGACTCCAAGAAATGGTAGACATGGATAGAATACCCTATGCCTCAGTAATAGGGTCTATCATGTATGCTATGCTATGTACCAGGCCTAATATAATGCATGCTCTGAGTGTCACAAGCAGGTATCAGGCGGATCCAGGTTTGGAACACTGGAAAGTAGTAAAGTGTATCCTTAAGTACTTGAGAAGGACTAAGGATCTTTTACTGGTATATGGATAAGGTAGCCTCCAGGTTGAGGGCTATACAAACTCAAGTTTCCAGTCTGATACTGATGATAGCAAGTCAAACTCAAGATATGTTTTCACCCTGAATAGAGGAGTAGTAAGCTGGAAGAGTTCCAAGCAAGATACTACTGCTGACTCAACCATAGAGGCAAAATACATTGCTGCAGCAGAAGCAGCAAAAGAAGGGGTGTGGATGAAGGAGTTCATCAGGGATTTGGGAATCGTTCTGAGCAGCATGGAGTCAATTCCAATTTACGACGACAACGACAGGGCGATAGCTTTAACAAGGGAACTCGGGTCTCATAAGAATTATTCTAAGGAGGTTCCACTTAATTAGAGAGATTATAGCCCATAAAGATATAGCAATGGAAAGAGTTCCATCTGAATATAACATTGCATATCCATTGATGAAGTCGCTGGCTCAGATTGTATTTGAGCGTCATAAGGGTCTGATGGGGATCAGACACATAGGTTATTGGCTTTAGGTCAAGTGGGAGATTGCTGGTTACAGGTGCCCTACAAGCCAATCACGTGAGTGATGGCATGTGTGACACCCTGTTGAATCTTTTATCTTATGATTAATATTAGTATATTCTCATATTATGTTATATGTAGCATATATATTGTGATGTCCTTGGTTCTATACAATGGGAATCAGATCATGATGAGATCACGATAATGAGATTGATTCTCCTTTAAACATAGATCCTAAATAATCCTGGTCATAGGTTACTCGAGAGGGACATCGAGATAATCAGATAGACCGGTGTACTATATACTCATCCATATGATGAAGGTGGCTAGTCTTATAACCACTTATGTGGAGACACTAAGGATATAGTACAAGTGCTCATTGGAGAATGAGTTCACTGATTGATCCGCTTATGGAATGATGTATGGTTAATGATACTAATAGGACTCCAACAGGGTTTAGTCCTAATCTCCCTAGAAGTAGTCAATAAAACCCTCCTAGATTATAATAAAGCCACTCCTATCTTATAAAGGAGTATGGCTAGGGTTTAGATTAGCCCTTAGGGCTTAGTGGTTGCCTCCCCCTTACTGGGTTGGTTTACCAGGGTTTCCCCCTGCTTAGGTCGGCTATAGAGCCAACCTAGTCGCTCCCTATTCCTATTAAGGCAAGTTGGCTATATGAGGGATAAAGGGATAATTTTACTTAGGCAAGCACCCCCTTAGACTAGGTTTTTGATCCTTATATAATGATATAGTCATCCCCTCTCTTGAATCAAGCAATTATCAATTTTATTTCAGCCTTGTGCCAAGTCTAAGAGGGAGGAACCCCTACAGCGTTCTAAGGGTTGATCCCCCTCAAGGATCAAAATCTATATAGCTCCTTTTGGAGTTCTATCTTTTAGTATCAGAGCAGCGATCTTGCTGCCCCTGTAGCCATCATCCATGCCTTGACCTTCCCAAGCAATTCCCATAATTGCTTTTGACACAGCCTCTATCGTTGCCCAACAAGCCGCAGATCCATCAATCTGCTGCCTTTCTCTGTGTCAACATCAAAGATATGGTAAAAAATCCAAAGCCCACGCCTTTTGCTACTGCTATTCCTCTATCTTATATGTGGGAGAAGTTTTTTTCAAAATTTCCTTGCAGCAAAATTTGATCATCGCAAACATTATCATCATTGCGAAGGCGAAATGCTACAGAACTTTTCAATTGGTTGTTGCTTCTTAGAACTGAACTTTAGTTTGTCCTTTTTGGCTGAAACATTTATACAATTTTGTAGATCATCTTAACTTTCATCTAAGACTGATCTCATATAAAAACTCCTTCTGGATCCGGACTTATAGTGCTGCGATTCTTCGTCATGCAGTGCTGAAATTTTATGATAGAGAATCTGCCTTCCGTCTATTGGCCTCTTGAAACTGAACTTTTGTTCATCATTTTTGACCAAATTTTTTATATAATTCCAAAGATCAACTTGGCTTTCATCTGGGATTGATTTCTCAAAAAATCCCTTCCGGGACTGGTTTTCTTGTGCAATCTTTCACCAGCACGTAGTTCTAGAATTTTTACGATGAAGTATCTACCTTTCATCTTTTGCCCTATTTCCCTACTGTTATGCTGCCAAAATTTTGCCAAACTTTTTACTGGTATTCCCAACATCTAAACCAAGGATTTTTGTATAATTTCCTTAAACTTTCCTTTGGAAATTATGTCGATAAGTCATCATTTCTTAGATGTAAAATCTGTTTGGCAGGATTGCACATCGCCGCACTTTTTTTCATCAAATTCTATCGGATTTGAGTGCTATTTTTTGAGAGATTTTGGACTCTCTTTTCCTCATCACCAAACCCTACCATCCTTACCAAAAACCCTTCAAAACCCTACCCTAAACCGAAACCCAACAGCCACCCAAATCAGCCCTAACCGCAGCCTACTTCCTAATCGATCCACTTACCTTTTTAGCCAATGTTCCTTACCGAGACACCTATTTGCTGCCATCTATCCCAGATCTAAAATCTATTTTCCTAACCTTCATCTACTACTATCACAGCCCTAAAACCATACCAATTCACAGCCTAAACTCCACAAAACCGTAGCCCCAAATCGCACCCAAGACAACCACAAACCGCACCCAAAAATCAAAGCCTTTAGTCCACCAACCTTTCAGCCGCCCAATCTCCCATATCCCTTCAACTGCAGCACACATCCTTCACTGCCCAACACTGCCAACAGCGACCTCTTGATGGCATCCTCCTTGATCGCAGCCAACAACGATCCTTGCGGCAAAAGGCTACCAGCAGGGATTTTTCGCTGCAATCTGTTTACAACATAGCTCGCAACAATCATTCGCTGCCAACTATCTTGATCGTAGTCAGCAACAAATTGAACACAATCGTAGCCATCTCTCACTCCATACTATTGCTACCCTCCTCCGCAATAGCCATGTACATCACTACCCCGTCTTCCTCCTATTGTAGTCACACCCTTGCTACAACTAACGCCACCTGCAGCCACGAAGTCAAACCCATCCGCAGCAGACGTTGCTGCTGCCCTCTTCTTCCTTCGCCATCACTGCTACCTTCTGATGTAGATCTCATCGCTGCCATCTTCCGACAAATATCAGCCACCTAAAAAATCACAGCCTCAACGACATTGCAGCTCAACATTGCAGCATCACCGAAGGACTGCAACCAATGTTACTGCTGCCATTTTCTTCCTCCACCGTTGTTGCTACCCTTGGTTGCCACCCTCCACTTGGAGACTTGACCACCGCAGCCCCGACATCGCTGCCATTGCTGCCTTCAGCCTGAAGATTGCAGCTACACTCTTTAATCGGTTTGATTTGACAGGTTGGAGATCCTTACGTCATGAAATCGGTGGGTTTATTCGAAGCCAAATTTGATGCACTTGAGACGCGTATGGATGTGCACTCTCTTTGAGGAGTTTAGATTGGGCTGATCACTGAGCCTAATAAGATCACAATGCGGTACAAATTTAGATTGTAAAAAGAACCTTAGCGAAGAACTAGCGATGATCCGTCAAACCTCCACCATCCAAGAGTACCAAATAAGGTTTGAAAGATTATCTAATCAAACTTGTGATTGGTTTGAAAAATAGATATTGAGGACTTTTATTGAGAGCTTGAAGCTGGAGATTCAGGAAGAAGTTAAAGCACGACAGTCGTACACACTTAAGGTAGTCATCTCCTTTGCACAACATCAAGAAGAGCGATTGAACTATGAAGCCCGGAAGACTAGAGTTGCTCCCAGACTAGTGGCACCAAAGCTTTTACCTCCTCCTACTATCATCTGACCCCCTCAGCCACAGAAATTAATAAGAGAAGACCTTCATGACGGATCGACAAAGGGCCTATGTGGGTGTTGTGATAAACTGTGGAGCCTAAAACATAAATGTAAAAAGGAGACACCACTAATGATTGCGCCCACTAAAGAACCCAAACTTGAAGATATGACTATCGAGCCAAAGGAGAAGGATAAACCACAACCGGCCACCCGCACGATCCCTACCTTAGCCGGCTACACCAACCTGCAAAAATTGAAGATCGAAGGGTTTCTCGGGCAGTAGTCCGTCATCATCCTCATCGACGCCAGGAGCACACACAACTTCATGAGCAGTAAGGTTGCTGCCCACTTAATGCTCCAAAAAGAATATTACAATGGGTTCGAAGTCAAGATAGCTAACGACCAAATTCTGAAGTGCAACCAGAAGTGCTCGTGGGTAAAACTGATCCTACAGGAGCAAGACATAGTTGTTGATGTTTTCCTCCTCCCTCTTGATGGTTTTGATATAGTGCTTCGCATTGATTGGTTGTCCACGATTGGAGATGTTTTCTGAAATTTTTTGAAGCTAACCATAAAATTTTTTAGAAAAGGAAAGCAGGTGATTCTACGAGGGAGCCCAGCGACTACAACCACAACACCACACTTAAAGGGGGTACCAAAAAAGAATCTCGTGGTTTCCCAATTCAAATTCAAGAGTTTCATGAGATTGAAGATAAAAAAAACCCCTCCCATAGCTTGCTGAATTTTTGGGCATCTCCACCTAACCAAGCCGACTACCTCCTTTGAAGCTGGCCGACCCCCCTATGCTGAACAGGTCAAAACTTCTACCAGTTATTGCTCGACCAGATTACTTCATACAACCTCAGAAGGTCGAAGATAATAGGGTCGTCCAAGAGATGACAAAACATGGATTGTTCGGCTATGCTTATTTCCCGGTACGACACGTCCCTATATCCTTTTCTCCAGAGATAAGCTACTTCTAAAGTGTTACATCCTGTTGAACTAACCATGGTTGATGATGCAGCACTTCCAGATCTCAAGTGACTTCCACGACTTTCCCTAGGATCAGACCACGATGCTTAAAGACTTCCTTGATGATGACCTCCGATCTACGGCCCAAGACCGTTAGAAAATTGAGCCCCTCCAGTGACGAAATCATAAAAGGGGAAGGATCATTTGTAGGACTCAACAAAGCATGAACATCATCCCTCTCATTATAAAGAAAGATGCACCACCTTGGCCGAGTGAAACTGTAGACCTCACGGTCATAATGCCGTCCACACCAAATCGTGGTCAGATGTTTATTATTGGGGTAGACACATCCAGAGTGGGGGTCAGCACCATCCTCATACAAGATGGTCAACAACATGAAAAAGTGAAAATGGGCCCCGAAAAATCACCACTCCTACCCACCTCGGACTCAGATCGGGCTCAGACCACTCGAGATTTTATCATAGGACAGCCCTCACTCCAAAAGAAGGCATGACTACTATTATAGAGCAACCGTGTGGTAGCCCATGCAAGGAAGAAACTTCCCCCTGACAAACGCCAGATCAGAAGAAAGTTTCCTAAGAAAGATCAAGTCCCCCTTCATCTCCAGCTCCACCATCATGAAATTCAAGCCTCAAGAAAGTGGTCTCCCTATTTCTTTGGGCCTTGCAAAATTGGGATCACATTGGGGGCCTAACTTGGAGATCAGATCCGTGCACCATATCAAAATTACATTTGATCCTCCAAGTATCCTACCTCAAATGGAAATTTAAAGACGACGACTAAGCTCAAGTTTTTCTAACCGACGCCCAAATTGATGAGGAGCTGAAGACCCGGTTCCCTGAGTTCATGGAACTTCAGCCTTAAGGACAAGGCTGATTTTAAGAGGACGGGTTTGATAGGACCTCAGCAGGGTTGAGTCCTAATCTCCCTAGAAGTAGTCAATAAAACTCTGCTAGATTGTAATAAAGCTACTCCTATCTTATAAAGGAGTATGGCTAGGGTTTAGATTAGCCCTTAGGGCTTAGTGGCTGCCTCCCCCTTACTGGGTTGGTTGGCCAGGGTTTCCCCCTGCTTAGGTCAGCTATAGGGCCAACCTAGTTGCTCCCTATTCCTATTAAGGCAGGTTAGCTATAGGAGGTGCAAAGGGATAATTTTACTTAGGCAAGCACCCCCTTAGACTAGGGTTTTGATCCATATATAATGATGTAGCCGCCCCCTCTCTTGAATCAAGCAATTATCAATTTTATTTCAGCCTTGTGCCAAGTCTATGAGAGGGAGGAACCCCTATAGCGTTCCAAGGGTTGATCCCCCCTCAAGGATCAAAATTTATAGAGCTCCTTCTAAGATTCTATCAGATACCTAATATCAGACAATGATTCTATAGTCTCAGTTGTATATCTAGTCCTTTGACTTTAGACACCAACGATGTCTTATATTAGTACTTTCTTTTACACCTGATTTACTGGTTTAGAAAGTTCCAGATCTAGTACAGTTGATTATCGGGATTGGAAGCCAACCTTATGAAGGTAATTAAGTGTCAATAGAGGATCATCCACTCTCGGTATCATTAAAGGAATATCCCATATATGCTTGCTCAGGCAAATCTCTAGCTAGGGTCATTTGGATTGAGAGAGAAGGAGTTTTCCAAGAGAATCTGATTAGAGCGAGACTATGACGGATTCCGTATTTGACCTGACAATACCATGTCTAATATACGGTATCTAGGATATTAGTTAAATGAGAGATTATAGATACACAGTAATTATGGACAAACAGGCCTAATGGATTCGATCCTCCCTGTACCATCTGGGGACTATGGCGTAGTAGCCTAGTACGTCCATAGTCGATGAGTCGAGTGAATTATTATGGAGATAATAATTCACTATATCAAAAAGAGTTCTGATGAGAGTGACTCACGGCTAGCTCGGTATCAGGCCTAGAAGGTCACACACATATGGTGGATGCTTCAGCGAATAGAGGATTAGATGGAGATCCAATTAGCCCCGAGATGAGACCCTATGCTGATGGGCTCCTTGGTTGAGGCCCAATTAGAGGCCTAAGGAGATTATTAGATAGAGATCCAATAATGCAAGGTTAGTGGGTAATTGGATGGAGATCCAATACCCATTAAGGCAGGAGCCCTATGATTTTTTTGTGGTTATAGGCTGCACCTTTGGCCTCCCGGTCTTATTCTCCTCCCTCCTCTGCGCAAGAGTTACAAGATCAGATTATAGGTGTTTTACTGCAAAGATCCATTTTGTGGATATTGCTAGAGAGGAAGACACTTGACTTCCTTCATCCTCTCCATTCGGATCTGGAATACAGGGATATACGATCTCCCTAGGTAATCAATCTATCACACAATGTAGTTTTTTTTTATTTTTTTGACTTTCTCACAAACTAATATTTTACACGATGATTTGATCTACGTGGGAAATCAATTTTATTTTGATTTCCACTACACATGTGATGCTCCCGCTGTGGTTTCCCAATAGTGGTATCAAAGCCAAGGTTTTTGTGTAAAAATGATAGGACTCCAGCAGGGTTGAGTCCTAATCTCCCTAGAAGTAGTCAATAAAACCTTGTTATATTGTAATAAAGTCATCCCTATCTTATAAAGGAGTATGGCTAGGGTTTAGATTAGCCCTTAGGGCTTAGTGGCCGTCGCCCCCCTTACTGGGTTGGTTGGCCAGGGTTTCCCTTGCTTAGGTCGGCTATAGAGCCAACTTAGCCGCCCCCCGTTGCTATTAAGGTAGGTTGGCTATAAGAGGGGCAAAGGGATAATTTTACTTAGGCAAGCACCCCCTTAGGCTAGGGTTTTGATCCCTATATAATGATATAGTCGCCCCATCTCTTGAATCAAGCACTTATCAATTTTATTTCAGCCTTGTACCGAATCTAGGAGGGAGGAACCCCTACAGCGTTCCAAGGGTTGATCCCCCTCAAGGGTCAAAATATATAGAGCTCATTCTGGTGTTCTATCATCTGGTATCAGAGCAGCGATCTTGCTGCCCCTGTAGTCATCTCAGCCGCCTCCACCTTTCCAAGCAATTCCCAAAATTGCTGCGACACGCACCTCCACCTTCCACCCCAGTCGTAGATCAAATCAATCTACTGTTGCCCCCTACGTTTTATCATCCACACCTCTTCAATACTACAAAATTCCTTACCTTACACATTGAGGATTTTCCCTAAATTTTGTCCGCTCCAAATTTCATTTGTCGCAAAGGTTATCGTTGTTGTGAAGGCGAAAAGCTACATAAATTTTTAGCCGCTTTTTGCCTCTTGAAACTAGCTTATTGTTTCTCCTTTTTGGCCAAAAGTTTTAAACAATTTTATAGATTGTCTTAGCTTTCATCTAAGATTGATCTCTGGAAAAAAATTAATTCTGGAACCAGTTTTATTTTGCCTTCTTTCGTCATCATGCAGTGATGAAATTTTACGACGAAAGAATCTGCCTTTAGTCGATTATTGCTTCTTGAATCTGAACTTTCGATCGTTCTTTTTGGTTGAAAAATTTACACAAGTTCCTAGATCATCTTAGCTTTCATCTATGACTAATCTCTGGAAAAACTTCCTTCTGGATCCGGACTTATAGCACTGCGATTCTTCATCGCGTAGTGCTGAAATTTCACGATGGAGAATCTACCTTCCGCTTATTAGCTTTCATCTAAGATAGATCTCTAGAAAAAATACCTTCTGGATCTGGACTTATAGCACTGCAATCCTTCATCACGTAGTGCTGAAATTTTATGACGAGAATTCTGTGATCTTGTTTGCAACAATTTTTCTATCATTATGCTGCCAAAATTTTCTTGATCCACATTACTACTACTATCACTATCTGAACCAAGATTCTGATATTGAAGTTCTCAATAAGTTTCTCTGATTTTTGCTGGAATTAACGTCAAGAAACTGCTGCTTCTTCGACGGGAATTCTGTTCGGCAGTATAGCGTATACCGCAGTGATCTTTTATCAAAATTTTATCGGATCTCGCTGCCATCTTTTCCAAATTTGAAACTCCCCCTCTCATCTTCAATTCCTACTATTACTCCACAAAAAATCCTAACAAAACCACAGTCAAATAGCTATCCCAATCAGCCCTAACCGCAGCCTACTTCCTTATCGATCCACTCACCTTTTTAGCCAACTTTCCTTACCGAGACACCTACCTTTGCTGCCATCTATCCCATATCTAAAGTCTATTTTTCTAACCTTCATCTATTGCTATCATAGCCCTAAAACCACACTAATTTGTAGCCTAAACTCCACAAAACCGCAGCCCCAAATCGTACCCAAAATAGCCACAAACCACACCCAAAAACTGAAGCCTTCGGTCCACCAACCTTTCAGCTGCCTAATCTCCCTTATCCCTTCAACCGCAGCATGCATCTTTCACTGCCCAATGCTGCCAACAGTGACCTCTTGCTGCCATCCTCCTTGATCGTAGCCAATAGCGATCCTTGTGGCAAAAAGCTATCAACAGCGAACTTTCGCTGTAATCTATTTACATCGCAACCCACAACAATCGTTCGTTGCCAACTATCTTGATCGCAGCCAGCAACAAATTAAACACAACAACAGCCGTCTCTCACTCCATACCACTATTGCCCTCCTCCGCAATAGCCGTGTACATCGCTGCCCTATCTTCCTCCAATTACAGCCGCACCCTTGCTGCAACTGACGCCACTTGCAGCCATGAAGTCACAGCATAGTCGCAATCGATGTTGCTGCTGCCCTCTTCTTCCTCCATTGTCGCTACTACCCTTGGTTGCCATCCTCCACTTGGAGACTTCACCCTCGTAGTCCCGAGATTGCTGCCATTCACTGCCTTCAACCTGAAAATTGCAACTACACTTTTCAGTCGGTTTATTTGACAAGTGGGAGATCCTTACATCATGACATCACTGTGCTTATTCGAAGCCAAATTGGAGGCTTTTAAGATGCGTATGGATGCTAAATGACACACTCCCTTTAAGGAGTTTAGATTGGGTCGATCACCAAGCCCAAGAAGATCATAACATGGAGCAAATTCTGATTGCAAAAATAATCCATCAGAGATAAGAAGCGAGGATAAGATATGGTGATAGGACTCCAGCAAGGTTGAGTCCTAATCTCCCTAAGTAGTCAATAAAACCCTGCTAGATTGTAATAAAGTCACTCCTATCTTATAAAGGAGTATGGCTCGGGTTTAGATTAGCCCTTAGGACTTAGTAGCCGCCACACCCCTTACTAGGTTGGTCGGCTAGGGTTTCCCCCTGCTTAGGTCGGCTATAGAGCCACTTAGCCGCCCCCTGTTCCTATTAAGGTAGGTCGGCTATAGGAGGGGCAAAGGGATAATTTTACTTAGGCAAGTACCCCCTTAGGCTAGGGTTTTAATCCCTATATAAATATGTACCACCCCCCCCCCCCCCCCCCCCCCTCTCTTGAATAAAGTAATTATCAATTTTATTTTAGTCTTGTGCCGAGTCTAGGAGGGAGGAACCCCTATAGTGTTCCAAGGGTTGATCCCCCTCAAGGATCAAAATCTATAGAGCTCCTTCTGGGATTCTATCATTTGGTATCAGAGTAGCGATCTTGCTACCCCTGTAGCCATCTCAGCCGCCTCCACCTTCCCAAGCAATTCCCACAATTGCTGCGACACGCACCTCCACCTTCCGCCCCAGCCGTAGATCAAATCAATCTGCCACTAGCCCCTGCGTTTGATCTAGAAATCTGGTATATTTTTATCATCCACGCCTCTTCAATACTGCAAAATTCTTTACTTTACATGTTGAAGATTTTTCCCAAATCTAATCTGCTGCAAATTTCGTTCGTCGCAAATATTATCATGATTGCAAAGGTGAAACACTATAAAAATTTTCAGTCGATTGTTGCTTCTTGAAACTGAACTTTTAATCATCCTTTTTGGTTGACACTTTTATACAATTTCATAGATTGTGTTACTAAGACTGATGTCGTGAAAAAACTCCTTCTGGATCTAGACTTATAGCGCTGCGATTCTTTGTTGCATAGTACTAAAATTTTATAATGCAAAATCTGTCTTCTGTTTATTGGCCTCTAGAAACTAAACTTTTGTTCATCCTTTTTGGCCAAAATTTTTATACAATTCCAAAGATCAACTTAGCTTTCATCTAAGATTGATTTCTGGAAAAAAAATCCTTCTGGAACTGGTTTTCTTGTGTAATCTTTCACCATCATGCAATTCTGGAATTTTTACGATGAAGGATCTACCTTTCATCTTTTGCCCTATTTCCCTACTGTTATGCTGCCAAAATTTCACCAAATTTTTTACTGGTATTACCAACATATGATATAAGGATTTTTGGATAATTTCCTTGAACTTTCCTCTGGAATTTATGTCGAGAAGTCATCGTTTCTCCGACGTAAAATCGGTTCAGCTGGACAGCACATTGCATCACCTTTTTCCACTGAATTCTATCAGATTTAAGTGCTATTTTTTGTGAGATTTTGGACTCTCTTTTCCTCATCTCAAAACCCTACCATCCTCACTAAAAACTCTTCCAAATATTACCCTTAACCAAACCCAAATAGCCATCCCAATCAGCCCTAACCGCAGCCTACTTCCTTATCGATCCACTTACCTTTTTAGCCAACTTTCCTTACTGAGACACCTACCTTTGCTGCCATCTATCCCAGATTTAAAATCTATTTCTCTAACCTTCATCTACTGCTATCACAGCCCTAAAACCACACCAATTCGGAGCCCAAACTCCACAAAACCATAGCCCCAAATCGCACCCAAGACAGCCACAAACTGTACCCAAAAACCACAGCCTTCGGTCCACCAACTTTTCAGACGCCCAATCTCCCTTATCCCTTCAACCACAACATGCATCTTTCACTGCCCAACACTGCCAATAGTGACCTCTTGTTGCCATCTTCCCTGATCGTAGCCAGCAGGGATCCTTGCGGCAAAAAGCTACCAGTAGCGATCTTTCGCTGCAATTTGTTTACATCGCAGCCCACAACATTTCGCTGCCAACTATCTTGACCACGGCCAGCAACAAATTGAACACAATAGCAACCATCTCTAGCTCCATACAGCTACTACCTTCCTCCGTAATAGCTGTGTACATCGATGCCCCGTCTTCCTCCTATTACAGCCGCACCCTTGCTGCAACCGACGCCACCTGCAGCCATGAAGTTGCATCGTAGCCGCAGCCAACATTGTTGCTGCCCTCTTCTTCCTCCATCATCGCTGCCTTCTAAGTCAAATCTCTTGGCTACCATCTTTTGACAAATATCAGCTACCAAAAAAAATTGGAGCCTCAATGACATTGCAGCGTCAACATTGCAGCATCACCGAAGGACCGCAACTGATGTTACTACTGCCATTTTCATCATCCACTGTTGCTGCTGCCCTTGGCTGCCATCCTCCACTTGGAGATTTCACCACCGTAGCCCCGACATCGCTGCCATTGCTGCCTTCAACCTAATGATTGCAGCTACACTCTTTAATCGGTTTGATTTGACAGGTTGGAGATCCTTACGTCATGACATCCGTGGGCTTATTCGAAGCCAAATTGGAGGCTCTTGAGATGCGTATGGATGTTAAATTACGCACTCTCTTTGAGGAGTTTAGATTGGGTCGATCACCAAGCCCAATAAGATCACAACGCGATGCAAATTTGGATTGTAAAAAGAACCTTAGCGAAGAACTAGCGATGATCCGTCAAACCTCCACCATCCAAGAGTACTAAACTAGGTTTGAAAGGTTATCTAATCAAACTTATGATTGGTCTAAAAAATAGATATTGTGAACTTTTATTGAGGGCTTGAAGCCGGTGATTCAGGAAGAAGTTAAAGCATGACAGCCGTACACACTTAAGACAGCCATCTCCTTTGCGCAACATCAAGAGGAGTGATTGAACTATGAAGCTCGGAAGACTAGAGTTGCTCCCCGACCAGTGGTACCAAAGCTTTCACCTCCTCCTATTGTCAGCCGACCCCCTCAGCCACAGAAATTAAGAGAAGTCCTTCATAACAAATCGACAAAGGGCCTATGTGGGTTTTGTGAGAAACTGTGGAGCTTATAACACAAATGTAAAAAGGAGACACCGCTGATGATTGCACCCACTAAAGAACCCAAACTTAAAGATACGACTCTCAAGCCTAAGGAGAAGGATACACCATAATCGGCCACCCGCACGGTCCCTACCTTAGCTGTCTACACCAACCTGCAAAAATTGAAGATCGAAGGGTTTCTCGGGCAGCAGTTCATCATCATCCTCATCGACACCGGGAGCACACACAACTTCATAAGCAGTAAGGTTGCTGCCCACTTAATGCTCCAAAAAGAATATTACAATGGGTTCGAAGTCAAGGTAGCTAACGGCTAAATTCTGAAGTGCAACCATAAGTGCCCATGGGTAAAACTGATCCTACAGGAGCAAGACGTAGTTGTTAATTTTTTCCTCCTCCCTCTTGTTGGTTTTGGTATAGTGCTTGGCATTGATTGGTTGTCCATGATTGGAGATGTTTTCTGAAATTTTTTTAAGCTAACCATGAAATTTTTTCAAAAAGGAAAGCAGGTGATTCTACGAGGGAGCCTAACGACTACAATCACAAAACCACACTTGGACATGGTACCAAAAGAAGAATCCTATGGTTTTATCATAGGACAGTCCTCACTCCAAAAAAAGGTACGACTACTATTACAGAGCAACCACGTGGCAGCCCATGCAAGGAAGAAAGTTCCCCCTGACAAACGTTGGAGCAGAAGAACATTTTTGAAGAAAGATCAAGTCCCCCTTCATCTCCAGCTCCACCAGCATAAAATTCAAGCCTTAAGAAAGTGGTCTCCCTATTTCTTTAAGCCTTGCAAAATTGGGGATCACATTGGGGCCCTAACCTGGAGATCAGATCCGTGCACCAGATCAAAATTACAGTTGATCCTCTAAGTATCCCACCTCAAATGGAAATTTAAAGATGACGACTCAGCTCAAGTTCTTCCAACAAACACCCAAGCTGATAAGGAGCTGAAGACCCGGTTCCCTGAGTTCATGGAACTTCAGCCTTGAGGACAAGGATAATTTTAATAGGACAGATTTGATAGGACTCCAGCAGGGTTGAGTCCTAATCTCCCTAAGAAGAGTCAATAAAACCCTACTAGATTGTAATAAAGCAACTCCTATCTTATAAAAGAGTATGGCTAAGGTTTAGATTAGCCCTTAGGGCTTAGTAGCCGCCACACCCCTTACTAGGTTGGTCGGCTAGGGTTTCCCCTTGCTTAGGTCGACTATAGAGCCACTTAGCCGCCCCTTGTTCCTATTAAGGCAGGTCGGCTATAGGAGGGGCAAATGGGTAATTTTACTTAAGTAAGCACCCCCTTAGGCTAGGATTTTGATCCCTATTTAAAGATGTAGCCACCCTCTCCCCCCTCTTGAATCAAGCAATTATCAATTTTATTTCAGCCTTGTGCCTAGTCTAGGAAGGAGAACCCCTATAGCGTTCCAAGGGTTGATCCCCCTCAAGGATCAAAATCTATAGAGCTCCTTCTGGGGTACTTTCACATGGCATCCCTACACCTCGACGATGTCGATCTCCTTTGTACAATTTCAAGAAGGGCACCTCAATCAAGATGCTCAGAGCATGAGAGCCACATCCCAAATATAAACCTTCAGCACCAATTAATTACAAGAACCTTGACGAAGAACTAATGAAGATCCATCAAACCTCTACCATCCAAGAGTACCAAATCAGGTTTGAAAGGTTAACTAATCAAACTCGTGATTGGTCTGAAAAATAAATATTGAGGACTTTCATTGAGGGCTTAAAGCCGGAGATTCAAGAAGAAGTTAAAGTGCAACAACCATACACACTTAAGGCAGCCATCTCCTCCACACGACTCCATGATGACAGGCTGAACCAAGATGCTCGGAGGACCAAAGTCCCGCACGACCAGTAGCACAGACACTCTCAGCCCATCTACCGCTAGTCGGTCACCTTAGCCGAAAAAGTTAACAAGAGAAGAGTTTCGTGACAGATCGGCAAAGGGCCTATGTTGGCATTGTAATAAACTTTGGAGCCGAGACAACCATTTTAAAAAAGAGAGGCCTCTATTAGTTGAGCCCACTGAAGAACCCTAACTCAATATGGTCTCGAGTCCGATGAGAAGGATATGAAGGAAAAACAACAATTAACGGCCCACACCTTTCATGCTCCACCACAGATATTGGACATTGATGGCTTCATCAAGCATCAGCCTGTCACCATCCTTGCCGACACTAGGAGCTCCAACAACTTTATGAATGACAAAAGAACATAGGTGACCTTATATGGGAAAGGAGAGAATGAAGAAAAGATGATCTCGACACATTGCTTGGAGAAGCTCGCTGAAATCTCAAGCACGTCCGCTGAACCGAGCTGACTCCTTCCTACCAAAATGCATGACCCCCGTATATTGGTCTTACAAGGGAACCACCAGCACATATTCGACCATATTGCTGTCCATATTTTCAAAGGACCGAAGCTAAAAAGATCATCTAGGAGATGCGAGAGATACGGATCAATCGACCACAACCTTCCCTTGCAATGACACTTTATCTCCAAAAACTTTGCCTCTTTGTCTGTAGGGATAAGCTCTTCCTGAAGTGCCATATTCAGTTGAACCAGCTATGGGTTCTAATGCAGTGCTTCTTCATCTCGGGCTACTTCCATGACTTCATCGAGTGAACTATGATGCTAAAAGTTTTCCCTGATGATGACCTCGGATCCACGGCCCACGATCGCAAGAAGGAACAGGAGAAAGGCATCCACATGACCCCCATAGCTACGATGTCATCTACATCGATGCTAGCATTACCTGAACATGGCAATGTGTTCATACTTGGAGCAGACACAGCCGGAGTTAGGATCGGCATCACCTTTATGCAAGATGGTCCATGGCACGAAAGAGGAGTAAGCCCAAAAGAATTACAATCCATGCTCACGCCAACATATGCAAAGAAGAAAAGGCCTCCCGATAAACTTCAGAATGGACGAAAAATTGAAGATCGAGTTTTCATTCATCTCCAGCTCCACCAGCATGAAATTCAAGCATCAAGAAAGTGGTCTCCCTATTTCTTTGGGCCTTGCAAAATTGGGGATCACACTGGGGCCCTAACCTGGAGATCAGATCCGTGCACCATATCAAAATTACAGTTGATCCTCCAAGTGTCCCACCTCAAATAAAAATTTAACGATGATGACTCAGCTCAAGTTCTTCCAACTGACACCTAAGCTGATAAGGAGTTGAAGACCCAGTTCTCTAAGTTCATGGAACATCAGTCTTGAGGACAAGACTGATTTTTAAGAGGGCGGGTTTGATAGGACTTCAGAAGTGTTGAGTCCTAATCTCCCTAGAAGTAATCAATAAAACCCTGTTATATTGTAATAAAGTCATTCATATCTTATAAAGGAGTATGGTTAGGGTTTAGATTAGTCCTTAGGGCTTAGTGGCTGCCGCCCCCCTTACTGGGTTGGTTGGCCAGGGTTTCCCTTGCTTAGGTCGGCTATAGAGCCAACCTAGTCGCCCCCTGTTCCTATTAAGGCAGGTTGGCTATAAGAGGAGCAAAGGGGTAATTTTACTTAGGCAAGCACCCCCTTAGGCTAGGGTTTTGATCCCTATATAATGATGTAGTTGCCCCCTCTCGTGAATCAAGCAATTATCAATTTTATTTCAGCCTTATGCCGAATCTAGGAGTGAGGAACCCCTATAGCGTTCCAAGGGTTGATCCCCCTCAAGGGTCAAAATCTATAAAGCTCATTCTGGCATTCTATCAGAAAGATTGCTTTTAAACTGTGTGATGAGATTGCATCCGTAGAACTATTCTACGCATTCTTGCTGCATTTTTGCAGCGAAAGTAGCGAGGAAAGAGGGTGGTCGGCCATAGTAAGGCCCCTGACAGGGGCAGCCACCTGCAACGCGACACCCGTAGTGGCGAACTACAGCACGGCGGTCGCCTACAGACCAGGTGGCCGCGCAAGGCGGCACCGCTAGCCTATATAGGTTGTCGCCTCGGTGCCCACCAACAACGGCAGCCGCCTTCAGACCAGCAACGGCGCTGCTAGCCCTTCGCGTGCTACGGTGGCTACCACCCACGACCACCTCTGCCTGCGACTGGGTGCTGAGATGGCTGACATTTTGCCCCGCTCACTACGGCCACCGCAGCATGCGAAAATGACCCGAAAAGAGGCCAAAATTGGCCGTTTTGGGCTGCCCAAGTGAGCGGCGAGCGACAGAGAGCGAACAAAGCGACAGGCGGCACCTTCCCTGCTATACGAATGCCCCATCCAGCCCTATGCCACTCGGGGGGTTCCAGGGTGCTAAGAGGGCTAACGTTTTGCACCACTCACTGCGGTCACCGCAACACACGAAAATGGCCCAAAAATAAGCCAAAACTGGCCGTTTTTGGTCGCCCAAGTGAGCGACGAGCGACAGACAGCGAATGAAGCGATGGGCAGCACCTTCCCTGCTATACGAATGCCCCATCCAGCCTTGTGCCACTCGGGGGTTCCAAGGTGCTGAGATGGCTGATGTTTCGCACAGCTCACCGCGATCACCGCAACACGCCAAAACGGCCCAAGAACAGGCCAAAACTGATTATTTTTGGCCGCCTGGGCGAGCGACGAAAAGCGAACGAAGCGACAGGGAGCACCTACCCTGCTATACGAATGCCACATCTAGACGACTGCTCACCGCGCCCACCGCAGCACATGAAAATGGCCCAAAAATAGACCAAACTAGCCATTTTTGGTCGCTCAGGTTAGCGATGAGCGACAGAGAGCGAACGAAGCGACGTGCAACACCTTCCATGCTATACAAATGCCCCATCCAGCCCTGTGCCACCCAGGGGTTTCCAAGATGCTGAGATGGCTACGTTTTGCATGACTCACCGCAGTCATCGCAGCACGTGAAAACAGCTCGAAAACAAGCCAAAACTAGTCGTTTTGGGCTGCCCGAGCGAGCGACGAGCGTTAGACAGCGAATGAAGCAACGGGCAGCACCTTCCCTACTATACAAATGCCACATCCAGATGACCACTCACCGTAGTCACCGTAGCACACGAAAATGGCCCAAAAATAGGCCAAAACTGGCCGTTTTGGGTCGCCCGAGCGAGCGGCAAGCAGCGAACAGTGAACGAAGCAACGGGCAGCACCTTCCCTACTATACGAATGCCCCATCTAGCCCTATGCCACCCAAGGGGTTCCAGGGTGCTGAGATGGCTAATGTTTCGCACCGCTCACCGCGGTCACCACAGCACCTGAAAATGACCTAAAAACAGGCCAAAACTGGCCATTTTTTACCGCCTGGGCAAGCGACGGTGAGCGAATGAAGCGATGGGCAGCACCTTCCCTACTATACGAATGCCACATCCAGATGACCACTCACCACGCCCACCGTAGCACGCAAAAATGGTCCAAAAATAGGCCAAAACTGGTCATTTTTTGCCACTTGGGTGAATAGCGAGCGACAGAGAGCGAACGAAGCGATGAGCAGCACCTTCCACGCTATACAAATGCCCCATCCAGCCCTGTGCTACCGGGGGGTTCCAAGGTACTGAGATGGCTGACGTTTTGCACCGCTCACCGTGATCACCACAGCACATGGAAACGACCCAAAAACATGCCAAAACTAGCCGTTTTGGGCCGCCCGAGCGAGCGACGAGCGACGGACAGCAAACGAAGTGATGGGCAGCACCTTCCCTGCTATACGAATGCCACATCTAAATGATCGCTCACCGTGCCCACCGTAGCATGTGAAAACGGCCCAAAAATAGGTTGCTACCACCTCGGTGCTCACCAGCAGTGGCGCCGCGAGTCCGCAGGGGCTGCCGCCCAATGCCAACAGCACCGGGCCATGGGTAGAGGCGGCCGCCAACGCAGGATGAGGGTAGAAGGGGGGGCTAGGCATCCTTTTGAGAAAAGGATGACTATGCCCCTTGAAATTTGAGAAATTCTAGGGTTTGTCCTATGCCCAGAATACGAAAAACACTATCCTCCCATCTAGAATTATGAATATGCCCGTGACAATTCTAAAAATTTTGAGCATGTCCTGATTTTAAAAAAATAATTAATTAAATAATTTAATTAATTATTATATATCTAGTAATCCTACATGTGATGTGATGTACATGTAATGTATGATGTGGATGGATGATTATGAACCATGTGTTGTGATATGTGTAATTATGATTATTATTATTATTGGGGCCTACGAGCCTTTATTTTTCTCGTTTATTGTCTGGTATGCATTCCTATGATTATTCGTAATTAAATGGAGAGGCGCAGCGGGAGCGTGGAGGTGACAACGGGACTCACGAAGTCATGGCGGGAGATCACAATGCATGGTGATGCGACGAGGATTCAACAAAACCGGTGATGACGAGATCAACAATCACAAGGCATGGAGATGCGCCGATGCACACATAGATCCTATTGTGAGTGATTAGGCCCATTGGCTCAGGCTTAATCATATTAGGTGATGGCTAATGATCATCTGGTATGATGTGTTATACACCTACTAGATATATGTATATATATATTTGCATGTGATGTACATATATATTAAATATATATGTATGTGACATAAAATATTAGGAGATCGATATAAAACGAAAACCCCTCATATGATAATATTAAGTTGGTAAGCATAAGACAATAAGATTGACCAACATGGCCTTCCATCGTTATAGGAAGAAATTAAATCATGACAGGTTGAGTTGGTCAAGTCACTCGCGGCTCACCTATCTACGTGATCGAGTTCTTGCTTACGACATATAGATGTCACCGGTGACCTGAGGATATGGTATGACTTGGTCGAGCAATCAAGAGCATATCTATCGAATCAGACTCATCTTGTAACGATGGTGATGACTGAATTAAACTTCATGGTTGGTCAAGTAGTCGAGACCATGAAAGGAGTTAGGATTGATAAGAGTTATCTACTTTTCGGGCTTGGTGTAATTGGTCGAGTCCCTTGAGGTTGCACTAAGAAGTCGATTGGATCTCGATCCCCACTAGGAGTTTGCTGGAGACTTCCGTCTCACGTGTCGAGGGTGTCGCGTGATTCGCTAGACAAATAGTAAGAGTACATTAAGATAGAAGTTCATATCTTAATTAGTATTTTCTATAAAATCTACATGTTATTTATTTTTGCTATATCTTATTTTGCCAAAAACATGTCGCTCGCAAACCCCCTGCGTGACATACTTGATGACAACCGCCTCACTAGTCCAAATACACGGATTGGCTTCGTAATTTGAGAATTATTCTCACTACGGAGAAAATCACATACGTCCTTAATACAATTATACCCACACCGGAAGAAGGGGCAAGCAGGATGAGATCGCTTGCTTTATGAAGTATATAGATGATTCCACGTTGGCAAAAATATTACATGTTGGCCTTCATGACTCCTGAGTTACAGAGGCAACATGAGAGCATGGATGCAGATTCTATCCTTCTTCATCTCCACCGGCTGTTTGAGAAACAGAGAAGAACTCAAAGATATGAGATATCCAAGAGACTCTTCGAAGCCAGGATGATAGAAGGGACATCGGTTGAGAACAATGTCATAAAGATGATAGGTTGGATCAAAAAACTCACAAGTCTAGGAATAGTCCTAGAGGATAACATATGCATTGATCTTATACTTCAGTCCCTACTAGATTTTTTCTCATTTCATCATTAATTTTAACATAAGCAAGTTTGAGGTGACTCTACCTGAGCTCCTCAATATGTTGAGGGAAGCTGAGAGTGCCATCAAGAAGGAGAAGTTAGTTCTCTATATTGGTGAGACCAAAAAGAAAAGGAAGGCCAGTAAGACCCTTAAGAAGGGCAAGGGCAAAGAAAGATTGGGTAAGGCAAAGGTTGCCAAGAAAGACCCGGCAAAGGACAGAAGATAGTGCTACCACTACAACCAAGATGAGCATTGGAAGAGGAACTGTAAGGACTACCTTGCAGATAAGGTGAAATATAAGCTTAGAGAAGCTTCAGGTACATTCATGGTCAGTTTCCACTTGTTAGATTTTCATGATAACACCTGGGTATTGGATACTAAAAATGCGTATCATATATGCAATTCGTTGTAGGTTCTGGCAAGACCTAGGAGATTGGCCAAAGGCGAGATGGACCTCAAGAAGGGTAATGGAGCAAGAGTTGTTGTAGTTGCTATTGGGGAGGTCACCCTACATCTGCCTAGTGGAGCTATTATTGCATTGGATGCATACTATTTTGTTTCCTCTATTATCAAAAATATTATTTCCATCTCTTGTTTGATAATTAGTATATATAAATTAGTTTTTTAGAATAATAGTTATTCAATAATTATGGATAACGAAATCATCACTAGAGGGACATTGATAAATGGCTTATATGTGTTAGATACTTCTTCACGCATCATGAATATAAATATATCTATGAGGAAAAGAGATAAGGTGAACAATACATACCTATGGCATTGGAGGCTAGGTCATATATATGAGGGAAGGATTCAAAGTTGTTGAAAGATGCATACTTAGATCCATTTGACTATGAGTCATATGCAACTTGCAAACCTTGCCTTCGTGGGAAGATGACCAACTCTCCTTTAGTGGAACTGGAGAGAGAGTCATTGTATTATTGGAACTCATACATAGTGATGTATGTGGTCTCATGTCGACTCAGACTATAGGTGGTTACTCATACTTCATTACATTCACTAATGATTTCTCTAGGAATGGACACGTGTACTTGATGAAGTACAAATCTGATGCCTTTATGAAATTCAAGAAATACAAGAATAAGGTGGAGAACCAAATTGAAAAGAGTATTAAGACTCTTCGATCAGATCGAGAAGGAGAGTACTTGAGTACGGAGTTCACCCATTTTCTCAAGGACAATGGGATTATATCCCAGTGGACACCTCCTTATATACCTCAGCTCAATGGTGTATCAGAAAGGAGAAATCGCACGCTGTTAGACATGATGCGGTTGTTATAACCCTAGCGGATTCTAAGCTTGGGGGTGATCACTATTAGGGATCGGCCTCCTTGGAACTCTATAGGGGTTCCCTCCTCTAAATTACTACTCAAAGGCTGCAGAAAATACTCTTCTATTGATGATAAAAATTGAAGGATTATAAGGCTATTTATAGGCCTTCTAACCCTAATTCCTAAGATGACTCCTACTTTTAATCAACTCCTAATGCATCTCTAAGTCTAACTTCCAATCGGTCCATCTAGGGGTGGTCGATTGCCAATTGTTTCCTATTTCTACTCTAACTTAATCTCATCTTCAACCAATCCCTCTTTAACTAGGATAAAGGGTGGTTAATTAGGGTAACATGCATCATATCTATCCTTAAAATATCTTTCTCCCATCTAATTATAACCTAGCCGACCTCCTTGCTTCTTTATTAGGGGTCGGCTAGATAGGACTTACATGAATGCCCATAGGATTTTACATAATTACCCTCTTTAATAAGACTAAATTAGGACTCCCTAGTTAGAGTCCTAACGGACCTGTCCTCTTCAAATTAGTCTTGTCCTCGAGGCTGATGCTCCATGAAGTCTAAAACTTTAATTTTTAAATCATCATAGTTTTCCCACGTGGCCTTTTCTTCTAGAAAGTTCACTCGCTGTATTAGCACTTCAGTAGTGGGTCATCGTTGTTGTATCATAATCCTACGGTCAATAATGGCACTCGACTGAGTCTGGAGCTCTTCTTGGACAGTCATATTAGGTAGATGTCTTTGAACTGACTCATTTTGTCCTAATTTGAGCTTCAAGCATGACACATGGAAGACTGCATGGATTTGGGAGTTGGCGGGTAGGTATAATCTGTATGCTACTGCCCGATGCACTCCATAATCTGGTAGAGTCCATAGAACCGAGGTGAAAGCTTCATGGATGCTCTGGTCGGGATCGATGTTTGCTTGTATGGCTGGAGTCGTAGAAATACCCAATCTCCCACGAAAAATTCTCTTTTACCTTTGTGTTGGTCATATTATTGTTTCATCCTTGCTTGAGCTGTAGTGAGATTATCTTTTAATAGCTTCAGTATTTTGTCTCTGTCCTGTAGTTCCCTATCTACTTGTTCTACTTTAGAGGTGCCCAATACATATTTTGGGATTACAAGACGAGGTCGGCCATACATAGCCTCATAGGATGTGATTTTCATGGATGAATGATAAGTTATATTATACCACCACTCAGCCCAAGGGAGCCACTTTGTCCACTCTTTTGGCCGATCACTGGTGAAGCATCTGAGGTATGTCTCTAAATACCTATTCACCACTTTAGTCTGGCCGTCAGTCAGTTTGTGGGTGATATGTTGTGCTCATCTTCAATTTAGTACCTTGCATCTAGAATAATTCGATCCAGAATTTGCTCATGAAGACCCTATCACGATCACTTATAATAGATCTTGGCATTTCATATAATTTTATAATATTTTTCATAAAGATTCGGGCAATGCTGGAAGTAGTGTAGGGATTACGAATTGCACAGAAGTGAGCATACTTTGTAAGGCGATGAACAACAACAAGAATCATACCTTTTCCTTGTGATAAGGGCAGCCCTTCGATGAAGTCCATTGATACGGTCCATATCAGGTCCGGGATAGGTAGAGGTTGCAGCTTTCTGGGGCTTGCCACTGTTTCGCCTTTATGTCGTTGGCATTCATCACATTGTGTCACAAATTTAGCAATATCATTTTTCATCCCTTCCTAATAAAATTTTTGTTTAATTCTCTTATAGGTTCTAAGGATCTCGGAATGCCCGGTCGCGGGTGTGGAATGCATCTCTTGAAGGATGGTCTTTATGCAACTAGAATTTGGCGCAAGCACAATGCGTCCCTTATAGCATAGGTTTTTTGAGTCCCAACTATAATGAGCCATGGAACTTGGTTCTTCCTCCAATTTCTTTATAATCTAGCTAGTTCCTGGATCATCTTGTCATTCTCTCTTAATGTCCTCAAAGAAGTTGTTGGTCAAAGGTGAAACGACTGAAAATTCAGCTTGCTTGGGTAGTCATGGAAGCGCATCTGCAACAACATTCTCTTTCCCTTTTTCATAATCATACTCAAGAAGCTTTGTTACCCATTTTTGCTATTCGGGGAAGGATATCTTTTGCTCCATAAAATAATTTAGGCTCTTATGGTTGATGCACATTAGCCACGTTCCGTCCTTCTTTCGTACGAGGAGCACCAGTGAGGAGTAGGGTTTGCAACTTGGTAGAGTGACTCCTGTTTCGAGCATCTCCTTTACAATCCTTTCTATTTTATCTTTCTAAAAATGAGGATACTGATATGGCCAAGTGCTTGATGGAGATTTGCCCGAAAGAACCGAGAGACAATGATCATGCTAGCAACTAGGAGGTAGGCTGCGCGGTTCGTCAAATACATCTGAAAATTCAGCAAGCAAGGGAAGTAGATTTGGGTCTTCAACTTTGGTTGCCTCCCCCTTGGATTGTTGCTCTAGTTGTACCAAGAAGGCGCTATATGTTTTGTGTGATACTTTCTCCATTCGCCGTGTGCAAATTGTTGATATGTCGCTCCCCTGTTTGTCATGCAGTACCACTTGTTTTTCCTAGCTACAAAATGTCATGATTAATTTTGAAACATTCTAGGAAACATCACCTAATGTCATCAGCCATTCAATACCAAGCACGGCCTCATAATCATCACGAGTGAGGAGGAAAATATATGCAATTATCTCTTGATCTTGTAGTAGCAATTTCACCAACGGGCACCTGCGATCACACTTCAAAATTCATCGGTCGGTGAACTTAACATCAAACCTGCTGTAATCCTCAATAGGTAAGGCCATCAGGATAGCAACCTTGCCATTCATAAAATTATTAGTGCTCCCGGTGTCAATAAGAATGGTGATCGATTGTTGCTTTAGAAGTCCTCCCACTTTCATCGTCTACGGGTTTGCGTAGCCGGTAAAAGCATGCATCGTAATATCAATCGGCTGTTGTTCTTCATTCGCGACCTCTTCCTCATGCTCCTAAACCTCTTGCTCCATATCTTCAATGGGTTCGATCAGTAAGAGGCACCCCTTTTTGCATTGATGGTCAATTTTTATTGACCATATCTTCAATATCAATTGGCTTCACGGTTCGTCGCAATGCCAACAAAGACCCTAGTTCTTATTTTATCAATTTTTTTGGCAGCGAAGGATGGCTGGGAATAGAAGAAGGTTTATAAGCCATGGGCCTAGGAGTGGTTCTCATCCTCTGAGCATCTTGGTTGAGCTGTTCCTCTTGTATTCGGGCGAAAGAAATTGTAGCAGCTATGGTGCGAGGTTGTCGTGCCTTAACCTCCCCTTTTATCTCCGGCTTGAGTCCCTCGATGAAGGTACCTAGCAATTTTCAGTCAGTCCAATCATAAGCAGGGTAGGATAGCTTCTCAAACCTGGTTTGGTACTCTTGAATTACAGAGGTTTGCCGAATTTTTGCAAGTTGGTTGTTGATATTTTTGTACTTCGTAGGTCCGAAGCGGTTCAGTAGTACGTTTTTAAATTGATTCCACATCGGAGCTCTATGATTATATTCCAGCCAATTATACCATTGGATTGCATCACCTTCAAGGTGGATGACAGCAATTTCCACCATAGCATTGTCTGACGTTCGGTAGTAGCGGAAGTAACGTTCGGCATGCGAAATCCACTCCATCGGGTCTCCTTCTTCCCAGTGTTGGAAGTCCACCCTCATGTGTGGCTGAAGCATGTTCAAAGTTTGTCCCTCCTTCTCTGGGGGCCTCTCTGAACTCTCTCCTCACTGAGATTTTGTTGGACTCGGTGGTTGTCCAATTTTGAACTCCACGAACAAAGCGAGTAGTTTATCCTCCAAGCACGATTCGAGCCGCAATTCAAGCCGAGATTGCAATGCTTCAAACTTGGCATCAGTTGGATCTTCGGAAGCCATGGCATATGCCTATAGATCAGATATGTCCTTGTCTTTTTTCTGTTGATGGATCAATGGCATGGGTGGTCGAAGATTCGGACAATCGGTTGGTGATAGAAGGGTTCGGCTGCATAGTTTTTTGTTTTGGGCTATAGTTTTTGGGGGGTGTTAGGGTTATGAAAATAGGTCATTACAGCTATGTCTTAAGGCTAAAGGGATGCCCTAAAGATTTCTTGGGTGGTGGCAACGAGATGGTTGGGTTTCGGTGGGTTAAAAAGAAGAAGAAGGACAAAGATGCTGCAACAGATTTTTCGTCAAAAAAAATTCCAACAGTGAAGTTGTAATTTTTTTTAGAAATTTTCAATAAAAATTTGAGTGAAACTTAAGGGGGGTCTTCTGGTAAGGAAGAGGTAGTGCTGACAAAAATTTTGTGGAAAGAAATAACAGCAATAGGTTCAGCAAAATCAACGATTATGAAGAAGTATGGTAGTAGATTTTTACATCTAAACTGTAGCAGCTTGGACGTAAAAGATGAGCAAGTCATCTTGAGGATTTTTTATGAAACCAAAGGGAGATCTAAGGATAGGAAGTTATAAATCCATGGTAGAAATTTTGTAAAAATTTGATTAGTAAAAATGAAGCAGCAATTCAAACAGTAAAGGGTGTGCGGTTGGATTTCTACGACGTAACTTTCGTCGTAAAGATGGAAACTTTATGATGAAAAGTTTATGTAGCAAATAGGAACGATTTTTTTTGTTTTTTTTTTAATAGGGATAACTAATTTGCAATAGCAATAAGGTAGGAAACCAAAACCTATTGCAATTCACGGGGAGATCAAAGGATAATCTGCGGTAGTGGAGATGACAACGAAATTTGGTGATAATCTTCAAGCAATTGTGGAAATTGCTTTGGACGGCTTTGGGGGGCTGATGGATGGCTGTGGAAGGACAGCGAGACATCAAGAACACTACTCTAATACTAAGTGTTAAAACCCTAATGGATTCTAAGCTTGAGGGTTATCACAATAGGGGATCGGCCTCCTTGGAACTCTATAGGGCTTCCCTCCCCCAAATTGTTGCTCAAAGGCTACAGAAAATACTCTTCTATTTATAGGCCTTCTAACATTAATTCCTAAGAGGACTCATACTTTAAGACTCCTACTTTTAATCCAACTCCTAAGGCAACTCCTAATGCATCTCTAAGTCTAACTTCCAACTGATCCATCTAGTGGTGGTCGGTTGCTTATTGTTTCCTATTTATACTCTAATTTAATCCCCTCCTCAACCAACCCCTCTTTAACTAGGATAAGGGGTGGTTAATTAGGGTAACATACATCCTATCTTCCTTAAAATATCTTCCTCCCATCTAATCCTAACCTAGCCGGCCTCCTTGCTTCTTTATTAGGGGTCGACTAGATAGGATTTACATAAATACCCTTAGAATTTTACATAATTGCCCTCTTTAATAAGACTAAATTAGGACTCCCCTAGCTAGAGTCCTAACCGTGGTCCATGATAAGTTTCACTGACCTACCCGTCTCATTTTGGGAGTACACCCTAGAGACCGTAGCTTACCTTCTGAACAGAGTTTCATCAAAGTCGATAGTGTCTACACTATATGAGATATGGAAAAGAAAGAAGTCTGATCTTAACGTGGTTAAGATTTGGGGATGTCCTACCACGTTAGAAGACACAACCCCGACAAGTTGGAATCAAGGATGGAACGGTGAACGTTTGTGGGATACCCTAAGGAAACTTTAGGGTATTACTTCTATCATCCCGATGACCGAAAAGTCTTTGTTATCAAGAAAGTTGTGTTCCTTGAGGAGAAACACATTCTTGGTGGAAACAGTGGGAGTGAGATAGAGTTGAGCGAGGTTGGAGAACCTAGCTCAAGCACCATTTCAGAGTTTGAGTATGTTCAGATACCTAACATACAAGTTCCAATTTTTACGTAAGTCTAGCAGAATATCTCACCCTCCTGAAAGATATGTAGGACATATCAGTGGAGAGGACTCTTAGGATGTTGATCCTCAGGCCTACGAGGAGACTATTATGAGTATAGACTACAGGAAGTGGCAAGAAGCTATGAATTCTAAGATGGATTTCATGTACTCTAACAATGTTTGGAACCTTGTGGATGCATCTGAGGTTATCATACCCATCGGTTGCAAATGGATCTTTAAGAAGAAGAATGAAGTAGATAGAAAGGTGGAGACATATAAGGCAAGACTGGTAGCTAAAGGATATCGTCAAAGATAATAAGTTGACTATGACGAAATATTTTCACTTGTAGCCATACTTACATCCATTATAATTCTTTTGGGCATTGCAGCACATTATGATTGTAAAATCTGGCATATGGATGTGAAAATGATATTCTTCAATAGCAACCTCGAGGAGAAGGTGTATATGATGTAGCTAGAGGGATTCGTATTAAGAGAGAGTCCAGATAAAGTGTGCAAATTGCTCAGATCCATTTATGGATTGAAGCAAGCTTCTAGAAGTTGGAACATAAGATTTAATGAGGCGATCAGATCTTATGACTTCGTTAAGAACAAAAATGAGTCTTTTGTGTACAGGAATGTAAGTGGGAGCGTTATCACCTTCTTGGTGGTATATGTGAATGACATCCTAATCATTAAGAATGATGTAGGAATGCTCTCCATAATAAAGACATGGCTATCCAGAAATTTTTCCATGAAGGACTTAGGGGAAGCATCCTATATTTTGGGGATTTGGATCTATAGAGATAGATCTAAGAGGATGCTTGGCTTATCCCAATCCAGGTACATTGACTCCATTGTCAAAAGGTTTAGCATGAAGAATTCCAAGAGAACTCTCATACCGATGAGACATGAAATATCACTTTCTAGGAGTATGTCCCCAAAGACTCTTGAAGAAAGGGCAAATATGGATAGGATACCCTATGCCTCAACAATAGGGTCTATGATGTATATTATGCTATATTCCAGGCCTGATATAGCATATGCTCTAAGTGTTATGAGCAGGTATTAGGCGGATCCAGGTTTAGAACATGGGAAGACAGTAAAGTCTATCCTTAAGTACTTGAGAAGGACTAAGAATCTTTTACTGGTATATCGAAGAGGTAGCCTCTAGGCTGAGGGCTACATGGACTCGAGTTTCTAGTCCGACATTGATGATAGCAATTCAAACTCAGGGTATATTTTCACCCTGAATGGAGGAGCAATAAGCTGGAAGAGTTCCAAGCAAGATACTACTGCTGACTCGACCATATAGTCGGAATACATTGCTGCAGTAGAAACAACAAAAGAAAGGGTGTGGATGAAGAAGTTCATCAAGGATTTGGGAGTCATACCAAACAGCGTGGAGCTGATTCTCATATACCAAGCAGTATGGACGCTACCTTCTCCATATACTAGTAAAATATCCTTAGTCCTTCTCAAGTACTTAAGGATACACTTTACTACCTTTCAGTGTTGGCACACACTTAAAGTTACTCATGAAGGCATGAGGAGAGTAAAAGAACAAAAAATTAATATTTTAATATATAGTTATGAAATATATAAAATGAAGCCAAGCGAAACCATTGGTGACATGTACACTCATTTTATAGATGTTATCAATGCTTTAAAAGCTCTTGGTAAATGCTATACTAACATTGAATTGGTAAACAAAATTTTAAGATCTCTTCCAAAATATTAGGATCCAAAAGTAATGACTATCCAAGAAGCAAAGGACTTGAATAATTTTTCTCTAGAGGAAAGGTTGTTAATGAGCTTTGAAATGACTTGCAAAGCACATGATGAACAAGAGAAAAATCTTTCAAAGAACATGAAGGATATTGCACTAAGAATCAAATAAGATTCCTTTGAGTGAAAGCTCAAGTGATGATGATGATGATGACATAGAACTCCTTACAAAAAGACTTAAAAAGTTCGTGAAAATGAACAAAACTCATAAGAATAAAAAATGAACCTAAAAATGATACTATAATATGT
The DNA here is from genome assembly GCA_029747655.1 of Ensete ventricosum. Classification (NCBI taxonomy): domain Eukaryota; kingdom Viridiplantae; phylum Streptophyta; class Magnoliopsida; order Zingiberales; family Musaceae; genus Ensete; species Ensete ventricosum. The sequence goes on along the minus strand of JAQQAF010000003.1, from coordinate 29,975,749 downwards.
TATGAATGCAAGAAGCTAGGACACTTCAAAAATGAGTGTCCACAACTGAAGAAGTTGTCAATCCAAAAGAAGAAGAAAGTATTCATGGCAACTTAGGATGAATCAAGTGCATTAAAGGACGAAGAGCAAATCAACAAAGATAAAGTTACAAACTATGCATTGATGGCCTTTATTGATGAGATATGTGACTCACTCGAAACATCTTCTTATGATGAATTACTTAATGTATTTTATGATTTGTTTGATAAGCTTAAAAAAGTTAGTAAGACATATAAATTACTAAAAAATAATCATGTATCTTTCTCTAATAAATTTGATAAATTGGAAAATAAAAATGATAATTGTATATAAACATCTTGCACTGAATATGAAGAGTTAGATTCACTTAAAAAAGAAAATATGTTATTACAATAAATTTTAAAATAGTTTAAAATTGAAGATAAATCATTTAACATGATTCTTGATAAACAAGGTAGAGGATGTAGAAATGTAGGTATCAGATTTACAAATAATAGTATATATCAAAAGCCAACTAAATTTATAAAATGATTCACACTACATAATCCCCCTAAAGATAAATATAATTTTTTGTAGAAGATTTGGTCATTATGCTTATACTTCCTCTTTCAAGAAATATAGCTCTCATAAATTAGTTTGAGTTCATAAAAGAAAAATCAATTATTTGATGCCAAAAGTCAAGAGAGGTAGATATAATCATGAAGAACCCAAAGTTAAATGGATACCTAGAGCAAACCCCTCTTTCTTGTAGACATGTCTCAATCAAGAGTTAGGAGCAAAAGATGATATTTTGAGAGTGGATGCTCAAGGTATATGACTTGAGATCTAACATAATTTTCAAAGCTCACTAGTCAAAACGGAGGATACGTCACCAATAATCTTTCAATTATTGGTACTTGAAAAATTGATAACAAATCAAATATTTTGATTAAAGATGTTCTGTTAATAGATGGTTTAAAATATAACTTATTAAATATTAGTCAATTATGTGATCAGGGATATAATATTAAATTTAAATCTAATGCTTGCATTATAGAAATACCAAATTAGAATAATTCTATGATTACTTTAAGAAGCAATAATGTTTATACTATTGATCTTGATGATTTTCATGATGAAACTTATTTTTCAATTTTAAACGGTGATGCTTGGCTCTGGCATAGGAGATTGAGACATACAAGTACAAAATTAATCTCACAAATAAAGAAGTTTAGTTATTTTATATCCATATTATTTTTAATAAATTTTTTGAATGTAAGAAAAATATTTTTGATGATAATTTTAAATTTGATTAGATTCTTTTTTTGAAAAGAATCATGATCTTTTTCTTGACTTTGTGATATTCGTGACTTAAGATCTATCTCATATGAATCATGACCTTTTACTAATTATTCTCCTATGATTTTGTTAGTATTTATTAAGAAAGAGATTTATTTAAATAAATCATGATCTAGACTTCTCCATGTTTATAACTTGAGATTTATTTTATATGAATCATGATCTTTCACTTAACTTTTTTATATTCATGTTTTGAGATATAGTTTGTATTCATTCTCCTATGGTTCTTTATTTTCACTAATGACTAAGAAGGAGATTTATTCAAGTAAATCATGGTCTTAACTTCTCAATACTTATAACTTGAGATTTATCATATATTTTTTTTATTTTTCTAAAGAGGAGATTCATCTCATTGGATCATTATCTTGATTTTTAAAATATGAGATTTATGTCATATGATTCTCTTTGTATTAATATCCTTCATGTGATATCAAAAGTAGTTTTACTATTATCACATTGATGTAAATGAAGAAAAAGTAGCACTATAATAAAATGATGTCATTCTCTTCCTTTTAGTTATGACAAAGGGTAGTTATGACAAAGGGGAGAGAAAAGTAGTGACTTACTCATTTCATTTTCTCTTTTTGTTAATGACAAAGAAGGAGAATCAATAGTAACTTTTTGATGACATAGCACTCATATGCATATTGTATTTGATGACATTAACTTATGATATTTGAGATGTATAGATATGATATGAAATCATATGTTCTTGCAATAATCACTATTGAAAGTTGCTATGATTTATGATTAAAATTATTTTGACTTAAATTTAAAGAGTTAAAAGGTTATCATGTTTTTTAAAAACTCTGTCATCAATTGGTTATCGTCATAAAAAAGGTGAAGATTGTTGAATCTCAGATTTTGATGATGAAATTAATTGATGGATTTATGAACTAATATACTTTTAAGATAAGTGACGTAAGAAAAACTTCGATCACGGACACGAACCATCACAAGGCAAATTGTCGAAGTAGGAGAACCATATATTAGGTTGGAGGAGTATATGTCAGAGATTGGACGTCCGGCTAGAGGATTGGTCGACGTGCCGAAGGATAGACTTCGTGCCATGAGTTTGGGCATCGGGCTGGAAGGATTGGGTATTTCACCAAAAGATTAAATGTTATGAGAATTCAACATGTTGATAGATCGGGCGATACGCTAAAGGAAAAAATGATGCACTGGAGGTTTAGACGAAGTGTCGGATTGATCAAATAACATGTCAAAATGTTGGACAATGTGCTAATTGCTTTTTAATTGTGATAGATATGTGATTGAGTAGTTCGATCTTGATCATGGTTATTTAGAGTCAAATTAAGCTGGTATTATATCAAAATCATGCCAACTTGATTTGGGGTCCATTGGGCCTGATGAAAAACCAATTCGGTGACCTAGAGTTGACCTGGGCGGTGGTATTACCAGGTCCAAGTGTTGGTATCGCCCAGACTGCCAGAAAGCACTATTTGTGCTTTTATAGGCTTTCCGACGGTGGTATCGCCTAGTGGCGAGGTACCTTTAGACTGACTATAGTACCACCAGAGCCCATATTTCTAAGCTCTGTTCAGCGGTAATATTGCCCGGTGCCGACGGTGGTACTGTCACTTTCCCAGAAAACCAAAGATTTGAACTTTTGGCTCTAATTTTGAAGCCATTGGGGCTATATAAATACCTTACCCATTCTTGTTTAATAAAGTATGAATAAATATGAAAAAAGGGTGAAAAAGAGAGAATTCTTAAGGTTAAAGTGTTGTAGATGTTGAATCTCATATTTTGATGATGAATCAATTGATGGGTTTTATTATCTAACTTGTATGTTAGAGAAAGTAATGCAGAATTAACTACGATGGTGAAAAGGCAATACAATCTAATGTTGGGCCTGAGTCAAGTTCGGGCATCGGGTCGAGGTTTGGATGATGTAGTGGGAACTCGCCAGGAGATTGCCGGAAGCTCCCCAAAGGTGATCAGGGGCTTGCTGAGAGCTTGTCGGAAGCTCGCCGAAAGTGATCCAGGGCTTGCCGGGAGTTCGTTGGGAGCTAGTCGAAGGTAATCGGGAGCTTACGGGAGTTCATCGGGAGCTCACCGAAAGTGATCGAGAGCTTACTGAGAGTTCAGCAGAAGATGATCGAGAGACTCGTCGGGAGTTCATTGGAGGATGCCGGAAAGTTTGTCGAGAGTTCAGAAGATTAATTGACATGCCGAATAACAAGGATGGTTATATTTGTATGCCTTAGTATGTCGTAGTTAGCATCGATTAATTTTGGGTCCTAATTGAGTTATATTTAGAAGGAATCCAAACTAACTCAATGTGAGACAACTGGGTCCACTTTGGGTTAGATTTGAGCTTGGGTTGAGCTCATTTCGTTGACTTGGAAAGGAGTCAACAAAAGTTACAAGTCGGGGATAAAACAGTATAGGAAAGTACTACTTTCAGGATTATTGACGGTAGTATCGCCAGTGGGCGATGGTAGTACTGCCGCTGCCCTTGTTTCCGGGGCACTTTCGACAGTAGTCCCATAAGTGCTTATGGTAGTACTGTCCGTACCCCGGTTTTGCGAAAAGCTTTAAATTTTAGCTTTAATTTGAAGTCAATTATGGTCTATAAATACCCTAAGTTTTCTTCCTTGATGTAATAAGAAAAAGAGCAAGAAAGTGGAAAGCAAAGTTGGTTAGAAATTGTGTAAAATTGAGTTCTTCCCTTGAGTGCTTCAAAGTGTAAAGTGAGTCTAAGAGAAGAGAGAAAATTTTATAAAGGTTTCTCTCCTGAACCTGTGAAGATGAGAAAGTGTAAGGGGTTTAGTCTTCACTCGTGGAAGATCTTTAATGGACTCTGGTGGCCTCAATGAAGGAGGACTCCGAAAAGTGGACGTAGGACGAGTTTTGGCCGAACCACTATAAAATCTGTAAGCATCTCTATTATTGCCTTTTCTATTGTATTTGAAATTAATTGTTCTTAATTATTTTGAAGAAAGGCACAAGCATCATCTTTCGACTTTGTTTTAAATCACTCACTTATTCACTTTCAACGAAGTCCAAGAAACGCTTTCGATTTCTTCTTTACTTCAAGCCAGTGAGTAAATGGCTTCACTTGGCATTAACGAGGAATATTCTATTGCACGTCCTCCCATGTTCAATAAGACAGATTACACTTATTGGAAAACTAGAATGTGTATTTTCTTAATTTCAATGGATTTTAATTTATGGTATATTATCGAAAATAATTTTCAGAAATCATTCAATCCGATAAATGATTAGAATGATCATGAAAAATAAATATTTTCTTTAAATGTCAAAGCTATGAACGCTTTGTTTTATGTTTTAAATAAAAACAAGTTTGATCGGATTTCTACATGTGATTCGGCTTTTAATATATGGCAAACATTAGAAATCACACATGAAAGCACAATTATATTAAATGAATCAATGATTGAAATGACTTACAAAAATAAACAAGAACACCTTCTAAAGAATAAGAAAGATTTGACACTGAGAATACAAGAACAATACCTTCCTAGGAAAGAAACTGAACTGAGAACAACATATGACTCATCGTGTGAAACCTCAAGTGATGAGAACTATGAATTTGAACTCTTGAGAAAAGAACTAAAAAATTAATGAATATGAACAAAAAACATAAAAATGAACTTAAAATGGATAAAACATCTTGCTATGAATGCAAGAAGCTAAGACACTCTGAAGATGAAGAGCACAACAAAGAAGAAGTGGAGAATTTAGTGCTTATAGCCATCAATAATGAGGTAAGTAACTCTCATAATGTTTCCTTTACTTTTGATTAATTATTAAGTGTCTTTCCTGAATTATTTGATGAGTATAAAAAGCTTAGCATAACTTATAAATTACTCAAAAAAGATCATGTATTACTTTCTTCTAAACTTGAAACTTTGAATGATGCATCAATACCATGTACCTCTTGCTCGAAATGTAAAATGCTAAATGAAATTGAAAAGGAAAAATGTCATGTTAAAACAAACCTTAGAAAAGTTGAAGATAGAGAAAAAATCTCTAAATATGATCCTTTCTAATAAGGATCGTGTTTATAAGGATGGTATTGGTTTTGTGAGTAATACTCATCTAAAAACATCTATCTTTGTTAGAAGACCCACATTGCATTATTCACCCGAAAACATATGTAATTTTTAGGTAGAAGTGAACACTTTGCTTATAGATGCCTATTTAGAAAATATAGTCCACATAAGTTAATTTGAGTTCCTAAAGAAATCATAAACAACCAAAATCCATTAGTAAAAATGGGTAAATTTTTTTATGAGGGACCCAAAGTCAAATGGTTACATAAATCAAAATACCCAATATTGTAAGTTTGTCTCCTAATAAGGCTAGGGGCACTAAATTGTGTCTTGAAAGTAGATAATCAAGACACATGACTTAAGATCTAATACGTTTTTCAAGCTTACTAGCCAAAACAACAATAATAAGAATAATTATTGGAATTAATATTATTGACAACAAGTCTCTTGATGGTTTATAGTTATACAATTAATCTTAATTGCTTTTCTATGATAAAAGGACATTGTATGGAAAACTAGAGCATGTTAGAACAAAAATTAACTTATAATTTTAGCTATATTCTAGTGGGAAACTATTAATATTGCATTCATTGAAACTTCCCAAAAAATGATTTTAATGATGATCTTAGATGTGCCTTGTATGATTATTTTTTTATGATATATTGGTTTCTATGATTTGAGGGGTATTTTATATAAAACAACCCTCTTGACTCCGAAAGAAATTTATCCAAACAAAACTTTTTCATATGAGTCTAAATTTTTTTCATCATGGTTTTGACTAAATGAAATAACTTTCTAAATAAACCATGATCTTTTAAAAATTATTGGTGAGTACATTTAATAATTGAATTGAATGATATATTAAATGGGTTGTATATTGACTTGAAATATGTTGCATGATTGAATGTTAGATCATTCTTGAGTTAGGACTTGAAATAAATAAAAAAAATTGAAAATGAGCTTGTCAACTCCTTGCACTAAGTGTAAAGAGTTAGACTCACTTAAATCATTAAAATTAAACTAAATCAAAGTTTTTATTTGAAAATATTTTATTGTAATGATCTTGATGATTTCTTTTGATACTTGGTTTTCAGTTTTAAAATACTTGAAAATATTTTACTTATTTAAAATTTTTATTTTAATGATCTTGATGATTTCTTTTTATATAACTCGATTTTTGGTTTCAAATGACCATGCATGGATTTAAAAGTCATTCTAGAAACAAATCACATAAATTGAAAACAACTAAAAAGGAGAAAACTTCTTCTTGAAAATATTTTTATCCTAATCAAACCTTCAATAAAAGGTAAAGTGATATCATTATTGTTGAATCTATTAATTAAAAAAATGATTTGATGATTTAAACTTGAAAAAGTTATTGTCCAAATCATGATCTTAACATTTTGAAAATTATAACTTAAAATCTTCATATAAATCAAGAGCGTTTACTGTGATTCTTATATTTTATTAAAAAAATTATCCAAATGAATCATGATTTATCTTTTTGATCTTTTAAAATTATAACGTAAGATTTTTGTATAAACTATGATCTTGATCTTTTATTTGTTCTCCTATGTCTCCTTTGCAACTTACTAAAGAAAAATTTTCATCCTAATATAGTCTTGACTTCTCAATATTTATAACTTGATATTTCTATATAAATCAAGATCCTTCTTATTATTTAATCTCCTAAGATTCCATTTTATCATCTAAGAGGAGATTTATTAAATTAAATCGTGTCTTTTGGTATTCATAAATTAATATTAATATCATTCATGACATCATTTATTTTTGACTTTCTTATAACTCATGAATGGTATATCTTATCATCAAATTAATATTTCTTAAATTTATGATAAGTTATAAATTAAATGAGATTTGTTTTATCATAAACATTCTTTTAGTTTCTTGACTTGACTTATCCTTTATGGGAATTACGTTTAATATCTATGATTTCTTCTTTAATAAAAAGGAGATTTATGATCTTGAAAATTATAAGTTGAGAATTTTTATCAAGATCATTTTTCTATTTTATGAAGAAGATTTATCTAAATAAATTAGATGTCTTAAAATTAATCTTGGATGGATCAAGATTATTTAATCTCCTAAGACTTATTTTAATTATTTACCAAGAAAAAATGAGAGATTTACTAAAAGAAATCATATCTTTTGATCTTTCATATTAATAACATGATCCCTTTGTATTTATGATTATAACTAAAACATGAATGTAAAAAGAAGAGGTTGCTACTTTAGAGGACAATGGGACATTGGATCAACATGGGTTACTTACTCTGAAGCCTTATGTACCATCTTTGGAAACCCAAATCTGTCTATTATTCCTAAAAGGTGTGAGCACATGCTACTCTTCAACACAAAACTACTTCATCACATAGTGATTAGTATTCTAATCTCTAAACAATTTCATCATGATGAAGTTAGCTAAATGGAACTAGGTACTATGTATTGGATCATGACAGGACATGATTATTGTTTTGGAACTGTTGAGGCAAAACATGATTAAACTTTCAACTAAGGATATGATGCTTTCATATGGTGGCTTAATAACTAGATTAATACATGCACATGATATAGTTATTCCACCAATGAAGAAATAATGAAGCTAGATAGATACAATATCATTGATAGAAATCTATTAAGAAGATTAAGATGCATTGTAAGAAGTGGTATATATGGACTAGATTACCTAGGAGAGTATATCCTCCCCCACTTGAGCCAGAACCCGGAACGGAACACCTATACATAGGGAAAGTTTATCTCCTCCTACTAGTCCCTTTGAGGCAACATCTGTGATGTAGCTAGCACCCTTATTATCTGACGATATCATAGTGACCTAACTGGATCGAATTGAACTACGTCAAGACCAAATTTTAATCGAGATGCAGCAAATCCATCAACAACTTAATATTCTATTTAGGCACCTTAGATTACCACCACCCGAGTAGTTTAAAAAAGAGGTGCACTAATATTATGAGTTTCGATTTGAGAGAACAGTGGTGGAGAAAGTCAAAGTACTTATATTCTGTCTAGAGAACAAGCAATGAAAAATCAAAAGTAGCGCTTATGAGAGTTACCAATGCAATAAAGATTCTTTTCCAAAAGCAAATGATAGTCTAGTCGTGTTGCTTAATCAATAATAGAATGAGCTCCATAAATTCAATAATTAAAGCTATGTGGGGGAACTCAACCAAACCACAACTTCCTTCCCATCAACAATTCTTTATCCTTATTTTTTTCTCTTGTACACAAAGAGGTGGGACAATCGTGCTTAATGTGTTGTACTTCTTGCACTCTTATGATATATTCTCTCATGATATGTACTTTTTAATACTAAGATATACTTTTTGATGATTTTGTGATGCACACAACACTTTATGATAATATAATATTAGACATCACATATTAGAGATCATGTGAATAATCATGATATATCTTTGAAATTTTGATACAAAGCATCAATTAGTTGATATTTTTACAGAGCCATTAAATGAAGAGTAATTTGACTTTATTAGAAGAGAGTTAGGAATGCTAAACCATCCAAATACATGATTTGCTATTTTATGAATTTCATGATTTACTATTATTGCTTGAAATTTATAAAAAAAAAATGTGTCGTGAACTTTTATGATGCTTGATATGAACTCTTTCTTATATCTTCTCTCAAAAAAAAATTTAATTCATGGATCTTTTATATCCTTGATGAATATATTTGAATGTATCCCTCACTACTTCAATTTTTTTTATACTAAATTTTTAGGTCTTTGACACCCCCCTCTTGGTAATTGATTTTTTGATACTTAATCTTTGATTCTTAGACTCTTTGATACACTTACTCCTACTTTCTCCTTCTATATATTTACAAAAGAAGAAAAAAAATATGGCATTTGTGATCCTCTTCTTCTCATTTTACAAAGGAGGAGAATTGGAATAAATTCATCTATTTATATGATGAATGGTTGTAATAAATGTGTTGAAATATGTATTAAACACTTAGTGTTTAAATATGTGATAAATATTTCTTCTTTTTATTGATAACAAAGGGGGAGAAATGACATGACATAATGGCATAATTTGAAATATGATGAACATTTATTTTGAACATTTGTTTAGAAATGGTATGTTAAACATTTCTCCTTTTTGTTGATGACAAAAGGGGGAAAATGGTATATTTATGACAATGTTCAAATATAAGTTGGGTATTTCTCATTTTATGTTGATAACAAAGGGAGAGAAATGATATAATTGATGACATAAGGGGAAGAAATGTTATAAGATCATTGAAACACTTGAAATGGATGTTGTATCATGATTGATGACATGGTTATCTTATAAAACATAATGATTAAAATTTGTATTCAATACCAAGAAGATGAATGTTTGAAATTTTTTATGCGACACCAAGAAGATAAATGTTTGAAATTTTGTCATGTATAGTATCTATCATGTATGGTTTAATTTTAAAAATTTTATAATTATCAAAATGCTTGAATTCAAAAGTGATGGGTTCTTTTGAATTCAAGTTTGCATTATTTGTTATATGGCATATACATAGGGGAGTTAAGGTTAACTCCCATCATCAATTAGTTGTCATCATCAAAAAAGAGGAGATTATTAAATCTAGGATTTCGATGATAAAATCAATTGATGGGTTTTATTATTTAACCTGTGTGTTTGAAAAAGTGATGCAGGATTAACTACGATGGTAAAAAGATAATATAATCTAATGTTGGGCCGAAGTCAAGTCCGGGCATCGAGCCGGGTTCGAACGATGCAGTGGCAACTCACTAGGAGATTGTCGGAAGCTCACCGAAGGTGATCGAGGTTTGTTGAGAGCTCGCTAGAAGCTCGCCGAAGGTGATCGGGGGCTTCCAGGAGTTTGTCGGGAGCTCGCTGAAAGTAATCAGGAGCTTGCCGAGAGTTCACCGGGAGCTTGCTGAAAGTGATCGAGAGCTTGTCGGGAGTGCACTAGGAGTTCGCCATAAGATGATCGAGAGACTTGTCGGAAGTTCACCAGAGGATGTTGGGAAGTTCATCATGAATTCAGAAGATCAATTGATATGACGGACAACAAGGATGGTTATATTTGTATGCCTTAGTATATCATAGTTAGCATCAATTGATTTTGAGTCCTAATTGAGTTAGATTTAGAAGGAATCCAAAATAACTCAATGTGAGGCAATTGGGTCCACTTTGGGTTAGATTTGAGCTCAGGTTGAGCTCATTTCGTTGAGGTACAAGTCGGGGAGGAAACAATATGAGAAAGTATTGCTTTTGGGATTCTCGACAGTAGTATCGTCGGTGGGTGGCAGTAATACCACCCATGTGATGGTAGTATCATCGTCGCCCTTGTTTCGGGGTACTTTCGATGATAGTACCACCAAAGCCGATGGTAGTACCGCTCATACCATGATTTTACGAAATGCTTTGAATTTTGGCTTCAATCTGAAGCCAATTTGGGTCTATAAATACCATAAATTTTCTTGATTGATATAGTAAGAAAAAGAGCGAGAAAGTGGAAAGCAAAGTTGGTTAGAAATTGTGTAAAATTGAGTTCTTCTCTTGAGTGGTTCAAAGTGTAAAGTGAGTCTAAGGGAAGAGAGAAAAATTTGTAAAGGTTCCTCTCTTGAACCTATGAAAAGGAGAAAATGTAAGGGGTTTGGTCTTCACCCGTAGAAGAAGAACTTTAGTAGACTCCGGTGGGCCTCGACAAAAGACTCTGAAAAGTGAACGTATGTCAAGTTTGACTGAACCACTATAAAATATGTGAGCATCTCTACTCTTGCCTTTTTATTACATTTGAATTTAATTATTCTTAATTAGTTTGAAGAAAGGCATGAGCATCATCTTTCAACTTTGTTTTAAGTCGGCCACTTATTCACTTTTAATGATGTCCAAGAAATGTTTTTTATTTCTTCTTTACTTCAAGCAAGTTTTTCAAATCGAGTATTTTTAAACTTGAACTAATTCACCCCCCTCATTCTTAGTGCCAACTTGATCCTAGCAGTTAGTATCAGAATGAGATTATACTCAATTGGATTAACACCCAAGTGTAAATGGCTTCATTTGACATGAATGAGGGACATTCTGTCGCACATCCTCCTATATGCAATGAGGCAGATTACAGTTATTGGAAAACTAGAATGCATATTTTCTTGATTTCGATATATTTTGATTTATGGTATATTATCAAAAATGATTTTTATCAGTCATCAAATCTGATAAATGATTTGAATGATCATGAAAAATAAATATTGTTTTTAATACCAAAGCTATAAATGCTTTGTTTTATGCTTTAAATAAAAATGAGTCTAATTGGGTTTCTACATGTGACTCAGCTTTTGATATATGACATACATCAGAAATCATACATGAAAGCACAATTAAATTAAATGAATCAATGATTGAAATGATTCACAAAAACGAACAAGAAAAATACATTCAAAAGAACATGAAGGATTTAACACTGAGAACATAAGAACAATACCTTCCAAAGAACAGGAAGGAAACTAAACTGAAAACAATAGATGTCTCCTCGAGTGAAACCTCGAGTGATTAGAATTATGAATTTAAACACTTAATGAATGAAAAATTTAATGAATATGAACAAAAAAACTTAAAAATTAACTGAAAATGGAAAAAACTTCTTGTTATGAATGCAAGAAGCCGATGCACTCTGAAGATGAAGAGCACAACCAAGAAAATGTGGAGAATCTAGTGCTTATGGCCATCAACAATAAGGTAAGTAACTCATCTAATGTCTCCTTTACTTTTGATGAATTGTTAAATACTTTTCTTGAATTATTTGATTAGTATAAAAAGCTTAGCAGAACTTATAAATTACTTAAAAAAGATCATGCATTACTTTCTTGGAAATTAAAAACTTTGAATGATGCATCAACACCATGTACTTCTTGCTCGAAATGTGAAATACTAGATGAAATTGAAAAGGAAAAAAGCTATGTTAAAACAAACCTTTGAAAAGTTTAAGATAGGCAAAAAATCTCTAAATATGATCATTGCTAATAAGGTCATGTTTATAAGGAAGGTATTGGCTTTATGAGTAATACTCATCAAATGTCATCTATCTTTATTAGAAGACTCACATTGCATTATTCACCCGAAAATAAATATAATTTTTATAGTAGATGTAGACACTTTGATTGTAGATGCCTTTTTAAAAATTATAGTCCTCATAAGTTGATTTGGGTTCCTAAAGGAACTATAAACAACCAAAAGCCAATAGTGAAAATGGGTAGAACTTTTCATGAAGGACCAAAGTTAAATGGGTACCTAAACCAAAACCCCCCATATTGTCAATTTATCTCTTAAAAAGACTAGGAGCACTAAACGGTGTCTAGAAAGTAGATACTTAAAGCACATAACTTGAGATATAACATATTTTTCAAACTTACTAGCCAAAATAATAAAAATAAGAAAAATTATTAGAATTAATATTACTGTCAATAAATCTCTTGATGATTTATAGTTATATAATAAATATTAATTATTTTTCTATGATGAAAGGATATTTATTATATGGAAAACTAGAGCATGTTAGTATAAAAATTAAAACTTATAATCTTAGCTATATTCTAGTGGGAAACTATTACTGTTGCATTTGTTAAAATTTATCAAAAAAAATGATTTTGATGATGATCTTAGATGTGCCTTGTATGATTATTTTTTATGATGTATTAGTTTCTATAATTTGAGGGGTATTTTATATAAAACAACCCTCTTGACTCCCAAAGAAATTTATCCAAATAAAACCTTTTTTATATGAGTCTAATTTTTTTCATCATGGTTTTGACTAAAGAAAATATCTTTCTAACTAAACCATGATATTTTAAAAATTATTAATGAGTACGTTTAATAATTGGAGTTTATCAAGTTAGTTCAGAGTCGAAGATTAGCGGGATTCTTGGCAGAGCCCTATAAATAAGGCTATAAGCTCTTTGATGAAATCAATCAATGAGATGTATTAGTTTTATCCAAAAGGTAAAACCTTAGGAGGTAGCTCCTCTCGAAGTGATCTAGGAGGCCCGATCCCCTCGAAGAGATTGATTATCCCCCTTTTCACTTTCTTCCTCCACGATAGAACCCTAGGGTCCTATCAGAATAATCTAACATTCAATCATGCAAACATATTTCAAGTCAATATACAACCTATTTAATATAACACAACTGAAAATAATAACTGACTCCATCTTAATCGAAGATAAAAACTAACTCATAACTGACTCGATTGGGCTCACCCGTCTCATAACTGATTTCGACTAGACAGACTAACATAACTCGACTCGATTTAATCATGAATGGATGGACCCGACTTAGCTAGGGTCCTAACAGACCCGCCCACTTCAAATCAGTCCTGCCCTTAAGGCTGAGCAATATCAGATTTTGGGAGCACTTCAATATTTACCATGCATCATGACTCTTTGATCAATTAAGTAGGATCTCCACTTGGTGTGAGCAATGGTTTGGTCTTCTCGTGTAGTTGTCATTGTAGTCTTCTGGAGAACCCTTTTCATCTGATGGCTAGTGATAGTATCATGTCTTCTTTTGGAAATCACCACTTCGAAGTCTTCTTGGAGCATAAAAAAGAAATTGATAAGTAGTTGTGTTACATTTGAGCACTTGTTATCATAAATTAGGATTCGCTCATTAGCAATCTTGTCTTTGAATTTAGCACAGCCTTCGAGATTAGACTCTATATTGTCAATTTTTTATTCCTCCTTAGCTGGTTCAATTATTAGAAGTTTGTCACGGCCTTCATATTCGAGCTCCACATTGTCAGTTTTAATTTCCTCCTTAATTGTCTCAACCGTCAGAAGCTACTCTTGTTTGCGATTATCTATGTTGACCACCTTGAAGTCCTGTCTATTGAAGCTTCTATTTTGACGAGTGTCCATAATGATTTTTTTTCATGTACACTAGCAAATGATACGGCTGCTATCATCGTGCGGGGATGGCGAGCTTTAATTTCACACCAAGTCTCGGGATTAAGTCCCTCAATAAATTTTCTCACAAATTATATTTCGGACCAATCTCGGGTTTGGTTCGACGGGTGTTTAAATCTGTTCTGGTACTCCTGTACTGTAGAAGTCTGATGGATTTTAGCGAGCTGTCTATTAATATTCTTGTGCTTCGATGGTCCGAAATGAATCAGGAGCTCTCTCTTGAACTGTCCCCACGAAGGGACTCCATGATAGGTCTTGTACAAATCATACCATTGGATTGCGTCTCCTTCAAGTTGAATGGAGGCGATCTCCACCTTGGATTCCTCCGGAGTCCTGTGAAAACGAAAAAAAATTTCAGCATATGAAATCCAACCGATTAGGTCTCCATCTTCCCATATAGGAAACTTCATCCTCATGCGTATGTATCTTGTGTCCTACCCATGGTCATACTTTTCAAATCGACTCCCTTTGGAACTTTCACCATGTTGAGTTTTGTTGGGACTCTCTGATCGGCTTCTTCTAATTTCACGGAGGAGCTCTTGAAATTTATCTTCTATGCGAGTCTCGAAGGCATTAAATCTTGCATCTAGTGCATCATCCGTAGTCATCATGTAGGATTGTATATCAGTGATGTTCAGTTCTTTTTTTTCTATTGCCGAGTCAAAGGTATATGTCGTAGATATAGTAGGACTTGACCGCAATAAGATTGTCAGCGTCGGCAAGTGGGGGACAGAGACGGTTGGCAGCAGTGACGGCTGCGGTAGGGGACAGCGATACGATTATGTGGCAGGTAAGGCTGCGATTGAGGAGGAAAGCAACGGCGACAAGTAGGGGCAGCAGGAAGCAAGGGAGTAGCAAGGGAGGAAGATGCGGCAGCAAGGATGGCAGGGGTGGCTGGGCAGCGCTGGAGGGAGCAGCAACAGCAACGCTGGATCTGCAGGTCGGTAGGGTTAGCAAGGCAAAAGGGGTTGTGAAGGCTGTGGCTAGCAGAGGAGGAAGGAAGAGGGTAGCGATAGTCCGACGAGGGCTGCGGTAGCATAAGAGAAGAAGATAGCAGCCAACAGTAGGCAACGGTGATAGGCCGTGGGGAGGAGGCGTAGAAGGAGAACGGCGATAGCGTCAGCGATGGGCGCGGGAGGAAGAAGACAGTAGCCGACGATTGGATAGCAGGGGCGGGCGGCTGTTGCGACAAAGAAGGCAACGGCGCGGTTGGGCAGCGATGGGGCAACAAAGTCCGACGAGGGCTGCGGCAGCGGGAGAGCAGTGGGGTCCGGCCGGTGGCGACAGTGGCAGGGAGGAGAGACAGCAATGAGGGCTGGCAGCAGAGGTGGCGGCGGCTTGCATGGGGAAGATGGAGAAGATAACAGCGACAAGGGAAGAGAAGGAGGCAGCGGCTAGCGATGGGTGACGACGGGGTAGCGGAGGAAGAAGGTGGCTGTGCACGGGTGGAGCAGCGACCGAGGAGGGTGTGGTTGCGGTTGTGGTTGAGGAGGAGAGGGAGATGGTGGCCGGCGGCTGAGAAGAGGGATGGCAGAGATGGCCGGCAGCGATTGTAGAGAAGGGGTGGCAGCAGCTGTGTGGCAGCGACGAGGGCTACCAGTAGTGGTTGTGCATGGTCGAGGAAGGATAGCGACGGTCGATGGGAGGAGGCTACGGGTGCGTCGACGATTGGGGCAACTGCTGCGGCAGGGGAGATGGGGATATGGTGACCAACGACAACAGTAAAAAGAGGAGAGGAATAGAGGTGGCCGGCAGAGGAAGAGGCAGTCGTGGGAGAGGGCAGCGGTGGTGGGTGGCGACGGGGAGGCAGATGCTGCAGTGGCAGGCAGCAGTGAAGAAGGCCGGTTGGAAGCGACTGCGACAGCAAGCGGTGGCCAGCGATAGATGAGGGAGGATAGGAAGACAGCGGTAGAGGGCGTGCGGCTGCTGCGGCAGGAAATGAGGAAAGGAAGAGCAGCGTGGCAGCGTTGCTCTTCTTCTTCCCTCTTTTTTTTTTTTTTTCCTTTCTCTCTCTTTCTCTCTCTCTCTCTCTCTCTCTTTTATTGTTGTGATGACGATGATGCTGAGATTGCAGCAAAGTGGCAGAAAGGGAGATAATCGATCTCTTCGAGGGAATCGGGCATCCTAGATTACTTCAAGGGGATCTGCCTCCTAGAGTTTTACCTTTTGTCTAAAACTAATACTTCTCATTGATTAATTTCATGAAAGAGTTTACAGTCTTATTTATAGGGCTCTACCAAGAATCTCGCTAATTTTTGACTTTTAACTAACTTGATAAACTCCTAACTGAAAATAATAACTGACTACATCCTAACCGAAGATAAAAACCAACTCCAACTAACTCATAACTGACTCGATTGGGCTCACCCGTCTCATAACTGACTCCGACTGGACAGACTAACATGACTCAACTTGATTTAATCATGAATGGATGGACCCGACTTAGCTAGGATCCTAACATATTCTTGAATTGAGACTTGAAATAAATAAAAAATTAGAAATGAGCTTGTCAACTCCTTACACTAAGTGTAAAGAGTTAGACTCACTTAAATAATTGGAACTAAACTAAATCGAAGCTTTTGTTTGAAAATATTTTATTATCATGATCTTGATGATTTTTTTTCTATACTTGGTTTTCAGTTTTAAAATGCTTGAAAATATTTTACTTATTTAAAAATTTTATTGTAAAGATCTTGATGATTTCTTTTTATATAACTTGGTTTTTGGTTTCAAATAATCATGCATAGATTTGGATGTCATTCTAGAAACAAATCACATGAATTGAAACAACTAAAAAGGAGAAAAATTCTTCATAAAAATATTTTTAATCCTATCAAGCCTTCAATAAGAGATAAAGTGATATCATTATTGTTGAATCTATTAAATAGAAAATTCATTTGATGATTTAAACTTGAAAAAGTTATTCCAAATGATCTTGACATCTTGAAAATTATAACTTGAGATCTTCATATAAATCAAGATCGTTTATTGTGATTCTTACATTTTATTAAAAAAATATCCAAATGAATCATGATTTATCTTTTTAATATTTTAAAATTATAACGTGAGATTTTTATATAAACCATGATCTTGATTTTTTGTTTATTCACATATATCTCCTTTGCAATTTACTAAAGAAAAGTTTTCATCCTAATCATTGTCTTGACTTCTCAATATTTATAACTTGATTATTTCTATATGATTCAAAATCCTTCTTATTATTTGATCTCCTAAGATTTCATTTTGTCATCGAAGAGGAGATTTATTAAATTAAATCATGTCTTTTGGTATTCATGAATTAATATTAATATCCTTCATGATATTATTTATTTATGACTTTCTTATAACTCATGAATGGTATACCTTAATACCAAATTAATATTTCTTAAATTTATGATAAGTTAAAAATTAAATGAGATTTGGTTTATCGTGAATATTCCCTTGATTTCTTGACTTAACTTATCCTTTATAGGAATCATGTTTAATCTCTATGATTTATTCTTTAATAAAAAGGAGATTTATGATCTTGAAAATTATAAGTTGAGAATTTTTATCAAGATCGTTCTTCTATTTTATGAAAAGAAATTATCTTAATAGATTAGATGTCTTAAAATTGATCTTGGATGAATCAAGATTATTTAATCTCCTAATACTCATTTTAATTATTTACAAAGAAAAAAAGGAGAGATTTATTAAAAGAAATCATATCTTTTGATCTTTCATATTTAATGACATGATCCCTTTGTATTTATGATTATAACTAGAACGTGAATGTAAAAAGAAGAGGTTGCTACTTTAGAGGACAACGAGACATTGAATCAATAGGGGTTACTTACTCTGAAGCTTTATGTACCATCTTTGGAAACTCAAATCTATCTATTATTTCTAAAAGTTGTGAGTATATGCTACCGTTCAACACAAAACTACTTCATCACATAGAGATTAGTATTCTACTCCTTAAACAATTTCATCATGACGAAGTTAGCCAAATGGAACTAGGTACTATGTATTGGATCATGACATGACATGATTATTATTTTGGATATTTGTTGAGAAAAAACATAATTGAGCTTTCAACTAAGGATATGATGCTTCCATATAGTGGCTTGATAACTAGATTAATACATGCACACGATATAGCTATTCCACCAAATGAAGAAATAATGATCCTAGATAGATACAATATCATTGATAGAAATCTATTAAAAAGAATAACATGCATTATAAGAAATGGTATATGGATTCGATTACCTAGGAAAATTGATCCTCCCCCACTTAAGCCAGAACCCAAAAGACCTATATATAGGGAAAGTTTATCTCCTCTTCCTAGTCCCTTTAAGATAGGACCTGTGATGCAGCCAGCTCCCTTATCATCTGACAATATCATAGTGATCTGATTGGATCGAATTGAACTATATCAAGACCAAATATTAACTGAGATGCAACAAATCCATCAACAGCTTAATATTCTATTTAGGCACCTTGGATTACCACCACTCGAATAGTTTATAAGAAAGAAGTCGATGGTGCTTAATGTGTTGTACTTCTTACACTCTTTTGATGTATTCTTTGATGATATATACTTTTTAATACTAAGATATATTTTTTGATAATTTTTTGATGCACGCAACACTTTATGATAATATAATATTAGACATCACCTTATTAGAGATCATGTGAATAATCATCATATATCTTTGGAGTTTATTGATACAAAACATCAATTAGCTGATATTTTTATAAAGTCATTAAATGAAGAGTTATTTGACTTTATTAGAAGATAGTCAAGAATGCTAAACTATCCAAATACATGATTTGCTATTTTACAAATTTCTTGATTTGCTATTTTTGCTTGAAATTTACAACAAAAAAAAATATGTGTCATGAATTTTTATGATGCTTGATATGAGCTCTTTTTTGTATCCTCTCACAACAATTATTTTGATTCATGGATCTTTTATATCGTTGATGAATACTTATGAATGTATCCCTCCATACTTAATATTTATTTTTTTGGATACCAAATTTTTGGATCTTTGACACCCCCCCCCCCCTCTTGATAATTGATTTTCGGATACTTAATCTTTGATTTTTGAACTCTTTGATACACTTACTCCAACCTTCTACTTTTAGATAATTATAAAAAATGAAAAAAATTATGGCATTTGTAATCCTCTTCTTCTCATTTTACAAGGGACGAAATAAATTCCTCTCTTTATATGATGAATGGTTGTGATAAATGTGTTGAAATATGTAGTAAACCTTAATGTTTATTAAATATGTGGTGATTATTTCTTCTTTTCATTGATAACAAAGGGGGAGAAATGACATGATATAATTTGAAATGTGATTAACATTTATTTTGAACATTTGTTTAGAAATGGTATGTTAAACATTTCTCCTTTTTATTGATGACAAAGGGGGAGAAATGATGAATATTAATCTTCAAATGTGAGTTGTATATTTCTCCTTTTTTGTTGATGACAAAGAGGGAGAAATGATATAATTGATTACATAAGGAGAAGAAATGTTTTGAGATCATTGAAATGCTTGAAATAGATGTTGTATCATGATTGATGACATGGTTATCTTGTTAAACATAATGATTGAAATTTTTATACGATACCAAAAAGATGAATATTTTAAAATTTTTATGCGATACCAAGAAGATGAATGTTTAAAATTTTATCATGTATGATTAAATTTTGAAAATTTCATAATTGTCAACATGCTTGAATTCAAAAATGATGAGTTCTTTTGAATTCAAATTTGATTTATTTGTTCTATGGCATATACTTAGGGGAGTTAAGGTTAACTCCCATTATCAATTGGTTGTCATCATAAAAAAGGGGGAGATTGTTGAATCTTGGATTTTGATGATGAAATCAATTGATAAGCTTTATTATCTAACTTGTATGTTAGAGAAAGTGATAAAGAATTAACTATGATGGTGAAAAGGTAATACAATCTAATATTGGGCTAGAGTCTAGTTCAAGCATCAGGTCGGGGTTCGGACGATGCAATTGGAACTCGTTAGGAGATCGCTGGAAGCTTGCCGAAGGTGATCGGGGGCTTGTCGAGAGCTCGCCGAAGGTGATCGGGGGTTTGCTGGGAGTTCACCGGGAGCTCACCAAAGGGAATCAGGAGCTTGCCGGGAGCTTGCTGAAAGTGATCGGGAGCTTGCCGGGAGTGCGTTGGGAGTTCGCTAGAAGATGATCAAGAGACTTGCCGGGAGGTCGTCGGAGGATGCCGAGAAGTTCGCCGGGAGTTCGGAAGATCAATTGACTGTCGGGAAACCACAGCGGGTGCATCACATGTGCAGCGGAAATCAAAACAAAAACCGGTTTCCCACCAGATCAAATCGTCATGCAAAAGATTGGGGTCACGAGAAAAACTACAAAAACTGAAAAACCGCGATGTATGAGAGATTAATTTTACCTAGGAAGATTGTATATCCCTATATTCCATATTCGGATGGAGAAGATGAAGGAGGTCAAGCGTCCTCCTCTCTAGCAGTATCCACACGATGGATCTCTACAGCGAGACTCCTCCAATCTGATCTTGCAACTCTTGCTCAGAGGGAGGGAGGAGAATAAGAGGTGGTGGCTAAAGCTGCAGCCTATCAACCATGAGTCTCCCCTCCTATTTATAGAGAGCCACCAAAATCCTATGGTTCATTCCTTAGTAGGTATTGGATCTCCATCCAATAACCCACTAACCTTGCATTATTGGATCTCTATCCAATAATCTCCTTAGGCCTATAATTGGACCTTAATCAAGGAGCACATCAACATAGGGTTTCATCTAATTAGAATAGGGGCTAATTGGATCTTCATCCAATCCACTATTCGTTGAAGCATCCACCATATGTGTGTGACCCTCTAGGCCTGATACCAAGCTAGCCATGAGTCACTCCCATCAGAACTCCTTCTGATATAGTGAATTATGATCCTCATAATAATTCACTCGACTCATCGATTATGGACGTACTAGGCCACTACGTCATAGTCCCCAGACGGTACAGGGGATCAAATCCGTCGGACCTATCTATCTACAGTTATCATGTATCTATAATCTCTCATCCAAATAATATTCCAAAGACCATATATTGGACATGGTACTGTTAGGTCACAAATGGAATCAGTTTGTCTTACTCTATTCGGATTCTACCGGAGAACTCCTCTCTCAATCAGAATGATCTTGGCCAAGGATTTATCTGAGCAAGCACATATGAGATATTCCTCTCATGATACCGAGAGTGGATGATCCTGTATTGACACTCAATTGCCTTCGTAAGGTTGACTACTAATCCCGATAACCAGTTGTACCAGATCTGAAACTTTTCAAACATGTAAGTCTGGCGTCAAAGAAAGGAGTACTCATGCAAGACATCCTTGGTGTCTCAAGTCTAAGGACCAGATATACAACTGGGACTATGAAATCGTTGTCTGACATTAGGTATCATTAACCATATAGCATTCCATAAGCGGATCAATCAGTGAACTCATTCTCCAATGAGCACCTATACTATATCATTAGTGTCTCCACACAAGTGGCTATGAGACCAGCCACCTTCATCATATGGACGGGTATATAGTACATCAGTCTGTCCGGTTATCTCGATGCCCCTCTCGAGTAACCTACGATCAGGATTATTTAGGATCCGTGTTTAAAGATGAATCAATCTCATTATCATGATTTCATCACGATCTGATTCCTATTACACAGAACCAAGGACATCACAATATATATGCTACATATAATATAATATGAAAATTTGCCAATATTAATCATAAGCAAAAAGATCATACAGCGTGTCACACGTGCCATCACTCACGTGATTGACATGTAGGGCACCTATAACCAGCAATCTCCCACTTGACCAAAAGCCAATCACCTATGTGTCTGATCCCCATCAGACCCCTGTGACGCTTAAATACAATTTGAGCTAATGGCTTCGTCAGTGGATCTACAATTTTATCTTCGGATGGAACTCTTTCCATTACTATATCTTTTCGGGTCATGATCGCTCTAATCAGATGGAACCTCCTCAGAACAATTCTGATGAGACATGGGTTCCTTCACTTGAGTTATCGCCCCATTGTTGTCGTAGTATATGGGAATTGGTTCTACACTGCTTGCTTGGTACGACTCTCAAATCTTTGATGAACTTCTTCATCCATACCCCTTCCTTTGCTGATTCTACTGCAGCAATGTATTCCACCTCTATGGTCGAGTCGACAGTAGTATCTTGCTTGAAACTCTTCCTGCTTACTACTCCTCCATTCATGGTGAAAATATACCCTGAATTTGACTTGCTATCATCAATGTCAGACCGAAAACTTGAGTCTATGTAGCCCTTAACCTAGAGGCTACCTCCTTCATATACTAGTAAAAGATCTTTAGTCCTTCTCAAGTACTTGAGGATACACTTTACTGCCTTCCAGTGTTCTAAACTTGGATCTGCCTGATATTTGCTCGTGACACTTAGAGCATGTGCTATATCAGGCCTAGTACATAGCATCGCATACATGATAGATCCTATCGATGAGGCATAAGGTATCTTATCCATGTTTGCCCTTTCTTCAGGAGTCTTTGGGGACATACTCCTAGAAAGTGATATTCCATGTCTCATCGGTACGAGACCTCTCTTGGAATTTTTCATGCCAAACCTTTTGACAATGGAATCTATGTACCTAGACTCGGATAAGCCAAGCATCCTTTTGGATCTATCTCTATAGATCCTGATCCCCAAAATATAGGATACTTCTCCTAAGTCTTTCATGGAGAAGTTTCTAGATAGCTAAGCCTTTACTGTGGAGAGCATTCATATATCATTCCTAATGATTAAGATGTCATCCACATATAGTACCAAGAAGGTGATAGCACTTCCACTTACCTTCCTATACATATAAGGCTTATCTTCGTTCTTAACGAAGTCATAAGATGTGATCACCTCATCAAATCTTATGTTCCAACTTCGGGAAGCTTGCTTCAATCCATAAATGGATCTAAGCAACTTGCACACTTTATTTGGACTCTCTTTGGATATGAATCCCTCTGGTTGTATCATATACACCTCTTCCTCGAGATTGTCATTAAGGAATGCTATTTTGACATCAATCTGTCAGATCTCATGGTCATAGTGTGCTACAATAGCCAAATTAATTCTAATGGACTTAAGCATGGCTACAGGTGAAAAGGTTTTGTCATAGTCAAATCCTTGTCTTTGACGATATCCTTTAGCTACCAGCCTTGCTTTATAGGTCTCTACCTTTCCATCCACTCCGATCTTCTTCTTGAAGATTCATTTGCAGTCGATGGGTACAATACCCTCAGGTGCATCTACAATGTTCCAAACCTTGTTAGAGTACATAGAATCCATCTCAAAATTCATGGCTTCTTGCCACTTCCCGGAGCCTATACTCATAATAGTCTCCTCGTGGGTTTGAGGATCAACATCCTGAGAGTCATCTCCACTTATATGTCTCACATATCTTTCAGGAAGGTGAGATACTCTACAAAACCTATGTAAATTTGGAATTTGTGTGTTAGGTACCTGAACAGACTCAGGCTCTGGAATGGTGCTTGAGCTAGGTTCTCCAACCTCGCTCAATTCTATCTCACTCTCATTGTTTCCACCAAGAATGTGTTCCTTCTTAAGGAACACAGCTCTCTTGGCAACAAAGACCTTTCGATCCTCGGGATGATAGAAATAATACCCACAAGTTTTTTTTGGGTATCCCACGAATATGCACCATTCTATCATTGATTCCAACTTATCGGAGTTGTATCTTCTAACGTGGGCAGGATAGCCCCAAATCTTAACAATCTTAAGATCGGGCTTCTTTCCTTTTCATATCTCATATGGTGTAGACACTACCGATTTTGATGGAACTATGTTCAAAAGGTAAGCTGCAGTCTCTAGGGCATACCTCCAGAATGAGACAGGTAGGTCAGCGAAACTCATCATGGACCGCACCATGTCTAACAGCGTATGATTCCTCCTTTCTGATACACCATTGAGCTGAGGTGTATAAGGAGGTGTCCACTGGGGTAGAATCCTATTGTCTCTAAGAAAATGGGTGAACTCCGTACTCAAGTAGTCTCCTCCTCGATCTGATCGAAGAGTCTTAATACTCTTTCCAATTTGGTTCTCTACCTCATTCTTATATTCCCTGAATTTCTTGAAAGCCTCATATTTGTACTTCATTAAGTACACGTATCCATACCTAGAGAAATCATTAGTGAACATAATGAAGTATGAGTAACCACCTATAGCTTGAGTCGACATGGGACCACATACATCACTATGTATGAGTTCCAATAACTCGGTGGCTCTCTCTCCAGTTCCACTAAAAGGAGAGTTAGTCATCTTCCCACGAATGCAAGGTTCGCAAGTTGCATATGTCTCATAGTCAAATGGATCTAAGTATCCATCTTTCAGCTGCTTTTGAATCTTTCCCTCATTTATATGACCTAACATACAATGTCATAGGTATGCATTATTCACCTCATCTCTTTTTCTCTTAAACATATTTATATTCATGATATATGGAGAAGTATCTAATACATATAAGTCATTTATTAGAATCCCTCTAGTGATGATCTCATCATCCATAATTATTGAACAACTATTGTTCTCAAAAACTAATTTATATCCACTAATTGTCAAACAAGAGATAGATATAATATTTTTGATAATAGAGAGAACAAAATAGCATGCATCCAATGCAATGATAGCTCCACCAAGCAGATGTAGGGTGACCTCTCCAGCAGCAATTGCAACAACTCTTACACCATTGCCCATCTTGAGGTCCATCTTGCCGGTGGCCAATCTCCTAGGTCTTGCCAAAACTTGCAACGAATTACAGATATGATAAACACTCCCGTATCCAATACCCATGTGTTATCATGAAAATTTGACAAGTGGAGACTGATCATGAATATACCTAAAGCTTCTCTAAGCTTCTATTTCGTCTTATCTGCAAGGTAGTTCTTACAGTTCCTCTTCCATTGTCTGTCTTGACCGCAGTGGAAGCACTGTCCTTTATCCTTTGCCGGGTATCTCTTGGCAATCTTTGTCTTACCTGGTCATTCTTTGCCCTTGCCCTTCTTAAGGATCTTGCTGGCTTTCCTTTTCTTTTTGGTCTCACCAATATAGAGAACTGGCTTCTCCTTCTTGATGGCACTCTCAGCTTCCCTCAACATATTGAGGAGCTCAAGAAGAGTCACCTCAAACTTGCTCATGTTAAAATTCATGATGAAGTAAGAAAAGGAATATTGTAGAGATTGAAGTATAAGATCAACGCACAGGTTATCCTCTAGGACTATTTATATACTTCACAAAGCGAGCGATCTCATCCTCGCTTATCCTTTCCTCCAACGTGAGCAATCATGTTAAGGACATATATAATTTTCTCTTCCGTGAGAATAATTCTCAAATAGCAGAGCTTTTGTACCAGTGAGGCGATTGGCATCAAGTATGCCACGTAGGGGTTGGCATCAAGTATGCCACGTAGGGGTTTCCCTCGTAGGGTTTGGCATCAAGTATAGCGTAAATTAAATAATATGCAGATTTTACAGAAAATAGTAATTAAGATATGGACTTCTATCTTAATATACTCCCACTTTTTTCTTAGCGAATCACGCAAAACCCTCGACACATGAGACGGAAGTCTCCGGTAGACTCCTAGTGGGGATCGGGATCCAATTGGCATCTTAGTGCAACCTCGAGGGACTCGACCAATTGCACTAAGCCCAAAAGGTAGGCAACTCTTGCCAATCACAACTCCTTATGATTCCCGTCACGTTCGGCCTCCGAATTATCATGGTCTGGAGGGACTCGACCAACCATGACGTTCAGTTAAGTCATTACCATCGTTACAAGATGAGTCTGATTCGATGATATGCCCTTGAGGGACTCGACCAAGCATATCATGTCCTCAGGTCACCAGTGACATCTTTATGTCGTAGGCAAGAACTCGATCACGTAGATAGGTGAGCCTCGAGGGACTCGACCAACTCGAACTATGTCGTGATTCAATTTCTTCCTATAACGATGGAAGGCCACGTGGGTTAATCTTATTGCCTCATGCTTACCGACTTAATATTTTCGTAGGAGGGGTTTTTGTTTCGTATTGGTCTCCTAATATATCGTGTCACACACATACATATTTAATATATATCTACATCACATGCAAATATATATATACATATATCTAGTAGGTGTATAACAAACACATCACATATGCAAGCCACACCGGATGATCATAAGTCATCGCCTAATATGATTAAGCTCGAGCCAATGGGCCTAATCATTCACAATAGGATCTATGTGTGCATTGGCGCATCTCCATGCCCTGTGATTGTTGATCTCGTCATTATCGATTTTGTCGGATCATCGCATCATCATGCGTCGTGATCTCCCGCCACGGCATCGTGGGTCCCGCTGTAACCTCCACGCTCCCGCTGCGCCTCTCTATGTAATTATAAATAATCACAAGCATGCAGGCCTAACAAGAAACAAGAAAAACACAGGCTCGCAAGCCCCAATAATAATAATAATTATAATTACACACACCACAACACATGGCTCATGATCATCCATCCACAATAGACATCACATGTAAATCACATCATATGTAGGATTACTAGATATATATATATATAATAATTAATTAAACTATTTAATTAATTATCTTTTTAGAAATCAGGATATGCTCGGAATTTCTAGAATTATCAAATGTATTTTCGTAATTCTGGATGAGAGGATAGTCCTTGAAATTTCCAGAATATTGAGGGTATTTCAGGAATTCTGTACAGGAGAACAGTCCTCGGAATTTCCTGAATTCATAGGGGTAGGATCGTCATTTTCCTAAAACGATGCCCTAGCTCTCTTGCCCCCATCTGCGCCACCGCTGACGCCGCTGACCTGCGCAGGCGGCGGCGCTGCACGCCGTCGGCGTGGGTAGCCGCCCCTACAGCAGGCGCTGCTGCCCCTCGGGCGACACCTCGTGGGCGAGCGGCGCCGCCTTGCGCGGGCGCTGCCCCTGCTGGCGGTCGCTCCTGCCAGCGGCCGCCCTTGCAGGCGGCAGCCCTGGCCGCGGGGCTGCCCCTTGCGGCCTTGAAGTGGACAGCCGCCACCTGCGGCCTGGTCGCGGGCGGTTGCCTCTTATGGTCGCTCCGTGGGCAGCAGGCCCTTGCGGCCTGGCTGCTGGCGGCAGCCCCTTGCGGGCTGGCCGCAGCCGTTCGTGCCCGCGGGGCTACTGCCACTGCGAGTGGCCGCCCCTTGCAGGGGGCCTGGCCGCAGTCGACCGCCCCCTTGTAGGAGGGCCCTGGCTGCAGCCGACCGCCCCTTTGCAGGTGGCCGGCCGCCCCTGCAAAGGGGCTGGCCGTGGCCATGCCCGGCTACCCCTTACAAGGGCTTCCTTTGCTGCGAAAACGCAGCAAGAACGCGTAGAATGATTCTATGCGATTCAATCTCATCACACGTAGTTTAAAACCAATCCTTCGCACGAAAACCTTAGCTCTGATACCACTGTTGGAAAACCTCAATGGGTGCATCACATGCACAGCGGAAATCAAAACAAAAATCAATTTTTCACGCAGATCAAATCGTCATACAAAAAATTGGGGTCGCGAGAAAAACCGCAAAAACTAAAAAACCGTGATGTGTGAGAGATTGATTTTACCTAGGGAGATCGTATATCCCTGTATTCCATATCTAGATGGAGAAGATGAAGGAGGTCAAGCGTCCTCCTCTCTAGCGGTATCCATACGATGGATCTCTACAGCGAGACTCCTCCAATCTAATCTTGCAACTCTTGCTCAGAGGGAGGGAGGAGAATAGGAGGTGGTGGCTAAAGTTGTAGCCTATCAACCATGAGTCTCCCCTCCTATTTATAGAGAGCCACCAAAACCCTATGGCTCCTTCCTTAGTGGGTATTGGATCTTCATCCAATAACCCACTAACCTTGCATTATTGGATCTCTATCCAATAATCTCCTTAGGCTTATAATTGGGCCTTAATCAAGGAGCCCATCAACATAGGATCTTATCTAATGAGAATAGGGGCTAAATGGATCTTCATCTAATCCTCTATTCGCTGAAGCATCCACCATATGTGTGTGACCCTCTAGGCCTGATACCAAGCTAGCCGTGAGTCACTCCCATCAGAACTCCTAATATAGTGAATTATTATCCCCATAATAATTCACTCGACTCATCGACTATGGAAATACTATGCCATTATGCCATAGTCCCCAAACGGTATAGAGGGATCGAATCTGTCGGACCTGTCTGTCCACAGTTATCGTGTATCTATAATCCCTCATCCAAATAATATCTCAGAGATCGTATATTGGATATGGTACTGTCAGGTGACATACGGAATCAGTTTGTCTTGCTATATTCGGATTCTACCGGAGAACTCATTCTCTCTCAATCCGAATGACCCTGGCCAGGGATTTGTATGATCAAGCACATATGAGATATTCCTCTCATGATACCGAGAGTGAATGATCCTCTATTGACACTCAATTGCCTTCATAAGGTTGGCTACCAATCCCGATAACTAGCTGTACTAGATCTGAAACTTTCCAAACCTGTAAGTCTGGCGTCAAAGAAAAGAGTACTCATACAAGACATCCTTGGTGTCTCAAGTCTATGGACCAGATACACAACTGAGACTATGAAATCGTTGTCTGACATTAGGTATCATTAACCATATAGCATTCCATAAGCGGATCAATCAGTGAACTCATTCTCCAATGAGCACTTGTACTATATCCTTAGTGTCTCCACACAAGTGGCTATGAGACCAACCGCCTCCATCATATGGACGGGTATATAGTACACCGATCTGTCCAGTTATCTCGATGTCCCTCTCGAGTAACCTATGACTGGGATTATTTAGAATCCGTGTTTAAAGATGAATCGATCTCATTATCATGATCTCATCACGATCTGATTCCCATTACACAGAACCAAGGACATCACAATATATATGCTACATATAATATAATGTGAGAATATGCCAATATTAATCATAAGCAAAAAGATTATACAGCGTGTCACATGTGCCATCACTCACGTGATTGGCATGCAGGGCACCTGTAACCAGCATTGACATGCCAAACAATAAGGATAGTTATATTTGTATGCCTTAGTAGTCGTAGTTAGCATCGATTGATTTTGAGTTTTAATTGAGTTAAATTTGGAATAACCGAGTTCACTTTGGGTTGGATTTGAGCTCAAGTTGAGCTCATTTCATTAACCCGAAAAGGGGTCAATAAGAGGCACAAGTCCAGGATGAAATAGTAATGGAAAGTATTACTTTCGGGATTCCCAATGGTAGTACTGCCCAAGCGATGGTAGTACCACCATCGCCCTTGTTTTTGGGGCCCTTTCGATGATAGTACTATCGATGCCAGCAGTAGTACCGCCCGTACCTCAGTTTTAAGGTAAGCTTTGAATTTTGGCTCCAATCTGAAGTCAATTGGGGTATATAAATACCTCATATTTTCTTGCTTAGTGTAGTAAAAAAAGAGCAAGAAAGTGGAAAGCAAAGTTGGTTAGAAATTATGTAAAATTGAGTTCTTCTCTTGAGTGCTTCTGATAGAACTCTAGAAGGAGCTCTATAGATTTTGATCCTTGAGGGGGATCAACCCTTAAAACGCTGTAGGGGTTCCTCCCTCCTAGACTCGGCACAAGGCAAAATTCAAAAATTATAGATTGATTAGTAAAAAGAGCTGGAGGTTACATGCTTATATAGGGCTCCAAACCCTAGCCCTAGGGGGTGCTTGCCTAACTAAAATTATCCTTTTGCCCCTTCTATAGCCTACTTGCCTTAGAGAGAACAGGTGGTGGGTAGGTTGGCTCTATAGCCGACCTAAGCAGGGGGAAACCCTAGCCTACCAACTCAGTAATGGGGGCAATGACTACTAAATCCTAAGGTCCCAATCTAAACCCTAACCAAACTTCTTTATAGGATAGAAGTGGCTAGGTGGGGTTTTATTACAATCTCATAGGGTTTTATTGACTACTTCTAGGAAGATTAGGACTCAACCCTGCTGGAGTCCTATCAAACCCGTCCTCTTAAAATGAACCTTGTCCTCAAGGCTAAGGGTCCATGAACTCTAGGAACCGGGTCTTTAGCTCCTCATTAGCTTGGGTGTCTATTGAAAGAATTTGAGCTAAGTCGTTGTCTTTAAATTTTCATTTGAGATGGGATACTTGGAGGATCAACTGTAATTTTGATTTGGTGCATGAATCTGACCTCCATGTTAGGGCCCCAATGTGGTCCCCAATTTTGCAAAGCCCAGAGAAATAGGGAGAGCACTTTCTTAAGGCTCGAGTTTCCTATTGATCGGGCTGTAGGTGTAAGAAAACTTGATCTTTAATTTTTCATCCATTTTGAAGTTTGTCGGGAGGCCATGTCTTCTTTGCATGTGCTGGCGTGAGCATGGATTTTAATTATTTTAGGTTTACTCCTCTTTCATGCCATGGACCATCTCGCATAAGGGTGACGTCGATCTCAACTCTAGATGTGTCTGCTCCAAGTACAAATACATTACCACATTCAAGTAATGCTAGCATCGATATAGATGGCATTATGGCTGTGAGGGTCATGTGGATGTCTTTCTCCTGTTCCTTCTTACGATCGTGGGCCGTGGATCCGAGGTCATCATCAAGGAAGACTTTTAGCATCATGGTCCGCTCCTCAGTGAAGTCGTGGAAGTAGCCCGAGATGAGGGCGCACTGCATCAGAAACCATAGCTGGTTTATCTGAATATGACACTTCAGGAAGAGCTTATCCCTACAAACAAAGAGGCAAAAATTTTGGAGATAAAGTGTCATTGCAAGGGAACATTGCTAGTGGTTCCCCTTGTAAGACCAACATACGAGGGTCGTGTAGTCTGGTAGGAATGAGTCGGCTCGGTTCAACAGAGGTGCTTGAGATTTCAGCGAGCTTCTCCAAGCACTATATCGAGATCATCTTTTCTTTGTTTTCTCCTTTCCCACATAAGGTCACCTATTTTCTTTTGTCATTCATAAGGTCGTTGGAGCTCCTGGTGTCGGCGAGGATGGTGATGAGCTGATGCTTGATGAAGTCATCAATGTCCAATATCTGTGGTGGAGCATAGAAGGTGCAGGTGACCGATTGTGGTTTTTCCTTCATATCCTTCTCCTCAGACTCGAAAGTTGTATCTTTGAGTTTAGGTTCTTCAGTGGGCGTAATCATCTGCTGGTTATAGGTGCTCTGCAAGTCAATCACGTGAGTGATGGCACGTGTGACACATTGTATGATCTTTTTTGCTTATGATTAATATTGGTATATTCTCATATTATATGTTACATATATATTATGATGTCCTTGGTTCTGTGCAATGGGAGTCGGATCGTGATGAGATCACGATAATGAGATCGATTCACCTTTAAACATAGATCCTAAATAATCCTGGTCATAGGTTACTCAAGAGGGACATTGAGATAACCGGACAGATCAGTATACTATATACCCATCCATATGATGGAGGCGGCTGGTCTCATAGCCACTTGTGTGGAGACACTAAGGATATAGTATAGGTGCTCATTGGAGAATAAGTTCACTAATTGATCCGCTTATGGAATGTTGTATCGTTAATGATACCTAATGTCATACAGCGATTCCATAGTCCCAGTTGTGTATCTGGTCCTTAGACTTGAGACACCAAGGATGCCTTGTATGAGTACTCCTTTCTTTGATGCCAGACTTACAGGTTTGGAAAGTTTCAGATCTGGTACAGTTGGTTATCGGGATTGGTAGCCAATCTTACGAAGGCAATTAAGTGTCAATAGAGGATCATCCACTCTCGGTATCACGAGAGGAATATCTCATATGTGCTTGCTCAGACAAATCCCTAGCCAGAGTCATTCGGATTGAGAGAGAATGAGTTCTCAGGTAGAATCCAATTAGAGCAAGATAAACTGATTCCGTATGTGACCTGACAGTACCATGTCCAATATACGGTCTATGAGATATTATTTAGATGAGGGATTATAGATACATAGTAACTATGGACAGACAGGTCCGATGAATTTGATCCCCCATATACCGTTTGGGGACTATGGCGTAGTGGCCTAGTACGTCCATAGTCGATGAGTCGAGTGAATTATTATGGGGATAATAATTCACTATATCAGAAGGAGTTCTGATGGGAGTGACTCACAAGCAGCTCGGTATCGGGCCTAGAGGGTCACATACATATGGTGGATGCTTCAGCGAATAAAAGATTGAATGAAGATCCAATTAGCCCTTATTCTCATTAGATGAGACCCTATGTTGATGGACTCATTGATTAAGGCCCAATTATAGGCCTAAAGAGATTATTGGAGAGAGATCCAATAATGCAATGTTAGTGGGTTATTGGATGGAGATCCAATACTCACTAGGAAGGAGCCCTAGGGTTTTGGTGGCTCTATATAAATAGGAGGGGAGACTCATGGTTGATAGGCTGCAGCTTTAGCCACCACCTCCTCCTCCCCTCTGAGCAAGAGTTACAAGATCAGATTGGAGGAGTTTCACTGTAGAGATCTATTGTGTGGATACCGTTAGAGAGGAGGACGCTTGACCTCCTTCATCTTCTCCATCCAGATTTGGAATACAGGGATATACGATCTCCCTAGGTAAAATCAATTTCTCACACATCACGATTTTATCGATTTTTGTATTTTTCTCACGACCCCAATCTTTTGCACAACGATTTGATCTGCGTGGGAAACCGGTATTTTGTTTTGATTTCCACTGCGCATGTGATGCACCCACTGAGGTTTCCCAACATCATCAGCAGTATCTCCTTTCAACATTTATCTTCTAAGCTCCACAGTTTATCACAACACCCACATAGGCCCTTTGTTGATCCATTATGAAGGTCTTCTCTTATTAATTTCTATGGCTGAGGGGGTCGGCTGACAGTAGGAGGAGGTGAAAGCTTTGGTGCTGCAGGTTGGGGAGCAACTTTAGTCTTCTGAGTTTCATAGTTCAATCGCTCCTCTTGATGTCGCGCAAAGGAGATGACTGCCTTAAGTGTGTACGGCTATCGCGCTTTAACTTCTTCCTGAATCTTTGGCTTCAAGCCCTCAATAAAAGTCCTCAATATATATTTTTCAGACCAATTGTAAGTTTGATTAGATAACTTTTTAAACCTGGTTTGGTACTCTTGGATGGTGGAGGTTTGACAGATCATTGCTAGTTCTTTGCCAAGGTTCTTTTTATAATCCAAATTTGTACCGCATTGTGATATTATTGGGCTTAGTGATCGGCTCAATCTAAACTCCTCGAAGAAAGCACGTAATTTAACATCCATACGCGTCTCAAGAGTCTCCAATTTGGCTTCGAATAAGCCTACTGATGTCATAATGTAAGGATCTCCAACCTATTAAATCAAATTGATTAAAGAGTATAGCTGCAATCTTCAGGTTGAAGGCAGTAATGACAGCAATGTCGGGGCTGCGGTGGTGAAGTCTCCAAGTGGAGGATGGCAGCCAAGGGTAGCAGCAATGGTGGAGGAAGAAAATGGCAGCAGTAACGTCGACTGCGATCTTTTGGTGATGCTGCCATGTTGACGCTATAATGTCATCGAGGCTGTGATTTTTTTAGTGGCTGATATTTATTGGAAGATGGTAGCCAAGAGATTTAAGTCGGAAGGTAGTAGCAACAATGGAGGAAGAAGAGGGTAGTAGCAACTTTGGATGTGGTTGCGGTGTGACTTCGTGGCTGCAGGTGGCGTCAGTTGTAGCAAGGGTGCGACTACAATAGGAGGAAGATGGGGCAGCAATGTACACAACTATTGTGGAGGAGGGCAGCAATGGTATGGGATGAGAGACAGCTGCTGTTGTGTTCAATTTGTTGCTGGCCATGATCAAGATAGTTGGCAGCAAACGATTGTTGCGGGCTGCGATGTAAATAGATTGCAGTGAAAGATTACCGCTGGTAGCTTTTTGCCGCAAGGATCACTGTTGGCTGCAATCAAGGAGGATGGTAGCAATATGTCATTGTTGGCAGTGTTGGGCAGTGAAAGATGCATGCTGCGGTTGAAGGGATAAGGGAGATTGGGCGACTGAAAAGTTGGTGGACCGAAGGCTACGGTTTTTGGGTGCGATTTGTGGATGTTTTGGGTGCGATTTGGGGCTATGGTTTTGTGGAGTTTGGGCTACGAATTGATGTGGTTTTAGGGCTGTGATAGCAGCAGATGAAGGTTAGGAAAATAGATTTTAGATTTGGGATAAATGACAGCAAAGGTAGGTGTATCGGTAAGGAAAATTGTAGATTGCTTAATAAAAAGAGGTGGAGGCTACATACTTATATAGGGCTCCAAACCCTAGCCCTAGGGGGTACTTGCCTATCTAAAATTATCATTTTGCCCCTTTTATAGCCTACCTGCCTTAGAGGGAACTTGTGGCGGCTAGGTTGGCTCTATAGCCGACCTAAGCAGGGGGAAACCCTAGCCTACCAACTCAGTAAAGGGGGCGGCGGCCACTAAACCCTAACCACACTTCTTTATAGAATAGGGTTTGGAGCCCTATATAAGACTCAACCCTACTGGAGTCCTATCAGCTTCAAAATATAAAGTGAGTCTAAGAGAAGAGAGAAAATTTTGTAAAGGTTCCTTTCTTGAACCTATGAAAAGGAGAAAGTGTAAAGGATTTGGTCTTCACCCATGGAAGATCTTTAGTGGACTCCGATGGGCCTCGACGAAGGAGGACTCCAAAAAGCGGATGTATGTCAAGTTTTGGCTAAACCACTATAAAATATGTGAGCATCTACACTCTTGCTGTTTCTATTGAATTTGAATATAATTTTTCTTAATTAGTTTGAAGAAGGCAGGAGCATCATTTTTCAACTTAATTTTAAATCGCTCTCTTATTTGCTTTCAACAAAGTCTAATAAACGCTTATGATTTCTTCTTTACTTCAAGCAAGTTTTTTAAATTAAGTATTCTAACACTTGCACTAATTCACCCCCCGTTCTTAGTACCAACTTGATCATAATAGTAAACTTTTTAAAGTGTTTAAGTATCTTCCTCCTTGAGTTTTGCGGTTATTAAGGTGTGAGGTCTTGTATGAAAGAGTTTGTAAATGTTCTCTCTTGAGCCTTGTAAAAGGAGAAGGGTTGTAAAAGGACGATTGATCTTTTCGCTTGTTAGGAAGAAGATCGGTAGTGAAAGCCGATGGTCTCGAGAGAAGAGGAATTGGAAGTGGACATATGTCGAGACGACTGAATCACTATAAATCAGTTTGTATTTGCTTTCTTGTTTTTTCATGTTATTGCTAACTGATTTACCCTACTCACTATTTCTATTCATACTTTCAAGTTAAATGTATTTCTAATTTTGTTTGAACTTTTTCAAATCGAATCTTTTTATGACATCATTAATTCACTCCCCCTTTTTGGTGTCATTACAATCCTTACTGGGAATACCTCGAAATAGTTTTTCAAGGTTCGAATGATTCTCCAAGAAAATTTTCTGATTTTGAGATCAGTTCAAAAAATGATTTAGGTTGACTTAAAATAGTCTTCCAACTTAGACAACAAAATAACTGGCCTAATAGTAAGAGTAGTTTAGTCTTTTTATAATTAATCTATAATTTGATTTGATATTATTATTTTTAACTTCTAAACTTAATTAATATATTAAATACTAAAAAAATCTGATCTTCTAGTCACGCTGGCTTCACTTAGTGGCTCCTTTTATATGGTTTATGAAAGAGTCCATTTAGAGATTGTTAATGAGATCTTTTATCATTTTAAAGTATTTTCTATTAATTTTCTGATTCGCTCAAGATCTGCTGAAATGTAATATGTGTTTTTTTTATTTTTATCGGTAATTTTCTTAGAAAAGTTTGTTGCTTTTTCCCGCCATATTATTGGATTTTTTATAAAAACACTCTTTTTGAAAATGACCAAAGAAACCTAACAACATTTACCTGACACATTCAAACTCATTTTCCTCCATATTTAAACTCATTTGATTGATTCAACCCATCTGATTGAACCGAATTAACTAAACCAAAAGAGTTCAAAACAAATAATATCAAATAGAATATGCATAGATATCCAATTATATTAATAAAAAAGATAATTATAAAAAATATCTTAAACTTATAAATAAAATATTATAAATAACAATATTATTTATTTATATTGTTAAATATAAGGTAAATCATAATATAATAATATTACTTTGAATAAATCAGAATAAAATCAAGAACTTTTTTTAAAGGCCTAAATGACCTTTTTTTAATTTTTAAGCCTTTAAAATAGGTTCTTTTTACTGTTTTTAAGTCATAAAAGGTTGAATTAGTGTCATTTAATTGCTCAAATTAGTACAAACACCTAGTTTCAAATTGCACAAATTATCTTTTGCCAACAAAAAATATTTATTTTAAATACTTCAAAAAATATCATATATTAATTACTTCGTAAGCCATTTCTATGATTTATTAAAAATTTAAACAAATAAAAGATCTGTTACATTATTTTTGAATAAGGTTACCTTGTTTTTGAATAAGACTAACCAAATTAAAAAACAATTTCTTTTCTCGAAACTTTATAAAATTATCTTTGATAACATTTAAGTGATATTTTACCCAAATTGATTGTAGATTAACGTTAAATTGGGCAAGAATGAAAAATAGAAAAATTTAGTTTTTAAGGTTAAATTAACTGTAAGACTTTTAAAGGCTCAAAAATAGAAAAAGTTATCATTTAGGGTTTCATTAAACATTTTCACGAACATTTTGTTAAAAATGTTATAATTTTATATAAAATTTCAGCTTTTAAGGTTGAATTAACTGAAAATAGATCCTTTAATGATCCAACAAATAGAAAACAATGGTAATCTAGGGTTTCCCTAGGTATTTTTAAGGTTTCATAAAAATTTTAATTTTTAAAATAAAATTAATTACTTTTTTTAATAAGACACAAAAATAATGCGACCCATTTAAACATAGTGTAACTCAAGGTTCAAAAATATTATTTTTTTAATCTTCATAAAATCATATCTGATAAAACTTAAGTATTTTTGACTGAAATTGGTTTTAGATCTACTTTAAATTGGTCAACAATAAAAAATAAAAAAAATTAATGTTTTAAGGACTAAATTAACTGAAAAGTAAGACTTTTAAAAGCCCAAAATTTGAAAAGGTACCATTTAGGGCTTCATCATATATTTTTAATGTTTTATGAAAATTTGATCAAAGTAACTATAACTTCAGCTTAAATTAGCCGAAAACACAAAATTAGAAATTTTAGCCCTACCTTAAAAATGTTGATATTTTCAGATAAGTAGCTATCTAGGCTTTCCAAGGTTTCATAAAAATGTTGATATTTTCAGATAAAACCTCATTTATTTTATTTAAAATAAGTTTGCACTATTTTTAGAATGGGATCCGAGAACAGTGTAACCCCTTTCAATTATAGTGTTACTCCTTTAATTTTTTTCCAAGAACTTTATAAAATTATTTTTTGACTAAAATTGACTCTAAATTCACTTAAAATTGGTTAAACATAAAAAAATAAAACTCACAAGTTAACTGGAAATAAGTCTTTTAAAGAGCTAAAAATTGAAAAATGATCATTTAAGAAAAAAATGGTCACTTTAAGTTGGTGAAAAATGAAAATAAAAAATTTTACCCTTTGAAGGATAAATTAACTAAAAAAACATTTATAAATATCTAAAGAATATACAATGGTCTTTTAAGGCTTCATATTACATTTTCAAGATTTCAGGATTTTTGTGGCCAGATAAAGTTATAATTCCAACTTTAATTAGCCAAAAAATGAAAAAAAAGATAATTTCAATTTTTAAGATTGAATTAACTAAAAATAGTTATTTTAAGGTCATAAAAATAGAAAAAAAGGTTATCTAGGGCTTCTTTTGGTATTTTGAGGATTTTATAAAAAATCATTTTTTGATAGAAAAATCTTAGTTATACGTTTTTTGAATAGGAACAAAAAATAGTATAACTCAGGTCCAGAAAATTTTATTTTTTAAAATTATAAAACTATCTCTGATTGTATTCAAGTGATTGTTGACCCAAATTGATTCTGAATTCACTTAAAATTTGTAAAATAAAAATAAAAAGTTTTATCAATTTAGAGGCTAAATTAACTTAAAATCAGACTTTTATAGATCCAAAAGTTGGAAAACTGGTCACTTAGGGCTTCATTAGTATTTTTAAGAGTTCAAAAAAAAATTTGATCATAAAAATTATAATTTCAGCTTAAATTGGTCAAAAATAAATTAGAAAATATCAGTTTTTTAATTATGTATTTTATAATTATAAGTTCAATTTTGATATAATTAATTTATACTTTTATTAGTATAAATTGATACATTAATATTATTTAATTTTTAGATACTATTTATTTTGGACCAGTACAACATTTGTGTTGATTAAACACGTTCAATTTAAAGTGTCGATGAATGTATTGTTTCAATTGGGTGAATTTAAAAAAAAAAATGAGAAAAACACGAGAATGGTTTATGACACTTGTGTTCAAATGCGAAAATAAGACACTCTAGAAAATACAAGATTATGGGTTTTTAACGAAATTATTTTTATAATCAAGATGGAAATAAATATTTATTTTTGAAACTACATTTTACCTATTTTACATGCCGAACTCTTTCCATTATTCCTTATATTTGCTTCTTTTTGAACACGTCGATCCCTATCTTCCATTTTAATGCATCGTTTTCTTTTCCATGTCAGACCACTGCAGCACCTTATCCATTACTTCATTATTATATGAAAAATAAAAATACAGGAATGTTTGATATATTTGGCTGATCTCATCGACAAAGTTTCGTCAGGTCAATCTTCCAGGTTCCCATCAAACCATTGACCAGGAAAATAATATCATCTAAGTCCGCAATTATGAAAAGTATCGTTTTGTTAAATTTATAAAATATTATCTTTGCTACATTTTGAATTATTATAATATTTTTTAAGTTTTAATATAGGTATATAAGAAAATACATGAACATTTATTTCTTGGAGTTAAAGGGTGTTTGTGGAAATTTTTTCGAAGGATAGGCGATGGGAAAATAAAATTTGCAGTGACACCCATGAACTCCTTTTATTTGCGCAATTCCATTTGCGTTATTAATTCTTGCGGGTCGTTTCGTCTCCCCTCGAAGTTTCGGAGTAGGACGAAAGGGTGCCGACGGAAGAAGGATCGAGAGAGGCGGAAGGCGAGCGGCGGGACGATGGCGCCGGTGCCGGCA
The DNA here is from genome assembly GCA_029747655.1 of Ensete ventricosum. NCBI lineage: Eukaryota > Viridiplantae > Streptophyta > Magnoliopsida > Zingiberales > Musaceae > Ensete > Ensete ventricosum. The sequence goes on along the minus strand of JAQQAF010000003.1, from coordinate 29,936,095 downwards.
AGCGTGGCAAGGCAGGCGGAGCTCCTGAAGCAAGACGGCAACAACTACTTCAAGAAGGAACGCCTCGGCGCCGCCATCGACGCCTACACCGAGGTATGCATCCCACCTTTGATCTCTTTATCGCGAGGATAATTTGGCACATGTGCTCCTCTAACCCTAGTCGGTCCGATCATTTTGTCGCGCGCCTCCTTTGTTCTTATTAATGGCTGGCGAATTTGAATTTTGTCTAAAATTCAGATTCTTTTGCCTTTTCCTTTTGATTGCAATCAATTTGTTGTTTATTGTCGTTGATCTTTTAGTTGTTAAAAAAGAGAGAACGATTGGCATTGATTTTCTTTTTGATGTTAGAATATTGCCTCATAAATTGTTGTGTCCATGCGTTTATTGTTTTAATTTGATTGTGTGATTTGACAATCTAGGCTATTACCTTGTGCCCTAATGTGGCGGTTTATTGGACGAACCGAGCGCTATGCTACCGGAAGCGGAAGTTTGTGACAGCCACTTTATGCTTATTTTTCTTTATTTGTATCAATTGGATCAGTAATCTTAATGAACATTAGACTGTCTTGCTTTTCGAGGATTGCAGTGAGTGGAATAAGGTTGAAGAGGACTGTAAAAGAGCTCTTCAACTGGATAGTCATTCGGTTAAGGTACGTGCATTTGTTTTTCTCCTCTTAACCTTCATGATCCTTTTAGATTTGCTGTGCTGGGATGTTCTTGACCATTTTCTTGGACATTAATTGCGATTCATCTTGCTGTATTCTGCATGTTCTTGATCATTTTCTTGAATAATTATTCCAATTCATCTTTGAACTTGGGTGTCTCCTGAGATTAAGTCTATGGCTTTTCTATGTGATACCATATATTTGTCAACCATCCAATTGGCATATAGTTGAAGATTTTCTTTCCTCCCTAAACGAAAAATGATGGAAATGTTGGGAATTCTTAAGTTATTGAATCACTAGAACATTTTTGTCTGTGCTCCATTGCTTGCTGAAAACAATGTTTATAGTGAGCACTCCACTGCTATAGCGTCTACTAGGCTATGGACCAATATTTACCATTCTATCTAATGAAAATTCTCTCTATGTAGTATGATAAAAGAAAATGAACTTTTCTACTGAAATAAAAATGCCAATGTCAAGATAAGGAAGTTGTATTTTTCCTAATGATTGATGACATCACTTATCCATCTCTAATCCCTCTTGGGTGAAATCAACTTTATTTGATTCAAATTTTATTATCTTTTTGGTTTTTGTCCATATATGGATAAGCTCTAGCATTATATTTCTTACCTGTTTTTTATGTTGATATACTAAATTGGCCACAAAGCACATTTTGATATTTTTTGTGCATTTATGGATAATCATGTTGCATTTTGATTTTTGGTATTGTATGATATTTATTCACATATAACTTTTGTGCTGCATTCTCTAGGAACATTTAGTGCTGATATCTTTGTTACATTAAATTGTTTGACTTGTTTTGGTATTATAAGCAAGGTTTTCCTTACCGAGCGGTAAGATCCGTACCGCCCGATACATAACGGTCCGGCAGCTGACCGGTACGCGGACCGGCTGCTATCGGGCGGTACCACTAAGATCGACCGTCGACGGTCGATTTCCGTCGTCTGCGGTCGATTTAAGGAGAAATCGACCGTTGGCGGTCGATTTAAGGAGAAATCGATCGTCGGCGGTCGATTGAGGAAGAAAAAGGAAAGAAGAAGAGGAAAAGAAGAAGAAGAAGAAGAGGAGGAGGAGAAGTACCTCGCGTCGCCCTAGCGGCGACTCCGCCCGGGGGTCGCCCGCAAGCCGTCGCCGCCTGCGCTGCCCTAGCGCCGTCGCCGCCTGGCTGCCCTAGCGCCGTCGTCGCCCGCGGGTTTTTTTCTCCCCGCGCGGGGAGATGGAACCCCTTTTTATTTTTTAATATATTTTAATATTATATAATATTTAATACACCGGGTGATACGCACTGTGTGTACCGCACGGTACTGGTACCGATAAAATATCGGCACACCGGTACGGACCGGTATGTCAATCCTTGATTATAAGTTTGACACAAGGTCTACCATATAGTGTTGACCAGTGATATCAGTTCTGGACCAGATCTGTATGTGATACGAATCAGTCTTCGAGAAAAAAAAGCTAGAAGTTCTAATTCAATGATATTTTAATTCTGTTTAAATAAGAATAAGGTGTAAATAAGGACAAAATGAGTACTTTTTATAGGTCATTAGGTTGAGAAAGTGAATTTATGTTTCTTAAATCATTGGGGAGCAACTTTGTCACATAGTCCTCCATAGTGGGAAGTTGCTTTTATTGATCTTGACTTGCCTAGAAAGATAAAGAGTTGCAATGTTGTATTAAGTGTTGAAACATTATAATTTCAGCCAAATAAAGTAATAGACGGAAGCAAATTATATAAACCTACTTCTACCACCAAAGTGAACGAGACTTCACAATTGGTGGATCAGGGTTACCTTATGAATTTGTATATTAATATGACAGGTTAGTCTAACCCAATCTTGAAACTACTCCAACGACATATTATATTGATAAATAGTGTATCGTTGATGCATCAACGTGGTAATAATGGCGACATGTAGGGTGGAGCCTACATATTATATTGATAAACTGTCTTTAATGCATCATTGATGTCTAATGGTTATTGATAACACGTCCGAGGAGCCTCATGTGGCGACTGTGACATGTAGGGTGGGGAGGTTGGAGTGTATTGGAACTTCTATCACCTTAAATCTAGTGCTCTATATCTCAAGAATGATTAGATTAAAAAAAAAGACCAACTATCATCATATATATTTTTGGTAGTATTCTCTATAATATGAAAACTATGAATATGGCAAGTTACTATTGGAACTACGAATGTGATAGGGTACTATTGGTGTCAGCATCGTAAAGGCTTTGCAGCGTTTGCCCAAAATCATCGATTGCCTTCCTCTTCTCTCTATCCTTTTGACCATAAGCGATATACGTGGATCCTCGAATTAGGATTGGTAATGACACTAAGAGGGGTGAATTAGTGCGTGTGCAAAATTTAATAAATTTTTAAATTTTGATAAAGTAAATACATAAGTATATGAAATCTAATTGAGTAAAGTAAATAAGTACAATTAAGAGAGAAAGATAAATCTACTTATAATGGTTTTGTTATCTCAACATAGGTTCATCTTTAATCTTTTTTTTCTCAAGGCCATCAACTTTCCTTCCAATGGGTCAAGATCAGCTATCTATTACAATTTCTAATGGTTTAGGATAAGACTTACACTTGAAAGTTGAAACATTCCTCTCTCAACAAAGAGCAAACTTTATCACACAAGCGAGGACTTCTCACAAGGTGAGCTTCACACTTAATCTTAAAACTCTTGAGAACACTTAACTCATGAAGCTAATGAGATACATATAGAGGCTCAAAACATCTTAAAAGATGGAATAAATAAAGAATAAATACCCTAAAACAGTGGTACTAGCTGCCACAAACAAATTTGTACAAAGGGTGTTTGATGTAATGTTTGTGTATATCCGTGTCTTTCGAGTTTGTTCATGCTTCACAGAACATGTAGAAGGTTTGCAATAGGCTTGAAAGTCCCATTTTGGTTGGCTTTTGTGTTCGTCTTAGTCTTGTAAATACAGGTTGTGTTCAATCGTCGTGTAGAGGTAAAATTGTTTAAAAATAGGCCACCCAGGTAGCCATTTTAGGGTTTTCTAGCTTCGTAGAGTGGTATGGAGTGTTAGCTAACACAACACCCAAGGGCTACCAAGGTGGCACATGGTTAGATGAGCTTTTGGGGTAGTGTCTAGGGATAGTTCATTACCTTGTTCCGTAGTAGTGTCATGACATCCGATCCTCTAGCACAATTTTTGATCTTTTGACATGATAGTCGAACCTCTGGCATGGTGTTTAAGTTTTCGACATGTTGGCTTAATATCCAATTCCCAGCATGACAATCTCTTTCAACATAACATCTAATTCTTTGGCTCGAAGTTTGGTCCTCAGATGGTTCGAATCCTTAGTCGTAGTATTTCTTGCATCACTTTTAATAAAATTAGTTTTTTAAATTCATCAAATGATTTCATCATCAAAATTCGAAACCAACATCTTGAGCTCTGTAATCTGAATCTTAGTGGTATATGTAAAGTGTTGCTTCATTCATGCCCCACCTTGAGGTTAAGTATATGGAATAATTGATTGGTCATCGCCATCACCATCATAGGTCAGGGCACTACTGTTGACAATGCTACTATCTTTGGATCTCATGGAGTGTTGAATGCAAGGGAGGTGTCTCGTCACCGACTAAAACTATTGCTTGATAATTTTTTCCAACAGATGAGTCGTTGCTATTTCTTTCTCCTTTCCCCTACTAGGCAGATGTCTATCATTGTTTGGTGCTATGACCCCTACTAGATTGACTTTGCTACTGAGATGTTGTTCCTCTTCTTCTATAGCCTTAATGATGAAACAAGATAAACATGGGGACTCCCACCTCATTAAGCAAAAGATCCCAGGTTACATGCTCCTTCGACCCATTCTAGCATCAATTGAGAACCCTCGTTAGAGAATTGGAGATCAAAAGGATCTATCTTTGGCGGCTTCTCTAGTTCCTTGTCAAACTCGACACATTTCAGCCATAAACATTTACTATAATGCATATATACAAGCTTCTCTAGGCATCTATATGGTAGTTCCATTGCACCTTCATGTGAATCAACTTGAACATTGACTAATTGCATTCACAATCACTCGATACCATCATCTATGAAAGCACATATACTGCAACCTTTATTAAATTGGGCATAGATCCTCTAAATTATAACCACCACTTAGAGGTAGGAAAATATAATTATTACCAAGGTTTGCAATACTATATCATACCGTTCGGTACCTTAGTGTACCATGTGTCTGTATGCTTGGTACAACTCGGTACATATCATATTGACAGCTGATCGATACGCCGGTACGGTACGAGATTACAAACCTTGATTATTACTATACAAATCATTAATGATCATTTGAATATATAATTGACACAATATAACTATTTTATTAGAGAATAATTCGACACCTTGTCGCTTTTTGGTAGGAGCCTATATATACCATTACGTAGTGTCTGCAACATATCTAAAGAAGTGACAAGGCTATATATAATACTAGGATTTAGGTAATAGCTTGCAAGACAAACGACTTATTTTGGTCAATATAACATGTTATTAATATAGATTATCTAGATTCTAATTGAAGTCGACATTTAATATACTTGCATTGTGAAAAATATCTTGGTCCATATGGGTCCTACATATACTGATCAGTATTCCACTCATTGTTTAATGCTTTTGTAACCTCCTCTTTTGCTGAAATCAACATATATGTCAAGTAACCCATCTGTGGTCGCCTCTCCAAATCAACTTTATGGAGGATGACTTAAAGTTGCTCAACCAGTTTTAGGTTCCCTGTGGTTGCCTCTCCAAATCATGTCTCTAACCACAAGTATAATCTTAGAGACTGATCCTACTTCTCCACTTTTCCCCTTCCGATGAATTCAATCGAGAATCAACTTATTCTTGTGATGTAAACGTTGCCTTTAATCCATGTCTCCTTTGTTGAATGGACTTCAAAATGATAATGTTCGTTGCAAATCGAGTGATGTGGATCTTTTGATTTGTGTACTTCTACATCGAGGAGTGTATCTAGTGATAATTGTAGATAAACTTCTTGATTGATTGTGCTTTGCCACTTGTTTATTCTAGCTCACCAAAATCCTTGATAATTAGGTCTATGTAATATGTTGCATGTGGAGTAAAAGAAAACAAAAATTCCTTTGAACTCCGTCAATTGCAAATCCAACTTCTTGAAATTTGCTCCATTATTGTTAATAATTTAAACAACATATTGTGAGTCAATCTCCTCTACCATAGTGTCCTTCTGGTTCTTTATTTAGGTTGCATCTTGATTTTTGTGAAAGATGACCCTTGTGTTGCAGTATACTAAGAAGTCGACGATGCTCATTTTGTCCAATGTTTTAGTATGCAACTCATCTTTGCCATGTATCTCCTTCGATGTAGGAGGTTAATTGCCTATACCAGCGTTTTGAATTGAACTTGGCTCTAAGCAATGGAACCTAGATGAAAGTATTTGTAAGCATTGGAACCTAGATATAAGCATTAGAATAATGTGAAAGTTAAACCATTTGGCAATGACTTTGCTAATATGTCACTTTTTTCCTTTGTATATGTATCGATAATCCTTGTTTGTTTTGTTAGTGGATAAACCCAAGGTTTACAATTTCAACCTGTACCGCCCGGTACGGGTGGTACATACCGGTCCGCCAGGTTACCGGTACGCGGACCGCCTGCTACTGGACGGTTCCGTCAAAAATCGGCCGTCGGCGGCCGCTTTTGAAAGAAATTGACCGTCAGCGGTCGATTGAGTGAGAAATCGACCGTCGGTGGTCGATTGAGTGAGAAATCGATCGTCGGCGGTCGATTGAGGAAGAAAAAGGGAAGAAGAAGAGGAAAAGAAAAAAAAAAAAGAAGAGGGGAAGAAAGAATACCTCGCCAGCGTCGTCCTCGCCCGCCTGCCGTCGCCGCCCGCGGGTCGCCCGCGGTCGCTTTTTCTCCCGCGCGAGGAGACGGAGTGTCTCCCCGCGCGAGGAGACAGATTGAGGCGACGTCGCCCCCCTTTTCTTTTTTTTTTAAATATTTTTAATATTATATTATATTATATTATATTTTGATATCGGGTGGTACGCACTGTGCATATCGCCCGGTACGGGTCCCGTACCAGTACCGACAATATGTCGGTACACCGGTAAGTAAAACCTTGGATAAATCTACTGATCAATATCAACGATATCAGGTATTCCTCCTAGCAAGGCTTCCCATGAAACCTTGTAACCCACCCAATCTCATGCTACTGATTCTACGCAATTGAGGAGTAGGGGTAGTTTGCAACCGCACACTCCTATCCAGTCTTTGTGGTCCAGTGCTACTGTCACTGCCATGCTTCTATTTTGAGTTGCTTGATTGCTTCTCATAGTTGCATAATATATATCCTAATGCTTAGATGAGCTAGGGATGCCAATTGCAAGGTCTGGGTCAATATCATTGCCATGACTCTCATATTTATCATAAACTAGTTCTCACATAGCAAACCTATATTTGTTCCGTGATGCTTCAAATTTTCTTCTGATAGCCTGTTTCTGCGTAGCAATTGCTAATGATGGTGGTTGTCCAAACCCTGGGCATGCTCTCAAGCCTAATCACCTGATTGTTGGTTTGGGATCGTTTTTCACAAAGAATTGTACTGTGATTAAGCCTAAATGATCCTTCATTGGCTCTAAAAGTAAGAAAATAACACTAATTGATTCTATTAAACTTGTCATATTAAATACATGAAAGATCCTTAATCAAACTATCAATTACTAATCAAACAACTAATGACAAGCTTAATTAATCTAAAACCTCTAATTGGATAAAGGACACTAATTGTCTCTAATTACACTTTAATCATAATAAACACAAGAGTTGGTTAATCATATTTAATCATTTGAGTTGGTTAGTGTATTGTTGCACAAGTGATAAGTCTCAGGTGTGAGTTCATGTGAGTATTATGTATGCCATTTGATGTAATTGAAATTCCTTCAATTATTTTTTAAAAATTATTGAATACAAGAAAATATTCTTAAAAAATTAAATTTCTAATGAAACAAATAATAAGAAACTGTGATTAAGCCTGGCTAATGGCCCCTAGTTGGGTCTAAGTATGAAAAATGATACTAATGGCCTCTAATTTCACTTTAATCATATTAAATACGAGAAAAATCCTTAATCAACAGATAAATTTATAATGTAACTCTAACTACAAGCCATGATTAGGCTTAATTACTCTCAATTTGGACCAAAGGTAAGATAATGGACCTAATGGTGTCTAATCTTAAGCTTTTAGGCCTAATTACCTCCAATTTGGGCCGAAAAGTAAGACAATGGACTTACTTGAGCCTAAAAATAAGAGAGACACACTAGTCACCCTTAATAAGCTGTGATTAGACATAATTACCCCCAATTTTGACCTAAAAGTTAGATAATGGCCCTAATCATGCCTAAAATTAAGAGAAAGATACCAAACTGTGATTAGGCAAAATTAACCCTAATTTGAGCCTAAAAATAAGATAGTAGACCTAATTTATCCTAATCATAAGAGAAATACACTAATCACCCTTACCTATTGCCATTTGTAGAATAATAAGCATCTAATTATGTTAAATGATAACTAAAATATATAAAGAGTATAATACCTTCAATTGAAGAAAATTTCATGAATACCGAGTTTGAATCCCTCCAAATAAAGAGCTTGATTTGCACCAATCACCAATTAGGATGTTTAATTAAGTTAGTGTGAGAAAGTGTGAGCAAGTGAGTAAGAAAGAGAGGGAGAAAGATAAATGAGCGATGGGGAATGAAATAGGGGATGGGGTTTTGAAAGTAGTGAACCAAGGTCCAAGAGTTAATTTGGTTGTTGGACCCTGATTTGATCTGATTGAACCGATATGGTCTAAATCCGACAATACAAGTCAGTAATGAGTGAATTTCAATCATATCAAGTGGATTGGGTGATATGTACTGTCGGGCAGAATCCGATCATTAATGATCAAACAGAGCGGTCCACGTATTGCGGACTGAAATGTACCATCAGTTTTGTATCATTTTGGGTGGTACGACAGTCCTTGATTTGATGTTAGTGCTGCTATTGAGACTTTTACAGCCTTCTATAGCACCTTTTCCTACCATCGGCTATGTACTCCACATCTAATAGTAACAGAGAGAAACTATGGAAGTGCTCATATTGTCAGAATGAAGGTTTATACAAACTAACCGATACTCACAAGTCCGACCACGTACCAGTATCAAGCATATACTCTATACTGGTACTAGTATCTTTTTATATTTTTAATTAATTTTTCAATGATACAGTATAGATCAGTGTAATAGCCAATACCAGTCCAGTGTGTTACCAAAACCAGAATCAAACTAGTATTTAAAACCTTGATCATAACAATCATTGTGTTGGAATTTGAGCCTTGTTGTATAAAGCTTTTATCATTTCAATCAATTATAATACAAGGATATTCATCTATAACTAAGTTGTTGGTTATTTTTCGCAATTTGTTCTTTTATCCTGTCTTTGAATGTTTGCTATGGCCATAATTTAATTACTCTGGTGGTTGAGAACATAAGTTGAATTCCTTGATTGAGTTGCAGGCACACTATATGTTGGGGCTTGCATTGTTGGAGAGACAAGATTTTGCTGGGGGAATCAAGGAATTGGAGAAGGTATGTTTTTGATTTGTTGGTATGATCTCTCTTCTTTATTTTCTCTTTAGGTATGATAATGCTTCAAAATACTTGGCCTGTGGTTGCGACACATGGCCTTCACATGAACATTTTTATTTTACTAAGGTGACTATTAAGTCTTAATTGTCATACATTTCACTAAAGGTTATTGTGAGATTATAATGACAATTAAGGTTTTTCCAACATATTTAATTTTAGTTGAGTATCACAATTCAATTGCAGATATCATCAGCAACCATTGGCTCAATATTCCAGTTCACATCTATTACAAATCTATGGCACATGAAGCTTCTATTTCTATGAGAATCCTGCTCAGCATTGAAGTTCACACCCAAGACCATGGTGCATAATACAACGCATAACAGTGCACATCAGTCACATATTCAGAAATAGATGAAAACAAAACAAATATGCTTTGACCATGCTATAAACAGAATAAGGACAGGAAAATTATATAATTCATCTTCATGCCTTTTTTAACACTTTTGAGTTTTGGATGGATTACCTCTTCAATCAGCTAGAACTGATTCATTTATTTTAACACAAGTTTGCAAGCAATGAAATAAGAATAACTTTGTGAACAATGAACAATATATCATTTTAAAGCAACAATAATAGAAATATGAGTCCATACTAATACCGCTTTTTAAATTTCCAAGCACAAACCACATACACAACGAAAAAGATGTGTAAAAGCATATTCAGATATAACAGATGAGTCAGGGGTAATTAATAAATGTAGTGCCATAAAACAAACAATGAAAATGTAGAAAAATTCACCTTCCACCAATTGATTGATTGTATCAAAATTTTTATAAATTTTTTCAATTGCTTTTTCCAAGTGTCTGTCCAGCTCTGATTTGCCTTCAGTGTATTTATTTTTCTTTTGCCTTTTTTCTCTTATGTCTTTAGATAATCTAGGCTTGGAGATCATCTACTTCATCCATGTCTGGCACACTATTGTAATATATCCAGGATCTTCTTGTTTGATCCTTCATTAGAATTTCCTAGAGCAGATGCTTAGTATTCAAATGAAACAAAATATACTTGACTTTAGCATGAAACACACAATATGCTATCACAAAGAGATGTTTAAACGGTAAACACAGCACAGGCAGAATCCCGGTCCTCAGTGGGAAAACCTCATCCTTTCTGCCCTTGTCTCAAATCTGTGTTGTATCATGTTCTTCTAACCTGAAAAATGATCTTTGAAACTTTACAACAGTCTCCAGCATCATGTGTGTAAAGTATCACCTAATTTCAGTATCCATGCATACATGGCTTTTGCTATTATAAATCCTCAATCTTTCAAATCCTCCTTAACAGTTGAGCTGGATATCTGCAGAATGCTCTAGTGAAGATCCTCACTCTGTGGCATACTTTCTTATCATTACTTAAAAGTCTTTAAAATTGAATACCAAGGCCACTAGAGTTCACATTGTCAACTGTGATTGTAAGAACCCTATCAATTTCCCAATACCAATGCCATTTGGTTTTCCAATAATTTTTCCTGAATGCCTATATGGGAATGTAATTCAATTATCTTTTATGTAATTTTTAACCTTTATAAATAAAGTTAGCTGTGAGGCACATATAACTAAGACTTTTCCTTGAAGTCCATATAAGACAAAATCTTTGGCTGATTTTGTCGAACATGTCTTCAGCCCTTTTCACTAGCATAGGTGTTAACACATTTCCGAATAACAGTGAGATGGAATATAGAATTGAGGTTGTATGCCATTGTAAAATTTACAAAATCTGTTATGCTTCAACTCCCAAAAGGGAATTCATTAACCAAAAGTTTTCACATTTTTATTAGATTACCATGCAAGTTTATGATAGAACCCCAGAAGGAGCTCTATAGATTTTGATCCTTGAGGGGGATCAACCCTTGGAACACTCTAGGGGTTCCTCCATCCTAGATTCGGTACAAGACTGAAATAAAATTGATAATTGCTTGATTCAAGAGAGGGGGCGACTACATCATTATATAGGGATCAAAACCCTAGCCTAAGGGGGTGCTTGCCTAAGTAAAATTACCCCTTTGCCCCTCCTATAACTAACCTGCCTTAATAGGAACAAGGGGCGACTAGGTTGGTTCTATAGCCGACCTAAGCAGGGGGAAACCCCGGCCAACCAACCTAGTAAGGGGGCGACGGCCACTAAGCCCTAAGGACTAATCTAAACCCTAGCCATACTCCTTTATAAGATAGGAGTGGCTTTATTACAATTTAGTAAGGTTTTATTGACTACTTCTAGGGAGATTATGACTCAACCCTGTTGGAGTCCTATCAAACCCGCCCTCTTAAAATCAGCCTTGTCCCCAACGCCGAAGTTCCATGAACTCAGGGAACCGGGTCTTCAGCTCCTCATCAGCTTGGGTGTCAGTTGGAAGAACTTGAGCTGAGTCGTCGTCTTTAAATTTTCATTTGAGGTGGGATACTTGGAGGATCAACTGTAATTTTGATCTGGTGCACAGATCTGATCTCCAGGTTAGGGCCCCAATATGATCCCCAATTTTGCAAGGCTCAAAGAAATAGGGTGACCACTTTCTTGAGGCTTGAATTTCATGCTGGTGGAGCTTGAGATGAAGGGGGACTTGATTTTTCTCAGGAAACTTTCTTCTGCTCCGGCGTTTGTCAGGGGGAAGTTTCTTCCTTGCATGGGCTGCCATGTGGTTGCTCTGTAATAGTAGTCGTGCCTTCTTTTGGAGTGAGGGCTGTCCTCTGATAAAATCTCTAGTGGTCTGAGCCCGATCTGAGTCCGAGGTGGGTAGGAGTGGTGATTTTTCGGGACCCATTTTCACTTCTTCATGTTGTTGACCATCTTGTATGAGGATGGTGCTGACCCCCACTCTGGGCGTGTCTACTCCAATAATAAACATCTGACCATGATGTGGTGTGGACGACATCGTGGCCGTGAGGACTATAGTTCCACTCGGCCAAGGCGGTGCATCTTTCTTTATAATGAGAGAGATGATGTTCATGCTTCGTTGAGTCCTACAAATGATCCTTCCCCTTTTCTGATTTCGCCGTTGGAGGGGCTCAATTTTCTCGCGGTCTTGGGCCGTAGATCGGATGTCATCATCAAGGAAGTCTTTAAGTATCATGGTCCAATCCTAGGGAAAGTCGTGGAAGTCACCTGAGATCTGGAAGTACTGCATCAACAACCATGGTGAGTTCAACAGGATGTAACACTTTAGAAGTAACTTATCTCCGGGGAAAAGGATGTAGGGATGTGTCGTAGCAGGAAATAAGCATGGCCGAACAATCCGTGTCTCTGTTATCTCTTGGACGACCCTTTTATCTTCGACCTTCTAAGGTTGTATGAAGAAATCTGGTCGAGCAACAACTTGCAGAAGTTACGACTTGTTCAGCATAGGGGGGTCGGCCAGCTTCAGAGGAGGTAGTCGGCTCGGTTGGGTGGAGACGCCCAAAAATTCAGCAAGCTGTGAGAGGGGTTTTTTAATCTTCAATCTCATGAAACTCTTGAATTTGAATTGGGAAACCACTGGATTCTTCTATTGGTACCCCCTCCAAGTGTGGTGTTGTGGTTATAGTCGTTGGGCTCTCACGTAGAATCACCTGCTTTCCTTTTCTGAAAAATTTCATGGTTAGCTTCGAAAAATTCTAGAAAACATCTCCAATCGTGGACAACCAATCAATGCCAAGCACTATATCAAAACCATCAAGAGGGAGGAGGAAAAAATCAGCAACTACGTCTTGCTCCTATAGGATCAGTTTTACCCGCGGGCACTTCTGGTTGCACTTCAGAATTTGGCCGTTAGCTACCTTGACTTCGAACCCGTTGTAATCTTCTTTTTAGAGCATTTAGTGGGCAGCAACCTTATTGCTCATGAAGTTGTGTGTGATCCCGGCGTCGATGAGGATGATGACGGACTGCCGCCTGAGAAACCCTTCGATCTTCAATTTTTGCAGGTTGGTGTAGTCGGCTAAGGTAGGGACCATGCGGGTGGCCGGTTGTGGTGTATCCTTCTCCTTGGGCTCGAGAGTTGTATCTTTAAGTTTGGGTTCTTCAGTGGACACAATCATCAGTGGTATCTCCTTTCTACATTTGTGTTCTAGGCTCCACAGTTTATCACAACACCCACATAGGCCCTTTGTCGATCCGTTATGAAGGTCTTCTCTTGTTAATTTCTACGGCTGCGGGGGTCGGCTGACAGTAGGAGGAGGTGAAAGCTTTGGTGCCGCTGGTCGGGGAGCAACTCTAATCTTCCGAGCTTCATAGTTCAATCGCTCCTCTTGATGTCGCGCAAAGGAGATGGCTGCCTTAAGTGTGTACGACTGTCGCGCTTTAACTTCTTCCTGAATCTCCGGCTTCAAGCCCTCAATAAAAGTCCTTAATATCTGTTTTTCAGACCAATCATAAGTTTGATTAGATAATCTTTCAAACCTGGTTTGGTACTCTTGGATGGTGGAGGTTTGACAGATCATTGCTAGTTCTTCGCTAAGGTTCTTTTTACAATCCAAATTTGCACCGCGTTGTGATCTTATTGGGCTCGTTGATCGGCCCAATCTAAACTCCTCAAAGAGAGCGCGTTAAAATCCATATGCGTCTCAAGAGCCTCTAATTTGGCTTCAAATAAGCCCACCAATGTCATGACGTAAGGATCTCCAACCTGTCAAATCAAACCAATTAAAGAGTGTAGCTGTAATCTTTAGGTTGAAGGCAGCAATGGCAGCGATGTCGGGGCTGTGGTGGTCAAGTCTTCAAGTGGAGGATGACAACCAAGGGTAGCAGCAACGGTGGAGGAAGAAAATGACAGCAGTAACGTCGGCTGCGGTCCTTCTGTGATGCTGCAATGTTGATGCTACAATGTCGTCGAGGCTGCGATTTTTTAGGTGGCTGATATTTGTCGGAAGATGGCAGCCAAGAGATCTGAGTCGGAAGGCAGCAGCAATGGCGGAGGAAGAAGAGGGCAGCAGCAACGTCGGCTGCGGCTGCGGTGGGACTTCGTGGCTGCAGGTGGCGTCGGTTGCAGCAAGGGTGCGGCTGCAATAGGAGGAAGATAGGGCAGCGATGTACACGGCTGTTGCGGAGGAGGGCAGCAGCGGTATGGAGTGAGAGACGGCTGCTGTTGTGTTCAATTTGTTGCTGGCTGCGATCAAGATAGTTGGCAGCAAAGCGGGCTGCGATATAATCAAATTGCAGCGAAAGATCGCTGTTGGTAGCTTTTTGCCGCAAGGATCGTTGTTGGCTGCGATCAAGGAGGATGGCAGCAAGAGGTCGCTGTTGGCAGCGTTGGGCAGCGAAAGATGCGTGCTGTGGCTGAAGGGATAAGGGAGATTGGGCAGCTGAAAGGTTGGTGGACTGAAGGCTTCGGTTTTTGGGTGCGGTTTGTGGCTGTTTTGGGTGCGATTTGGGGCTGCGGTTTTGTGGAGTTTAGGCTGCGAATTGGTGTGGTTTTAGGGCTGTGATAGCAGTAGATGAAGGTTAGGAAAATAGATTTTGGATCTGGGATAGATGGCAGCAAAGGTTAAAAAGGTAAGTGGATCGATAAGGAAGTAGGTTGATTTGGGGGGTTGTTTGGATTCGGTTTAGGGTAATATTTGGAAGGGTTTTTGGTGAGGATGGTAGGGTTTGGAGATGAGGAAAAGAGAGTACGAAATCCCACAAAAACCAGCACTCAAATATGATAGAATTTGGTGAAAAGAAGTGCTGCAATGTGATGTCCTGCTGAACAGATTTTACGTCGGAGAAACGATGACTTCTCGACATAATTTCCAGAGGAAGTTCAAGGAAATTATGCAGAAACCCTTGGTTTAGATGTTGTCAATACCAGCAGAGACTTTGACGAAATTTTGGCAGCATAACACTAGGGAAATAGGGCAAAAGATGCAAGGCAGATTCCTTCGTCGTAAAATTCCAGAACTGCGTGATGGTGAAAGATCGTACAAAAAAATGGGTTCCAGAAGGAGTTTTTTCATGAAATCAAATCCAGATGAAAGCCAACTTGATCTTGAGAATTGTGTAAAAATTTCGGCCAAAAAGGATGAACAAAAGTTTGGTTTCCAGTAGCAACAATCGGCTAAAAATTTCGGCAGTGTTTCGCCTTTGCAACGATGATAACGTTTGTGACGGTAAAAATTTGCAGCAAGGAAACTTTGGAAAACTTCTCCCACGTATAATATGAAGGATCTTGCAGTATTGAAGAGCCGTGGGTTATAAAAATATACCAGAATTCCAGATCAAACGCAGGGGGCAACGACAGACTGATTTGATCTGCTGCTCTGGTGGAAGGTGGAGGCGCGTGTCGTAGCAATTGTGGGAATTGCTTGAGAAGGTGGAGGCGGTTGAGATGGCTACAGGGCAGTAGGAACGCGGCTCTGATACCAGATGATAGAACCCCAGAAGGAGCTCTATAGATTTTGATCATTGAGAGGGATCAACCCTTGGAACGTTGTAGGGGTTCCTCCCTCCTAGATTTGGCACAAGGCTGAAATAAAATTGATAATTGCTTGATTCAAGAGAGGGGGCGGCTACATCATTATATAGGGATCAAAACCCTAGCCTAAGGGGGTGCTTGCCTAAGTAAAATTACCCCTTTGCCCCTTCTATAGCCAACCTGCCTTAATAGGAACATGAGGCGACTAGGTTGGCTCTATAGCCGACCTAAGCAGGGGATAACCTTGGTCAACCAACCCAGTAAAGGGGCGACGGCTACTAAGCCCTAAGGGCTAATCTAAACCCTAGCCATATTCCTTTATAAGATAGGAGTGACTTTATTACAATCTAGCAGGGTTTTATTGACTACTTCTAGGGAGATTAGGACTCAACCCTGTTGGAGTCCTATCAGTTTACTATTATTAGCTTCCCTCTTCCATAATTAATTGATGTTGAAAAACTAGTGTTCTTTGTTTACATTACTTTGTGGGTACTTTGGGCATCTATTTAGATGGTTTCATGCAGAACTAGTTCCACCTATAGTCAGGCACATTAGACAAGTAACCTTCATAAGGCATCTTGGTGGGGTGCTTCCAGACACTAGAGGTCATTTTAGCTGCCTTACTTTTTTCTTGCTATTATTTTTAGCCTGTGCTAATCATTTTGGTGACTTTTAGCAAGAGTTCCAGATTATGGAATTCCAGTTGGAGGATTGTCTGTAGTGGTTTTAGGTGGAACAAGCACTTGAGTGGCCTGCAACAGTGATGCTTGGTTGATTGGGACGGGGATCAAGGAGGAGGGTTTCTGGTCAATGGGAGATGAACAATCTAGCTTTGGAAAGTGGGAAATTGTGTGTGTGTGTGTGTGTGAGAGAGAGAGAGAGAGAGAGAGAGAGAGAGAGAGGAGTATACTGGTGGCAAGGAGTTGGGTTTACAACTTGAGGAGAGTGAGAGATAAGAGGAGCTCGAGATCACATAGCACGTGGAACTTAAGTACTAGGTAAGGTTCAAGTGTACGTGTATTGGACAAATTGAAAAAATTAACCTAATATGTTTCTGTAAAAAACTTGAAAAATAATGTATAATTTATTTAAACATATATGGATCTGTTATTCCATTGCATTCGGTCCCTTTTGGTTTTGTAAATAGACTGAGACCAAACTGAATTGACAGTTTTTTTGTTTAACTTCCAAATACAAAAAAGAAACTTCACTAAACCAAACAGCACAAATTGTCTTTTTTTTTTTTTGGGCTAATCTTGGTTTACAGCAGATGTATAAGATATTTGGATATCCTTTTTAAAGTAGGATTTTTGCAGGGTAGACCTTATTTATCTTTTTATATTTGGACCTCAAATTTGGAATGTGATTTCGATGTAGTACTTCTATCTGAGACACTTTTGTATCAAGTAAAGAAGCCTTCGGGACATGCACATGACTTACTTTTCTTTGTTATTCATTGTTAGGCAGATTATTCATTGTTCAAGGTGATATCTTGAACAAGGAATCTTGTGGTTGGTTACTTTTGAAATGGTAAATAATTGTTCTCTTCGAGTTGATAGAGGACCATAAGTTGGAATAAGGGCAAATGGGAATATGAAGCTTCGATGCATATAGCCAGCTCGAGTCTGAATTTAAAATACATGCTAGACTTTCCCTCTCTTTTGGTGTTCTTTTTAAATACTCTTCGAGAATCTAGTCTATCTTTGATTTTGTCAGCACTTTTAGTTTCATGCTGTAAATACTTTTAGTTACTAGAATTTTAGCAGTAGGAAATTATTGATGTAGGCACTGGAACTTGGAAGGGGTGCAAATCCTGCAAGCTACATGGTCGAGGAGATCTGGCAGATTCTTGCCAAAGCAAAGTACATGGAATGGGAGGATTCGTCTAGCAAGTGGGCATCAAGATTGCAGAAATTGAAGTAGGTCACATCTTATCTGCAAGTTGTTGACAGATCCCATTTCTCGACATCCTCACTTCTCTGACCTTTTGAGTCATCTATGCCTAATCTTTTTGCCACTGTTTGCTTGTTTCAGGGAAGCATGTGAAAGAGCTCTTGTACGTTATTATGCAATTGAGGACTCTCAAGCGGAAAAAATCTCTGAAGAAATTGCAAATGAACACTTACAACAGTTGGGACATCTTGAAGAGGTATTTAACAAAGCTGCACATGCTGACCAACCTACAGAGGTGAGCCTTCAAATTCTAGACAGCATATATTGTCATTTTATAAAACTGGTAACTGTAACTTCATAGCATTGTTTCAGGTGCCTGATTTCCTATGCTGTAAAATTACACTTGATATATTCCGGGATCCCGTGATCACTCCAAGTGGCATTACCTACGAGAGGGCTGTGCTTCTTGATCATCTTCAGAAGGTAGTATATCTCATTCTTTACTTATTGTGCCAATATTTCTTGGGGGTATTGACACAATAAACTACTTTCTTTCTGGTTTGGAAAAAATGAATCACTTTTTCTCTTGAAGAATTGTTCTTTAAATGGACTAGACCTTGAGATTTTTATCTCATGAAGTCAAAAATATTCAAATTGGAAAATGGAGGATGTGTGAGAATACAAGTGATGGTTCCTACCTTCCTTTTTCTCTCCTAGTTGCGCATCATTAGCACAATCACCATCACCACCACGATGTGTCGCTTGTTAGGTCCCTCTCATTGGCCATCACCTTTCACATCTCAGCTTGTTGGGAAAAAAAGGAAATGAAGGAGAAAAATTCTCAAGAATTGTTTTTAAATTGTTACATACTTTGTTTTTTGGTTTAGGAACTAGTGGACTACATATTTGTAGCATATATAGGAGCACCATGTGGCATGGAGAGAGACTGGCATTTGTCAAATACATCTTGAAATATGTGGGATTCTTTGAAATATATTAAGACATATGTATCACCTATACTGATAAGAAAGCTTATACTGCCAACTTATTAAATGTATGACACCTATATAATATGTGCAATCAAGGTTTGACTTACCGGTCCGTACCGGTACCAGGCGGTATGCACAGTGCATACCGCCCGGTATTAAAATATAATATAATTTTTTAATAATATAATATTATATAATATAATATTAAAGTATTAAAATATTAAAAATGAAAAAGAAAAGGGGCGACGTCGCCTCGATCTTTTTCCCTGCGCGGGGAGACACTTCGCCTCCTCACGCGGGAGAAAGAACGGCCGCGACCTGCGGGCGGCGACGGTGCGCGGGCGAGGTATTTTTTCTTCTCCTCTTCTTTTTTTCTTCTTTTCCTCTTCTTCTTCCCTTTTTCTTCCTCAATCGACCGCCGACGGTCGATTTCTCTCTCAATCGATCGCCGACGGTATTTCTTCTTAAATCGACTACCGACGGCCGAAATCGATCACCGACGGTCGATTTTTGGCGGAACTGCCCGGTAGTGGGCGGTCCGCGTACCGGTAACCTGGCGGACCAGTATGTACCGCCTTTACTGGGCAGTACAGGTCGAAATTGCAAACCTTGTGTGCAATACAATTCTATAGTTGACTTTTGGTTAAGTTCATATATGATGATTTCTATTGATTGTCTATTATACATTAGTATACTATTGCAATACATAGAATGTTGGTAACATTAACTGCCAAGTCCATACTGTCTTGTGATCTATATTTCAAAGAATTGTCATTTTATCATGAACTATTCATATCTAAGGTGTTCGATGTAATATCTATGCTTTTCCTTCTTGTTCATGCCTTCAATAACATATACGGGGCTCGCAATATGCTTGACGGCCCTATTATGGTTGGGATTTGTGGCCCTTTCTAGCATGTAAGTGTAGCTTGTGTATGGTCATTGTGCGGAGGCAAAACTACCTAAAAATGAAACCTTTAGCTTGCAACTTACAAGGATTTCCATGAGAGGAGAGCAGCCCAAAACATCAGCCATCTCAGACCCTCAGAACCCTAGGTGGCATATGGCTTGATGGGGCTCTTGGGTAGTGTCTTATGTTGGTTCGTTGTTTGGTTCCGTAGTAATGTTGCATGACACTTGTGCGTTAGGACTTTTGCATATGACAGAATGACTTGGACCTTTGGTCGTTCAATAGTTTAGACCTTGAAGTGCCTATCAAGTGTTGGCATTAATGTCTGTTTGTGGGATCCCGAATTTAGGCTTCAACAGAGTGATGGCAATAGTTTGCTTGTACCTTTACTTGTTTTATAACTTGTTTTCTCTTTTGTAGGGTTCTTAGGGGCTTTCCGAGGTTATATGGTTGTATCTTTGCAAATGAACATGCAAGGGTGTCACATGACTTGGCAAACAAAGTATGGTATCAGATGGGACAAGAAAAACACTTAGCATGCAACGTGGGGACCCAACAAAGCTGTACAGAGAGTGGTCTGCACATGCAATCGTTTTAGGAAAACCAAATAAGTTAGGGCAACGGGCGTAAAGACAGAGAGAAAGGAGTTGCTTCGTGGAGCGAGCATTAGAGACTGACATTAAGAGGAATAACCAATCCTTTGTACAAGTGGCACCATGAGGATAAGTGAACTTAAAAGAACATGCAGTGCAAAAAGGTTGAGATGACTTAGTTTTAGTGATACTTTGACATAATCAACCTAACTTGATGGTGCTCAATAGAAGTAGGAGTGTTTGGTAAAGGATGAGACTAGACAATTAGGGATTGATTGCTTAATGATTGAAGGAGTTTGTGTAAAGCTTGTGGAGGCGAGAGGAATTTCAAACCTGAAGAATTCGCTTGTATGTGAATGGAAGGTGTTTGTGGTCATTCCAAGATGAAGAAAATTCGACGTTCTGGAGCATTGAAATTTTCTCTTCAACATGAGAGAAAAGGATGACTTTAATCTATGCAGGGACTTTATTATATTGCTAGGCCTTGTTGGGTACATTGATAGATGAGGATTGTATTTGGGACGCATTTGTATTTTTAATATGCATTTGAAGAAAGAGCATAAGTGAATATGCAATTATAGAACGTCTCGAGTGTTTGATAAAAAGTTGATGAAAACTACATTTTAAAAATGCATTGATGTAAGTGTTATTTGGGTAAAATTATATTTCAAAAGTCTATTGAATATTACGTGACAAAAATTTTCCCTTCAATATTTTTAAATATTTATTCAAAAACAAATACGTATTTTTTATTTAAATTAATAAATAAATAAAATAAATAAATGAATGTGTATAATCTTACAAAAAAGTATTGCCTAGATATAAAATAAATAAAGCTTATAATCATGTAAATGAATATAGAATAACCTTTCAAATTTATAGAAGACAAATCATGTTGGTTTCTCATTGAATCACGTTGGCAAGCTATGATTTTAGATAATGTTATAGGGTATTTTGGGAACTTGAAAAATTATATTAGCTTCCCGCAAATGCTAAAATGCTAATGCTACCCTAAGGTAACATCACCATTTGAGCATTTGCAATGCAGCATTAAGGCTAAATGTGATTTGAAAAAAATTATTAAACACCAAGTCACATTTGAAATGTGCATTAGGCCCTCAATGTACATTTCAAATGTGTTCCCAGACGCACCCTACATTGGCGAAGAGTCACGATCTAGCATATGCGTTCACGGTGACAAAATAGTACTCTATTGTGTCTTAGCAAGACAAAGTATTCTTAGGAGATGATGGTCTCCAAAATTTTCAAGAGAAGTATGCTTAGATAATAGTTGCTTTAACAGGTCATGTATCCAAGAATGTTCCTTGGGTTTTTAATGGAGGGTCCACGTGCAACATATTGCACATTCTGAGGGAGGTACCTCAAGGTGAAAGCTCTATAAAGCTCGAAGGGGGCTAAGAATTAGAGTAAGTGGTGAGGAGTTATCAAAAGATCACATTGCGAGATCAACTAGGGTAGCAATCGAAGGCAACATCAAAGATAAAGACACACTTGGTGTCAGACTTGTTGAACCGTGGTCGCAATGAACATTGTGATCTCAATGCGAACTAAGGAGCAGAGGAACTTGGGTGGGACTTGATAATTTAGGGATGGAGTCAATGTAGAATGTTGAACATGGAGTAAAAGCACCACCTTCGTGGAACTTTCATTGGATAGAGTTTGAGGACATGGTATAGAATTATGTCGTTCCTAAGTTCCTCATTCCGATGGGCTAGACTCATCTAGCATGATGCAAAAGTTGAAGGGGCTTCAATGCACATGCACCTTATCTTGTCAATGCATTTAGAAAAGATTAAGATGAGGGACCGACTCAAATTGTAGTTGTAAAATCCCAATAGGGGGCAAGAGGACATGGAGACGGGCAACGCCTTCGGTAATGGATTATTCACCACTTATATTTGCTTGTACATATATTTGGCATTATGTTTTGCCTATTTTTGTGTGTGTTCCTTGGTTTTTGTAAGCATAGATAGCTCGCAAGGCTGCTCAAGAATTGTTCATCGTATAGGGCAAAACAGGACCAAAACTACCCTATTTTTGCATGTCGTAGTTTGCCTTCTCAAGCTTACAGCGCAGTGCAAAATGTCGGCCAATATCAGTTCCCTAGAAACCCCTTGAGTGGCACAGGGCTAGATGGGGCTTTGGGGTTGTGTTGGGCCCTTTTTGGATTCATAAGTTTATACCCAAAGTGTGCATAGACTTGCTTAACACCCAATTGAGCGGCAATTTATGGTCTTGCGATTGTCTTCCCTTTTGAAGTCCTTGTTTTTCTTTGCTCTTTAAGTGTTTGTAAAATTGCTTATTTGTTGCGTGTTTAAGTGAGACGTCGAGACTTGTCCACCGCTCGTTTTTCGAAATCGAATCAACTTTCTCACTTGCAGGTCCTTAGGGACCTGTATGTGGTTACTTCTAGATTGTCTCATTGAAGACGAATATCGCAAGAGTGCCTCATGACCTAGGCAATTTCAATTAAGTCCACAATAGAGTGCTTTTGGACAATATGTCGAAGTGTTGCTATTCAAGTTGTCATAAAGAAAGTGGTGCATAATGAAGATTATGCTGGGGATGAGGCCTAGGGTCCTAGCAATGGTATACTAATTTTCAACAAAGTTACAGGACTTTAAGAGCTGTTGGGTGATAGATGGACAGACCTAAAGCTATACTTCATTCATGAGTGACACGAGTTTAAGTAGATGAAGGTCGGTTGTGAAAGGAGCGAATATAATCAAAAGTGGTGGAGGACATATATGTGTTGGTTTAAGCCGCACAAGGAGAGATTGTAGTCCAAGTTCACCACACCAAGCTTAGAGGGCAATAAAGATGTCACCATGAGATGATGCCTTGCAGCAGATCATGGTGGAACAATTTGAGGCAATGCGACAAATCAAGAATTCCTATGAGGGATTGAGTGACTTAATGATCCAGAAGGATGGTTAGAGCTAAAGAGGTGTTGAATCATGTGGTTAAAAGGAGCTAGGAAATGATGATGAGTCCATAGGGACTTAGCCACAAAATATCAAGCATTGATTAGAATAAAGGTAGATTCAAATGGAGTCCCAAAATGCTTTAGTGGTGGATCTGCTGATCATGAAGAGAAGGGATGTGGATGCTAGGGCCATGGACATGAGGAACAACCATGGTATCATAGAGGCGAGACTTCCATGGTGCCACTGACCCCTTCCTCTCATGGAGAGAGAGAGTACATGATCATAAAAAGTGAACTGGGACAATGGAAAATGCAATGGCAAACTCCAAGTACTAAGATAAGGCAGAAGTGTAGTGGTTAGGGAAATTCATAAGACTTGTGTCAAAGGGCTTCTCATCAAGATAATTGGAAGTGGGAGACTACGTGTTAATGTGATGGTGTACTCGAATAGGAACGAAATAAGTAGTATGCGGTGTTGTACTAGGAACGAAGTAGGTAGTGAAAATGATGGGTGGTACAATCCTAGAGAGATAACCAATCGGGGACTTTCTTTACTTGGTGCAAAATTTTGCTCTTTCAGGGTAATACATCTTTCATTTCAGAAGTTCGATGGCAACGAGAAGGCAAATTACAATAGCTTAGCATAAGGAGTGCAACACTTTGAGTGCTTCAAAAGTGTGAGCAATGACATGTAAAGGCTCAGAACCAGCTTCATGCATGAAGTGCAACATCAAGGAGACCGATGAAGTCAAGTAACCTTAGCCTTATCAACTTTTTAGAGAATGAGCTAGGTCGAGTACCCTAGTCCCTTGGTTGTCTAATAGAGGTGATATGAACATTTTTTAAGACTAGACTTAGAAGAAGATAATAGTTGTCAAATTCTCACTAATTGTGATCATCGAAAGCAAAGGTGAGGCAAACCTACTTGGAGGTGATGACTAAGCAAAGTGGGATTATTGAGCAAACTTTGTAGAGGATAGGCCTCAAAACTTTAAATTCTCTGAGGTGATGCTTGTTAAAGTTCTAACAAACATCTATCTAGTTAAATCAGAACAAGGCGTTCGAGGGCTTGGTATGTAACAAATGAGGTCCTTTTCCTTTATTAGAGGGATTCGTAGGCAACAATGAAGATTAACACAATTTGACCAATCCCACATCAGAGTTAAAAGAGTCATTTGTTATGAAAACAAGGTGTTCGACGTAATGCTCATGTTTGTTCGTGCCTTTCGGTTTTTGTACATGCTTTGTACAGCAAGTAGTGGGCTTACAGTAGGGACTTTGGTCTATAATGGACCTTGATCCTTTGTGTGCAATCGTTCAGAGCTTATAAAGTCCATGGATGTAATTTGTATTGGTTATATAAAGTGTTTGCTAAAGTGGTTGCTTGTGGATCCCGTGGGAAATGTTTTCTTTAACCCGTTTTCTCTTTTATAGGTCCTAAGGGACCCTAGGAGGTTTCGGGGAGGGCTGACCTTTGCGGACGGACATGCAAGGGTGTTGCACGACTTAGGCAAAACCAGCTAAGTTCGTGACAGATGGTATCAGAGCGGGATAAGCACATGCAAAAACACTTGCTATGCAAACGTGGGGGACCTAGCTGGGCTGCGTGGAGGGCAGCCAGCACGCGCGATCGTTTAGGAGAAACGGACACGGAGAGAGGAGCGGTCATCTATGATTGGCATTCGGAGGAATGGCCAACCCTTTGCGCGAGAGGCACCACGAGGACGAGCAAGCTAGAAAGAATACGTAGCGTACAAAGGTTGGGATGGTTGAGTTCGAGCTACAGCTCAACGTTGGTAACCAAACTTGATAGTGCTCAAGGTAAGCGTGGTGCTTGGTAAAAGATGAGACCGTGCAAAGTGGGATGTGTTGCGCAACGACCGAAAGAGTTATGCAAAGCTTATAAAGGTGAGGGGAATTGCTAACTCGAAGAATTTGGTACTCGTGCAAGGGATTGTTTGCGAATGATGGAGTGTTCGTAGCCATCCCAAGGCGACCGGAACTCAGTGCCATAGAGCATTGAAACTTTCTCTTCGGCATGGAAATGACACGTTCGTTTGATACTGAAGTGTGCAACAAGTTCAGCATGTTGCTAGGCCTTGAAGGGTACAGTGGGGGGCTATATTGGCAAAGAGTCCCAATTTAGCAAGCACATTTGCGGGGGCAGAACAATGCACAGATTGTTCAGTAAGACGGAGTAGTCCAAGGGGATGGTGGTCTCCGAAACTTCCAAAGGGAAGAATGCAAAGAGGAAAGTTGCTCCAATAGGACAGATATCCAAGAGGGATAGGTCCTCGTTCTCTAGAGGGAGAATCATATGCAGCGGACTGCATATGTTGAGGAAGAGTATCTCAAGATAATATCTCTACAAAGCTCAATGGATGGAACGAGCAAAAAGGAGTCGTTGCATGATCTCGAATGAAGTAATGCATTAGTGGATGCGTTGCGAGATCAAGTGGGGGAGCGATAATGATAACATCATACGAAGGGACACTTAGAGTCGATGTGAAAATCGGACTCAACAAAGGGCTGACCCGTGGAATGGTGGGTGTGAGGGCCACCATCAACTCAATGCAAATCGAGAGCGGAGCAACTTGGTGAAGTATCCAAGCCGCAGGAAGGGAGTCGACGTAGAAGATGCAGCATAGAGCGGAAGCACGGAGCTTTCCTTGGACAGAGGTCAAGGACATGAACTCTTGTAGAGGCAAGAGTGAGATTATGTCGTTCCATAGGTTCTTCACTCTGATGGGTAGACTCATCTTGCATGGTGCCAAAGATGGAGGGAGCTTCGAGGCACATGTACCTTATTTCATAAATGCATTTAACGGAGGAACTAAGGTGATTCAACTTGAGGAGGCAAAGTTGGGATCAGAAGGCTTAGCACGGGACAAGAGGACACAGAGGCGGGTACTCTTGAAGAATATGCCACAGTATTGCCATTCGAGTTGTCATAAAGGAAGTGGTGCGCAGCGAAGATTATGCTGGTGGGGGATAGAGGCCTAGGATCCAGACAATGGTGCACCAATTTTAGTGAAGTCTGGGGACTTCGAGAGCTACTAGGCGACGGACTATCCTAGGGCGATGCTTCATCCGGGTGTGACTTAAGAATGGATGGGCGAAGGTGAATTATCAAAGGAGCAAACACAATCAGAGGTGGCAGAGGCCCTACGATGTGCTGGCAGAGGCCACACATGGAGAAATCGTAGTCCGAGTTTATCACACAAGAATTCGAATGCAATGGAGATGTCACCAGGAGGCGACATAAAGCAACAGATCGTGGTGGAATAGTTCGAGGCAATACAACACCTGTGGAGGAGTCCCGTGAGGACGTGATCATGCGGAGGTATGATCAGGAGCTACTAGGAGCTCCACTTCGGTGAACAACACAACAGGAAGAAGGGTTATGGATTCAAGGAGTGAACGCCATGGTACCGCAACGGTGGGTCTTCCGTGTGTGCACATCAAATCTTGCATTGGATGAAAGCCTTGGTCATCAGCATATGGGGGCTGTGTATCACCGAGGGAGAATTCCGAGTGCAAGTACCAGTGAGTCCCATGGTGGGACTTGATCATACAGAGGTATAATCGGAGTGACTAGAGAGTTGGACTGCTTTAGTGCTCACATTCGCTTAAGGGAGCCCGACAAGTCAGAGGACAAGGCCGAGTAAGCGAACTACCAAGGAAGTTAAGGAGAACAGTATCGGTATGAGCCTTGCAAAAGATGGCGGAGGCTATGCATGGGAGTTGCAGTCTGTCTTTCTATCGACCAAGGGAAATTGCTCAGAGAACACAGGGGTGTTCAAGAAGGCGATCGAAAGGGGCGAGGAAGCGACAATGAGTCCAGAGGGGCTCAGCTACCCAAAAGCAAAGCGTTAGTCATAAAGGAGGTGGATTCGAAAGAGTGTCACAGTGTTGCAGAGGCAGATCTACTGGTCGCGAAGAAAGGGACACAGATGTAAAACGGATAGTAAGGCCATGGGCTTGGCAGCACCATGGTACCGTAGAGGTGGAACGGAGTAGGCAGTACGTGGTGCTGTACCTTTTCTACTTAGAGGAGTAGGCGGCCAAGATGATGGCAAAGATGGTACAATCCCACAGACAACCAAAATTATTGAAGACTTGCTCTAAGTTTGGGTAAAATTTTATTTTTTTCGAGCAAAATTTCTTGCATTTCGGAAGTTCGATGACAGAGAGAAGGCGAATCACGGTAGCTAACTCAACGCAAGGAGTGCAAACACTTCGGGTGCTTCGGAAGTATGAGCAAAGAGTGGGCGAAGACTAGTAACCAGCTCGATACATGAAGTATAACCTTGAGCAGGCGGGCGAAGTCAAGTAACTTTGCCTTCTCAACTCCTAAGAGAATGGGCGAAACCGAGTATCTCAATTCTCTTATTTATCTTCCAGAGGAGCTCTACACAAGTTCAAAGACCCTTTAAAGAAATCTAATGGAAGACGAGTTGTCAAATCCTCACCAATGGTGATCAGTGCTACTGAGAATAGATTGTCCACTTCATTTTCCAATAGAAAGCTAATCGAAAGCGGAGTTGATGCGAACCTACTTGAAAGTGACAATTAAGATGAAGAAGAATTGATGGGCAAATTTCGAGAAGGAAGGACCTCAAAAACTTTAAAGTCTGCGAGCCGATGCTCGTTAAAGCTCTAACAACCATCCACCCAGTTTAGGCAGCATGAGACGTTTGAGATACTGGCGCAAAACAAGGAAGGTCTTTTCCTTTATCAAAAGGATTCACAAGAATCAACAAGGGTTAGTACAACTCAGCCGACCCCACACCAGAGTCAATCATTGGCGAGTTGAAGCAGCATGGCGGATCAGAGTTCGACTACTTAACAATAGCAGCGAAGAGCAGCTAGGAGCCAAGAGGCGTGTTGTAGCCAGAGCAGAAGATTGAAGATTCAACAAAAGGCGAGGAGATGCAGCGGCTTCGATGAGGACGTCGAAGGAATAAGTGGGGGAGAATGTCACGGACAAAAATATAAACAAGGTGTTTAACGTAATGCTCATATTTGTCCGTGTCTTTCGGTTTTTGTACATGTACAGCAAGTAGCGGGCTTGCAGTAGGCTTGGCAGCCCTCGTTTGGTTAGCTTTTGTGACCAATTTCAGCTTGTAAATAAGAGTTGTGTCATGTGGACACTTGTGGGGACTTCGATCTATAATGGATCTTGATCCTTTGTGTGCAACCGTTCAGAGCTTGTAAAGTCCATGGGTGTAATTTGTATTGGCTATATAAAGTGTTTGTTAAAGTGGTTGCTTGTGGATCTCGTGTGAAATGTTTTCTTTAACCCGTTTTCTCTTTTGTAGGTTCTAAGGGACCCTAGGAAGTTTCAAGGGGGGGGGGGGGGGGGGGGTTGACCTTTGCGGACGGACACGCAGGGGTGTCGCATGACTTAGGCAGAACCAGCTAAGTTCGTGACACATTGGCGATTGAAGTAGCTTTGGTGGATCAAAGTTTGTTCATTTAACAAAGGAGTTAAAAGACCAAGAGCCGGGAGGCATGTTGTAGGTAAAGCTCGATAGAAGATGCAACAAGGGAGAAGATGCAGCTTCCACAAAGTCTTTGATAAGGAACTCGAAGGAATAAGTGGGGGAGAATGTCATAGATTGTTTGTAGCTAAGATGTTCGATATAATGTCTATTCTTCTAAGCATTGTTCATGCCTTAGGCAGCATGTAAGGGGCTTGTAGTATAATTGACAGCCCTATTTTGCCCCCGTGTGATCATCACATGGAGTTAAAACTGCCCAAAACCAGAGTCTCTTGCAGGGATTTCCATGATCGATGAATGGCCCAAAACGTAAGCCATCTCAGACACTTAGAACCCTAGGTGGCATATGGCTCAATGGGGATTTGGGTTAGTGTCTTAGGTTGGTTCGTTGCTTGGTTCTCGCTTCGATGTCGCATGATCATTTAGAGCTTACTAAGTCCATCTTTTGATGTTACGGTGCTTATCAAGTGTTTGCTTTAATGTTAGTTTATAGGATCTTGAGTTCAAGGTTTGGAGTTTACGTTGAAGCTTCAACGATTCAATGACGATCATGTGTTTGCTTGTTTTTTAAGCATTTTATCTTTTGCAGGTCTTTATGGGTCTTACGAGGTTATGGGGAGCCTACTCCTTTGCCGGCAGACACGTAAGGGTATTGTATGGCTTAGGCAAAATCAGCTAAGTCTATTGACAACACGTACAAGTTCATACAATAGTCGAGTTCATACAATGGTCATGCTTGTTTCATCGTTGTGTCCATGTTTTGTACCATAGAAGACATAAAATAATAAACTAAAGTGTGGCTTTACAATAATGTCGCAGTTGATTTTCTAGAGGCAACTGAAGTATCATAAGCAATTTATGTGGTTGTGATGCTCAAGTTACTTTGTTTTACCTTTCTGATTTACTGTTCTTTAGATCACATGTCAAAATTTCATATTATCCTTTGTATCTCTTGTTGCATACTTGCAGATCCTTTTGCCTGTCTAATCTTGATAAATTTGCGAGCAATTTGGAGTTGATAACAATGAGAGCCATCAATTCTTGTATTTATTTTAATGTTTTGACCTAGGACTTCTATGTATCTAACTACGAGTACTACTACTAATCCGGAAAAGAAAAAAGAGAAAACATTGGATATCTGGAGAAGGAAAAGGGGCATGTGCTAGTTGTATAGAAAGAAGTATATAATGATACAAAATATCCTGTTGTTTAGAAACTTTGTTCTAACTCTGACCATTAATCTTTAAAATTAGGTGGGGAAGTTTGATCCAGTAACAAGGGAGCCACTCTACCCACATCAGTTGGCACCAAACCTTGCTATCAAAGAAGCTGTTCAAGCATTTCTAGATGAACATGGTTGGGCTTACAAGATGAGCTGATCCAATATGTTTTGCTCCAGCCATTAAAATTCATCTGATCAAAGAGAGTAGAGTATGTTGTCCACTCACTAATTAATTTTGTTGTCCCCTTGGCTCTTCTAACCATCATGCAGGAAGCTCTGGAACAGTGTACATATAAATCATTTTAACTTCTGTTGTACAGTCTGATAGAGTTCTATGTGAATCTCATCCTCCGGAAACTGTATTCATGCACAGCGACCAACAAAACTAAAGCTTTGGATTTATGATGGAAGTGTTTGATGACTTTGTGTTAATTTTTCTTCTCTCCATGTTCCTTGGTTATGCTGCATTTGATATTTGTTTCATGTACATGGAAAAAAGAGGGTATTGTTCACCAAGTGCCTATTTGTTGGGGGTTTGTTACCGTCTTTTTCATTTGGAATTTACCACAAGATTTAGAGAAACTCTTCGTTTTGAATCACTACTGATGTTCCTTTTTATTCTGCAGGCTTTCAAGACTTTGGTCTATTATTGGAAGTGCTAATTACGTGTGCTAGAATAAACCAGTGAATTTAACAGCTTTTCTCCTTTCTTTCTTTTGCCCTTTGTACTAGATCAGTACGATCTCAAGATACCAAGAGGTTTAGGGACTTAACATCGGATATCACTAAAAGAATATAAATGATATGCCCAGTTATCAATATCCATTACGGTGTGAATATTAATCAGTATACAAGTACTTTTAAACTTGGGGAAATTTTTTTAAAGAAGTTTCTCATATTAAGAAATTCTTGGTTAGCAACTCATTTTTTAAAAAATTTGAGAGAGCGCATCGACTTTTTAAAATCTTAAAACTAATCATCAATCACTTTTTATCTTTTTCTTTTTAAAAATTATCCTCCCTCCTCTTTTTCAAATTCATTATATTAAACCAAACTATTCAATTGAGTCGGTCGAACCAACCCGAAAAATGGGACTGGTTCAAGATTAGAAAATTATTTTACATTATTAAATATTAAAAAAATATTATTTATATACATAGTCTTAAAAATAATATCATTACTATAAAAATGAAAAAATCACTATTGAAAAAAAATAAAGTTGAAAGTCTAAATGACCATTATTTCTTATTTTAAAGCCTTTTAAATAATATTTTTACTAATTATGGCACTTCAAAAGTTAAATTTATATCATTTATGGATTCAAATCAGTAAAAATATCTATCTTAATTTTTTTTAAAATAAAATTAATCATTTAGAACATTTCAAGCCATTTGGAAAGGTATTTCGAAAGTTCGGTTCTAAATATTAAGACTTAAACCCAGATACAGTCCCTTTCCAAAATAATGTAACTTGATCTAAGCTTGGTCAAAATAAGGTCAAACATTATGGAATCTTTGACAATAGCCATAGATGAACAAAAATATAATATTTTCTATTTTTAAGATTATAAATGATAATTTTAATTAATTTAGCTTCTGAATAGTTTGATTTTTTAAAATTTAATTAAATTTCATAAATTTTGATGCCTTTATGCATTATTTGATAACATTTGAATTTGTTAATTAGTTTGAAAGATATCCTGAAATTTTGATTCAAAACATGAATATTTAGACCTGATCAAAACAAGGCCAAACTTCATGGAAACTTTAGCAATAGTTCGATATGGACAAAAATATAGTATTTTCTATTTTTAAGAATTTAGATGACCTTTTTCTGGTTTATTCAGCTTGTTAATAGGCTATTTTTAAAAAAATTCAGCTAAACATAATTTGATGCTTCCATGAAATCTTTTGTAGCATTTGGAGTTGTTAATTGGTTTGGAAGATATTATGGAAGATTGGTTCAAAAATAACTAGGTTTAGACCCAATTATACTATTCTGTTCCCTTTTTAAAAAATTATGTAACTAGGTCTAAACACAGTCAAAATAAGGTTAAACTTCATGTAAATCTTGATACTGGCCCAAGATAGACATAAATGTATATTTTTATTTTTCCTAATTTAAATGGTAATTTTTTTTATTAATTCAACTTGTTAATATGTTGAATTTTTTAAATTCAGCTAAGTTTCACAAGTTTTGATGCTTTTATGAAATCTTACGTAACAATTGAACTTGTTAATCAGTTTTTAAGATATTTTGAAAGTTTGATTCAAAAATACCCATGTTTAGACCCAGTTATATTATTTTTTAATCCCTTTTCAAAAAGTAATTGAGTTTGGTCAAAGCGAGGCCAAAGTTTATGGAAACTTTAGAAATGGTCCCTTATGGATAAAATTATAATAATATTTAATTTTCAAAATCTAAATGATTATTTCCTAGTTAATTCAACTTGTTAATAGGCTGAATTTTTCTAAATTCTGATAAATTTCATAATTTTTTGGTGCTTTCATGAAATCTTTGTATTATGTTGACTTGTTAATTGGTTTGAAACTTATTATGAATGTTTGGTTGAAAAATATCCCGATATCTTCGGTGAAATCCTAGCGAACTCCCGGCGAGCTCCCACCACATCGTCCAAACCTTGGCTCGATGCCTAAGCTTGATCCTAGGTCAATACCTAAACTTAATTAATTATAATCATAATAATCAACACATCCACTTCAAGACATTCCCAACTCCAGGTAAGCTTTTTGGCTACCCTCGATAATCTTTCGGCGAGTCTCAGTCTTCTTTTGACGAACTCCCTTGCGCCATCCTAGCAAGCTTCTGATACTCTCATCAAGCTACCGACGCACTCCAGGTGAGTTCCCAACTACATCATCCTCACTCCAGCCCGATGCCTGAACTTGACTTTGGCCAATCCTCTGATTGTAATATGTCGTAGTTAATCGTGCATCAATCAACTCTAACAACCTTGTTAGATCAATAATCCATCAATTGATTTCATCATCAAAATCTGAGATTCAACAGAGTCCTCTTCTTCGAGGTTCACCAGTGTCTACTATTAATCTTCTTTGGGTGAAGATCAAACCCTTACACTTTCCACTCTCCTTTTCATAAGCTCAAGAGAGGAACCTTACAAACTCACAAGGGAGACTTTACAAGAATTATAATTCTTTCTCTCACTCCCTTGCCCCTTTTTTTTTCTTACAATTTTAGCACATAATTTTTTTGCATAATTTCTAGCCCAATGTGTTATTGCTAAATGCAAGAAATCATGTGGCATTTATAGACCCTAATGGCTTTAGAAATGGAGTCAAAAGTCAAACATATCCAGAAAATCTAGGTACGAACGATACAATCGTCAGCCTCGGTGGTACAACCGTCGAAATCTGCTCGGGAAACTGAGCAGTGATGGTACAACCGCCGACTTGGGTGGTACAACCACTAACCTAGGCGGTACAATTGCGACCCACCGACGGTACAACTATAGAGAATCCTAGAAAAGTGATTCCCTCTACTTTTCTAATCTTGACTTGTACCTTCAGTTGACCCCTTTCCAGGTCAACTAATTAAGCTTAACTTGAGCTCAATCTAATCCTAAAAGTGGACCCGGTTTGCCTCACTTGAGTTAATTTGGATTCCTTCCAAATCTAACTCAAGTAGAACCCAAACCCAAATCGATGCTAACTATGACTTAATCAATTGCAATCATATGACCATCAAGTCCAACAAGACTCTCTTGACACCCGACAAGCTTTTTCTGTAATCCCTGACGATCTTTCGACGAGTGTCTTGGCCTTCTTCCAGCGAAATCCTGACGATCTTTCAACGAGTCTCTTGGCCTTCTTCCAGCAAAATCCTGACCCCATCCTGGCAAACTCCTGATCACCTTCGGCAAGCTCTCGGTGAACTCCCAGTAAGCTTCTGATACCTTCAGCAAGCTTCCGGTAAACTCCGGGCAAGCCTTTGATCCCTTCGGCAAGCTCCTAGCAAACTCCTAACAAGCTTCTGATACCTTCGGCAAGCTTTCGGCGAGTCTCTTGACGAGTTCCCACTGCATCATTTAAACCCCAGCCCGATGTCTAGACTTGATTCTGGCTCAATATCTGATTGTAATTTTCTCTTTGTCGTAGTTAATCCTGCATCAATCATCTCTAGCACATATGTTAGATTAACAACCCATCAATTGATTTCATCATTAAAATATGAGATTCAACACGGTTATCGGGATTTGTACCCAACCTTACGAAGGCAATTAAGTATCGATAGAGGATCATCCACACTCGGTATCGCGAGGGGAATATCCCATGTGTGCTTGCTCAAACAATCCCTAGCCAGGGTCATTTGGATTGAGAGAAATGAGTTCTTTGAGAGAATCCAATTAGAGCAAGACTTGGGATATTAGTTGGATAAGAGACTATAGATACACGGTAACTATGGATAGACAGGTCAGATGAATTCGATCCCCCTGTACCGTCTGGGGACTATAGCGTAGTGGCCTAGTATGTCCATAGTCGATGAGTCGAGTGAATTATTACGGGGATAATAATTCATTATATCAGAAGGAGTTATGATGGGAGCAACTCACGTCCAGCTCGGTATCAGGCCTAGAGGGTCACACACATATAGTGGATGCTTCAGTTAATAGAAGATTGGCTAGAGATCCAATTAGCCCCTATTCTTATTAGATGAGACCCTGAATTGATGGGCTTCTTGCATGAGGCCCTATTAGAGGCCAATGAGGATTATTGGATAGAGATCCAGTAATGCAAGGTTAATGGGTAATTAGATGGAGATCCAATACCCACTAAAGTAGGACCCCTGAGGTTTTTGGTGGCTCTCTATAAATAGATAATAGGCTGCATCTTTGGCTGCTCACTCCTATTCTCCTCCCTTCCTTATGTAAGAGTTGCAAGACCTGGGATTGTAATTAGAGTATCGCTGCAGCGATTCATCATTTGGATACCATTAGAGAGGAGGACGCTTGACCTCCTTCATCCTCTCCATCCAGATCTAAAAAAATAGGGATATATGATCTCCCTATGTAAACTATCTCTCACACGATGCAGTTTTTGGATTTTGCGGCTTTCTCGTGATCCAATCTTTTGTACGATGATTTGATTTACGTGTGATGAGATTGAATCACGTAGAACTGTTCTACGTATTCTTGTTGCATTTTGGTAGCAAAGGTAGTGAGGAGAGGGGCAGCGACCTACGGGCAGGCCCCTTGCAAGGGCGGCCACCCACGGCCAGGCCACTTGCAGGGATGGCCGGCTTCAGCCAAGGCCGCTTGCAAGGGCAACCGACCGTGGCTAGCCTGCAGCTAGGTTGTGGCAGGGGCTGCCCGTATGGGGCAACCGCCTGCGACCAAGCCACAAGGGCAACTGCCCGTGGGCATGGTGCCCGCCCACCCACTAGGGTAGTAGTGCCCGCCCGCGGGGATGATCGCCCATGGACAGAGGCGGCTGATGATGGTGCGTAGCGCTGTCGCCTACGTAAGAGCTGCGATGACAACGACCGTTAGAAGAGCACAGAAAGGGTTTAGTGTTTCTTTTCGGTAAAGGATGATACTGCCTCTCGAAATTTAAAAATTTTCATGTTCTATCCTCCTTTATAGAATTTCAAAAAATTATTGACTTTTCTGAAAATTTCGAGGTCTATCATTTCTATAATTTCAAAAATGCCATTGATAATTTTAGAAATTCTTGGCATGTTATGATTTTTAAAAAAATAATTAATTAAATAGTTTAATTAATTATTATATATCTAGTAATCCTACATGTGATATGATGTATGATGTGGATGGATGATCATAAGCCATGTGTAGTGATGTGTGTAAATATGATTATTATTATTATTGGGGTCTGCGAGCCTCTGTTCTTTTTTGTTTATTGTCGGGCTTACGTCTTGTGATTATTTTGTAATTACATGAAGAGGCACAATGGGAGCATGAAGGTGACAATGAGACCCACGATGCTGTGGCGGGAGATCACGACACATGGTGATGCAATGAGGATCCGACGAAATTGATGATGATGAGGTTAATGATCACAGGGCATGTAGATACACTGATGCACACATGGATCATATTGTGAGTGATTAGGCCCATTGGCCCAGGCTTAATCATATTAGGTGTTAGCTCATGATCATCCGATGTGGCTTGCATATGTGATATGTGTTATACACCTACTATATATATATATATATATATATATATATGCATGTAATATAGATATATATTAAATATGTATATGTATGACACGACATATTAGGAGACCGATACAAAATCAAAACCCCTCTTACGATAATATTAAGTCGGTAAGTGTAAGGCAATAAGATTGGCCCACGTGGCCTTTCATCGTTATAGGAAGAAATTGAATCACGACATAGGTTGAGTTGGTTTAGTCCCTTGAGGCTCACCTATCTACATGATCGAGATCTTGCCTACGACATAGAGATGTCACCGGTAACCTAAGGATATAGTATGTTTGGCCGAGTCCCTCGATGGCATATCATCAAATCAGACTCATCTTGCAACGATGGTAATGACTTAACTAAACATCATAGTTGGTCGAGTCTCTCAAGACCATGATGGTTCGGAGGCCCGACATAACGGGAATCACAAAGAGTTGTGGTTGGCAAGAGTTGTCTACATTTTAGGCTTAGTGAATTGGTCGAGTCCCTCGAGGTTGCACTAAGACGCTAATTGGATCCTGATCCTCACTAGAAGTCTGCCGGAGACTTCTGTTTCACATGCTGAGGGTGTTGCGTGATTCGCTAGGAAAAAAAATAGTGAGAGTACATTAAGATAGAAGTCCATATCTTAATTAGTTTTTTTTGTAAAATTTATATGTTATTAATTTATGTTATATCCTATTTATAGACTGTAAACCCCTTACATGGCATACTTGATGCTAATCACCTCATGGTCAAAACTACACATATTGGCTCCGCAATTTCAGAATTATTTTTACGACAGAGAAAATCATATACGTCCCTAACATGATTGTGCTCATGATGGAGAAAAGGACAAGTGAGGATGAGATCGCTCGCTCTATAAAGTATATAGATAGTCCTAGAGGATAACCTGTGTGTTGATCTTATACTTCAGTCCCTACCGAATTCCTTTTCTCACATCATCATGAATTTTATCATGACCAAGTTTGAGGTGACTTTACCTGAGCTCCTCAATATGTTGAGGGAAGCTAAGAGCACCATTATGAAACAGAAGCCAGTTCTTTATGTTGGTGAGACCAATAATAAAAGGGAAATTAATAAGACCCTTAAGAAGGAAAAAGGGCAAGGACAAACCGGGTAAGGCAAAGGTTGCTAAGAGAGACCCGATTAATGACAAAGGCCAATGCTTCCACTATGGCCAAGACGGGCACTGGAAGAGGAACTATAAGGACTATCTTGCAGATAAGGCGAAATAGAAGCTTGAAGAAACTTTAGGTATATTCATGATTAGTCTTAACTTGTCAGATTTTCATGATAATACATGGATATTGGATTCCGGGAGTGCTTATCATATATGCAATTCATTGTAGGTTCTAGCAAGACCTAGGAGATTGGCCAAAGGCAAGATGCACCTCAAGATGGGAAATGAAGCAAGAGTTGTTATAGTTGTTGTTGGGGATGTCACCCTACATCTGCCTAGTGGAGCTATTATTGCATTAGATATATGCTATTTTATCAAAAATATTATTTTCATATCTTGTTTGACAATTAGTGGATATAAATTAGTTTTTAAGAATAATAGTTATTCAATAACTATGAATGATGAGATCATCACTAGAGGGAACTTGATAAATAGCCTATATATGTTAGACACTTCTCCACACATCATGAATATAAATGCATTCAAGAGGACAAGAGATAAGGTGAACAATAGATACCTATGACATTGTAGGATAGGTCATATACATGAGAGAATGATTCAAAAGTTGATAAAGATGAATACTTAGATCTATTTGACTGTGAGTCATATGCAACTTTCGAACCTTGCCTTCGTGGGAAAATGACAAACTCTCCTTTTAATCGAACTAAAGAGAGCCACTGAGTTATTGGAACTCATACATAGTGATATATGTAATCCTATGTCGACTCAAGCTATAGGTGGTTACTCATACTTCATTATATTCACTAATTATTTCTCTAGGTATGTACACGTGTACTTGATTAAGTATAAGTCTGAGGTCTTTGAGAAATTCAAGGAATATAATAATGAGGTAGAGAACTATATTCGAAAGAGTATTAAGACTCCTCGATCAGATCGAGGAGGAGAATACTTGAGTACGGAATTCATTTATCAGGGACAATGTAATTCTATCCCAATGGACACCTCCCTATACACCTTAGCTCAATGGTGTATGAGAAAGGAGGAATCACACATTGTTAAACATGGTGCAGTCCATGATAAGTTTCGCTGACCTACCCGTCTCATTCTAGGGATACACCCTAGAGAACATAACTTACCTTCTGAACAGAGTTCCATCAAAGTCGATAGTGTCTATACTATATAAGATATGAAAAGAAAATAAGCTTTATCTTAAGGTGGTTAAGATTTGGCTGTCCTATCCATGTTAGAAGACACAATCCCGACAAGTTGGAATCAAGGACCGAATGGTGCATGTTTGTGAGATACCCTAAGGAGAATTTCAGGTATTATTTCCATCATCCTGAGGACCGAAAGGTCTTTATTACCAAGAGAGTTGTGTTCCTTGAGAAGGAACACATTCTTGGTGGACATAATGGGAGTGAGATAGAGTTGAGCGAAGTTGGAGAACCTAACTCAAGCACCATTCCAGAGCTCGAGTCTGTTGAGGTACCTAGTACACAAGTTCCAACTTTGCACAGGTCTAGCAGAGTATATGTAAGATATATCAGTGGAGAGGACTATCAGAATGTTGATCCTCATACCTACGAGGAGGCTATTATGAGTATAGACTCCGAAAAGTAGAAAGAAGTCTTAAATTCTGAGATAGATTTCATGTACTCTAACAAGGTTTGGAACCTTTGGATACACCTAAGGATATCGTACCCACCAGTTGCAAATGGATCATTAAGAAGAAGATTGGAGAGGATGGAAAGGTAGAGGCCTATAAGGCAAGGATGGTAGCTGAAGGATATCGTCAAAGACAAGGAGTTGACTCTGACGAAACCTTTTCACTTGTACCCATACTTAAATCCATCAGAATTCTTTTCGCCATTGCAACACGCTATGACTATGAGATCTAGCAGATGAATGTAAAAATGATATTCCTCAATGACATCCTTAAGGAGGAGGTGTATATGATATAGCTAGAGGGATTCATATCTAGAGAGAGTCTAGATAAAGTATATAGGTTGCTCAGGTCCATTTATGGCTTGAAGCAAGCTTTCCAAAGTTGAAACATAAGATTTGATGACTCGATCAGATCGTATAACTTTGTTAAGAACAAAAATGAGCTTTGTGTGTAAGGAAGGTAAGTGGGAGCGCTAGCACCTTATTGGTGCTATATGTGGATGACATCATAAATATTGGGAATGATATAGGAATGCTCTCTACAGCTAAGACTTGGTTATCCAGAAACTTCTCCATGAAGGACTTAGGGGAAGCATCATATATTTTAGGGATCCAGATCTATAGAGACAGATCCAAGAGGATGTTTGGCTTGTCTCAGTCCAGGTACATAGACTCCATTGTTAAAAGGTTTGGCATGGAGAATTTTAAGAGAGGTCTCATACCGATAAGACATGAAATATCACTTTCTAGGAGTATGTCCCTAGAGACTCCTGATGAAAGGGCAGACATGGATAGGATATCCTAAGCCTCGGCGATAGGGTCTATCATTTATGCAATGCAATGTACTAGGCCTGATATAGCGAATACTCTTCGGCGGGTAAAAACTTATAAAAGCATAATTAAAAACTATTTTCAAGGTGCTTTCGGCGGTTGCACCACCGACGCCGGTGGGTAAACTGCCTGTACCTAGATTTTTCGGATACGTTTGAATTTTGGCTCCAAATTTTGAAC
Organism: Ensete ventricosum; assembly: GCA_029747655.1. Taxonomy (NCBI): domain Eukaryota; kingdom Viridiplantae; phylum Streptophyta; class Magnoliopsida; order Zingiberales; family Musaceae; genus Ensete; species Ensete ventricosum. The sequence goes on along the minus strand of JAQQAF010000003.1, from coordinate 29,896,248 downwards.
TCATTTAAGGCCTATAAATACCAAAAAAAAATTATATTCTATAAAATAATTTTGGGGATCAAAATTCTGTGAAAAACTTGTGTGAATTGTAAGAAAAAGAAAAGGGGAAGGGAGTGAGCTAAGAGCTATAAAATTCTTGTCTCCCTTGTAAGCTCAAGTTGTAAGGATTTGGTTTTCACCCAAAGGAAATCGATAGTGGACGTCGGTGTATCTCAAGGAGGACTCGGGGAGTGAAAATAGGTCGGTTAAGGCAGAACCACTATAAATGTAAGTGTGCTTTAATTGCTTTACTTATTACATTTGTTTGTTCTTAATCACTCTCTATTTAGATACGATCCTGGATCTCTCTACTTCTTTCAAATCAGATTTAAATTAATTTTATTGAAATATAAAAAAAAGCTTCCGTTGTTCACTCTCTACTTTACGACAGAAAGTTTTTAAGCGAGCACTATTTCTCTTGTACTAATTCACCCCCCCCCCCCTCCCCTCTTAGTGCCAATTGATCCTAACATTGATACTACCTAATATCATCACCAAATTAGTTTCTTTTAGCTAGATGATTCTATACTTCATGAAAATCATGGCAATAGTCCCATATGGAGAAATAATAATAATTTTATTTTTAAAATTTAAATAATAAATTTTTAGCTAATCCAACTAGTTAATAGGTTGGATTCTTTTAAAATTCAGCTAATTTTGGTAAATTTTGATGAATCCATAAAACATATTTTTATATTTTAACTTGTTAATACATTAAAAATTTCTAAAAGTTCACTTGAAAGACTCCAAGATTTATACTAGTTTTTAGCCCATTTTTAAAAAAAAAATGTAATTGGATCTAAACTTAATTAAAATAAGGCTAAATTTCATAGAGCCTCGGGCAATAGTCTTAGATGGACAAAAGTAGATATTCCAATTTTAGGAATTTAAACGATAATTTTTTGGTTAATTCAACTTGTTAAATTTCATAAACTTTTATTCTTCCATGAAATCTTTTACTATTTTTTACTCTTTTTAAAATATAATGTGACTGAGTCTAAACTAGTTAATACAAGGCCAAAATTCATGGAAACTTAGCAATGGTCCTGGATGGATAAAAATATAATATGTTCTAATTTTTGAGAATTTAACTAATAGTTTTCTGGTTAATTCAGCTTGATAATAGTTTTCAAATTCAGTTAAATTTTATAAATTTGTTAGCATAAAATCCATAATATGCTATCTGCAATGTGAAAAAATTTTAATGCCAGAATATAAAATCAAATAACAATGGATTTAAAATGATTATTACGATATATACCTTTTAATGCTGCTATTCAGAAAAACTTTCATCTGATCTGTGAACGCATTATCGTCAGATCCAAGATCTACAATAATATCAATCTACAAGGAGAACTAGACTCACATTCTCCTCTCTTCCTATCTCTTCACAAGACCACTATGATTGATGGATTAGGGAAACAATAATATGAGAGAGAGATATGAGAGAGGAATTATAATTTCTCAATTGACTTAGTCCACATGACAAAAGGAGATAGAGAGAAGATTTGTAATCTCTCAACTATGTTACGTGTTCTGTTATTCTCATAATCATTCATCCCTCTTCTGTTTCCATTTTTTTATATCCTTAGGAGGTCTTGTCTATTTATAGGCGAGAGCAGAGGGTCTAGGATAAGTCATTAGGAGAGTTCCTCCCATCAAGGGCATCTCTTAAGGAATCATATTTTAATTAGACTTCTTTTCTATTGACAAATAACCATAATCAAAATTCAATCATATCCATAATATATTACTTAATTAAATAGGGTCACATAATCTAACATTCTCCCACTTGGCCCATTAATTTGGTAAGATACAAAAAGTATTCAAAATCAAAATAAATAAATAACATTTATTTAAAAATAAATTTATATAATTGGATTCTAAAATTTTAAAAATTATTTATACATGCACGAATTTTAAAATAGGCCAATAAATTCAATAAATATAATAATACTACATTAAGTCTAACTAACAATGCAAGTCATAGAGGTTGCATAACATAAATATCATACTTCCTTCTATGTACCACAACATTATTAGCCTTTCCTAATGCAATCGAAAATGACCCATGTAATTTGTCTTGTCAAGACAATCCTGCTATCATATTCAAACATAATATATACATACATAATTGTGAACAGGATAGCAGAAACATATAACTTTAAGTACGTAAGCAAAATGTCAATTATAGTGTCCACTCAAACATGCATCACCATATCTTTTATGGGTTGCTCACAAACCCAATCACAAGAACATATTCTTTCAAAAACACTTCAGGCTCAAAGTCCAAAATGAATGGATCAGCAATTAATATAGTGGAACTCTGATAATTAATTGACATTAGATGTTTCTGGACTCTTTTTCTATAACCATCAAGTGCTTTATACCATAATGTATAGAGATGCTATAGTACTTGCCATTCTTAGAGAAGAAAATTACCGTGATATGTAATAAAATATCCGTAGCGACTTGGCAATTGAGTCTGACCACACTAAGTCCTAAGATAAGATTTTGCAGTCATAAATTTGATTAGTGGCCTCAAAGCATACCATAAAATCAACTTTCATTGTTAAAAATATAATAATAAATTGTCTCTTTGATTGATATAGATATAAATCGTAAGGTGGACTTCCTATTATCGAGGTAATTTATAAAATCAACACTTAAAAATTATCATACTTTCAAGCTGATATAATTTCATACATGTGAGCATAGAATTGTCCCTCCTAGATATCTTATTACTTTCATTTGCAATCCTTTAATGTTTTCATTTCTGGGTAACTTGAATATCTACCCAATATATTAACTGCAAGACTAATATTTGTACTGTCATTGGTTGAGCATAGACTTCCAACTGTGTATATATAAAGAATATTTCCTTTATATGATTCTTTTCAAGTCATTTTAAAGCACCTATTTTGACTTCTTTTTTTTGTGATTTGTTGAACAAAGCTGTGTATTAAACTTTTTCAAGACCCGGTTAATATATCCTTTCTGAGACAGTCTTAACAATCATTGAGATTTATAACTGAATATCTCAATGCTAATAACATAAAATGTCTTATTCATATCAACCATCTTAAATTCTTGATGATAAATTTCTTGATTTAGTATAATAAACTAAGAACATTATTGGCAATGCAAAATATTATCCATGTATAAGACCAATATAATAAACTTGCTTTCACTAATCTTCAAGGACAAATATTGATCAATAGTATTTTTTTCTTTAAATCTGAAGAAATCAATAATATCAAATGAAACTTTATATATTATTGTTAGAAGCTTGTTTAAGGTCATAAATGAATTCTTAAATTTGCATACCAAATTTTATATCTTTTCTATGAATCATTCAGAGTAACCCATATAAAGCTAGATCTTTAATCAGAAAGCTTATTTTCACATCCTTATGGAGTAACTCAAACTCATAATGAGTTACTAATGTCATGAAGATTTTTAATGAGTTTATTTAAAAAACTAAATATCTCATTATAGTCGATGCATTCTTTATGAGTAAAAACCTTTAACCACAAGTCTGACCATTATATCATTCGACATTGTCCTTAAGTTACATTTATATAACACTCTTTTATAGTTATTGGATAATTCAACGAATTCATCAGACACCATCCTGGTTATTGATTTTAACTCTTCTTTCATTGCATCGTATTTTCTTTCTCAGAATCGTTACCTTTCATGACTTGTGAAAATAATAAGGGATGAGGGATTCATTTTATTCTAATATTATAATATAATTCTTGTAGATATACCACATGATAATCATAAATGACAGAATTCCTTTCTCTTTGAGATATTCTCAAAACTGTCAATTATGATTGTTCTACAAGACCATTAAAAACGATATCAATATAATATAAGAATTTAGTAATGTTATTTTGTTGTTCACCTTTATCAAATCATTTAATGATTTGAATAACAATAATTTCTCGAATAATAAAGGAGTATCAAATTATATCTCCTCTATATCAAAAATTAAATTTTAAGATTTTTTCTCCCACTGATTAGCTATGTTATAGGAATCTTACATTACCAGATTTAACTATCTTTGTACTATGCTTAAGATAATAAGAAATGTACCCCTTTGAACTTTCTGGATAAACTATAAAATATCCAAAATAGTTATTAATTTTAATTTCCTTTTATGTGAATTGAAGATCATTATCTCTACAGGACAATCTGAAATATGTAAATATCTTAAGTTGAGTTTTTTATCAATCCATAACTCAAAAGAAGTTGATGAAATTTACTTACTAGGAATCCTATTTAAGATATACATAGTTATCCTTAGAGCTTCTTCTCACATTGATTCGGGCACAAAGAATAATCCATCATGCTCCTAATCATATCTACAAGAGTACTAGTATCTTTCAGCAATCTTATTCTACTATGATACATTTGGTAAATCATACTTAATACATATACCCTACTTTTCCAAGCATCTAGCAAAAGAACTATAATTATACTATTAGATATGATAATCTTGACTTTTCTATCTAATCAAATCTCGACCTCATTTATGTACACTTTAAGAGTGTCAATGGTCTTAGAATTTATATAAATTATATATATATATATATATAATCATATCTCAACAGGTTATCTTTAAGATGATAAAATATCTCTCTTTAATAAGATAGAATATAAAGTAACTCACAAATATAAACATAATCTCAAGGAGTTTACTCTATTTCATTTTAATATAAGATCATTGTAAACTCAAGATTCATATTAATTTTGTATAAACTATCATACAGAATTTAAAAATTAACTTTTATTAAATCATACTAAGTTTACAATCACCGAAATAGAAATAATATTCTAACAATTCTAAGTAAAGAACTCAAATTCCCAGAATTGTAAGAATATAATATATATCCTCCATATCCATCAAATGAATCATCTCTAGACATAGGCGATAAATATAAACTATTATCGCTTTCGCTTTAAGATAATTCCCTATAATGATGAATATTTTATTCTCTTTTAGATTTTTCCATATTAAAATAAATTTCTATTATTTGGTAATGTTTGTTGAAGCATCAAAATTAATTGACTAAGTATTAGAAAATAATTTCTATAATATTTGATTTGAACCGTACAAAGATCAAACTTACACCTTTTCTTTCAAACCAAATCTTATAGTTCTTCTTCACATAACTTTCCTTACTACTGAAGTAGCACTTTATTGTGAAGAATTTTTCTTTTATGAGTTTATATAGTATTTATATGGCGTATGCTTCAACTTTCTTTTATTATTACCAACTCCTTAAGAAGTACTCAAAATATTAGAAGTCTTTTTTATCTTAATTTTGATTCTTTCTGTACACATATACTAGTTGACTCATTTAAGTTTCATTTATTTTTAATTAAATTTTAAATGAGTCAAACTAAGAAGAAAGATAATAAATTATGATAAATTACTCAATTACAATCATGCTCAATGTTCTTGAGCTTACAGCTTTATCAACTATATTAAGGACATAATCTTAAATTCCTCAAATACTATTATTTTTCTTTTAGTCAATTCTTCTAATTAGGTGTCAACAAATGACTTATCAGTAAATTTAAATTGATCTATAAACATTCTGATGCACTAGTTGTAAACTGTATTAAAGTCTAAATGTTATTAGCAATTATCATAATATTGAGTCTTTTAGACCTTTCCCAATCAGTTATATCAATTATTTATTCTACAGAGCTTTCAATAATTAAGTCTGTGCTCCTTTTCAATTAATCTGATCAAGGTCTAACTCACTCAATACAAATTGCATATGCTTAAGCCATTTATTCCAGATAAGATATAGGGATATTACAAGAATATAATAAAGGAAGTACCACCGTAATAATGTAATACTTTGAGTTTTTCAATAAATGTTGAACTATTGATATCATCTCTATTTCACCTTTGGGTGAAATATTGATATATTTAGTGTTCACATAAAATTATTTATGGAGAACTGATATCATCCTTGTGGAATAAGATTGCTACCTTTAGGTATACAATCCTAAACTACAAGGATATCCAAAACAATATCATCCTGCCCCATCATATAATTATTTGAAATAGATTCTTCTTTGAAATTATCTAAATCTTTTAATTATGTGTGCCATTGTAAATATTATTTTTTTATATCATTTAGGACCAATTTCATAATGTATTTTATAAATTATTGGTCCAGGTCACTTTGGTAGCTATAGGATCAATACAAGAATATAAAATATATTCTAAAATATCTTATAAATAACAAAACCTTTATTATAATTTACATCTCATAAGTCTATCATCCCAGGCTACTTTGGTAGCTACCGGTCAGATAAAACTTAGGGAGATAAATTATAAATAATATTCATTAAGTTTCTTTATCTAATTTATATTGAAACAGTTTAATAATAAAATAATAACAACATAATTGTTGAACATTGATCACCATAAAGAAAACTTATATAATAATTATAATCATGATGATACATAAATCATGAAAGACTTTTATGTGAAAAAAAAATATTATTTCACAATCTCAAACATACACATATGAATAACCAAATAAACATCCAAAAATAATAATTAGATTTTATTTACCACATGTAATTAATGAATCATATGAGAAAACCATCAATGAACTATTATACTAGTCAACCTTGTTTAATTGGGTAAGCTCATAATTGAGTTAAGCATCAATCCAAGTAACTCATCAATCAAAATTGATCAAAATTTAATCTTTTCTAAATTTGATCATTACTAAATCAAATAAATAGTCATAATGATCAAATTCAATTAAAATTAAATGATATTGATCAATTTTATAATTAAAGATATTGATCAAAATTTCATAAATTTATAGGGGTAAAATTGTAATTTTATGAACTGTCAAAAGGATAAGCTGGAAAATATCCAATTTATTAACGACATTAACGAAAAGTAAAGAAAGGACAAATTTTGGAATTCCTATATTTTCGAAGGGCAAAAATATCTTTTCTATAGAAAACCCTAAACTCCCTACCGCAGCCCCTGCGCATGTCGTCGCTGCCCCTTGCACACCCGGCCGCTGCTTGTGCGCGTGGCAGCCACCGCTATTGCGGGCGGGCACCACTTCCCCGCGCGGCAGCCGTTGCCTTTACTGGCGGGCGACCGCCGTATGTGAGCCCACCGCTTGTGGGCGGGCGCACGGCCGCCGCCTATGCACGGCTGCTTCTCGCGCATGGATGCCGCCTGAGTGTGGCCTCTGCCCGCAGGCTACCGCTGCCGCCTAGTCGCGACTTGCTGCTCGCGCGCGATCGCGTTGTGCGGCTACTGTCTGCGCGCGGCCGTCGCTCTGTAGCTGTGCTGCCGTAGCCGGCCTTCTGTTCGCGCACAGCCACTGTGCGCGACCGTCGCTGGTAGCATAGCCGCTGTCGTTATGCAGTAGTGTTGCTGATGCAACGTTCGTACCCATTGATGTTTTACAGCTGTTATCGACAATGAAACAAGCGATCAATAGAAATCGTCGCCCTTAATAACGTCGACAACAAATAATAAATCTATTAATCAAATATAAAATTTATAAATCATTTACAATCAAACGATATGATAGATTGAATAGAAAAATAGATCAATAATATCGATCAATCATTCATGTATCATAAACAAAAATTGATTAATATCTTCTAGCAAACAAAAAATGCTAACAAATAGATCCAAAGTATTTGATTTCAAAATTATGGCTCTGATACTAATTGTTAGCATAAAATCTATAATATGTTATATGTAATGTAGAAAAACTTTAATTCCAGAATATCAAAATCAAATAACAATGGATCTAAAAGTATTATTACGATGTGTACTTTTTAATGCTGCTATTCAGAAAAATTTTCATCTGATCTGCGAGCACATCATCGTCAGATCCCAGATCTCTTTCAATTGACTTAGTCCACGTGACAAAGGAAGATAGAGAGAAGATATGTAATCTCTCAACTGTGTCACGTGTTCTGTTATTCTCATAATCATTCATCCCTCTTTTATTTTCATTTTTTTATATCCCTAAGAGGTCTTGTCTATTTATAGGCGAGAGCAGAGGGTCTAGGATAAGTCATTAGGAGAGTTCCTCCCATCAAGGACATCATCTCCTAAGGAATCCTATTTTAATTAAACTTCATTTCTATTAACCAATAACCATAATCAGAATCCATTCATAATATATCTTACTTAATTAAATAGGACCGACCATATAATCTAACAAAAATTTGATGCTTCGATTTATTCTTTTGTTATTAAAAAATATTCTTAAAGTTTGGTCCAAAAATACCAAGATTCAGACCCGGTTATGCTATTTTTTAGCCCATTTCAAATTAGTACAACTAGATCTAAATCTGGCCAAAAAATTGACCAAGCTTTCGGGAAATCCTTGAAAATGATCTCATGACAAATATTTTTTTTTTAATTTTGTGAAATTAACTGATAATTTTCGATTAATTTAGTTTGTTAATAGGTTAAAATTTTCCAAATTTAGCTAAATTTCATAAATTTTGATACTTCCATGAAATATGTTGTAACATTTGGACTTGTTAATTCGTTTCAAAGGTATTTTAAAAGTTTGCTTCAGGGATATCATGATTTAGATCTAATTATACTACTTTGGCCATTTTCAGAAATAGTATAATTATTTCTGCACCTGATTCAAACAACGTCAAACTTTATTGAGACCTTGGCAATGATCCTAGATAGATAAAAATACAATATTTTCTATTGCTAGGAATTTAAATGATAATTATTTGGTAAATTTAGCTTGTTAATAAGTTTTTTTTTTCAAATTCAATTAATTTTCATAAATTTTTATGAATTTATGAAACATAGTCACATTTGACACTAGTTAATAGGTTCAAAATGTATTACGAAAGTTTGGTTCTATCAGAAACATCAAAATTTAGACTAAGTTATACTATTTTTGGGCCCTATTCAAAAACAGTATAACTAGGTTTAAACTTGGTCAAAATATAGTCAAAAATCATGAAAACCTTAGCAATGGCCCCAAATTAAAAAAATATATAATATTTTCTTTTTTTTGAGAATTTAAATGATCATTTTTTCGTAATTCACCTGTGAATAGGTTGATTTTTTTTCTAAATTCAACTAAATTTCACAAATTTTGATGTTTCTATGCACTCTTTTATAAATATTTATTGAAAAACACTTTCGTCTATTTTCAAAAAAATAGTGTAATCGAGTCTAAACCAAACCTTGACAATGGTCCCAAATAAAAAAAATATATTTTTTATATTCAAGAATATAAATGATAATTTTCTAATTAATTTAGTTTGTAAATGAGTTAAATAATTATAAATTCAGTTAAATTTTATAAATTTTGATGCTTTCATAAAATATTTTGTAACATTTGGACTCGTTAATTGGTTGAAAGGTACTTAGAAAGTGTAGCTAAAAAAATAGGACAATTAGGTCTAAACCCGGACAAAACAACGCCAAACTTTATGAGAAGTTGGGCCATGATCCCATGTGGATAAATTTTTAATATTTTTATTTTAAAAAATTTGAGTGATAATTTTTTTGGCAAATTCAATAGGTTGATTTTTCAAATTCAGCTAAATTTCATGCATTTTGTTGATTCCATAAATTTTTTTTGTAACATTTGGACTTATTAATTGGCTTTAAAGGTATTTAGCCCCATTTATATTATTTTTAGCCCCTTTTCAAAAACAATACAATTGGATCTAAACTTTAGCAAAACAATCCCATGCTTACTTGAAAGCTTAGTATAATAGTCCTAGATAGAGAAAACTATGTTTAATCATTTAAATGATATTTTTTAATTAATTCATCTTTTTAATAGAATGGATTTTTAAATACATTTAAATTTCATAAATTTTTATCATTATATTAAATATTTTGTAACATTTAGACTTGGTTAATTGGTTTAAATGATATTCTGTATGTTTAGTTTAAAAACATAAATATTTAAACCCAATTATATTATTTTTATTTTTAGAAAATATTATAACTGGGTCTAAACCTAATTAAAACAAGACCAAACTTCATGAAAACCATGGTCATTGTCTCAGATAAATAAAAATATAAAATTTTCTATTTTTAAGAATATAAATGATACTTTTCTGATTAATTCAGCTTGTTAATAGGTTGATTTTTTTTTTTCAAATTCAGCTTGATAAATTTTGACGAATATACTAAAGTTATGGTGACATTTGCATTTGTTAATGGGTTGTGAATATACTTAAGGGTCAAAATCAATAAAAGAACTATTTTAAAGGCTCAAAATATAATGATCATCTAGACCATTTAAATTTTATTTTGTAGATTTTTTAATATTTTCATTTTTTAAATAAATAAATATTGTATTATATTTTTTACTTTATAGTTGATAAATTAATTTTTAAATATTATTCATATTTTATTATATTTTAAATAATTACAATTTAAAATATTTTTCATATATTTATATATTATTATTTTATTAATGTGATTTGATATAAAATATCAAATATCATATTTTTAATCGGTTCCGAATTTCGTGTTGGTTTAATTGAATGATTTGGTTCTAACTTTCTGATCAACTCCAGTTAGAACATAAGCATCGCCAACAAACAATGACTAGAGCTAAACCAGTGACCCCCTTTCATCAAATATACCTACGAACGACAGCCGAGGTGGAGAGTAGAACACATTTAAAAATTGACATTTGTCCTGAATCTACAATTTTTAGAATGTGTGCAGCGACAAGGACACATTTAAAAATTGACATATCCGTCATTTTAATCATCGTCAATAGTTTCCACAAAGAAAAACATTTCCTCAGAATCTCCCTGCTCAAACTCAACATCAATTAGACTTCAATTCCTGTAACAACTACACTGCCAACAACAATGAAGAACAAAGGTACCCCATTCTACATAACAAAGAGAGCTAAAGTTATCCTCCTGATTAAGCCTCATATTATTTGCTCAAATTCATTGTTTAGTTCCACAAATCAGATGCAAAATGGAAGAACCAAAAGATGCTGGTACTCATATGGTTTATACCCATGAAACAGAAAACAGACCAGATATTACACGAGTAAATAAAAGCCATTCTGGATTATTTGTTTTGCATAGGTCCGGTGGAACTCAAAAGAACCAGGTCCAATGTAACCCGTCATTTTCATCAGGGAATCAATGCATTCCTTCATTATTGTCTGGAAATGCCTTTTTGGTTGACACTTCTCTGAGTACCATATCAGAGAATTAAATATTGTGAAGAGTAGCCAAGGAAACAGAAGACTGACAGTTTGAAACTCCATTTCTCTGCATAAACTCAAGTTTCAAGAGTTAGGACCAAATAAATGGACAAGAAGCAGATAAAAGATCAGGAGTAAGATTCAGCTTTTATATTGGTTGTAATTGGTAATGCAAATTTTTGGGCAAAAACCTGAGACTTTAGGCAAACAAAAGGTGAATTTACCTCTTTCAAGAACACCATTGGCGGGCATTCTGAAACATGCGTAACCATGGGCTTGGCCCTCTCTTTTCAACATCCCATTCCTTTGGATACCACGGGAATTGCCACATCATGAAGCATCGTTCTGGATGTGGCATCATGGCGAGGTGCCTTCCATCAGGCGAACAAAGAGCAGCAACCCCCAGCGGAGAACCATTTGGGTTGAAAGGATAAATCTCGGTTATGCTGCCATCATCATCACAATACCTTAGAGGGGCCAATCTAGACTTAAGAACATTATTTAGCATGCCACCATCGGGGAAATACACTCTTCCCTCACCATGAGCAGCCCAAACACCCAATGTACTGCCCTCCATTCCTTTGAACATTATGGCTGGAGATTCTCCAATCGTTACACTTGTAAAGCGACACTCAAAGCGACCAGATTCATTGTGAATGAACCTAGGTTGTGACATATCTCCACCATTACCAAGGGAACCACCAACACTGGCACCAGGCACCCATCCAAGAAGAGCCATGAGCTGACACCCATTGCAAACACCAAGGCTGAAAGTGTCTGGACGATTGTAGAAATCTTGAAATTGCTGTAGAAGAGGCTGATTAAACCTTATTGTTGCTGACCAACCTTTTGCTGAATCCAGCACATCGGCATAACTAAATCCACCAACAAATGCAATTCCATTGAAATCGTTTAAAGAAATTTGTCCATCCAGAAGGTCCGACATGGTGATGTCCCAAGGTTCAAATCCAGCAGCATAGAATGCAGCTGACATTTCTCTATCACCATTGCTCCCTTCCTCTCGAATGACAGCTACCTTGGGTTTCAAGGTAGCAGACATCAGCTTTTCATCAGTGAACTTCGGAGTAAAGGATAATCTCCACGAAGGTACATGTCTGCTCTTCAAGCCTTCCTTCTCCAATTTGACACAAGAAGCCAGCCTTTGAAGACCCTCCAGCTGAAAACTTGTCTCCTCCCACAAGTCCCTAAGGTAGGATGTCTCTTCCTTCAGTTGGTTAATCCCATCAACAGACAACTCTATAGTTGGTGATGCAGTAACATTTCCAATTACCTCACCAGAGATTCCAGTTGCTTCAAGCTTTTTCTCAACTGTGTCAATGTTCTGCGAGCTGACCTCAAGAACAAGACCTAGCTCTTCTGCAAACAGTTCTTGGAGAAGGTTATGGCCCTTGGAACTTAAGTTCAACTGCACACCACAGTTACCAGCAAATGCCATCTCAAGAATACAAATGATAATCCCACCATCACTGATGTCATGGCCTGCAGAAATTAGTCGTTCACTTAGTAGTTCCTGAACAGTCTCAAACACAATTTTCAGGTATAGAACATCATCAAGGTCAGGGCACTCATCACCAACTTGGTCAAATCCCTGGGCAAGTGCAGAACCACCTAAGCGACGAAGTCCTTTTGCTAGATCAATGTGTAGAAGAATGCCATCATCTCCAAGCTTCAAGTCAGGAGTCACAGTCAGTGTTATATCAGGGCAAGTCACATATGTGCTGATGACCAGGTTACCGGGAGCCTTAACAAGCTCACCGGAAGCATGTGCAGCCATAGAAAGACTATCCTTTCCCCCATCAATGGCTATACCTAGTTGAATCATGGATTCTGACAGAGCCACAGCAGCATCATACATGGCTGCTCCTTCTCCATCTAGCTTGGCAGCATACATCCAGTTACCGCTAGCCTTCACATCTCCAAGAGATGTCACCTTTGCCCAGACTAAATTTGTCAATGCTTCCCCAACGGCCAACCTTGCCATAGATTTTGGGTTCAATAAACCCTTTATTGGCTGCTCACCTATTGCACAAGCACCACCAGTCAGGTTTGTGTATGTCTGAGAGATAACAGCAACATCAGAAAGAGGGAGTTGGAGGGGACCCACAGTCTGCTGTTGTGCCACAAGTCCAGTCACACACCTGTCAACTTTTGTTGTTAAAAACCGTTTAGAACAAACTGAAGGTAATTTCAAGATCCTTTTCAAACAATCCATTAATGTAGTGCCAGGGGCAATATCAAGCGGCTCAACTACAGGTGTTACCCGGTTGAACTCAAAGCTTTTTTGAGGCATGTCTCCAAGCACCTTTTCAAGCTCGAGATTCTCAACAGGAGGTGGGGGAGGGAGTCCATTTATCTGGCAATGCTCAACAGCTGAGCTGTCTATTAACATGATTCGCCCACTACCGCTGATGGTACCGATAACCGCCATGGAGACCCTCTCCCTCTTACATACCAACTCCAACAAGCTCCGACTCTCAGGTTTTATTAACAGTGCATCCTGTTCTTGGTACTCTGCACCCCAAATCTCTAAAACTGACATGGTATGATCACCGACTACTATAGAGCGAATATCAATTTCAGCTCCTTCAGGGTAGATAATTTCTTTCACGACATTACAATTTCCCCCAGCTCCCTGATCATGGATGCTAATTATAGGATTTTTGTCTCCCATTTCAGCACAAGCGCGAACTACACGGTATAGCTTCTGTGCCATCTCAGCATCTCCTCGCTGCACTGCATTAAAATCTAGCTCTGCATCATTCTGCCCGCTGACCATGCTCGAGGCCGCGCCACCTCCCATTCCAATCCGATAAGCTGGACCTCCAATCTTGACAACAAGCATGCCCACTTCTGGCTCTCCCTTTGATATGTGTGAATGATCAATCTGTCCAATTCCTGCACTGAACATAATAGGTTTCAGCCATTCACGCCGCTCACCGCTTGGAAGTCTCATCCCGAAGGTCCTCATGTAGCCCTGAATCAGAGGCTCTCCAAACTTGTTGCCATAGTCAGATGCTCCATCACTTGCATCAATTAAAATCTGGAGAGGAGAAGCCAAATTTGATGGGTATGTGAAGGATGGATCTTCCCATGGAGCATAGGCCCCTTCAATATGAAGGTTGCCAACACAGTAGCCAGCCGTGGAAGCAACAACAAAGGACCCCCTTCCTGTGGCATGTGTGTCCCTTATGCGGCCTCCAGCACCTGTTTCTGCCCCAGGGTAAGGAGCCACAGCACAAGGAAAGTTATGAGTCTCTGCAGTAAATAATACATCAAGCTCACATGTTATATTGCATAGTGGAGATGTCAAGCCAGGTGAGGCTGGACGCAATTGGGTTACTGGAAATCCCTTTATTGCACTTGAGTTGTCCTTGAATCCAATAACAGAATTATTTGGGTTTGCCTTCAAAGTGCTCTTCACAATCTGCATTAATGTTTTGTTCATTGGCTCACCATCTATAATGAGTTTCCCATTAAAGAACCAGTGCCTGCTATGCTCACTGTTCGATTGAGCAATGTCAAAGAGCTCAACAGTAGTTGGATTCCGTTTGATGTCATCTCTGAAAAGGTGGGTGTAGTACTGAATATCTTGTTCATCAAAAGCAAGTCCCATCTTCAAATTAATTTCTTCCAATGCCTCCCTTCCCCTCTCGATAACTGGAATTACCCTAACAGGCTCTGGTACAGCACTAGAGCGGAATGTCACTAGCCTTTTTGAATAAACACACTCTGTCATTCTATCATGAACAATGGCTGCAAACTCATTAATTTGGCTCTCATCCAGTGGCTTGCTTCCTGTCCTAACACGCAGAAGATATCTTCTTGACCTCTCCATCCGAGTCACTTCTGCCAAAGAGCAAGCCTGGCAGATCGATACAGCATTCGTTGACCAGGCTGTGGTAAACGACATGCGAGGTCCAACCTCAACGATCATGGCACCAACATTATTGGAAACCTCTTTTTCCAGGAAGCTCTCTGCCTGCAAGTTCTCAGGCTCAAATGTTTCTTGAAGAAGCCACTTAAGTATTCTGAGCTGCTCGCCTGACAGCATACCATTCAGACCTATGTTGAAGCACTGCTCAGTTTCTATGTCCACGATGTCAGCAGAAACCCTTATTTGAACCTGCCTCAGCAGCTCCGCCACAGCACTATCCTGAAGCAGAGGGCGACGGTAGAAGTGCATGATCTCAGGGGCCAGTCCCAATGCATCAGGTTCCTCCACCACCGGGTCCTGTAAGCCCTTTGATCGAACAGCTATCGGAATCAACAAAAGCGGCGACCTTGGCACCAAGCCTCTGCCAATGGCCAATCCAGGGAGCTGCCGACGATCAAAACTGCATCGAGTCACATGGCACCTCATACGACGATGATACGTGCGCCCAAGAACACCATTAGACCCTCGCCTTCCCTAAAACAGACAAAAGGGCAGCCTTTAAAACACACTCGCAAACACATAGCAAGACCTACTGAAGAAGGAACAGGATCAGAGACCCAAATCAAGGATGCCTACCACAGTAATTGAGGAAGCTTGGAGGCGGGGGAGCCCGGTCGCGGTCGTGTCCCCGAGAACCACCATGAGATCACTGCAACAACCAAAATAACAGCTTTTTTGACCAACTAAACCGGGTAAAGCAACAACAAAACATCATCTTTGAGCATGTTTTGATCATAACTACGGATTCAAACTCGAGGAAAACGAAGAAAAAGAACAGAAATCTCGAGAGGATCCGGAAAAGAGGGCGATTGAAAGTCTAGACGCGAACACACATATGGCGTACCTTCGAAGCTAAGGACGGGAGGCGGGGGCTGTACGGGGAAGAGGGACAGAGAGGGATACCGGGCGAGTAGGGTTTTTGATTGTGTGTGGGTGGGATGTTTTAGAGGGGGGAAATAAAAATAAATTGTAAAAGAAAATAACCGAAAAGGGGCCCGAGTGAACAAAGATGTACAGCAATGCGCCGAGTGGATCCCTTTTACCACCACCAACTGGATAAAAGAATGTTAAGAAATAAATATCAAATCTTTTGGGGTTTGATGAAAGGGGACAGGTGGAGCGGAGCAACGACAACAGACACGGCGCACAGCGAAGGACGCGATATATTTGATTCCAAAAAAAAAAACCCTTCGATTTTCCTTTTTTTTTTTTTTGACGTAGAGTCCTTTTTATCTTTTTCACACCATTTTTTTAAAATACCAAATATCCTTGTACTATCCGTTCAGTCATTTTTGACTAAATATAAAAAAGAACTGTTCCAAGGTGGATCAGTTCTGTTCATTTTTCCTCGACATAAAATACCAAACTACCTTCGTGACCTTTTAGGTCTGACGAGCCGAATCGATTCATTTTTTATTAAACTAAAATATTAAAATATCCTTGTCAGTTCTTCTGTGACCCTTAGTTCTAACAAGTTGAATCACTTCTGTTCACTTTTCCCCATCATAAATATCAAACTATCCTTGTGAGTTCGCTCGTGACACCTTAGTTTTCACGTGTGGTCTCTCTATTATAAGTTCTAACATACTAACATCTCTGTTCCAAGGCTTGCAACAATGTATCAGTGTAGTATCTCTGTTCCAAGCCTTGCAACAATGTATCAGTGTAGTATCTCTAATACGCTTTTCAAGTAGAGCACTCAATAAAATGTTGACGAGTCAATCATATCAATCACGATAAAACCAAAGGAAATCATATCAATCATGCTGCTGCACAATTCCTTTATCTTCCTAGAAGTATACATTTTACTTTGTTGAATACATTATGCAATACAGGTTTCATTGAAGTTTTCTGTTTGCCAATTTAGTCATACTTTCTTGTTTTATGAACTTGCATGTTATTGATGAACTTATTAGTTTATCTTATACATTTTTTAGGCTTAGTGTGATATTTCATGATTATGAGGTTTGAAATATTATTATTAGGCAAAAAAAATTTAATATCAAAATCTAAAATAAAATAAAAATATATCTAAATATTACGATGGACACCTTTCATTGTTGTTCAAAAAGCGTTTATTTGATTTACGAGTGTACCGTTATCGAATATGAGATGTGTAGTGATGTCGATTTGTAAGGAGGACTAAACTCACCTTCTCTAGAGTGATATCAATCTTCTAGGAGAACCAGACTCACATTCTCATCTCTGTCTGTCCTGTACAGGACTATAATGATCGATGGATCTAAGGATAAAAAGAATATGAGATAAGATTTGTAATCTCTCATTGATTAGATCTATAAGGAGAATTAGTCTTACCTTCTTCTCTTTTCCTATCCTTCGAGAGACGAGAGAAATTCTATAATCTCTCAATTATTTCATGCTCGCATACTCATATATTCGTATATTTGTATATTCAATTATTATGTGTTTGGTTATGTGTTAAGTCCCTATGAGATGTTGTCTATTTATACACTAGAGTAGGGGTCTAGAATAAATAATTAAGAGAGTTCCTTTCATCAATGTCATATTCTTAGGAATCCTACCATAATTGAACTTCTTTTCTATTAGCTAATTATCGTCATTAGAAATCAATGATATACATAATATATCTTACTAAATTAGATAGGCCAAATAATCTAACATTTTCCCACTTAACCCAATAATTGATAAGATACAAAAGAGTTCAAATCAAAAATAAATAAATAAAATTTATTTAAAAATAATTTTATCCAATTGGATTCTCAATTTTTCAAAATTATTTGAACGCATGTGAATTTTAAAAATAGGCCAATAAGTTCATAAAAAATAATAATATAATATTAAGTTTGACTAGCAATATAAGTTATAGCGGTCGTATGTCATCAATATCATACTTCCTTCTATATACTACAACATTGTTAGCCATTTCTAATATAGTTCAAAATGACCTTTATAATTTATATTATCAAGATAATCTTGTCATCGTATTCTTTATAATATGTATATACATAAATGTGAATAGGATGATAGAAATAAATAACTTTAAGTATGTAAGCAATCATATCAATTATAATGTCCATATAAATATGTGTCACCATATCTTTTATGGGTTGCTTATAAACCCAATCAAAAGAACATGTTCTTTAAAACACTTTAGGCTTTAAGTCATAAGTGAATGTATCATCAATCAGTATAGTGAAACTCAAGTTATTAATTAACATTAGATATTTCTAGACTCTTTTTATCTAATCATCATATACTTTATATCATAATGCATAGAACTACAATAGTGCTTGCTATTCTTAAAGGAAAGAACTACTGCCATATGTTATAAATTATCTTTAGCGACTTGGTAATCGAGTCTAACCACAACATGTCCTGAGATAAAATTTCATAATCATAAAGCTTGATTAGTAGCCTCAAAACATGTCATAAAATTAGCTTCTATTATTAATAATATAATAATAAATTATTTTATAATTTTTCCTATAACTTGGCACTCTAACTAATATAAATATAAATAATTAAATATACTTCTTATTATCGAGGTAATTTATAAAGTTAGCACCTAAAGATACTATTATTTCAAGCTGATCTAATTTCATATATGTGAGCATATAATCCTTCGTCCATTCCAAATATTTTATTACTTTCTTTGTAATATTTTAATATTTTAATTCTTAGGTAAATCTAGTATCTACCAACATTTCAACGACAAAAATTGATATTTGAACTAGCGTGCTTGAGTATAGACTTCCAACTATGCAGACATAAAAAATATTTTTTTTATTTGATTTTTTAAATTATTTTAAGAATACTTGTTTTAACTAAAATTTTACTTTTATGATTTGCTATTATAAAGCTATATATTAAATCTTTCAAGACTTGATCAATATATATTTTTTAGATAGTCTTAACAATCATTAAGGTATACACCTGAATATCTCAATGCTAATAACATAAAATATCTTATTTATATCAACATCTTAAAAATCTCAGTGAAAATTTTCTTGATTTAGCACAGTAAGCCAAAATAATTATTGATAAGCAAAATACTATCCATATATCAAACCAATATAGTAAACTTTGTTCCACTTATCTTCAGATATAAATATTGATCAATAGTATTTTTCTTAAATCTAAATGAAATAATGATATTAAGAAACTTTATATACCATTGTATAAAAGTTTATTTAAGGTCATATATATATGTATTTCTAAATTTGCATGCCAAATTTTATATTTGTTCATTTCTCTGTAAACCATTTAAGGGTAATCCATATAAATCTAGATCCCCAATTAGAAAACTTATTTTTACATTCTTATGATGTAACTCAAAATCATACTAAGTTAATAATGTTATGATAATTCTTAATGAGTTTATTTAAAAACTAAATAAAATATCTTATTATCATCGATACATTCTTTATGAGTAAAACCTTTAACTATAAATCTGACTATTATACTGTTCAATATTATCATTTGAGTCATGTTTATGTAACAAAGTCTTTTACAATTATTAGACAATTTGATGAATTCTCAAACATTGGTCACTGATTTCAACTATTCTTTTATTGCATCATGCTACTTTTTATAACTTATGAAAATAATAAGGGATCATGTCAGAACCCCATAGGATTCTAACTTGGGTTTACCTCTATAGGGGATCGACCCTACTTGGAACTCTATAGGGGTTCCTCCCTCTTTGGTAGTTGGCCACAATGGCTGAAAAAGATTGATCTATATATGAGAAAAAAAGGTAGTGGCTACACGTGTTTATATAGGATCTCAAAACCCTACATTAATTAAACCAAGACTCCAACTTCTAATTTAACTCATAATCAACCTTAGAGAGAATCCTAACTAAATGGAACTCTCCCTCTCTGACCCTAGCTGGCCTCCTCTCAGCCCTAGCCGACTTTTCCTCATCAAGGTGGGCGGCCAAATGGGTTGATTATAAGCTTGACTTAGTTGACCCGACCCAAGTCTAACTCCGGCTCCTAACCAGACTCTAGTTCAACCGAATCCTAGCCCTACTAGGATTTGAGCTGATTTATTACAATAGACTCAAATCTCCTCCTAGCCGACCTAATGTCAGGTTTAGGCCGGCCAACAAGGTCCAATATAAGGACTCAACTCAATCAACTAGGACCCGACTCAGTTGGGGTCCTAACATACCAGTCATCTTCAAATCAGCCTTGTCCTCAAGACTGAGGCTCCATAAACTTTGGGTCTTGGTCTGTAATTCTTATTGAAGCTTCCTCGTGGTATCTATGGTAGGCGCACCATAGTTCTGTGGCTAGTATTATCTTGTATCTCTCATAGTAGTGTTTGGACGGTGGTGCGTCGTGATCCTACGATGTCATGCAATCTCCAGTTGGAACTATTAGGAAACCTCAATGGGAGCATCACATGCGTAGCAGAAATCAACACAAAACATGTATCTCATACAGATCAAATAATCGTGCAAAGATTGGGTCACGAGAAAGCTATAAAAATCGAAAAAAAAACCACATCATATGAGAGATTGTTTTACCTAGGGAGATTGTATATCCCTGTATTTCAGATCCGGATAGAGAGGATGAAGGAAGTCAAGCGTCTTCCTCTCTAGCGGTATCCACATGATGGATCTCTGCAGCCAATCTCCTTTAATATGATCTTGCAACTCTTGCAGACGGAGGAGAATAAGAGGGGGAGGCCAAGGCTGTAGCCTATCAACCATGAGTCTCCCCTTCTATTTATAGAGAGTCACCAAAACCCTAGGGGTCTTGCCTTAGTGGGTATTGGATCTTCATCCAATAATTCATTAACCTTGCATTATTGGATCTCTACCCAATATTCTCCTTAGGCCTCTAATTGAGCCTTAAGCAAGGAGCCTATTAGCATAGGGTCTCATCTAATGAGAATAGGGACTAATTGGATTTCCATTCAATCCTTTATTCGCTGAAACATCCATCTTATGTGTATGACCCTCTAGGCCCGATATCGAGTGGCCGTGAGTCGCTCCCATCAGAACTCCTTCTGATATAGTGAATTATTATCTCCATAATAATTCACTTGATTCATCGACTATGGACGTACTAGGCCACTACGCCATAGTCCCCAGATGGTACAAGGGTATCAAATCCATAATCGATGAATCGAGTTGATGAGGTGATCAGATCTTATGACTTCATTAAGAACGAAGATGAGCCTTGTGTGTACAGGAAGGTAAGTGCGCTATCACCTTCTTGGTGCTATATGTGGATGACATCTTAATCATTGGGAATGATGTAGAAATGCTCTCCATAGTAAAAGCTTAGCTATCTAGAAACTTCTCCATGAAAGACTTAGGGAAAGCATCATATATTTTGGGGATCAGGATCTATAGAGATAGATCCAAAAGGATGCTTGGCTTGTCCCAGTCTAGGTACATAGACTCCATTGTCAAAAGGTTTGACATGAAAAATTCCAAAAGATGTCTCATACTGATGAGACATGAAATATCACTTTATAGGAGTATGTCCTCAAAGACTCCTAAAGAAAGGACATACATGAATAAGATACCTTATGCCTCAACGATAGGGTCTATCATATACGCGATGCTATATACTAGGCCAGATATAGCACATGCTCTGAGCAGGTATCAAGCAGATCCAGGTTTAGAACACTGGAAGGCAGTAAAGTGTATCCTTAAGTACTTGAGAATGACTAAGGATCTTTTACTGATATATGGAGGAGGTAGCCTCCAGGTTGAGGGCTACATAGACTCGAGTTTTCAGTCCAACATTGATGATAGCAAGTCAAATTCAAGATATATTTTCACCCTAAATGGAGGAGTAGCAAGCTGGAAGAGTTCCAAGCAAGATACTACTGCTGACTCAACCATAGAGGCAGAATACATTGTTGTAGTAGAAGCAGCAAGACGAAGGGGTGTGGATGAAGAAGTTCATCAAGGATCTGAGAGTCATACCAAGCAGCGTGGAGCCGACTCCCATATATTGTGACAGCGATAGAGCGATAACTCTAACAAAGGAACTCAGGTCTCAACAGAATTGTTCTAAGGAGGTTTCATCTGATTAGAGCAATCATGACCAAAAAAGATATAACAATAACAATAGTTCTATCCGAAGATAACATTGCAGATCCACTGATGAAGCCATTGGCTCAGATTATATTTGAGCGTCACAGGGGTCTGATGGGGATCAGACACAGGTGATTGGCTTTAGGTTAAGTGGGAGATTGCTAGTTACAGGTGCCCTGCAAGCTAATCACGTGAGTGATGGCATATGTGACACACTGCATAATCTTTTTGCTTATGATTAATATTGGCATATTCTCATATTATATTATTTGTTGCATATATATTGTGATGTCCTTAGTTCTGTGTAATAGGAATCAGATCATGATGAGATCACGATAATGAGATCGATTCACCTTTAAGCACATATCCTAAATAATCTTGATCATATGTTACTCAAGAGGGACATTGAGATAACCGGATAGATCAGTGTACTATATACCCGTCCATATGATGGAGGCGGTTGGTCTCCTAGCCACTTGTGTGGAGATACTAAGGATATAGTACAGGTGCTCATTAGAGAATGAGTTCACTGATTGATCCGCTTATGGAATGTTGTATGATTAATGATACCTAATGTTAGATAGTGATTCTATAGTCTTAGTCGTGTATCTGATCCTTAGACTTGAGACACTAAGGATGTCTTGTATGAGTACTCCTTTCTTTGACGCCAGACTTACAGGTTTGGAAAGTTTCAGATCCGGTACAGCTGGTTATTGGGATTGGTAGCCAACCTTACGAAGGTAATTGAGTGTCAATAGAGGATCATCCACTCTGGGTATCACGAGAGGAATATCTCATATGTGCTTGCTCAGACAAATCCCTGACTAGGGTCATTCGTATTGAGAGGGAAGAAGTTCTCCGGTAGAATCCGATTAGAGCAAGACAAAGTGATTTCGTATGTGACCTGACAGTACCATGTCCAATATACGATCTCTAGGATATTATTTGGACGAGGGATTATAGATACATGATAACTGTGGATAGACAGGTCCGATGGATTTGATCCCCCCCTGTACCGTCCGGGGACTATGGTGTAGTGGCCTAGTACGTCCATAGTCGATGAGTCGAGTGAATTATTATGGGGATAATAATTCACTATATCAGAAGGAGTTCTGATCGGAGTGACTCACAGCCAGCTCGGTATCGGGCCTAGAGGGTCACACAAATATGGTGGATGCTTCAACAAATAGAGGATTGGATTAAGATCCAATTAGCCTCTATTCTCATTAGATGAGACCCTATGTTGATGGGCTCCTTGATTAAGGTCCAATTATAGGCCTAAGGAGATTATTGGATAGAGATCCAATAATGTTAGGTTAGTGGGTTATTGGATGAAGATCCAATACCCACTAAGGAAGGAGCCCTAGGGTTTTGTTGGCTCTCTATAAATAGGAGGGGAGACTCATGGTTGATAGGATGCATCTTTAGCCACCACCTCCTATTCTCCTCCCTCTCTCTTAGCAAGAGTTGTAAAATCAGACTTGAGGAGTTTTGCTGTAGAGATCCATCGTGTGGATACCGAATCTGGAATACAAGGATATACGATCTCCCTAGGTAAAATCAATCTCTCACATATCGCCATTTTTTTATTTTTGCAGTTTTTCTCGTGACCCCAATCTTTTGTATGATGATTTGATCTGCATGGGAAATTGAATTTTGTTTTGATTTTCGCTGCGCATGTAATGCATCCACTGAGGTTTTCCAACACTCGGGGCATTGGTGACATCTCTATGTCATAGGTAAGAACTCGATCATATAGATAGGTGAGCCTCGAGAGACTCGACCAACTCAACCTATGTCGTTTTTCAATTTCTTCCTATAACGATGGAAGGCCACGTGGGTCAATCTTATTGCCTCATGCTTACCAACTTAATATTATCGTAGGAGGGGTTTTTGTTTTGTATCGATCTTTTAGTATGTCGTGTCACACACATACGTATTTAATATAAATCTATATCACATGCAAATATATATATATATATATATATATCTAGTAGGTGTATAACACATCACATATGTAAGCCAAACCGGATGATCATGAGCCGTCACCTAATATGACTAAGCCCGAGCCAATGGGCCTAATCACTCACAATGATGTGTGTATCGGCGCATCTCCATACACTGTGATCGTTGATCTCGTCATCATTGATTCTGTTGGATCATCACATCACCATGCATCATGATCTCCCGCCACGATGTCGTGGGTCCCACTA
Organism: Ensete ventricosum; assembly: GCA_029747655.1. Classification (NCBI taxonomy): domain Eukaryota; kingdom Viridiplantae; phylum Streptophyta; class Magnoliopsida; order Zingiberales; family Musaceae; genus Ensete; species Ensete ventricosum. Next base: position 29,871,756 of record JAQQAF010000003.1, on the reverse strand, counting down.
TCACATCCAAACTCCCGTCGTGCCTCTTCATGTAATTATAAATAACCATAGGCATGCAGGCCCGACAATAAACAAGAAAAACGGAGGCTCGCAAGCCCCAATAATAATAATAATCATAATTACACACATCACAACACATGGCTTATGATCATTCATCCACATCATACATCATATGTAGGATTACTAGATATATATATAATAATTAATTAAACTATTTAATTAATTATTTTTTTAAAAATCAGGACATGCTCAGAATTTCTAAATTGTCAAGGACTTTTACGAAATTCTGGATGAGAGGACAGTCCTCAGAATTTTTAGAATTATTAAAGGCATTTAAGGAATTCTGTAAAGTGGGAAAAAGTTAAAAAATTTCAAATTCTGAGGGGCATAACCATCTTTTTTTAAAAGATGCCCTAGCCCTCCTTCACCCTCACTGCACCGTCGCTGCCCCTGCGCAGGCGGCGACTACCCTTACCCGCCAGCAGTCGCCCTGCCAAGGGGTGCCACCACTGCGATCGACGTCGTCGCCCCTGCTTGCGGCAGGGCTGGCCGCGGGCAATAGCCCCTTGTTGTCACGAACGGACGTCGCTCAACCGTAACATCTTCGCTCCGTGAACCGTTCGTTGCTTTTTCTTGTATGTACAAATGTTTGGCAGCTTGTTTTGCCTTGATTTTATGCATTTTTACCTAAGAAATGTGTGCGAAAGTAGTGTAGAAGGCTGTAGAACGGTCGTTCGTTGCACAGAGCCAAAACAGCCCAAAATAGTCCTATTTTTGGGTCTTTTTCGTGTGCCACGGTAACCTTTCTGAGCGGTGCGAAATGTCAGCCATTTCAGCATCTTGGAACCCCCCGGGTGGCACCGGGCTGGATGGGGCTCCGGGTATATGTTGGGCGTAGGCGTTCATCAGCAATTGAACTCGTCTTACGTCCGATACCTTGGGAACCATGGTTTACGGACTTACGACCGTTCCTACAACCCTCCAAAGTCCTATTTCGCTCTCTTTCTCTCTTTTCTCAGCTGCACTCAAGGTGTTCGACAAATTGCTTGTATAGCTTTCCGCTTTGTGAGACGCCGGGATGTGTCTGTCGCTCCCTTCCAAGCTAATCAACTTCTTCTTTGTAGGTCCTACGGGACCTTAAGAGGTTGTAAGAGGGCTGACCCTGTGCGGACAGATAATGCTTTGGGCGTTTCATGACTTAGGCAATCCCAGCTAAGTCCAGAACAGTGGGCAAGGTTGCTTCACGACTTAGGCAATTTCAGCTAAGTCTTCGGGAGGGCCGTAAGGGTGCCGCACGGCTTAGGCAAATTCAGCTAAGCCCGTGACAGTGTGGTATCAAAGCAGACAAGCAATTCAAATGAACAACGAAGAAGATTCACAATTTCACCATGGTGAGACATCGTGGTGCATCGAGCAAGATGGGGCAAGCGGGACCCTTGCTCCAAGCAGTCGCAGGTGGGCTGCAAGTGCAAACTCGCTCGTAAACTACTGGAGTCGCTTATGAGGAGCGCGACAGTGAACAAGACGAGCGTGAAGTTGGGTATTCTCCACGAGGGGAGGAGGTGCCATCTGGAGCGCCAACCGGGAAGAAGGGCCACAGAGAGAGACTTACAATGGCGGAAACCCGCCTTGATGTTCTTGAAGCGAGCGTGGAGGAACTCTACCAAGGCCAAGGAAGGCTACTTGGGGTAGAGAACTCGCAAGAAGAAGCTGAAACTCGGATTGAGAATGTTGAATCCCTGATTGATCAACTGATAGAGGACACCAAGGATTCCGTACGACATCTACATGAAGTTGTGGCGGAACTCACGGCTAAGGTGATGGTGTTAACAAGGACTCTTGATGCGGGAGGGAACAACACCCGCGCTGCGCCACCACAACACTTCAGAGCACCGGAGCCGTAGTGCTACGGAGGTGCTAGGGATGTCAAAGAGCTTGAAAATTTCTTGTTCGACATGGAATAATATTTTCATGCTACAAGGCTCGATTCTGAAGAAACCAAAGTTGCTATAGCAATAATGTATCTGAATGGGGATGCAAAACTTTGGTGGCGAACCCGTTGGGAAGAGATCCAACAAGGTCGATGTCGAGTGGATACATGGGGAGACTTGAAGCGAGAGTTGAGAACTCAGTTCTTGCCCGAGAACATAGAGTTTGTCGCAAGAAGGAAACTGAGACAACTCCGCCAGAGTACAACAATCCGAGACTATGTGAAATAATTTTCAGCACTGATGCTGGATATTCGAGACATGTCTGAGAAAGACAAGCTATTCATCTTCCTCGATGACTTGAAGCCATGGGCACAACAAGAACTACATCGGAGGAATGTCACCGACGTAGCCGGGGCAATTACAGTCGCGAAAAGGCTGACTGACTTTGTTTCTTCGGAGGATTCGAGAAAGAAGAAACACTCTTCGGGAAATCGCCCATCTAAATACTCTCGGGTGAAGGAGTCTGGGGGCGAGCAAAAGAAGAAGAATTTTCACAAGGGACCGGGCTCAAGAGGTAGAGTCCCAAAGTCTAGTGGATGCTTCTTGTGTGGAGGACCACACAAAGTGAGGGAGTGCCCACAAAAACAGGCACTCAATGCTCTAATGGCATCGGTTCTATCCCGTAAGTCAGACAAGGGCAAAGCTATCGCCCTTAGTTCGAGCAGTTCTGACTCCAGTAGCGACAGTGAGGCGTCGTAAGGACCCAGGATGGGAGCAATGCGTTTGTTGAATGAGTTACATGGTCAAGTGGGGGAGAACACAAAGGCAAAGCCACTGAAGGCAGGAAACATCGAGTTGATGTATGTAGACATCAAGTTTAATGGCCGAACAACCCGTGAAATGGTGGACACGGGCGCGACCCACAATTTTATTGCCGATCGTGAAGCTAAGCAACTGGGATTACTCTTGGAGACGAGCCCAAGTCGTATGAAGGCGGTGAATTCGGAGGCCAAGCGGATCTCCGGACAAGCAAAAGGGATCCCCATCAAGATCGGGACATGGAGCGGGAGCACAAACTTGATGGCAATGCCACTAGACGACTTCCAAGTGATTCTTGGAATGGAGTTTATGCACGCAGCGAAGTTGGTGCCAGTACTGTTCCTGAACTTCTTGTGTCTAATGGGAGGTGATGATCCCTGCATGATTCCAGTTTCTCGGGGAGGAACCAAGGACCTACAACAAATATCGGCTTTACAATTGAAGAAAGGGGTACGAAAAGTTGAATCAACCTTTGTAGCAGCTATGAAGCTAGAGACACCTGATGGGGAAGCCATTCAGGAACCTGCTGTTGTGGCGAACATCCTGAAGGAGTTCTCGGATGTGATGCCAACATAGTTGCCGAGAACTCTACCACCACGCAGAGGCGTGGATCATCGGATTGAGCTGGAGCCGGTAATTAAGCCTCTAGCGAGACCACCATACCGCATGGCCACTCCAGAGTTGGCGGAATTGAGGAAGCAGTTAGATGAACTGCTAAGCGGTGGTCTCATCCGCAGTTCTAAAGCACCTTTCAGAGCTCCAGTCCTCTTTCAGAAGAAACAAGATGGGAGTCTCCGATTATGCATCGATTATCGAGCCCTTAACAAGATGACGGTGAAGAACAAGTACCCTATCCCGCTCATCGCAGACTTGTTCGATCAATTGGGCATGACAAAGTACTTCTCCAAACTCGACCTTCGGTCGGGGTATTGACAGGTGCGCATTGCAGAAGGTGATGAGGCAAAGACTACCTGTGTGACCAGGTATGGAGCATTTGAGTTCTTGGTGATGCCTTTCGGCTTAACCAATGCTCCGACCACATTCTGCACTCTAATGAATCAGTTGTTCAAGGAGTATCTGGATAAGTTTATGGTCGTCTACTTAGACGATATCGTCGTTTATAGCCAAACACTTGAGGAGCATGTTGGACACCTCCGAACAATTTTCAAAGTTCTTAGGGAGAACACCTTGTTTGTGAAGAGAAAAAAGTGCTATTTCGCCCAAACGGAGATTTTATTCTTGGGGCATCAAATCGGCAATGGTTCCATCCGAATGGACCAGTCTAAGGTGCAAGCTGTGGCAGACTGGCGAACACCAAAGAAGGTGCCAGAGTTGAGATCCTTCCTTGGGTTCGTCAACTATTATCGGTGCTTTATAGTTGGGTATTCGAAGCGCGCAGCTCCGTTGACGGAGTTACTAAAGAAGGAGCAGTACTGGAGACAATCGGACAAATGTGAGGTGGCATTTCAAGACCTAAAAACTGCTGTGTTGGAGGAACCTGTACTCAGATTATCGGACTATGGAAAGTCTTTTGAAGTCCATACAGATGCTTTTGATTTTGCTATTGGAGGAGTTCTTATGCAGGAGGGTCATCCGGTGGCCTACGAGAGTCGCAAGCTCAACGAGACCAAGCGGCGATATCCTGTGCATGAGAAGGAGATGGTAGCGGTGGTTCACTGTCTACGAGTGTGATGACACTACCTTCTGGGAGCTCCATTTGTGCTAAGGACAGACAATGTCGCATTGAGTTACTTCCAAACTCAAAAGAAACTCTCCCCAAAGCAAGCACGATGGCAGGACTTCATGGCTGAGTTCGACATGGTAATGGAGTACAAGCCCAGAAAAGCAAATGTCATGGCCGATGCATTGAGTCAGAAAGTGGAGCTAGTGAATGCTATACAGTTGGAGGGCGGAGGCCAAGCAAGTCAATTGCTCCAACTTCCTTTCTAGGATCAGGGATGGACTATACCGAGATCCTCAGGCAGTAACTCTGATGCACTCATCAAAGAGGGCAAGGAACGACGATTTTGGGTCCAGGAGGGACTCATCTATACTAAGGGGAACATAGTTTATGTTCCGCGAGCAGATAACTTGAGGCGTGAACTCCTGAAAGAGTGTCACGATTCCCTTTAGGCTGGACATCCGGGTATCCACCGAATAATGGCTCTCGTGGAGAGGGTCTTCTATTGGCCAAAAATGGGGACAGATATGGAGGAATATGTTCGAACATGTCTTACTTGTCAACAGGACAAGGTAGAGCAGCAGAAGCCAATGGGACTTTTGGAGCCGCTGCCTGTACCAGAAAGGCATTGGGAGAGCATTTCCTTGGACTTCATATTAAGCTTGCCCGCAGTAGGGGAACCTGGATCGATACTCGTGGTAGTTGATCAATTTTTGAACTATGCAACATTCATTGCTGCACCCCTACATTGCTCAGCGGATGAGGCGGCTAAGTTGATGATGAAGAATGTGGTGAAGTTTTGGGGAGTCCCACACAACATCATTAGTGATCGAGATTCTCGGTTCTTGGGACAATTTTGGATCGAGTTGTTCAAGTTGTTGGGATCTAAATTATACTTCTCCACAAGCCTTCACCCCCAAACGGATGGCCAAACAGAAAGAATTAACTCGCTCTTGGAGCGATATCTTCGGCACTTTGTAAGTGCCAACCAACGAGATTGGGTGAAGCTGTTGGACATAGCTCAATTCTCCTATAAATTGCAGCGGAGCTCTGCATCCAACAAGAGCCCATTTGAGATTATTACGGGACAACAGCCATCAACTCCTCACACCCTGGTTATTGGTTATACAGGGAGTAGCCCATCAGCCTATCACTTTGCAAAGGAATGGCATCGCAATGCAGATATTGCGCGGGCTTACTTGGAGAAGACGACCAAGAAGATGAAGAAGTGGGCAGACTTGGGGAGGTGACCACAAGAGTTTAAAGTGGGCGACATGGTGTTGGTGAAGCTCCAACCAGCATCACTCCAGTTCTTTAGGCACAGAGTGCACAAAGGATTGGTGCGCAAATATGAAGGGCATTTCCCAATCATCAGCAGAGTAGGCAATGTCTCATACAAGTTATAACTGCCAGCATGGTTCAGAATTCATAACGTCTTCCATGCGAGCAACTTGAAAGCCTTCCACTCAGATCCGCAAGATGATTCTCGAAATGTTCCAACTTGACTACCCCCACTAGAGCCTCTTACGAGAAGCGAGTTGAAACTATTCTAGCGGATCGCAAGATAAAGCTACCCAATGGAGCACAGCAAATTGAGTACTTGGTGAAGTGGCAAAAGCTTCCTCAAACAGAAGCCAGTTGGGAGCTAGAAGATGCCCTATGACATGAAGAATCTCGCGTCAAAGCCTACCAACAAGCGTCGACAAGGGCGTCGACAGTTTAAGTGGGGGAGAATGTCACGAACGGACGTCGCTCAACCGTAACATCTTCGCTCCGTGAACCATTCGTTGCTTTTTCTTGTGTGTACATATGTTTGACAGCTTGTTTTGCCTTGAGTTTATGTCTTTTTACCTAAGAAATGTGAGCAAAAGTAGTGTAGAAGGCTGCAGAACGATCGTTTGCTGCACAGAGCCAAAACATCCATGTTTTTGGGTCTTTTTCATGTGCCACGATAACCTTTCTGAGCAGTGCAAAATGTCAGCCATTTCAGCACCTTGGAACCCCCCAGGTGGCACCGGGCAGGATGAGACTCCGGGTATATGTCGGGCGTAGGCGTTCATCAGCAATTGAACTCGTCTTGCGTCCGATACCTTGGGAACCATCCTTTGCGGACTTGCGACCGTTCCTACAACCCTCCAAAGTCCTATTTCGCTCTCTTTCTCTCTTTTCTCAGCTGCACTCAAGGTGTTCGACAAATTGCTTATATAGCTTTCTGCTTTGCGAGACGTCGGGACGTGTCCGTCGCTCGCTTCCAAGCTAATCAACTTCTTCTTTGCAGGTCCTACGGGACCTTAAGAGGTTTTAAGAGGGTTGACCCTGTGCGAACAGATAACACTTTGGGCGTTTCTTGACTTAGGCAATCCCAGCTAAGTCCAGAACAGTGGGCAAGGTTGCTTCACGACTTAGGCAATTTCAGCTAAGTCTTCGGGAGGGCCGCAAGGGTGCCGCACGGTTTAGGCAAATTCAGCTAAGCCCGTGACATTGTGGGCGCCCTACAGTCGACCGCCCTTGTGGGCGCTGCGCTGTAAACGACTATGCCCGCGGGAGCCATGGCTGCAGTCGGCCTGGCCGTGGGTGGCGACCCTTGCAAAGGGCCTGGCCATGGTTGGCCACCCCTACAAAGGGTATGGCCATGGCTGGTCGCCCCTCTTCACTGTGTTCATTGCAAAAATGCAGTAAGAACGCGTATAATAATTTTACACGATTCAACCTCATTACACATATTTTAAAACTAATCTTTTACACGAAAACCTAGCTCTGTGATAGAACCCCAGAAGGAGCTTTATAGATTTTGACCCTTGAGGGGGATCAACCCTTGGAACACTATAGAGGTTCCTCCCTCTTAGACTTGGCACAAGGCTGAAATAAAATTGATAATTACTTGATTCAAGAGGGGGCGGCTATATCTTTAAATAGAGATCAAAACCCTAGCCTAAAGGGGTGCTTGCCTAAGTAAAATTATCCCTTTGCCCCTCCTATAGTCGACCTGCCTTAATAGGAACAAGGGGTGGCTAAATTGGCTCTATAACCGACCTAAGCAGGGGGAAACCCTAGCCGACCAATCCAGTAAGGGGGGCGACAGCTACTAAGCCCTAAGAGCTAATCTAAACCCTAGCCATAGTCCTTTATAAGATAGGAGTGGCTTTATTATAATCCAATAGGGTTTTTATTGACAAATACTAAGATGATAAGACTCAACCCTGCTGGAGTCCTATCAAGTCCGCCCTCTTCAAATCAGCCTTGTCCTCAAAGTTGAGGGTCAATAAACACTCGAAATTGGATCTTTTACTCATCATGTGACTCCCATATTGCATCTTCAGATGGTAAGTTAGTCCACTTTACAAGTACTTTGGTTGAAGGGCGTCATCGGTGCATCACAATCCTCCGATCAAGTATAGCTTTAGGTTGGGCTTTGATTTCACCATCATGGTGGTGCTCGGTAGTTGAGTCTGGGCCTTCCATGTTCTTCCAACTTTAGCTTCAATAAGGATATGTGGAAGACGAGATGTATCTTAGCGTCATCTGGAAGCTTTAATTTGTATGTCATGGCCCTAATGCACTCTAAGATCTGGTATGACCCATAAAATCATGGAGGCAGCTTCATTGATGCTCTTGCGTTGATTGATAGCTGCTTGTATGGCTGGAGCCAAAGGTAGACCCAATCTCCCACTGTGAATTCCCGCTCACTCCGGTGGTTGTCTGCTTGTTGCTTCATGAAGGCTTGAGTGGCATTTAAGTTATCTTTCAGCAGTTGTAGCAGTTTGTCCCTATTAATCAAATTTTGGTCGAGTTGATCTACGTTGGCTGAACCAAGCATATATCTGGGTATTACAAGGGCTGGTCGGCCATACAATGCCTCATAAGGGGAACATTTAGTTGATGAATGAATATCGTGTTGTACCACCATTCAGCCCAAGGAAGCCATCTTGTCCACTCTTTGGGTCGATCACTGGTGAAGCATCGTAGGTATGTCTCGAGGCATCTGTTCACCACTTCCGTTTGAGCGTCTGTTTAGGGATGATAGGCTGTGCTCATCTTCAACTGGGTGCCCTATAGATGAAAGAGCTCTCTCCAAAATTTACATGTGAATACCCTATCACGGTCGCTCACAATCGACCTTGGCATCCCATGCAGTTTTACTATATGTTCCATAAAAAGTTGAGCAATACTAGCAGCAGTATGAGGATGTTTCACAGTGCAAAAGTGTGCATACATGGTTAGGCGATCTACCACCACAAAAATCATGCTTTTACCTTGGGATAGTGGTAGCCTCTCGATGAAATCCATAGAAATATCGGTTTATGCTGAGTCCAGTATGGGTAGTGATTGTAGTTTCCCTGGTCTTGCCACTATTTCACCTTTCTTTTGCTGACATACATTACATTTGGATACATAATCATAAATCAATTTTTTTATGCCCTTCCAAAAGAAGTTTTGCTTCACCCTTTTATAAGTCCTCAGAAACCGGAGTACCCTGTTGAGGGTGAAAAATGCATCTTGTGTAAAATAATTTGAATGCAAGGGGAAGAAGGAACAATAACAATTCGATCTTTATAGTGCAAGTCCTTCGAATCCCACGAGTACTGACCCATGGACCCCGGGTCCTTTTTCAACTTTTCTATGATGGCTTGGGCTTCTGGATCATTCTTGCATTCCTCCCTAATATTGTCGAGAAAGTCGATGGAGGAAAGGGAGATGGCTAAAATTTTGGCTTGTCCCGATAGCCAAGATAGGGCATCTGCAACAGTATTCTCTTTTCTTTTTTGGTAATTAATTTCATAATCAAAGCCAAGGAGTTTAGTTACCCATCGTTGCTGCTATGGGGAGGACATTTTCTACTCCAAGAAATATTTAAAGCTTTGGTGGTCGGTCTTAATCTGGAAGCCCCGGCCGATCAGGTAGGATCTCCACTTTGTGACTGCGTGTACGATGGCAAGCATTTCTTTGTCATACACAAACATTTTAAGATGTGAGAGCGATAAAACTTTATTGGTGTAGGCAAGGGGTCAGTCATCTTGTATTAGAACAACCCCAATTCCAACTCCAGACGCATCGGCCTCAATCATGAAAGTTCGGCTGAAATCGGGTAGCGCTAGGACAAGCGTCATCATCATAGTGGCCTTGAGTCTTTCAAAGGCTGTGGAGGCTTGATCCGACCACTAAAAGGAGTCCTTCTTGAGTAGGGACATGAGTGGAGCATTGATCTTGCCATAATCTCTCATGAACTTTCGGTAGTAGCCCGTGAGTCCAAGGAAGCCGCATAGTGATTTTACATTTGTAGGTCTCGGTCATCCTTGCATTGCATCGATCTTTGTCGGGTCTACCGCCACTCCATCCTCTGATATAATGTGCCATAGATACTCCACTTTATGCTGTAAGAAGCTACACTTTGACTGTTTAACATAAAGAGTATTCTCTCGAAGAATGGTTAGAATAATTCATAAGTGTTCAAAATGTATATCAAGTGCAGGGCTATAAATGAGAATATCATCAAAGAATACCAATACAAATTTGTGTAAAAACCTTCGGAAGATATCATTCATCAAGCTTTCAAAGGTAGAAGGAGCATTTGTAAGTCCGAAAGGCATTACCAAAAACTCATAATGGCCATTATGCGTGCGGAATGCAGTGTTCGAAATATTTTCTGTGCATACTCGAATCTGATGGTATCCGGATCAGAGATCCAATTTAGTAAAGACTCAGGCTCCTTTTAATTAGTGCTTATAAAAATTTTAGGTTGATTTAAATATTCACTCAATAAAAATCATATCGAAAATGCGTTTAAGTGTAGAGATGTGTGTAAGAGTGCAAGCAAAGGTAGTAGACAATTAAGCAATTAACAAAGAGCAAAGAAGAGGAAGCAAACCGATTTTATAGTGGTTCGGTCTTGTGACCTACATCCACTCCCGATTCCTCCTCCATTGAGATCACCGGCTTTCACTATAGATCTTTTTTCAATGGGTGAACATTACCAACCCTCTTACAACTCTATTTTCCTTTTACAGGTTTAGGAGATAACCTTTACAAGTCTCTAAACTCTTTCTTAAACAGAAAACTACACAAGATGAAATGAGGAGAAAGCTCTCAATTACAACAACGTTTTCATAAGGTTTTTGGTATTGATTGCTTGCCTTACTCTAGCAAGAATGAGTGAGGTATTTATAGGCCCCAAATGGCTTCAAAAGTGGAGTCAAAAATTAATTTTTAAGTGTTCCCGAGATGCTAGTCTCGAACACTGTGTTCTAGGCAGTTCAGCCGTCTAACACAGTCTGGGAGACTATGTTTTGGGCGGTTCAGTCGCCTAACAGTGAGAGACTGTGTCTAGGCAGTTCAATTGCCTGACAGTCTGGGAGACTGTATTCTGGGTGGTTCAGCCGCCTGAGAGTCTGGGAGACTATGTCTGGGCGGTTCAACTGCCTGACACACCTTCAAAGACTATGTCATCTTGGAGACCGTATCTTCGAAGACCATGTCTCATCTGACATTGGGTTACTGAAATGACTTTTATAATATGTTCAAATCAACTCCAATTAAGGCTTAATGGCCTCTTAATCGAGTTAGTAAAACTAACTCTCATTACGATGCTAACTACGACACTCAATGTACAATGTTTGATGTCCGATCGTCTCTTCGACGAACTCTCGGCATCTTTCCGATGAACCCTCGGCGAGCTCCTGATTTCTTTCGACGAACTCCCAATAAACTTTCAATATTCTTCCGGTGAACTTCCCGGCTAGTTCTCGATAACCTATCGACGAACTCCCGACAAACTTCCCGGCAAACTCCCGACAACATCATCCAAACCTCAGCTAACCTCCGGTGCAACATTTGATTGTACTGCCCTTTACTGTCACAGTTAATCCTGCATCATTTTCTCTAACACACAAGTTAGATTATAAAAAACCCATCAATTGATTTTATCATCAAAATATGAGATTCAATAATCTCCCACTTTTTGATGATGACAACCAATTGATGACAGAGTTAACCTTAACTTCCCCCTATGTATATGCCATAGGATAAATATAATAAACTTGAATTCAAAAGAACCTAACACTTTTGAATCCAAACATTTTGATAATTTTCACAATGTAACCATACATGATACCATACATGATAAAAAAAAATTTAGAGATTCATTTTCTTGGTATTACATTAAAAATTTCAATCATTACATTCACAATATAACCATGTCATCAATTATGATATAACATTCATTTCAACTATTTCAAAGATCTCAAAATATCTCTTATATGTCATCAAATATGTCATTTCTCCCCCTTTATCATCAACAAAAAGGAGAAATGCTCAATTCATATTTGAACATGTATCACAAATATCTATCATTTAAATATTTATCATTTTTGAATATTTATCAAAAATATTCAAACATACCATTTATTATTTGTCATCAATATACTATCTCTCCCCCTTTTGTCATCATAACTTTTCTAAATAATTGTTCAAAATAAATGTTCATTATATGATAAAATTTCAAACACAACATTTATCATATGTCATCAATCATGCCATTTCTTCTTAAGTATTCAATACATATGTCAACACATTTACCATAAATATTCATTACACAAAGAAATAAATCTAGTCCATTCTCCCCCTTAGTAAAAAAAATAGAGTTTAGTTTATTTCGTATCAAATTATTTTCTTCCCCTTTTTAAATAAAATAGAAGAAGAAGAAGGGGACGGGGTGTCAAAGATCCAAAACCAAGTATCCGAAATAAAATAAATTATTTATTATATATTCATGAATCTAAAAATTAAAATATTGAAAGATAGCTCAAAAGTCGAGGAACGTCAAGAAGATTATAAGAGCTACTCATGTATTCAAAGATATCTATGTAAATTTCAAGCAAAAGCTCAAGAAGTCCGAAAAAATAGCAAATCATGCATTTGAATAGTTTAACATTCCCAACTCTCTTCTAAGAAAATCAAATTGGTCTTCATTTAATGGCTTGGTGAAGATATCAGCCAATTGATACTTAGTATCAATAAATTTCAAAGATATATCATGATTATTTACATGATCTCTAATAAAATGATGCCTAATGTCAATATATTTAGTTCTTGAGTGTTGAATGATATTTTTAGTTAGACATATTGCACTAGTAATATCATATTTGATAGTATTATTTTTCAAGTGAATTTCATAATCTTTTAAGGTGTTTTTCATCCAAATGACTCGTGCACAGCATGCACCAGCCGCTATGTTCTTAGCTTTGGCTGTAGATAATGCAATCAAGTTTTGTTTCTTGGAAGACCAAGAAACAAGAGCATTTCCTAAGAATTGGTATGTTTCGGTTGTACTCTTCCTATCTATTCTACAACCTCCAAAATCGACATCCGCATAGGCAAGCATATCGAAGATTTATGACTTGGGATACCATAATCCTAAATTAGAAGTTCCTTTTAAATATCTAAATATCGTTTAACTGTCTTAAAATGAGAAGATTTAGGATTGGATTGGAATCTTGCACATAATCCAGCACTAAACATTATGTCCGGTCTAGTAGTAGTTAAATATAATAAACTACCTGTCATTCCTCTATATATTTTTTGATCAAAATTTTGACCTTCATTATCTAAGTTTAATTTTGTAGAGGTGCTCATGGGTGGGTTGATGGTCTTAGCATTGTCCATACTACAACGTTTTAATAAATCTAATGTATATTTAGTTTGGCTTATGAAGATACCATCATTTAATTATTTTATTTGTAAGCCTAAGAAAAATGTTAATTCACCCATTAGGCTCATTTCAAATTCTTGACTCATACTCTTGGCAAAAGATTTACATAAGAATTCATTTGTTGAACCAAAAATAATATCATCAACATAAATTTGAATAACTATAAAATTATTTTAAAATACTTAAAAAATAATATGGTATCAACCTTGCCTTTCAAAAAATTATTTAAAATAAGGAAAGAGCTAAATTTTTCATACCAAGCTCTAGGGGCTTGTTTCAATCCATAAAGAGCTTTAGATAATTTAAAAATATGATTAAAAAAAATATCATTTTTAAAACTAGGGGGTTGTTCAACATAAACTTCTTCGGAAATGAAACCATTAAGAAAAGTACTTTTGACATCCATTTGAAATTATTTAAAATTCTTAAAAGAGGCAAAGGTAAGGAGCATCATTATGGCATCAAGTCTAGCCACAGGAGCGAAGATATCTTTATAATCGGTCCCTTCTTCTTGGTTGAAACCCTTGGCCACTAATCTAGCCTTGTTTCTAACCATGATACCATTTTTATCTTGCTTGTTTCTAAAAACCCATTTAGTACCTATCACTAAACGATCATTAGGTCTAGGAACAAGCTTCTCTCAAATTGGTTTAACTCTTCATATATTGAAATAACCCAAAAATCATCTTTTAAAGCTTCTTTAATATATTTTGGTTCAATTTGAGATAAAAATATGACATTAGCACAAAAATTCTTAAATGATGAACGAGTTTGAATTCCTTTTAATGTATCTCCAATTATTAACTCCTTAGGATAAGCATCTACATACTTACATTCCTTGGGTAAGGATTCCTTGGAAGTAGATGCATCCAAGTTGTTTTGGAGAGGATATTTATCATTCAAATTTAAATTATCAAAATTAAGATCATCATCAAAGTCAATTTTCTTCAAATTAGAAACCTCATCAAAAATAATATGGATGGATTCCTCAATTACAAGAGTTCTTTTATTAAAGACATGATAAGCTTTTGAAATTGAGGAATAACCAAGAAATATGCATTTATCGGATTTTGCATCGAACTTTCCTAAGGCAACTTTTTCATTCAAAATAAAATATTTACAACCAAATACTTTAAAATATAAAATATTAGATTTTTTATTTTTCCATATTTCGTAAGGAGTTTTAGAGAGTAATGGTCTTACGAGAACCCTATTCATGACATAGCATGTCATGTTAATAGCTTCGATCCAAAAATATTTGGGTAGACTGTGTTCGTTTAACATGGTTCTATCTATTTCTTGTAAGCTCCTATTTTTTCTTTGCACTACTCCATTTTGTTGTGGATTTCTAGGAGTAGAGAAATTATGATTATACCCATTTGAGTCACAAAAATTTTGAAAATCATGATTTTTCAACTCACCACCATGATCACTACATATAGATAAAATCATAAAACCCTTTTCATTTTGAATAAGTTTACAAAAATTTGTAAAACATTTAAAAGAATTACTTTTATGTACCAAAAAATAGGTCCAAGTGAATCTACTATAATTGTCTACAATAATAAATGCATATTTGCTACCTCCTAAGCTTGTAGTATCAATTGGTTCAAATAAATCTAAATGGATTAATTGTAGTGGGCTAGAGGTGCTTATTTGATTTTTTTGATTTGAAACTACTTTTTATTTGTTTTCCTAGTTGATATGCATCACAAACTTTATCTTTTAAGAACTTCATGCTAGACATTCCTTTTACTAGATTTTTAGTTGAGATTTGGTTTAATAGTTTCATGCTAGCATGTCCTAGTCTCCTATGCCAAATCCATGCATCATTATTTAAGGCCAAAAAATATATTTCATTACAAAAATTATTAATGTCAATAGTATACACATTATTGCTTCTTAAGGCAATCATAAAACTATTTTTTATGTGGTATTTTAATTATACAAGCATTAGATTCAAATTTGATAATGTATCCTTTATCACACAATTGACTAATGCTTAGTAGATTATATTTCAAACCATCAACTAATAATATATCTTAAATCAAGAGGTTTGATTTGTTACCTATGGTTCCTTTCCTAATGATTTTTTCCTTGTTGTTGTCTCCGAAGGTGACAAATCCTTCATTTAGGCTAGTAAGCTTGGAGAAATAAGCTGGATCTCTAGTCATATACCTTGAGCATCCACTATCAAGGTACCATTTAGTGCTTCTAGCCTTTATTTGGAGACATACCTACAAGAAAGAGGGTTTCGGTTTAGGTACCCATTTGCCTTTGGGTCTCTTAAGAAAAATTCTACCTAATTTTACTAATGGCGTCGAGTTGTTTATGGTTCCTTTAAGAACCCAAATTAATTTTTATGGACTATGCTTTTTAAATAAATATTTATAAGCATAGTATCCAATTCTTCCATAAAAATTATATTTATTTATAGTTGAAACATATAATGTAGGTCCCTTAACGAAGATGGTTGGCTTTTGTTGAGTGTTATTCACAAAGCAAATTCCTTCTTTTCTATGAACATGACCCTTATTAGCAAGAATCATGTTTAAGAATTTGTTACCTATTTTAAAATTTTCTAATGTTTCTTGTAATGAAAATATTTTCTTTCTTAAGTATATCTAATTCTTGACACATAGTGCAAGGAACTATCCTATGTTCATCATACTCCTTTTTTAAATTTTCAAACTTACTAGCAGGTGAAGCATGATATTTCTTTAACAATTTATACTTATTACTAACTAATTTAAGATCATCAAACAAGTCATTAAATACATTAAATAATTTATCATAAGATAAAGAAGATTCGTTTAGATTACTTACCTCATTGCCAAATGCCATTAAAGCATAATTTGCAACTTCTTCCTTGTTGGTTGGCTCTTCGTCTTCGGATGAACTTGAGTCATCCCAAGTAGCTTTGAGCTCCTTTTTCTTCTTTGGTTGCTTCTTATTCACTTCGAGACATTCATATTTGAAGTGTCCCAGTTTCTTAGATTCATAACATATTATTGAGTCCTTTTTTAGTTCACTTTTGTTCTTTGCATCTTGTATTATTTTAGTCATTTTTAAGAATTTCTTAAATTTTCTTGTAAGAAGTGCAAAGTCCTTATCATTATCATCGTCACTTGAGTTTTCTCCCAAGTGGTCTTCCTTGCTTCTAAGTGCTATGTCATTCCTGTTCTTTGGAAGGTTGTTCTCGAGTTCATCATGTGCTATACATGTCATTTCATAAGTCATCAAAGATCCAATTAGTTCTTCAAGCGAAAAATTATTTAGATCCTTTACTTCTTGTATTGTCGTTACTTTAGGATCCCAACTTTTAGGAAGGGATCTTAATATTTTGTTAACAAGTTCAAAATTAGAAAAACTTTTACCAAGTACTTTTAGACCATTGACGATATCCGTAAAACGGGTGTACATGTCTCCTGTGGTCTCACTTGATTTCATGTGAAACAACTCATAGTTATGGACCAAAAGATTAATTTTTGACTCTTTGACTCGGTTAGTGCCTTCATGTGTAACTTCGAGTGTGTGCCAAATTTCATGTGCAGTTTCACATATAGAAACCCGATTAAATTTATTTTTATCAAGAGCATAAAATAAAGTGTCCATCGCTTTAGCATTCAAAGAGAAAGTCTTCTTTTCCGAATCATTCCATACGTTCATCAGTTTGGAAGACTTTTTAAATCCACTTTCAACAATTTGCCATAATTCAAAATCCATAAAAAGTAAAAAAATTCTCATTCGAGTTTTCCAATATGTGTAATCCGTCCCATTGAACATGAGAGGACGAGTGATAGAAAGTCTCGATTTAAATATTCACTCAATAAAAATCATATCGAAAATGAGTTTAAGTATAGAGATATATGTAAGAGTGCAAGCAAAGGTAGTAGACAATTAAGCAATTAACATAAAGAGCAAAGAAGAGGAAGCAAACCGATTTTATAGTGGTTCAGTCTTGTGACCTACGTCTACTCCCGATTCCTCCTCCGTTGAGGTCACCGGCTTCCACTATAGATCTTTCTTCAATGGGTGAAGATCAACTATCCTCTTACAACTCTATTCTCCTTTGACAAGCTTAGGAGATAACCTTTACAAGTCTCTAAACTCTCTCTTAAATAAAAAAACTACACAATACGAAATGAGGAGAAAGCTCTCAATTACAACATCATTTTCACAAGG
This sequence comes from Ensete ventricosum, assembly GCA_029747655.1. Taxonomy (NCBI): domain Eukaryota; kingdom Viridiplantae; phylum Streptophyta; class Magnoliopsida; order Zingiberales; family Musaceae; genus Ensete; species Ensete ventricosum. The sequence goes on along the minus strand of JAQQAF010000003.1, from coordinate 29,854,436 downwards.
TTTTTGCTCTTGATTGCTTACCTTACTCCAGTAAGAATGAGTGAGGTATTTATAGGCCCCAAATGGTTTCAAAAGTGGAGTCAAAAATCAATTTTTAAGTGTTCCTGAGATGCTAGTCTCGAACACTGTGTTCTGGGCGGTTCAGCCGCCTGACATAGTCTCGGAGATTGTGTTCTGGGCAGTTCAGCCGCTTAATAGTGGGAGACTATGTTTGGGTGGTTCAGCCGTCTGACAGTCTGGGAGACTGTGTTATGGGCGGTTCAGTCGCCTGACAATTTGGGAGACTGTGTCTGGGTGATTCAACTAGGTGGTTCAACTGCCTGACACACTTTCGAAAACTATGTCATCTTGGAGATCGTGTCTTTGAAGACCGTGTCTCATCTGACCTTGGGTTACTGAAATGACTTTTCTAATAAGTCCAAATCAGCCCTAATTAAGGCTTAATGGCCTCTTAATCGAGTTAGTAAAACTAACTCTCATTACGATGCTAACTATGACACTTAACGTATAATGTTCGTTATCCGATCATCTCTTCGACGAACTCCCGACATCTTTCCGATGAACCCTCGACGAGCTCCCGATTTCTTTTGATGAACTCCCAACAAACTTCTAGCATTCTTCCGGTGAATTGATTTCATCATCTATCAATTGATTTCATCATCAAAATCTGAGATTCAATATGATGAATCTTTGCCAATTGTCCATCGATGTTGTCGAAATCAGTTGGTCCGAAGCGGTTCAGTTGTTTTTCCTTGAATCATGACTAAGAAAGTCCTCTATGGGTGTGCTTAAACTAATTAAACCACTAAATAGCATCTCCCTCGAGGTGGATGACAGCAATCTCCACTCGTGTGGCGTCGGCGGTTTGATAGAACCGAAAATAGCGCTCTGCGCGCGAGATCTACCTGATTGGGTCTCCTTCTTCCCACCTAGGGAAGTCAACCTTCATGCATGGATTGTTGGGATCAGAGATAATGTGGCCATGTTCTTGAGGATCATCTCGTTGATCTGAAATTTCTCCTTGCTGTGATTTCCTCGGGCTCGACGATCGGCCAATGCTGAATTCGGTGAAAAGGGATCACATCTTCTCTTCCATGCAATTTTTAAAGGCTTCAAGCTTTGCATTGATAGCCTCCTCTGATGCCATAGTATACGCTCTAGATCTACAATATTAAGGTCTTTTTTTCTGTTGTTGGGTTAGTGGCATGAGAATTTTGGAGAAGGGGGTGGTCGGTTGGAAGGTGAATCGATTTGGATGGGAGTAGGCTACGGTTTACGGCTGATTTGGGTGGCTGTTTGGGTTCAGTTTAGGGTAAGGTTTGGAAGAGTTTTTGGTGAGAATGGTAGGGTTTGGAAATGAGGAAAAGAGAGTCCAAAATCCCACAAAAAAATAGCACTCAAATCTGATAGAATTCAGCGAAAAAAGGTGCTGCGATGTGCTGTCCTGTCGAACAGATTTTATATTAGAGAAATGATGACTTCTCGACGTAAATTACAGAGGAAAATTCAAGGAAATTATACAGAAACCCTTGGTTCAGATGTTGTTAATACCAGTAAAAAGTTTGACTCAGTTTTGCAGCGTAACAGTAGAGAAATAGGGCAAAAGACAAAAGATAGATCCTTCATTATAAAATTCCAGCATTGCGTGATGGTGAAAGATTGCACAAGAAAACCGATTCTAGAAGGAGTTTTTTCTAGAAATTAATCCCAGATGAAAGCCAAGTTGATCTTTAGAATTATGTAAAATTTTGGTCAGAAAGGAGAAGAATTAAACTGGTTTCAAGAGGCAAAAATGCGGCTGAAAATTTCTGCAGTGTTTCGCCTTTGCAACAACGATAACATTTGCGACAAACAAAATTTACAGTGGATAAAATTTGGAAAAAATCTTCAACATGTAAAGTAAAGAATCTTGCAGTATTAAAGAGGTGTGGATGATAAAAATATACAAGCTTTTTAGATCTCGTAGGGGGCGGTAGCAGATAGATGGATCTGCGGCTTGGTGGGTGACAGTGGATGGAGGTGACATCAAAAGCAATTGTGGGAATTGCTTGGAAGATGGAGGCGTGGATGATGGCTATAGGACAGTAGGAACGCAGCTCTGATACTAGATGATAGAACCCCAAAAGGAGCTCTATATATTTTGACCCTTAAGGGGGATCAACCCTTGGAACACTATAGAGGTTCCTCCCTCCTAGACTCGGCACAAGGCTGAAATAAAATTGATAATTGCTTGATTCAAGAGGGGGGCGGCAATATCTTTAAATAGGGATCAAAACCCTAGCCTAAGGGGGTGCTTGCCTATGTAAAATTACCCCCTTGCCCCTACTATAGTCGACCAGCCTTAATAGGAACAAGGGGCGGCTAAGTTGGCTTTATAGCCGACCTAAGCAGGGGGAAACCCTAGCCGACCAACCCAGTAAGGAGGCGGTGGCTAGTAACCCCTAAAGGCTAATCTAAACCCTAGTCATACTCCTTTATAACATAGGAGTGACTTTATTATAATCTAACATGATTTTTATTGACTAGTACTAAGATAATTAGGACTCAACCCTGCTGGAATCCTATCACTCTAATACCACTGTTGGGAAACCCCTCAGCGGGAGCATCACATATGCGATGAAAATTAAAATAAAATATATTTCCCATGCAGATCAAATAGTCGCGCAAAGATTGTGTCATGAGAAAGCCGCAAAAATTAAAAAAAAATCACATCATATAAGAGATTATTTTACCTAGGGAGATCATATGTCCCTTGTATTCCAGATCCAAATGGAGAGGATGAAGGAAGTCAAGCGTCTTCCTCTCTAGCGATATCCACACGATGGATCTCTGCAGTGAATCTCCTCCAATCTGATCTTGCAACTCTTATAGAGGGAGGGAGGAGAATAGGAGGGGGAGGCCAAGGCTGCAAACTATCAACCATGAGTCTCCCCTCCTATTTATAGAGAGCCACCAAAACCCTAAGGGTCTTGCCTTAGTGGGTATTGGATCTCCATCCAATAACCCACTAACGTTGTATTATTGGATCTCTATCCAATAATCTCCTTAGGCCTCTAATTGGGACTTAAGCAAATAACCCATCAGCATAAGGTCTCATCTAATGAGAATAGGGGGTAATTGAATCTCCATCCAATCCTCTATTCGCTGAAGCATCCATCATATGTGTGTGACCCTCTAGGCCCGATAGCAAGCTGGTCGTGAGTCGCTCCCATCAGAACTCATTCTAAGATAGTGAATTATTATCTCTTTAATAATTCACTCAACTCATCGACTATAGACGTACTAGGCTACTATGCCATAATCCTCAGACGATACAAGGGGATCAAATCCATTGGACATGTCTATCCACAGTTACCGTGTATCTATAATCCCTTATCCAACTAATATCCCAGAGACCTTATATTGGACATTGTATTGTCAGGTCACATACAAAATTAGTTTATCTTGCTTTAATCGGATTCTACCGGAAAACTCTTTCTCTCTCAATTCGAATGACCTTGGATAGAGATTTGTCTAAGCAAGCATATATAGGATATTCTTCTCGCGATATCGAGAGTGGATGATCCTTTATTGACACTTAATTGCCTTCGTAAGGTTGGCTACCAATCTCGATAACTAGTTGTATCAGATCTGAAACTCTCCAAACCTGTAAGTCTGGCTTCAAAGAAAGAAGTACTCAAACAAGGTATCCTTGGTGTCTCAAGTCTAAGGACTAGATAAATAACTGAGACTATGGAATTGTTGTTTGACATTAGGTATCATTAACCATATAACATTTCATAAGCGAATCAATCAGTGAACTCATTCTCTAATGAGCACTTATACTATATCCTTAGCATCTTCACACAAGTGGCTATGAGACCAGTCACCTTCATCATATGGACGGGTATATAGTACACCGATTTGTCTGGTTATCTCGATATTCCTCTCGAGTATCTATGATCGGGATTGTTTAGGATCTGTGTTTAAAGGTGAATCGATCTCATTATCATGATCTCATCACGATCTGATTACCATTGCACAAAACCAAGGACATCATAATATATATATATAACATATAATATAATTTAAGAATATACCAATAATAATAATAATAATAAGTAAAAAAATCGTAGTGTGTCACACGTGTCATCACTTACGTGATTGGCTTACAGGGCACCTGTAACTAGTAGGAACTAGGCCTCCTCATCAACTTGGGTATCGAGTGGATGGATCTGGGCTAAGTCGTCCTCTCTAAACTTTTATTTGTAGTGAGATTCCTGGAGGATCAATTATACTTTTGAATTGGTGCATAGATCTGATCCATAGGTTAAGGCACCAATGTGATCCTCAATTTTATAAGGTCCAAAGTAATGGGGAGACAACTTCCTTGAGGTTCGAATTTCCTACTGGTAGGGCTTGAAGTGTAGGAAAATTCGGTCTTCAAGTTTTCTTCCGTTTGAAGTTTGTTAGGAGGCTGTTTCTTCTTTGCATGGGTTACCATGTGGTTGATCTTTAGTAGTAGCCAATATTTCTTCTGAAATGGTGGTTGCCCTCTGGTATGATCCATGATGATGAGAGCCCATTCTGGCGTGAGCAGGGACTGTAATATTTTCAGGCTTACTTATCCTTTGTGTTGTGGACCTGTATCAAGCCAATCTTTAAATTCAATAGCAACTAGTATCCTATTATAGATTAGAAGCCTCGTGTGAAGTGTGGGGAAAGCCTCGGTGCAGATTAGGGGTCGGTCTTCTTGCATGAGGGTGATGTCGATCCCAACTCTTGATGTGTTTGCTCCAATCATGAACATCGAGCCACGATCTGGAAATACTAGTGTTGGTATACATAGCATCGTGATTGTGAGGGCTATAGTTCCACTTAACCAGGGGGGCATCTTTCTTCACAGTGAAAGGGGGGATGTTCATGTTTCAAAGAGTCCTGCAAATGATCCATCTCTTACTTCAATTTTGCCATTGGAGGGACTCGATCTCAGGTTCGAGGTCATCTTTTTCACGTTCAGGTTATTTATTAGGTTCTATTATGAGAAGCTTTCTCTTTTTGTAATGATGGTTGTGGCTCCAAAGTTCATTACAATGCCAACATAAGCCCTTCATGGATCTGTCGTGAAGTTCTCCTTTCGTTAACTTCTTCGGCTAAGGTGGCTGGCTGGTGGTAGATGGGGCCGAGGGTCTCTGTGCTACTAGTTGGGTGGTGGCTTTGGTCCTCCGAGCATCTTGGTTCAACCTTTCTTCTTGTAGTCGTGTGAAGGAGATAGCTGCCGTCATCGTGTAGGGTAGACGCGCTTTGACTTCTTCTCGAATTTTTAGCTTCAACCCTTTGATGAACATTCCTATAACTACTTTTCTGACCCATCTTGAGTTTGATTTAAAAGATGCTCAAACCTAGTTTGATATCTTGTACGGTTGAAGTTTGGCGAATCTTCATGATTTGGCTATTCGTATTCTCAGACTCCATCGGTCTAAAGTGGATCAGCAGCCCGCTCTTGAATTACCTCTATGTTGGGACTCAGTGGGTGTATTTGTATCAATTGTACTATTGTATGGTCTCCTTCAAGGTGGATGGCAGTGATGTCCACCATGAAAGCCTCCAGGGTTCGGTGATAATGGAAGTAGCGTTCCGTGTATGAAAGCCATCCCGTCAGGTCTCCATCTTCCCATCGGGGAAAGTCCACCCACATGTATATAGATGCTAGTTCCATTGCATGTTCTCCTTTCTTTGGAGGGTTCTCCTTTCGATCTGGACTCTCGCCTTGCTACGATCTCGTCAGGCTCGGTGTTCATCCCAATCTGAATTCTGTGAAGAGAGCGCATAGTCTATCCTCCATATACATCTCGAAGGCCTCCAACTTTACACCAATCAGATCTATTGATGCCATGGTGCAAGACTCTAGATCTATAATGTCGAGGTCCTCCTTTTGCTGTTTGGTTAAGGGTAGGGATTGGTTGGATGACTAGGTGGCAGAAAAAGATGATGGATCATAGGTAGATGGCTGCGGTTTGGGGCTGATAGGTTGCTATTGGGGCTGTGGTTTGGAGCTCCTATAAGGGTCATATAGGAGGGTTTTGTGATAGAGGTTTAGGGTTAGAGGGGTGGCTTAAGATTGTTGTTGATGGCAACAACCGGTTTGGTACAGATTAGTGGCCGAAAGGGTGATGGATCATGGTTGTAATTTTGGATTGATAGTTTGCGGTTTAGGTTGCTATTGGTTCTGCAGTTTGAGGGTGTTGTGGGGGCTGGAAAGGGTTTCAGTGGCAATAATTTGAGGCTGGAAAGGAAGATGTAGGGTTGATGTTGGGGGCAGCAACCAGTTTGGTGTGGTTGCGGCAAGAAGTGACTAGGAACAAGGCTACGATAGGCTACTGTTTGGGCTATAATTTGCGTTGTTGTTTGGGCCGACTATAGAGATTAAAAGTGGGATAGGACGGCTACATCTTAAAGCTAGAGGCATAAATTCAGCAGAGATCAGACGTGTATGCAGCAAGAAACACCAAAAAGTATGACACTAGAATTTTTCGTCGAAAGACATTAGTTTTACGATGAAAGTTTCAACAATACTGCAGCAGTATTTTGATGAATATGGCATCATGAAATCAACAAGGATATTAGCAATATAGATGATAGCAAATATGGCAGCAGGATCAAATGCGACCGATATAACAACAGAATTTTACATCGAAGAACAACAGCTCGATAAAAAGTTTTCGGCGGTTCATCAAAGATTAAAGGAAGAATTCGGGGAGAATCCACTGGTAAGGAAAGCCAAGCCGACGTAAAATACAAAGAAGAATATAGTAGCTAGTTGTTGGTAGAAAGATTAGAGATACGATAGCAATTATGCAGTTGAAATGTTGTAGTGTAACTTTCATCGTAAAGATGATAACTTTGCGATGAAAAGTTTTTGCAGTGAGAATTTTCTTGCAGCAATATAAGGAAGATACAATGTATTACAATAAGGGATAGATGACGATGAAAGCCAAGCCAATGCAAAATACAGAGAAGAATACGATAGCAAGCTATCGGTAAGAAGATAGTATTCGGCTGAAAAATTATGTTAACGTCGAAAGATCATTGCAGTAGTTTTTTCAATTAGCATTTTTTTTATAAGATAGATAAATGGCAAGGACTATAACAATAATATATGTAACTATTTTTTCTTGGATTTTTGGATAAGTCAATTGCAGTAGTAGTAAGGTAGATACCAGAACCTGATGCAATTTCGGTGGTGGCGTAGCAGGTAGAAGATCTGCGGTAGGGGGTGATGACGACGAGTTGGCAACAAGATCAGCATTATGGGAATTGCTTGGGAAGATGATGGGCAGTTGAATGGTAACGGTGAAGGTGAAAGCGCAGCGAGGTGCCAAGAATATGACTCTGATACCAAATGTTAGAACCCCATATGATTCTAAGCTTGGGTTGACCTATATAGGGGATCAGCCCTCTTTGAAACTCTATAGGGGTTCCTCCCTCCTTAGTAGTCGACCACAATGGCTGAAAAAGATTGATCTATTCATGAGAAAAAGGTTGTGGCTACAAGTGTTTATATAGGGTCTCAAAACCCTAATCCTAATAGGACTTTGACATTAACTAAACCAAGACTATAACTCTTAATTTAACTCCTAATGAACCTTAGAGAGAGTCCGAACAAAATGGAACTCTCCCTTTGTAACCCGAGCCGACCTCATCTTAGCCCTAGCTGATTGCTCTCATTAAGGTGGGTGGCCAATTGGGTTGATTACAAGCTTGGCTTGGTTGACCCGACCTGAATCCTGCTGCTTACAAGTGCCCTGCAAGCCAATCACGTGAGTGATGACACGTGTGACACGCTGTGTAATCTTTTTGCCTATGAATAATCTGTAGCATATATACTGTGATGTCCTTGGTTCTATGCAATGAGAATTAGATCGTGATGAGATCACGATAATGAGATCGATTCACCTTTAAACATAGATCCTAAATAATCCCAGTCATAGGTTACTCGAGAGGGACATCGAGATAATCGGACAGACCGGTGTACTATATACCCGTCTATATGATGGAGGTGATTGGTCTCATAGCCACTTGTTGGAGACACTAAGGATATAGTACAGGTGCTCATTGGAGAATGAGTTCACTGATTGATCCGCTTATGGAATGCTATATATTTGATGATACCTAATGTTAGACAGTGATTCCATAGTCCCAGTTGTATATCTGGTCCTTTGACTTGAGAAACCAAGGATGTCTTGTATGAGTATTCCTTTCTTCGACCCCAGACTTACAGGTTTGGAAAGTTCCAAATCTGGTACAACTGACAAATCCCTAGCAAGGGTCATTCGGATTGAGAGAGAAAGAGTTCTCCGGGAGAATCCAATTAGAGCGAGACTATGACGGATTCCGTATGTGACCTGATAGTACCATGTCCAAAATACGGTCTCTGGGATATTAGTTGGATGATGGATTATAGATACACGATAACTGTAGACAGACAAGTCCGATGAATTCGATCCCCCTTGTACTGTCTAGGGACTATGGCGTAGTGGCATAGTACGTCCATAGTCGATGAGTTAAGTGAATTATTATGGGGATAATAATTCACTACATCAGAAGGAGTTCTGATGGGAGCAACTCATGGCTAGCTCGGTATCGGGCCTAGAGGGTCACACACATATGGTGGATGCTTCAATGAATAGAGGATTAGATGGACATCCAATTAGCCCTTATTCTCATTAGATAAGACCCTATGCTGATGGGCTCCTTGCTTAAGGCCCAATTAGAGGCCTAAGGAGATTATTGGATAGAGATCCAATAATGCAAGCTTAGTAGGTTATTGGATGGAGATCCAATACCCACTAAGGCAGGAGCCCTAGGGTTATTGGTGGCTCTCTATAAATAGGAGGGGAGAATCATGGTTGATAGGTTGTAACTTTAGCCACCACCTCCTATTCTCCTCCCTCCCTCTGCGCAAGAGTTGCGAAATCAGATTAGAGGAGTTTCGCTGCAGAGATCCATCGTGTGGATACCGCTAGAGAGGTGGATGCTTGACCTCTTTCATCTTCTCCATCCAGATCTAGAATACATGGATATACGATCTCCCTAAGTAAAATCAATCTCTCACACATCGTGATTTTTTTCGGTATTCGTATTTTTCTCGTGATTCCAATCTTTTGCACAACGATTTAATCTACATGAAAAACCAATTTTTGTTTTGATTTTCGATGCGCATGTGATGCATTCGTTGAGGTTTCCCAACAATGGTATTAGAGCCAATGTTTTCAAGCAAAAGATTGGTTTTAAATTACGTGTGATGAGATTGAATCATGTAGAATCGTTCTACGCGTTCTTGCTGCGTTGTTGTAGTGAACGCAGCGAGGAGGGGTGGCTAGCCACGGCCAGGGCCTCTGCAGGGGCGGTCGGCTGTGGCCAGGGGGCCCGCAAGGGTGGCCACACACGACCAGGGCCGCCTGCAAGGGCAGCCGCCCACAAGGGGGCAACCGCCAGCAGGTGCAGCAGCCCACGACCAAGGCTGTTGCCAGCAGGCGCTGCCGCCCACGGGCATGGCTGGTGCCTGCAGGGGCAGCGCCCACAGAGGCACACCCTTCAGGGACGACGCCAGCCGGCAAGGGAGGCGCTTGCGGGCACAGCACCCGTCCGCCCACTGGGGCATCGGCGCTTGCCATAAAGGGGGTCGCCCGTGGGCAAGGCGACCGCTGGATGAGGGTAGAAGGGGAGAGCTAGGGCATCCTTTTTGAGAAAAGGATGATCCTGCCCCTCTGAATTTAAAAAATTCTAAGGACTGTCCTTGTGTACATAATTTTGAAAATGCCCTCAATAATTTTAAAAATTTCGAGGACTGTCCTCTTATCCAGAATTATGAAAATATACTTAATAAATCTAAAAATTCCATGCATGTCCTAATTTTTAAAAAAATATTTAATTAAATAGTTTAATTAATTATTATTATATATCTAGTAATCCTACATATGATGTGATGTACATGTGATGTATGATGTGGATGGATGATCATGAGCCATGTGTTGTGATATGTGTAATTATGATTATTATTATTATCGGGACATGCGAGCCTTCGTTTTTCTTGTTTATTGTCGGGCCTGCGTGCCTGTGGTTATTTGTAATTACATGGAGAGGCACGACGGGAGCGTGGAGGTAAAAGCGGGACCCACGATGCCGTGGCGGGAGATCATGCCGCATGGTGATGCGACAATCTAACAGAACCGATGATGATGAGATCAACAATCACAGGGCATGAAGATATGCCGATGCACACATAGATCCTATTGTGAGTGATTAGGCCTATTGGCTCGGGCTTAATCATATTAGGTGATGGCTCATGATCATCTGGTTAGGCTTACATATGTGATGTGTTATACACCTACTAGATATATGTATATATATATATATATTTGCATGTGATGTAGATATATATTAAATATGTATGTGTGTGACACGACATATTAGGAGACCGATACAAAACGAAAACCTCTCCTATGATAATATTAAGTTGGTAAGCATGAGGCAATAAGATTGACCCACGTGACCTTCAATCGTTATATGAAGAAATTGAATCACGACATAGGTTGAGTTGGTCGAGTCCCTCGAGGCTCACCTATCTATGTGATCGAGTTCTTGCCTATGACAGAGATGTCACCGGTGACCTGAGGACATGGTATGCTTGGTCGAGTCCCTCGAGGGCATATCATCAAATCAGACTCATCTTGTAACGATGGTGATGACTTAACTGAACATTATGGTTGGTCGAGTCCCTCGAGACCATGATGATTTAGAGGTCGAACATGACGGGAATTACAAGGAGTTGTGATTGGCAAGAGTTGCCTACCTTTTGAGCTTAGTGTAATTTATCGAGTCCCTTGAGGTTGCACTAAGATGCCGATTTGATCCCGATCCCCACTAGGAGTCTGCCGGAGACTTTTATCTCACGTGTCGAGGGTGTCGTGTGATTCGCTAGGAAAATAGTGGGAGTACATTAAGATAGAAGTTCATATCTTAATTAGTATTTTCTGTAAAGTCTGCATATTATTTAATTTATGCTATATCTTGTTTGTCGCTTGCAAAACCCCTATGTGACATACTTGATGCCAACCGCCTCATTGGTCCAAAGGCTCCATAATTTAAGAATTATTCTCATGAAAGAGAAAATCGTATATGTCCTTAATACGGTTGTGCCCATGTCGGAGGAAAGGACAAGCGAGGATGAGATCGCTTGCTTTGTGAAATATAAGGATAATCCTAAAGGATAACTTGTATGTTGATCATATACTTCAGTCCCTACCAGATTCCTTTTCATAGTTCATTATTAACTTTAATATGAACAATTTTGAGGTGACTCTACCTGAGCTCTTCAATATGTTGAGGGAAGCTGATAGTACAATCAAGAAAGAGAAGTCAATTCTCTATATTGGTGAAATCAATAGGAAAAGGAAGGCTAATAAGACCCTTAAGAAGGGCAAGGACAAAGGAAGATCGGGTAAGACAAAGGTTGTTAAGAAGACCCGACAAAGGACAAAGGATAGTACTTCCATTATGGCCAAGATAGAATATCAGTTATATTCATGATCAGTCTTCACTTGTTAGATTTTCATGATAACACATGGGTATTAGATATTGGGAGTGTTTATCATATCCATAATTTATTGCAGGTTCTAGCAAGACCTTGGAGATTGGGCAGAGGCGAGATGGACCTCAAGATGAGCAATGGAGCAAGAGTTGTTGCAGTTGCTATTGGAGAGGTCACCCTACATCTGCTTGGTGGAGCTATTATTGTATTAGATGCAGGCTATTTTATTCCCTCTATTATCAAAAATATTATTTCTATTTCTTGTTTAACAATTAGTGCATATAAATTAGTTTTTGAGAATAATAGTTGTTCAATAATTATAGATGACGAGATCATTACTAGAGAGACCCTTATAAATGGCTTATATGTATTAGACACTTCTCCACATATCATGAATATAAATATATCTAAGAGGAAAAGAGATGAGGTGAATAATGTATTATTACCTATGACATTGTAGGCTAGGTCATATACATGAGGAAATTATTCAAAAGTTATTGAAAGATGGATACTTAGATCTATTTGACTATGAGTCATATGCAACTTGCGAACCTTGCCTTCATGGGAAGATGACCAACTCTCCTTTTAGTGAAAATGGAGAGAGAGAGCCACTGAGTTATTAAAACTCATACATACTGATGTATGTGGTCCCATGTCGACTCATGCTATAGGTGGTTACTCATACTTCATTACATTCACTGATGATTTCGTTAGGTATGGATACATGTACTTAATAAAGTACAAATCTGAGGCCTTTGAGAAATTTAGGGAATATAAGAATGAGGTAGAAAACTAAATTGGAAAGAGTATTAAGACTCTTCAATCTGATCGAGGAGGAAAGTACTTGAGCATAGAGTTTACCTATTTCCTTAAGGACAATGAGATTCTATCCCAGTGGACACCTCCATATACACCTCAGCTTAATGGTGTATCAGAAAGGAGGAATCACACACTGTTAGACATGGTGAGGTCCATGATGAGTTTTGCTAACCTACCCGTGTCATTCTGGGGGTACGCTCTAGAGACCAGAGCTTACCTTCTGAATAGAGTTCCATCAAAGTCGGTAGTGTCTACGCCATATAAGATACAGAAAGGAAAGAAGTCTGATCTTAAGATTGTTAAGATTTGAGACTATCCTGCCTATGTTAGAAGACACAACCCCGATAAGTTGGAATCAAGGACAGAATGGTGCACATTTGTGGGATACCTAAAGGAAACTTATGGGTATTATTTCTATCACCTCGAGGATCGAAAGGTCTTTATTACCAAGAGAGTCATGTTCCTTGAGAAGGAACATATTTTTGGTGGAAACAGTGGGAGCAAGATAGAATTGAGCGAGGTTGGAGAACCTAGCTTAAGCACCATTCCGGAGCTCGAGTCTGTTCAGGTACCTAATACACAAGTTTCAACTTTGCGTAGGTTTAGTAAAGTATCTCACCCTCCTGAAAGATATGTGGGACATATCAGTAGAGATGACTCTCAGGATGTTGATCCTCAGACCTACGAGGAGGCTATTATGAGTATAGACTCCGGGAAATGGTAAGAAACCATAAATTCTGAGATGAATTTCATGTACTATAATAAGGTTTGGAACCTTGTGGATGCACCCGAGGGTATTATACCTATCGGTTGCAAATGGATCTTCAAGAAGAAGATCAGAGTGGATGGAAAGGTAGTGACCTATAAAGTAAGGCTGGCAGCTAAAGGATATCGTCAAAGACAATGAGTTGACTATGACGAAACCTTTTCACCTATAGCCATGCTTAAGTATATTAGAATTATTTTGGCCATTGCAGCACACTTTGACTATGAGATCTGGTAGATGGATGTCAAAACGACATTCCTCAATAGGAACCTCGAGGAGTAGATGTATATGATACAGCTAGAGGGATACGTATCCAAAGAGAGTCCAGATAAAGTGTGCAGGTTGCTTAGATCCATTTATGGATTAAAGCAAGATTCCCGAAGTTGGAGCATAAGATCTGATGAGGTGATCAGACGTATGACTTCGTTAAGAATGGAGATGAGCCTTGTGTGTACAGGAAGGTACGTGGGAGCGCTATCACCTTCTTGGTGCTATATGTGGATGACATCATAATCATTAGGAATGATGTAGGAATGCTCTCCATAGTAAAGGCTTGACTATCCAAAAACTTATCCATGAAATACTTAGGGGAAGCATCCAATATTTTGGGGATCCGGATTTATAGAGATAGATCCAAGAGGATGCGTGGCTTGTCCCAGTCCAGGTACACATTCTCCATCGTCAAAAGGTTTGGCATGGAGAATTCTAAAAGAGGTCTCAGATCACTTTTTAGGAGTATGTCCCCAAAGACTCCTGAAGAAAGGGCAGACATGGATAAGATACCTTATATCTCAGCGATAGGGTCTATCATGTATGTGATGCTATGTACCAGGCCTAATATAACACATGCTTTGAGTGTCACGAGCAGGTATCAGGCATATCCAGGTTTAGAACACTAGAAGGCCAGTAAAGTGTATCCTTAAGTACTTGAGAATGACTAAAGATCTTTTACTGATATATGGAGGAGGTAGCCTCTAAGTTGAGAGCTACACAGACTCAAGTTTTCAGTCCGACATTGATGATTGCAATTCAAATTTAGGGTATATTTTCACCCTAAATGGAGGACCAATAAGCTGGATGAGTTCCAAGCAAGACAGTGCTACTGACTCGACCACTGAGGCGGAATACATTGTTGCAGCAGAAGCTGCAAAGGAAGAGGTCTGGATGAAGAAGTTCATCAAGGATTTGGGAGTCATACCAAGCAGCATGGGGCTGACTCCCATATATTTTGATAACGACAGGGCGATAACTCTAACAAGGGAACCCAGGTCTCATCAGAATTGTTCTGAGAATGTTCCATTTGATTAGAGCGATCATGACCCGAAAAGATATAGCAATGAAAAGAGTTCCATCCGAAATATAATTGCAGATCCACTTACGAAGCTTAGCTGGCTCAGATTGTATTTGAGCGTCACAGGGGTTTGATGGAGATCAAACACATAGGTGATTGGCTTTTGGTCAAGTGAAAGATTGCTGGTTATAGGTGCGCTGCAAGCCAATCACGTGAGTGATGGCACATGTGACACGCTATGTGATCTTTTTGCCTATGATTAATATTGGCATATTGTCACATTATATTATATGTAGCATATATACTGTGATGTCCTTGGTTCTATGCAATGAGAATCAGATCATGATGAGATCACGATAATGACATCGATTCACCTTTAAATACAGATCATAAAGAATCCCGGTCATAAGTTACTCGAGAGGGACGTCGAGATAACCGGACAGACCGGTGTACTATATACCCATCCATATGATGGAGGCGATTGGTCTCATAGCCACTTATATGGAGATACCAAGGATATAGTATATGTGCTCATTGGAGAATGAGTTCACTAATTGATCCGCTTATGAAATGCTGTATGGTTGATAATACCTAATGTCAGACAGCGATTCTATAGTCCCAGTTGTGTATCTGGTCCTTTGACTCGAGACACCAAGGATGTCTTGTATGAGTACTCCTTTCTTTGATGCTAGACTTACAAGTTTGGAAAGTTTCAGATTTGGTACAACTGGTTATCGGGATTGGTACGAACCTTACGAAGGCAATTAAGTGTCAATGGAGGATCATCAACTCTCGATATTACGAGAGAAATATCTCATATGTGCTTGCTCAGACAAATCCATGGCCATGGTCATTTAGATTGAGAGAGAAAGAGTTCCCAGGAGATTCCGATTAGAGCGAGACTATGACAGATTCCGTATGTGACCTGACAGTACCATGTCCATTATACGATCTCTGGGATATTAGTCGGATGAGAAATTATAGATACACGGTAACTATGGACATGCAGGTCCGATAGATTCAATCCCCCTTGTACCGTCTAGGGACTATGGCGTAGTGGCCTAGTACATCCATAGTCGATGAGTCAAGTGAATTATTATGGGGATAATAATTCACTATATCAGAAGAAGTTCTGATGGGAGTGACTCACGGTCAGCTCGGTATCGGGCCTAGAGGGTCACACATATATGGTGGATGCTTCAACGAATAGAGGATTGGATGGAGATCCAATTAGCCCATATTCTCATTAGATGAGACCCTATGCTGATGGGCTCCTTGCTTAAGACCCAATTAGAGGCCTAAGGAGATTATTGGATATAGATTCAATAATGCAAGGTTAGTGGATTATTAGATGGAGATCTAATACCCAATAAGGCAGGAGCCCTTGGGTTTTTGGTGGCTCTCTATAAATAGGAGGGGAGACTCATGGTTGATAGGCTATAGCTTTAGCCCTAGTCGGCAAAAACTAGTTTTTATTTTGATTTCCGCTGTGCATGTGATGCACCTGCTGAGGTTTCCCAATAATGGTATCAAAGCCAAGGTTTTCATTTGAAAGATTAGTTTTAAACTGCGTGTGATGAGATTGAATCGCGTAGAATCATTCTACGCATTCTTGCTACGTTTTTGCAGTGAACGTAATGAGGAGGGGTAGCCAGCCATGACCATGCCACCTGCAAAGGTGGCTGGCCACAGCCAGGGCCCTGCAGGGGTGGCCGCACGCGGCCAAGGCCGCCAGCGGCAGGGCTACTGCCAGCAAGAGCAACCGCCCTTGGGCATCACTGGTGCCTGCAGGGGTGGCACCCACGGAGGCGCCCCCTTTGGGGATGGCGTTAGCCCACAAGGGAGGCATCTGCGGGCATAGTGCCCGTAGGGGTTGTGGTGCCCGTCCGCCCATTGGGGCAGCGACGCCTACCGCAAAGGGGGCTGCCTATGGGCAAGGCGGTCGCCAATGGTGTGCAGCACCACCACTTGCGTAGTGGTGGTGGCGACAACCGCTGGATGAGGGTAGAAGGTGGGTGGTGGTGAATTAGTGCTTTTGAGAAAATAACGTTGATTTGTAAAATTTTGTTCGATAAAACCCATATTGGAAATACGTTTAAACGTAGAGATATTTGGAAGAGTGCAAGCAGGAGTTATAGATAGTTAAATAAGGAAGCAATCAAAGGTAAACAATAAAGAAGAGGAAGTACACTAATTTTAGTTTGGTCCACGTGACCTGCAGTGACTCTTGATTCCTCTTTCGTCGAGGCCTCTGGCTTCCACTGTTGATCTTCCTTCAACGAGCGAAGATCAACTACCCTCTTATAGCTCTATTCTCCTTTTCACAAGTTTATGAGACAAAATTTACAATTCTTTCACCCTCCCTTAAATAAATTTGTACTTAGAAAAGAGGAAAGGAACTCTCAAGGAATTACAACAACATTTTCATAAGTTTTTCTTCTACTTTCTTGCTCTCTCAAGCAAGAATACCTGAGATATTTATAGACCCCAATTGGCTTTACAAATTGGAGCCAAAAAATCAAACACCTCAAGATTTTGGGGTACGGACGGTACCACCATGGAACAAAACCTAGGTTTTTGGGCATGGGCGATACCACCGCCCGGAATAGGTGGTACTACCACCGATAACTAATGGTACCAATACCCAGAATTCCCACAAAAGTACTTCTTAGTACTTTTTATACCTGAGTTGTACCATCTATTGACCTAGCTCTATCTCCTTCTAAGTCAACGAAATGAGCTTCCTAATAGGCTTAAGTCGGCTTTAATTAATGCCCAATGAGCCCTTAATTCAGTTGGCTTGGTTACACCTAAAACCAACTTAAGTACCATCACAACTACTTCAATCTATATATAATTGATATCAATTATAAACAATAATACTAAGTTGTCCAGCATGTCATTGGTTCATCCAGTGCTTCATCCAAATCTTCGGTGCATCATCCTCTCCTGTGACGTATTGCCCAATCAACATGTTGACCTTTGTAACATCCGATCTCATTAGCACAATGTTCGATCCTTTTGGCCCGATGCCTGAACTTATGACACAAAGTCCTTCTATCGGCATGTCAACCATTCCTTCGACCAGACATCCAATCTTCTGACATGTTCAATTCCGGCCCGACATCTAATTCCACTGCTTTAATTAATTTGCCTCTCCTTGATCGAAGTTAGTCTTACATTACTCAAATGCATATTAGATCATAACTTTATCAATTGGTTTCATCATCAAAATCCATGATTCAACATCTATAAGATCATTAACAACGATATTTATTAATGTTATGTGGGAGTTCACTATTATTATTTTATTGTTCACCTTTATCAATTCATTTAATGATTTGAGTAACAATAATCTTTCGAATAACAAAAGAGTATTAACTTGTATCTCCTCTATATCAAAATTAAATTTTGATATTTCACTCATACTAATTTGCTATTTTATGAAAATTTTACATTAATAGATTTAACTATCCTTAAATAATGATTAAGGCACTATGATATGTACCCATTTGAATTTTTTAAATAAATAATAAAATATCTAAAATAGTTATTAATACAGGAGTGCTTAATTCGCTATAATCAGCACGTGAAAATCTTATTGATCCTATGATATTCTTTATAGCCTACAATGCTTGTCCCGTAACCTTTAATCTAGACCTATCAAATATGACATCCCATAAGCAAACTGAGTTGTAAGCCCATTTTCCAAACCTATAAATGCCCTAACTTAATTGAATAGCCTGAATTGATTGCTAAAGAGTTAGAGGGTGTGCCTTTATAAGTTGAAAAGCTCGGACTTTTAACTTTCTAGCCTATTTTAAAATAAGTCAAAAGCATTTCCCTAGAGAAAGTTAAGGCTGTTTTATTAATACATGGTCTGATGGGTAGATTCATTGATCTTGGTTGGTTTTCAAAGGGAGAGTTAATTCAACTTATTTTCATGAAGAAGGAATGCATTAAAGGGCTTAGATATTAGCAATAAAACAATAAATTTTGTAGTTCCGAGGGTTGTTTCATACACTAGTATTTATTTTGATGCTCTAAAGTTAGTAAAGGGGCAAAATCTGATTGTATTTGTGTAAGCTCTTTGAGTTCTCTCTTTTAATTCTGTATTTCTTTGGCGTACCATCGAGTGGTGGGTTTAGTCTTTATATCTCTTTGAATATTTTCTTAAATGGTGTCATTTTAAAGTTCTACATCATTGTTTAATTATCTTTAGGGTGGTGACTTTCTATATCCCTTTGTAATTTTAAACTTGGTGAATCCATTTATCTCTATTCCAAAAGTGAAGTGTTTTTAGCAAATATAACTGTTAGCATTTCAAATTTCATTTCTCATTATCCCGATATCAATTTAGTCTCAGAGCAAAAGGTTAAAGATCATAGCAAGGAGGAATGAAAAAGATATAATTAGTGAAGGTAGTGGCCATGAAGATGATGTTGAGTCTTTGAGGTTGCAGCTACGAACATTACTACATAGTCTACAAGAAAGGAATAAAATCATTGAAGAACTTCGAAGAAGAAATAACTAAAATGAAAATGATGCTCAAGAATAGAGTTGAAACCCATATTAGAGGCATTAGGATATAAGAATAAGCTATTCTATCTATGATAAGGAGTTAGATGTCATTTGTAAAGCCTTATCTCATTAGAGTCAGTATCTTTTGCCAAGCCATTATCGTATATTCTGAATATGAGACATTAAAACTCATTAATCACCAACATAAGCTAAACAAGAGGCATGTAGCTAGGGTAGAGTGCTTACAATCTTAAAACTTTATTATCAAGCACAAATCTGGTGTTTAAAACATAGTTACTGATATAACCAGTACAAAGCATTCTTTATTATCAGCCATGTAAGTCAATATAGTTGGATTTGAGACATTCTGATATCTACTCGATATGGGACCATATACATCACTACGTATGAGTTCTAGTAACTTAGTAGCTCTCTCTCCAATTCCACTAAATGGAGAGTTAGTCAATTTTCCACGAAGGCAAGACTCGCAAGTTGCATATGACTCATAGTCGAATAGATCAAGGTATCCATCATTCAACAACTTTTGAATTTTTTCCTCATGGATATGACCTAGCCTACAGTGACACAGGTTTGCACTGTTCACCTTATCTCAGTTCTTCTTAGACACGCTTACATTCATGATATATAGAGGAGTGTCTAACATAAACAAACTAATATGCAATATTCCTTTAATAATCAATCATCTCATCATCCTTAATAATTAAATAACTATTGTTCCCAAAAACCAATTTATAACTAATTAATATCAAATATGAAATGGAAATAACGTTTTTGATAATAGAGAAAACAAAATAACATGTATTTAATACAATAGTAGCTCTACCAAGCAGATACAAAATGACCTCGTCGACAGCCATAACAGTAATTCTTGCCCCATTACCCATCTTGAGGTCCATCTCGCCTCTAGCTAGTCTCTTAAGTCTTACCAAAACCTACAATGAATTGCAGATGTGATAGACACTGCTGGTATCTAATACCCATGTGTTATCATAAAAATATGACAAATAGAGACTGATCATGAATGTATCTGAAGCTTCCCCAAGCTTCTATCTCACCTTTTCTACAAGGTACTCATTGCAGTTTCTCTTCCAATGCTCATCTTTACCGTAGTGAAAGCACTGGCCTTTGTCCTATACTGGGTCGCAATACTTGCCTTACCCTGTTTGCCCTTGCCCTTATTAAGGGACTTCTCATCTTTCCTTTTCCTTTTGGTCTCACCAATGTAGAGAATTTATTTCTCTTTCTTGATAGTGCTCTTAGCTTCCCTCGATATATTGAGGAGCTCAGGGAGAATCATCTCAAGCTTGTTCATAGTGAAATTCATAGTGAACTAGGAAAATGAATTTAGGACCATTTCTAGACCTATGAGTTTCTCAATCCACTCTATCATTTTTAGGACATGGTTTTGAACCGATGCCCCCTTATTTATCCTAGTGTGGAAGAGACTCTTGGATATCTTATATCGTTGAGTCTTGCCCTGTTCCACAAATAATTTACGGAGATGTAGGAGTATAGACCCGACATCTATGTTTTCATGTTATCTCAATAACTCATGAGTCATAGTGGCCAATGTATAACACTGAGTAAGAGTGGAATTATCTATATACTTTGTATATGGCAAACACTTCTTGAGGTGCTCCTTCCTCAGGTTGTGGTATGATTGTATCCAGGACATATACGATTTTCTCCGCTATTATAACTATTCTTAAGTTACGGAGCCAATCTGCATAATTCAGACCAGTGAGAAGATCGACATCAAGTATGCCACGTAGAGAGTCTGAAGGTGACATATTTCTAACAAATAGGAGATGTCACATAAATAAATAACATGTAGATTTTGTAGAAAAATAAATAATTAAGATATGAGCTTCTATCTTGACTTGCTCTCACTATTTTTTTAGTGAGTTATGTAACACCCTTAGCACGTGAAATGAAAGTCTTCGACTGACTTCTAGTGGGGATCGGGATCCAATCGGTAACTTAGTGTAACCTCAAGGGACTCAACCAATCACACTAAGCTCAAAAACGTAGGTAACTCTTGCAAATCATAACTCTTTGTGATTCTCGTCTTGTTCAGCCTCCGAACCATCATGATCTCGAGGGACTCAACTGACCATGATGTTTTGTTAAGTTATTATCATCGTTACAAGATGAGTTTGATTTGATGATATGCCTTCGAGGGTCTCGACTAGGCATACTATGTCCTTAGGTCACTGGAGATATCTCTATGTCATAGGCAAGATCTCAAATCGTGGTATAAGTGAGCCTCGAGGGGCTTAGCCAACTCAACCTATATCGAGATTCAATTTCTTCATATAACGATGAAAGGCCACGTAGGTCAATCTAATTATTTCATGCTTACTAACTTAATATTATCGTAGGAGGGGATTTTGATTTGGTATCCTAATATGATGTGTCATACACATACATATTTAATATATATTTACATTGCATATATATATATATATTATTTAGTAGACATATAGCAATCACATGTACAAGCACACTAGATGATCATGGACCACAACCTAGTGTGATCAAGCTCGAGCCAGTAGACCCAATCACTTACATCACGATCTATGTGTGCATCGGAGCATCTCTAAACTCGATGATAATCCATTTCGTGATCATCGGATCTGTCGGCACCTCGGCGCATCTCCATGCATCATGGTTGTCTGAATTGGCCTCGAGGGTCCTGCTGCCACCTCTAAGCATCCATCACTCCTCTTCATATAATTACAATATAATTACAAGCACACAAGCCTAACAATAAACGAGAAAAATATAAGTTACAGGCCCTAATAATAATAATTGCTTACACACATCACATGATCCATGATCATCCTCTCACATCATACATCGTCATATAAGAGTACTAGATAAATAATAATAATAGTTAATTAAACCATTTAATTAATTAATATTTTCTTAATTTTTGGGATATATAGGAGATTTTTTGACTTATGAAGGGTATATTTAGAATTTAGATAAAAGGATAGACCTTGAGATTTATGTAATTTAGAGGGGTAAAATCATCCCTTTTTCCAAAAATCCATAAATTCCCCTTTACGGTAGTCGCAACTTCTTGCAGACACCACCTTCTCGCAAGCGGCCACTACCTCTCATAGGCGACCACCGCCTTTGCGGTAGGCATTGTTGCCTCACGTGCAGGCGGCCACTACCTCTTGCAGGCAACCACCACCTTTGCGGCATGCGTCGCCTCACGTGTAGGTGGCCACAAGTCGATATTGCCTTTGCGTAGGCAGCCCACTCCTTAACGCGTAGGCTATTGAATCTCAGATTTTGATGATGAAATCAATTGATGAGTTTTATAATCTAACTTATATGTTAGAGAAAAATGATGTAGGATTAACTACGATAGTAAAGGGCAGTACAATCAGATGTTGCGCCGGAGGTCAGTCGAGGTTCAGATGATGTTGTCGGGAGCTCACCGAGAACTCACCAGAAGTTTACCGGGAAGTTCGTCAGGAGTTCGTCGACAGGTTGTCGAGAACTCACTGGGAAGTTCACCAGAAGAATGCTGGAAGTTCGTTGGGAGTTCCGTGAAAGAAATCGGGAGCTTGCTAGGGGTTCATCTGAAAGATGCCGGGAGTTCGTCGAAGAGACGATTGGACAACGAACATTGTACGTTGATTATCGTAGTTAGCATCGTAATGAGAGTTAGTTTTACTAACTCGATTAAGAGGCCATCAAGACTTAATTGGGGCTAATTTGGACTTATTATAAAAGTAATTTCAGTAACCCAAGGTCAGATGAGACACAATTTTTGAAGATATGATCTCCAAGATGACACAATCTTCAAAGGTGTATCAGGCGGTTGAACCGCCTAGACTGGGCGGTTAAACCGCCCAGACACAGTCTCCCACTGTTAGGCAGCTGAACTGCCCAGAACATAGTCTCCCAGACTGTCAGGCGGCTGAACCGCCTAGACATAGTCTCCCAGACTGTCAGGCAGTTAAACCGCCCAGAAGAGTCTCCCAGACTATGTCAGGCGGCTGAACCGCCCAGAACATAATGTTTGAGATTAGCATCTCGGGAACACTTAAAAATTAATTTTTGGCTCCACTTTTGAAGCTATTTGGGGCCTATAAATACCCCACTCATTCTTACTGGAGTAAGGTAAGCAATCAAGAGCAAAAACCTTGTGAAAATGATGTTACAAATGAGAGCTTTCTCCTCATTTTGTCTTGTGTAGTTTTTTTATTTAAGAGAGAGTTTAGAGACTTGTAAAGGTTATCTCCTAAACTTATAAAAGGAGAATAGAGTTGTAAGAGGGTGGTTGATCTTCACCTATTGAAGAAAGATCTATAGTGGAAGTTGGTGACCTCAACGGAGGAGGAATCGGGAGTGGATGTAGGTCACAAGATGGAACCACTATAAAATCGGTTTGATTCATCTTCTTTGCTCTTTATGTTAATTGCTTAATTGTCTACTAACTTTGCTTGCACTATTACACACATCTCTATACTTAAATGTATTTTCGATACGATTTTTATTGAGCAAATATTTAAATCGACGTGAAATTTTTATAAGCACTAATTCACACCCCCATAGTGCCGCTTTGATCCTAACAATTGGTATCAGAGCCATGTTTTCTCTATTTGGCTTAAAATCCAAGAGAGATGACGTTTGTTGGTAATCAAGAGAGACTTTCTATCACTCGTCCTCCCATGTTCAATGGGACGGATTACACATATTGAAAAACTCGAATGAAAATTTTTCTACTTTCTATGGATTTTGAATTATGGTAAATTATTGAAAGTGATTTTGAAAAGTCTTCCAAACTGATGAACAAATGGAATGATTCGAAAAAGAAGACATTCTCTTTGAATGCTAAAGCGATGAACGCTTTATTTTACGCTCTTGATAAAAACAAATTTAATCGGGTTTCTATATGTGAAACTGCGCATGAAATTTGGCACACACTCAAAGTTACACATGAAGGCACTAGTCGAGTCAAAGAGTAAAAAATTAATCTTTTAGTGCATAACTATGAGTTGTTTCACATTAAACCAAGTGAGACCATAGGAGACATGTACACCCGTTTTACAGATACCGTCAATGGTCTAAAAGCACTTGGTAAAAGTTTTTCTAATTTTGAACTTGTTAATGAAATATTAAGATCCCTTCCTAAAAGTTAGGATCCTAAATTAACAACAATACAAGAAGCAAAGGATCTAAATAATTTTTCACTTGAAGAACTAATTGGATCTTTGATGACTTATGAAATGACATATATAGCACATGAGGAACTCGAGAACAACCATCCAAAGAACAGGAATGACATAGTACTTAGAACTAAGGAAGACCACTTGGGAGAAAACTCAAGTGACGATGATGATGATGAGGACTTCGCACTTCTGACAAGAAAATTTAAGAAATTCTTAAAAATGACTAAAATAAGACAAGATACAAAGAACAAAAGTGAATTAAAAAATGACTCAATAATATGTTACGAATGTAAGAAGCCGGGACACTTCAAATATGAATGTCCCCAAGTGAAGAAGAAGCAACCAAAGAAGAAGAAGGCGCTCAAAGCTACTTGGGACAACTCAAGTTCATCCGAAGACGAAGAGCCAATTAATAAGGAAGAAGTTGCAAATTATGCTTTAATGGCATTTGGCAACGAGGTAAGTAATCTAAACAAATCTTCTTTATCTTATGATGAATTATTTAATATATTTAATGACTTGTTTGATGATCTTAAATTAGTTAGTAATAAGTCTAAATTGTTAAAGAAAGATCATGCTTCACTTGCTAGTAAGTTTCAAAATTTAAAAAAGGAGTATGATAAACATAGGATAGTTCCTTGCACTAAGTGTGAAGAATTAGATATACTTAAGAAAGAAAATGTTTCATTACAAGAAACATTAGAAAAATTTAAAATAGGTAACAAATCTTTAAACATGATTCTTGCTAATAAGGGTCATGTTCATAGAAAGAAAAGAATTGGCTTTGTGAGTAACACTCAACAAAAGCCAACCATCTTCGTTAAAGGACCTACATTATATATTTCACTATAAATAAATATAATTTTTGTGGAAGAATTGGACACTATGCTTATAAATGTTTATTTAAAAAGCATAGTCCACAAAAATTAATTTGGGTTCCTAAAGGAACCATAAAAACTCGACGCCATTAGTAAAATTAGGTAGAATTTTTCATGAGGAATCCAAAGACAAATGGGTACCTAAACCAAAACCCTCTTTCTTGTAGGTATGTCTCCAAACAAAGGCTAGAAGCACTAAATGATACCTTGATAGTGGATGCTCAAGGCATATGACCAGAGATCCAACTCATTTCTCCAAGCTTACTAGCCTAAATGAAGGATTTGTCACCTTCGGAGACAACAACAAGGGAAAAATCATTGGGAAAGGAACCATAGGTAAAAAATCAAACCTCTTGATTGAAGATATATCATTAGTTGATGGTTTGAAACATAATCTACTAAGCATTAGTCAATTGTGTGATAAAGGATACATTATTAAATTTGAATCTAATGCTTGTATAATTAAAATACCACACAAAAATAGCTCTATGATTACCTTAAGAAGTAATAATGTGTATACTATTGACATTGATAATTTTTATAATGAAATATATTTTTCGGCCTTAAATGATGATGCATGGATTTGGCATAGGAGACTAGGACATGCTAGTATGAAACTATTAAACCAAATCTCAACTAAAAATCTAGCAAGAGGAATGCCTAGCATCAAGTTCGTAAAAGACAAAGTTTGTGATGCATGTCAACTAGGAAAACAAATAAAAAGTAGTTTCAAATCAAAAAATCAAATAAGCACTTTTAGGCTAGTACAATTGATCCATTTAGATTTATTTGGACCAATTGATACTACAAGCTTAGGAGGTAGCAAAATGCGTTTGTTATTGTAGACGATTATAGTAGATTCACTTGGACCTATTTCTTGGTACACAAAAGTGATTCTTTTAAATGTTTTTCAAACTTTTGTAAACTTGTTCCAAACAAAAAGGGTTTTATGATTTCATCTATATGTAATGATCATGGTGGTGAGTTTAAAAATTATGATTTCCAAAATTTTTGTGACTCAAATGGGTATAATTATAATTTCTCTACTTCTAGAAATCCACCACAAAATGGAGTAGTGGAAAGAAAAAATAGGAGCTTACAAGAAATGGCTAGAACCATGTCAAACGAACATAGCCTATCCAAATATCTTTGGGCCAAAGTCGTTAACACGGTATGCTATGTCATGAATAGGGTAAGACCATTACTCTCCAAAACTCCTTACGAATTATGAAAAAATAAAAAAACTAATATTTTATATTTTAAAGTATTTGGTTGTAAATGTTTTATTTTGAATGAAAAAGATGTCTTAGGAAAGTTCGATGCAAAATCCGATGAAGGCATATTTCTTGGTTATTCCTCAATTTCAAAAGCTTATCATGTCTTTAATAAAAGAACTCTTGTAATTGAGGAATCCATCCATATTGTTTTTTATGAGGTTTCCAATTTGAAGAAAATTGACTTTGATGATGATTTTGATTTTGATAATTTAAATTTGAATGATAAATATCTTCTTCAAAACAACTTGGATGCATCTACTTCCAAGGAATCCTTACCCAAGGAATGGAAGTATGTAGATGCTCATCCTAAGGAGTTAATAATTGGAGATACATCAAAAGGTATTCAAACTCATTCATTATTTAAGAATTTTTGTGCTAATGCCGTATTTTTATCTCAAATTGAACCAAAATGTATTGAGGAAGCCCTAAAAGATTATTTTTGGGTTATTTCAATGCATGAAGAGTTAAACCAATTTGAGAGAAATGAGGTGTGGGAGCTTGTTCCTAAACCTAATAATCATTTAGTGATAGGTACTAAATGAGTTTTTAGAAATAAGCAAGATGAAAATGATATCGTGGTTAGAAACAAGGCTAGATTAGTGGCCAAGGATTTCAACCAAGATGAAAAATCGATTATGAAGAGACATTCGCTCCTGTGGCTAGACTTGAAGCCATAAGGATGCTCCTTGCCTTTGCCTCTTTAAAAATTTTAAATTATTTCAAATGGATGTCAAAAGTGATTTTCTTAATGGTTTCATTTCAAAAGAATTTTATGTTGAACAACCCCACGGTTTTAAAAATGATATTTTTTTTAATCATGTTTTTAAATTATCTAAAGCTCTTTATAGATTAAAACAAGTCGCTAAAGCTTGGTATGAAAGACTTAGCTCTTTCCTTATTGAGACCACATTATTTTTTAAATATTAAAAAAAATAGTTTTATAGTTATTTAAATTTATGATTACGATATTATTTTTGGTTCAACAAATGAATCCTTATGTGAATCTTTTGCCGAGTGTATGAGCCAAGAATTTGAAATGAGCCCAATAGGTGAATTAATATTTTTCTTAGGCTTACAAATAAAATAATTAAATGATGGTATCTTCATAAGTCAAACTAAGTATACATTAGATTTGTTAAAATATTTTAGTATGGACAAATGCTAAGACCATCAATATACCCATGCACCTTTACAAATTAGACTTGGATAATGAAGGTAAAAATTTTGATCAAAAAATATATAGAGGAATGATAGGTAGTTTATTATATTTAACTGCCACTAGACCTAACATAATATTTAGTGTTGGATTATGTGCAAGATTTCAATCCAATCCTAAATCTTCTCATTTTAAGGCAGTTAAACGAATATTTAGATATTTAAAAGAAATTTCTAATTTAGGATTATGATATCCTAAGTCTAAAAACTTTGATTTGCTTACCTATGCGGATGTCGATTTTGGAGGTTGTAGAATAGATAGGAAGAGTACAACCAGAACATACCAATTCTTAGGACATGCTCTTGTTTCTTGGTCTTCCAAGAAATAAAATTCGGTTGTATTATCTATAGCGGAAGTTGAGTACATAGCAGCTGGTGCATACTGTGCATAAGTCATTTGGATGAAAAACACTTTCGAAGATTATAGAATTCACTTGAAAAATATTCCTATCAAATGCGATAATACTAGTGCAATATGTCTAACTAAAAATCTCATTCAACACTCAAGAACTAAACATATTGACATTAGGCATCACTTTATTAGAGATCATATAAATAATCATGATATATCTTTAGAATTTATTGATACTAAGCATCAATTGACTGATAACTTCACCAAACCCTTAAATGAAGACCAATTTGACTTTCTTAGAAGAGAGTTGGGAATGTTAAACTATTCAAATGCATGATTTGCTATTGTTTCATACTTTTTAAGCTTTTGCTTGAAATTTACATGAGATAATCTTTGAATACATGAGTAGCTCTCATAATCTTCTTGACTTTCCTAGACTTTTGAGCTATCATTCAATATTTTGATTCTTGGATTCATGAATATGTATCCCCCTCTTAATAATTTATTTTGTTTTGGGATACTTGGTTTTGGATCTTTGATACTCCCTCTCCTTCTTCTATTTTATTTAAAAAGGGGAAGAAAATAATTTGATACCAATCTATTTTTTTTACTAAGGGGGGAGAATGGACTAGATTTCTTTCTTTGTGTAATAAATATTTATGATAAATGTGTTGACATATGTATTGAACACTTAGTATTCAAATGTGTGGTGAATATTTTTCCTTTTTGATAACAAGGAGAAATGACATGATTGATGACATATGATAAATGTTGTGTTTGAAATTTTATCATATAATGAACATTTGTTTTGAACAATTGTTTAGAAAAGTTATGATGGCAAAAGGGGGAGAGATAGTATCTTGATGACAAATGATAAATGGTATGTTTGAATATTTTTGATAAATATTTAAAAATAATAAATGTTCAAATGATAGATATTTGTGATAAATGTTCAAATATGAATTGAGCATTTCTCCTTTTTGTTGATGACAAAAGGGGAGAAATGACATAATTGATGATATATGAGAGATATTTTGAGATCTTTGAAATAGTTGAAATGAATGTTATATCATAATTGATGACATGGTTATATTGTGAATGTAATGATTGAAATTTTTAATGTGATACCAAGAAAATGAATCTCTAAAATTTTTCTTTATCATGTATGGTTATATTGTGAAAATTGTCAAAATGCTTGGATTCAAAAGTATTAGGTTCTTTTGAATTCAAGTTTGTTATATTTATCCAATGGCTAGAGAAAATAACGGTTTACATAGGGGGAGTTAAGGTTAACTTTGTCATCAATTGGTTGCCATTATAAAAAAGGGGGAGATTGTTGAATCTCATATTTTGACGATGAAATCAATTGATGAGTTTTGTAATCTAAATTGTGTGTTAGAGAAAATAATGTAGGATTAACTGCGACAATAAAGGGTAGTACAATCAGATGTTGCGTCGGAGGTCAGCCGAGGTTCGAATGATGTTGTCGGGAGCTCGCCGAGAACTCACCAGAAGTTTACCGGGAAGTTCGCCGACAGGTTGTCGAGAACTTGCTGGGAAGTTCACCGGAAGAATGCTGGAAGTTCGTTGAGAGTTCGTCGAAAGAAATCGGGAGAACGCCGGTGGTTCATCGGAAAGATGCCGGGAGTTTGTCGAAGAGACGATCGGACAACGGACATTGTACGTTGACTGTCGTAGTTAGCATTGTAATGAGAGTTAGTTTTACTAACTCAATTAAGAGGCCATTAAGCCTTAATTGGGGCTGATTTAGACTTATTATAAAAGTAATTTCAGTAACCCAAGGTCAGATGAGACACGGTCTTCGAAGACACGGTCTCCAAGATGATATAGTCTTCAAAGGTATGTCAAGCAGTTGAACCGCCTAGACTGGGTGGTTGAACCGCCTAGACACAGTCTCCTAGACTGTCAAGCGACTGAACCGCCCAGAACATAGTCTCCCACTATCAGGCGGCTGAACCGCCCAGAACATAATCTCCCAAACTGTTAGGCGGCGGAACCGCCTAGAACACAGTGTTCGAGACTAGCATCTCGGGAACACTTAAAAATTAATTTTTGGCTCCACTTTTGAAGTCATTTGGGGCCTATAAATACCCCACTCATTCTTGTTAGAGTAAGGTAAGCAATTAAGAGCAAAAACCTTAGGAAAACGTTGTTGTAATTGAGAGCTTTCTCCTCATTTTATCTTTTGTAGTTTTTTTGTTTAAGAGAGAGCTTAAAGACTTGTAAAAGTTATCTCCTAAACCTGTAAAAGGAGAATAGAGTTGTAAGAGGATGGTTGACCTTTACCCATTGAAGAAAGATCTATAGTGGAAGCTGATGACCTCAACAGAGGAGGAATCGAGAGTGGATATAGGTCACAAGACCGAACCACTATAAAATCGGTTTGCTTCATCTTCTTTGCTCTTTATGTTAATTGCTTAATTGTCTACTACCTTTGCTTGCACTCTTACACACATCTCTACACTTAAAACATATTTTCGATATGATTTTTATTGAGTGAATATTTAAATCCATGTGAAATTTTTATAAGCACTAATTCACCCCCCCCCCCCTCCCCCCCCCCCCCATAGCCTCACACACAAGCGGTCGCCAGTAGGTGTTGCCTTTAGGCAGGTGGCTCACCACCTCGGACGTAGGCGGTCGTTAGTGGGGTGCCACCTTTTTCACAGACGAAACCTCCTGTGTGTGGTGTCACCTTCATGTGGCACCACTTGAATGGGTGCTGCCTCTACTGCACATAGAAGTGGCTACCCACGTCACAGGCGGTCATCGCCTTTGCTTGCAGCAACCTGCCCACGGGCGATGTACCCGCAGGCACTACCTTTACAAGCGCTCTACGGGCAAATGACCATCGTCGATGCCATCCCTGCCTGTAGGCTATTTGCCCGTAGGCGCCATGCTGGCAGGCTATTTGCTTATGGGCACCATGCTCACAAACACTGCCTTTATGGGCAAGCGACTCCTTTGCAGCCCTTGCATATGCATCGACTCTCCGTATGTGATCATTATAGGCGGTTCCTCCGCAGCCATTACCCCTACTCATGAACGGTTCGTGGGGGCAGGTGGTGCTCATGAGATTGCCACCAATGCGGCCTCTTCTAGCCACGACTGAGAGCAGCGATGTGTGCTCTTGGCCATGTTGATTTTGTCCAAACTAAGAGCATCAAACAAGCTCTCGACCAAGGCCACAAGCAGCCTTTGGCCAATCTGCTTGGCAACAACAATTGCTACCCCTTTCACGTAAATAACTTTGACATCGAAAAACCAGTCTAAAGCACCTTTCGATTAGAAAGATAAGGCACTTTTTGGATCTAAAAACTACATAAAAAATACAATGAGAACGTGAAAAATAATGCTATTTGATTGAACACATCATATATAGTTTATAAGCTAATCATCGCATAACGAACTTGACTTTGATACCACTACTGAAAAATCTTCGATCGACATCTAATACAAAGTGGAAAACAAAAACATAACTAGATTTTCCAAAATCAAGTACTTAGTCATTGTACGATGATTGGTGCATGAGAAAATCTAAAACTAAAAATCTCACGTATCATATAAGATGTGTTACCTAGGGAGATCGTATATCCCTAAAATTTCTAGATCCGATAGAGAGGATGAAGGAGAACTCATGTGCTCCTTTCTAATAGTGATACACATAGCAGATGTGGTGACAATGCTCCTTAGATCGCTATGAGATCTACGTCTTCACACACACCACAAGGTTGTCGGACCAAGGAGGAGGAGAGGAGGCCGAGGAGAATAGGAGGGCAACCAACAGGAGATCTACCTATGAATCTTGAAGTTCCTCCTATTTATAGAGGTGTATACAGCTTAGCCCTAATGGATCTTGCATATTGGGTATTGGATCTCTATCTAATTACTTATTGAATCTCGGATTTTGATGATAAAATCAATTGATGAGTGTTTGATCTAACAAGGTTGTTAGAGTTGATTAATGCAAGATTAACTATGATAGAGATATTATTACAATCAGAGATTTGACCAAAGTCAAGTCCAAGCATCAGGCCGGGGTTCGGATGATGCGGTTGGGAACTCACTTGAAGTGCGTTGGGAGCTTGCCGAGGGTATCGGGAGCTTGCTAGGATGGCGCAAGGGAGTTCACCGGAAGAAGACCGAGACTCGTCGGAAGATTATCGGGAGTATTCGAAAGGCTTGCCGGGAGTTTGAAAGGTCTTGAAGTGGATTTATGGCCATGATGATTGTAATTAATTAATTTGTAGTTAGCATTGTGTAGGTTTAACCATGAGGGTGAAAAAGAGTTACAGATCAAACGTGGACCTAGGATCAAGCTTAGGCATCAGGCCAAGGTTTGGACGATGTGGTGGGAGTTCGTTGGGAGTTCACTAGGACTTCACCGAAGTTATCGGGAAGATCACTAAGAACATGCCGGGAGATCACCGGAGGAAGACCGTGAGACTCGCCACAAGGAATGCCGGAGGTTGTCGGATTGCGAGAGTGAGGTCGTAAGCTTGGTGGTCATGTTTGATTGTAATCTTTAAGTCATAGGTTAAGATTGAGTCCTAAATGAGTGTGATTTGGAAGGAATCTAAATCAACTCAAAGAGGCAATCGGGTCCACTATGATATTTGATTAAGCTCAGGTTGAGCTCAATTAGTTGACCAACGAATTGGTCAACATCAAGTTCAAGTCAGAATTTGAAAAGTGGAGAAAACCACTTTTCTGGAGATTCTGGTGACCGAACTACCGATGAACGGTGGGTGTACCACCACCGCCCAGGATTTCGAGCGACTGTTAGCGGCTGAACCACCCAGGCTAGGCAGCCGAACCACTCGTACCGTGGATTCTGGGTAGTTTTGGTGGTTGACCCGCTCAAGCCTACGGTTGAACCGTCCGTACCCGAAATTTTCGGGTATGTTTAAATTTTGACTCCAATTTCTGAAGACATTTGAGACTTATAAATACCCTAAGTTTTCTTGCATTTCATACAATAATTTAGGGGGATAAATTTTGTGAAAAACTTATGTGAATTGTAAGAAAAAGAAAAGGGGTAAGGGAGTGATCCAAGAGTTGTAATCTTGTCTCCCTTATAAGATTGTAAAGGTTTAGTCTTCACCCAAAGAAGATCGATGTAGACACCATTGTGCCTTAAGGAGGAGGACTCGGGGGTGGACGTAGGCCAGTTGGTGCCGAACCACTATAATTGTGAGTGTTTTTACTTGTTGTATTTACTACTTGTAATTGTCAAGTTCTTAATCGTTTTGAACTAAATACCAATAGATGCTTCTAATTTTTACTTGCTCTTTGAAAGAAAAATTTTAAGTCAAGCACTTGCAAGAAACTTAGCATTTTATTTTGAATCATTTACTTGCTTTACTTAAACGAAAAGCTTCCGATTTTCCTATCTTACTTCAAACAAAAAGTTTTCGTTAAAAAGAGAATTTACACTTGCACTAATTCAACCCCCCCTCTTAGTACCAATTGATCCTAACATTACTCAAGCTATTTAGACTAGTGAATCTCTATCCAATAATCTCTTATTAGCACTTTTTGGATCTTATCCATATAATCTAATAATACAGAGGCTTATTAGATATCTAATATAATATAAGCTCTATGGATATCTCATATCCGCACCTTTACTCATCGCAATATCTACCATATACGTATCTTTAGACTCGATACCAAGCTGGCCGTGAGTCACTCCTATCAGAACTCTTTCTGATATATTACTATCCTCAGAATAATTCACTTGACTCATCAACTACGAACGTACTAGACCGCTATGCCATAGTCCCTAAAGAGTACAGGAGGTTCTAATCCATCGAACCTATTAGTCCATAGTAAGCATGTATCTATAGCCCATCATCCATCTAATATCCCAAAGATCGTATATCAGGTATGGTACTGTCAGTTCTCACACGAATCCTATACGAGCCTCGCTCTAATTGGATTCTCCCGGAGAACTTCTCTCTCAATCCGAATAACCCTAGCTAAGGATTTGCTTGAGCAAGAACACACGAGATATTTCTCTTATGATATTGAGAGTGGACGATCCTTTTTTGACACTCAATTATCTTTGTAAGATTGGCTACCAATCATGATAACTGGTTGTACTAGATCTATAACTTATAGCCCTGTAAGTCCGTTGTTAAAGAAATGAGCACTCATACAAGACATCCTTGGTGTATCAAGTCTAAAAACTAGATACAAAATTGGGACTATAGAATCGTTGTTTGACGTTAGGTATTATTAACCATCCAACATTCTATAAGTGGATCAATCAGTGAACTCATTCTCCAATGAGCACCTACACTATACCTCTAGTGTCCCCACATGAGTGGCTATGAAACCAGTTGCCTCCATCATATGAACGAGTCTATAGTACACCAATCTCTTCGGTTATCTTGATATCCCTCACAAGTAACCTATGATCGGATGATTTATGGTCTATATTTAAGGGGGAAATGGTCTCATTATTGTAATCTCATCACGATCTGATTTCTATTACATAGATCTAAGGACATCACAATATTTATCTAGATAATATATAATATAAGAAAATATTGGTAATGATAAGCAAAAAGATTATCACAGCGTGTCATAGGTGCAATCACTCACATAATTGGCTTATAGAGCACCTATAACTAGCATCTTCTAGATTTGCATGCTTTCCTTTATGGACAATTCTAGATTCGAAGTTTGAAAATCTAAGGGTATGTTCATAGGAATAAAAAAGGGTAGTATCATAGGTTTTATCTATTATCCTCTTTTCTTTGTCCCTTGAGGATCTTCTAGGTGACATGAAGACTATAACATGCATTACCATTTATAAGTACAATATAAACAAGAGGAGGATTTAGAGGTTATCCTTGTAGTCTAGCTTTTTGCTAAGTCAAGCCTCTTTCTTGTTCACCAAGAGGATTAATTGAGTTTTAAACTTGATCCTTAACCTTGTAGAGGGAGGAGAGATGAGAGTCCTTGGGATTTAGCAAAAGAGAAGAGGAAGAAGAGAGAGGAGAGGTTTAGAGAAGGAAGAAAGAGGATGGAAGAGAGTTCAAAAATGGTTGTGATGAAAGTTTAGAGGGAAGAAGAAGAGATGAGAGGTTGGCTAAGAAAAGGAGAGGAGTTTAGAGGGTGAGTTAGGGTGATTCTATCATCGGCCCTAACTAAATAGGCTAAGGCAGGGTTGCTGGCAATGGTACCACTAGTCTGGACAGTGCTACCACCTATGGGTAGTGGGTTCTACTGGTGGTACCACCAGTTCAGTAGTGCTACTATCGACCTCCTGTTTACTGACTTTTTTTTAGGCTTATCAAGTTTTATTCATTTGGATTTAACATGCCTAATTCTCTTTTAATAAAATTAAATTATTTCTCACTTAGTGGTTTAGTAAATATATCCACTAGCTAATGTTTTGTATCAACAAAATCTAGGAATATATCATAATTGCTTATATGGCCCCTAATAAAATGATGTCTGATGTCAGTATATTTGGTTCGTGAGTGTTGAATAGGATTCTATGACAAGTAAATTATGCTACTTTATAGGGATATTTTTTATGCAAAGTTCATAATATTTTAAAGTAATTTTCATCTAAATTACCTACTCACAACATGCATCTGCTGCAACATATTTAGTTTTGGCAATAGATAATGCAATAGAGTTTTACTTATTGAAAGAACAAGAAACAAGTGCATGACCTATGAACATATATTTTTCAGATGTACTTTTTCTCTTTATTTTACATCTTATAAAGTCAACATTGACATAAGCATCAAATCAAAATTTTTGGATTTAGGATACTATAATCCCAGATTAGGAGTTCCTTTTAAGTATCTAAGAATTCTTTTAACTACTTTATAATGAGATTATTTAGGATCAGATTGGAATCTTGCATAAAGCTCAATACTAAATATTATATGAGGTCTAGTTGCAGTAAGATATAATAAACTACTTATCATACTTCTATAAGTCTTTTGATCAAAGTATTATCCTTCAACATCCATATCTAATTTAGTAGAAATGATTATTAGTGTGTTAATAGCCTTGCACTATCCATGTGAAACTTTTTTAATAAATCTAAAGTATACTTAGTTTGACTAATAAAAATTTTATCATTTAGTTGCTTAATTTATAATCTTAAGAAAAATATTAATTCATCCATCAAACTCATTGCAAAGTCTTGGCTCATATTCTTGGCAAATAATTCATATAAAGATTCATATATAGAACAAAAATAAACATAAATTTGAATAATAAAAAAATATTTTCGAAATATTTAGTAAATAATATGGTGTCGACCTTGCCTTTTGAAAAAAAATATTTTGAATAATAAAGGAGCTAGGTCTCTGATACCAAGCCCTAGGGTATTGCTTCAATTTATAGAGAGCCTTAGATAATTTATAAATATGGCTTGAAAAAAAATATTTTCAAATTCGGGTGGTTGCTCAATAAAAACTTATTCGAAAATAAAATCATTAAGAAAAATATTTCTGACATCCATTTGAAATAATTTAGAATTTAAAAAATTTCATAGGTAAAGAGTATAATTATAGCTTCAAGTCTAGCCACAAACACGAAGGTTTCTTTATAATAATGTATATTTTTCTTAGTTGAAACCTTTAGCTAGTAATCTCGTCTTGTTCCAAACCACGACACCTTAATTGTCTTGATTATTCCTAAAGATCTATTTAGTTCCAATCACAAGATGATCACTAGGTCTAGGAACAAGCATTCAAACTTTATTTTTTTCAAATTGATTTAACTCTTCTTGCATTATCGAGACCCATGAGTTATATTTGAGAGTATCATTAATGCATTTAGGCTCAATTGAGATAAAAATATAGTATTTATATAAATATTTTTTAATAAAGAATGAATTTGAATATTTTTTATGTATCTCCAATAATTAGTTCCTTATGATGGCATATATATATTTTCATTCTTTGGGTAAGGTATCTTTAAAAGTAAATATTTCCAAGTTGCTATAGAGAGAAGAATTCTTATTCACATTCAATTTATCAAATTTAAGATCATTATTAAAATCACTTTTCTTAACTTTGAGAGATTCATCAAAAATAATATGAATAAATTCCTCAATAACTAAAGATCTCTTATTGAAAACTCGATAAGCTATGGAGATAGGGGTATATCAAAGAA
Source organism: Ensete ventricosum (assembly GCA_029747655.1). NCBI lineage: Eukaryota > Viridiplantae > Streptophyta > Magnoliopsida > Zingiberales > Musaceae > Ensete > Ensete ventricosum. Next base: position 29,817,361 of record JAQQAF010000003.1, on the reverse strand, counting down.
AAATACCTTCATCATATTTTGCATCAAATATTCCTAAGGTATCCTTTTCATTTAAAATAAAACATTTGCATCCAGTACCTCTTAAATATGAAATATTAGGTCTTTTATTGTTCCATAATTCATATAGAGTTTTAGATAGTTGACGTCTTATAAAAACCCTATTCATTACATATCATATCATGTTAACTGTTGCATCTCAAAAGTATTTGAGTAGTGCTAGTCATAGGTGTCCTGCAAGCCAATTATGTGAATGATGACATGTGTGATATACTATGCACTCTTCTTGTTATTAATATTATGATATTTTCTTGCTTTATATTATTATTGGATTGATATATTATGATGTCTTTGGATATGTGCAATGAGAATTAGATTATAATGAGATCATGATAATTAGACCAATTCGCTTTTCAACACAGCTCTCAAATAATCCTAATCATAGGTTACTCAAGAGAGACATCGAGATACCAGACAAATCAGTGTGCTATATATCCATCCATATGATGGAAGTAGCTGGTCTCATAGCTGCTTGTGTGGGGGCACTAGAGATATAATGTAGATGCTCATTAGAGAATAAGTTCACTGATTGATCTGCTTACGGAATGTTGGATGGTTAATGATACCTGATCATTAGACAGTGATTCTATAGTCCTAGTTGTGTGTCTAGCACTTAGACTTAAGAAACCAGTGATGCATTATTTGAGTACTCCATTCTTTGATATCGGACTTATGGATCTGAAAGTTTCAGATCTAATATAGCTGATTATTGGGAATGACAACCAACCTTATGAAGGTAATTATGTGTCAATTGAAGATTATCCACTCTCGGTATCCTGAGAGGAATAGCCCATGTGTTCTCACTTAGGTAAATTCATTGCCAAGGTCATTCGGATTGAGAGAAAAAGAGTTCTTCGGGAGAATCCGATTAGAGTGAGACATGGATAGATTCCGTATGAGGCCTGATAGTACCATACCCGATATATGATATCTGAGATATTAGATGAATGAGTAACTATAGATACACAATAACTAAGGGAAGATAGATCTAATGGATTAGATCCTCATGTACCATCTAGGGATTATGTCATAGTGGCCTAGTACGTCCATAGTTGATGAGTTGTTATGAGATAAAAATTCACTAAGTTAGAATGAGTTCCTAGTGAGGAGTTTTGACAAGTGCGACGCATGGCCATCTTAGTATTGGGCCTAGAGAGACACAATATGACGTATATTGTAATGAGTAGATATTCAGATTTGAGATATCTGTTGAGTCCCTGTTTGATTGGATATCCAATAAGCCCCTATGTAATTGGATCCTATGGATAAGAGCTAATAAAAGATTATTGGGTAGAAATCCACTAATCCAAGATGCTTGGGCAATTGGATGAAGATTCAGTACCTAAAAGGATAAGATTTATCAGGGTTAAGTGGCAAGAAACCTCTATAAATTGGAAAGGACTAAAGAGGTCATAGGCTAGACTTGTTTTGGCCGCTCCCTCCTATTCTCCTTCCTCCCTCTCCTCCTCAGTCAATAGCTCTATTAGGGGCATGTGGACAGGAAGAAGGACTGACCCCTTCTTGATCTTGGTGTAGCCTTATGGTGTACAAAGGAGAGAAAAGATCACGCTATGAAAGGAGGAGTTTTGTCGTGCCATTTATCATGTTGATCACCGTTAGAAAGGAGGACATCTGACCTCCTTTATATATATTTACAGATCTAGTTTTTCAGGGATATATGATTTTTCTGAAGTAAATATCTCACACGTGACACATAGTTTTTCAGTTTTGCGGTTCTCGTGCACCAACCTTCGCAAGACCACCAGATATTATTTTTTACGAAATCTAGATTTTGGTTTTGTTTTCCACTATGCATGTGATGATTTTCCAATAGTGGTAACAGAGCTAGGTTTATCATGTGATGATTAGTTTTTTAAACTACATGTATTTTGATGAATCACGTAGAATTATTTTATGCAAAGTTACTGTGATTTTTATCGTAATTTTCAAATATGGATAGCATCTTTTCTCAGCATTGAAAGGTGCTTTAGATTGATGTTTTGAAGTCAAACTTGTTGATGCAAAATGTAGGAGAAAGGGCAGCAACTGTTGTTGCCCTACAAATTGGCTGAAGGCTGCTTGCAACCTTGGCGGAGAGCAAGTTTTGGTACTCTCAGCCTGGCCAAAAACCACCATGGCTAAGAGCCAAACTTGCTGCTCTTAGCCATGGCTAAGCACCCCATGTAGCCAAGGAATCCTAACTGTGTGGGTTAGGTTGGCGGCTAGAGTTTCCTAGCTACCCATGCACACCTTGCAACCAGGACTCTAGGCCACAAGGGGGACTTTGAAAGGCCAAGGCTTCTTGGCCTCCCACGGCTGCCCTACGGCTAGGGGCTCCTAGCCACAGGGGAGAACCTAATGGCCAAGGTTTCCTGATCGCATAGGGCACCCTAATGTAGGGTTCTCAAAATTTAATATATAATTAATTAAATAGTTTAATTAATTACTATTATTTTCTAGAAATCCTATATGATGTGTACAGGTAATTTATAATATTGATGGATGATCATGGACTATATGATGGTTTATATATGCGTATATGATTATTATTATTATTATTGGGCTCTACGAGTCTCCTTTTTTTCATTTATTGGACTTACGTGCCTGTGATTATATTGTAATTATACAAGGAGGTGCGACAAGAGCATGGAAGTGCTAGCGAGACTCACGAGGCCGATTTAGACAATCACGACATATGGAGAAGCACCGAGATGCCGGTAGGACCGATGGATGATTACAGGGCATAGAGATGCACCATTTTACACACAAATCCATTTTGAGAGTGATTGGGCCCACTAGCTCAGGCCCGATTATATTAAGGTATGGTTCATGATCATCTGGTGTGATTGCTTATATATGATATATGGATGTTTGTGCACCTACTAGATACTTATATGTATTTGTATGCGATGTAGATATATATGTGTGTGACACATCATATTATGAGATTGAATCAAAACATTCTCCTACGATAATATTAAGTCGGTAAGCATGAGACAATTAGATTAACCCTCGTGGCTTTCCATCATTATAGGGAGAAATCAAATCCTGATGTAGGTTGAGTCAGTTGAATCTCTCGAGGCTCACCTATATTGTCATTCGATATCTTACCTATAATATAGAGATGTCACTGGTGACCTGAGTGTTAGGATTACACTGGGGGCGGGTGGTGGGATGGGTAAATTAATGTAAGAGCTAAAAAACTCGGTTTGAAAAATATTGCTTGAAGTAAAATTAAAATCGAAAGTGGTTTTGTTGAAATTTGTTAAGAGCAAATTAAGGAACGATTTAAAATAACGACAAAAGGAGATACTCGTGCTTTTCTTAGAACTAGATAATAACAACTAAGGTTAAGATCAAACTTAAAGAGAGACAAAAGTGAAATATTCATATAATTTATAGTGGTCCAGTGAAAAACTTGTTCTACATCCATTTCCCAAGTCCTCCTTCGTCAAGGCCCACCTATGTCCACTAATAATCTTCTTTCATGAGCGAAAATTAAACATCCCTTTACACTTCTCTCTTTTTCACAGGTTTAGGAGAGGAACCTTTATAATCTTTCACAATTCCCTTAAACTCACTTTACACTTGAAGCACACAAGGGAAACTCTCAATTTCTACATAATTTTACTCAAGATTTCGATCACTTTTCTTGCACTTTCTTGCTATAGCTATGCAAGAATACCTAGGGTATTTATAAACCCTAATTGGCTTTAAAAATTAGATCCAAAATTTAACCTATCTCCAAATAATTTGGGTATGGGGGGTACTACCACCAGCATCGATGGTACTACCACCAGCACCGATGGTACTACCACTGAAAGCGCCCCGAAAAACTAGTAGGCGGTGATACTATCGCTAGGTGGGGCGATACCACCGCCTCCCACTGGCGGTACTACCACTGGGCAACCTGTGAATTATATTTTTATATATTATTTTATACCCGAGTTATACCTTCTGTTGACCCCTTTCTAGGTTAATAAAATGAGTTCATTCATGAGCTCAAATCTAACCCAAAGTGGACTCGGTTAGCCTCTAATTGAGTTAGTTGTATTTCACTAAACCTAACTCAAATTAGGACTCAAAACATGTAGCTAACTATGACACGTTAAGATAAATAATTATAATCATTTTTGTTTTCTGACACGTTAATTGATCTTTCAGTCTCACGGTGAACTTCCCAGCGAACTCTTGATGAGCTCTCGATCATCTTATGATGAACTCCTGACATACTCCTAGCGAGTTCCCACTACATCATCCGAACTCCGGCACGATGTCTGATCTTGACTCTGGCCCAACATCAAGTCGTATTGTATTTTCACAGTCATAGTTAATCCTACATCACTTATCTCTGACACATAGGTTATATCATAAATCCATCAATTATTTTCATCATCAAAATCCGAGATTCAATAATTTCTCACTTTTTAATGATAACAACCAATTAATGATAGAGTTAACCTTAACTCCCCCTATCTATACGCCATAAGAGAAATGAAGCAAACTTGAATTCAAAAGAACCAATCACCTTTGAATTGAAGGTAGCATTTTGAATAAATATTAAAATTTTAATAATTTAACCATTCATTACCATTATACTATACATGATAAAATTTTCAAAATAATATTCATCTTCTTGGTATCACATGGTAAAAATTTTAACCAAAAATATGTTTTACGTGATAAACATCATTTCAAACATTTGACTTATGTCATCAATAATGTCATTTCTCCTCTTTTGTCATCAACACAAAGGAGAAATGTTCAGCTTATATTTGAATATTTTTAAACATGTATCACAACATTTAGCACATAAAGAGAAGAATTTAGTCAATTTCTCCCCTTTTGTAAAATAAGAAGAAGAATAAAGAGAGGATTTTGTTCATCATAAATACTGCATCAAATTTCTTTCTCCCCTTTTTAAATAAAATAAAAAAATAAAAAGTAGGTGGGTGTCAAGTATATCAAGAATCAAAGATCATGTATCCCAAAAAAAAAAGAGAGCTCATGAATCATAAAAATTCATGAAACACATTTTTTCTTTTATAAATTTCAAGAATAATATGAAATCATTTAAAAAGAGAGCTCATTTTATAAAAACCGAGAAATTCAAAAAAATATGATAGCAAATTATGCATTTGAAAGATTCAATATTTCTAATTCTCTTCTAATAAAATCAAATTGTTCTTTATTTAATGGTTTTATAAAAATATCAGCTAATTGATATTTTGTATCAATAAATTTTAAATAAATATTATGATTATTGACATGATCTCTAATAAAGTGATGCCTAACATCAATATGTTTAGTTCTTGAGTATTTAATGAGATTTTTAGTTAAACATATTATACTAGTATTATCACATTTTATAAGAATGTTTTTCAAGTGAATTTCATAATTTTCTAGGGTGTTTTTCAATCAAACAACTCGTGCACAACATGCACTTGCTGCTATGTACTCAACTTCGATGTAAATAATACAATCAAATTTTATTTCTTGGAAGACTAAGAAACAAGTGTGTGTTCTAAGAATTGACATGTTTTGATTATACTCTTTCTATCTATTCTACGACCTTCAAAATTTACATCTATTAGGTAAGTAAATCAAATTTTTGAACTTATGATACCATAATCCTAAATCTGAAGTTCCTTTTAAATATCTAAATATTCGTTTACTACCATGAAATGAGAATATTTATGATTGGATTGAAATCTTGCATACAATCTAATACTAAATATTATATCTTATCTTATAGAAGTTAAATATAACAAACTACCTATCATTCCTCTATATGATTTTTGATCAAAATTTTTACCTTCATTATCCAAGTCTAATTTCATAGAAGTGCTTATGAGTGTATTTATAGCCTTAGCATTGTCCATACCAAAACATTTTAACAAGTCTAAGGTATACTTAGTTTGACTTATAAAGATGTCATTATTTAATTATTTTATTTAGAATTCTAAGAAAAAAGATAACTCGCCCATTAAGCTCATTTCAAACTCTTGGCTCATACTCTTGATAAAAGATTCACATATGATTTCATTAGAAAAACTAAACATAATGTCATCCAAATAAATTTGAATAATAATAAAATTATTTTTAAAATACTTAATAAATAATATGGTATCAACCTTACCTTTGAAAAAATTATTTGAAAAACAAAAAGAGCCAAGTCTTCTATACCAAGCCATGGGGCTTGTTTCAAACTATAAAGAGCCTTGAATAATTTGAAAACATGATTTGAAAAAAGATCATTTTCAAAATCTGGGGGTTGTTCAACATAAAAGTTCTTCGAAAATGAAACCATTAAGGAAATCACTTTCGATATCCATTTTAAATAACTTAAAATTCTTAAAATAAGTAAAGGTAAGGATCATCCTTATGGCTTCAAGTCTAGCCACAAGATTAAATATTTTCTTCATAATCGATTCATGCTTCTTAGTTGAAACCTTTGGCTACAAATGTAGTCTTGTTTCTTACCACGATATCATTTTCATCTTGCTTGTTTCTAAAGACCCATTTAGTATCAATCACTAATGGTCACTAGGTCTAGGAACAAGCTTCAACACCTCATTTTTTTAAACTTGGTTCAACTCTTGATGTATTGCAATAACCCAAGAATAATCTTTTAGAGCTTCAAAAATGTATTTTAGTTCTATTTGAGATAAAAATATGGTGTTAGCACAAAAATTCTTAAAAAAGGAACGATTTTGAACACCTTTTAATGTATAACCTATTATAAGCTCCTTAGGATGAGCATTTACATACTTTCATTCCTTGGGTAAGGATTTGGAAGTAGATTCATCCAAGTTATTTTTAGGAGGATTTTCATTCAAATTAAAAGTGCCAAAATCAAAATTATCATCAAAATTATTTTTTTAATTCAAAAACTTTATTAAAAATGATATGAATAGATTCTTCAATGACTAATATTTTTTATTAAAAACACGATTAGCTTTTGAACTTAAAGAATAACTAAGAAAAATGCCTTAGTCAGATTCTACATCAAACTTTCCTAAGGCATCTTTTTCATTTAAGATAAAGCATTTACAACTAAAAAAATTGAAATATGAAATATTGGTTTTTTTACCATTTGATAGAACCTCTGAAGGAGCTCTATAGATTTTGATATTTGAGGGGGATCAACCTTTGGAACGCTATAGGGGTTCCTCCCTCCTAGATCTTGGCACAAGGATGATTCAAAGATGATCTTTGCTTGATAAAAGAAAGGGGGTGGCTACATCATTATATAGGGTTCTAAAACCTAGCCCATGTGATGCTTGCCTAAGTAAAATTATCCTTTTGCCCCTTCTATAGTCGACCTGCCTTAGGAGGAATAGGGGGTAGCTAGGTTAGCTCTATAGTCGACCTAAGTAGGGGAAAATCCTAGTCGACTAGCCTACTAAAGGGGGCGATGACCACTAAGCCCTAAGGCCCCAATCTAAACCTTAGCCACACTTCTTTATAAGATAGAAGTGGCTAGGTCAAGCTTTATTACAATCTCACAGGGTTTTATTAATTACTTCTAGGGTAATTAGGACTCAACCTTGCTGGAGTCCTATCAAGCTCGCCCTCTTAGAATCAGCCTTGTCCTCAAGGCTGAGGGTCCATAAACTCTAGAAACTGGGTCTTCAGCTCCTTGTACAACTCCCACGTTGCGTCTTCGGATGGTAGATTGCTCCACTTTATGAGTACTTCAGTTGAGGGGTGTTGACGACGCATCATAATCCTTCGATCAAGTATAGCTTCAAGTTGAGCTTGAATCTCACCATCATTTATGGTGCTCGGTAGTTGAGTCTGAGCCAAGTCACGTTCTCCTAAGTTTGACTTTAGCAAAGATACATAGAAGACGAGATGGATCTTAGCATCATTTGAGAGTTTTAATATGTAAGCCACGACCCCAATACGCGCTAAAATCTGATTAGTCCATAAAATCATAAAGATAGCTTCATCGATGCTCTAGTGTTGATTGATAGCTGCTTGATGGTTGTAGGCGAAGGTAGACCTAGTCTTCTACCAAAAATTCTCACTTGCTCCGGTGAGTATCTGCTTGTTGCTTCATGCGAGCTTGGGCGACAGTTAGGTTGTCTTTCAGCAACTGCAGAAGCTTGTCCCTATCAATTAAGTTTTGGTCAACCTGATCCACTTTGGCAGCACTAATCACATACTTAGGTATTACAGAGGCGTGGTCGGCCATGCAATGCCTTATAGGGGGTACATTTAGTTGATGAATGATAAGTTATGTTATACCACCATTCGGCCCAAGGAGACCACCTTGTCCATTATTTGGGCCAGTTACTAGTGAAGCACCATAAGTAAGTCTCGAGGCATCTGTTCACACTTCTGTTTGGCCATCCGTCTGTGGATGATAGACTGTGCTCATCTTCAATTGGGTGCCTTGTAGTTGGAAGAGTTTGGTCCAAAATTTACTTGTAAACACCCTGTCATGGTCGCTCACAATCGACCTTGGCATCCCATGCAGTTTTACAATATTTTCTATAAAAAGTTGAGCAATACTAGCAGCGGTGTAAGAATGTCTCACAGCACAAAAATGAGCATACTTAGTTAGACGATCTACCACCATAAAGATCATGCTTTTACCTTGAGATGGTAGCAGCCCTTCGATAAAATCCATGGAGATGTCGGTCCATGCTATGTCCAGTATGGGTAGTGATTGGAGTTTTCCCAAATTTGCCACTGTTTCACCTTTTTGATGTTAGCATACATCACATTTGGATACATAATCATAAATTGATCTTTGCATGCCTTTCCAAAAGAAGTTTTGCTTCACCCTCTTGTATGTTCTTAGAAAACTAGAGTGCCCTAATGAAGGTGAGGAATGCATCTCATGCAAAATAATTTTGATGCAAGGGGAAGAAGGAACAATTACAATTCAGTCTTTATAGCGTAGGTCCGTCAAATCCCAAGTGTAGTGGTCCTTGGAACCCCGATTCTTCTCTAACTTTTTGATGATGTATCCAGTCCCTATATCACTCTTCATTCCTCCCTAATATCTTTGAGAAAGTCGGTAGAGGGAAGAGAGATAGTTGAAATTTTAGCTTGTCTCGGTAGCCATGATAGAGCATTTGCAATAATATTCTATTTCCCCTTTTGATAAATAATTTCATAATCAAAGCCAAAAAATTTAGTTACCCATCGTTACTACTCCGAGGAAGATATTTTTTGTGCCAAAAAATACCTGAGGCTTCGGTGGTCGGTCTTAATCTGGAAGCGTCGGCCGATCAAGTAGGGTCTCCACTTTGTGATGATGTGTACAATGGAAAGTATTTCTTTATTATACACAGACATTCTAAGATGGGAGGGAGACAAAGCCTTGCTGGTATAAGTAAGAGGTCAGCCATCTTGCATTAGAACAGCTACAATCCTAACTCTGGACGCGTTGGCCTCAATCACGAAGGTGCGGCTAAAATCGAGCAACGCTAGGACCAACATTATTGTCATCACTGCCTTGAGTCATTCAAAGGCTGCATAGGCTTTATTCGACCATAAGAAGGAGTCTTTCTTCGGTAGGGATGTGAGTGGGGCACTGATCTTGCCATAATCTTTCACGAATTTTTGATAGTAGTTTGTGAGTCCAAGAAAGCCACGTAGCGATTTTATATTCATGGGTCTCGGCCATCCTTGCATTGCTTCGATCTTCGTCGGGTCTACTGCCACTCCATCTTCTAATATAATGTGCCCTAGATACTCCACTTTACGCTATAAAAAGCTACACTTGGATTATTTAACATAAAGGGTATTCTCCCAAAGAATCGTTAGAATAATTTGTAAGTGCTGAAAATGCATATCAATTATAGGACTGTAAATGAGGATATCATAAAAAATACCAATACAAATTTACGTAGAAACCTTTGAAAAATATTGTTCATCAAGCTTTGAAAAGTAAAAGGAGCATTCATAAGTCTGAAGGGCATTGCCAAAAACTCCTAGTGGCCGTTATGTGTGCAAAATGTAATTTTCGAAACATCTTCAGTGCATACCCGAATCTGATGGTACCCGGAACGGAGATCAAATTTAGTGAAGGCTCAGGCTCCTTTTATTTAATCTATGAGCTCATCTACTACTGGTATATGGTATTTATCCTTGATGGTGATGGCGATCAAAGCCCGATAATCAATGCACATCCACCACGTACTATCATTCTAGCGTATTAGCAACACCGGCGAGGAGTAAGGGCTACAGCTTGCTCAAATTACTCTGGTATCGAGCATCTCCTTCATGATGTTCTCAATTTCATCCTTCTGCAAGTGAGGATAGTGGTACAGTCTCAAATTTGTTGGAGGTTTGCCTGACAAAATAGGAATACGGTGGTCATGTGGCCGGTTAGGGGGAAGCCCATTCGGCTCCGTGAAAATATCCGTGAATTCATCCAGCAAGAGGGCAAGCTTAGGATATGAATTTTGCACTTTTTCCTCCTTTGATGGCTGCTAGATATGCATAAAAAATCCACCATTTGTTTTGTGTAGCACATTCTCTATTCGTTGCGTCGAAACGGTGGAAATATGGCTCCCGCGCTTGCCTTGCAATGTGACCTGTCTCCCTTTATAATAAAATTTCATGATTAGTTTAGAGAAATTCCAAAAGATGTCACCTAATGTTGTGAGCTATTCAATCCCAAGCATGGCTTTATAGTCATCGATGGGTAGGAGGAAGAAATCGGCTACAACTTCTTGGTCTTGTAGGAGCAATTTTACATGCGGGCACCGTTGGTCGCAATTGAGGATTCGACTGTCGGCGACCTTTATGTCAAACTTGTTGCAACCTTCAATTTGAAGCACTATATGTGCAGCAACCTTGCTATTGAGGAAGTTATTTGTGCTACCCGTATCGATGAGAATGGTGATGGGTTGCTATTTAAGAAGTCCTCCAACTTTCATCATATGCGGGTTGGAGTACCCGGCCAGTGCATGCGCTGCGTAGTTGGCTAGTTGGGGCTCTTCCTTTGTGGCTTCATCTTCAGGTTCGAGGCTTTCTTCAGATGGTTTCCTGTCCTCATCCTCTACTAGTTCAATCATGAGGAGCCAGCCCTTTTTGCAGCAATGTTCTCGGCTCCATGGTTCATCACAGTGCCAACATAACCCCTTGGTCGATCGTTCACGAAGCTCATCTCTTGTTAATTTTTTTGGTGCGGGGGCTTGGATGGCAGTAGGGGGGGGCTAAAGGCTTCAGCATGGCTGGTCAGAGAGTGACCCTTGTCCTTTGTACTTCGTGGTTCAATCATTCTTCTTAGATTCTTACGAAGGAAATCACTGCCATAAGAGTGTATGGTTGTCGTGCCTTTACTTCTCCTCGAATCTCTAGCTTTAGGCCCTCGATAAAAGTCGTTAAAAGTTGCTTTTCAGACCAATCCACAGTTTGGTTAGATAAACGTTCAAACCTTATTTGGTATTTATGTATTGTAGAGGTTTGCTAAATCTTCGATAATTATCTGTCGATATTGTCGAAATCGGTTGGTCTGAAGTAATTTAGTAGTCCTTCCTTGAATCACTGCCAAGAGAGACCTCCATGGGTGTGCTCATACCAATTAAACCACTGAATAACATCTCCCTTGATGTGGATGGCAGCAATCTCCACCCTTGTAGCATCAGCGGTTCGGTATAATCGAAAATAGCATTCTGTGCGCACGATCCATCTGATCGGGTCTCTTTCTTCCCATCTAAGGAAGTCAACATTCATACGTGAAGTGTTTGGAACAGGGATAATGTGGCCATACTCTTGAGGATCATCTCGCTGGTCTAAAGTTTCTCCTTGTTGTGATTTCTTCGGGCTAGGTGGTCGGTCCATGCTGAATTCGGCGAAAAAGGATCGCATCTTCTCCTCCATGCGACTTTCAAAGGCTTCAAACTTGGCGTTGATGGCCTCCTTTGATGCCATGGTGTAGGCCTCTAGATCTGTAATATTAAGATCCTTTTTCTATTGTCAGGTTAGTGGCATGAGAATTTTTAGAGAAGAAGTGGCCGGTTGGATGGGTGGATCGGGTAGATGGAAGTAGGCTGTGGTTTAAGGCTGATTTGGGTGGCTGTTTGGAATCGGCTTAGAGTGTGGTTTGGAGGGTTTCTTGGTGAGGATGGTAGGGTTTGCATATGAGAGAAAAGAGTCCAAAAACCCACAAAAGACAATACTCAAATCCGATGGAATTCGACAAAGAAAGGTGATGCAATGTGCTACCCCCCCCCCCCCCGAACAGATTTTACATTAAAGAAATAATGAATTCTCGATGTAAATCTTAGAGGAAAATTCAAGGAAATTATGCCAAAATCCTTGGTCAGATGTGTTTAATATCAGTAAGAAGTTTGATAAAATTTCGGCAGAGTAACGGTAGGAAAATATGGTAAAAGACGGAAGGCAAATCATTCATCATAAAATTCCAGCATTGGGTGATGAAGAATTTAAGTGCAATAAAACTGGTTTCAGAAGGAATTTTTTCTAGAGATCAGTCGTAGATGAAAGCTAAGATGATCTATGAAATTATATAAAAGTTTTGGCCAAAAAGAATGACCAATAATTCAGTTTCAAGAGGCCAACAGGCGACTGAAAATTTTTGTGATGTTTTGCCTTTACAACAATGATAACGTTTGCAACGATCAAAATTTGTAGCGGATAAAATATAAAAAAAATTTCAACATGTAAGGTAAATGATCTTGCAGTATTGAAGAGGTATGGGTAATGAAAATATACCAGATCTCTAGTTCAAACACAAGGGGAAGCAATAGATTGATTTGATCTGCGGCTTGGGTGGAAGGTGGAGGCTCGTGTCGTAGCAATTGTGGGAATTGCTTAGCTTGATGGAGGCGGCAGAGATGGCAGCAAGGGCAGCAAGGGCAGCAAAATCATTGCTCTGGTACCGGATGATAGAACCCCTGAGGGAGCTCTATAGATTTTGATCTTTGAGGGGTATCAACCCTTGGAATGCTATAGGGGTTCCTCCTTCCTAGAACTCAGCACAAGGCTGAATAAAAGATGATCTTTGCTTGATAAAAGAAAGAGGGCATCTATATCATTATATAGGATTTAAACCATAGCCCATGGGGTGCTTACCTAAGTAAAATTACCCTTTTGTCTCTTCTATAGCCGACCTGCCTTCGTAGGAACAGGGGGCAGCTAGGTTAGCTCTATAGCTGACCTAAGCATGGGAAAACCTTGGTCGACTAGCCCAGTAAAGGGTGCGACAACCACTAAGCCTTAAGGTCCCAATCTAAACCATAGCCACACTTCTTTATATGATAGAAGTGGCTAGGTGGGGTTTTATTACAATCTCACAGGATTTTATTGATTACTTCTAGGGTGATTAGGACTTAACCCTGCTGGAGTCCTATCACCATTCCATAATTTATAAGGAGTTTTAGAGAGTAATGGTCTTAAAGAATCATGTTCATAACATAGCATGTCATATTAATGGCTTCAGCCCAAAAAAATTTGGGTAGGCTATGTTCGTTTAACATGGTTCTAGCTATTTGTTGTAAGCTCTAATTTTTTCTTTCCACCACTCCATTTTGTTGTGGATTTCTAGGAGTTGAGAAATTGTGATTGTACCCATTTGACTTACAAAAAGTTAAAAAAAAAATATATGATTTTGAAACTCACCACATGATCACTACGTATAGATGAAATTATAAAACTCTTTTCATTTTGAACAAGTTTATAAAATTTTAAAAAATATTTAAAAGAAATACTTTTGTGTGCTAAGAAGTAGGTCCAAGTGTATATACTATAATCGTCTACAATAACAAACGTGTATTTGCTACCTTCGATTGGTCCAAATAAATCCGTATCGATCAATTGTAGTAGACTAGATGTGCTTATTTGATTCTTTGATTTAAAACTATTTTTTATTTGTTTTCTTATTTAGCATGTATCATAAAGTTTGTATTTGACAAATTTAATACTAGGCAATCCTCTCACCAGATTTTTAGTTGAGATTTGGTTTAATAGTTTCATGCCAAATCCAGACATCATCATTCAAGGCCAAAAAATATATTTCATCATAAAAAATATTAATTTTAATAGTATACACATTATTATTTCTTAAGATAATCATAGATATATTTTTGTATGGTATTTTAATTATACAAGCATTAGATTCAAATTTAATAATATATCATTTATCACACAATTGGCTAATGCTTAATAGATTATATTTCAAACCATCAACTAACAGCACATCTTCAATCAGGAGGTTTGATTTGTTATCTATGGTTCATTTTCTAATGATTTTTTCCTTATTGTTGTCTCCAAAGGTGACAAATCCTTCATTTATGCTAGTAAGTTTAGAGAAATGAGTTTGATCTCCGGTCATGTGCCTTGAGCATCCACTATCAAGGTACCATTTTGTGCTCCTAGCCTTTGCTTAGAGATAAACCTACAAGAAATGTGGTTTTAATTTAGGTACCCATTTAAATATGACCCTTGTTAGCCTAAAAAAATTAGCAAGGATCGTGACCCTTATTAGCAAGGGTCATGTTTAGAGATTTATTACCTATTTTTAACTTTTCTAATATTATTGTACTATAATATTTCCTTTTTAATTACTTCTAATGACTCACATTTAGAACAAGAAATATATGATGTTGATGCTTCATGCATGTTTTCAAGTTTATTAGCAAGTAATACATGTTCCTTAAGTAATTTATAAGTTTTGCTAAGCTTTTTAAATTCATTAAATAGTTCATGAAAGACATTTAATAACTCATCAAAAGTAAAGGAGATTTCGGAAGAGTCACTTACCTCATCATGGATGTTGATGAGCATGTAGTTAGCAACTTCTTCATTATTATAATCTTCATCATATGTTGAGCTTGAATCATCTCATGTTGTTGAGAAGACCTTCTTTTTGTTTGGCAGCTTTTTTTTTAATTGCGGGCACTCACTTTTGAATTGCCCTGACTTTTTGCAATCATAATAAATTAAATTGTCTTTTTTTAGTTCACTTATTTCTATGGTATTTGTTCTTTTTCATAATTTTTTTGAGTTTTCTTGTTAAAAGTGTGATATCATTGTCCTCATCACTCGAGAAGTCATCTGTTGTTCTTAGTGTCATGTCCTCCCTGTTCTTTGGAAAGTGTTCATCTTTGGTTCTCAATGTAATGTTCTTCTTGTTCTTTGGAAGGTGTTCTTTAAGTTCATCATGAGCTTTGCAACTCATTGTATAAGTCATTAGAGACCCAATTAGGTCTTCGAGAGCTAAGTTATTCAAGTCTTTGGCCTCTTGTATAGCAGTTACTTTCGGGTCCCAACTTTTAAGTAAAGATCTAAAAATTTGACTAATAAGTTCAATATTAGAATAAACTTTGCTAAGAGATTTCAAACACATGTAATACGTGTATAAATATCACCAATAGTCTCACTTGGTCTCATTTTAAACAATTCATAGTTATGTACAAAGATTTATTTTTGAGTCATTTACTCTACTTGTGCCTTCATGTATGACTTCTAAGGTGTGTCATATATATATCAAAAGTTGAATCACAAGTAAAAATCTAATAAAATTTATTTTTATCTAAAGTGCAAACCAAATCATTCATAGATTTGGCATTTAAGGAAAACATCTTTTTTCATGATCATTCCAATCATTTATAGATTTGGATGACTTCTGAAATCCATTTTTGACAACATTCTACAATTCAAAATCTATCGAAATTAAGAAAATCCATATTCTAACTTCCCATTATGTGTAGTTCGTCCCATTAAATTAAGAGGACGTGTGATGGAGTGTCTTTCGTTAATGCCAAAAGAAACCATTAACTCACTTGGGTGTGAATCCAAATAAGTGTAACATCGCTCTGATACCAACTGTTACGATCAAATTGGCATTAGGGGGGGGGGGGGGGGGGGGGCAATTTTGTTAAAATTTGTTAATAGCAAATTAGAGAGCAATTTAAAACAAAGCTAAAAGGAGATGTTCATGCTTTTCTTAGAATTAGATAATAGCAACTAAGGTTAAGATCAAACTTAAAGAGAGAAGAAAGAGAAATACTCACAGAATTTATAGTGGTTGGTCAAAAACTTAACCTACGTCCACTTCCTCAGTCCTCCCTCGTCGAGGCCCACTGGTGTCCACTAATGATCTTCTTTCATGGGCAAAGATCGAACATCTTTTATACTTCTCTTTTTTTCACAGGTTTAGGAGAGGAACCTTTACAATCTTTCACTCTTCCCTTAAACCTACTTTACATTTGAAGCACACAACGGAAGCTCTTAGTTTTTATAGAATTTTACCTAATATTTCGATCATTTTTCTTGCACTTTCTTGCAATAGCCGTGCAAAAACACTTGGGATATTTATAGACCCTAATTGGCTTCAAAAATTGAGTCAAAATTCAACTCATATCCGAAAAATTTGGGTGCGGACAGTACTACCGACGGCACCAACAGTGCTACCTCCAAAAGTGCCCCAAAAAATTGGGCGATGGTGGTACCATCATCACCCACCGATGGTACTACCATCGAGTAGTTCGGGAATAGTACTTTCCTATATTATTTTGTGCTCGAGTCATAACTTCTGTTGAACCCCTTGTAGGTCAACAAAATGAGCTCTATCATGAGCTCAAATCTAACCCAAAGTGGATCCGGTTAGCCTCTAATTGAGTTAGTTGGATTTCACTAAATCTAACTCAAATTAGGACTTAAAACATGATGCTAACTATGACATACTAAAATAAATAATTACAATCATTCTTGTTGTGTGGCATGTCAATCAATCTTCTAAACTTCGGACGAACTTCCCAACATTCCTATAGTGAACTCCCGATGAGCTAACGATAATCTTCTGACGAACTCCCAGCGAGCTCTCATTGCATCATCTGAACCTCGGTGCGATGCTCGATCTTGACTCAGGCCTAACATTAGATTGTATTAACTTTTCACAGTCGTAGTTATTTCTGCATCACTTATCTCTAACACACAAGTTAGATCATAAATCCATCAATTGGTCTCATTATCAAAATCTGAGATTCAACACTGAAGATATAGTATGCTTGGTCGAGTCTCTCGAAGTCATATCATTAAATCAGACTCATCTTATAACGATATTGATAACTTAACCGAACATTATGGTTGGTCGAGTCCCTTGAGGCCATAATGATTCGAAGGCCGAATAGGACAAGAATCACAAGGAGTTATGATTGGCAAGAATTACCTACTATTTTGGTCTTAATGTGATTGTTTGAGTCCCTCGAGGTTATGCTAAGATGCTGATTGGATCCCGATCCCCAGTATAAATCTACCATAGATTTTTTATTCACATACTAGAGGGAGTTGTGTGTTTCTTAATAAAATGGTGGGATTCAATTAAGATAGAAGACCATATCTAGTTGTTTTCATAAAATCTAATATTTGCATATTATTTACTTTCACCACATCTTTATTTTTAGAAAATATTGCTTTCAAATCCCTTACGTGCATACTTGATGCAAATCGCCTCACTAGTGTTGGTTACAAGTGCCCCGTAAGCCAATCATGTGAGTGATGACACGTGTGACATGTTATACGATCTTTTTACATCATTATTACTGATATATTCTCACATTATATTGTCTGTTGTATATATATTGTAATGTCCTTAGTTCTATGCAATAAGAATCGGATCGTGATGAGATCATGATAATGAGACCAATTCACCTTTAAACACAGACCCTAAATAATCTCGGTCATAGGTTACTCGAGAGGGACATCAAAATAACTAGATAAATTGGTGTACTATATACCTGTCCTTATGATGGAGGTGACTGGTCTCATAGTCACTTGTGTGAGGACACTAAGGGTACTAGTACAAGAGCTCATTAGAGAATGAGTTTACTAATTGATCTGCTTATGGAATGCTGGATAGTTAATGATACCTGTCAGATGGTGATTCTATAGTCTCAGTAGTATGTCTGGTCCTTAGACTTGAGACACCTAGGATGTCTTGTTTGAGTACTCTTTTTTTTATGTTGGACTTATAGGTCTAAAAGTTCTAGATCTAGTACAATCAGTTATCGGGATTGGTAGACAGCCTTACAAAAGCAATTGAGTGTCAATAGAGGATCATCCATTCTCAGTATCGTGAGAGGAATATCTCGTGTGTTATAACTCAGACAAATCCCCAACTGAGGTCATTCGGATTGAGAGAGAAGTTCTCCAAGAGAATCTAATTAGAGCGAGACTCGGATGGATTTTGTATGAGGCCTATCAGTACCATGCCCAATATACCATCTCTAGGATATTAGATGGATACGAGACTATAGATACACGATAATTAAGGATAGATAGGTCTAATGGACTAGATCCCCTATACAATCTAGGGACTATGGTATAGTGGTATAGTGGTATAGTATATCCATAGTCAATGAGTCGAGTGAATTGTTATAAGATGATCTCCTATACAATCTGGGAACTATGGTGTAGTGGCATAGTATATCCATAGTCAATGAGTCAAGTGAATTATTATAAAATAACAATTCACTAAGCTAGGAGTTCTAACAGGTAAGACTCATGGCAGGCTTGGTGTTGGGCCTAGAGAGACACACACATATGATGGATATTTCAACGAGTAGAGAATTAGATATGACTTATCTAATTAGCCCCTATTCTCATTAGATGAGACCCAATATTGATGGATACCTTGCATGAGATCCAATTAGAAGCCAATTAAGATTATTGGATAGAGATCCAATAATCCTAGGAGTGAGGGATGGAGATCCAATACCCACTAAGGCAAGATCCATTAGGGTTTTTTGGTGGCTCTATAAATAGGAGGCAAGGGCAGCATAATAGTGATAGGCTACACTTTTGGCTATCCCCTCTTATTCTCCTCTCTCCCTCATCTTCTCAGTCGATTAGCCCTTCCCTACTGTGAGAGGTAGCGAAGAATATATGTGATCTTCTTCCATGAGTATTATGAGAAGGTGCATAAGAGTTGTAGGTTTTTGGGCTGCGATTGGAGGAGCATCCCTCTAATGATCCATCGTGTGGATACCACTAAAGAGGAGAAAGTTTGACCTTCTTGATTCTCTCTATCTGGATTTGGAATTTCAAAGATATATGATCTCCCTAGGTAATCAATCTTTCATGCATCACAGTTTTTGGTTTTGTAATTTTTTCGCGCACCAATCTTTGCAGGATGACTTAAGACACATGGAAAACCTGTTTTATTTTCTTTCTTCCGCTACACATGTGATACTCTAATGGTTTCCCAACAACTGATCCAAATTATACATATTGGCTCTGCAATATGAGAATCTTTCTCATGGTGAAAAAAATTATATATATCCTTGATAAGGTAATGCCCACACTAAAGGAAAGGGCAAGTAAGAATGAGATTGCTCACTATGTGAAGTACATAGATGATTCCACTCTTTCTAAGTGCTATATGTTAACCTCTGTGACTCCCAAGCTACAAAGGCAACATGAAAGCGTGGATGCCAATTCTATCTTCCTTCATCTTTGTCAACTATTTTAGGAACATGGAATAACTCAGCGATATGAGATATCCAAGAATGTTTTCCATACTAAGATAGCTGAGGTGACATCGGTTTAAAACTATATCCTTAGGATAATTGAGTGGATTGAGAAGCTCATAGATCTAGGAATGGTCCTAGAGGATAACCTATATGTGGACCTTCTACTTTAGTCCCTCCCAGATTTCTTTTCATAATTCATTATGATGTTTAACATGAACAGGCTTGAGGTGACTCTCCCTGAGTTCTTTAATAAGTTGAGGGAAGCTGAGAGCACCATCAAGAAAGAAAAGCCAATTTTCTATACTGGTGAGACCAGAAAGAAAAGGAAGGCAGAGAAGCCCCTTAAGAAGGGCAAGGGCAAACCGAAAGAAGCAAAGGTTGCTAATAAGGATCGGACAAAGGATAAAGGCCTGTGCTTTCATTGTGGCAAAGACACGCACTAAAGATGAACAACAAAGAGTACCTTGCAGAGAAGGTGAAACAAAAGCTTGGAGAAGCTTCAAGTACACTCGTAATCGATCTCTATCTATCAGAAAATTATGATAATCCATTGATATTGGATATCGACAATGCATCTCATATTTGTAATTAATTGTAAAATCTAGTAAGGCCTACGAGATTAGCGAGAGGCGAGATGGATTTCAGGATGGGGAATGATGCAAAAGTTGATGTTGTTGCTATTAGCGAGGTTACCCTACATCTGCGTAAGGTTACCCTACATCTACCTGATAGAGCTATTATTGCATTAGATGCATGCTATTTTATTTCTTCTTTTATCAAAATATTATTTTTATTTCCTATTTGATAAATAATGGATATAGATTAGTTTCTAAAAATAATGGTTCATTAATTTTAGATGATAAGATCATCAGTAAAGTAACATTAATAAATGGTCTATTTATATTAGACATTGCTCCAAATATCATAAGTGTTAGTGTGTCTAAAAGGACTAGAGATGAGATGAACGATACATACTGGTGGCATTCTAGGCTAGGTCATATCCATGAGGGAAGAATCCAAACGTTGTTGAAGGATGGATATTAGATCCATTCGATTTTGAATCATATACAACTTGCTAATCTTACCTTCAAGGGAAATTGACCAACTCTTTATTTAGTGAAACTAGAGAGAGCCATTGAGTTACTAGAACTCATACATATAGTGCTGGTTACAAGTGCCTTATAAGCCAATCATGTGAGTGATGACACATGTGCCTGTATGATCTTTTTGCTTATGATTATTATTGACATATTCTCATATTATATTATTTATTACATATATATATTATGATGTTATTGGTTCTGTGCAATGAGAATCAGATCGTGATGAGATCATGATAATGAGATTAATTCATCTTTAAACATAGATCCCAAATAATCTCGATCATAGGTTACTCGAGAGGGACATTGAGATAACCGAATAGATCGATGTACTATATACCCATCTATATAATGGAGGTGACTGGCCTCATAGCCACTTGTGTAGAGACACTAATGATATAGTACAAGTGCTCATTAGAGAATAAGATCACTAATTGATTCGCTTATGGAATGTTGTATGGTTGACGAGACCTAATGTTAGGCAACGATTTCGTTGTCCCAGTTGTGCATTTAGTCCTTAGACTTGAGACACCAAGGATGTCTTGTTTGGAAAGTTTCAGATCTGGTACAACCGGTTATCGGGATTGGTAGCCAACCTTATGAAGGCAATTAAGTGTAAATAAATGATCATCCACTCTCGGTATCATAAGAGGAATATCCCTTGTATGCTTGCTCAGATAAATCCTTGGCCAAGGTAATTTAGAGTGAGAGATGAGTTCTCTAGGAGAATCTGATTAGAGGAGGCTTGGATGGATTCCGTATATGGTCATATAGTATCATGTCCAATATACGGTTTCTAAGATATTAGTTGGATGAGGGGCCATGGATACAGAATAATTATGGACAGATAGGTCCGATAATTTTGATCCCCTTCTATCGTGCTAAGGTGAGTAAGGAAGCAAAGCAATATAGTGTGTTATTACCAACTTCCATAAGATACTTTATTCCTCCTTTTCTTTTGTCGAAACTCGACTGGAACTTAATAAGCACCCAACATCGAGCTCTACTTCTCGACTCTCACCTCTCTTATTGATAACACCTTTCTTTGATCCTATTTCAACATATGAGGGTTAAGGCGCTAATAAAGTTTTAATTTCAATTATAATATAATTTCTTTATATACTCTAAGTGTAGAGCAAGTTTCTGGGGACTATGGCGTAGTGGCCTAGTACGTCCATAGTCGATGAGTAGAGCGAATTATTATAAAGATAATAATTTATTATATCAGATTGAGTTCTGATGAGAGCGACTCACGGGCTGCTCGGTATCGAGCCTAGAGGGTCACACACATATGGTGGATGCTTCAGCAAATAGGGATTGGATATGAGTTACCCAATTAGTCTCTATTCTAATCAGATGAGACCCTGCATTGATGAGCTCCTTGCATGAGGCCCAATTAGAGACCAAATGAGATTATTGGATTAAGATCCAATAATCCAAGGTTAGTGGGTATTTAGATGGAGATCCGATACCCACCAAGGCAGGACCCCTTAGGGATTTTATGGGTGGCTCTCTATAAATAGGAGTGGTAGCACACATAGATGATAGACTGTACCCTTGGCCACCCCCTACTATTCTCCTCCTCTCCCTCACCTTCTTAGCTGACCAGCCCCTCTTAGGCGTGAGAGGGCAGTGACGAAGATACAGGATCTTCTTCCAAGTTCATTGCGAGAAGCTTCACAAGAGTTACGAGACTTGGCTGCGATTGGAGGAGTATAGCTGTAATGATCCATCATGTGGATATCGCTAGAGAGGGGGACACTTGACCTCCTTCATCTTCTCTATCTAGAGCTGAAAAAATAAGGATATATTATCTCCCTATATAAATAATCTCATACATGATGTAGTTTTTTAATTTTGTGATTTTTCTCACACCAAACTTTGCATGATGATTTGATCTACTTGGGAAGTCGATTTTGTTTTGATCTTCCACTACACATATGATGCTCCTGGTTGGTTTCTCAGTAGTGGTATTAGAGCTAAGGTTGTTCGTGCAAAAGATTGGTTTTAAACTATGTGTGATGAGATTAATACACGTAAATTATTTTCTATGTACCTTGCTACGATTTTTCATAGTTAACTAGATTTGGATAGCACCTTCACTTACTGTAAAGAGGTGTCATAGAGAGATATTTTAGGAGACTTTGATGTCAAAATTGTTGGCATAAAGAAAAGGGAAAAGGACAGCAATTGTTGCTACCCTGTGGCACGGCTGAAGGCTTCTTGCAGCCTTGGCCGAGAGCAAGGATCTTCCTCTCGACCTGACCAAAGGCTGCAAGGCCGAGAGAAGCAAACTCTCAGCCTTGGTAGCAGCCTCCAATGCAGCCCAGAGTCCTGGCTACATAGGCAACCATGGTGGCTAGGGTTTACTAGCCACTAGAGGTAACCCTGCGGCTAAGGTTTCCTAGCCGCAAGGGGTATTTTAGGTGGCTAAGGTTGGCTAGCCATCCATAGCAGGTTGTAGCCATGGATAGGGTTGCAAAAGAGTTCCATGGGGGCTAGGGTTTCCTAGCCTCCCAAAGTTCCCCTATGGCTAGGGAATCCTAGCAGTAGGGGACTCCTAGTGGCTAGGGTTTCCTAGCCGCACAAGGAGTCCCTAAGTTGCCATTTTAGGAACCCTATGGTAGGGTATTCTAAAAATTCAAAAAGTAATTGATTAAATAGTTTAATTAATTATTACATATCTAGTAATCCTATATGTGATGTGATGTGTATATATGATGTATGATGTGGATGGATGATCATCAGCAATGTTATCTGATGTGTATATATGTGATTATTATTATTATTGGGGCTTGTGAGCCAATAATTTTTCTCATTTATTGTCGAGCCTATGTGCTTGTGATTATTTTGTAATTACAAGGAGAGGCACTGCGAGAGCGTGGAGGTGACAACGGGACTCGCGATATAGTGGTGGGATATCAGATGCATGATGATGCGATGAGGATCCAACAAAACTGATAATGATAAGATCAACAATCATAAGGCATAAAGATGTGCTGATGCACACGTAGATCTTATTGTGAATAATTAAGCCCATTGGCTCGGACTTAATCATATTAGATGATGGCTCATTATCATCTAGTGTTGCTTGCATATGTGTTATATATATATATATATATATTCATGCGATATAGATATATATTAAATATGTATATGTATAACATGACATATTCGGAGACTGATATAAAATAAAAACCTCTCCTATGATAATATTAAATCAGTGAGTGTGAGGTAATTAGATTGACCCATGTGGCCTTCCATCATTATTGGAAGAAATTGAATCACGACATAGGTTGAGTTGGTCGAGTCACTCAAGGCTCACCTATATACGTAATTGAGATCTTGCCTACAACATAGAGATGTCACCGGTGACCTGAGGACATGATATACTTGGTCGAGTCACTCAAGAGCATATCATTGTATCAGACTCATCTTGTAATGATAGTGATGACTTAACTGAACTTCATAGTTGGTCGAGCAGTCGAGACCATGATGATTCGGAGGCCAAATATGATGGGAATCATAAGGAGTTGTGATTAGCAAGAGTTGTCTACCTTTCGGGCTTGGTGTAATTGGTCGAGTCACTCGATGTTGCACTAAGATGCCAATTGGATCTCGATCCCCACTAGAAGTCTGTCGGAGACTTTTGTTTCACGTGCTGAGGGTGTCGCGTGATGCGTTAGGAAAATAGTGGGAGTATATTAAGATAGAAGTTTATATCTTAATTAGTTTTTTCATAAAATCTACATATTATTTATTTGTGTTATATCTTGTTTGTCAAAAATATATCACTCACAAACCCACTGCGTGGCATACTCGATGCCAACCGCCTCATTGGCCCTAACTACACAGATTGGCTCTATAATTTGAGAATTATTTTCATGGCGCAGAAAATCGTGTACATCCTTGATATAATTATGCCCACGCTGGAAGAAGGGGCAAGCGAGGACGAGATAACTCGCTATGTGAAGTATATAGATGATTTCACATTGGCCAAATGTTACATGTTGACATCCATGACTCGTGAGTTACAGAGGCAACATGAGAGCATGGATGCCAATTTCATCATTCTTAATCTCCGTCAGCTATTTGAGAAACAAGGAAGAACTCAAAGATATGAGATATCCAAGAGTCTTTTCCGAGCCAGCCATGTTCTAAAGATGATAGAGTAGATCGAGAAACTTACACGTCTATGAATAGTCCTAGAGAGTAACCTGTGCGTTATTAATCTTATACTTCAGTCCCTGCCATATTCTTTTTCTCATTCATTATGAATTTTAACATTAGCAAGTTTGAGGTGACATTCCCTAAGCTCTTTAATATGTTGAGGGAAGCTGAAAGTGCCATAAAAAAAAAGAGAAATCATTCTTTATATTGGTGAGACTAAGAAGAAAAGGTAGGCCAGTAAGACCCTTAAGAAGGGCAAGGGCAAAGAAAGACTAAGTAAGGTAAAAGTTGCTAAGAAAGACCCGACAAAGGACAAAGGATAACGCTTCCATTGTTTTTAAGTCAGGCACTAGAAGAGGAACTTTAAGGATTACCTTGCAGACAAGGTGAAACAAAAGCTTGGAGGAGCTTCAGGTATATTCATGATTAGTCTCCACTTGTTAGATTTTCATGATAACACATGTGTATTGGATACCAGGAGTGTTTATCATATATGTAATCTATTACAGGTTTAGCAAGATTAAAGAGATTGGCTAGAGGTGTGATGGACATAAAGATGTGCAATAGAGCAAAAGTTGTTGCAGTTGCCAATGGGGAGGTCACCCTATATCTACCTAGTAGAGCTATCATTGCATTGGATGCTTGCTATTTTGTTCCCTCTATTATCAGAAATATTGTTTCCATCTCTTGTTTGATAATTAGTAGATATAAATTGGTTTTTGAGAATAATAATTATTTAATAATTATGGGTGATGAGATCATCACTAGAGGGACCCTGATAAATGGCTTATATGTGTTAGACACTTCTCCACACATCATGAATATAAATACATCTAAGTGGAAAAAAGATGAGGTGAATAATTCATACCTATGACATTGGGGCTAGGTCATATACATGAGGGAAGAATTCAAAAATTGTTGAAAGTTGGATACCTAGATCCATTTGACTATGAGTCATTTACAACTTGTAATCCTTGCCTTCATGGGAAGATGACCAACTCTCCTTTTAATGGAACTATAGAGAGAGCCATTGAGTTTTTGAAACTTGTACATAGTGATGTTTGTGGTCCTATATCGACTCAGGCTATAGGTGGTTACTCATACTTCATTATATTCATTGATGATTTCTCTAAGTATGGACATATGTACTTGATGAAGTACAAGTCCGAGGCTTTTGAGAAATTCAGAGAATATAAGAATGAGGTAGAGAACCAGATTGGAAAGAGTATTAAGACTCTTTGATTAGATCAAGGAGGAGAATACTTGAGTACGGAGTTCACCTAGTTCCTTAGAGACTATGAGATTCTATCCTAGTGGACACCTCCTTATATACCTCAACTCAATGGTGTATCAGAAATGAAGAATCACATGCTATTAGAGATCCAATAATCCAAGGTTATTGGGTAATTGGATGGAGATCCAATACCTATAAGGCAGGGTCCCTTAGGGTTTTTATAGGTGACTCTCTAAAATAGGAGGGGCGACACACATAGGTGATAGGCTGCACCCTTGGCCGCCCCCTCATATTCTCCTCCTCTCCCTCATATTCTCAGCAAACCAACCCCACTCACGTGTGAGAGGGTAGCGAAGAACATAAAGGATCTTTTTCCAAGTTCGTTGCGAGAAGCTACACAAGAGTTACGAGACTTGGGGCTGTGATTAGAGGAGTATCGTTACAGCGATCTATCGTATGGATATCACTAGAGAGGAGGACACTTGACCTCCTTCATCTTCTCTATCCAAATCTGACAAAATAGGGATATATGATCTCCCTAGGTAAACAATCTCACACATTATGTAGTTTTTAGGTTTTATGATTTGCCTTGTAACAATCTTTGCATGACGATTTTGATCTACTTTGAAAATTGATTTTATTTTGATCTTCTGCTACGCATGTGATACTTCTACTTAGTTTCGTAGCATACAAATGTATGTGGTCATATGTCAACTCAGGTCATAAGTGGTTGCTTATATTATTACATTCGTTGATAATTTCTCTAGGTACAAATATGTTTACTTGATGAAGTACAAGTCCAAAGTCTTAAAAAAATTCAGGAAATATAAGAATGAGGTAGAGAACTAGACTGGAGAGAATATAAAGATTATTCGATCAGATCGAGAAGATAAGTACTTGAGTATAAAGTTTATCTAGTTCCTCAAAGACAATTGGATCATATCACGATGGACTCCACCTTATATACCACAGCTCCATGGTGTATTAGAAAGGAGGAATTACATACTATTGGACATGGTACAGTTCAAGATGAGTTTCGTCCACCTTTTCGTCTTATTCAAGGGATACGCTCTAGAGTCCATAGCTACTTTCTGAACAGAGTTGCAACTAAATCGGTAGTATTTATACCATATGAGATATAGAAAGGGAAGAAGCACAATCTTAAGGTTGTTAAGATTTGGAGATGCCTAGTCCACGTTAGAAGATACATCCCCGACAAGTTGGAATCAAAGACGGAATGGTGCGAACTCGTGGGATATATCATGGGAAATGATATTGAGTATCAAACCCAAGTTAATACTCAAACTAGCACCATTCCATAGGACGAGTCTGTTCAAGTACCTAGCACATAAGTTCCAACTTTACATAGGCCAAGCAGACTATCCCACCCTCCTAAGAGATATATGAGATATATAAGGGGAAACGATATTGAGGATGTTAATACTCAAACCTGCGAGGAGGTTATTGTGAGCATAGACTCTGAAAGTAGCAAGATCCCATGAATTCTGAGATGGACTCCATGTACTCCAATAAGTTTTGGGAACTTGTTGATGCACTTAAGGGTATCAAAACCCATTGGTTGCAAGTCTTAGAAAACCCAGTAGGAGCATCACATGTACAGTGGAAGAATGAAATAAAACATATTTTTCACGTATATCAAATCATCGTGCAAAGATTAGCGCACAAAAAACTCACAAAATTGAAAACTACGGTATATGAGAGATTGATTACCTAGGAGATCGGACATCCCTGAAAATCTAGATCTAGATGGAGAGGATGAAGGAGGTCAAATGTCATCCTCTCTAGCGATATCCACACGATAGATCATTGCAGCGATGCTCCTCCAATCATAACCAAAATCTTGTAACTCTTGCGTAGAAGATGAGAGAGGGAGGAGAATAGGATAGGGTGGCCAAAGGTGCAGCCTATGACATAAGCGCCACACTTGCCTCCTATATATAGAGAGCCACCACAACTCTAGTGCATCCTATTTTATTAGGTATTGGATCTCTATCCAATTATCCATTAATCTTAGATTATTAGATCTCTATCCAATAATCTCCTTTGGCCACTAATTAGGCCTCAAGCAAGAAGCCCATCAATGTATGGTCTCATCTGATGAGAACAAGGACTAATTGGATAACTCATATCCAATCCTTTATTTGCTGAAACATCCACCATATGTGTGTAACCCTCTAGGCCCAATACCGAGCTAGCCGTAAGTCCTACCCGTTAGAACTTTTTCTGATTCAGTGAATTGTTATCCCACAATAATTTACTCAACTAATCGACTATAGAAGTATTAGGACACTACGCCATAGTCCTTAGTCGGTATTGGAGATCAAATTCATTGGACTTGCCTATCCTCAATTACTATGTATCTATAGTCCCTTATCTAACTAATATCCTAGAGATCATATATTTGACATGATATTTGTTGGGAAACTAAGCGAAAAAATCACATGTGCAACAAAAGATCAAAACAGGTTTCCCATATAGATCAAATCATCGTGCAAAAGATTGGGTAGCGAGAAAGCCAAAAAATCACGATACATAAGAGATTGATTACCTAGGGAGATCGTATATCCCTATTTTTTGAAATCCAGATAGAGAGGATGAAGAAGGCCAAGCGTCCTCCTCTCCGAACGAAACTCCTTTAATTAGATCTTGCAACTCTTGCATTGAGGGAGGGAGGAGAATAGAAGGGGATGGCTAAAGCTGCAGCCTATCAACTATGAACCTCCCTCATATTTATAGAGAGCCACCAAAAACCCTAGGGGTCCTACCTTAGTGAGTATTAGACCTCCATCCAATTACCCACTAACCTTGCATTATTGGATCTCTATCTAATAATCTCCTTTGGCTTCTAATTGGGCCTCATGCAAGGAGCCCATCAGTGCAGGGTCTCATCTAATGAGAATAGGGCCTATTTTATCTTCATCTAATACTCTATTCATTGAAGCATCCACCATATGTGTGTGACCCTCTAGGCTGGATACCAAGTTGACCGTGAGTTACTCCCATTAGAACTCCTTATGATATAGTAAATTATTATCTCCATAATAATTCACTCGACTCATCGACTATGGACGTACTAGGCCACTACACCATAGTCCCTAAATGATACAGGGGGATCAAATCCATCAGACCTGTCTATCCATAATTTTTATGTATCTATAATCCTTCATCCAACTAATATCCAAAAGTCCATATATTGAACATGGTACTATCAAGCCATATACGGAATCTGTTTAAGACTCGTTGTAATTGGATTCTTCCGGATAACTCATTCTCTCTTAATCCAAATAACCCTAGCTAGGGACTTGTCCGAGCGAGTACACATGAGATATTCCTCTCGTGATACCGAGAGAGGTTGATCCTCTATTGATACTCAATTATCTTTGTAAGGTTGGCTACCAATCCCGATAACCAACTGTACTAAATCTAGAACTTTTGAAAACTATAAGTCTAGCATCAAAGAAAGGAGTACTCAAATAAGGCGTCCTTGGTTTCTCAAGTCTAAGGACCATATACATAACTGGGACTATGGAATTACTGTCTTACATTAGGTATCATTAACTATACAACATTTCATAAGTGGATTAATTAGTGAACTCATTCTCCAATGAACACTTATACTATATCCTTAGTGTCTCCACACAAGTGGCTATGCAACCAGCCGTCTCCATCATATAGACGGGTATATAGTACACCAGTCTGTCTGGTTATCTTGATGTCCTCTCGAATAACCTATGACCGAGATTGTTTATGATCTATGTTTAAAAGTGAATCAATCTCATTATCATGATCTCATCATGATCTGATTCTCATTACATAGAAACGAGGACATCACAATATATATACAACAGATAATATAATGTGAGAATATGTCAGTAATAATCATAAGCAAAAAGATCGAGCAACGTGTCACACGTGCCATCACTTACGTGATTAGCTTGCAGGGCACCTATAACTACCAATCTCTCACTTGACCTAAAGCCAATCACCTATGTATCTGATCTTCATCAGACTCCTGTGACGCTCAAATACAATCTGAGCTAGCGTCTTTGTCAATGGATCTACAATGTTATCTCAGATGGAACTCTTTCCATTGCTATATCTTTACAGGCTATGATCTCTCTAATCAGATGGAACCTCCTTAGAACAATTCTGATGAGACCTGGGTTCCCTTGCTAGAGCTATCGCCCTGTCACTATCATAGTATATGAGAATTAGCTCAACACTACTTGGTATGACTCCCAAATCCCTGATGAACTTCTTCATCCACACCCCTTCTTTTGTTGCTTCTGCTGTAGCAATGTATTCCGCCTGTGTGATCAAGTCAATAGTAGTATATTGCTTGGAACTTTTCCAGCTTACTACTCCTCTATTCTGGGTAAAAATATAACTAGAGTTTGACTTGCTATCGTCAATGTCGGACTGGAAACTCGAGTCTGTATAGCCCTTAACTTAGAGGCTACCTCCTCCATATACTAGTAAAAGAATCTTAGTCCTTTGTTAGGACCCTAGCTAAGTCGGGTCCTAGTCGATTGAGTCAAATCCTTAGATTATGCCTTATTGGCCAACCTAGCCCTAACATTATGTTGGCTAGGAGAAGATTTGAGTCTATTGTAATAAATCAGCTTAAATCCTAGTATGATTAGGATTCGACTGAACTGGCGTCTAGTTAGGAGTCAGAGTTGGATATGGGTTGGAGTTAACTAAGTCAAGCTTGTAACCAACCCAATTGGCTACCCACTTTGATGAGGGGAAGAGCTCCATTTAGTCAGGATTTTCTCAATGGTTGATTAGGAGTTAAATTAGGAGTTAGAGTCTTAGTTTACTTGGAGCAGCAGTTGCTTCTTAGAGTTAGAGTTGGAGTTGTTAGAAGTAGGAGTTGCTTCTTAGAGTTGGAGTTGTTAGAAGTAGGATTCTTGAGTAGGAGTCCTATTAGGATTTAGGGTTTAAAAGCCCTATAAATAGTTTGTATTCTCCCCCCTTTTCATCATCCATAGATCAATTATATTTTAGCCATAGTACAGAAAAACCAAGGAGGGATGAACACCTATAGAATTCCAACGAGGTCAATTCCCTATAGAGATCACCCCACCCTAAGCTTAGAATCTGTAAGAGTTCTAACACTTTATATCAAAGCAGCATTCTTGGCATCTTGTTGCTCTTCTACAACCATCCATCATCCTTCCACAGTCGCCCAAAATAATTCCCACAATTGCTTAAAGATCGTCGTCGAATTCCGCCATCATCTCCACCACTGCGGATCATCTTTTGATCTCCCCGTGAATTGCAATAGAATTTGGTTTTCTACCTTATTGCTATTACAATTTATTTACCTTATTCAAAAAATCTAAAAAATTATTCCTATCTTGCTGCACAAACTTTTCATCGTAAAGTTTCCATCTCTATGATGTAAGTTGCACTACAGAATTTCAGTCGTATACTACTGCTTATTTAATGTTGCTGCTATATTTTTTCTATCCAAATCTCTGTGAAATTTTCATGACCTCTTTGGCACTTCCTAGCAGCAAATTTACTTTTGGTTTCATTAAAAAATGATCAATATAAACTACTAATCTTTTACATCCAATATGCTACACATTGGACATAAAATTATGTCGTAGTTCATACCCGTGATATTTGATTTTGCCAAACCTTTTGCAGCCATTTTCTTCCACAAATTTTTTGTTGGCATTATCTTTCTCTTACTAGCAGATTCTCTTTGAGTTTTACTTGAATCCTTATTTTGAATTACTAAAAGAAAATCTTGTCTATACTGTTGAAATCTTTTGACGAAAAAAATTCTACCGCAACACCTTCTCATAATCTTTGATCTTGCTGAATCTTTTACTACGATAATTTTTCATAAATTTCTTGACAGCATTACCTCTCCTTACCAATGGATTCCCTTTGAGTTTTACGTGAATCCTTGTTTAGAATTGAGAAAATTGTATCTATACTTTTGAAATTTTGTTGATGAAAAAATCTACTGTTGTACCTTGTCTTTCTTCTTCTTTAAACCCACCAAACCTTAACCATCTTGCTGCCACCAACTATGATGTCTTTAGGGAATCCTTCTAGCCTTAAGATGCAACCATCATAAACTATTTTCATAACCCTAACAGCACCCAAAACCGTAGCCCAAAATAGTGACCTATCGTAGCCTATCGATGCAGAAATCTGCAGCACTACCTTTTGGTGTTTTTTGCTCCACCCATATCCAATCCTTACCAAAATTGTTACTGCCACCCATGTCATCTTTAGGGCACCCCTCTAACCCTAAACCTTTATCTCCAAACCCCCCTTGCAACCTCTACAACAACCTCAAACAGCTGTATCAACAGCACCCCCTTAGACAAAAAAAAATTCTACGGCACTACCTTTAGTAGTACTTACTGCATCCACACCCGATCCCTACCAAATCTATTATTGTCATCAATAGCAATATACAACCCCTGCAGCAGCCCTAAATCACAGCCCCAATAGTAACAAAAAAATAGCAACCTGTCAGCCCAAACTACAACCATCTACCCATGATCCACAATCCCTTTCGGCCACTCCACCCAACCGTTTCATACCACTGACCCAACAGCAGGAGAAGGATACTGACATCTCAGATCTGAAGGCACATGTAATGGCATCTCAAGGTTCAATCGATGCCAAGTTTAAGGCATTTGAATCATGCATGGATGATAGATTGCGTGCCTTATTTGCCAAATTCAGATTAGGCCGATCTTTGAGCCTAGCAAAATTCCAACAAGGTGCAAGTTTAGAGAGGCCTCCCAAAAAGAAAGTACAAACCACTAATATGATGTAACCATGTATGAGAGTGGACTTCCCTCGAAGGGAAGGTGACCTGATGGGATGGATTTTATGCGTTGAACATTACTTCCGCTATTACCGAACACCGGAGGATTCCATGGTGGACACCACTGTCATCTACCTCGAAGGAGATGCATTCAATGGTATAATTGGCTTGAATAAACCAATGGGGCTCCGACGTGGATACGATTCAAGAATGCAATGTTGAACCATTTGGGCCCACCAAGTATGAGAATATTAATAGACAACTTGACAAGATTCGATAAACCTCCACGATCCAAGAATACTAGACCAGGTTTGAGGAATTATCTTACTTTGCTCATGATTGGTTTGACAGACAATTATTAGGGATATTCATCGAAGGACTCAAGCTGAAAATTAAAGGAGAGGTTAAAGCCTGACAGGCCCCCACCGTGACGCTTGTAATCTCTTTCGCCTGAATCCTGTTGAATCTCATATTTTGATGGTGAGATTAATTGATAAGTGTTTAATCTAACATGTGTTGTTAGAGGAAAGTGTTGCATGTTTAACCATGATAATAAAAAGGAGTTACAGACCAGACATGGACCAATGATCAAGCTTAGGCATCAGGCCATGGTTTGGATGATGCGGTGCGAGCTCGCCGGGAGTTCACTAGGACTTCATCGAAGGTATCGGGAAGATCGCTAGTAATACGCCAGGAGATCGTCGGAGGAAGACCGTGAGACTCACCGTAGGGAATGCCATGTTAGGATCAATTGACACTAAGAGAGGAGGGGGGGGGTTGGGGGTGAATCAGTGCAAGTGTAAGTTTTTCATTTTTTTTTTTAAATATTTCATCTTTAAGAAAAATAAGAAGATCAAAGCTTGTTGTTCAAATAAAGTAAGTGAATGATAAGAAGATTGCTAAGTTGTTTGCTTACTAATTACTTAAGAAAGAGCAAGGAAATCCGATAAGAAACGTCGTAAGTGAAATGTTTGCTTTCAAAGAGGAAACAAGATTAGAAGCGTTATTAAGCAAAGTAAAAGATGAACTCATAATTTTTATAGTGGTTCGGCACCAACGGTCTACATCCACTCCCGAGTCCTCCTTTTTGAGGCACACCAGCGTCCACTACCGATATTCTTTGGATGAAGATCAAACCTTACACTTGAGCTTACAAGAGAGACTTGAGAATTTTCTACTCTAAGCTCTCTCTCCCTTCCCCTTTTCTTTTTCTTACAAATCACATATAATTTTATCACAGAATATAATCTCCAGAATTGTTATATAGAATGCAAGAAAACTTGGGGTATTTATAGGTCCCAAGAGGCTTTAGATTTTTGGAGCCAAAAATCAAACATACCAAAAAAAATCAGGTACGAGCGGTTTACCCGCCGACCTGGGCGGCTCAGCTGCCCAAACACTAGGGTACGGGCGATTTACCCGTCGGCCCTAGGCGAGTTAACCATCGAAAGTATTTAGATTCCTGGGTATGGGTGGTTCAACTGCCCAGCCTAGGCGGGTCAGCCATCCGAAAGCCTGGGCGGTGGCAGTACACCCGCTGCACATCGGTGGTTTACCCGCTGAAATTTTCGCAAAAGTGGTTCTCTCCACTTTTCAAATTTTGGCTTGAACCATCAGTTGACCATTCCCTTGGTCAACTAATTATGCTCAACCTGAGCTCAACCAAACCTTATAGTGGACCCGGTTGCCTTTATTGAGTTGATTTGGATTTCATCCAAATCTATCTCAATTAGGACTCAATTCCTAACTACGACTCAATGATTACAACACTTAATGACCAACAAGCTAAACCAAAACCTAACTCCGGCCAATCCGGCAGCCTTCGGCATTCTTACGGTGAGTCTTTCGGTCTTCTTCCGGTGATCACCCGATGTGTTCCCGACGAGCTTCCCGATCCCTTTGGCGAATCTCCTAGCAAACTTCGGTGAGATCCCACTACATCATCTGAACCCCGTCCCGATGCTTAAGTTTGATCTTGGCCCATCATCTAGTTGTAACTCCATTGCTCCTATCATAGTTAGTCCTGCACGATGTTAATTATGACAATTAAATATAATCATAATTGCCAAACATCCATTACAAGACCATTTTAACTCTCAAAAGCTTTTCTACCCCCGACAATCTTCCAGCGAGTCTCAGTCTTCTTCTGGTGAACTCCCTTGCACTATCCTGGTAAACTCCCGATACCCTCGGCGACTCACGATGCACTCCTAGCGAGTTCTCAACTGCATCGACCCGATTCATGGACTTGACCTTGGTCATTCCTGATTGTAATAATCATTCTATCGTAATTAATCTTGTATCAATCAATTCTAATAATTTTGTTAGATGAATAACCCATCAATTGATTTCATCATCAAAGTCCGAGATTCAACAATCTCCCTCTTTTTTATGATGATATCAATTAATGTCAAGAGTTAATCCTAACTCCTCCTAAATCCATTTCACTTAAATTTAAGAGAATCACACACTCTTAAATTCAAGCAATCAATATTTTATGTAAATTTAAACATAAATTTACATCAAGTCATCAAATCATAATAAGAATTATGCACTCATATCCATATCCAAGATGTCCAATTCGTATCCATATTCATATCATATGTTATCAGTATATATCATCAATATCATGAGTCATCAATCAATATCATGTGTCATTAATGTATATTTCTCCCCCTTTGTCATCAACAAAAAGGTGAAATATAGGGCTAAGGATTTTAAAGAACATGACTCTTTGCTCTCCCTTTATAAAATACGACATGAGTCATAAATAATTCTCTTCCTCTTGTGAAAAAGAAGGAAAGAAAATAAGGGAGGAGTTATAAAACATCATTAAGAAGAGCTCTTAATAAATTTCAAAAAGAATATTAAGAATAGCTCAAATGTCCAAGTTGAAACTATTTTAACCACATCATATGCAATACATAATATTATAAAATTATGATTATTATTCCAAATCATCGTGTATATTTTCAAAAATCAACATGCATTATCATCATACATGGTTTCACATCTTCATATCTTCTCCCCTTTTCTCATCAACAAAAAGAAGAAGTGTAATTAGCAAGTTTTTGATATATGAGAGCTTAGCAATTTAGTAAATTTTTTATCACTTTCGAACATGCAAGCTAGTAAGTTCTTTCTTCTATTTTAAGAAGTGCAAGCTAGCAAATTTTTGCTTCCTTTGTAATATTTAAGCTAGCAATTTACATCAAGCAATCAAACAAGTTTTGCTCCCCCTTTGTCATTGTCAAAAAGAAGAGATAGTGCAAAACTTTTCTCATTATATCATTTTTCAAATCATCACATGAAATATATCAAGAAAAATTAACATAGTGATGAGATGTACAATTCATGAAGACAAATTGTGACTGTCAAGAGTCAAATTATAAGAGAAACAAATAAAATAAAATCTCTTGATTCATTCATAAGAAATCTCAAGTTGTCAAGTTCATGATTTGTATAAAAATTTTCTTTTAAATAATACGAGAACACATAACGAAAGATTTTGATTCATAAAAGATTTCAAGTTGTAATTCCAAGAAATAAAAACCACGATATAGGTAAATTATCATTCAATTTCAAAATCATCAAAATCACTTTCAAGAGATTTAAAATATAATTAATAGACTTATTAGTCTCTTGAAATGCTAGTGATTTCCTTTCTCCACTTTGTATGAGCAAGAAGGTAGAATCAAGGTAGAGAAATAAAAAATATCATATCACAAGAATGCTCAATTTTAAAGATTTAAATTTTATAGATGTGAATTTTGAAATTAAGCTCAAAACTTTAAGATATTCAAGGAGATTCAAAAGTTTAAGAGCTACTCATGCATTTAAAATTATCTCATACAATTTCAAGTATAGCAAAAAAATCATTTATTGTAAATTTTGATAAAAAACATCAAGAATTTCATAAGAAGGCATGATAGTAGATCATGCTCAAATTGTAAATCAAGTATTTTACATGCATTTAGAAAGTCCTAATTTTCTTCTAAGCAATTGTTCCTCATTCAATGTTATCATATCCAAATTTACTTCAAATCATATTAATAATTTTATCTCTCCCCCCTTTTTTTGTCAATGTCAAGAAAGAAATATGATGGCATAATTTCTTCTTAGCATTCATATTTAAATTACGCCAAAAAGTACAAGGAGATCATGTCATTAAAAATAAAATCAAAATTTTGTCTATCAAAAGACATGATTTCGTTTAATAGGTTTCTTCCACCTTTTTTTTATGAATAATAAAAATAAGTCTTAGGGGATAATCTCAATTCATCCAAGATAAATATTTTTAATAAAAAAGAAGAATGATCTTGATAAAATTTTTAATTATTGTTAAGATCATAAATCTTCATTTTATTAAAAAAAAAGTATAGAGATTAATAACATGATTCCCATAACGTAAAAGTCAAGTCAAGAAATTAAGAAAATATTCATGATAATACAAATCTCTTTCAATTTTTAACTTATCACAAATTTAAGAAATACTAATTTTGGTGATAAGTTATGTCATTCATGAGTTGTAAAATAAATCATGTCAAGATAGATATGGATATTAAAAGACATTCATGAATATTAAAGTCATGATTTAATTTAATAAATCTCCTCTTAAATGATAAAATAGAACCATAAGAGAACAAAGAAGAGTTTTCATCTCATAAAGATATCATATTATTGATATCGAGATCATGAGTTAATTTTAATGAAGAAAAAAATAGAAGATCTTGATTTATATATACGAAACTTTAAGTTTTCAAGAATATGGTTCATAAGAAGATTTTCAAGTTTCATTTTCTAAACTTAACAAAATCATGATAATAATTTATTCAAGTTCAAATCATCAAATTGTCAAAATCACTTGCAAAGTTCAAGAGAGTCATAAAAATAACATAATCAATTCAATAATCTCTTCTTAAAATAAAATCATTTGAAAACTTATCCAAAATCATCATAAAAAATCACTTTTCAAAAATTTTTAATAAAATCATCATAGATTGTTTTTCAAAAGGAAATAGCTAAAGTTTTCTATTTATTTTTGTAGTTAAAGAGATTCAACAATAAATGTATCATTTTATCTTTGTTGAAGGTTTCATGGGATAAATATTCTTTTAAGAAGAATTATCCTTATTTTGAAATTTATTTCAAGAATGCATTGGCATTTAAAGTCAAAAACGAAATTTCATTATGATCATTGCAAAAATATTTTCAAACAAAAGCTTTCATTTATTTTAAATCCAATGATTTTTGTATGTTGGAAGATTCTATCATGTTATCAAGAAGTTTTTCTTTTAAAGAAAGATGATTTAATATATGATTTTTAGGTTAAAAAATAACATAAATCATCAACACAAGTTAATACACATCAATACAATAATCATCATCAAAATCTTTCTTTCATACATATGACTTTTATTTAAGTTAACTATACTTTCTTCTTTCTAATTCTAGCATGCTCTAGCTATGCATCATCAAGATTAATTATATAATGATAAATTATTTTCAATAAAAGGATTTGTTATAATAGAAACAAGGATCATTAAACTTCAAACATCTTAATTAAAATATTTTTTTTTTATTGTTACATAGGCTAGTGAGCTTTGAAAGATTATTTGATCTCAAATCTTGAGCATCTACTTTCAAAACATTATTTAGTATTCCTAGCCTTGTTAGAATGTAACTTTACATTATGAGAGGTTTTGATTTAGGTACCCACTTGAGTTTGGGTCCTTTATGATATGTTCTTTCCATTTTCTCTAATAGCATAAGATTATTTATAGTTCCTTAGGAACCTAAATTAATTTATGTGGACTATAATTTTTAAATACATATTTGTAGGCTATGTGTCCTAATCTTTCACAAAAATGACACTTGATTTTTGGTGGCACATTTAATGTAGGTCCTTTTGTAAAGATGGTTGGCTTTTGTTGAACATTACCAATAAAGCCTATGCTATTTCTACTATTAATATGACCCTTATTAGCAAGGATCATATTCAAGGATTTATTTTCAATTTTAAAATTTGCTAACATTGTCTTAAGCATGATATTTTCTTCTTTAATGTTGTCTAGCATTTCATATTTAGAACTAAGATTATATGATGCTAATAACTCATGCATTTCATCAACTTTATCACCTAACAAATCATGTTCATTTTTAAGCAACTTAAAATATTTGCTAAATTTTCTAAACTCATCAAACAAATCATGGAACATGTTTAATAATTTCGAAAAGGAAATGCTTAATGAATCACTAACCTCATCGTCGATCGCCATAAGAGCGAGGTTCTCCACTTCTTGATTGTGCATTTTATCTTTGGAGCTCCTTGGCTTCTTGAGTTTATAGCAAGTGATTTTATCCATCTTTAGATTATTTTTAATGTTCAAGTTCATCAATTTTTCTAGTTTATTTGTCAAAAGTTCAAGGTTCTCATCACTCATGATTTCACTCGAGGAGTCATATTTTCTTAGTTTAAATTCCTTCCTGATCTTTGGAAGGTGTTCTTCAAGTTTATTTTTATAAGATATTTTATTATTTGATTCATTTATATTAATTCTGCTTTCATGTATGATTTGTAATGCATGCCATATATCGAAAGCTAAATAAATAAAAAACCCGATCAAATTCATTTTTATCAAGTGCACAATATAAGGCATTCATAGCTTTTGTATTTAAAGAGAAAGTCTTCTTCTCCAAATCATTCCAATTATTCATTGGAAGAGAAGATTTTTTAAATATATTTTCAACAATAGTCCATAAATGAAGGTCTAATGAAAGCAAGAAAACTCTCATCCGAGTTTTCCAATAAGTGTAGTCTGTCCCATTGAATATAGGAGGACGAACGATAGAAAAGCCCTCTTGAAAGCCAATAAGAGCAATTTCTCTTGGGTGTTAAACCAAATGAGAAAAATCAAGGCTCTGATACTAATTGTTAGAAACGTTTCATCTTTAAGAAAATAAGAAGATCCAAATCTTGTTGTTCAAATAAAGTAAGTGAATGATAAAAAGATTGCTAAGTTATTGCTTACTAATTACTTAAGAAAGAGCAAGAAAATTCGATAAGAAACGTCGTAAGTGAAATGTTTGCTTTCAAAGAGTAAACAAGATTGGAAGCGTTAATAAGCAAAGTAAAAGATTAAGTCACAATTTTTATAGTGGTTCGGCACCGAGTCCTCCTTCTTGAGGCACACCGGCAGTCATTACCGAT
Source organism: Ensete ventricosum (assembly GCA_029747655.1). Lineage (NCBI taxonomy): Eukaryota > Viridiplantae > Streptophyta > Magnoliopsida > Zingiberales > Musaceae > Ensete > Ensete ventricosum. The sequence continues at coordinate 29,777,307 of JAQQAF010000003.1, read as the reverse complement.
ATTCTTTGGGTGAAGACCAAACCCTTACACTTAAGCTTACAAGAGAGACATGAGAATTTTCTACTCTAAGCTCTCTCTCCCTTCCCCTTTTCTTTTTCTTACAAATCACATAATTTTATCATAGAATATAATCCCCAAAATTATTGTATAGAATGCAAGAAAACTTGGGATATTTATAGGCCCTAAGTGGTTTCAGATTTTCGGAGTAAAAAATCAAACATACCCGAAAAAATCAGGTACGGGCGATTTACCCGCCGACCTAGGCGACTCAACCGCCCGAACACTAGGGTATGGGCGGTTTACCCGTCGGCCCTGGGCGGGTCAACCACCAAAAGTACCCATATTTCTGGGTAGGTATGGGTGGTTCAATCGCCCAGCATGGGCGGGTCAGCCACCCGAAAGTCTGGGCAGCGATTGTACACCCGCCGCTCACCGGTGGTTTACCCGCCAGGATTTTTGCAAAAGTGGTTCCCTCAACTTTTTGAATTTTGGTTGAACCATAAGTTGACCATTCCCTTGGTCAACTAATTGAGCTCAACCTGAGCTCAACCACCCTATAGTGGACCTGGTTGCCTTTATTGAGTTGATTTGGATTTCATCCAAATCTAACTCAATTAGGACTCAATTCCTAACTAGGACTCAATGATTACAATATTTAATGACCAACAAGCTAAACCAAGACCCCTTTGGCGAATCTCCTAGCAAACTTCGGAGATCCCACTACATCGTTCGAACTCCGGCCTGATGCTCATGCTTGATCTTAGCCCATCATCTGGTTGTAACTCTATTGCTCCTGTCATAGTTAGTCCTGCACGATGCTAATTATGATTTATTAAATATAATCATAATTGCCAAACATCCATTACAAGACCATCTTAACTCCAGAAAGCTTTTCGGCTACCCCCAATAATCTTCCGACGAGTCTTGATCTTCTTCTGGCGAACTCCCTTGCGCCATCCTAGCAAACTCCCGGTACCCTCGGCGAGCTCCTAATCGCATCAACTCGATGTATGGACTTGACCTTTGTCACGAACGGTCATCGCTCAACCGTAGCGCCTTCGCTCGACAAACCATTCATAGCTCTTTCTTGTTTGTACAGATGTTTGGCAGCTTGTTTTGCCTTGAGTTTATGTGTTTTTACCTAAGAAATGTGGGCGAAAGTAGTGTAGAAAGCTGCAGAACGATCACTCGCTGCGCGGAGCCAAAACAGTCCCATTTTTGGGTCTTTTTCGTGTGCTACAGTGACCACTCTAAGTGGTGCAAAATGTCAGCCATTTCAACACGTTGGAACCCCCAAGGTGGCACCGGGCTAGATGGGGTTTCGGGTGTATGTCGGGCATAGGCTTTCATCAACAATTGAACTTGTCTTGCGTCTGATACCTTGGGAACCATCATTTATGGACTTGCGACCGTTCTTACAACCCTCTAAAGTCCTGTTTCACTCTCTTTCTCTCTTTTCTCTACTGCACTCAAGGTGTTCAATGAATTGCTTGTATAACTTCTCGCTTTGTGAGACGTCGGGACTTGTCCGTCGCTCGTTTCTAAGCTAATCAACTTCTTCTTTGCAGGTCCTACGGGATCGCACGAGGTTACAAATGGGCTAACCCTTTGTGGACAAATAACTCTTTGGGCGTTTCATGACTTAGGCAATGCCAGCTAAGTCTGGAACAGTAGGCAAGGTTGCTTCACGACTTAGGCAATTTAAGTTACGTCCATGATAGTGTGGTATCAGAGCAGACAAGCAATTCAAACGAACAACGAAAAAGATTCACAATCTTGCCATGGTGAAACATCATGGTGAATCGAGCAAGATGGGGCAAGTCGGACCCTTGCTCCAAGCAACCACAGGTGGGCTGCAAGTGCAAACTCGCTCGCAAACTATTGGAGCCACTCTTGAGGAGCATGGCAGTGAACAAGATGAGCATGAAGTTGGGTATTCTCCACGAGTGGAGGAGGCGCCATCTGGAGCGCCAACCGGGAAAAAGAGCCACAAGGAGAGACTTTCAACGGCGGAAACCTACGTTGATGTTCTTGAAGCGAGCTTGGAGGAACTCTACCAGGGCCAACGAAGGCTACTTGGGGTAGAGAGCTTGCAAGAAGAAGCTGAATCTCAGATTGAGAAAGTTGAATCCCTGATCGATCAACTAATAGAGGACACCAAAGATTCTATATGACATCTACACGAAGTTGTGATGAAACTCATGGCTAAGGTGATGGTGTTAACAACGACTCTTGATGCGGGAGAGAACAATACCCGCGTTGCGCCACCATAAAACTTCAGGGCACCAGAGCTTGAAATTTTCTTGTTCAACATGGAACAGTATTTTCGTGCTACAATGCTTGATTCTGAATAGACCAAAGTTGTTATAGCAATAATGTATCTAAATGGGGATGCAAAACTTTGGTGGCGAACCCGTTGGGAAGAGATCCAGCAAGGCCGATGTCGAGTGGATACATGGGGAGACTTGAAGCGAGAGTTGAGAACTCAGTTCTTGCCCGAGAACACAGAATTTATCGCAAGAAGGAAACTGAGACAACTCCGCCAAAGTACTACAATCCGAGACTATGTGAAATAATTTTCAGCACTGATGCTGGATATACAGGACATGTCTGAAAAAGATAAGCTATTCAGCTTCCTTGATGACTTGAAACCATAGGCACAACAAGAACTACATCGGAAGAATGTCACCGACATAATCGCCAATTACAACCGTAGAAAGGGTAACTGACTTTATTTCTTCAGAGGATTTGAGAAATAAAAAATAATCTTTGAGAAATCGCCCAATGAAATACTCTCGAGTGAAAGAGTCTAGGGGCGAACAAAAGAAGAATTTCCACAATGGACCAAGTTCAAAAGGTAAAGTCCTAGAGTCTGGTGGATGTTTCTTATGTGGAGGACCGCACATGGGGAGGGAGTGCCCACAAAAGCAAGCACTCAATGCTTTAACTGCATCGATTCAGCCTTTTAAGTCAGACAAGGGCAAAGCAATCACCCTTAGTTCGAGCAGTTCTGAATCCAGTAGCGATAGTGAGGCATCACAAGGACCTAGGATGGGAGCAATGCGTTTGTTGAATGCGTTGCGAGGTCAAGTGGGGGAGAACACAAAGGCAAAGCCATCGAAGGCAGGAAGCAATGAGTTGATGTATGTGGACATCAAACTTAATGGTCGTACAACCCGTGCAATGGTGGACACGGGCGTGACCCACAATTTTATTGCCGATCGAGAAGCTAAGAGACTGTGACTGATCTTGGAGAAGAGCCCAAGTCGTATGAAGGCTATGAACTCGGAGGCCAAGCGGATCTCCAGACGAGCAAAAGGGGTCCCCATCAAGATCGGAACCTGGAGCAGGAGCACAAACTTGATGGCAATGCCATTGGATGACTTCTAAGTGATTCTCGGAATAGAGTTTATGCACGCGACGAAGTTGGTGCCAATGTCGTTCCTGAACTTCCTATGTCTAATAGGAGGCGACAATCCCTACGTGGTTCCAGTTTCTCGAGGAGGAACCAAGGACCCACAACAAATATCGACTTTACAATTGAAGAAAGGGGTACGAAAAGGTGAATCAACCTTTGTAGCTGCTATAAAGCTAGAGACACTTGACGGGGAGGCCATTCAAGAACTTGCTATTGTGGCGAACATCCTGAAGGAGTTCTCAGATATGATGCCAATGGAGTTGCTGAGAACTCTACCACCACTCAGAGGCGTGGATCATCGGATTGAGTTAGAGCCAGGAGTTAAACCTCCAGCGAGACCACCACACCGCATGGCCACTCTAGAGTTGGCAGAACTGAGGAAGCAGTTAGACGAACTGCTAAGCAGTGGTCTCATCCGTAGTTCAAAAGCACCTTTCGGAGCTCCAGTCCTCTTTCAGAAGAAACAAGATGGGAGCCTCCGATTATACATTGATTATCGAGCCCTCAACAAGATGACCGTGAGGAACAAGTACCCCATCCTGCTTATCACGGACTTGTTCGATCAATTGGGCAAGGCAAAGTACTTCTCTAAACTTGACCTTCGATCGGGGTATTGGCAGGTGCGCATTACAGAAGGTGATGAGGCGAAGACTACTTGTGTGACTAGGTATGGAGCATTCGAGTTCTTAGAGATGCCTTTCGGCTTAACAACGCTCCGGCCACATTCTACACTCTAATGAACCAACTGTTCAAGGAGTATTTGGATAAGTTTATGGTCGTCTAACGATATCGTCGTCTATAGCCAAACACTTGAGGAGCATGTTAAGCACCTTCGAACAATTTTTAAAGTTCTCAGGGAGAACACCTTGTTCATGAAGGGGAAAAGTGCTACTTCGCCCAAACGAAGATTTTATTCTTGGGGCATCGAATCAACAATGGTTCCATCCGAATGGACAAGTCTAAGGTGCAAGTTGTGGTGGACTGGCGAACACCAAAGAAGGTACTAGAGTTGAGATACTTCCTTGGGTTCGTCAACTATTATCGGTGCTTCATAGCTGGATATTCGAAGCACGCAGCTCCATTGAGGAAGTTGCTAAAGAAGGAGCAGTCTTGGAGATGGTCGGAGAAATGTGAATCAGCATTTCAAGACCGAAAGACTGATGTGTTGGAGGAACCTGTACTCAGATTACCAGACTATGAGAAGTCTTTTGAAGTCCATACAGATGCTTCTAACTTTGCTATTGGGGGAGTTCTTATGCAAGAGGGTCATCCAGTGGCCTACGAGAGTCACAAGCTCAACGAGACCGAGCGACGATATCCTGTGCATGAGAAGAAGATAACAGCGGTGATCCACTGTCTACGAGTGTAGCGACACTACCTTCTAGGAGCACCATTTGTACTAAGGGCAAACAATGGCGCATTGAGTTACTTCCAAACTCAAAAGAAACTTTCCCCAATGCAAGCACGATGGCAGGACTTCTTGGCTGAGTTCGACATGGTAATGGAGTATAAACCTGGAAAAGCAAACGTTGTGGCTAATGCATTGAGCTGAAAAGTGGAGCTAATGAACGCTATACAGTTGGAGGGCGGAGGCCAAACAAGTCAATTGCACTTCAACTTCCTTTCCAAGATCAGGGATGGACTGTACCGAGATCCTCAAGCAGTAACTCTGATGCAACTCATCAAAGAGGACAAGGCATGATGATTTTGGGTCCACGAGGGACTCATCTACACCAAAAGGAATAGAGTTTATGTTCCACGAGCGAATAACTTGAGGCATGAACTCTCGAAAGAGTGTCACGATTCCCTTTGGGCTGGACATCCGGGTATCCACCGAACAATGGCTCTCGTCGAGAGGGCATTCTATTGGCCGAAAATGAGGACAGATGTGGAGGAATATGTTCGAACATGCCTTGTCAATACGACAAGGTAGAGCACCAGAAGCCAATGGAATTTTTGGAGCCGCTGCCCGTACCAAAGAGGCCATGGGAGAGCATTTCCTTAGACTTCATATCAAGCTTACTCGCAGTAGGAGGACTTGGACCGATACTTATGGTAGTTGATCAGTTTTCGAAGTATGCAACATTCATTACTGCACCCTTACATTGCTCAGCGGAGGAGGCGGCTAAGTTAATGATGAAGAATGTGGTGAAGTATTGGGGAGTCCCACACAACATCATTAGTGATCGAGATTCTCGATTCTTAGGACGATTCTAGATCGAGTTGTTCAAGTTGTTGGGATCTAAATTATACTTCTCCACAAGCCTCCACCTCCAAACAGATGGCCAAACAGAAAGAATCAACTTGCTCTTGGAGCAATATCTCCGGTACTACGTGAGTGCCAACCAATGAGATTGGGTAAAGCTGTTGGACATAGCCCAATTCTCCTACAACTTGTAACAGAGCTCTGCATTCAACAAGAGCCCCTTCGAGATTATTACGGGATAACAACCATCAACTCCTCACACCTTGGTTATTGGTTATACAGGGAGTAACCCATCAGCCTATCACTTCGCAAAGGAATGGCATTACAATGCATATATTACGCGGGTTTACTTGGAGAAGGCGGCCAAAAAGATGAAGAAGTTGGCAGACTTAGGAAGGTGACCACAAGAGTTTAAAGTTGGTGAGATAGTGTTGGTGAAGCTCCAACCAGCATCACTCCAGTTCTTTAGGCACAAAGTGCACAAAGGATTGGTATGCAAGTATGAAGGCTCTTTCTCAATCATCAGTAGAGTAGGCAATGTCTCATAGAAGTTACAATTGCCAGCATGGTTCAGAATTCATAACATCTTCCATGCGAGCAACTTGAAAGCCTACCACTCAGATCTGCAAGATGATTCTAAAAAAGTTCCAACTCGACTACCCCCCACCAGAGCCTCTTACGAGAAACGAGTTGAAACTATTCTGGCGGATCGCAAGACAAAGCTACCCAATGGAGCACAGCAAATCGAGTACTTGGTGCAGTGGCAAATGCTTCCTCGAACATAAGCCAGTTGGGAGCCAGAAGACGCCCTACGACAGAACGAAGCCCATGACAGAGCATACAAAGCATACCAACAAGCGTCGACGAGGGCGTCGACAGTTTAAGTGGGGCAGAATGTCACGAACGGTCATCGCTCAACCACAGCGCCTTTGTTCGTAAATCGTTCATAGTTTTTTCTTATTTGTACAGATGTTTGGCAGCTTGTTTTGCCTTGAGTTTATGTGTTTTTACCTAAGAAATGTGAGCGACAGTAGTCTAGAAGGCTGTAGAACGATCACTTGCTGCGCGGAGCCAAAACAGCCCCATTTTTGGGTCTTTTTCGTGTGTTGCAGTGACCACTCTAAGCGGTGCAAAATGTCAGCCATTTCAACACCTTGGAACCTCTCGGGTGGCACCAGGCTAGATGGGGTTTCGGGTATATGTCGGGCGTAGGCTTTCATCAACAATTGAACTTATCTTGCGTCCAATACCTTGGGAACCATCATTTGTGGACTTACGATCGTTCTTACAACCCTCTAAAATCTTATTTCGCTCTCTTTCTCTCTTTTCTCTACTGCACTTAAGGTGTTCGACGAATTGCTTGTATAGCTTTCCGCTTTGCGAGAGTCGAGACTTGTCCGTCGCTCGTTTCTAAGCTAATCAACTTCTTCTTTGTAGGTCCTACAGGACCGCACGAGGTTGCAAGTGGGCTGACCCTTTGCGGACAGATAACACTTTGAGCGTTTCATGACTTAGGCAATCCCAACTAAATCCGGAACAATGGGCAATGTTGCTTCATGACTTAGACAATTTCAACTAAGTCTTCGAGAGTGTCGCCAGGGTGCAACACAGCTTATGTAAATTCAGCTAAGTCTGTGACATCTTGGCCAATCCTGATTGTAATAATCATTCTGTTGTAATTAATCCTGCATCAATTAATTCTGACAATCCTGTTAGAACAATAACCCATCAATTGATTTCATCATCAAAATATGAGATTTAACATGCTGAAGGTTGCCAGATTATGGGAGTGAGGTCATTAAGTTTGGTGGTCATGTATAATTGTAATATTAAGTCATAGGTTGAGTCCAAAATGCGTGTGATTTGGAAGAAATCCAAATCAACTCAATGAGGCAACCGGGTCCACTAAAAGAGTTTGATTGAGCTTAGGTTGAGCTCAATTGGTTGATCAGAGAATTGGTCAACTTGTGGTTCAAGTCGGGATTGAAAAAGTGAAGGGAATCACTTTTTTGGGATTCCTAACGGTTGAACCGTCAGTGAGCGGTAGGTGTACCATTGCTGCTTAGGTTTTCAGGCGGCTGACGGTGGCTGATGACGGCTATACCGCCCAGGACCGACGAGTAAACCATCATACATAGTTTTTGGGCGGTTGCACCGTTGGCGCCGGCGGGTGAACCGCTCGTACCCAGATTTTTCAAATACATTTGAATTTTAGCTCCAAATTCTGAAGCCATTTGGGGCCTATAAATATCCTAAGTTTTCTTGCATTCCATACAATAATTTTATGGATTATATTTTATGAAAAAAATTGTATGTGAATTGTAAGAAAAAGAAAAGAGGACAGGAGTGAGCTTAGAGTTAGAAAAAATCTTGAAGTCTCCCTTATAAGCTCAAGTTATAAGGGTTTGGTCTTCACCAAAAGAAGATCATGAGTCGACGTAGGCTGGTTGGTGCCGAACCACTATAATTGTAAGTGTTCTTACTTATTTCGTTTACTACTTACAATTGTCGGGTTCTTAATTATTTTCAACAAAATACAAATAGACGCTTATGATTCTCTTTACTCTTTAAAAGCAAGGTTTCAAGTCAAGTACTTCACTTACGACTTTGCTTTTCTTTTTATTCGGATTTGCTTGTTCCTTCTTAAGTCATTTTTAAGCAAGAAACTTAACATTTTCTTTGAATCATTCACTTGCTTTACTTTAACGAAAAGCTTTAGATTTTTCTATTTTACTTCAAGCGAAAAGTTTTTCGTTAAAACGAGAATTTACTCTTACACTAATTCACCACCCCCTCCCCACCCTCGCCCTGCTCTTATTGCCAATTGATCCTAATAATTGGTATCAGAGTAAGGTACTTACTCATTGGATTAACAGCCACTTAAGTAAATGACTTATTTTTGGCATGAATAAGGGACATTCCATTTCACATCCTCCCATGTTCTATGGGATGGATTATACGTATTGAAAGACAAGGATGCATATTTTTCTCATTTCTTTAAACCTTGATTTATGAAATATTGTAGAAAATAGATTTGAAAAATCTTACAATCCAATGAATGAGTGGAATGATATGGAAAGGAAGAGTTTTTCTTTGAATGCAAAGGCTATGAATGTCTGGTTTTGTGCTCTTGACAAGAATGAGTTTGATCGTGTTTTCGTTTATGAATCGATTTTGATATTTAACACATACTATAAATCACACATGAGGGGACTAGTAGAGTACAAGATTCTAAGATTAACATTTTAATTCATAATTATAAGTTGTTTTGAATGAAACTAAGTGAGTCCATTAGAGACATGTACACCCATTTCATGGATGTCGTTAATGGCCTAAAGCACTTGAAAAATATTTTTTAAATTTTAAACTTGTGAGTAAAATTTTAAGATCTCTACGTAAAAATTGAGATCCTAAAGTAATCGATGTACAAGAGGCCAAAGATTTAAATAACTTGCCTCTTGAAGAACTTATTAGCTCACTCATGACATATGAATTGAACTGTAAAGTTCATGATGAGCTTGGTGAACTCCTTCCAAAGAATAGGAAGGATGTAGTACTTCGAACAACAAATGACTCATCGAGTAAAACCTCGAGTGATGAGGATTATGATATTGCACTATTATCAAGAAAGTTTAAAAATTTTATGAAAATAAAGAAGAATTATAAAAATAAAAATGAATCAAAGAATGACAATGTCATATGCTATGAATGCAAAAAACCAAGACATTTCAAAAATGAATGTCCTCAATTGAAGAAGAAGGCGCCACATAAGAAGAAAGCACTTTCGGTAACTTAGGATGATTCAAGCTCTTCGGATGAAGAAGACCACTCCAAAGAAGAAGTTGCTAACTATGCTCTAATGGTGATCCAAGATGAGGTTAGTGAGTCTTTAAGTATTTCTTTTTCAGAGTTATTAAATGTGCTTCATGATTTGTTTAACGAGTTTAGAAAACTTAGTAAATCTTTTAAGTTGGTTAAGAATGATCATGATTTGTTAGTTGGTAGACTTGATGAAATGTATGATTCATTAGTATCACATAACCCATGTTCTAAATATGATATGCAAGATAATGTTAAAGAAGAGAATATCATACTTAAGATAACATTAGAAAATTTAAAATTGGGAGCAAATCCCTAAATATGATCCTTGCCAATAAGGGTCATATTAATAGAAGAAATGATATAGATTTTATTGGTAACTTTCAACAAAAGCCAACCATGTTTATTAGATGACCAACGTTAAATGTGCCACCAAGAATTAAGTATAATTTTTGTGAAAAATTAGGACATAAGGTAAACAAATGCCTATTTAGAAAATATAGTCTACACCAACTAGTTTGGGTTCCCAAGGGAACTTCATCTAACAAAAAATGATTAGAAAAGAAAGATAAAGTTCTTTATAAATGACCTAATGTAAAATGGATACATCAATAAAAAATATATTTCTTGTAGGTTTGTCTCCAAACTAAAGCTAGGAGTACCTAGTAGATGCTCAAGGCATATGATCGGAGATCTAACTTATTTTTCTAAGCTCACTAGCTTAAGTGAATGAGTTGCCACCTTCGGAGACAACATCAAGGGTATAAGGAACTATAGGTAACACATCAAACCTCTTGATTGAAGATGTGTTGTTAGTTGATGGCTTGAAATACAATGTACTTAGCATTAGTCAATTATGTGATAAAGGTTATATGATAAAATTTCAACCAAATTCTTGCATAATTATATTGCTATACAAAAATAAATCTTTGATTGCCTTAAGAAACAACAATGTAATACACTATAGCTATTGAAAAATTTTGTGATGAAACTTATTTTTCGGCTTTGAATGATGATGCTTGGATTTGGCATAAGAGACTAGGTCATGCTACCAAATCTCTAACAAAGATCTAGTAAGAGGCTTACCTAATCTTAAGTTTATAAAAAATAAAGTATATGATGCTTGTCAATTAAAAAATAAATACAGAGTAGCTTTAAGTTGATAAATCAAATAAGCACCTCTCGACCACTTCAATTGATTCATATGGATCTATTTGGACCAATTGACATTACAAGTTTGGGTGGTAGCAAATATGTATTTGTTATAGTGGATGACTTTAGTAGATATACTTAGACCTATTCCTTGGCACATAAAAGTGATACAATTAAATATTTTATAAAATTATTCAAAATGAAAAAGGATATATGATTTCTTCAATACGTAGTAATCATGGTGGAGAATTCTAAAATAATATTTTTTAAAATTTTTATGAATCAAATGGGTATATTCATAATTTTTCTAATCCATAAAATCTACCACAAAATGGAGTAGTAGAAAGAAAAAATAGGAGCTTACAAGAAATAGCTAGAACAATGTGGAACGAACATAGTCTACCCAAATACTTTTGGGCCGAAGCCGTTAATACGACATGCTATGTTTTAAATAGGATTCTTGTAAGATCATTACTTACTAAAACTCCTTATGAATTATGGAATGATAAAAAACCTAACATTTCTTATTTTAAATTATTTGGTTGCAAATGTTTTATTTTAAATGAGAAGGATGCTTTCGGAAAATCTGATGCAAAATTTGATGTAGGCATTTTTCTAGGTTATTCTTCTATTTCAAAAGCTTAATGTGTTTTTAATAAAAGAACATTAGTAATAGAAGAATTCATTCATGTTATTTTTAATGAGTTTTATGAATTTAAGAAGATTGATTTTGATGATGAAATTGATCTTAGTACTTTAAATTTAAATGATAATACTCCTAAAAGTAACTTGGATGAATCCACTTCCAAATCCTTACCCAAGGAATGGAAGTATGTAAATGATCATCCTAAGGAGCTTATAATAGGAGAAACATCAAAACAAGTTCAAACTCGACCTTCTTTTAGAAATTTTTATGCAAATGCTGCATTTCTTTCTCAAACAAGCCAAAGTGCATTGATGAGACCCTAAGAGATGATTCCTGGGTTAATACAATGTATGAAGAGCTTACTCAATTTGAGAGAAATGAGGTATGAGAGCTTGTTTCTAGACCTAATGACCATTTAGTGATTGGTACTAAATGGGTATTTAGAAATAAGTAAGATAAAAATGGTATCATAGTTAGAAACAATGCTAGATTAGAGGCCAAAGGTTTCAACCAAGAAGAATGAATCGATTATGATGAAACCTTTGCTCCCATGGCTAGACATGAAGCCATAATGATACTCCTTGCTTTTGCATCTTTTAAAAATTTTAAGTTATTTCAAATGAATGTTAAAATAATTTTCTAAATGGTTTCATTTCTGAAGAAGTGTCTGTTAACCCCCCGATTTTGAAAATAATATTCTTCGTGGTCATGTTTTTAAACTTACAAAAGCTCTTTATGGATTAAAACAAGCCCCTCGGGCTTGGTCTGAAAGACTTAGTTCTTTTCTTATTTCAAAGAAATTTTCTAAAGGCAAGGTTGGTACCATATTATTTTTTAAGCATTTTAAAAATAATTTTTTAGTTATTCAAACTTATGTTGATAATATTATTTTTGGATCTACAAATGAATCTTTATGTGAGTCTTTTGCTAAAAAAATGAGCTAAGAATTTGAAATGAGCCTAATGGGTGAGTTAACATTCTTCTTAGGGTTACAAATAAAATAACTAGATGATGGTATCTTCATTAGTCAAACTAAATATACCTTAAACTTGATAAAATATTTTGGGATAAAAAATGCTAAAGCATTAAACACTCCCATGAGCACATCTACAAAGTTGGACCTAGACAATGAAGGTGAAAACTTTGACAAAAAAACTTATAGAGAAATGATATAAAGTTTATTATATTTAACTGCTACTACATTAGATATCATGTTTAGTGTTGGATTGTGTGCAATATTTTAGTCTAATCCTAAACTATCTCATTCGAAAGCAGTTAAACGAATCTTTAAATACTTAAAAGGAACCTTAAATATAGGATTATAGTATCTAAAATCAAATAACTTTAACTTGATTGCTTATTTAGATGTTGATTTTGGTGGATGTAGAATAGATAGAATGAGTACTACCAGGACATGTCAACTTTTAGGGTATGCACTTATTTTTTGGACTTCCGAGAAACAAAATTCAGTAGCTTTATCTGCTATAGATTTATTTGCTACACTTGAAATTACATGAGATGATTTTAAATATATGAGTAGCTCCTAAATTTTTGAATCTTCTTGGATTTCTTGGATTTTTGAGCTTATCTTTGAAATTTCTTTTTCGAAATTCACCTCTACAAAATTGAGAGCTCTTCTTAATGATGTTTTACAACTCCTCCCTTCTTTTCTTTCCTTCTATTTCACAAGAATAAGAAAATTCTATATAGCTCATATCATATTTTACAAAAGGGGAGCAAAGACTCATGTGCCTTAAAATCCTTAGCCCTACATTTCACCTTTTAGTTGACGATGAAGGGAGAGAAATAGATGTTGATGACTTATGTAACATGGGCATTTCTCTTTGTTTTTATTGATAAACAAAAGGGAAAAATAGTTAACAACTTAAAGGAAAATTTTCAATTGTTAAATTTCATGAAAATCCTTGATGAGTTGATGACTTGATAATTTCAAAATATTTTTTTGTTGATGTATGAGTGTCTCATTACAATTATTGAAATATTATTTGCTTGAAATATTAATTGCTTCATGATACTTCAATTCAAGAGTATGTGGTTCTCTTGAATTTAAGTTTTTCTTATTATGGCATGGATTTAGGGGAGTTAGGATTAACTCTTGTCATCAATTGATTGTCATCATCAAAAAGGGGGAGATTGTTGAATCTCAGATTTTGATGATGAGATCAATTGATGAGTGTTTAATCTAACATGTGTTGTTAGAGGAAAGTGATGCAGGTTTAACCATGATGATGAAAAGGAGTTACAGACCAGACATGCACCCACGATCAAGCTTAGGCATCGGACCAGGGTTTGGACGATGTGGTGGGAGCTCACCAGGAGTTCACTAGGACTTCGCCGAAGTATCGGGAAGATCACTAGGAACACTCCGGGAGATGAAGACCATGAGATTCATCACAGAGAACGTCGAAGGTTGTCGGATTACAGGAGTGAGGTCATTATGCTTGTGGTCGTATACGATCATAATCTTTAAGTCGTAGGTTAAGGTTACGTCCGAAATAAATATGATTAAGAAGGAATCCAAATTAACTCAGGTCCACTAAAAGGTTTTGATGGAGCTTAGGTTGAGCTTAATTGGTTGGCCAAAGAATTGGTCAATATGTGGTTCAAGTCGGGATTGGAAAATTGAAGGGAATCATTTTTTTGGGATTCCCAATGGTTGAACCGCCGGTGAGCGACGGGTGTACCACTGTCGCTCAAGTTTTCGGGCGGCTGAACCACACAGGACCGACGGGTAAACCACCCGTACCAGGTTTTCGAGCGGTTGCATCGCTGGCCAACGGGTGAACCACCTGTACCCGGATTTTTTGGATATGTTTGAATTTTAGCTCTAAATTCTGAAGACATTTGGGGCCTATAAATACCCCAAGTTTTCTTGCATTCTATAAAATAATTTTGGAGATTATATTCTATGAAAAAATTATGTGTTAATTGTAAAAAAAAGAAAAGAGGAGAGGAGTGAGCTTAGAGTTAGAAAAATTCTTGAAGTCTCCCTTGTAAGCTCAAGTTGTAAGGGTTTGATCTTCACCCAAAGAAGATTGAGAGTGGACGTAGGCAGATTGGTGCCGAACCACTATAATTGTGAGTGTTCTTACTTGTTTTATTTACTACTTACAATTATCGGGTTTTTAATTATTTTTAACAAAATACCAATAGATGCTTCCGATTCTATTTACTCTTTAAAAGCAATGTTTCAAGTCAAGCACTTCACTTATATTGCTTATCTTTTTATTTGGATTTGCTTGTTCCGATTCTAGACCAATAGTATATAAACCCCCCTCTGCTCCCAGCCATTCTTCGCTACCAGAAAAATTGATGAGAGAAGAGCTACGAGATAGATCGTTGAAGGGCCTTTATTGACATTACAATGAACTTTGGAGCCGGAACCATCATTGCAAAAAAGGGAAGCTTTCCATAATAAAATTTATTAAAGAATACGAAGAAGAGGTTCAGGAACCTGAGGAGGAGAACACGAAGGACGCCTAGCCGGCCGATTACACGACTCATGCTTTAGCCGGCCATGCAAAGCCACAAGCAGCAAAAGTTGAAGAATCCTTTAAGCAGCAACCCGCATTGTTCTCACCAACAATCTTATGAATGGCAAGGGAGAACAAGTGACCTTATGAGAGAAACATAGGAGTGAAGTAATGACGATCTCGACACAACGCTTACAGAAGCTTGCTGAAATTTCAGGCGCCTCCGCCGAACTGAGCTGACTAATTCCTACCAGGCTATATGATCTTCATATGTTGATCTTGCAGGAGGAACCACTAGCACGTATTCGACCATATTGTCATCCACATCCTCAAAGGGCCGAAGCTAAAAGGATCATCCAAGAGATGCAGGAGACACAAATCATTCGGCCACGACCATCCCTTGCAACAACACTTTATCTCCAAAAGCTTTGCCTCTTTGTCTACAAGTATAAACTCTTCCTGAAGTGCTACATCCAGTTGAACCAGTTATGGCTTCTGAAGTAACACTCCTAGATCTTGGGCTACTTCCATGACTTCTCCAAGTTGCAAACCATAATGCTCAAAGTCTTCCCTGATGTTGACCACCGATCCACGGCCCACGACCACAAGAAGATTGAGTCCCTCCAACGACAGTACCAGCATAGAATCTGTGACACCAAACCTTACTTGATGGAGATCAAAATTCTGAAGGAACAGAACGAAGACATCCACACGTCCACCATCTACAAGATCCTCACAATCACGATGCCATCTACATCAGTCTAGCATTACTCGATCGTGGCAATGTGTTTGTAATTGGAGCAGACATATCAGGAATTAAGATCAGCACCACCCTCATGCAAGATGGCACACTCCTAATATGCACCGAGGCCCTCCCTACATTTCACACGATGCTTTTGGTTTGTAAAAAGATACTAATTACTACTGAATTTGAAGTTTGGCATGATATAGGTCAACATCACAAAGGAGAGATAAAAATAGGCTTAGTAAAATTACAGCTACTACCCTCCTCGGACTCAAAATAGGCTCACACCACCAGGGACCTTATCAAAGGGAAGCAACTATTCTAAAAGAAGGCTCGGTTACTATTAAAGAACAACCAAGTGATAGCCATGCAAGAAAGAAACAACCCCACGATAAATACCAGAGCAGATGAAAGTTTACTGTTGAATATCGAGTTTCCCTTTATCTCCAGCCCTACTAGTAGAAAATTTGAGCCTCAAGGAAGTGGTCTCCCTGCTACTTTAGCCCTTATAAAATTGGGGATCACAATGGAGCCGTGACTTATGGATCAGATCAGTACATCAATTTAAAAATACAATTGATCCTCCAAGTATCTTATTGCAAATAGAAATTTAGAAAGGATGACCCAACCTAGATCCATCCACCTGACATGCCAACTAATGAGGAGGTTCAAGTTCAGTTGATAATCGCATGAGATCGTAGGATTGTGATGCACCACCATCCAGATATTACTACCCCTGATGGAGAGATACAGGACAATGCTGAACCGTTGGACCACAGTGTGCCTACCATAGATACCACAAGGAAGCTTCAAGGAGAATTGCAGATCAAGACCCAAAGTTCATGGAGCCTCAGCCTTGAGGACAAGACTGATTTGAAGAGGGCAGGTCTATTAGGACCCTAGTTGAGTCGGGTCCTAGTCGATTGAGTCGAGTCCTTAAATTGAGCCTTTTTGACCAACCTAGCCTTGATATTAGGTCGACTAGGAGGAGATTTGAGTCCATTATAATAAATCAGCTCAAATCCTAGTATGATTAGGATTCGACTGAACTAGAGTCTGGTTAGGAGTCGGAGTTGGATTCGAGTTGGAGTTAACTAAGTCAAGCTTGTAACCAACCCAATTGGCTACCCACTTTGATGAGGGGAAGAGCTTCATTCAGTTAGGACTCTCTCAAAGGTTGATTAGGAGTTAAATTAGGAGTTGGAGTCTTAGTTTACTTGGAGTAGGAGTGGCTTCTTAGAGTTGGAGTTGGAGTTGGAGTTGTTAGAAGTAGGAGTTGCTTCTAGGAGTCTTGAGTAGGAGTTTATAAGCCCTATAAATAGCTTGTATTCTCCCCTCTTTTCATCATCAATAGATCAATTATGTTTCAACCATAGTGTAGAAAAACCAAGGAAGGAGGAACCCCTATAGAGTTCCAAGGAGCTCGATCCCCTATAGAGATCATCATAAGCTTAGAATCCGTAAGGGTTCTATTATCCTTCTCAAGTACTTAAGGATACACTTTACTATCTTCCAGTGTTCTAAACCTGGATCCGCCTGATACCTGCTCGTGACATTCAGAGCATGTGCTATATCAGGTCTAGAACATTGCATAACATACATGATAGACCCTTTCTCTGAGGCATAGAGTATTCTATCAATGTCTACCTTTTTTTAGGAGTCTTGGGGACATACTCCTAGAAAGTGATATTTCATATCTCATTGGTATGAGTCCTCTCTTGGAATTCTCTATGCCAAACCTTTCGACAATGGAGTCTATGTTCCTAGACTGGGATAAGCCAAGTATCCTCTTAGATCTATCTCTATAGATCTGGATCCCCAAAATATATGATGCTTCCCCTAAGTCCTTTATTGAAAAGTTTCTGGATAGCCAAGCCTCTACTATGGAGAGCATTCATACATCATTCCCAATGATTAGGATGTTATCCACTTATAGCACCAAGAAGGTGATAGCGCTCCCACTTACCTTCCTGTACACACAAAGCTCATCTTCGTTCTTAACGAAGTCATAAGATCTGATCACCTAATCAAATCTTATGTTCCAACTTCGAAAAGCTTGCTTCAATCTATAAATTGATCTAAGCAACCTACACACTTTATCTAGACTCTCTCTGGATACGAATCCCTTTGGCTCCATCTGTTGAATCTCGAATTTTGATGATAAAACCAATTGATGGGTTTTGTGATCTAACTTGTGTGTTAAAGAAAATAATGCAGGATTAACTGCGATAGTAAAGGGCAATACAATCAGATGTTAGGTCGAAGTCAAGTTCAAGCATCGGGTCGAGGTACGGATGACGCAATGGTAACTTGCTGAGAGTTCGCTAGAGGTTGGTCGTGGTTCGGACGATGTTGTCGGGAGCTCCACAAGAACTCACCAGAAGTTTGTCGAGAAGTTCATCTGGAGTTCGCCGATAGGATATCGGGAGCTCACTGGGTGTCCGTCGGAAGAATGCTGAGAGTTCACCGAAGGAAATCGGGAGCTCGCCGGGGGTTCATCAAAAGGATGCTAGGAGTTCACCGAGAGATGATTGGACAACGAAGATTGTGTGTTAAGAGTTGTAGTTAGCATCATAATGAGAGTTAGTTTTTACTAACTCAATTAAGATGTCGTTAGGCCTTAACTGGGACTATTTGGACTTATTATAAAAGTCATTTCAGTAACCTAAGATCAGATGAGACATGATTTTCGAAGACACGATCTCCAAGATGACAGTCTTCGAAGGTGTGTCAGGCGGTTGAACCACCCATACACGGTCTCCCAGACTGTCAGGTGACTGAACCGCCTAGACAAAGTATGCTAGATTGTGTTAGGCGGCTGAACCGCCTAGAACGCAGTCTTTAAGACTAACACCTCGGGAACACTTAAAAATTAATTTTTGGCTCGACTTTTAAAGCCATTTGGGGCCTATAAATACCCCACCTTTCTTGCTGGTAAATGAGTAAGAATCAAGAGTGAAAAACTTGTGAAAACGTTGTTATAATCCCTTGAGAGCTCTCCTCAGTTCTTCTTGTGTAGTTTTTGTTTAAGGGAGGACTAAGAGAATTGTAAAGGTTATCTCCTGAACTTGTAAAAGGAGAATAGAGCTGTAAGATGGGTGTTTGATCTTTGCCCATTGAAAAAGATCAGGAGTGGCAGCTAGTGGCTTCAAGTGAAGAGGAACCAGGAGTGGACGTAAGTCAAGGGGACCGAACCACTATAAAATCGGTTTGCTTCATCTTCTTTACTCTTTATGTTCATTGCTTAATTGTCTACTACCTTTGCTTGCACTCTTACAAGTATCTCTATGCTTAAAAGCATCTCTATGCTTAAAAGCATCTCTATGCTTAAACGCATCTTTACGCTTAAACATATTTCCGATATGATTTTTATTGAGTGAGTATTTAAATCGAAGTGAAATTTTTATAAGCACTAATTCACACCCCTCCCCCCCCCCCCCCCCCTCTCTCTCTCTTAGTGCCACTTTAATCCTAACAATTAGTATCAGAGTCACGTTTCTCTCTATTTGGCTTAAAATTTAAATAAGATGGCTTTTATTGACAACCAAGAGAGATTGTCTATCATATGTCCTCCTATATTCAATGATATGGACTACACATCTTGAAAAATTCAAACACATCTATTTTATTTTGATAGATTTTATTGTGGTGTATTGTTGAAAAAGGTTTCCAAAAGTCATCCAATCCAATAAATGATTGGAATGATTATGAAAAATAAATATTTTCTTTAAATGCCAAGGCTATGAATGTCTTATATTGTGCTCTCAACAAAAATAAATTTGATTGGATTTCCTCTTGTGATTTGGCTTTTTAGATTTGGTATACATTAGAATTAACACATGAAAGTACACTAAATCTAAATGAATCATTAAACAAAATATGTTAAAAAAATGAACAAGAAGAATACCTTCCTAAGAGCAAGAAAAATTTGACATTAAGAACCCAAGAACACCTTCCAAAGGACAGGAAGGAATTGGAACTAAAGAGAACACATGACTCCTCGAGTGAAATCTTGAGTGATTTAAACTTTGAGCATTTGACAAATGAACCGGATAAATTAATCAACATGAACCATAAAAATAATTTAAAGATGGACAAAAATTCTTGCTATAGACGTAAGAAATCGAGGTGCTCCAAAGATGAAGAACACAATCAAGAAGAAGTGGAAGATATCGCGCTAGTAGCTACCACGATGAGATAAGTAACCCACCCAAAAGCTCTTTTACTTTTAATGAGTTATTACTTTCTTTTCATGAGTTTTATGATAAATTTAGAAAGATTAGCAAATCCTATAAATTACTTAAGGTAGAGCATGCATCATTAGTTAGTAAACTAGATGAAATGCATGAAGTAGCATCATCACACAATACATGCACCAAACATGAAATCTTGCATGATACTTTACCATTACACAATTTTTGCTCTAAATGTAAAACACTAGATAGTGTTAAAGAAGAAAATATCATACTTAAGACTACATTAAAAAAATTTAAAATTGGAAACAAATCCCTAAATATGATCCTTGTCAATAATGGTCATATTAATAGAAGAAATGACATAGACTTTGTTGGTAACATTCAACAAAAGCAAACTATTTTTGTTAAAGGACCCACCTTAAATTTGCTATCGAAAATTAAATATATTTTTTGTGATAGATTATGACATATAGCTTACAAATATCTATTCAAAAACTATAGTCCTTACAAATTAGTTTGAGTTTCTAAGGGAACATCAAATAACCAAAAACCATTAGATAAGAAAGATAAATTTCTTCATATAGGTCCCAATGTAAAATGGGTACCTAAATCTTTCTTATAGGTTTGTCACCAAACTAAGGCTAGAAGCAAAATAGAATAATATCTTATGGATTCTCAAGCCATTAGACTTGAGATCTAACTTACTTATCAAGCTTCCTAGCTAAAATATAAAAAAATAAAAAAAATTACTTGAATTAAGATGTTTGAAGCTTAATAATTATTGTTTCTATTATAACAAATCCATTTATTGAAAATAGTTATAATTATACAATTAATCTTGATGATGCATAGCTAGAACATATAAGTATTAAAAGGAACTGGAACCAAAGAACCATAGTTATTGAAAAATATGTTGAAATTTACAAAAATGAGATTTTGATGATGATTGAATAATAAGTTCAAAATCATTGGTTTGAATATTTGAAAAGGTTATTGTTGAATGACCTAAATGTTATGAATGATTGATGGTCGAATAGTTGTATGATTTGAATGTTATATTAGATAGACTTGAAATAAATAAAAAATTTTGAAATGAGTTTGTCAACTCCTTGCACTATGTGTAAAGAGTTAGACTCATTTACATGTTGGAATTGAGATTGGTTGAATTTTTGATTTGTAGATGTTTTACCATTTTGATGTGTTATTGTAATGGCCTTGACAATGTTGAAGAAGTAACTTGAAATATGGGCTGTATGATTAAATGGATATTATTGAATGATAGAATTTGAGCATAGAACATTATAAAAAAGGAAAGAAAAATCATGCTTCTAGTATTTTTGAAAATTAAAGATACATTTAATGAGAATGAAATGAGCATGGTATCTCACTCTAAAAATCTTTGGAATTGGAATAAATTGATGTTTTTATTTGAAAATGTTTTATGATTTCTTTTGGAAATGATACTAGATTTTTAATTTTAAAAGGTTAAAAAAGTTTTACTTATTTTAATGATATTGATGATTTCTTTTTAGATGGAACTAGAATTTAAATAACAATCAATGCATGAATTTGACATAAAAGGGAAGGAATTTTTGTACGAAACAAATCACATGAATTGAAATAACTAAAAAGAGGAGAAGTTTTTCTTTGAAAATTTCTCAATCAAGTTTTTAGTAAGAGATAAAATGTTATGATTATTGTTGAATCTCTTGAACTACAAAAGTGATTTTGATAATTGAAATTTGAATGAGATTTTTTTTCCACGATTTGAACTTTCTCATGATTTTTGACTTGAGGCATCTTATATGGGAATCATTTTTTTTTACTTCTATAATTTTTTTTTTTACCAAAGAGGAGACTTATGATCTTATAACTTGATATTTTCATTAAGAACTATGATCATGATAACTTCAAATTTTCTATATATAAATTAAAATTTATTTTTCTTTTCTCCTATGCAACGTACCATAACTTTATATAAATCAAGATTGTTCACTAGGACTTTTTTGTTTCATTAAAGAAAACTATCTATATGAAACTAGATCCCTCTTATTATTTGATCTCATAAAAAAAAATTTGACCTAAAAAGAAATCTATCTAATTAAATTATATCTTTTGGTATTCATGATTTGATATTAATATCCTTCATAATATGATTCATTTATGACTTCCTTATATTCATGTATGGTATATCACCAAATTAATATTTCTTAAATTTATGATGAGTTGAAAATTGAATGATTTTTTTTAAACTTCTCGTTGACTTCTTCACTTGACTTATCCTTTATAAAAATTATCTTTAACCTCTATGATTTCTTCTTTTTAATAAAAAAGAGATTTTATAATCTTAACAATAATAATTTGAGATTTTTATCAAGATCATTCTTCCGTTTTATTAAGAAGAATTATTTGAATGAATTATATGTATTAAGATTTATCTTGAATGAATCAAAATTATTTACTCTACTAGGACTCATTTTCATTATTTACAATGACCAAGGGAGAGATAAAATTGCTATCTTGTAATAAAATCATTAAATGAGGAACAATTTGCTTGAAGAAAATTAGATATGAAAAACCTTCTAAATGCATGATTTGCTATCATGACTTTGAGGATTTATTGATTTTTACATGAGATTATATGAGTAGCTCTTATATTTTTCTCAGATTTTTCAACTTTTTGAGCTATCCTTTAAAATGGTTTCACTTGATTTTTTCTTCTTGACATTTACAAAAGAAAAAAAAATGCATGTTAAAATTCTCTTGTGATAAGACTCATGAAGTCTCTTTCAATATTTTGATTCTTGGATTCATGAATATTTTCAAATGTATCCCCCCTCTTATAATTTATTTTATTTTGGGATACTTGATTTTTAGATCTTTGCACCCCCTCTTCTTCTTCTATTTTATTTACAAAAGGGAAGAAAATAATTTGATATGAAATGGATTAAACTCTATTTTTTTTTACTAAGGGGGAGAATGAACTAGATTTCTTTCTTTGTGTAATGAATATTTATGATAAATGTGTTGATATGTGTATTGAACACTTAGTATTCAAATGTGTGGTGAATATTTCTCGATTTTGATAACAAGGAGAAACGGCATGATTGATGACATATGATAAATATTATGTTTGAAATTTTTTCATATGAATATTTGTTTTAAACAATTATTTAGAAAAGTTATGTTGAACATTTCTCCTTTTTGATGACAAAAGGGGGATAGATAGTATATTGATAACAAATGATAAATGGTATGTTTGAATATTTTTGATAAATATTCAAAAATGATAAATGTTTAAATGATAGATATTTGTGATAAATGTTCAAATATGAATTGAGCATTCCTCCTTTTTGTTGATGACAAAGGGGGAGAAATGACATAATTGATGATATAAGAGAGATATTTTGATATCTTTGAAATAGTTGAAATGAATATTATATCATAATTGATGACATGGTTATATTGTGAATATAATAATTAAAATTTTTATGTGATACCAAGAAAATGAATGCTTTGAAAATTTATAATGTATGATATCATGAATGGTTCAATTATGAAAATACTATACTTGAATTTAAAAGTGATGGGTTCTTTTGAATTTAAGTTTGTTATATTTATCCTGCGGCATATACATAGGGGGAGTTAAGGTTAACTTTGTCATCAATTGGTTGTCATCATAAAAAGGGGGAGATTGTTGAATCTCAAATTTTGATGATGAAATCAATTGATTGGTTTTATGATCTAAATTGTGTGTTAAAGAAAATGATGTAGGATTAACTACGAAATTAAAGGGCAATACAATCATACGTTGGGCCAGAGTCAAGTTCGAGCATCGGGCCAAGGTTCGGACGACGCAATGGGAGCTTACCGAGAGTTCGTCAAAGGTTGGCCAAGGTTCAAACGATGTTATCGAGAGCTCGCCAAGAACTCACCAGAAGTTTGCCGGGAAGTTCGTCGGGAGTTCGCTAATAGGTTGTCGGGAGCTCACCGGGAGTTCGCCAGAAGAATGCTGGGAGTTTGTTGGGAGTTCCCCGAAGGAAATCAGGAGCTCACCGGGGGTTCATCGAAAGGATGTCGGGAGTTCACTGAGAGACGATCGGACAACGAAGATTATGTGTTGAGAGTCATAGTTAGCATCGTAATGAGAGTTATTTTTTACTAACTCAATTAAGAGGTCATTAGGCCTTAATTGGGATTGATTTGGACTTATTATAAAAGTCATTTCAGTAACCCAAGGTCAGATGAGACACGGTCTTCGAAGACACGATCTCCAAGATGACATAGTCTTCGAAGGTGTGTCAGGTGGTTGAACCGCCCAGACATAGTCTCCCAGACTATCAGGTGGCTAAATCGCGCAAACACAATATGCCAGACTATGTCAGGCGGCTGAACTGCCCAGAACGCAGTCTTCGAGACTAGCACCTCGGGAAAACTTAAAAATTTATTTGTGGCTCCACTTTTGAAGCCATTTGGGGCCTATAAATACCCCATCCTTTCTTGCTGGTGAATGAGCAAGAATCAAGAGTGAAAAACTTGTGAAAACACTGTTGTAATCTATTGAGAGCTCCCCTCATTTTTTCTTGTGTAGTTTTTTGTTTAAGGGAGAGCTGAGAGAATTGTAAAGGTTATCTCCTGAACGTGTAAAAGGAGAATGGAGCTGTAAGACAGGTGTTTGATCTTTGCCCATTGAAAAAGATCAGGAGTAGAAGCCGATGGCCTCAAGTGAAAAGGAATCGAGAGTAGATGTAGGTCAAGGGCACCGAACCACTATAAAATCAGTTTGCTTCCTCTTCTTTGCTCTTTATGTTCATTGCTTAATTATCTACTACCTTTTTCTTGCACTCTCACAAATATCTCTACGCTTAAACGTATCTCTACGCTTAAACGCATCTCTACGCTTAAACATATATTTACGCTTAAATGTGTTTCCGATACGATTTTTATTGAGTGAGTATTTAAATCGAAGTGAAATTTTTATAAGCACTAATTCACCCCTCCCTCCCCCCCACACCCCCCCCCCCTCCCCCCTTAAGGCCGCTTTGATCCTAACACTATCATATACACCTCCTCATCAATGTTGCTATTGAGGAATATCATTTTTACATCCATCTACCATATCTCATAGTCATAGTGTGCTGCAATGGCCAAAAGAATTCTAATAGATTTATGCATGGCTATGTTGAACATCAGATTTTGATGATGAAATCAATTAATTGGTTATTGATCTAACATGTGTTGTTAGAGTTGATTGATGCAGGATTACCTACGACAGAGAGAATATAACAATCAAAGGTTTGGCTAAAGTGAAGTCCATGCATCGGACATGGATTCGGACGATGTGGTTAGGAACTCGCCAAGAGTGCGTCGGGAGCTCACTAAGGGTATCGGGATTTGTCAGGATGGCGCAAGGGAGTTTACCGAAAGAAAACCAAGACTCACCTGAGATTGTCGGGGGTAGCCGAAAGGCTTGTCAGGAGTTGGGAAGGTCTTGAAGTGGATATGTTAGTCATTATGATTATAATTAATTAAGTCATAGTTAGCACCGTGTAAGTTTAACCACGACGGGAGAATGAGTTACAAATCAGACATGGACCAAGGATCAAGCTTAGGCATCAGGCCAAAGTTTTGGACGATGCGATGAAAGCTCGTTGGGTATTCTGTCACGGACTTAACTTGTTTTGCCTAAGTCGTGTGGCACCCTTGTGAGTCCATCCGCAAAGGTCAACCTCCTCGAAATCTCCTAGGGTCCCTTAGGACCAACAAAAGAGAAAACGGGTTAGAGAAAGTACTTCTCACAAGATCCATAAGCAACAGCTTTAGCAAACACTTTATATAGCCAATGTAAATTACAACTATGGACTTTACAAGTTTTGAATGGTTGCACACAAAGGATAATAATCCATTATAGACCGAAGTTCCCATAAGTGCCTACATGACACAACTCCCATTTACAAGCTGACCACAAAAGCTAACCAAACTAGGACTGCCAAGCCTACTGCAAGCCCACAACTTGCTGTACAAAGAATGTACAAAAATCGAAGGACACAGACAAACATGAGCATTGCATCAAACACCTGGTTTATATTTTTGTCTGTGATAGTTCGCTAGGACTTCGCCAAAGGTATCGGGAGATCACTAGGAACACGCCGGGAGATCACTTGAGGAAGACCGTGAGACTCGACGCTTGGAATGCCTGAGATTGTCGGATTACGAGAGTAAGGTTATAAGCTTGGTGGTCATGTCTTAATTGTAATCTTTAAGTCATAGGTTAAGTTTGAGTCCTAAATGAGTGTAATTTAAAAGGAATCCAAATCAACTCAAATTGGCAACTGGGTTCACTATAGGGTGTGATTGAGCTCAAGTCGAGCTCAATTAGTTAACCAGGGGATTGGTCAATTGATGGTTCAAATCGGGATTGAAAATATGAAGGGAATCACTTTTTCGGGATTCCCGGTAGTTGAACCATCGGTGGGCGACGGTTCAACTGATCGTACTAGGATTTTGGGTGGCTGTTAGTGGCTGAACCGCACAGGTTGGGTGGTTGAACCGCTCGTACCCAGGAATCTGGGCACTTTCAGCGGTTGACTTGCCCAGGCCAGTGGGTGAATTGCCTATACCCCGGATTTTTCGGGTGAGTTTGATTTTTGGCTCCAAATTCTGAAGTCATTCGGGGCCTATAAATATCCCAAGTTTTCTTACATTTCATACAATAATTTTGGGGCTTATATTATGAGAAAATATAATGTGTGAATTACAAGAAAAAGAAAAGGAGTAAGGGAGTGATCCAAGTGTGTAATCTTGTCTCCCTTGAAATGTTGTAAGGGTTTGATTTTCACCCAAAAGAGATCAATAGTGGACGTCGGTATGCCTCAAGGAGGAGGATTCGGGAAGTGGACGTAGGCCAAGGTTGAGGCCGAACCACTATAAATTATAAATGTTCCTTACTTGTTTCATTTACTACTTACAATTGTCAGGTTCTTAATTGTGTTCAACAAAATATCAAGTGACGCTTCCATTTTTATTTACTCCTTGAAAGTAAGGTTTCAAGTCAAGCATTTCCAAGAAACTTCGTATTTTATTTTTGAATCATTCACTTGCTTTACTTGAATGAAAAGCTTCTGATTTTCTTATCTTGCTTAAAGTGAAAAGTATTGCTAAAAAGAGAATTTACACTTATATTAATTAACCCCCCCCCCCCCCCCTCTTAGTATCCATTGATCTTAATAATTGGTATCAGAGCCATATTTTCCTCATTTGGTTTAACACCCAAGAGAAATAACTCTTTTCGACATTAATGAGGGTCAATGCATCATAAGTCCTCCTATATTTAATGGGACAGATTACATATCTTAGAAAATATGAATGCGTATCTTTTTTATTTCGATAGATCTTGATTTGTGGTGTATTGTTGAAAAAGGTTTTCAGAAGTCATCCAATCTAATAAATGATTGGAATGATTATGAAAAATAAATATTTTTATTGAATGCAAAGGCTATGAATGTCTTATATTATGCACTTGATAAAAATGAATTGATCGGGTTTCTTGTTTTAATTTGGCTTTCGATATATGGCATACATCAAAAATGACATATGAAAACACAACTAATCTAAATGAATCATTAAATGAAAATACTTCTAAAAATAAATTTGAAGAACACCTTCCAAAGAACAGGAAAGAATTTGAACTGATAACATATGACTCCTCGAGTAAAATCTTGAGTAATTAGGACTTTGAACCCTTGACAAATGAATCAAATAAATGAATGAACATGAACCTTAAAAATGATCTAAAGATGAATAAAATATCTTGCTATGAATGCAAGAAGTCAAGGAGCTCCAAAGATGAAATGCACAACCAAGAAGTGGAGAACCTCGCACTTATGGCCATCGACGATGAGGTTAGTGATTCATTAAGTATTTTTTTTTAGAATTATTAAACATGTTTCATGATTTGTTTGATAAGTTTAGAAAACTTAGCAAATCTTTTAAGTTGCTTAAAAATAAATATGATTAGTTAGTTAGTAAAGTTGATAAAATGCATGAGTTATTAGCATCACATAATCCTAGTTCTAAATGTGAAATGCTAGACAAATTAAAGAAGAAAATATCATGCTTAAGTCAACATTAGAAAATTTTGAAATTGAGAATAAATCCTAAAATATGATCCTTGTTAATAAGGGTTATATTAATAAAAGAAATGACATAGGCTTTGTTGGAACATTCAACAAAAGCCAACTATGTTTGTTAAAGGACAACCTTAAATTTGCTACAAAAAATAAAATATAACTTTTGTGGTAGATTAAGACATAAAACTTACAAATGTCCATTTAAAAATTATAGTCCTCACAAATTACTTTGGGTTCCTAAGGGAACAACAAATAACCAAAAATCATTAGATAAGAAAGATAAATTTCTTCATATAGGTCCCAATATAAAATAGGTACCTAAATCTTTCTTAAAGGTTTGTCACCAAAGTAAGGCTAGAAGCAAAATAGAATAACATCTTATGGATGCTCAAGCCATATGTCTTGAGATCTAATTTACTTATCAAGCTCTCTAGCCAAAATGTCAAAAATAAGAAAAATTATTTGAATCAAGATGTTTGAAATTTACTGATCTTTGTTTTTATAACAAATCCTTTTATTAAAAATAGTTCATGATTACAAAATCAATCTTGATAATGCATAGCTAGAGCATACTAGTATGAAAATGAATTAGAACCAAAGAACCTTATTTATTAAAAAATATGTTAAAATTTATTGAATAATAGATTTGAAAATATGTTCAGTCTTAACCAAAAAATTCATTGATTTGAAAATCATTCTTGAAAGAAATCACATGAAACAACCAAAAGGAGGGTAATTAATCTTAAAAATATTATTATCCTATAAATCCTTTAATAAGATAAAATGATACAATTATTGTTGAATCTCTTTAACTACAAAAATGAATTATAAAACTTTAGCTATTTTCGTTTGGAAAACAATATATGTATACTTTTTCCAAAAAGTGATTTTTGATGATAATTTTAGATATATTTTCAAATGATTTTGTTTTAAAGAATGGATATGCTTGAATCTATCCAACGTTATTGATACTATGATGATTTTATCATGATCTTGACAAGTTGAAAAATTATAATTTGAAATCCTTATATAAATTCGTTCAAAGAACGTCATATATATGAATCATAATTTGTTTCTTTGGATCTATAACTTGAAAATCTTCTTATGAACCATATTCTTTAAAACTTGAAGTTTCATATATATAAATCAAGATCTTCTACTTTTTCTTCTTTAAAATTAACTTATAATCTTGATATCTATAATTTTACATCATTATGAATGAAGACTCTTCTTTGATCTCTTACGATTCTATTTTATCATCTAAGAGGAAATTTATTAAATTAAATCATGTCTTTAATATTAATGAATGTCTTTTGATATTAATATCTTTCTTGACATGATTTATTTTAAAACTCATGAATGACATAACTTATCACCAAAATTAGTATTTCTTAAATTTGTGATAAGTTAAAAATTGAAAGAGATTTGTATTATCATGAATATTCCCTTAATTTCTTAACTTGACTTATACGTTTTGAGAATCACGTTATTGATCTCTATGATTTTCTCTTTTTAATAAAAAGGAGATTTATGATCTTGACAATTATAAGTTGAAACTTTTTATCAAGATCATTCTTCCATTTTATTAAAAAAGTTCTATCTAAATGAATTATATGTCTTAAGATTTATCCTAAATGAATTAAGATTATTTAATCCCCTAAGACTCATTTTCATTATTTACAACCAAAAAGGGGAGAAAGGAAATCACTAGCATTTCTATTTATTTTAAATCTCTTGAAAGTATTTTTGATGATTTTGATTATTTGAAATTGAATGAGATTTTGCCTATATTGTGATTTTGATTCCCCAAGATTGTAACTTCAAATCTTTTATGAATCAAAATATCTTATTATGTGTTCTCATATTATTTAAAAGGAGATTTCTATATAAATCATTATCTTGACAACTTGAGATTTCTTATGCATGAATCATTTTTATTTATTTCTCATGTGATTTGTCTCTTGATATTCATAATTTATCTTCATAAATTATATATCTCATCACCATGTTAATTTTTCTTGATATATTTCATATGATGATTTAAAAAATGATGTAATAGGAAAAGTTTTACACTATTATAATTATCTCTTCTTTTTGATAATGACAAAGGGGGAGTAAAACTTGTTAACTTGCATGATGTAAAATTGCTAACTTTAACATTGCAAAGGTAGCAAAAATTTGCTAGCTTGCACTTCTCAAAAGAGAAGAAAGAATTTACTAGCTTGGATGTTCTAAAGTAATGAAAAATTTGTTAAATTGCTAAGCTTTCATATATCAAAAACTTGCTAATTGCACTTCTCCTTTTGTTGATGACAAAAGGGGAGAAGGTATGATGATGTGAAATCATATATGATGATCATGCATGTAATGATGATTTTGAAAATCTACATGAAGATAATGATTTGTTATTGTTCGGATTTATTTGCTATGTTTTTTTGAATTCTACATGAGAAAGATTTGTTAAGCTCATATTCAAATTTTTATTTTAAAATCATATATCTATAAGTTTGAGGTTGAGATTTAAGAAAGCTAAATCACGAAAATATATAATCTAGATTTCATGAGATTAACCTTTTTGTGATAATGTATGTAAAAACTCTATCCATATTATTTATCTTATGTATGTAAAAATATATAATGCTTGCATGATTTATCTTTTCACAAAAGAGGAGAAAATTTGTATGATGTTTTGCTATTTTATAGATTTATTTGCTATGCTTGAAATTACATGAGATGATTTGAAATGCATGAGAAGCTCCTAAATTTTTTAATCTCCTTGAATATCATGAAGTTTTGAGCTTATTTTTGAAATTCATCTCTACAAAATTGAGAGCTATATTTAATGATGTTTTACGAATCCTCTCTAGTTTTTTTTTCCTTCTATTTCAAGAGGAAGAAAATTATTTATGACTCATATCTACTGAATCTCATATTTTGATGATTAAATCAATTGATAGGTTATTGATCTAATAGGATTTTTAGAATTGATTGATGTATGATTAATTACGATAGAATGATTATTACAATTAGGATTGTCCAAGGTCTGTTGGGAAACCTCAGCGGGTGCATCACATGCGCAGCGAAAATTAAAATAAAAAATTGATTTCCCACGCAGATCAAATCGTCGTGCAAAATATTGGGGTCACGAGAAAAATACAAAAATTGATAAAATCGCGATGTGTGAGAGATTGATTTTATCTAAGGAGATCGTATATCCCTGTATTCGAGATCCGGATTGAGAAGATGAAGGAGGTCAAGCGTCCTCCTCTCTGGCGGTATCCACATGATAGATCTCTGTAGCGAAACTCCTCCAATCTGATCTCGTAACTCTTACGCAGAGGGAGGGAGGAGAATAGGAGGTGATGGCTAAAGCTGCAGCCTATCAACCATGAGTCTCCCCTCCTATTTATAGAGAGCCACCAAAAAAATCCTAGGGCTCCTTCCTTAGTGGGTATTGGATCTCCATCCAATTACCCGCTAACCTTGCATTATTGGATCTCTATCCAATAATCTCCTCAGGCCTCTAATTGTGTCTTAATCAAGGAGCCCATTAGCAGAAAGTCTCATCTAATGAGAATAGGAGCTAATTGGATCTCCATCCAATCCTCTCTTCTTTGAAGCATCCACCATATGTGTGTGACCCTCTAGGCCCGATACCGAGTTAGCTATGAGTCACTCCCATCAGAACTCCTTCTGATTGTACCTGAAGCGCCGGCCAGCAAGCTGCCCCAATTTGACGAGCCCATTCGGCCGCAGAAGAAACAACAGAGGCGAATCCCTAAAGAACCAGAGAGGGTTTTGGTTCTCCACGACACGTTGGATGATGATGGTTTGAATCTCCTCGACTGGGGAAGCAATAATGTGTTGGCGATTGGCCTTGAGAACACTGTGTACCTCTGGGATGCTGCAAACGAGTCGGCTAAGCTTCTACAAGCTGTAGAAGACAAAGGACCTATCACTTGCATCCGCTGGTCGCCAGACTGCACAGTTCTTGTTGTCGCATTAGGCAATTCAGATTTATGGTTGATTGATTCAGCAACAGGACACGTTGTGGCTGGGATGGAAGATGATAACTAGCCCCCTGTGTTGTCCCTTGCGTGGAGATGCAATTCAATCTTGACGGTCGGAAGATCTGATGGCACTGTTGTTGATTATGACTTTAGAAAGGATGACATGTTCATCTGTTTCTATAATGGGCATCGGCGTGGAGTTTGTAGTCTTAAATGGTCCGGGTTGTCGGGGCGGTATTTGGTGAGTGGAGGGCAGGATAAACTAGTGCACATATGGGATGCCTGCATGCCTGTCTCACGTCAACATCAATGGCTTCACAGGATTAGCAGCCACACTTCCATTGTGAAGGCCCTTGACTGGTGCCCAACTCGGAGCAACCTGCTGGCTTCTGGTGGAGGTCGCAATGATCATTGCGTTAAGTTTTGGAACACCGTTAATGGTGCTTGCTTGAACTCGATTGATGCTGGCTCTGAAGTTTGTGCATTGCTATGGGACAAGAACAAATCTGAATTACTGACCTCCCATGGTTCGCCGAACAATCAACTCACCTTGTGGAATTACCCATCCATGACGAGAGTGGCTGAGCTTTCCGGTCATTCTTCCCGGGTCCTTTTCTTGGCTGGGAGCCCACTGGGAGGTGTAGTAGCTTATACAGCAGCGGACGAGAGAATCAAGTTTTGGAATATCTTTGAGACTCCCAAAATAACAAAACCTGAACTGCCCTTTGCCCAATTTAGTGGCATAAGATAAAAATGCTAATGGGTCAAAATGATTAAGTTTGCAAAATGTTAGCCTTCTCCAGAGCTTGCCATGAGGGTCTGTTGTTGGTAGCATTGCAACGGGATGTTTCGTGGTATCAAAGGGGCAGCACATTTTCATACAAGCGTATGGATTCGAGATCTCCATATATGAGCACAAATGCCTAAGGTAAGTTAGAAGCCTTACAGCATTTTAGTAGGCTTATTTGCAACATGACTGTGATTGCAGCTGCAAGTCTGATTTTTGTTTCCTATTTATTGTTTAGCTTTTCATAGTTATCGGTATGATCATTGCCCAATTGATGAAACATGCGATCTATAATTATTGCCCAATTGTTGTAATCTAATTATATAGTTTCAAGTGATTTGATTTTGCTTCTCTTGTGTTTCTTTTTTGTAAGTTTCTATCTACGTCTTTTTTTTTGTTTGAAAATTTTTGTGCAGACTTTGTATTTTGTTGTGTATGCCTAATCATGCATAATTAGATCAAACTGGTAGATGCTTATTGTTTTTTTTTTTAATTTTGGGAGGTAATTGCCTATGACCGTATTTTTCTATTTTCTTTTCTGACTATAGGTTTCCTATGATATAAGTTAAACTTCAGAATTTTATATTCTTTTTGGACCATTAAGAAACTTTGAAGCTTGAACTGTGTGGCTCTATTGCCGGACCAAAAGTACTTTCACATGATGAATTTAAAATCTTGCTAAGGTGTCTTTGCTATATCTTTTATTCACAGATACAAGGATATTAAAGCATCTTTGGATTTGCTTAGAGGGTGAAAATATGGAAACTTATGGTGTTGCACAACTATAATCTTGTTCAACAACTAAGAGATATATGCATAATTTTGATCCAAGATGTAACTTCTTATGACTTTAGTTTTTGGCTGACTAAAGGTTACCTAAGATATCCATTAGCCTTTAGATTTTTTATGTTCTTTTAGGACCATTCTAGAACCTGTGAAAACTTTTATTTGGTGTAGATATATTTCAGTACGGAGTACTTCATTTCACTTGAAATAGTGTTTTAGTTTTATTTGCATATACAAATATACTAAAGCATCTCAGTATTTTGTTTAGAGGGTGAAAAAAATTGGAAAATTGTGGAGTTGCACAACTAGAATTGTGTTTGAAAATCAAAAGAATGTGCTGATCAACCACGCAGATATTGTTCAAAAAACTGTTCATGAAATGCATTATTTCTAATTTGAAACGTTTCGAAAATAAAGATAATTTCAAGAGTGAAATCCAAGCCTAAAGTTTTCTGATTTTAGTAAGATGTGTCATAATTTCTGTAGAAAGCAGTTATTCAACCTTTGAGAACTGTAAATCATATTATATACCATAATAGTAAAGAGGTACCAAACAAATAAATCTATGAGCTTCATAAAAGTGAGGCATTGTAATTCTGTTTATTATGTGTTTCCTTGTGAAATAAAAAAAGATATCAAATTTACATGCCTTTCCATGAATATACTAAGTCTTCTGCAACATAGATACATTTCTGGCCCTAAGATAGGGATTGAAAAATAGTGTCAAGTGGGATATAATGCAGGTTCTAAATTTTGGAAGTTACCTTACTAGACCAACAGTTCACAAATGCTTCATTATAGTGATAGTGGAGTAGTTCGGGTCCTTCCGATTAACAGGATCTTCGTTGATTCTGAAGGTTCTGATTTGTGATTGTTTCAGTCTTAAGGGATTTATCTTGCTGAATCAGCTGTAGTTGTAGCAGAGAGGTAGCAATGTTCATGAGCTTGATAGACATCCTTGCTATGTTTCATATAAGTGTTCACCAATTAATGACATGGCTACTATTTCAGTAGTTTTTCAATTCTGCTGTTGTGGTCATTTACCACAAGTTTCAGCATCCAAGTGGTATAGCTGAAATTTGCCTTTTGTAAGTATAACACCGACCTCTGAGTTGGTATTTCTTGTTTCCAACTTCCCTGTTTGTTTACTGAGATTAAGGTAGCAGCAGGTGCTGTAATTATTCACTGCAATTCCATTAATATCACGTGGTACCAAGTTTGAATTTGACATGATAATTCCTATTGAAATATTTAAGTCATCCTTTTTTTTAATAATCTATTGATGATCTTGTTGGTTGTATTTGAAGTTTCCATCACCAAAGTTACCATCACTTTCAGCACCTCTACCTCTGTGCCCCTTGCCACCGCCATGTACATCTTGTAAACTATCATTGGCCTTATGGACAAGGCTAATACGGTGGAGATTGATGATCCTCATAAAGCCCCAGAGCCTAATCGAGACAAACAAGAATCTGTAGCGAAGCTCGTGGCCAACGGAGCGTGGACCCTTTGCAACAAGGAGAAGGTGCATATATAACCTTCTTTTTTCTCTTGATTAGTGATTATTGTTGTTTGAATTGTAAAACTAGAAATCAGTTTGATGTTGTGAAATTATGCATTGAAGAACAAGTGAATGAAAGTATTACCAATTACCAATTAGATCAGTATTTTTTTTTATTGATGCACATATGGTTAGCTCACCCTTTTTATCCAGAATAATAATTATTCATACTGGTCAAATTTTCTTGTTTCCCCCTATGTTTCAAATGATCTGAATATTTCGTACCTGACATGGAACCACCCAGGAAAGATCCATCTGCTAGGTGCTTGTTAGTGTTTGACTTGAAGCCTGACACTTCGAATAAAATTTGAGAGAATTCGTACCTGAATGAACAGCCAGTTTACTTCTATTTTTTTTCAAAAGTGGACAAATTTATATAAAATCTCCAAGCTGATATGCTACATCTTTGGGCAATGTGTTATTCAAACCTGAAGCTCAGCTTAAACACACACTTTACCTTCATTTGAATTAATGAATTGGTCCTCCCTCTCTTTCTGTGCCTTCTGAACTTTGCAAACTATTTTGAAGAGTTCATTATTCCAAAAATTTGAAGAGTTCAATTATTCCAAAAATTACTTCAATGCATTTTAGTGATATACTAAGTGAATTGGTTTGTTGAGCCTGCATATGGATTTTAAGAAGGAATATGGATACCATTTTTAAGTTCCATTATATTTTTTTCTTTTTTCCCCTTTTCCCCCACAAATTTACAGTCTTAGCTTGTTAAAGGTCTTTCCATAACTGTTAATATTACAGCAAATGTCTACTATTAGTCATAGCAGACATTTGTTTGCAATAAATATTACAGCAAATGTCTACTATTAGTCACAACTGTCAATATTTTCAGCTTCATACAATGAGATTTTGCCTGACATCATTATGATTATAGATTAAGTTGTTATCAAATTGCTTCATGCTTAAAGATATTTCACCTCCAACAACTTTCTCATAGACTGCCATTTGTGATTCTTCAGTCATAATACCTTTCATTTGTGTTATGATCAAGGCACATTCCTTTTTTTTCATTCAGGGACAAAGAGACTTAGAGCAATGATTCTTCTCTTACTGGAATTTGAGAATCTGGTTCAAGTATCCCTTTTTTGTTGAATCTTTTGGTTACTCCTTTACTAGAAAGTATCTATGGTAGTTTCTCAAATTTTATTATTGAAAAGTCTAGTGCTATAATTAATTCTCTTTCTTGTTTCTTTGGTTATGTTATGTTGCTTTGAGCTGGAAATTAGGTCAAAATTTTTTTAAAAAAATTTGAAGAGAATCTCAAGAAGTGAGAAATCATGAAGACAAATATCAATCTTTAAATATATTAATAGTTTTAAATGGAATATTAAGTGCTAAGCTACGCTTCTTGTGATCTTTTTGTTCTCTCTTGGTGATTGTTATTTGCTATATTCTGATAAGGATTAGTGACTAGATGACACTCCCATAATATGGGTTGGTTATCTTTTATTTTCAAAATTTGCTATCAAGTAGACTAATACAAACAGAATCCAACAATATATGGACTCTCCTTGATCTTGAGGTGTTAATGTTGGTGTTTGTCTTGATGAAATCAGGGACTCAATTGCTGATGGTTTTAGTTTGGTCATTTCTCAGATGACTATGATTGCAATGTGGATATAGAATTATGGGATAGTATTACTTGGTAGAACATCTTTTCTTTGGTTATTAACTCTTATGTTGTCTAGTTTCAACCAAAGTTCGAAATTTCGGTCTGTATCGACATACTGAGTAGTATGTTACGTACCTAGGCTATTATTTAATAATTGTCTCAACATTTTAAAATGAACAAGTTATCATATTAAGAATATTGGTTTTCCTACCTTGTTGGAGTTGCATGTAAAGGAACTGAACATAATACCTTCGCTGTTGATGAATCACTTAAAGGCTCCACACAATTAGCTGTTGGACTTTCTGTTGTTTTTTCCACTTTTCAAAAGTCTGTTTTTTCCTCGCATTTGAACATGAGGTAGCAAATAGTTTCCTCGTTTCTCTAAGTGTGCATATCTAGATGTCTAGAATCTAGGAGTATATTATTGGTTTGGCTGTCATGAATATCAAAATTCAAATAATAGATCTTTCTGAGATAATTTTTTTTTCTGCTGTTATGTAGTCCATTCTCAAATCTTATATAGGAAATATTTTATTGATGTCAGTCATCTAGTTTTACATGGCATGCCATATTTAGTAATTTGTGCGCAAGGTTTTCCTTACCGAGCGGTAAGACTCGTACCGCTCGGTACATACCGGTCCGACGATTGACCGGTACATGGACCGGCCGCTACCGCTAAGATCGGCTATCTCTCATTCTCAATATATTCAACCAAAATATTGTAGATTCTATAAAATAGTTTTCCAAGCAAGTTTATCCACATGGGAACCAATTTTAGTTACTAAGACTTTTAGTTAAAAGCAATGACTTTTCAATTTTAGTTATTTTGGGTTTCATGGGAGCCAATTTTTGTTCCTAAGACTTCCTAAACATACATTTGTTATTCATTATAAGTTTTTTATTTTTTTATGTTGGATCTTAAGTTGCTAAACTTAAGATCTCGATAACCAACTAATATGGATGTACTAGGCTACTAGGCTACTAGACGTACTAGGCTTCAAAATGCATACGAGACCTATTCTTCAATTATCCCCATAATAATTCACTCGACTCATCAACTATGGACGTACTAGGCTACTACGCCATAGTCCCCCAGATGGTACAAGGGGGATCAAATCTATCGGATCTATCTGTCCATATTTACCGTGTATCTATAATCCCTCATCCAACTAATATCCCAGAGATCGTATATTGGACATGGTACTGTCAGGTCACATACGGAATCAGTTTGTCTTACTCTAATCGGATTCTACTGGAGAACTCCTTCTCTCTCAATCCAAATGACCTTGGCTAGGGATTTGTCTGAGCAAACACATATGGGATATTCCTCTCATAATATCAAGAGTGGATGATCCTCTATTGACACTCAATTACCTTCATAAGGTTGGCTACCGATCTCGATAACCAACTGTACCAGAACTGAAACTTTCCAAACTTTAAGTCTAGCATCAAATAAAGGAGTACTCATACAAGATATCCTTGGTGTCTCAAGTCTAAGGACCAGATACAAAACTGGGACTATAGAATCGCTGTCTAACATTAGGTATCATTAACCATATAGCATTTCATAAGCGGATCAATCAGTGAACTCATTTTCCAATGAGCACCTGTACTATATCCTTAGTGTCTCCATATAAGTGGCTATGAGACCAGTCGCCTCCATCATATGGACAGATATATAGTACACTGATCTGTCCGATTATCTCAATGTCCCTCTCGAGTAACCTATGACCAGGATTATTTAGGATCTGTGTTTAAAGGTGAATCGATCTCATTATCGTGATCTCATCATGATCTGATTCCCATTGCACAGAACCAAGGACATCACAATATATATGCAACAAATAATATAATGTGAGAATATGCCAATATTAATCATAAGCAAAAAGATCATACAGCGTGTCACACGTGCCATCACTCACGTGATTGGCTTGTTGGGCACATATAACCAGCAATCTCCCACTTGACCAAAAGCCAATCACCTATGTGCTTGATCCCCATCAGACCCCTGTGAGGCTCAAATACAATCTGAGCCAGCGGCTTCGTCAGTAGATCTGCAATATTATCATCGGATGAAACTCTTTCTATTACTATATCTTTTCGGGTCATGATTGCTCTAATCAGATGGAACCTCCTCAGAACAAATATGTTGAGACTTGAGTTCCTTTGTTAGAGTTATCGCCATGTCGCTGTCACAATATATGGGAGTTAGCTCCACGCTGCTTGGTATGACTCTCAAATCCTTGATAAACTTCTTCATTAAAACCCCTTCCTTTGCTCCTTTTGCTGCAGCAATGTACTCCACCTCTATGGTCGAGTCAGCAGTAGTATCTTGCATGAAACTCTTCCAACTTACTGCTCCTCCATTCAGGGTGAAAATAAACCCTGAATTCGACTTGCTATCATCAATGTCGGACTAAAAACTCGAGTCCGTGTAGCCCTCAACTTTGAGGCTACCTTCTCCATATATTAGTAAAAGATCCTTAGTGCTTCTCAAGTACTTAAGGATACACTTAACTGCCTTCCAGTGTTCTAAACCTAGATCTGCCTGATACCTGCTCGTGACATTCAGAGCATGTGCTATATCAGACCTGGTACATAGCATCATATACATGATAGACCCTATCGCTGAGGCATAATGTATCTTATCAATGTATGCCCTTTCTTCAATAGTCTTTGGGGACATACTCCTAGAAAGTGATATTTCTTGTCTCATCGGTATGAGACCTCTCTTGGAATTCTCCATGCCAAATCTTTTCACAATGGAGTCTATGTACCTAGACTGGGATAAGCCAAGCATCATTTTGGATCTATCTCTATAGATCCGGATCTCCAAAATATAGGATGCTTCCCCTAAGTCTTTTATGGAGAAGTTTCTAGATAGCCAAGCCTTTACTGTGGAGAGTATTCCTACATCATTCCCAATTATTAGGATGTCATCCATATATAGCACCAAGAAGGTGATAGCACTTTCACTTACCTTCCTGTACACATAAGGCTCGTCTTCATTCTTAACGAAGTCATAAGATCTGATCACCTCATTAAATCTTATGTTCTAACTTCGGGAAGCTTGCTTCAATCCATAACTGGATCTAAGCAACCTGCACACTTTATCTGGACTCTCTTTGGATACGAATCCCTCTGGTTATATCATATACACCTCTTCTTCGATGTTGCCATTGAGGAATATCGTTTTAACATCCATCTGCCAGATCTCATAGTCACAGTGTGCTGCAATGGCCAAAATAATTCTAATGGTATTAAGCATGACTACAGGTGAAAAGGTTTCGTCATAGTCAACTCCTTGTCTTTGACGATATCCTTTAGCTACCAGCCTTGCTTTATAGGTCTCTACCTTTCCATCCACTCTGATTTTCTACTTGAAGATCCATTTGCAATCGATGGGTACAATACCCTCAAGTGCATCCACAAGGTTCCAAACCTTATTAGAGTACATGAAATCCATCTCAGAAATCATGGCTTCTTACCACTTCCCGGAGTCTATACTCAAAATAGCCTCCTTGTAGGTCTGAGGATCAATATCCTAAGAGTCATCTCCACTGATATGTCCCACATATCTTTCAGGAGGGTGAGATACTCTATTAGCCCTAAGTAAATTTGGAATTTGTGTGTTAGGTACCTGAAAAGACTCGGGCTCTGGAATGGTGCTTGAGCTAGTTTCTCCAACCTCGCTCAATTCTATCTCACTCCCATTGTTTCCAACAAGAATGTGTTCCTTCTCAAGAAACACAACTCTCTTGGCAACAAAGACCTTTCGGTCCTCAGGATGATAGAAATAATACCCACAAGTTTCCTTTGAGTATCCCACGAATGTGCATAATTCTGTCCTTAATTCCAACTTATCGGGGTTATATCTTCTAACGTGGGTAGGATAACCCAAAATCTTAACAATCTTAAGATCAGGCTTCTTTCCTTTTTCATATCTCATATGGTGTAAACACTACCAACTTTGGTGGAACTCTGTTCAGAAGGTAAGCTGCAATCTCTAGGGCGTACCCCCAGAATGAGACAGGTAGGTCAGCGAAACTCATCATGGACCGCACCATGTCTAACAACATGTGATTCCCCCTTTCTGATACACCATTGAGTTGAGGTGTATAAGGAGGTGTCCATTGGGATAGAATCTCATTGTCCCTAAGGAAATGGGTGAACTCCATACTCAAGTACTCTCCTCCTTAATCTGATCGAAGAGTCTTAATACTCTTTCTAATTTGGTTCTCTATCTCATTCTTATATTCCTTGAATTTCTCGAATGTCTCAGATTTCTACTTCATTTAGTACATGTGTCCATACATAGAGAAATCATCAGTGAATGTAATGAAGTATGAGTAACCACCTATAGCCTGAGTCGACATGGGACCACATACATCTTTATATATGAGTTCCAATAACTCGGTGGCTCTCTCTCCGGTTCCACTAAAAGGAGAGTTGGTTATCTTCCCACGAAGGCAAGGTTCGTAAGTTACATATGTCTCATAGTCAAATGGATCTAAGTATCCATCTTTAAGCAATTTTTGAATCCTTCCCTCATGTATATGACCTAGCCTACAATGCTATAGGTATGTATTATTCACTTTATCTCTTTTCCTCTTAGACATATTTATATTCATGATATGTGGTGAATTGTCTAACACATATAAGCCATTTATAAGGGTCCCTCTAGTGATGATCTCATCATCCATAATTGTTGAATAACTATTATTCTCAAAAACTAATTTATATCCACTAATTGTCAAACAAGAGATAGAAATAATATTTTTGATAATAGAGGGAATAAAATAGCATGCATCTAATGCAATAATAGCTACACCAGGTAGATGTAGGGTGACCTCTCCAACAACAACTGCAGTAACTCTTGCTCTATTGCCCATCTTGAGATCCATCTCGCCTCTAGCCAATCTCCTAGGTTTTGTCATAACCTGCAATGAATTGCATATATGATAAACACTCCCGGTATCCAATACCCATGCGTTATCATGAAAGTCTGACAAGTGGAGACTGATCATGTACCTGAAGCTTCTCTAAGCTTTTGTCTCGCCTTCTGTGCAAGGTAGTCCTTATAGTTCCTCTTTCAATGTCCGTCTTGGCCACAGTGGAAGCATTGTCCTTTGTCCTTTCCCGGGTATTTCTTGGCAACTTTTGTCTTACCTGGTCTTTCTTTGCCCTTGCCCTTCTTAAGGGTCTTGTTGGCCTTCCTTTTCTTTTTGGTCACACCAATATAGAGAACTGGCGTCTCCTTCTTGATGGCATTCTCAACTTCCCTCAACATATCGAGGAGCTCAGGGAGAGTCACTTCAAACTTGCTCATGTTAAAATGCATGATGAAGTGAGAAAAAGAATCTGGTAGGGACTGAAGTATAAGATCAATGTACATGTTATCCTCTAGGACTATTCCTAGACTTGTGAGTTTCTCGATCGACTCTATCATCTTTAGAACATGGTTCTCAATCGATGTCCCTTCTGTCATCCTGGCTTGGAAGAGTCTCTTAGATATCTTATATCTTTG
This sequence comes from Ensete ventricosum, assembly GCA_029747655.1. Taxonomy (NCBI): domain Eukaryota; kingdom Viridiplantae; phylum Streptophyta; class Magnoliopsida; order Zingiberales; family Musaceae; genus Ensete; species Ensete ventricosum. Next base: position 29,735,204 of record JAQQAF010000003.1, on the reverse strand, counting down.
AGTTCTTTCTTGTTTCTCGAACAGTTGGCGGAGATGAAGAAGGATAGAATGTGCATCCATGCTCTCATATTACCTTTGTAACTCAGGAGTCATGGAGGCCAACATATAACATTTTGCCAATGTGGAATCATCTATGTACTTCACATAGCGAGCGATCTCATCCTCGCTTGCTCCTTTTTTCGACGTGAGCACAATTGTATCAAGGACATATGAGATTTTCTCCATCGTGAGAATAATTCTCAAATTGCGGAGCCAATCTGTATAGTTTGGACCAATAAGACGGTTGGCATCAAGTATGCCATGTAAGGGGTTTGTAAGCAACAAGTTTTTGATAAAATAAGATATAGCAAAAAATAAATAACATGCAGATTTTATAGAAAATACTAATTAAGATATGGACTTCTATCTTAATATACACCCACTATTTTCTTAGCGAATCATGCGACACCCTCGACACGTGAAACGGAAGTCTCCGATAGACTTATAGTGGAGATCGGGATCCAATTAGCGCCTTAGTGCAACCTCGAGGGACTTGACCAATTACACTAAGCCCAAAAGGTAGGCAACTCTTACCAATCACAACTCCTTGTGATTCCCGTCATGTTCGGCCTCTGAATCATCATAGTCTCGAGGGACTCGACCAACCATAACGTTCAGTTAAGTCATCACCATCATTACAAGATGAGTCTGATTCGATGATATGCCCTTGAGAGACTCGACCAAGCATACCATGTCCTCAAGTCACCGGTGACATCTCTATGTCGTAGGCAAGATCTCGATCACGTAGATAGGTGAGCCTCGAGGGACTCGACCAACTCAACCTATGTCATGATTCAATTTCTTCCAATAACGACGGAAAGCCACGTGGGTCAATCTTATTGCCTCACGCTTACTGACTTAATATTATCTTAGGAGGGGTTTTTTGTATCGGTCTTCTAATATGTCATGTCACACATATATATATTTAATATATATCTACATCGCATGCAAATATATATATACATATATCTAGTAGGTGTATAACATATCACATATGCAAGCCGCACCAGATGATCATGAGCCGTCACCTAATATGATTAAGCCCGAGCCATCGGGCCTAATCTATCGGATCATCGAATCACCATGAGTCGTAATCTCCCACCACGACATCGTGGGTCCAATTGTCACCTCCACGCTCCCACTATGCCTCTCTATGTAGTTACAAATAATCACATGCACGTGGGCCCAATAATAAATGAGAAAAACGCAGGCTCGCAGGCCCCAGTAATAATAATAATCACAATTACATACATCACAATACATGACTCATGATCATCCATCCACATCATACATCACATCATATGTAGGATTACTAGATATATAATAATTAATAAAACTATTTAATTAATTATTTTTTTGGAAATCAGGATATGCTAAAAATTTCTAGAATTGTCAAGAGTATTTTCATAATTCTGGATAAGAGGACAGTCCTTGGAATTTTTAAAATTATTGAGGGTATTTTGGGAATTCAGTACACGAGGATAATCCTCAAAATTTCCCTAATTTAGAGGGGTATGATCATCTTTTTCTCAAAAGGACACCCTAACCCTCTTCCCTTACCCTCACTGCGGCGCCGCTGCCTTGCGCAAGTGGCGGCGCTGCATGCCATCGGCGTGGGCAACCGCGCCTGCCGGCAACCGCCCCTGCGGCAGGCGCTACTGCCCTCGGGCGGCACCTCACGGGCGGGCGGTGCCACCTTGCGCAGGCGCTGCCCCTGCAGGAGTGGTCGCCCTTGTATGCGGCAGCCCTGGCCGCGGGGCTGCCCCTTGCGGCCTCGCAGCGGGCGTTGCCTACTTCCGCAGGCGCTGCCCTTGCAGGTGCCAGCCATGCCCGTGGGCGGTCGCGCATGCTGGCGACTGCCTCCTTGCAAGGGGGCTTGGCTGCAGTCGGCTGCCCCATGCAGTCGGCCTGGCCATGGGTGGTCGGCCCTGTATGGGGGCTGGCTACCTCTGCAGGGGGCCTAGCCGTGGCCAACCACCGTTACAGAGGGCCTGGCCATGGCCGGCCACCCTCTTTCCTTGTTGCCTTTGCTGCGAAAACGTAGCAATAATGCGTAGAACGATTCTACGCGATTCAATAACATCACACGCAGTTTTAGACCAATCTTTCGAACGAAAACATTGGCTCTGATACCATTGTTGGGAAACCTCAGCAGGTGCATCACATGCGCAGCAGAAATTAAAATAAAAAAATGGTTTCCCATGCAGATCAAATCGTTGTGCAAAATATTGGGGTCGTGAGAAAAATGCAAAAACCGATAAAATCGTAATGTGTGAGAGATTGATTTTACCTAGGGAGATCGTATATCCCTGTATTCCATATCAGGATTGAGAAGATGAAGGAGGTCAAGCGTCCTCTTCTCTTGCGGTATCCACACAATGGATCTTTGCAGCGAAACTCCTCCAATCTGATCTCGCAACTCTTGTGAAGAGGGAGGGAGGAGAATAGGAGGTGGTGGCTAAAGCTGCAGCCTATCAACCATGAGTCTCCCCTCCTATTTATAGAGAGCCACCAAAAAACCCCTAGGGCTCCTTCCTTAGTGGGTATTGGATCTCCGTTCAATTACCCGCTAACCTTGCATTATTGGATCTCTATCCAATAATTTTCTTAGGCCTCTAATTGAACCTTAATCAAGGAGCCCATCAGCATAAAGTCTCATCTAATGAGAATATGAGCTAATTGGATCTTCATTCAATCCTCTATTCACTGAAGCATCCATCATATGTGTGTGACCATCTAGGCCCGATACCGAGCTGGTCGTGAGTCACTCCCATCAGAACTCCTTCTGATATAGTGAATTATTATCTCCAAAATAATTCGCTCGACTCATCGACTATGGACGTACTAAGCTACTACACTACAGTCCCCAGATGGTACAGGGGGATCAAATTCATCGGACCTATCTGTCCATAATTATCGTGTATCTATAATCCGTTATCCAACTAATATCCCAAAGATCATATATTGGACATGCTACTGTCATGTCACATACGGAATCAGTTTGTCTTCCTCTAATCGGATTCTATTGGAGAACTCCTCTCTCAATCTGAATGACCCTGGCCAGAGATTTGTCTGAGCAAGCACATATGAGATATTTCTCTCGTGATACCAAGAGTGGATGATCCTCTATTGACACTAAATTATCTTCGTAAGGTTGGCTACCGATCCCGATAACCAGTTATACCAGATCTAGAACTTTCTAAACCTGTAAGTCTAACATCAAAGAAAGGAGACTCATACAAGGCATCTTTGGTGTCTCAAGTCTAAGGACTAGATACACAACTGGGACTATGGAATCGCTTTCTGACATTAGGTATCATTAACCATACAACATTCCATAAGCGGATCAATCAGTGAACTCATTCTCTAATGAGCACCTGTACTATATCCTTAGTGTCTCCATACAAATGGCTATGAGACCAGCCGCCTCCATCATATGGAAGGGTATATAGTACATCGATCTGTCCGGTTATCTCAATGTCTCTCTTGAGTAACCTATGATCGAGATTATTTAGGATCTATGTTTAAAGGTGAATCGATCTCATTATCATGATCTCATCACGATCTGATTCCCATTACATAGAACCAAGGACATCACAATATATATGCAACAAATAATATAATGTGAGAATATGCCAATATTAATCATAAGTAAAAATATCACATAGCGTGTCACACGTGTCATCACTCACGTGATTGGCTTGCAGAGCACCTGTAACCAGCAAGGTCAAGTTCATGCATCGGGTCGATGCGGTTGGAAACTTGCCAGGAGTGCGTTGGGAGCTCGCCGAGGGTATCGAGAGTTTGCCAGGATGGCGCAAGGGAGTTCGCTAGAAGAAAACTGAGACTCGTCGGAAGATTGTTGGGGGTAGCCAAAAAGCTTACCGGGAGTTAGGATGGTCTTGTAATGGAGGTTTGGCAATTATAATTATATTTAATTAAGTCATAATTAGCATCATACAGGTCTAACTATGACAGGAGTAATGAAGTTACAACTAGATGATAGACTAGGATCAAGCTTTAGCATCGGGCCGTTCGGACGATGCAGTGGGATTTCGTCGGGAGTTCGCTAAGAGATTCACCGAAGGGATCGGGAAGCTCACTGGGAACACGCTGGGAGATCATCGGGAGAAGACTAGAGGTAAGTATACCGGAGGCTATCGGATTGGCGGAAGTTAGGTCTTAATTTAGCTTATGGTCATTAACCGTTGTAATCATTGAGTCGTAGTTAGAAGTGAGTCCAAATTGAGTTGGATTTGAAAGAAATCTAAATCAACTCAAAAAGGCAACCGGGTCCACTATTGAGGTTTAATTGAGCTCAATTGGTTGACCAAAGGATTGGTCAACATCAGGTTCAAGTTGAAATTCGAAAAGTGGAGGGAACCACTTTTGTGGAAATTCCAGCGGGTAAATCGCTGGTGAGCGACGGGTGTACCACCACCACCCAAGTTTTCGAGTGGCTGGCAGCGGCTGACCCACCCGTACCCAGGAATCTGGGTACTTCGGGCAGTTGAGTCGCCTAGGGCTGGCAAGTAAACCGCCCGTACCTAGGTGTTCGGGCGGCTAAGCCGCCTAGGTCAGTGGGTGAACCGCCCGTAACCGGATATTCTGGATACAGTTGGATTTTGGCTCTAAAAATCTGAAGCAACTTGAGGCCTATAAATACCCCAAGTATTCTTGCATTCGATACAACACTTCTAAGGGAAAAATTCTGTGAAAAAACTTGTGTGAAATATAAGAAAAAAAAAGAGAGTAAGGGAGAGAGCTTAGAGTTGTAAATCTTGTCTCCCTTATAAGCTCAAGTGTAAGGGTTTGGTCTTCACCCAAAGAAGATAGGTAGTGGACGCTAGTGTGCCTCAAGAAGGAGGACTCGGGAGTCGACGTAGGCCTTTGGCACCGAACCACTATAAAAATTGTGAGTGGTTCTTTGCTTTCATTGATTATATAATTCTTGTATTGAAACTTCCGATTTATCTCAACTCTTAGAAAGCAAAATTTTCACGATAAGTTCTTTCCTTCAAATGTTGCTTATCTTTCTGGTTTGCTCATTAACTTAGTAACTTTCTTTTAATCACTCACTCATTTCACTAAGCACGAAAGCTTCGAATTTCCTATCTTGGTTTAATCGAAAAGTTTTCATCTAAACCTAAAATATACATTTGCACTAATTCACCTCCCCCCCCCCCCCTCTTAATGTCTATTGATCCTAACAATTGGTATCAGAGCCTCGATTTTTCTCATTTGGTTTAACACCCAAGAGAAATGACTCTTATTGGCTTTCAAGAGGGCTTTTCTATCGTTCGTCCTATCATATTCAATGGGACAGAATACACTTATTGGAAAACTCGGATGAGAGTTTTATTGCTTTCTTTAGACCTTAATTTATGAACTATTGTTGAAAATATATTTGAAAAGTCTTCTCTTCCAATGAATAATTGGAATGATTTGGAGAAGAAGACTTTCTCTTTAAACTCAAAGGCTATGAATGTCTTACTTTGTGCTCTTGATAAGAATGAGTTTAATCGTGTTTCTGCTTGTGATTCGACTTTTGATATTTGGAATACTTTGAAAATCACACATGAAAGCATAATTAATATAAATAAATTAATAAATAAAATATCTTGCAAAAATGAACTTGAAGAACACCTTCCAAAGAACAGGAAGGAATTTGAACTGAGAACATATGACTCATCGAGTGAAATCTCTATTGATGAAAAACTTGAACTTTTGACAAATGAATTGGAAAAATTAATGAACTTGAACCTTAAAAATAATCTAAAGATGGATAAAACCTCTTGTTATGAATGCAAGAAGTCAAGGAGCTCCAAAGATCAAATGCACAACCAAGAAGTGGAGAACCTTGCTCTTATGGCCATCGGCGATGAAGTTAGTAATCCATTAAGCAATTTTTTTTCTGAATTATTAAATATACTTCATGATTTGTTTGATAAATTTAAAAAATGTAGTAAATCTTTTAAGTTAATTAAACATCAATATGATTTGTTAGTTGGTAAAGTTGATGAAATGCATGAGTTATTAGCATCACACAATCCTAGTTCTAAATGTGAAATGCTAGGCAATATTAAAGAAGATAATTATATGCTTAAAACAACACTAGAGAAATTTGAGATAGGGACTAAATCCCTAAATATAATCCTTGCCAATAAGGGTCATATTAATAATAGAAATGACATAGGCTTTATTGGTAATGTTCAACAAAGGCCAACCATCTTTGTAAAAGGACCTACATTAAATGTGCCACAAAGAATCAAGTGTAATTCTTATAAAAAAATTAGGACATAAAGCTTACAAATGTCCATTTAAAAATTATAGTCCTTACAAGTTAGTTTGGATTCCTAAAGGAACCATAAATAATCTTATGCCATTAGAGAAAATTGGAAGAACATGTCATGAAGGACCCAATGTTAAATGGGTACCTAAATCAAAACCTCTCATAATATAAAGTTATTTCCTAACAAGGCTAGGAGCAATAAAAATATTTTGAAAATATATGCTCAAGTCATATTACTTGAGATCCAATGTTCCTTGAAGCTCACTAGCCTAAATATTAACAAGATTAATTATTAATAATAAAAATAAATTTTCATTATGATTAATCTTGATGATACATGACCCTTGCATACTATAATTAGAATAAGAAAATGTTAGTTATCTTGAATAAAAGTCATATGTATGAAAGGGAGATTTTGATGATGATTGAAAATAATTGATTTGGATGTAAAGACTATTATTAAATACTTCAAATATTGACTAAGTTTGTGGAATGATTGTTTTAAATGTTACATTGATCGAAATGCCATGATGATTGAATGTTTATGTGGAATGTTAGAGTATAGAAAATATATATGCTTCATTTTTAAGTATTTTAAAAATGAGTTTATCAACTCCTTGCATTATGCATAAAGAGTTAGACTCATTTAAATATTAAAATTGAGAAAGGCTGAATTTTGATTTAAGATGTTTTATGAAACCATGATTTAATGATCAATAGTGATTATGCTTAATGAGCTTATATTTCAAAATTATGCATGATGATTTTTGTGATTTATGGTTGTTGATCCTTGTCATAATGAAACCTCTTTTTGGTTTTAAATGAAGATACATGATTTTATTTGGCTTAAAAGATAAAGGCATGCTTGTATGAAATAAAGAAAATATATTTTTACTTAAAAATTTATTTATCTTATAAATCTTTTAAAAAGAGATTAATGAATCGATTATGTTATCTTTTATGAATCTCTTAAACTATGAAAGTGATTTTTATGATTTGATGATTTGAACTTGGATAAGTTATTATCATGATTTTTGGCAAGTTTAGAAAATAAAACTTAAAATCTTTACATAAAATACTTTGATTATGAAAAATCTTTGTTGAATGAGGAACGATTTGTCAAAATTAAAATTTTAAATTTTAAATACATGAGATTTTACATGATTGGATTTCTATTTTACTTGAAATTTTAAATATATAAGATTTCTTAATTACTTATATTAAAATTTACAAACAATAAGAGGGGCAAATTTATTAACTTAAATCATGTCTTTTGGTATTCATGAATGTTTTTTCATATCAATATCTTTCTTGATATGATTTATTTTAAAACTCATGAATGATATAATTTATCACCAAAATTAGTATTTCTTAAATTTATGATAAGTTGAAAATTGAAAAATATTTGTATTATCAAGAATATTTTCTTAATTTCTTGACTTGACTTATACGTTATGGGAATCACATTATTGATCTATATGATTTTTTATTTTTTAATAAAAAAAGATTTATGATCTTAACAATAATAATTAAAATTTTTATCAAGATTATTCTTCATTTTGATTAAAAAGATTTATCTTGGATGAATTGAGATTATCCCCTAAGACACATTTTTATTATTTACAAAAAGGGGAAAGAAACTTATTAAACGAAATCATATATTTTGATATTCAAAAATTTGATTTTATCTTTAATGACATGACTCCCTTGTACTTTTTGGCATAATTTGAATATAGATATTAAGAAGAAATTATGCAATAATATTTCTTTTTTACATTAACAAAGGGGGAGATAAAATTGGAAGCAAATTCGATATGATAACATTGAATGAAAAATAATTTACTTAGATGGAAATTTAGAATTTTAAATTATCTAAATACATACAAAATGCATAATTCACAAGTTGAGCTTAGTCTACTATAATATTTTCTTTTAGAATTCATGATGATTGTTATCAAAATTACATGAGATGATTCTAAATGCATAAGTAGCTCTTAAACTTTTGAATCTCCTTGAATATCTTTAAGTTTTGAGCTTAATTTTGAAATTCACATCTATAAAATTTACATCTTTAAAATTGAGTATTTTTGTGATATGGTGTTTTTCATTTCTCTACCTTGATTCTACATTCTTATTCACACAAAGTAGAGAAAGAAAATCACTAGCATTTTAAGAGACCAATAAGTCTATTAATTTTATTTGAATATCTTGAAAATGATGTTGACGATTTTGATTATTGGAAATTAAATGAGTTCTTTACCTATATCATGATTTTTATTCCTCGAAATTATAATTTGAAATCTTTAATAAATCAAATCTCTTATGTCTTCTCATATTATTTAAAATGAGATTTTTGCATAAATCATGATCTTGACAACTTGAGAATTATTATGTATAAATCAAGATATTCTATAATTTATTTCTTGATATTTATAATTTGTTTTCGTAAATTGAATATCTCATCACACTGTTAATTGTTCTTGATATATATCATGTGATGACTGGTATATTTCTTGATATATTTATTAAAAAATAATGTAATGAGAAAAGTTTTGCACTATTCTAACTATCCCTTCTTGTTGACAATGACAAAGGGGGAGCAAAACTTATTAGCTAGAACAATGCAAAAGAAGCAAATATTTGCTAGCTTTCACTTCTCAAAAGAGAAGAATGAATTCACTAGCTTGCATGTTCTAAAGTAATTGCTAAGCTCTCATATATCAAAAACTTGCTAGTTGCACTTCTCCTTTTGTTGATGATAAAAAGGGAGAAGGTATAATGATGTGAAATCATATATGATGATCATGCATGTAATGATGATTTTGAAAATCTAAATAAAAAGGGAGAAGCTCTCATATACCAATCACATGAGTAATGACACGTGTGACACGCTATGCAGTCTTTTTTCTTATGATTATTATTAGCATATTCTCACATAATATTATCTGTTGAATACATATATTATGATATCATTGGTTTTATGTAATAGGAATCAGATCATAATAAGATCATGAAAATGTGAATGATTCATTTTTAAACACAGATCCTAGATAATCCAGTCATAGGTTGCTCGAGAGGGATATTGAGACAACTGGACAAACCGGTGTATTATATACTTATCCATTCGATGAAGGCGACTAGTCTGACAGCCACTTATGTAGAGATATTAAGGATACAGTGTAGATGCTCATTAGAGAATTAGTTCACTAATTGATCTACTTACATAATGTTGGATAGTTAATGATACATATTGTCAAACAACGATTTCATAGTCTAAGTTGTGTGTTTGGTCCTTAGACTTGAGACACCAAGGATGCTTGTTTGAATACTCCTTTATTTGACGCCAAACTTACTGATTTATAAAGTTTTAAATCTGGTACAATTGATTATCGAGATTGGTAGCTAACCTAACGAATGCAATTGAGTGTTAACCGAGGATCATCCACTCTCAGTATTGTGAGAGGAATATCTCATGTGTTATTGCCTGGACAAATCCTCGACCAAGGTCCTTTAGATTAAGAGAGAATGAGTCCTTAGGGAGAATCTAATTAGAGCGATACTTGTACGGTTTTCGTATGTTACCTGATAGTATCGTGCCTAATATATGGTCTTTGGGATATTAGATGGATGAGGGACTATAGATATATATAGTAATTAAGGACAGACAGGTCCAATAGATAAGATATCTTGTACTATTTGGGGACGATGATATAGTGGCCTAGTACGTCCATAGTCGATGAGTCAAGTGAATTATTATGAGATAACAATTCATAGGGTTAGAAGGAGTTCTGACAAGGACTCATGACTAGTTCATTATTGGGCCTAGAGGGATGCACATTTATATTGGATGCTTCAGTGAATATAGGATTGGTTATGAGTTATCCAATTAGCCCCTGTTTAACATTGATGGGCTCCCTTCATCGGGCCCAGTTAGAGGCCAATTGAGATTAATGGATAGAGATCTAATAATCCAATATTAGTGGATAATTGGATGGATATTTAATACCCATTAAGGTAGGATCCCTAGGGTTTTTGGTGGCTCTCTATAAATAGGAGGTAAGGGTGACACATAGTTGATAGGCTGCATCTTTGGCCGCCCCCTCATATTCTCCTCCTCTCCCTCACCTTCACAGCCAACCAGTCCCTCTCTGGTGTGAGAGGGCAACAAAGAAGATAAAGGATCTTCTTCCACGTTCGTTGCGAGAAGCTACACAAGAGTGACGAGATTTGTGGCTATGATTGGAGGAGTATCACTATAGTGATCCATCGTGTGGATTCTACTAGAGAGGAGGACATTTGGCCTCCTTCGTCCTCTCTATCTGGATCTAGAAATTTAGAGATATACAATCTCCCTAGGTAAACAATCTCTCACATATTGTAGTTTTCGATTTTATGATTTTTTGTACACCAATCTTTGCACGACGATTTAATCTATATACTAAAATTTTGACCTTTTACTCAATAATTTCATTTCAAGTAATTTAATGGGATTATCTTTGAGTAACATTCATAATTAATTATTTTAAAAAAATAAATCATATTTGGCCCATATTTATAAAATATAATAAATCATCATTTTATTATTCATATTTTACATATATACGCTCCTTTCTTTATTTTTCTTGAATTCAAATCCTTATCTTTACAATAATAAATATTCTAGTAAATGATCCTAATCTCTTACAATTATGCTTTAATTATTACTATGTAATTCTCAAAATCTAAATCTCAAAAACTAATTGGGTCATCTAATATTTTTATCCTAGGATCCCATATTCCAACAAGTCCTCAAAATCAGCTTTCATACTATTAAATTTGTCATATCCCATATTTATAAAATATAATAAATCATCATTTTATTATTCATATTTTACATAGATACACTCCTTTCTTTATTTTTCTTGAATTCAAATCCTTATCTTTACAATAATAAATATTCTAGAAAAATAATATTTTCCTGGTTGGCTCACAAGTCTATTTAGCCCAAGCTTCAGATCTATGCCAAGTAGTAAATTACTATGAAAATAAATATAAAATAAAAACATATTATGAACCTCAAAAAAATATAAAAAATAATCTTTAATTAATCATAAAATATATACAAATGTCAATAATTTAATAAGAAAATGATAATATATTAATTCATCATAAAACTTTCACATCTAAAAAATAATGATAATTTCTCATGTAATAACAATATCGTGCATCAGCTGCATGTAACGCATACATAATAATCAAATAACAACACCCGATGGTGCACTCTCCCAATAGCGGATGGAGTGACATACTACACGGGATGGATTCCTCGCAACAGTTAATGAAGATAATTCATATTGCATTTCCAACAGCAAATGAAGTGGTATCCTTCACCCACCCAAGTGGGGACACTTCCTCCAAACAGTGGATGAAGGAACTGTCTAGTCTTTGTTGGGAAACCTACAGCGGGTGCATCACATGTGTAGCGGAAATCAAAACAAAAACAGGTTTCCCACGTAGATCAAATCGTCATGCAAAAGATTAGGGTCACGAGAAAAACTACAAAAATCGATAAAATCGCGATACGTGAGAGATTGATTTTACCTAGGGAGATCGTATATCCCTGTATTCCAGATCCGGATGGAGAAGATGAAGGAGGTCAAACGTCCTCCTCTCTAGCGATATCCACACGATGGATCTCTACAGCGAAACTCCTCTAATCTGATCTTGCAACTATTGCTCAGATAGAGGGAGGAGAATAAGAGGTGGTGGCTAAGGCTGTGCATATCAACCATGAGTCTCCCCTCCTATTTATAGAGAGCCACCAAAACCCTAGGGCTCCTTCCTTAGTGAGTATTGGATCTTCATCCAATAACCCACTAACCTTGCATTACTGGATCTCTATCCAATAATCTCATTAGGCCTCTAATTGGGCATAAAGTAAGGAGTCCATCAGCATAGGGTCTCATCTAATGAGAATAGGGGCTAATTGGATCATCTAATCCTCTATTCGCTGAAGCATCCACCATATGTGTGTGACCCTCTAAGCCCAATACTGAGCTGGCTGTGAGTTACTCCCATCAGAACTCCTTCTGATATAGTGAATTATTATCCCTATAATAATTCACTCGATTCATCGACTATGGACGTACTAGGCCACTACGCCATAGTCCCCAGACGGTATAGGGGGATCAAATCCATCGGACCAGTTTGTCCACAGTTACCATGTATCTATAATCCCTCATCCAAATAATATCTCAGAGACCGTGTATTGGACATGATACTGTCAGGTCACATACGGAATCAGTTTGTCTTGCTCTAATTAGATTCTACCAGAGAACTCCTTCTCCCTCAATCCGAATGACCCTGGCTAGGGATTTATCTAAGCAAGCACATATGAGATATTCCTCTCGCGATCCCGAGAGTGGATGATCCTCTATTGATACTCAATTACCTTCGTAAGGTTGGTTACCAATCTCGATAACCAGTTGTACTAGATCTGGAACTTTCCAAGCCTGTAAGTCTGACATCAAAGGAAGGAGTACTCATAGAAGACATCCTTGGTGTCTCAAGTCTAAGGACCAGATACACAATTGGGACTATCGAATCACTGTCTAACATTAGGTATCATTAACCATACAACATTCCATAAGCTGATCAATCAGTGAACTCATTCTCTAATGAGCACATATACTATATCTTTAGTGTCTCCACACAAGTGGCTATGAGATCAGCCGCCTCCATCATATGAACGGGTATATAGTATACCGACCTATCCGGTTATCTCAATGTCCCTCTTGAGTAACCTATGACCGGGATTACTTAGGATATGTGTTTAAAGGTGAATCGATCTCATTATCATGATCTCATCACTATCCGATTCTCATTACACAGAACTAAGGATATCATAATATATATGTAAAAATAATATAATGTGAGAATATGCCAATATTAATCATAAGCAAAAAGATCACACAGCATGTCACACGTGTCATCACTCATGTGATTGGCTTGTAGGGCTCTTGTAACCAGCAGTCTTTACGTCTGACAACCCGCTAATCCCCGAAGAGAATCGCCATACTTGCCTCGACAGTTATACATAAATATCCATGATCATTCATTTACATTCATCCATTCATTCACGCATACATTCAAGAAATAGTTTGATCTACTCGACTTTATCCTTTGGTGGCTCCGCACTATGATATGCTTATAGCTTCTTTCACAAGTTACACTTTTAATGTGGACTACTAGCATAATCATATATATTACATGGTAACAACTATATAAATATCATAAACTTAAATAAAGTAGAAAACTAATAATCATTTTCAAATGATATTTCAAGATAAAACTTTTAAGTTCATTAAATCATAAAGACATAAAACATCAATCTCTCAATAGTCCTTAATCAACCAAAACCCAGATTAGAATAGCTCAATTGATGTAAACTAAGCTCAATTTGATTCTGACCTAACAAAACTAACCTCAAATCCTTATAGAACCTGTTTGGAATCACCCTAAACTGGTTTAATTTAGATGTGATTGATATGGATTAGGTCAAGTAGGTTTGAACTAGTCAGGCTGGTTTAGAATCACCCTAAATTGACTTGAATCGATCAATCTATTTGATTCAATCAATTAATGAGTTAAAATCAATAAAGAGAGAGAAAATTAGACTATGTCATATAGTGCTAGTCCAAACCGAACCAACCCACATAAGTCTTAGACGGGTCATGCATGTCGCACTTGCTTATCCCAAGTAATAGGTTGGGCTGAGGTATAATAAGCTAGATAGAGAAGCAACAATGTGTCTAGTGCCAATCACATAACCGAACATGCTTAACTTCACGGACTAGACTAAGCTTACTCACAAGTTAGGCTGAGACAGACCACTGAATTGGGACATGTTTGGCTCGTAGATTGGATCATGCTTAGGCACATAAGTTGAGATTGTGTCTAACCACATAGTTTAGATCGTATCTAGTGGCATGAGCTAAACTATGTCTGGTTATATGGGTTAGGTCGTACCTTGCCACATGGGCTAGTTGCTACTTGGCCATATAGGCTGGGTCATACGTAGCCACATGGGCTAGGTCATGCATGACAAAATGGGTTGGGTCATACATTGCTATATGGATCGAGTCATACATGGCCATGTGGGTCGGATTGTACTTGACCACATGGGCTAGATCGTGTTTAGCTACATGAGTTGGGTCGTGCCTAGCCACATGGTTAAGGTCGTACATTGCCACATAGGCTAGCTCCTACCTGACCACATAGGATGGGTTATGCCTAGCAATATCACATGGATTAGATCATGCTTAGTCACATGGGCTAAGTTGTACCTGGCCACATAGGTTGGGTCGTACATGACCACATGAGTGGAGTCAACTCGGCTTGATAGAACAACAACTTGACTTAAGTCACACCCCAATTAGACTCCTCTTATCAAATTAGATTTCAATATTTTAAATTATTAAAGAATAACTCAAATCCATGAATTAAATAATTTAAATTTATTATCTTAAATTTAAAACTAATTCAATCATAGAAATTTACATATAATTCTTAAAACATAGATATATCTAATTAAATAAGTTATAATAATCATATCAGCCCGAAAGTAAAAAATTTAAATAATTAAATTAATCTTAAATTTCACTTAAGTTTAAAAGATAAATATAAATCAAATAATCATTCTAACATCACTAATCAATTATCATTATTTATTAATCATAAAATTCTAAAATTATAGCATTATTATGTATCATAAAATTTTAACAATCTCAATATGAAGATTTCAAAATATAAATCAAAGCTGATAGAAAAGAATAGAGGTTCCTACCTCTTCTTGATTATCCTTTTCTTGAGATTATCTCCTCGGAAAGCCCCCTCCTCAATCCTCCTATTGTCAAACTCGTTGAGGAATGAGGGAGGAGGAGCCTCTTTATATAAGAGAAGATGAGATATCCCGACAGATAAGTAATAATTTAATTTTTATTTTTAATTTATATTTATTATGCTTTTACTCACATAGAGAGAAATATAATATTTATTTTGTATGGTTCACATATGTAAATGGAATGTAAACTATCTACTTCCTAAAAATCATATCACTCATTAGGAAATAAATCAATTAATAATTTAATTGATTATCAGAATTCCTAACTTGTTCACGTGATTAAGGAGATTAATTTAATTTCTTTTCCTTAACTATAGTACATAAACATGAGATTAATTTAATTTCTTTTCCTTAACTATAGTACATAAACATGAAAGTTAATAATAAAGAAATATATTATTATAGTAATCAATTTACATTATGGAAGTAAATTATTGATGATTACAGTTATCATCGCCATCTCGATAAGCATTGATGGCCACAAGCATTGTTGCTAGGGGCCGAAGATTGACCTTGCCTTCCCGTTGAGCCTTGATGGTTATGATCAATGTCATTGAGCCATGGGATCATCGTCACCATTGCTAACAAGGCAGGAGGTCATCATCGCCTTCTTGCCAACATGATGTTTGTCTTCTTATTGGTTGTCTCCATGGTTGGTTGTTGAGCTAAGGTGATCAGTAGGCCAACAAAGATTAACCTAACCATCATCAACTAATCATCGTCCATTGTTGATTAAGTCTTACGAATACTCAATGATTAGAGGTTTATCGTCGTAGCCCTATTTAGCTTTGTATATCCTTATTGAATCGCTATATAACTAACCATTGTATTGGTGAAGTATTTACAATGTTGCTAAAGCCACAACATCATTCTTCATAGTGTTACTGAAGTGTTGACTACATCACCCCATCATTCAATGCACCATCGAATCATTCATTGTAGTAATAAAAATGTACAATATGAGATAAATACATCTTTCTAATTTAGTATTATTAGGATAGAAGAAAGAAGAAAAGGATAGATACAAGATACAATGGTAAAATCCTTAGAAGATGTTATCTAAGATATTATTGTATAGTGTAGTTTTGGTAAATTTTATATTGTCTAGTTTGCTATAGGAGGTGGATTTTGGTATATAGTGTACCTATAAAATTTTTCACCAAGTGTGCCGTAACATTATGAAACACTGGACACTTTGGGTAATTTTGAATCTAAAGTTATCATTTTTATAATTGATGGTCCAATCATCCATATCTTTATGTTTTAGCTGATTGATGTTACCATTTTGCTCATTTTAATAGTGAATTTTGATTTAGTTATGATCTTTTTTATTTGAGTTACAATCAAGTTATGAATTGGATATAATTATAATCATTCATTTAAATAATCACATGTCAAATTTCATTAAATACCCTAAAACTATCCAAAATTATGAAAAATAATTTTAATTGCCTTACAATTATGTCATAGTAGTTGTGGATAAGTTTTGATTAGTTTGATTAAGTTCAACTCGAGTTACACTCATGTTACACTTGATCTTAGTGTAACACTATCCATTGAGTGGTCTACTAATCAGCAATGGTACCATCCTAGACCAAGCAGTAGTACCACTCAAAACTACAATACTTTTTGAATATTTTAATTCCTAAAATTATCTAAATATAAGAAAATTAAGAATAGTGATACTAGATATAGTAGAGTCATATTAAGATAGTTATACGAAAGTTTGGATAGATTTAGTGAAAATTTCTTGAGTTACATTGACATTACACTTGAGTTACGATCATAGATTTAAAATACAAATCCCCTATTTAGACAATTAATCACTCTCAATTAAAAAAATTTATCAAAAGTGGTACTAAACATACTAGAATCATATTAAGATATTTATTAAGAATTTTCAATAGGTATGGTGAAAATTTTATAAGTTATACTCGTGTTATGCTTTTGTTACACTTGAGTTATACTCAATCATAGATTCAAAATATAAATATCATATTTGGATAATTAATTATCTTAAAATAAAATAAATTAAAAAATAATACTAAATATAAAAGAAAACATATTAGGATAGTTATAAAGAAGTTTGGACAAATTTAGTGAAATTTTTTTGAGTTGTACTCCAGTTAGACTCGATCATAGATTCAAAGTACAAATCCCCTATTTGGATAATTAATCAACCTAAAATAAAAAATTATGGAAAGTGATTCTAAGCATACTAGAATCATATTAGAATAGTTATAGAGAAGTTTTGATAGGTTTGATGATTTTTTTTAGGTACACTCGTATTATACTTGAGTTAAAGAACCCTTGACAATTAGGCACCATAAATTTAAAAACAATTAGGAAAAGTGATAGTAAACTTATTAGACTCACATTGGGATATTTATAGAGAAATTTAGATAGATTTACAAAAATTACTTGAGTTATACTTGACACACCCCCGAATATTTGCATTAAACATGTGTAAACCTATCTTAAATCAATAATAATACTTCATCAACGATCTAACCCCAAGATCGAAATTAACATTTGAGGATACTGAAAAAAAATATTCAAATATCATTCACATTCATCTATAAAACCTGTATAATTTATAATCATATACCACATCACTCAATGATTCATAAAATCCAAAACCAACTCAACTAAATAAGAACCACATCATAAATCCACAAGTGTGCGAATATATTTAATCACAAAACTAACATTTACTATAATTTTATATCATTATACAAATTAAACTCAGCATCCCAAAATCCTAAATATGATATATCATTTAAATATTTACAAGACACATCACTTCAAAATTTATCGATAATATTTCATTAGATGCAAAGTGTATTTATACAACATTCCCAATAGATCGACCTATAAGATGTGCCCAAAATCTGAATAGCTCTCTATTGCCTCAGCCAAATTCAAGCATTTCAGTGAGTTACAAGCTAACCTAAAAAAATTATATAGCAAAGGAGTGAGCTACAAAGTTCAGCAAGCAACTAACGTATTCAAGGCAAGGAGGATAGTTTTTAAACAAACTTGATATCAAATTTGTAAGGCAAGGTATACAAATTCATATTGAGCATCTCATTAGATACGAAATCATAAATCATTTCATTCAAAATAAACTTTGATCATAACAATAGAGGAAGAGTAGTTAGAGCATTTCACTAGCTTTAAATATCTCAAAACATATCAATGTTATATTAAACAATTCATATTATATCAATGGCATGTGAAATACTTCGGAGCATGTTAATGGCATGTGAAATATTTCATAGCATATCAAATGTATATAAAATATTTTGGAGCATATCAATGGTATATGAAATATTTCAAGACAGATCAAAGGCGTAAACATGTTTCAAAGCATATCAACGGTATATGAAATATTTCGGAGCATATCAATGACAAATGAAATATTTCAAGGCAAATCAAAGGTATAAATATGTTTTGGAGCATATCAAAGGTATATTAAATATTTCAGAGCATATCAGAGGCATATGAAATATTTTGGAGCATATCAATGGTATATGAAATATTTTAAGGTATATCAAAGGCATAAACATGTTTCAGAGCATATAAATGGTGTATAAATTATTTTAGAACTTATCAAATAATAAATAAGAAGCAAAAGCTCAAATGTCATATCTGATGTCATATTCATTATATTCTTGTCCAAAGCACACATATCATATCAAAAATATAGATGGTGAAGTGAGATCACAAACATAATATGGTCCATCTATTTCTGAATAAACACTAAACATAAGTCTCCCACATATGGGAGCTCTATCCACCAACATCTGAGTGAAGTCATAGGGATCCAACAAAGCATCATGGGCTCTAAGCATAACTCCCTTTACTATTTCTGATAAAGGTTTAAATTATCTCATAAACTCCAAAGGACATTCTAAGCAAAAAAATAATATATATTGGAAGCACATGCAAAACAACAAAATATACATGTGCCAATATAAAATAATACAATACAACATAAACTTTTCATAATAGTTTCAGGTATGTAAATAATTTTAGGACAAGAGAATATAAGAATTTAAAACAATAATACAAGGGTCAATTGAAGAAAAGATTTAAGCTAAAATTAATTTCTAAAGGGATAAAAGAAGAATAGGTAAAATTGAAAAGATTGATGCTAGCAGAATTTGAGATGTATATTGCATGAATTATTTAGATAATAAATTATACTCTAAATTACTCAAAAAGGATATTATTATAAAGATATGTTAATCTACATTCAGATGAATTAACTCTTATATAAATTGAAATTTCCAACAAAGAGTTCCAAATAATTTAGTAACGAAATGTCAGAGGATACTAATTCTATTTTGTGAAAAATCTCTAGAGTTGCATAGAACAAATATTTCAGTATCAATTACTACTTTAAATCTTTCAAACGAGGTATGAAAAGAAAGATCTATAAGTCTAGTTTCTAATAAAATAATTTTTGTCACAATTGGATTTTTCAATAAAGAGTTACAAAAATTTTAGTATCAATAGGTCAAAGATTATAATCTCTATTTTATAAATTCTTTAGGGTCCATTAAAACAAAATTTTAGATAGGCATATGAACTCTAAAATTTTTAATTGTAGTATCAAAGGAAAGATCTATTAATCTACTTTCTGATGAAATAGGTTTTGCTTAAATCAAAGTTCAGTGTAGAAATTTATGGCTAGAATAAAGCAGAAATGTCAAAATCTCAAAATTTTCATATTTGTAGATTTACATCTAAATGAGAGAGATATCATGTTCTAAACCATAATTCTTTCAAAATTATAACAAATTGAGATGAAATCAAGGATAAAAATAACTGTAGGATGGGGTTAGAACACTTGCCTTAGAAAAACTGATTCTTAGGTGTGAGGAATTGAACCAAAATCTCAAATCAATGCAAAACACTTACTTCAATTCCTCTTCCCTTCTCAAGTATACGTTGGTTACAACAAGTCTTCCCATTTTTTTTGCTATGTTTTTCTTGAGTTTCTCCTCTAATTGCTTAGGTTTGGGTAACATAAGGAGTGCAAGGTGGAAAGTATGCATGAAAGAAGCTTAAGTGTTACCCATGCAACAAGCATAAGTGGCACCATCCATAGGCTACCTAGTGACACATGTCTTCCTCTTTTATTTTTTTAACTTAATGTGAATCTTTAACAATTCATATCAAATTTCTAAGATTTATATTGAGATCCCTAGCAATAATCTTTTAATATAAAATTATTTAATCAAAATAATTATTAAACAATTCTCATATTTATAAATAGGTCCCTGTAGACAATTTAAAATAGATCATTACAAATATTTCAGAAATAAGGGATGTTACACTCTCCTCCCCTTAAAAGAAAATTTTAGTCCTCTAAATTTATCATACATCCATCGATGAAAAAATAAGGATAAACTTTCTTTATTTCCTGCTTTAGTTTATAAATTGTTTTATCCATTAAATGATTCTTCTAAATCATTTTAATTAGAGGAATGATGATCTTTTCTTTCTTATCAATAATCTGTGTGGGCTCTTTCACATAAGGCAAGTCCTTATTGATCATAATCATTTCATACTTAATGATATGAGAGGGATTCGATGGAAACTTTGATTTGCTAACAAGTTAAACACTTTGAAACATATATTACAATCTCCTCCTTCATGCCTTCCCACTAATAATGACTTTGAAGATCTCTATACATCCTAATGCTACCAGGATGTAGGATATACTCGGATTTACGACCTTCAGTATTTGATTCTTGATATCTGCATCATTTGGGATGTATACTCTATCCCCAAATGTCAATAGGCCATCCTTTGAAACTCAAAAATCAGGCTTCAATCCTTTTTTTATCTCATTCATCTAGTATATTAAATGTGGATCTTGTAGTTGTCCTTTAATTTGTGGAATGAGATCAGATTAAACCTAGATAGAGGCCATCAATATCATTGAGTCTTGACTTTCCTAATAACATTCAAATCACAATTTTCTTCCAATGACCTCCATTTCTTCATAACCAAACTAGTAATCTGAGAGAATTAGAATCCCACCATGAATTTCCTATAATAACTAGTCATGCTTAGGAAACTTCTAACTTCTGTCACATTCATTAGTACTTCTTATTTAATTATCGCTTCCACTTTCTTTAGGTCAATAAAGATGCCCTTACCTAAAATCACATGGCCTAAAAAGTAACTTTATTTAGCTAAACTTATATTTTCTGAACTTTGCATATAACTTCTTTTCTCTTAGTATAGATAATACATTTCTCAAGTGTTTCTCATGCTCCTGATTATTCCTCGATAATACTAATATGTCATTAATGAATATAATTATATAGTCATACAAAAATGACTAAAATATATTATTCATCATATCCATAAAAGCTACAGGGTATTAGTTAAGCCAAAAGACATTACTAAGAATTCATTGTGACCATATCAAGTTCTAGAAGCTATTTTTGGGATATCTTCCTTCTTAATCTTCAATTGATAGTAACCTGACCTCAAGTCTATCTTGGAGAATACTTGTTCACCTTGTAATTGATTAAACAAATCATTAATTATGGATAGAGGATACTTATTTTTTTATGGTCACTTGATTCAACTGTCTATAATCAACACAAAGTCTCAACGTTCCATCCTTCTTCTTAACTAATAATACTGGAGCACCCCAAGGTGAAACGGTGAGTCAAATGAAACCCTTATCTAATAGTTCTTGTATCTTGTAGTTGCTTTTTCAACTTTTCTAGCTCGAGTGGTGCCATTCTATAAGGAGGCTTATATATTGGGATTGTTCCAGGGACCAAATCAATAGTAAATTCACCCTCTCTATCTGGAGATAATCCAAACAAATCATCTGAAAATACATCAGGGAATTCTCTGACCATCAAAATTTCATTTAAATGAACTTCTTGATTTGAATACTCCTTTAAACATACAATATAGCAAAAACAACCCTTTTATATAAGACGATGAGCTTGAAGTGCCGATATCAAGCAAGGAGGTGAATCATGCGTAATACCCTCAAAATAAAAGATGGGCTGATCTGGTATGTAAGAAGTGATTATTTTTATAGAACAATCAATACTAGTATGATAGGAAGATAGACAATCCATATCAAGTATTATATCAAAATCTTAGATCTCTAGGAGGATCAAATCAGTAAGGAGTTCATGTCCTTCATATAGAGATCAAACAAGATGGATAAATTACATTTGTTGTCAAAGAATTTCCAACAATAGTTGTTACATATAGTATGTAATCCAATGGTCTAGATTAAATGCCTAAATGGCAAGTAACACAAAATAAATGATAGATTTGAACCCGGGTCAAACAAAATATTTGCATTTCTATTAGAAACGTAAATGATACCTTCAACCACTGGTTTAGAAGTCTAATAACATATTCAGTGATAGCTTACAATCTAGCATGGGCCGATGATCTAAAAGACAGTAGTTCTTTCTTCTTATTCAAAGGGCAATCTTTTACTTTATAATCAAGCTTCCCATAAACAAAACAAGCTCTAGTCACCTAAAAAATATTGAATTGTTTCATGATTTAACCCACATTTTGCAGATGATTGAGTCTTTTATGGTGACTTTCCTTTTCCAAATCTAGATATCTCGACCCTTCTGCTATTACTTTAAGATTCATTTTCTCTTTTATATTTGCTAGTAAATTTGTCAATACTATTCTAACCCCCAATCTCTAGAAATTCTCTTTATTGTTCCTCACTAGTATTTAGCCTCTCCTTCTAATATAAAGGTCACAAAAGAAGTCTTTGGATCATTAAGATAATTTAATATATTAAATATTCTCTCAATTCGTATCATCCATTATTCTACCATCATTGGATCAGTTCATCCCTAAAACAGGGAGGACTAAGCTTCTTAAGTTATTCTATTCACAGTCAATTTTGATTGATATCCTCGAGCAACCCTTTTGTCATACTCGATTAATCAGAAAAAGATTAAGTAGAAGAACCAAATGTCCTTGTCATCCTAGCTTCCTAAAGGACATCAAAGAAAATTTTCATTGATAATTTGTTAGGATCAAGTTAGCACTAAGAGAGTAAGAGAGAGAGGGGGGGGGGGGGGGGGGGGGGGGGGGGAGTGGGAGGGGCAGAGAGAATTAGTGCAAGTGTAAAAATACTCAATTTGAAAAACTTGCTTGAAGTAAAGAAGAAATCAAAAGCGTTTCTTGGACTCTATTGAAAGCGAATAAGTGAGTGATTTAAAATAAAATCACAAGATGATGCTCATGCCTTTCTTCAAACTAATTAAGAATAATTATATGTAATAGTAAAGGCAAGAGTAGAGATGCTAACAGATTTTATAGTGGTTCAGTCAAAACTTGACCTACATCCACTTTTTTGATTCCTACTTCGTCGAGGCCCACCGGAGTCCACTAAACAATCTTCTTCCATGGGTGAAGACCAAACCCTTACACTTATCTCTCTCCTTTTCACAGGTTCAGGAGAGGAACCTTCTTACAAGAGTTTCTCACTTCCCTCAAACTCACCTTTATACTTTGAAGCACTAAAGGGAAGCTTTCAAATTTTACGACATTTTTCACAAGAATTTTCTTCCTTTTTCATTCACCACCCTTACTTCTCCAAGCAAACTTGGGGTATTTATAGACCCCAATTGGCTTAAAAAATGAAGCAAAAATTTAAACCTTTCTGTAAATTTTGCATACGAACAGTACTACTATCGGTGCCGACAGTACTACCACTGAAAGCACCCTGAAAATAGGGCGACGGTGGTAACTATTGCTTGGGCAGTATGACCACCAACCTAGCACCTAGCGGTACTACCATCAAGAATCCTGCAAACGCTAATTTTTCTTTACTTTTGCGTACCTAACTCGTACCTCATGTTTACCCCTTTCTAGGTCAACGAAATGAGATCAACCTGAGCTTAAATCCAACCCAAAATGGACTCGGTTGCCTCACATTAAGTTAATTTAGATTCTTTCCAAATCTAACTCAATTTGGACTCTAAACCAGACCGATGCTAACTACGACATACTAAGGCATACAAATACAATCAATTTGACTAACGCGCGAAGTGACCTTCCCCACTCCCAGCGATCTTCCTGGTAACCTCTGACGAACTCCCGACGAGTCTTGGCCATCTTCTAGTGAACCCTTGGTGCATTCCCGACAAGCTCTCGATCACCTTCGACGAGCTCCCAATGAACTCTCGGTAAGCCCCTGATACCTTCGGTGAGCTTCCGGTGATCTCCTGATGAGTTCCCACTGCATCGTCTAAACCCCGGCCCGATGCCCGAACTTGACTCTGGCCCAACATCTGATTTTAATATCTTGTCGTAGTTAATCTTACATCATTCATTTCTAACATAGGTTAGATAAAACACATATCAATTGATTTCATCATCAAAATTTGAGATTCAATAATCTCCCTCTTTTTGATGATGACAACCAATTGATGATGAGAGTTAACCTTAACTCCCCCTATGTAAACTCTATAGGATAAAACAAACTTGAATTCGAAAGAACTCAACACTTTTGAATTCAAGCACGATACCATTCATAAATATTTCAAAATTTTCAAAACATACATTCATACAACAATTTTCCCCCTTAATTCATCAACCATGAATATATCAAAGATTTTCAAGATATACATTCATACATTATGAAACAACATTAATTTCAAACATTCCCTTTTAAGTCATCAACCATCAATATATTAAAGATTTTCAAAACATATAGAGGTCAGACCTAAGAAATTGGTCAGAGGTGAGATGGACCTCAAGATGGACAATGGAGCAAGGGTTACTACAATTACTATTAGGGAGGTCACCCGACATCTACCTAATGGAGCTATTATGGCATTGAATACATACTATTTTATACCCTATATTATCAAAAATATTATTTCCATCTCTTGTTTAACAATTAGTGAATATAAATTAGTTTTAAAGAATAATAGTTGTCCAATAATTATAGATGATGAGACATCAATAGAGAGACCCTGATAAATGGCTTATATGTGTTAGACACTTCTTCACACATCATGAATATAAATACGTCTAAGGGAAAATAGATGAGGTGAACAATGCATACTTATGACATTTTATGCTAGGTTATATATATGAGAGAAGGATTCAAAAGTTGCTGAAAGATGGATACCTAGATCCATTTGACTATGGATCATATACAACTTACGAACATTGCCATCTTGGAAAGATGATTAACTCTCCTTTTAGTGGAACTGGAGAGAGAGCCATTGAGTTATCGGAACTCATACATAGTGATGTATGTAGTCCCATGTCGACTCAGGCTATAGGTGGTTACTCATACTTCATTACATTCACTAATGATTGTTGAATCTCAGATTTTGATGATGAAATCAATTGATGGGTTTTTTATCTAACATGGATTGTTAGAAATTGATTAATGCAGGATTAATTACGATAGAATGATTATTACAATCAGGATTGGCTAAGGTCAAGTCTATGCATTAGGTCGATGCGGTTGGGAACTCGCCAGGAGTGCGTCGGGAGCTCGCTGAGGGTATCGGGAGTTAGCTAGGATGGCGCAAGGGAGTTCGCTAGAAGAAGACCGAGACTCATTGGAAGATTATCGGGGGTAGCCGAAAAACTTGTCGTGAGTTGGGATGGTCTTGTAATGGATGTTTGGCAATTATGATTATATTTAATTAAGTCATAATTAGCATCATGCAGGTCTAACTATGACAGGAGCAATGAAGTTACAACCAGATAATGAGTCAAGATCAAGCTTAAGCATCGGGTCGGGTTTGGACAATATAGTGGGACCTCACTAGGAGTTCGCTAGGAGATTCATTGAAGGGATCAGAAAGCTCATTGGGAGCACGCCGGGAGATCACCGGAAGAAGACCAGATGACTTACCGTAAGAATGTCGGAGGTTACCGGATTGGCGAAAGTTGGGTCTTAGTTTAAGCTTGTGGTCTTTAAGCATTGTAATCGTTGAGTCATAGTAGAAGTGAGTCCTAATTGAGTTAGATTTGGATGAAATCTAAATCAACTCAATAAGGCAACCGGGTCCACTATTGAGGTTTGATTGAGCTCAATTGGTTGATTAGAGGGTTGGTCAACATCAGGTTCAAGCCAGAATTCGAAAAGTGGAGGGAACCACTTTTACAAAAATTTCGATGGGTAAACCGCTAATGAGCGACGGGTGTACCACCGTCGCCTAGGCTTTCGGGTGGCTGACTCGCCCAGACTGAGTGGCTGAACCGCCCGTACTCAGGAATTTGGGTACTTTCGATGGTTGACCCATGATAGAACCCCAGAAGGAGCTCTAAAGATTTTTGATCCTTGAGAGGGATCAACCCTTGGAACGCTGTAGGGGTTCCTTCCTCCTAGACTCGGCACAAGGCTGAATTAAAATTATAGATTGCTTGATAAAAGAGAGGGGGCGACTACATCATTATATAGGGTTGCAAACCCTAGCCTATGGGGTGCTTGCCTAACTAAAATTATTCTTTTACCCCTTCTATAGCCTACCGACCTTAGAGGGAATAAGTGATAGCTAGGTTGGCTCTGTAGCCGACCTAAGCAGGGGGAAACCCTAGCCGACTAGCCCAATAAAAGGGGCGATGGCCACTAAGCCTTAAGGTCCCAAAATAAACTATAGCCACACTTCTTTAGGATAGAAGTGACTATGTGGTGTTTTATTACAATCTCACAGGGTTCTTATTAATTACTTCTAAGTGATTAGGACTCAACCCTGCTGGAGTCCTATCAAACTCGCCCTCTTCAAATCATCCTTGTCCTCAAGGTTAGGCTTCCATGAGCTCCTCATATGATTCTCATGATATCATCAACTGAACTTTGGCCACCTCATTAGCTGGGGTATTAGTTGGAAGGATTTGGGCTGAGTCGTCTTCTTTAAATTTTCATTATGGTGGAATACCTGGCGGATCAATTGTAATCTTGATCTGGTGCGCGAATCTGATCTCCAGGTTAGGGCCCCAATGTGATTCCCAATTTTACAAAGCCCAAAGAAATAGGGAGACCACTTCATTAAGGCTTGAGTTTCCTGCTAATCAGGCTCGAGGTGTAGAAAAACTCGATATTCAATTTTTCATCCATTCTGAAGTTTGTCGGGAGGTCATTTCTTCTTTGCATATGCTGCCATATGGTTAGTCTTTAGTGATAGCCAATCTTTTTTTTGGAATGGTGACTGCCCTCTAGTATGGTTCAGGATGATGAGAGCCCAATCTGACATGAGAATGAATTATAATTCTTCTAGTTGTACTCCTTTTTCGTGCCATAGACCTGTATCTAACCATATTTTAAATTTGGTAGTAATTAGTATCTCCTATAAAAACCTCGTGTGGAGTGTGAGGGAAGCCTCAGTGTAAATTAGGAGTCGATCATCTTGCATAAGAATAGCCATAATTCTAACTCCCGATGCGTCAGCCTCAATGACAAAAGTGCAGCCGAAATCTGGCAGTGCTAGGACCGGCGTCGTCGTTATGGCGACCTTGAGTCGTTTGAAGGCTGTAGAAGCTTGTTCCGACCACAAGAAGAAGTCTTTCTTTAGTAGGGATGTGAGCGGGGCACTAATCTTTCCATAATATTTCATAAATTTATGGTAGTAGCCCGTGAGTCCAAGGAAGTCGTGCAGCGATTTTATGTTTGTAGGTTTCGGCCATCCTTGCATTGCCTTGATCTTTGTCGGGTCTACCGCCACTCCATCATCTAATATAATGTGCCCAAGATACTCTACTTTATGCTGTAAGAAGCTACACTGTGACTGTTTAACATAAAGAGTATTCTCCCGAAGAATCGTTAGAACAGTTTGTAAGTGCAAAAACTGTGTATATCAAGTGTAGGACTATAAATGAGAATATCATCAAAGAATACAAATATGAATTTGCATAGAAACCTTCGGAAGATGTCATTCATCAAGTTTTGAAAGGTAGAAGGAGCATTTATAAGTCCGAAAGGCATTACCAAAAACTCGTAGTGGCCGTTATGCGTGCAAAATGTAATTTTTGGAATATCTTTAGTGCATACCCGAATCTGATGGTATCATGATCGGAGATCCAATTTAGTGAAGACTCGGGCTCCTTTTTATTTGTCCAAGAGTTCATCTACGACTAGGATAAGATATTTGTCCTTGATGGTGATGGCGTTTAGAGCTCGGTAGTCAACGTACATCCACCACGTACCATCTTTCTTACGTACTAGCAACACCGGTGAGGAGTAAGGGCTGTAACTCAGTCGAATCATCCCGGTGTCAAGCATCTCTTTAACAATATTCTTGATCTTGTCCTTCTGTAAGTGAGGATAATGGTACAGTCACAAATTTGCTAGAGGTTTTCCTGACAAAATAGGAATGCGGTGGTCATGCAGCCAGTTAGGGTGTAGCCCATGCGGCTCCGAGAAAACATCCACGAATTCGTCCAGCAAAAGGGCAAGCTTAGGATCTGAGTTTTGTACATTCTCCCCCTTAGATGACTGTTGGATATGCATCAAGAATCCACCATGTGCTTTGTGCAAAACTTTCTCCATTCGTTGCGACGAAACGGTGGAAATTTGGCTCCCGCGCTTGCCTCGTAACGTGACCTGTCTCCCTTTACAATAAAATTTCATAATTAATTTAGAAAAATTCTAGGAGATATCACCTAGTGCTGTGAGCCATTCGATCCCGAGTATGGCTTCATAATCATCGATGGGTAGGAGGAAGAAATTAGCTGCCACTTCTTGGTCTTGGAGGAGTAGTTTCACCCGCGGGCACCGCTGGTCACAATTGAAGATTCGACCGTCGGTGACCTTTACGTCAAACTTGTTGCAACCTTCAATTTGAAGCACCAAACGTGCAGCAACCTTACTATTAAGGAAGTTATTTGTGCTTCCTGTGTCGATGAGAACGGTGATGGGTTGCTGTTTTAGAAGTCCTCCAACTTTCATCATCTGCGGGTTGGAGTAGCCGGCCAATGCGTACACTGCATAGTCGGCCGGTTGGGACTCTTCCTCTATGGCTTCTTCTTCAGGTTCAAGAGATTCTTTAGATGTTTCATTGTCCTCATCCTCCACTAATTCAATCATGAGGAGCCGGCCCTTTTTGCAGCGATGTTCGCGGTTCCATGGTTTGTCGCAATGCCAACACAACCCCTTGGCCGATCGTTCGCGAAGCTTGTCTCTTGTCAAAATTTTTGGTGTGGGGGCTTGGATGGCAGTAGAGGGGCAAGTAGGCCTTGGCATGGCTGGTCGGGGAGTGATCCTTGTCCTTCGTACCTCATGGTTCAATCATTCTTCCTGGATACGCGCGAAGGAAATCAATGCCATAAGTGTGTACGGTTGCCACGCCTTTACTTCTCCTCGGATCTCCAGCTTTAGGCCCTTAATAAAAGTACCTAAAAGTTGTTTCTCAGACCAATTCTTAGTTTGGTTAGATAAATGCTTAAACCTTGTTTGGTATTCTTGTATTGTAGAGGTTTGATGAATCTTTGCTGATTATCCGTCGATGTTGTCAAAATCGGTTGGTCCGAAGCAGTTTAGTAGTCCTTCCTTGAATCGCTGCTAAGAGAGTCCTCCATGGGTGTGTCCAAACCAATTGAACCACCGAATAGCATCTCTCTCGAGGTGTATGGCAGCAATCTACACCCATGTAGCGTCGACGGTTCGGTAGAACCGAAAATAGCGCTCCGCACGCGAGGTCCATCCGATCGGGTCTCCTTCTTCCCATCTTGGGAAATAAACCTTCACGCATGGATTGTTGGGATCAGAGGTGATGTGTCCATACTCTTGAGGATCATCTTGCCGATCTAAAGTCTCTCCATGGTTTGACTTCCTCGGGCTTGACGGTCGTCCAATGCTGAATTCGACGAATATGGATCCCATCTTCTCCATGCGACTTTCAAAGGCTTCAAACTTGGCATTGATGGCCTCCTCTGATGCCATGGTGTATGCCTCTAGATCTATAATATTGAGATCTTTCTTTTGTTGTTGGGTTAGTGGCATGAGAATTTTGGAGAAGGGGTGGCCGATTGGAAGGTGAATCGGTTTGGATGGGAGTAGGCTATGGTTTAGGGTTGATTTGTGTGGCTGTTTGGTTTCGGCTTAGGGTAGGGTTTTGAAGGGTTTTGGTGAGGATGGTAGAGTTTGGTGATGAGGAAAAGAGAGTCCAAAATCCTACAAAAATAACACTCAAATCCGATTGAATTCGACGAAAAAATTGCTGCGATGTGCTGTCCTACTGAACCGGTTTTACGTCAGAGAAATGATGACTTCTCGACATAAGTTCCAGAGGAAAGTTCAAGAAAATTATGCAAAAACCCTTGGTTAGATGTTGGGAATACAAGTAAAAGGTTTGGTGAAATTTTGGCAGCGTAACAGTAGGGAAATAGGGCAAAAGACGAATGGTAGATCCTTCGTCATAAAAATTCTAGAACTACGTACTGGTAAAAGATTACACAAGAAAACTAGTTCCAGAAGGATTTTTTTTCCAGAAATCAATCTCAGATGAAAGCTAAGTTGATCTTTGGAATTGTATAAAAATTTGGGCCAAAAAGGATGAACAAAAGTTCAGTTTAAGAGGCCAAAAACGGAAGGCAGATTCTGCGTTGTAAAATTTCAGTACTGTGCAACAAAGAATCGCAGCACTATAAGTCCAGATCCAGTAGGAGTTTTTTCACGAGATTAGTCTTAGATAAAAGCTAAGATGATCTATGAAATTATATAAAAGTTTCAGCCAAAAAAGGATGATTAAAAGTTCAGTTTCAAGAAGCAACAATTGACTGAAAATTTCTATAGCATTTCGCCTATGCAACGATGATAACGTTTGCGACGAACGAAATTTGCAATGGATAAAATTTGGGAAAAATCTTCAACGTGTAAAGTAAGGAATCTTGTAGTATTAAGAAGGTGTGAATGATAAAAATATACCAGATTTCCAGATCAAATGTAGGGGGCAGCGGCAGATTGATTTGATCTACAACTAGGGTGGAAGGTGGAGGCGCGTGTCGCAGCAATTGTGGGAATTGCTTGGGAAGGTGGAGGCGGCTGAGATGGCTGCAAGGGCAGTAAGATTGCTGCTCTGATACCAGATGATAGAACCCTAAAAGGAGCTATATAGGTTTTGATTCTTGAGGGGGATAAACCCTTGGAACACTATAGGGGTTCCTTCCTCCTAGACTCGGCACAAGGCTGAATTAAAATTATGGATTGCTTGATAAAAGAGAGGGGTGGCTACATCATTATATATAGAGTTGCAAACCCTAGCCCATGGGGTGCTTGCCTAACTAAAATTATTCTTTTGCCCCTTCTATAGCCTATCTGCCTTAGAGGGAACAGGTGGCGGCTAGGTTGGCTCTGTAGCTGACCTTAGCAGGGGGAAACCCTAGCCGACTAGCCCAGTAAAGGGGGCGACAGCCACTAAGCCCTAAGACCCCATAATAAACCCTAGCCACACTTCTTTATAGGATAAAAGTGACTATGTGGTGTCTTATTACAATCTCATAAGGTTCTTATTGATTACTTCTAAGTGATTAGGACTCAACCCTGCTGGAGTCCTATCAACTCGCCCAGGCAGGCGGGTGAACCGCCCATACCTAGATTCTTTGGATACGGTTGGATTTTGGCTCTGATTTTGAAGCCAATTTGGGGCCTATAAATACCCCAAGTTTTCTTACATTCTAAATAATAATTTTGGGGATTATATTATGAGAAAATATTGTGTGAGAATTATAAGAAAAAGAAAAGGGATAAAGGAGTGATTAAAGAGTGTAATCTTATCTCCCTTGTAAGCAAAGTGTAAGGGTTTGGCCTTCACCCAAAGAAGATCGGTAGTGGACGCCGGTGTACCTCAAGAAGGAGGATTCGGGATTAGACATAGGCTATTGGTGCCGAACCACTATAAAAATTATGAGTTCATCTTTTGTTTTCTTTATTAACGCTTCCGATCTTGTTTACTCTTTGAATGCAAACATTTCACTTACGACGTTTCTTATCTTTCATATTTTCTTGCTCTTTCTTAAGTAATTAGTAAGCAAGTAACTTAGCAATCTTCTTATCATTCACTTGTTTTATTTGAACAACAAGCTTTGGATCTTCCTATCATGCTTAAACCAAAACATTTTTATTTAAAACAAAAAATTTATACTTGCTCTAATTCACCCCCCCTCTTAGTGCCAATTGATCCTAACAATTGGTATCAGAGTCTCGATTTTTCTCGTTTAGTTTAACACTCAAGAGAAATGACTCTTATTGGATTTCAAAAGGGCTTTTCTATCGTTCGTCCTCCCATATTCATTGGGACAGACTACACTTATTGGAAAACTCGGATGAGAGTTTTCTTACTTTCTTTAGACCTTGATTTATGGATTATAATTAAAAATAGATTTGAAAGGTCTTCTCTTCCAATGAACAATTGGAATGATTTTAAGAAGAAGATATTCTCTTTAAATGCCAAGGCTCTTAATGTCTTATTTTGCGCCTTAGATAAAAATAAATTTGATCAGGTTTCTTATTTTGATTCAGCTTTTGATATATGACATGCATTAGAAATAGCATATGAAGGCACACTTAATATAAATGAATCATTAAATGAAAATACTTCTAAAAATGAACAAGAAGAACACCTTCCTAAGAACCAAAAGGAATGTGAACCGAGAAGAACACATGACTCCTCAAGTAAAATCTCGATTGATGAGGACCTTGAACTTTTGACAAATGAATTGAAAAAATTAACAAACTTGAACATTAAAAATAATGTAAAGATGGGCAAAACCTATTGCTATGAACACAAGAAGCCAAGGAGCTCCAAAGATCAAATGCACAACTAAGAAGTTGAGAACCTTGCTCTTATGGGCATCGACAATGAGGTTAGTGATTCATTAAGTAATTCTTTTTTAGAATTATTAAATATGCTTCATGATTTGTTTGATAAATTTAAAAAACTTAGTAAATCTTTTAAGTTGCTTAAATATGAACGTGATTTATTAGTTGGTAAAGTTGATGAAATGCATGAGTTATTAGCATCACACAATCCTAGTTCTAAATGTGAAATGCTATACAAATTAAAGAAGAAAATATAATGCTTAAGACAACATTAAAAAAATTTAAAATTCGTAACAAATCCATGAATATGATCATTGCCAATAAAGATCATATTAATAGAAGAAATGGAATAGGCTTTGTGGGTAATACCCAACAAAAGCCAACTATTTTTGTTAAATACCAACAAAAGATAACTATTTTTGTTAAAGGACTAACCTTAAATGTGCCACCAAGAATTAAGTGTAATTTTTATGGTAGATTATGACATATGGCTTACAAATGTCCATTCAAAAACTATAGTCCTCACAAGTTAGTTTGGGTTCCTAAAGGAACCATAAATAATCTTGTCATTAGAGAAAATAGGAAGAACATGTCATGAAGGACCCAATGTTAAATGAGTATATAAATCAAAACCTCCCATAATATAAAGTTATTTTCTAACAAGGCTAGGAGCAATAAAAATATTTTGAAAGTAGATGCTCAATTCATATTATTTGAGATCTAACACTCCTTCAAGCTTACTAGCCTAAGTAGTAATAAGAAAATTATTGGAACTAAAATTATTGATAATGAATCTTTTAATGGTTCATCATTATACAATTAATATTCATGATGCATAGCTAGAGTATAGAAGTATGAAAATAAATTAGAACCAAAGAACCTTAGTTATTAAAGAACATATTTTGAGTGAATGCTAAAATAATTGGCTTGTTTAAATATAAAGACTATTATTAAATGGTTCAAAAATTGACAAAATCTATGGAATGATTGATTCAAATGATTATGATTGAATGATTGTGTTGAATGATATAATTTTAGCATAGAACAATATAGAAAAGGGAGAGAAAAAATCATGCTTCATTGTCTAGTATTTTTGTATATTAAAAATATATTTAGTAAGAATGAAATGAGCATGGTAACTCACTACACTAAGTCCAAAAATCATTGGAATTGAAATAAATCAATGTTTTTATTTGAAAATATTTTATTACAATGATGTTGATAAATTTGTGTTTTTGACTTTAAATGACATTGCGTTCTTGAAATAAATTTCAAAAGAAGGATAATTATTCTTGAAATAATTTTTATTTTATTAATCCTTCAACAAGAGACAAAATATACTATTATTGTTGAATCTCAAACTACAAAAATGGATTAGAAAATTTTAGCTATTGAAAGATAATCTATGATGCTTTCAATGAATTTTTCGATAAACGAATTTTGATTATGATTTTGGATAAGTTTTCAAATGATTTTATTTTAAAAAAAGATTAATGAATCGATTATGTTATTTTTATGACTTTCTTGAACTATGAAAGTGATTTTGACGATTTGATGATTTGAACTTGAATAAATTATTATCATGATTTTGACAAGTTTAGAAAATAAAACTTGAAAATCTTCTATTTTATCATCTAAGAAGATATTTATTAAATTAAATCATGTCTTTAATATTCGTGAATGTCTTTTGATATCAATATTTATCATGACATGATTTATTTTAAAACTTATGAATGACATAACTTATCACCAAAATTAGTATTTCTTAAATTTGTGATAAGTTAAAAATTGAAAGAGATTTGTATTATCATGAATATTCTCTTAATTTCTTGACTTGACTTATATGTTATGGGAACCACATTATGGATCTCTATAATTTTCTCTTTTAAATAAAAAATGATTTATGATCTTAATAATATTAATTGAAATTATTATCAAGATCATTCTTCTTTATTAAAAAGATTTATCTTGGAAGAATTGAGATTATCCCTTAAGACTCATTTTATTATTTAAAAAAAGGGCAATGAATCTTATTAAACGAAATCATGTCTTTTGATATTCAAAAATTTGATTTTATCTTTAATGACATGATCTCTTTGTACTTTTTGGCATAATTTGAATATGAATGCTAAGAAGAAACTATGTCATCATATTTCTTTCTTGACAATAACAAAAAGGGAGAGATAAAATTATTAATATGATTAGAATTAATTTAGATATGATAACCTTGAATAAGAAATAATTTGCTTGGAAGAAAATTTAGAATTTTCTAAATGCATACAAAATACTTGATTTACAATTTGAGCTTGATCTATTATCATGC
Organism: Ensete ventricosum; assembly: GCA_029747655.1. Classification (NCBI taxonomy): domain Eukaryota; kingdom Viridiplantae; phylum Streptophyta; class Magnoliopsida; order Zingiberales; family Musaceae; genus Ensete; species Ensete ventricosum. The sequence continues at coordinate 29,699,863 of JAQQAF010000003.1, read as the reverse complement.
CTTCTTATGAAATTCTTGATGATTTTTATCAAAATTTACAATAGATGATTTTTTGCTATACTTGAAATTACATGAGATGATTTTAAATGCATGAGTAGCTCTAAACTTTTGAATCTCCTTGAATATCTTGAAGTTTTGAGCTTAATTTCAAAATTCATATCTATAAAATTTTCATCTTTAAAATTGAGTATTTTTGTGATATGATATTTATTTATCTTGATTCTACCTTCTTGTTCACACATGTGGAGAAAGGAAATCACTAGCATTTCAATAGACTAATAAGTCTATTAATTATATTTTTAATCTCTTGAAAGTAATTTTGATGATTTTAAAATTGAATGAGTGATTTATCTATATCGTGGTTATGATTTCTTGGAATTATAACTTAAAATCTTTTATGAATCAAAATCTTTTTTTATGTGTCTTCGTATAATTTAAAAGGAGATTTTTTACACAAATCATGAACTTGACAACTTAAGATTTCTTATGGATAAATCAAGAGATTTTATTTGTTTCTCCTATGACTTGTTTTTTGATATTCATAATTTATTTTCATAAATTGAATATCTCATCACCATGTTAATTTTTCTTGATATATTTCATATGATGATTGGTATAGTTCTTGATTTATTTCTTGAAAAATGATGTAATGGGAAAAGTTTTGCACTATTCTAACCATCCCTTCTTTTTGACAATGATAAAAGGGGAGCAAAACTTGTTAACTTATAAAATTACTAGCTTTAACAATGCAAATGAAGCAAATATTTGCTAGCTTGCACTTCTCAAAAGAGAAGAATGAATTCACTAGCTTGCATATTCTAAAGTAATGAAAATTTTGTCAATTGCTAAGCTTTCATATATCAAAAACTTGCTAATTGCACTTCTCCTTTTGTTGATGATAAAGAGGGAAAAAGTATAATTATGTGAAATCATGTATGATGATCATGCATGTAATGATGATTTTCAAAATCTACATAAAGATAATGATTTGTTATTGTTTGAATTTATTTGCTATATATTTTTGAAATTTACATGAGAAAAATTTATTGAGCTCATATTCGAAATTTTATATATACAAGATTGAGGTTGAGACCTAGAAATGTTAAATCATGAAAATATATAAATTACTAATATAGGTTTCATGAAATGAAGTCTTTTTTTATAATATTTTTTTGAAAACTTTCTCTATGATTTTATCTTATTGTTTAAAAAAAAAATTACATGAAGATGTGCCACATTTGAAATTTACAAGAGATAATTTTTTATATCAAGAGATGACTTTTGCTACATTTGAAATACATAAGTAATCTTTAGATCTCATTAACTTTTGAGCTCATCTTAGTATTGCTTATAAAATTTATTAAGAGCTCTTCTCTATGATGAAATGATTCAACAACACCTCCCTTATTTCTCTCCTTATTAAAGGAAAATAAAATTTTATAATGCATATACTACGGGGGAGTAATGTCATCCTATGCTTTGAAATTATTAGCTATATTTTACCTTTTTGTTGATGACAAAGGGAGAGAAATATATATTGATGACACATGATGAATACATTGATGACACATGATCTTGTTAAAATACATGGATATCTTGGATAAGGATATGAATTGGACATCTTGGATATAGATGTTTAATTCCTTTTTACTCATGAGTTGATGACTTGATGCAAATTTATGTTAAAATTTGCATAGAATGTTGATTGATTGAATTTAAAAGTGTGTGCTTCTCTTAAATTTAAGTGGTGTGGATTTAGGGGGAGTTAGGATTAATTCCTGTCATCAATTGATTGTCATCATAAAAAAGAGGGAGATTGTTGAATCTCATATTTTGATGATGAAATCAATTGATGGGTTTTTTATCTAACATGGATTGTTAGAAATTGGATGCAGGATTAATTACGACATAATGATTATTACAATCAGGATTGGCCAAGGTCAAGTCTATGCATCGGGCCGATACGGTTGGGAACTCGCCAAGAGTGCATCAAAAGCTCACCGAGGGTATCAGGAGTTTGCCAGGATGGCGCAAGGGAGTTCTCCAGAAGAAGACCAAGACTCACCGGAAGATTATCGGGGGTAGCCGAAAAGCTTGCTGGGAGTTGGAATGGTCTTGTAATAGATGTTTGACAATTATGATTGTATTTGATTAAATAGTAATTAGCATCATTCACATCTAACTATGACAGGAGCAATGAAGTTACAACTAAATAATAGGCCAAGATCAAGCTTAGACATCGGGCCGGGTTTGGACGATGTGTGGGACCTTGCCGGGAGTTCGTTAGGAGATTCGCCGAAGGGATCAGAAAGCTCACTGGGAGCACGCTGGGAGATCACCAAAAGAAGACCCGATAACTTACTGCAAGAATGCCGGAGGTTTCCGGATTGGTGGAAGTTGGGTCTTAGTTTAAGCTTGTGGTCTTTAAGCATTATAATCGTTGATTCGTAGTTAAAAGTGAGTCCTAAAGGTTAGTCCTAACCGACAATGGCTGACCCGCCCAGGCTGGGCGGTTGAACCGCCCGTACCCAGGAATCTGGGTACTTTCGACGGTTGACCCGCCCAGGCCGGTGGGTGAACCGCTCATAACCGAATTTTTCGGATACGATTGGATTTTGGCTCCAGTCTTGAAGCCAATTTTGGGCCTGTAAATACCCCAAGTTTTCTTACATTCTAGACAACAATTTTGGGGATTATATTCTGAAAAAATATTGTGTGAGAATTGTATAAAAAAGAAAAGGGGTAAGGGAGTGATCAAAGAGTGTAATCTTTTCTCTCTTATAAGCAAAGTGTAAGGGTTTGGTCTTCACCTAAAGAAGATCGATAGTGGATGCCGGTGTGCCTCAAGAAGGACTCGAGAGTGAACGTAGGTCAGTGTCGAAACACTATAAAAATTATGAGTTCATCTTTTTCTTTCCTTATTAACGCTTCCAATCTTGTTTACTTTTTGAAAGCAAATATTTCACTTACGACGTCTCTTATCTTTCGGATTTTCTTGCTCTTTTTTAAGTAATTAGTAAGTAAGTAACTTAGCAATCTTCTTATCATTTACTTGCTTTATTTGAACAACAAGCTTTGGATCTTCCTATCGTGCTTAAACCGAAACGATTTTGTTTAAAATGAAAAATACACTTGCACTAATTCACCCCTGCCCCCCTCTTAGTGTCAATTGATCCTAACAATGATTTCTCAAGGTATGGACATATATACTTGATGAAGAAAAAGTCTGAGGCCTTTAAGAAATTCAAGGAATATAAGAATGAAGTAGAGAACCATATTGAAAAGAGTATTACGACTCTTAGATCAGATCGAGGAGAGTACTTGAGTACGGAGTTCACCCATTTCCTCAAGGACAATGTGATTCCATCCCAATCGACACCTCCTTATACACCTCAACTCAATGGTGTATCAGAAAAGAGGAATCACACGCTGTTGAACATGGTGCGATCTATGATGAGTTTTGCTGACCTACCCGTCTCATTTTGGGGATATGCCTTAGAGACTGTAACTTACCTTCTGAACAAAGTTTCATCAAAGTCAGTAGTGTCTACACCATATGAGATATAGAAAGGAAACAAGCATGATCTTAAGATTGTTAAGATTTGAGGCTGTCCTGCCCATATTAAAAGATACAATCCCAATAAGTTAGAATCAATGACAGAATGATGCAAGTTCATGGGATACCCCAAGGAAACTTATGGGTACTATTTCTATCATCCCGAGGACCATAAGGTCTTTTGTTGCCAAGAGGGCTATGTTTTTTTAGAAGGAACACATTCTTGGTAGAAGTAGTGAGAGAGATAGAATTGAGTGAGGTTGGGGAACCTAGCTCAAGCACCATTCTAGAGTCTGAGTATGTTCAGGTACCTAACACACAAGTTCCAACTTTGCGCAGGTCTAGCAGAGTATCTTACACTCCTGAGAGATATGTGGGACATATCAGTGGAGAGGACTCTAGGGATGTTGATCTTCAGACTTACGAAGAGGCTATTATGAGTATAGACTATAGGAAGTGGCAAGAAGCCATGAATTTTGAGATGGATTCCATGTATTATAACAAGGTTTGGAACCTTGTAGATGCATCTGAGGGTATCGTACCCATCAACTACAAATGGATCTTCAAGAAGAAGATTAGAGCGGTGATAGGACTCTAACAAGGTTGAGTCTTAATCACCCTAGAAGTAATCAATAAAACTTTGTGAGCTTTGTAATAAAACCCCACCTGACCACTTATATCCTATAAAGAAGTGTGGCTAGAGTTTTGATTGGGGCCTTTAGGCTTAGTGGCCGCTGCCCCCTTTACTGGGCTGGTCGGCCAGGGTTTCCACCTGCTTAGATCAGCTATAGAGCAACCTAGCCACCGCCTACACCTACTAAGGCAAGTTAGCTATAAGAGGGGCAAAATGGGGAATTCACTTAGGAAGCACCCCCTAGGGCTAGGGTTTTGAGCCCTATATAAGCTTGTAACCTCCACCTCTTTTCATTAAGCAAGATTAATCTTTTCTTCAGCCTTTGTGCCAAGTTCTTGGAGGGAGGAACCCCTATAGTGTTCTAATGGTTGATCCCCCTCAGAGATTAAAATCTATAGGACTCCTTCTAGGGTTCTATCATCTAGTATCAGAGCAGTGTTCCTACTGCCCTATAGCCATCTCTACCGCCTCTACCTTCCCAAGCAATTCCCACAATTGCTACGACATGCGCCTCCACCTTCCACCCTAACCGTAGGTCTAATCAGTCTATTGCTACCTCCTGTATTTGATCTAGAAATCTGGTATATTTTCATCACCCATGCTTCTTCAATATTGCAAGATCCTTTACCTTACATGTTGAAGAATTCTCTCATATTTTATCCGCTATAAATTTTATCCGACACAAATGTTATCTCTGTTGCGAAGGTGAAACACTGCAGAAATTTTCAACCGATTATTTGCCTCTTGAAACTGGTTTATTGCTTCTCCTTTTTTGCCAAAATTTTACACAATTCCCTAGATTAACTTAGCTTTCATCTGAGATTGATCTCTAGAAAAATTCCTTCTAAAACCAATTTTATTATGCCTTCTTTCGTCATCACGCAGTATTGGAATTTTATAATGAAGGATCTATCTTTTGTCTTTTACCCTATTTTCCTACTGTTACTCTGCCGAAATTTTGTCAATCTTTTTACTGATATTGACCACATCTAAACTGAGGATTTTTGTATTTTTCTTGAGTTTTCCTCTGGAATTTATATTGAGAATTCATCGTTTCTCTGACGTAAAATCTGTTCGGCAAGACAACACATTACAACACCTTTCTTTGTCAAATTCCATCGGATTTGAGTGCTGTCTTTTATGGGTTTTTGGACTCTATTTCTCTCATCTGTAAATCCTACCATCCTCACCAAAACCATTCCAAACCGCACCCTAAACTGATCCCAAACAGCCACCCAAATCAGCCCTAAACCTTAGCCTACTCCCATCTAAATCGATCCACCCATCCAACCGACCATCCCCTCTCCAAAAATTCTCATGCCACTAACCTGACTACAAAAGAAAGATCTCAATATTGTAGATCTAGAGGCATAGACCATAGCATAAGAGGAGGCCATCAACGTCAACTTTGAAGCCTTTGAAAGCCATATGGAGGAGAAGATGCGATCCCTTTTCGTCGAATTCAGCATGGGCCGACCACCTAGCCCGATGAAATCATAGCAAGTAGAAACTTCAAATTAGTGAGATGATCCTCAAGAGCATGGCCATGTCAACCCTCATCCAAACATTTCATGCATGAAGGTTGATTTCCCTAGATTAGAAGAAGGAGACCCGATCAGATGGATCACGCGTGCGGAATGAAATTTTTGATTCTACCGAACTGTCGATGCTACAGGGGTGGAGATTGCTGCCATCCACCTTAACAGAGATTCTATTCAGTGGTTTAATTGGTATGAGCACACTCATGGAGTCTCTCTTGGCAACGGTTCAATGAATGCCTACTTAATCGATTTGGACCAACCGATTTCGACAACATCAACGGGCAATTGGCGAAGATTCGGCAAACCTCAACAATACACGAATACCAAATAAAGTTTCAATGTTTATCTAACCAAACTATGGATTGGTCTGAAAATTAATTTTTAGGGACTTTTATTGAGGACCTAAAGCCAGAGATTCGAGGAGAAGTAAAGGTGCGGCAACCGTACACTCTTACGGTGGTAATTTCCTTCGCGAGAATCCAAGAAGAACGATTGAACCACGAAGTACAAAGGACAAGGGTTGCTCCCTGACCAGCCATGCCAAAGCCTTTAGCCTCCTCTACTGCCACCCAAGCCCCCGCACCAAAAAAATTAATAAGAGACGAGCTTCGTGAATAATCGGCCAAGGGGTTATGTTGGCACTATGATGATCCGTGGAGCTAAGAACATCACTGCAAAAAGGGTTGGCTTCTCATGATTGAACTAATAGAGGATGAGGATAGCAAATCATCTGAAGAAAACCTCAAACCCGAAGATGAAACCATGGAGGAAGAGCCCCAACCGGCCGACTACGTAGTGCTCGCATTGGCCGGCTACTCTAACCAGTAGACGATGAAAGTTGGAGGACTTCTTAACCAGAAACTCATCACCGTTCTCATCGATACGAGCAACACAAATAACTTTCTCAACAGCAAGGTCACTGTATGTATGGTGCTTCAAATTGAAGGTGCAACAAGTTCGATGTAAAGGTCACCGACGGTCGAATCCTCAATTACGACCAATGGTGCCCATGGGTAAAATTGCTCCTACAAGACCAAGAAGTGATAGCCGATTTCTTCCTCATTCCCATCGATGATTATGAAGCTGTGCTTGGGATTGAATGGCTCACAATATTAGGTGACATCTCCTGAAATTTTTTAAAACTAATCATGAAGTTTTATTACAAAGGAAGATATCACATTACGAGGCAAGCGCGGGAGCCATATTTCCACCGTTTCGACACAGTGAATGAAGAAGGTGTTGGTTACAGGCGCCCTGTATGCCAATCATATGAGTGATGGCACATGTGACACGTTGTATGATCTTTCTGCTTATGATTAATATTGGTATATTCTCACATTATATTATATAGCATATATATTGTGATGTCCTTGGTTCTTGCAATGAGAATCAGATCGTGATGAGATCACGATAATGAGATCGATTCATTATTAAACACGGATCCTAAATAATCTCGGTTATAGGTTACTCGAGAGGGACATCGAGATAACCGGACAGACCGATGTACTATATACCCGTCCATATGATGGAGGCGGCTGGTCTCATAGCCACTTGTGTAGAGACATTACGGATATAGTACAGGTGCTCATTGGAGAATGAATTCATTGACTGATCCGCTTATGGAATGCTGTATGGTTAATGATATCTAATGTCAGACAGAGATTCCATAGTCCTAGTTGTGTATCTGGTCCTTGGACTTGAGACACCAAGGATGCCTTGTACGAGTACTCCTTTTTTTTATGTCAGACTTACAGGTTTAGAAAGCTCCAGATCTAGTATAGTTGGTTATCGGGATTGGTAGCCAACCTTACGAAGGCAATTGAGTGTCAATAGAGGATCATCCACTTTTGGTATCACGAGAGAAATATCCCATATATGTTTGCTTAGACAAATCCCTAGCCAGGGTCATTTGGATTGAAAGAGGAGTTCTCCGGTAGAATCTGATTGGAGCAAGATAAACTAATTCCAAATATAACCTGACAGTACCATATCCAATATACGGTCTCTAGGATATTAGTTGGATGAGGGATTATAGATACATGGTAACTGTAGACAGACAGGTTCGATCGATTCGATCCCCCTGTACCGTATGGGGACTATGGTGTAGTGGTCTAGTACGTCCATAGTCGATGAGTCGAGTAAATTATTATGGAGATAATAATTCACTATATCAGAAGGAGTTCTGATGGGAGTGACTCACGGCTAGCTCGGTATCGGGCCTAGAGGGTCACACACATATGGTGGATGCTTCAGCGAATAGAGGATTGAATGAAGATCCAATTAGCCTCTTTTCTCATTAGATGAGACCCTATGTTGATGGGCTCCTTGATTAAGGCCCAATTATAGGCCTAAGGAGATTATTGGATAGAGATCCAATAATGCAAGATTAGTGGGTTATTGGATGGAGATCCAATACCCACCAAGGAAGGAGCCCTAGGGTTTTGGTGGCTTTCTATAAATAGGAGGGGAGACTCAAGGTTGATAGGCTACAGCTTTAGCCACCACCTCCTATTCTCCTCCCTCCCTCTAAGCAAGAGTTGGAAGATCAGATTGGAGGAGTTTCGCTGCAGAGATCCATCATGTGGATACCACTAGAGAGGAGGACGCTTGACCTCCTTTATCCTCTCCATCCGGATCTGAAAATACAGGGATATACAATCTCCCTAGGTAAAATCAATCTCTCACACATCGCGGTTTTATCGGTTTTTATGATTTTTCTCGCGACCCCAATCTTTTGTATGACGATTTGATCTGTGTGGGAAACTGATTCTTGTTTTGATTTTCGCTGCGCATGTGATGCACCCGCTGAGGTTTCCCATCAGTGGTATCAGAGCCAAGGTTTTCATGCGAAACATTGGTTATAAACTGCATGTGATGAGGTTGAATCACGTAGAATCGTTTTACGCGTTCTTGCTGCATTTTCGCAATGAAGGAAGCCCTTGCAAGGGGTAGCCGGGCATGGCCACGGCCAGCCCCCTTGTAGGGGCGGCTGGCCACCTGCAAGGGGGTGGCCGGCTGTAGCCAAGGCCCCCCCTGCAAAGGGGCGACCGGCTGCGGCCAAGCCCCCTGCAAGGGGCGGCCACCCGCAGTGGCAGCAGCCCTGCGAGCATGAACGGCTGCGGCCAGCCCACAAGGGACAGCCGCCAACGGCCAGGCCGCAAGGGCCTGCTACCACGGCGCCACCGCAAGGGGCAACCGCTCGCGGCCAGGCCGCAGGCGGCGGTTGCCCGCTGCATGGTCGTCAGGGGCAACCCCGCGGCTAGGGATGCTACTTGCAAGGGCGGCCACTAGTAGGAGCGACTGCCAGCAGGGGCAGCGCCCACGCGAGGCGACGTCGCCAGCCCGCGAGGTGCCGCCCGAAGGTAGCAGCCCCTGCTGCAGGGGCGGTTGCCCACGTCGACGGTGTGTAGCGCCGTCACCTGCGCAGGGCAACGGTGGTGGCGACGTCGCAGATGGGGGCAAAGAGAGGACTAGTGCATCCTTTTAAGTAAAATGATGATCCTACCCCTTTGATTTTTGAAAATTTTAAGGACTGTCCTCATATGCAGAATTCTGAAAATACCCTCAATAATTTTGGAAATTCTGAGGACTGTCATCTCATCTAGAATTATGAAAATGCCCTTGATAATTTTGAAAATTCCGAGCATATCCTGATTTCTAGAAAAATAATTAATTAAATAGTTTAATTAATTATTATATATATCTAGTAATTCTACATATGATGTGATGTACATGTGATGTATATTGTGGATGGATGATCATGAGCCATGTGTTGTGATGTGTGTAATTGTGATTATTATTATTATTGGGGCCTGCGAGCCTACGTTTTTCTCATTTATTGTTGGGTCTGCGTGCCTGTGATTATTTGTAATTGCATGGAGAGGTGCAGCGGGAGCGTGGAGGTTACAACGGGACCCACGATGTCGTAGCGGGAGATCACGACGCATGGTGATGCGACGATCCGACGGAACCGATGATGACGAGATCAACAATCACAGGGCATGGAGATGCGCTAATGCACACATAAATTCTATTGTGAGTGATTAGGCCCATTGGCTCGGGCTTAATCATATTAGGTGACGGCTCATGATCATCCGGTGTGGCTTGCTTGTGTGATGTGTTATACACCTACTAGATATATATATATTTGCATGTGATGTAGATATATATTAAATATGTATGTGTGTGACACGACATATTAGGAGACCGATAGAAAATAAAAACCCCTCCTAAGATAATATTAAGTCGGTAAGCGTGAGGTAATAAGATTGACCCATGTGGCCTTCCATCATTATAGGAAGAAATTGAATCACGACATAGGTTGAATTGGTCGAGTCCCTCAAGGCTCACCTATCTATGTGATCGAGTTCTTGCCTACAACATAGAGATTTCATCGGTGACCTGAGGACAAGGTATGCTTGGTCGAGTCCCTCGAGGGCATATCATTAAATCAGACTCATCTTTTAACGATGGTGATGACTTAACTGAACGTTATGGTTGGTCGAGTCCCTCGAGACCATGAAGATTCGGAGGCCGAACGTGATGGGAATCACAAGGAGTTGTGATTGGCATGAGTTGCCTACCTTTTGGGCTTAGTGTAATTGGTCGAGTCCCTCGAGGTTGCACTAAGACGCCAATTGGATCATAATCCCCACTAGGAGTCTGTCGGAAACTTTCGTCTCACGTGTCGAGGGTATCGCGTGATTCGCTAAGAAAATAGTGGGAGCACATTAAGATAGAAGTCCATATCTTAATTAATATTTTATGTAAAATCTGCATGTTATTTATTTTCGCTATATCTTGTTTGTTGCTTGCAAAACCCCTACATGGCATACTTGATGCCAACCGCCTCATTGGTCTAAAAGCTCCGCATTTTGAGAATTGTTCTCATGGAAGATAAAATCATATATGTCCTTAACATGATTGTGCCTACGCTGGAGGAAAGGATAAGCGAGGATGAGATCGCTCGCTTTGTGAAGTATATAGATAGTCATAGAGGATAACCTGTGTATTGATCTTATACTTCAGTCTCTATCGGATTCCTTTTCACAGTTCATTATTAACTTTAATATGAAAAAGTTTAAGGTGACTCTCCCTGAGCTCCTCAATTTGTTGAGGGAAGTTGAGAGTGTCATCAAGAAGGAGAAGCCAGTTCTCTATATTGGTGAGACCAAAAAGAAAAGGAAGACCAACAAGATCCTTAAGAAGGGCAAGGGGAAAGAAAGACCAGGTAAGGCAAAGGTTGCCAAGAAATACCTCACAAAGGACAAAGGGCAATGCTTCCACTATGGCCAAGACGGACATTGGAAGAGGAACTGTAAGGACTACCTTGCAGAGAAGGCGAGACAGAAGCTTGGAGAAGCTTCAAGTATATTCATGATCAGTCTCCACTTGTCAGATTTTCATGATAACACATGAGTATTGGATACCGGGAGTGTTTATCATATCTGTAATTTGTTACGGGTTCTAGCAAGACCTAGGAGATTGGCTAGAGGCGAGATGGACCTCAAAATGGGCAATGGAGCAAGAGTTGTTGTAGTTGCTGTTGGAGAGGTCACCCTACATCTACCTGGTTGAGCCATTATTATATTAGATGGATGCTATTTTGTTCCCTCTATCATCAAAAATATTATTTCTATCTCTTGTTTGACAATTAGTAGATATAAATTAGTTTTTGAGAACAATAGTGTTCAATAATAATGGATGATAAGATCATCACTAGAGGGACCCTAATAAATGGCTTATATGTGTTAGACACTTCTCCACATATCATGAATATAAATATGTCTAAGAGGAAAAGAGATGAGGTGAATAATGCATACCTATGGCATTGTAGGCTAGGTCAGATACATGAGGGAAGGATTCAAAAGTTGTTGAAAGATGGATACTTAGATCCATTTGACTATGAGACATATGTAACTTACGAACCTTGTCTTCGTGGGAAGATGACCAACTCTCCTTTTAGTAGAACTGGAGAGAGAGCCACCGAGTTATTGGAACTCATACATAGTGATGTATGTGGTCCTATGTCAACTCAAGCTATAGGTGGTTACTCATACTTCATTACATTCACTAATGATTTCTGTAGGTATGGATACGTGTACTTAATGAAGTACAAATCAGAGGCCTTCGAGAAATTCAGGGAATATAAGAATGAGGTAGAGAACCAAATTAGAAAGAGTATTAAGACTCTTCGATCAGATCGAGGAGGAGAGTACTTGAGTATGGAGTTCACCCATTTCCTCAGGGACAATGGGATTCTATCCTAGTGGACACCTCAACTCAATAGTGTATCAGAAAGGAGGAATCGCACGCTGTTAGATATGGTGTGATTCATGATGAGTTTCGCTGACCTACTCGTCTCATTCCGGGGGTACGCCCTGGAGACTACAGCTTACCTTATGAATAGAGTTCCATCAAAGTCGGTAGTGTCTACACCATATGAGATAAGGAAAGGAAAGAAGCCTGATCTTAAAATTGTTATGATTTGGGGCTATCCTGCCCATGTTAGAAGAGACAACCCCGATAAGTTGGAATCAAGGATAGAATGGTGCACATTCGTGGGATACCTAAAGGAAACTTGTGGGTATTATTTCTATCATCCCGAGGACCGAAAGGTCTTTGTTGCCAAGAGAGCTATGTTCCTTGATTAGGAACATATTCTTGGTGGAAACAGTGGGAGTGAGATAGAATTGAGCAAGGTTCGAGAATCTAGATTAAGCATCATTCCAGAGCCTGAGTCTATTCAGGTACCTAACATATAAATTCCAAATTTATGTAGGTCTAGTAGAGTATCTCACCCTCTTGAAAGATATGTGGGACATATCAGTGAAGATGACTCTAAGGATATTGATCCTCAGACCTACAAGAAGGCTATTATGAGTATAGACTCTGGAAAGTGGCAAGAAACCATGAATTCTGAGATGGATTCCATGTACTCTAACAAGGTTTAGAACCTTGTCGATGCACCTGAGGGTGTTCTACCCATCGGTCGTAAATGGATCTTCAAGAAGAAGATCGGAGTGGATGAAAAGGTAAAGACCTATAAAGCAAGGCTGGTAGCTAAAGGATATCGTCAAAGACAAGGAGTAGACTATGATGAAACCTTTTCACCTGTAGCCATGCTTAAGTCCATTAGAATTATTTTGGCCATTGCAACACACTATGACTATGAGATCTGGCAGATAGATGTCAAAAAGGCATTCCTCAATGGCAACCTCGAGGAAGAGGTGTATATGATACAACTAGAGGGATTCGTATCCAAAGAGAGTCTAAATAAAATGTGCAGCTTGCTTATATACATTTATGGATTGAAACAAGCTTCCCAAAGTTGAAACATAAGATTTGATGAGGTGATCAGATCTTATGACTTCGTTAAGAACGAAGATGAGCCTTGTGTGTACAGGAAGGTAAGTGGGAGCGCTATCACCTTCTTGGTGCTATATGTGGATGACATCCTAATCATTAAAAATAATGTAAGAATGCTCTCCACAATAAAGGCTTGGCTATTTAGAAACTTCTCCATGAAAGACTTAGGGGAAGCATCCTATATTTTGGGGATCAGGATCTATAGAGATAGATCTAAAAGGATGCTTGGCTTATCCTAGTTTAGGTACATAGACTCTATTGTCAAAATGTTTGGCATGAAAAATTTCAACAGAGGTCTCATACCGATGAGACATGGAATCTCACTTTCTATAAGTATGTCCCCAAAGACTCCTGAAGAAAGGACAGACATGAATAAGATACCTTATACCTCAGCGATATGGTCTATCATGTATGAGATGCTATGTACTAGGCCTGATATAGCACATGCTCTGAGTGTCACGAGTAGGTATCAGGCAAATCTAAGTTTAGAACACTAGAAGGTAGTAAAGTGTATCCTTAAGTACTTGAGAAGGACTAAGGATCTTTTACTAATATATGGAGGAGGTAGCCTCCAGATTGAGGGCTACACAGACTAAAGTTTTCAGTTTGACATTGATGATAGTAAATCAAATTCAGGGCATGTTTTTACCCTGAATGGAGAAGTAATAAGCTGGAAGAGTTCCAAACAAGATACTACTGTCGACTCGACCACAGAGGCAGAATACATTGCTGCAGCAGAAGCAGCAAAGGAAGGGGTATGGATGAAGAATTTTATTAAAGATTTGAGAGTCGTACCAAGCAGTGTAGAACCAATTCTCATATACTGCGACAACAATGGGGTGATAGCTCAAGCGAAGGAACCCAGGTCTCATCAGAATTATTCTGAGGAGGTTCCATCTGATTAGAGCGAACATGACTCGACAAGATATAGCAATGGAAAGAGTTTCATCTGAAGATAACATCGCAGATCCACTAACGAAGCCGCTGGCTCAGATTGTATTTGAGCGTCACAGGGGTCTGATAGGGAACAGACACATAGGTGATTGACTTTTGGTCAAGTGGGAGATTGTTGGTTACAGGTGCCCTGTATGCCAATCACGTGAGTGATGGCACGTGTGACACGCTGTATGATCTTTTTGCTTATGATTAATATTGGCATATTCTCACATTATATTATATGTAGCATATATATTGTGATATCCTTGGTTTTGTGTAATGAGAATCGGATCGTGATGAGATCACGATAATGAGATCGATTCATCTTTAAACACGGATCCTAAATAATCCCGGTCATAGGTTACTCGAGAGGGACATCGAGATAACCGGACAGACCGGTATGCTATATACCCGTCCATATGATAGAGGCGGCTAGTCTCATAACCACTTGTGTGGAGACACTAAGGATATAGAACAGGTGCTCATTGGAGAATGAGTTCACTGATTGATCCGTTTATGAATTACTGTATGGTTAATGATACCTAATGTCAGACAGCGATTCCATAGTCCCAATTGTGTATCTGGTCCTTGGACTTGAGACACCAAGGATGCCTTGTATGAGTACTCCATTCTTTGATGCCAGACTTACAGGTTTGAAAAGCTCTAGATCTGGTACAGCTGGTTATCAGGATTGGTAGTCAACCTTACGAAAGCAATTGAGTGTCAATAGAGGATCATCCACTCTCGGTATCACGAGAGGAATATCCCATATGTGCTTGCTTAGACAAATCTCTAGCCAGGGTCATTTGGATTGAGAGAGAAGGAGTTCTCCAGTAGAATCCGATTGGAGCAAGACAAACTGATTCCGTATGTGACCTGACAGTACTATATGCAATACACGGTCTCAGGGATATTAGTTGGATGAGGGATTATAGATACAAGATAACTGTGGACAGACAGGTCCAATGGATTCGATCCCCCTGTATCGTCTAGGGACTATGACGTAGTGGCCTAGTATGTCCATAGTCGATGAGTCGATTGAATTATTATGGAGATAATAATTCACTATATTAGAAGGAGTTCTGATGAGAGTGACTCACGGCCAGCTCGGTATCGGGCCTAGAGGGTCACACACATATGGTGGATGCTTCAGCGAATAGAGGATTGGATGAAGATCCAAATAGCCCCTATTCTCATTAGATGAGACCTTATGTTGATGGGCTCCTTGATTAAGGCCCAAATATAGGCCTAAGGAGATTATTGGATTGAGATCCAATAATGAATGATTAGTGGGTTATTGGATGGAGATCCAATACCCACTAAGGAAGGAGCCCTAGGGTTTTGGTGGCTCTCTAAAATAGGAGGGGAGACTCAAGGTTGATAGGCTACAGTTTTAGCCACAACCTACTATTCTCCTCCCTCCCTTTGAGTAAGAGTTGCAATATCAGATTGGAGGAGTTTCGCTGCAGAGATCCATCATGTGGATACCGCTAGAGAGGAGGACGCTTGACCTCCTTCATCCTCTCCATCTGGATCTGGAAATACAGGGATATACGATCTCCCTAGGTAAAATCAATCTCTCACACATCGTGATTTTATCGGTTTTTGTGGTTTTTCTCGTGACCCTAATCTTTTGCTTGATGATTTGATCTGCGTGGGAAACCGATTCTTGTTTTAATTTTCGCTACGCATGTGATGCACCCGCTGAGGTTTCCCAACAGAAGGTGCTACACAAAATAAATGGTGGATTTTTTATGCATATCTAGCAGCCATCCCAGGGGGGAGAACATGCAAAATTTAGATATTAAGCTTGCCCTCTTGCTGGATAAATTCGTAGATGTTTTCACGGAGCCCCGAGGGCCTCCCCCTAACTGGCCACATGACCACCGGATACCTATTTTGCCGGGCAAACCTCTAGCAAATTTGAGATCGTATCACTATCCTCACTTGCAGAAGGATGAGATTGAGAACATTATCAAGGAGATGATCAACACTAGAGTAATTCGACCAAGCTGCAGCCCTTACTCTTCGCCGGTGTTGCTAGTGCGCAAGAAGGATGGTACGTGGCAGATGTGCGTTGATTACGAAGCTTTGAACGCCATCACCGTCAAAGACAAATATCCTATACTAGTCATAGATAAGCTCTTGGATGAATTAAAAGGAGCCCGAGTCTTCACTAAATTAGATCTCTGTTCTGGTTATCATCATATTCGGGTATACGCTGAAAATGTTCCGAAAACTGCATTTTGCACACATAACGGCCACTACGAGTTTATGGTAATGCCTTTCGGACTTACGAATACTCCTTCCACTTTTTAAAGCCTGATAAATGACATCTTCTGGAGTTTTCTACTCAAGTTTGTGTTGGTATTTTTTATGATATTATCATTTATAGTCCAACGCTTGATATGCATTTTCAGTACTTACGAACTGTTCTAACGATTCTTCGGGAGAACACCCTTTATGTTAAATAGTTAAAGTGTAGCTTTTTACAGTATAAAGTGGAGTATCTAAGGCACATTATAGCAAAGGATGGAGTGGTGGTAGACCCGACAAAGATCGAGACAATGCAAGGATGGCTGAGACCTACGAACATAAAATCGCTGCATGGCTTCCTTGGACTCACGGGCTACTACTGAAAATTCGTGAAAGATTATAGCAAGATCAGTGCCCCACTCACATTCCTACTGAAGAAAGACTCTTTCTTATGGTCAGATAAAGCTTCTGCGGCCTTCGAATGACTCAAGGCAGTCATGACGACGACGTTGGTCCTAGCGCTACCCGATTTCAGTCGCACCTTCGTGATTGAGGCCGACGCATCCAGAGTTAGAATTGGGGCTATTCTAATGCAATATAGCTGACCCCTTGCTTACACTAGAAAAGCTTTGTCTCCCTCACATCTTAAAATGTCCATGTATGATAAGGAAATGCTTGCTATCGTACATGCCGTCACAAAGTGGAGACCCTACCAGATTAAGACCGACCACCGAAGTCTTAAATATTTTTTGGAGCAGAAAATATCTTCCACGGAGCAGCAATGATGGGTAACTAAACTTCATGGCTTTGATAATGAAATTAATTATCGAGAGGGGAAAGAAAATGTTGTTGCAGATGCTCTATCACGGCTACCAGGACATGCCAAAATTTTAGCCATCTCCCTTCCCTCCATCGACTTCCTCAAGGACATTAGGGAGGAACGGAAGAATGACCCAGAGACCTGGGACATCATAGAAAAATTGGAGAAGGATCCGGATTCCATGGGCCACTACATTTGGGATTCGAAGGACCTGCACTGCAAAAGTCATATTGTGATTATTCCTTCTTCCCCTTGTATTCAGATTATTTTGTATGAGATGCACTCTTCACCTTCAGTAGTACACTCTGGATTTCTGATAACATACAAGAGGGTGAAGGAAAACTTCTTTTGGAAGGGCATGAAAAAATTGATTTATGATTATGTATCCAAATGTGATATATACCAACAACAGAAAGGTGAAATAGTGGTAAATTCGGAAAAAGCACGATTTTTGTGGTGGTAGATCCTCTAACTAAATATGCTCATTTTTGTGCTGTAAGACATCCTTATAATGCTGCCAGCATTGTTCAACTTTTTGTGGAAAATATTGTAAAACTACATAGGATGCCAAGGTCGATTGTGAGCAACCGTGATAGGGTGTTTACAAGTAAATTTTGGACCGAGCTCTTCCAACTACAAGGCACCCAACTAAAGATGAGCATAGCCTACCATTCACAGACAGACGACCAAACAAAAGTGGTGAACAGATGCCTCGAGACATACTTACGGTGCTTCACTAGTGACCGGCCCAAAGAGTGAACAAGGTGGCTTCCTTGGATCGAATGGTGGTACAACACAACTTATCATTCATCAACCAAATATACCCCTTATGAGGTATTATATGGTCGACCGCCCCCCTGTAATACCGAAATATGTAATTGGTGCAGCCAAAGTAGATCAGGTCAACTAAAATTTAATTGACAGGGACAAGCTTCTGTAGTTGGTAAAGGACAACCTAACTGCCACTCAAGCCCGCATGAAGCAACAAGCAGACACTCACCGGAGCGAGCGATAATTTTCAGTAGGAGATTAGGTCTACCTTTGCCTACAACCATACAAGCAACTGTTAATCAACACCAGAGCATTGATGAAGTTATCTCTATGATTCTATGGACCATATCAGATGTTGGAGCATATTGGGGTCGTGGCATACAAGTTAAAGCTTCCAGATGATGCCAAGATCCATCTCATCTTTCACGTATCCTTGCTAAAGCTAAAATTGGGAGAACAAGAGTTGGCGCAGACTCAGCTACCGAACACTACCAATGATGGTGAGATTGAAGCCCAACTTGAAGCAATAACTGAATGGAGGATTGTGATGCACCATCGATGCCCTTCAACTGAAGTACTCGTGAAGTAGAATAACTTACCATTTGAAGATGCGACGTGGGAGTCTTACAAGAAGTTGAAGACCCGGTTCCCAGAGTTTATAGACCCTTAGCCTTAGGACAAGGCTGATCTTAAGAGGGCGGGCTTGATAGGACTCCAACAGGGTTAAGTCCTAATCACCCTAGAAGTAATCAATAAAACCTTGTGAGATTTATAATAAAACCTCACATTGCCACTTCTATCCTATAAAAAAGTGTGGCTAGGGTTTTGATTGGGGCCTTAGGGCTTAGTGGCCATTGCCCCCTTTACTGGGCTGGTCAGCGAGGGTTTCCACCTGCTTAGGTCAGCTATATAGCCAAACTAGCCGCCACCTACACCTACTAAGTTAGGTCGGATATAGGAGGGACAAAAGGGGTAATTCACTTAGAAAGCACCCCCTAGGGCTAGGGTTTTGAGCCATATATAAGCTTGTAGCATCCACTTCTTTTCATCAAGCAAGATTAATCTTTTCTTCAGCCTTTGTGTCGAGTTCTAGGAGGGAGGAACCCCTATAGCGTTCCAAGGGTTGATCCCTCTTAGAGATCAAAATCTATAAGACTCCTTCTGGGGTTCTATCAAGTGGATGGAAAGGTGGAGACCTATAAGGCAAGACTAGTAGCTAAAGGATATAGTCAAAGGCAATAAGTTGACTACAATGAAACCTTTTCACCTGTAGCCATAAATCTATCATAATTATTTTGGCCATTGTAGCACACTATGACATGAGATCTGGCAGATGTATGTGAAAATAACATTCCTCAATGGCAACCTCGACTAGGAAGTGTATATGATATAGTTAGAGGGATTTGTATCCAGAGAGAGTCTAGATAAAGTGTACAGATTTCTTAAGTTCATTTATGGATTGAAGCAAACTTACCGAAGTTGGAACATAAGATTTGATGAGGCGATTAGATCTTATGACTTCATTAAGAACGAAGATTAGTCTTGTGTGTATAGGAAGATAAGTGGGAATACTATCACCTTCTTGGTGTTGTATGTGGATGACATCCTAATAATTGGGAATAATGTAAGAATGCTCTCTATAGTAAAGGCTTAACTATCCAGAAACTTCTCCATGAAAGACATAGGGAAGCATCCTATATTTGGGGATCTGGATCTATAGAGATAGATCTAAGAGGATGCTTGGCTTGTCCCAAACCAGATAGATAGACTCCATCATCAAAAGGTTTGGCATGGAGAATTCCAAGAGAGGTCTCATACCGATAAGACATGAAATATTACTTTCTAAGAGTATGTCCCCAAAGACTCCTAAACAAAGGGTAGACATAGATAGGATACCCTATGCTTTAGCAATAGGGTCTATCTTATGCTCTGTACTAGGCCTAATATAGCGCATGCTCTAAGTGTCACTAGTAGGTATCATGCGAATCTAGGTTTGAAATACTATAAGACAGTAAAGTGTATCATCAAGTACTTGAGAATGACTAAACATCTTTTACTGGCATATGGAGGAGGTAGCCTCTAGGTTGAGAGCTACACGGACTCGAGTTTTCAGTCCAACATTGATGATAGCAAGTCGAACTTAGGGTATGTTTTCACCCTGAATGGAGGAGTAGTAAGCTGGAAGAGTTCTAAGTAAGATACTACTGCTGACTCGACCATACAGGCGGAATACATTGCTGCAGCAAAAGCAGCAAAGGAAGGGGTGTGGATGAAGAAGTTCATTAGGGATTTTGGAGTCGTACCAAGTAGTGTGGAGCAGATTCTCATATATTATGATAATAATAGGGCGCGCTCAAGCGAAGGAACCCAAGTCTCATCAGAAGCCTAAACACATTTTGAGGTGGTTCTACTTGATTAGAGAGATTATAGCTCATAAAGATATAGCAATAAAAGTGGTTCCATCTGAAGATAACATTGCAGATCAACTAACGAAGTCATTGGCTCAAATTATATTTGAGTGTCATAGGGGTCTGATGGGGATCAGACACATTGGTGATTGGCTTTAAGTCAATTGGGAGATTGATGGTTAAGGTGTCCTACAAAGTAATCATTTAAGTGATGACATGTATGACACATTGCGTGATCTTTTTATTTATGATTATTATTTATATATTCTCACATTAGATTATCTGTTGCATATATATATTGTGATGTCCTTGGTTCTGTGTAATGGGAATCAAATCGTGATGAGATTAAGATAATGAGATTGATTCACTTTTAAACACAGATCCTAAATAATCTTAGTTATAGATTACTCGAGAGAAACATCAAGAAAATTGGATAGCCCGATGTCTTATATACCCATCCATATGATGGAGGTGGCTGATCTTATAGCGACTTGTATGGAGACACTAAGGATATAGTATATGTGCTCATTAGAGAATGAGTTCACAGATTAATCTGCTTATGGAATGTTTTATGGTTAATGATACATAATGTTAGACAATGATTTTATAGTCTCAGTTGTGTGTCTAGTCTTTAGACTTGAGACACCAAGGATGCCTTGTTTGAGTACTCCTTTCTTTGATGCCAGACTTATAGGTTTGGAAAGTTCCAGATTTGGTACAATCGATTATCGGGATTGGTAGCCAACCTTACGAAGGCAATTGAGTGTCAATAAAGGATCACTCACTCTCAATATCGTGAGAGAAATATCTCATATGTGCTTGCTCAGACAAATATATTAGAACCCTTGCGGATTCTAAGCTTGGGGTGCTCTATAGGGGATCAGCCTCCTTGGAACTCTATAGGTGTTCCTCCCTCCTAGGATTTATGTCCAATGGCTAAAAATAATATTATTCTATTGATGATGAAAAGAGGGGAGAATACAAGCTATTTATAGGCTTCTAAACCCTAACTTATAATAGGACTCCTACTCCAACAAACTCAAACTTCTAATCATCTTCTACTCTAAGTAAACGAAGACTCCTACTAAATCAAGACTCATCTTCCTCTTAACTCCTAACCCCTAGCCAACTCATAACCATGATGTGGCTGGTGGCTATAGGGGTCTTCAACTCCTAATTTTATTCTTATTCTACCCTAGAGAGTGTCCAAGCTAAGTGGGACACTGCCCCTCTTGCCCTAGCCGACCTCTCTTAAGAGGAGGAGTCGGCTAGGAGACTCTCATCCCATAAGGACTCCTCCCTAACTCTGGCCAACCACTTCTTTACTAGGGGTGGTGGCTAGATTAGGATTTATTACATTCATGACTCAATTGACTCTGAATCGTATCTAACTATGACTCCTAATCAGACTCCAGTTCAACCAAATCCTAACCCTACTAGGATTTGGGCAAATTTATTATAATAGACCCAAATCTTCTCCTAGCCGACCTAATGTCGGGTCTAGGTTGGCCAAAAAAGCCAATCTAAGGACTCAACTCAATCAACTAGGACCCGATTCAGTTTGGGTCCTAATAGACAAATCAGCCTTGTCCTCAAGGCTGAGACTCCATGACTCCGGGTCCTGATCTGCAGCTCCTCATGAGGCTTCCTCATGGCCCCTATAAATGACGCACTATGCTCCTGCAGTCCAGCATTAGTAGTAGTGTCTGGATGGTGATGCATCACGATCCTATGATCCCATGCAATCAGCTGAACTTGGGCCTTCTCATCAACTTGGGTATTGGGTGGATTGATCTGGGCTGAGTAATCCTATCTAAACTTCCATTTGTAATAAGATTCCTAGAGGATCAGTTGCAATTTTGAATTACTGTGCAGATCTGATGCACAAATTATGGCTCCAAGGTGATCTCCAATTTTGTAGGATCTAAAGAAACTAGGAGACCACTTTTATGAGGTTCGAGTCTTCATTGATTTCTATTGGTAGGGCTGAAGACAAATGAAGACTCGATCTTCAATAGCAAACTTCATTCTACTCCGACATTTGTCGGGTGACTATTTCTTTCTTGCGCGGTGTCACGGGCTTAGCTAAATTTGCCTAAGCCGTGCGGCACCCTTGCGGCCCTCTCGAAGACTTAGTTGAAATTGCCTAAGTCGTGAAGCAACCTTGCCCACTGTTCTGGACTTAGCTGGGATTGCCTAAGTCATGGAACGCCCAAAGCGTTATCTGTCCGCACAGGGTCAGCCCTCTTACAACCTCTTAAGGTCCCGTAGGACCTGCAAAGAAGAAGTTGATTAGTTTAGAAGCGAGCGACGGACACGTCCCGGTGTCTCACAAAGCGGAAAGCTATACAAGCAATTTGTCGAACACCTTGAGTGCAGCTAAGAAAAGAGAGAGAGAGCGAAATAGGACTTTGGAGGGTTGTAGGAACGGTCGCAAGTCCGTAAATGATGGTTCCCAAGGTATCGGACGCAAGACAAGTTCAATTGCTGATGAACGCCTACGCCCGACGTATACCCGGAGCCCCATCTAGCCCGGTGCCACCCGGGGGGTTCCAAGGTGCTGAAATGGCTGACATTTCGCACCGCTCAAAAAGGTTGTCGTGTCACACGAAAAAGACCCAAAAATAGGGCTATTTTGGCTCTATGCAGCGAACGATCGTTCTGCAGCCTTCTACACTACTTTCGCTCACATTTCTTAGGTGAAAACACATAAACTCAAGGCAAAACAAGCTGCGAAACATATGTATAAGCAAGAAAAAGCACGAACGGTTCACGGAGTGAAGATGTTGCGGTTGAGCGACGTCCGTTCGTGACATTCTGTCCCACTTAAACTGTCGATGCCCTCGTCGACGCTTTTTGGTAGGCTTTGACGCGAGCTTCTTCATGTCAGAGGGCATCTTCTGGCTCCCAACTGGCTTCTGTTTGAGGAAGCTTTTGCCACTTCACCAAGTACTCAATTTGCTGTGCTCCATTGGGTAGCTTTATCTTGCAATCCGCTAGAATAGTTTCAACTCGCTTCTCGTAAGAGGCTCTGGTGGGGGGTAGTCGAGTTGGAACATTTCGAGAATCATCTTACGGATCTGAGTGGTAGGCTTTCAAGTTGTCGCATGGAAGACATTATGAATTCTGAACCATGCTGGCAGTTGCAACTTGTATGAGACATTGCCTACCCTGCTGATGATTGGGAAAGGCCCTTCATATTTGCGCACCAATCCTTTATGCACTCTGTACCTAAAGAACTGGAGTGATGCTGGTTGGAGCTTCACCAACACCATGTCGCCCACTTTAAACTCTTGTGGTCGCCTCCCCAAGTCTGCCCACTTCTTCATCTTCTTGGTCGCCTTCTCCAAGTAAGTCCGCGCAATATCTGCATTGCGATGCCATTCCTTTGGAAAGTGATAGGCTGATGGGCTACTCCCTGTATAGCCAATAACCAGGATATGAGGAGTTGATGGCTGTTGTCCCGTAATAATCTCAAATGGGCTCTTGTTGGATGCAGAGCTCCGCTGTAAGTTATAGGAGAATTGGGCTATGTCCAACAGCTTCACCCAATCTCGTTGGTTGGCACTTACGTAGTGCCGAAGATATCGCTCCAAGAGCGAGTTGATTCTTTCTGTTTGGCCATCCGTTTGGGGGTGGAGGTTTGTGGAGAAGTATAATTTAGATCCCAACAACTTGAACAACTCGGTCCAGAATCGTCCCAAGAACCGAGAATCTCGATCACTAATGATGTTGTGTGGGACTCCCAAAACTTCACCACATTCTTCATCATCAGCTTAGCCGCCTCCTCCGCTGAGCAATGTAGGGGTGCAGCAATGAATGTTGCATACTTCGAAAACCGATCAACTACCACGAGTATCGATCCAAGTCCCCCTACTACGGGCAAGCTTGATATGAAGTCCAAGGAAATGCTCTCCCAAGGCCTTTCTGGTACGGGCAGCGGCTCCAAAAGTCCCACTGGCTTCTGCTGATCTACCTTGTCTTATTGACAAGTAAGGCATGTTCGAACATATTCCTCCACATCTGTCCCCATTTTCGGCCAATAGAAGGCCCTCTCCATGAGAGCCATTGTTCGGTGGATACCCGGATGTCCAGCCCAAAGGGAATCGTGACACTCTTTCAGGAGTTCATGCCTCAAGTTATCCGCTCGCGGAACATAAACTCTATTCCCCTTGGTATAGATGAGTCCCTCCTGGACCCAAAATCATCGTGCCTTGCCCTCTTTGATGAGTTACATCAGGGTTACTACCTGAGGATCTCGGTGCAGTCCATCCCTGATCCTGGAAAGGAAATTGGAGCGCAATTGACTTGCTTGGCCTCCGCCCTCCAACTGTATAGCATTCACTAGCTCCACTTTCCGACTCAATGCATCGGCCACGACATTTGCTTTTCCGGGCTTGTACTCCATTACCATGTCGAACTCCGCCAAGAAGTCCTGCCATCGTGCTTGCTTTGGGGAGAGTTTCTTTTGAGTTTGGAAGTAACTCAATGCGACATTGTTTGTCCTTAGCACAAATGGTGCTCTCAGAAGGTAGTGTCGCCACACTCGTAGACAGTGGACCATGCTGTCATCTCCTTCTCATGCACAGGATATCGCCGCTCGATCTCATTGAGCTTGCAACTCTCGTAGGCCACCGGATGACCCTCCTGTATAAGAACTCCTTCAATAGCAAAATCAGAAGCATCTGTATGGACTTCAAATGACTTTCCATAGTCCAGCAATCTGAGTACAGGTTCCTCCAACACAGAAGTCTTTAGGTCTTGAAATGCCACCTCACATTTGTCCGACCATCTCCAGGACTGCTCCTTCTTTAGCAACTCCATCAACGGAGCTGCGCGCTTCGAATACCCAGCTATGAAGCGCCGATAATAGTTGACAAACCCAAGGAAGGATCTCAACTCTGGCACCTTCTTTGGTGTTCGCCAGTCCGCCACAGCTTGCACCTTAGACTGGTCCATTCGGATGGAACCATTGCCGACTCGATGCCCCAAGAATAAAATCTCTGTTTGGGCAAAATAGCACTTTTCCTTCTTCACGAACAACGTGTTCTCCCTGAGAACTTTGAAAATTGTTCGGATGTGTCTAACATGCTCCTCAAGTGTTTGGCTATAGACGACGATATCGTCTAAGTAGATGACCACAAACTTGTCCAGATACTCCTTGAACAGCTAGTTCATTAGATGCAGATTATGGCCGGAGCATTGGTTAAGCCGAAAGGCATCACCAAGAACTCGAATGCTCCATACCTGGTCACACAGGTAGTCTTTGCCTCATCACCTTCTGCAATGCGCACCTGCCAATACCCCGATCGAAGGTCGAGTTTGGAGAAGTACTTTGCCTTGCCCAATTGATCGAACAAGTCCGCGATGAGCGGGATAGGGTACTTGTTCTTCAACGTCATCTTGTTAAGGGCTCGATAATCGATGCATAATCGGAGACTCCCATCTTGTTTCTTCTAAAAGAGGACTGGAGCTCCGAAAGGTGCTTTGGAACTGCGGATGAGGCCACCGCTTAGCAGTTCATCTAACTGCTTCCTCAATTTCGCCAACTCTGGAGGGGCCATGCGGTATGGTGGTCTCGCTGGAGGCTTAATTCCCGGCTCCAGCTCAATCCGATGATCCACGCCTCTGCATGGTGGTAGAGTTCTCGGCAACTCAGTTGGCATCACATCCGAGAACTCCTTTAGGATGTTCGCCACAATAGCAGGTTCCTGAATGACTTCCCCATCAGGTGTCTCCAGCTTCATATCCGCTACAAAGGTTGATTCACCTTTTCGTACCCCTTTCTTCAATTGTAAAGCCGATATTTGTTGTAGGTCCTTGGTTCCTCCCCGTGAAACTGGAACCATGCAGGGATCATCACCTCCCATTAGACACAAGAAGTTCAGGAATGGTACTGGTACCAACTTCGCTGCGTGCATAAAGTCCATTCCGAGAATCACTTGGAAGTCGTCTAGTGGCACTGCCATCAAGTTTGTGCTCCCGCTCCATGTCTCGATCTTGATGGGGATCCCTTCAAGTCTCAACTCTCGCTTCAAGTCTCCCCATGTATCCACTCGACATCGGCCTTGTTGGATCTCTTCCCAACGGGTTCGCCACCAAAGTTTTGCATCCCCATTCAGATACATTGTTGCTATCGCAACTTTGATTTCTTCAGAGTCGAGCCTTGTAGCACGAAAATACTGTTCCATGTCGAACAAGAAATTTTCAAGCTCTTTGGCATCCCTAGCACCTCCGTAGCACTGCGGCTCCGGTGCTCTGAAGTGTTGTGGTGGCGCAGCGCGGGTGTTGTTCCCTCCCGCATCAAGAGTCCTTGTTAACACCATCACCTTAGCTGTGAGTTCTGCCACAACTTCATGTAGATGTCGTACGAAATCTTTTGTGTCCTCTGTCAGTTGATCAACCAGGGATTCAACATTCTCGATCCGAGTTTCAGCTTCTTCTTGCGAGCTCTCTACCTCAAGTAGCCTTCCTCGGCCTTGGTAGAGTTCCTCCACGCTCGCTTCAAGAACATCGAGGCGGGTTTCCGCCATTGTAAGTCTCTCTCTGTGGCCCTTCTTCCCGGTTGGCGCTCCAGATGACGCCTCCTCCCCTCGAGGAGAATACCCAACTTCACGCTCGTCTTGTTCACTGTCGTGCTCTTCATGAGCGGCTCCAGCAGTTTAAGAGCGAGTTTGCACTTGCAGCCCACCTGTGGCTGCTTGGAGCAAGGGTCCGGCTTGCCCCATCTTGCTCGATTCACCATGATGTCTCACTATGGCGAAACTATGAATCTTCTTTGCTGTTCGTACGAATTGCTTGCCTACTCTGATACCACACTGTCACGGGCTTAGCTAAATTTGCCTAAGTCGTGCGGCACCCTTGCGGCCCTCCCGAAGACTTAGCTGAAATTGCCTAAGTCGTGAAGCAACCTTGCCCACTGTTCTGGACTTAGCTGGGATTGCCTAAGTCATGGAACTCCCAAACCGTTATCTGTCTGCACAGGGTCAACCCTCTTACAACCTCTTAAGGTCCCGTAGGATCTGCAAATAAGAAGTTGATTAGTTTAGAACCGAGCGACGGACACGTCCCGGCGTCTCGCAAAGCGGAAAGCTATACAAGCAATTTGTCGAACACCTTGAGTGCAGCTGAGAAAAGAGAGAGAGAGCAAAATAGGACTTTGGAGGGTTGTAGGAATGGTCGCAAGTCCGCAAACGACGGTTCCCAAGGTATCGGACACAAGACAAGTTCAATTGCTGATGAACGCCTACGCCCGACGTATACCCGGAGCCCCATCCAGCCCGGTGCCACCCGGGGGGTTCCAAGGTGCTGAAATGGCTGACATTTCCCACCGCTCAGAAAGGTTGCCGTGGCACATGAAAAAGACCAAAAAACAGGGCTGTTTTGGGCTGTTTTGGCTCTATGCAGCGAATGACCGTTCTGCAGCCTTCTACACTACTTTCGCTCACATTTCTTAGGTGAAAACACATAAACTCAAGGCAAAACAAGCTACGAAACATATGTACAAGCAAGAAAAAGCACGAACGGTTCACGGAGTGAAGATGTTGCGGTTGAGCGACGTCCGTTCGTGACAGCGGGCTGGCATATAGTTGTTCTTTAATGGTAGCCATGCTTTCCTTTGAGATGGTGGCTGCCCTCTAGTAGAGTCCATGGTAATGTGAGCCCGATCTGAGTTTGGAGGGAGTAGAAGCTATAATTTTTTAAGACTTATTTTCATCTCCTCTTTGTGTTATTGACCTATATCATGCAAAGCCACAAATTCAGCATTATTCAACATTTCTTTGTCGTAGATTCATAGCTTCAGGTGATATGGAGGGAGAGTTTTGCTGATGTAGGCTAGGGGTCAGCCATCTTGCATGTGGATAATACAAATTCTTGCTCCTAATGCGTCAATCACAAACACTTTGTTGAAGTAGGGTAAAGCTAGCACCAGCGAAGAGTAGGGGTTATAACTTGGCCGGATGACCCCTATTTCAAGCATCTCATTTTCAATTCTCTATTTCAGCTTCTTGGGGGTGAGGATAATGATATTCCCAAGTGTTTGCTGCTAGTTTGCTCGAGAGAATCAGAATTAGGTGGTCATGCCGTTGGGTAGGAGGTAGGTTGCATGGTTCGGCAAAGGCATCTGAAAATTCAGCAAGCAAGTAGAGTAGGTTTGGGTCTTCAATTTTTGTTGGCTCCCCCTTAGGTTGATGCTGGAGTTGCATCAGGAAGTCGCTATTCACTTTGTGTGAAACTTCCTTCATTCGTCGCGTGCAAATCATTGTTACGTTGCTCCTACATTTCCCGCGCAGAATAACCTATTTCCCATGGCTGAAAATTTTCATGATAAATTTAAAAAAATTTCAGGAAACATCACCTTACTTAGTCAGCCATTTGATACCAAGCACGATCTCATAATCGTCAACCAGGAGGAGGAAGAAATATGTAATTATCTTCTGGTCCTACAGCAATAGTTTCACCCGCGATCACCTGTAGTCACACTTTAAAATTCGTCCGTCGGTGACCATAACATCAAACCTGCTGCAATCCTTGATATGTAAGGCCATCCAAATAACAACCTTATTGAAGTTATTAGTGCTCCCGTTCTTAATGAGAATGGTGATTGATTGCTATTTAAGAAATTCTTCAACTTTCATTGCTTTCGGGTTCGCAAGGCCAGCTAGAGCATGAGTCGTGCAATTGGTCGGCTGCGGGTCCTCCTTTGTGTTCTCCTCCTTAGGTTCAATGTCCTCTTATTCAGATTCTTTAATAGGTTCTATCATGGGAAGCTTCCCCTTTTTGCAGCGATGGTTGCAGCTTCAAAGTTCGTTGCAATGCTAACAAAGGCCCTTCGCCGATCTGTCGTGAAGTTATTCTCTCGTCAATTTTTTTAGCAAAAAATGATGGTTGGGAGTAGGAGGTGCTGAAGGTTTATATGTTGCTAGTCTAGGAGTGTTCCTCATCCTTTGAGCATATTGGTTGAGCCACTCCTCTTGGATTCTGGCAAAGGAGATTGCGGCCATCATGGTATGGGGCTGCCGCGCTTTAACTTCTTTTATTTCCAGCTTGAGTCTTTCGATAAATGTCCCTAATAATTATTTTCAAGATCAATCACGAGCAAGGTAAATAATTCCTCAAACCTGATATGACATTCTTTGATCATGGAGGTTTGTCAGATCTTCGCGAGTCGTTCGATATTTTCGTACATGGTCGGTTCAAAGCGGTTCAGCAGTGTGCTTTTGAATTGTATCTATATGTTAGAACTCTAGCTAGGAGAGTCCTAATTTAGTTTCATGGAAGAGAGCAATCATGTAAAATCTAAGGGACATTCATTTAAATCCTATCTAGCTGACCCCTATTAAGGAAAGTAAGGAGGCCAGCTAGGTTAGGATTAGTTGAGGAAGATATTTGAGGGGAGAGTAAGATGCATATTACCTTAATTAACCACCCCTTATCCTAGTTAAAGAGGGGTTGGTTAAGGAGAGGTTAAATTAGAATAGGATTAGGAAACAATAAAGCAACCGGCCACCCGTAGATGGGCCGGTTGGTGGTTGGACTTAGAGTTGCAGTAGGAGTTGCTTTAGGAGTTGATTGAGGGTAGAAGTCTTGAAGTAGGAGTCCTCTTAGGAATTAGAGATTGAAGGCCTATAAATAGCCTTATAATTATCCACTTTTTATCATCAATAGATCAATTATTTTTCAGCCATTGTGTAGAAAACCTAGGAGGGAGGAACCCCTATAGAGTTCCATGGAGGCCGATCCCTTATAGAGATCACCCAACCTTAGAATCCACAAGGGTTCTAACACTTGGTATTAGAGCAGCGTTCTTGGCATCTCACTGCCCTTCCACAGCTATCCATCATCCTTCCACAGCTGTCCAAAGTAATTCCCATAATTGCTAGAAGATCGTCACCAAACTCCACCGTCATCTCTACTATCGCATATCATCCTTTGATCTCCCCGTGAATTGCAACAGGTTCTAGTTTTCTACTTTACTGCTGCTGCAATTTAGTTATCCTTAATCGAAAAACCCAAAAAAATTATTCCCATATTGCTGCATAAACTTTTCATTGTAAAGTTTTCATCTTTACGATGAAAGTTATGCTGCAGAATTCTAACCACACACCCCTTACTGTTTGATTTGCTGTTGTGTTTTCACTGATCAAATTTCTACGAAATTTCTACCACGGCTTTATCACTTCCTATCCTCAGACCTTCCTTTAGTTTTGTTAAAAAATCATCAAGATAACCTGCTCATCTTTTACGTCCAAGCTGCAGTAGTTTAGACATAAAAATTTGCTGCCATACTTCTTCATAATATTTGATTTTGCTGAACCTATTGTTGTTATTTCTTTCCATAAAATTTTTATCAGTATTATCTCTTACTTACTAGTAGATCCCCCTTGAGTTTCACTTGAATTTTCATAGGAAATTTTTGGAAAAAAATTATGTCTTCACTATTGGTCTTTTTTTGATGAAAAATCTGCTTCTGTACCCTTGTCTTTCTTCCTATCCATAACCCACCGAAACCCAACTAACTTGCTACCACCACCCAAGATGTCTTTAGGGCATCCCTTTAGCCTTAAGACACAACCCTCATAACCTATTTTCCTTACCCTAATAGTACCCAAAACCATAGTCCAAAACAACGACATCTCACAGCCTCTCGACGTAGAATTCTGCAACACTACCTTTTAGTGTTTTTTGCTACGCCCATATCTGATCCTTACCGGAATTGTTGCTGCCACCCATGTCATCTTTAGGGCACCCCTATAGCCTTAAGATGCAATTGTCATAGCCTTTTTTCATAGCCAACCTAAACCGTAGCCCAAACAACGGTCTTCCATAACCACCGATCCTTATCTTCCGTAGCCACCAAATCTTGCCAAACCGATTGCTGCCCCAATTGCAACCCTAAACCTTCCTTCCCAACCTCAAACCACTACCATAAAAATCCTTTGCAGCCTCCATAGCACCCTCAAACCGTAGCACTAACAGTAACCTAAACCGCAAGCTATCAATCGTAAACCGCAACCTTGATCCATCACCCTTTTGGCCACCAATCCCTACCAAACCGATTGTTGCCATCAACAGCAATCCTAAACCACCCTTCTAACCCTAAACCTTTGTCATCGAACCTCCCTTACAGCCTCTACAATAGCCCCAAACAGCAGCATCAACAACACCCTCTTTGCTAAAAAATTTTGCTACACTCCCTTCGGTATTACTTATTGCATCCACACCCGATCCCTATCAAATCCATTGTTGTCATTAATAGCAACCCTAACCCATTCCTTTAACCTTAAACCTTAGCTGTTATACCCCCTATACGACCCCTACAACATCCCTAAATCATAGCCCCAACAGCAACCTTTCAGTCCCAACCCACAGTCATCTACCTTTGATCCACCACCCCTTTCGGCCATCAATCCACCCAACCAGTTAATACCACTAACCCAATAGCAAGAGAAGGACCTTGACATCTCAAATCTGAAGGCACATGCAATGACATCAAAAGGTTCAATCGATGCCAAGTTGGAGGCGTTTGAATCACGCGTGGAGGATAGATTGCACGCCTTATTCGCTGAATTCAGATTGGGCCGATCTCCGAGCCCAACAAAATTCCAACGAAGTGCAAGTTCAGAGAGGCCTCTCAAAAAGGAAGTATGAGCCACTGATATGAGGCAGCCATGCATGAGGGTGGACTTCCTTCGATGGGAAGAAGGAGACATGACGAGATGGATTTCGCGCGCCAAATGTTACTTCCGTCATCACCAAACATCAGAGGATTCCATGGTGGACACCGCTGTCATCCACCTTGAAGGAGATGCTATACGATGGTACAATTGGCTTGAATACAACTATGGGGCTCCGACATGGAAACAATTCAAGTACGCACTATTGAATCGCTTTGGCCACCTAAGAATGAGAATATCAATGAACAACTTGCCAAGATCTGACAAACCTCAACGATCTAAGAATACCAAACCAGGTTTAAGGAATTATCTTACCTTGCTCATGATTGGACTGACCAACAATTATTAGGGATTAGGGGCATTCATCAAGGGACTCAAGGCGGAGATTAAAGGAGACGTTAAGGAGCGACAACCCCGAATCGTATCGGTTGTAATTTCTTTCACTCGAGTACAAGAGGAACGGCTCAACCAAGATTCTCGAAGGATGAGAACCACTTATAGACCCATGACATATGAACCTCCTTTTGCTTCTAGCCATCCTTTGTTGTCAAAAAAATTGACAAGAGAAGAACTACAAGACCGATCGACAAAGGGTCTTTGTTGTCATTGCAATGAACTTTGGAGCCACGATCATCGCTGCAAAAAGGGTCGCTTCCTACTGATTGAACCTCTTGAAGACATGGAGGAGGAGGTCCAGAAGAATGAGGAAGAGGTCACGGATGAAGAACAGCAGTCGGCTGATTTTACAATGCATACTCTTACCGGCTATACGAACCAGCAAATGGTGAAAGTGGGAGGACTTCTAAAGCAACAACCAATCACCGTTCTTATTGACACCACGAGCACCAAAAACATTATGATAACAAGGTTGCTAACTAATTAATGCTCCAAAATGAAGATTGTAGCAGGTTAAATGTTGAGGTCAACGACAGCCAAATTTTGAAGTGCGATAAAAAATGTCCGCGGGTGAAATTATTACGACAAGACCAAGAGATACTTGCTGATTTCTTCCACCTTCCTCTTGATGATTATAAGGCCATGCTCAACATCCAATGGCTATCTTGGAATGTTTTTAAATTTATTATGAAATTTTTTAGCCATAAGGAACAGGAGATCCTACGCGAGAAACGCGGGAGCGACATAACGACGACTTGCACACAGCTAACGGAGAAAGTTCTAAACAAAGAAAACAAAGGCTTCCTAATGCAACTTCAGCAGCACTCTATGGGGGAGCCAACAAAATTTGAAGACCCAAATATACTTCAATTGTTTGCTGAATTTTTAGATATTTTCGTCGAACCGCGCAGCCTACTTTCTAACCGCTAGCATGACCACCAAATTCTGATTCTCTCGGGCAAGCCAGCAGCAAACTCTTCACCATATCATTATCCTCACTCCAGAAAGCTAAAATAGTGAGGACTGAAGATGTGATGCTTGAAACAGGGGTCATACAGCCAAGTTGTAGCCCCTACTCTTCGTCGGTGCTAGCTTTATCCAACTTCGACAAATTGCTTATTATTGATGTATCGGGAGCTAGAAATTATATTATCCACATGTAAGATGGTTGACTCCTAGCCTACATCAGCAAAGCCCTCACTCCAAATCACTTGAGGCTACCAATCAATGATGAGGGAATGTTAACCTTTGCTTAATTTATTGCTTGGTATGATACAGGACAATAGCATGAAGAGGAGATGAAAGTAAGTCTAAAAAAATTATAGCTTCTGCTCTTTCCAAACTCAGATCAAGCTCACCTTACTATAGACTTTACTAGAAGGCAACTACCATCATAGAGGAAGGCCTGGCTATCAATACACATGCCAGCCCACACAAGAAAGAAACAGACGCCCGATAAATGCCGGAGTAGAAGAAAGATTGTTATTAAAGAACGAGTCTTTCTCTATATTCATCCCTACCAGTAGGAATTTATGATGATTCGAGCCTCACGGAAGTGGTTTCCTAGTTTCTTTGGACCCTACAAAATTGGAGATCACATTGGAGCCATAAATTATGGATCAGACTTGTGCACTAATTCACAATTACAACTCATCCTTCAAGTATCTCACCGTAAATTGAAGTTTAAAAAGGCTTACTCAGCCCAAATCCATCCACTTGACATCCAAACTGATGAGGAAGTTCAAGTTCAACTAATGATCGCATGGGATCGTAGGTGTTGGGAAACCTCAGCGGGTGCATCACAAGCAAATTGTCGTGCAAGAGATTGGGGTCACGAGAAAAATACAAAAACTGATAAAATTGCGATATGAGAGAGATTGATTTTACCTAGGGAGATCGTATATCCCTGTATTCCAGATCCGGATGGAGAAGATGAATGAGGTCAAGCGTCCTCCTCTCTAGCGATATCCACACAATGGATCTCTGCAGTAAAACTCCTCCAATCTGATCTCACAACTTTTGCTCAGGGGTGGGAGGAGAATAAGAGGTGGTGGCTAAAGCTGCAGTCTATCAACCATGAGTCTCCCCTCCTATTTATAGAGAGCCACCGAAACCCTAGGGCTCCTTCCTTGTGGGTATTGGATCTCCATCCAATAACCCACTAACCTTGCATTATTGGATCTCTATCCAATAATCTCCTTAGGCCTATAATTGGGCCTTAATCAAGTAGCCCATCAACATAGGGTCTCATCTAATGAGAATAGGGGCTAATTGGATCTTCATTCAATCCTCTATTAGCTGAAGCATCCACCATATGTGTGTGACCCTCTAGGCCCGATACCGAGCTGGCCATGAGTCACTCCCATTAGAATTCCTTCTGATATAGTGAATTATTATCCCCATAATAATTCACTCGACTCATCGATTATGGACGTATTAGGCGACTACGCCATAGTCCCCAAATAGTACAGGGGGGATCAAATCCATTATATCTGTCTATCCATAATTACCATGTATCTATAATCCCTCATCTAAATAATATCCCAGAGACTATATATTGGATATGGTACTATCAGGTCACATATGGAATCAGTTTGTCTTGCTCTATTTGGATTCTACTGGAGAACTCATCTCTCAATCCGAATGACCCTGGCCAGGGATTTGTCTGAGCAAGCACATATGGGATATTCCTCTCGTGATACCAAGAGTGGATGATCCTCTATTGACACTCAATTGCCTTCGTAAGGTTGGCTACCGATCCCGATAACCAGTTGTACCAGGTCTGAAACTTTCCAAA
This sequence comes from Ensete ventricosum, assembly GCA_029747655.1. Taxonomy (NCBI): domain Eukaryota; kingdom Viridiplantae; phylum Streptophyta; class Magnoliopsida; order Zingiberales; family Musaceae; genus Ensete; species Ensete ventricosum. The sequence continues at coordinate 29,664,702 of JAQQAF010000003.1, read as the reverse complement.
CCTGTAAGTCTGGCGTCAAAGAAAGGAGTACTCATACAAGACATTCTTGGTGTGCAAGTCTAAGGACTAGATACATAACTGAGACTATAGAATCGCTGTCTGACATTAAGTATCATTAACCATACAGCATTCCATAAGCGGATCAATCAGTGAACTCATTCTCCAATGAGCACCTGTACTATATCCTTAGTGTCTCCACACAAGTGGCTATGAGACCAGCTACATCCATCATATGGACGGGTATATAGTACATCGATCTGTCTGGTTATCTCAATGTCTCTCTTGAGTAATCTATGACCGGGATTATTTAGGATCTGTGTTTAAAGGTGAATCGATCTCATTATCGTGATCTTATCACGATCCGACTCCCATTGCACAGAACCAAGGACATCACAATATATATGTAATAGATAATGTGAGAATATGCCAATATTAATCATAAGTAAAAAGATCATACAACGTGTCACACGTGCCATCTTACGTGATTGGCTTACAGGGCACTTGTAACCAGCAATCTCCCACTTAACCAAAAGCCAATCACCTATGTGTCAGATCCCCATCAGACCCCTGTGACGCTCAAATACAATCTGAGCCAGCGGCTTCGTCAGTGGATCTGTAATGTATCTTTGGATGGAACTCTTTCCATTGCTATATCTTTTCATGTCATGATCGCTCTAGTCAGATAGAACCTCCTCAGAACAATTCTGATGAGACCTGGGTTCCCTTGCTAGAGTTATCGCCCTATCGCTGTCACAATATATAGGAGTCAGCTCCACGCTCCTTGGTATGACTCCCAAATCCTTGATGAACTTCTTCATCCACGCCTCTTCGTCTTGCTGCTTCTACTACAGTAATGTATTTCGCCTCTGTGGTCGAGTTAGAAGTAGTATCTTGCTTGGAACTCTTCCAACTTACTACTCCTCCATTCATGATGAAAACATACCCTGAATTTGACTTGCTATCGTTAATATCGGACTAAAAACTTGAGTCCGTGTAGCCCTTAACCTGGAGGCTACCTCCTCCATATACGAGTAAAAGATCTTTAGTCCTTCTCAAGTACTTAAGGATACACTTTACTGTCTTCTTGTGTTCTAAACATGGATCTGCCTGATACCTGCTCGTAACATTCAGAGCATATGCTATATCAGGCCTAGAACATAGCATCGCATACATGATAGACCCTATCGCTGAGGCATAAGGTATCTTATCTATGTCTGCCCTTTCTTCAGGAGTCTCTGGGGACATACTCCTAGAAAGTGATATTTCATGTCTCATCGGTATGAGACCTCTCTTGGAATTTTTCATGCTAAACCTTTTGACAATGGAGTCTATGTACCAGGACTAGGACACGCTAAGCATCCTTTTGGATCTATCTCTATGGATCTAGATCCCCAAAATATAGGATGCTTCCCCTAAGTCTTTCATGGAGAAGTTTCTAGATAGCCAAGCCTTTATTCTGAAGAGCATTCCTACATCATTCCCAATGATTAGGATGTCATTCACATATAGCACCAAGAAGGTGATAGCGCTTCCACTTACCTTCCTGTATAAACAAGGCTCATCTTCGTTCTTAACGAAGTCATAAGATCTTATCACCTCATCAAATCTTATGTTTCAACTTTGGGAAGCTTCCTTCAATCCATAAATAGATCTAAGCAACCTACACACTTTATCTGGACTCTCTTTGGATACAAATCCACCTCTTCCTTGAGGTTGCCATTGAGGAATGTCATTTTGACATCCATATGCCAGATCTTATAGTCATAGTGTGCTGCAATGGCCAAAATAATTCTAATGGACTTAAGCATGGCTACAGGTGAAAAGGTTTCATCATAGTCAACTTCTCATCTTTGACGATATCCTTTAGCTACCAGCCTTGCTTTATAGATCTCTACCTTTCCATCCACTCTGATCTTCTTCTTGAAGATCCATTTGTAGCTGATGGGTACAATACCCTTAGGTGCATCCACTAGGTTCCAAACCTTGTTAGAGTACATGAAATCCATTTCATAATCATGGCTTCTTGCCACTTCTCGGAGTCTATACTCATAATAGCCTCCTCGTAGGTCTGAGGATCAATATCTTGAGAGTCATCTCCATTGATATATCCCACATATCTTTCGGAAGGGTGAGATACTCTATTAGACCTACTTAAAGTTAAAACTTGTGTGTTAGGTACCTGAATAGACTCGGGTTATGGAATTGTCCTTGAGCAAGGTTTCTCCAACCTCGCTCAATTCTATCTCACTCCCATTGTTTCCACCAAGAATGTATTCCTTCTCAAGAAACACAACTCTCTTGGCAACAAAGACCTTTCGGTCCACGGGATGATAGAAATAATGCCCACAAGTTTCCTTTGGGTATCCCACGAATGTGCACTATTCTGTCCTTGATTCTAACTTATCAGGGTCGTGTCTTCTAACGTGGGTAGGACAGCCCCAAATCTTAATAATTTTATGATCGGGCTTCTTTCCTTTCCATATCTCATATGGTGTAGACACTATCGACTTTGATGGAACCCTGTTCAGAATGTAAGCTACAGTCTCTATGGCATACCCCCAGAATGAAACGGGCAGGTCAGCGAAACTCATCATGGACCGCACCATGTCTAACAGCGTACGATTCCTCCTTTCTGATACACCATTGAGCTGAGGTGTATAAGGAGGTGTCCACTGGGATAGAATCTCATTGTCCTTGAGGAAATGGGTGAACTTCGTACTTAAGTACTCTCCTCCTTGATCTGATCGAAGAGTCTTAATACTCTTTCCAATTTGATTCTCTACCTCATTCTTATATTCCCTAAATTTCTCGAAGGCCTCATATTTATACTTCATTAAGTACACGTGTCCATACCTAGAGAAATCATCAATGAATGTAATGAAGTATGAGTAACCACCTATAGCCTGAGTTGATATTGGACCACATACATCACTATGTATGAGTTCCAATAACTCGGTGGCTCTCTCTCGAGTTTCACTAAAAGAAGAGTTTGTCATCCTCCCACGAAGGCAAGGTTCGCAAGTTGCATCTTTCAGCAACTTTTGAATCATTCCCTCGTGTATATGACCTAGCCTACGTTGCCATAGGTATGCATTATTCACCTCATCTCTTTCCCTCTAAGACATATTTATATTCATGATATGTGGAGAAGTGTCTAACATATATAATTCATTTATAAGTGTCCCTCTAGTGATGATCTCATCATCCATAATTATTGAATAACTATTGTTCTCAAAAACTAATTTATATCCACTAATTATCAAACAAGAGATAGAAATAATATTTTTGATAATAGAGGGAATAAAATAGCATGATCTAATACAATAATAGCTCCACCAAGCAGATGTAGGGTGACCTCTCCAACAGCAACTGCAAAAACTCTTGCTCCATTGCATATCTTGAGGTCTATCTCGCCTCTAGCCAATCTCCTAGGTCTCGCTAGAACCTACAACGAATTGCAGATATGATAAACACTCCCGGTATCCAATACCTATGTGTTATCATGAAAATCTGACAAGTGGAGACTAATCATGAATATACCTGAAGCTTCTCCAAGCTTTTGTCTCACCTTCTCTACAAGGTCATCCTTGCAGTTCCTCTTCCAATGTCCGTCTTGGCCATAGTGGAAGCATTGTCCTTTGTCCTTTCCCGGGTATTTCTTGGCAACCTTTGCCTTACCTGGTCTTTCTTTGCCCTTGTCCTTCTTAAGGGTCTTGCTGGCCTTCCTTTTCTTTTTGGTCTCACCAATATAGAGAACTGACTTCTCCTTCTTGATGGCACTCTCAGCATCCCTCAATATATGAAGGAGCTCAGGGAGAGTCACCTCAAACTTGCTCATGTTAAAATTCATGATGAAGTAAGAAAAGGAATCTGGTAGGGATTGAAGTATAAGATCAACGCACAAGTTATCCTCTTGGACTATTCCTAGACCTGTAAGTTTCTCGATCCACTCTATCATCTTTAGGACATGGTTCTTAACCGATGTACCTTCTGTCATCCTGGCTTGGAAGAGTTTCTTAGATATCTCATATCTTTGAGTTCTTTCATGTTTCTCAAACAACTAGCAAAGATGAAGAAGGATAGAATCTGCATCTATGCTCTCATGTTGCCTTTGTAACTCAGGAGTCATGGAGGCCAACATGTAATATTTTGCCAACGTGGAATCATCTATATACTTCACATAGCGAGCGATCTTATCCTCGCTTGCCCCTTCTTCCGGCGTGGCAGAATTGTATCAAGGACATATGCGATTTTCTCCGTCGTGAGAACAATTCTCAAATTACGGAGCCAATCTGTATAGTTTGGACCAGTGAGGCGGTTGGCATCAAGTATGCCATGTAGAGGTTTGTGAGCGATATGTTTCTGACAAAACAAGATATAGTAAAAATAAATAACATGTAGATTTTACAGAAAATACTAATTAAGATATGAACTTCTATCTTAATGTACTCCCACTATTTTCTTAGCGAATCACACGATACCCGCGACACATGAGATGGAAGTCTCTGGCAGACTCATAGTGGGGATCGGGATCCAATTGGCATCTTAGTGCAACCTCGAGAGACTCGACCAATTACACTAAGCCCAAAAGGTAGGCAACTCTTGCCAATCACAACTCCTTGTGATTCCCGTCACGTTTGGCCTCCAAATTATCTTGGTCTCGAGGGACTCGACCAACCATGATATTCAGTTAAGTCATCACCACCATTACAAGATGAATTTGATTTGATGATATGCCCTCGAGGGACTCGACTAAGCATACCATGTCCTCAGGTCACCAGTGACATCTCTATGTCGTAGGTAAGAACTCGCTCATGTAGATAGGTGAGCATCGAGGGACTCGACCAACTCAACCTATGTCATAATTCAATTTCTTCCTATAACGATGGAATGCCACGTGGGTCAATCTTATTGCCTCATGCTTACCGACTTAATCTTATCATAGGAGGGGTTTTTGTTTCGTATCAGTCTCCTAATATGTCGTGTCACACATATATATATTTAATATATATCTACATGCAAATATATATATATACATATATCTAGTAGGTGTATAACACATCACATATGCAAGCCACACCATATGGTCATGAGCCGTCACCTAATATGATTAAACCCGAGCCAATGGGCCTAATCACTCACAATAGGATCTATGTGTGCATTAGCGCATCTTCATGCCCTGTGATTGTTGATCTCGTCATCATCGGTTCCGTCGGATCATCGCATCACTATGCGTCATAATCTCCCGTCATGGCATCGTGGGTCCCGCTGTCACCTCCACGCTCCCGCTGCGCCTCTCTATGTAATTACATATAATCACAGGCATGCAGGCCCAACAATAAACGAGAAAAATGTAGATACGCAGGCCCCAATAATAATAATAATCACAATTACACACATCACAACACATGGCTCATGATCATCCATCCACATCATACATCACATGTAAATCACATCATATGTAGGATTACTAGATATATATAATAATTAATTAAACTATTTAATTAATTATTTTTTGGAAATCAGGACATGCTCGGAATTTCTAGAATTATCAAGGGCATTTTCATAATTCTGGATGAGAGAACAGTCCTCAGAATTTCTAAAATTATCAAGGGTATTTTCAGAATTCTATATATGAGGACAATCCTCGAAAATTTTAAAATCATTGAGGGTAATTTTGAAATTCTGTACATGAGGACAGTCCTCAAAATTTTTAAAATTTAGAGGGGCAGTATCATCCTTTTCTAAAAAGGATAGCCTAGCCCTCTCTTTGCCCCCCTCTGTGCCGCCACCGCCGCTGCCCCTGCGCAAGCGGTAGGGCTGGCCGCGGGCGGGCAACTGGCGGCCGCCCCCTTGCAGGCTGTTCCCCCTGCGGCCGGCCGCCCCTTGCAAGGGGCCTGGCCACAGCCGGCCACCCCTTTGCAGGGGGGCCTTGGCTGTAGTCGACCGCCCCCTTGCAGGTGGACGGGCTATGCCCTACTGTCCCTTCTCCTCGTTGCCTTCGCTGCAAAACCGCAGCAAGAACACGTAGAACGATTCTACGCAATTCAATCTCATCACATGAAGTTTAAAACCAATCTTTCGCACGAAAACCTTGGCTCTGATACTACTGTTGGGAAACCTCAGCGGGTGCATTACATGTGCAGCGGAAATCAAAACAAAAACCGATTTCCTACGTAGATCAAATCATCGTGTAAAAGATTGGGTCGCGAGAAAAATGTAAAAACTGATAAAATCGCGATGTGAGAGAGATTGATTTTACCTAGGGAGATCGTATATCCCAGTATTCCAGATCCGGATGGAGAAGATGAAGGAGGTCAAGCGTCCTCCTCTCTAGCGGTTTCCACACAAAGGATCTCTGCAGGGAAACTCCTCCAATCTTATCTCACAACTCTTGCTCAGGGGAGGGAGGAGAATAGGAAGTGGTGGCTAAAGCTGCAGCCTATTAACCATGAGTGTCCCCTCCTATTTATAGAGAGCTACCAAAACCCTAGGGCTCCTTCCTTGTGGGTATTGGATCTTCGTCCAATAACCCACTAACATTGCATTATTAGATCTCTATCTAATAATCTCCTTAGGCCTATAATTGGGCCTTAATCAAGGAGCTCATCAACATAGGGTCTCATCTAATGAGAATAGGGGCTAATTGGATCTTCATCTAATCCTCTATTCGCTGAAGCATCCACCATATGTGTGTGACCCTCGAGGCCCGATACCGAGCTGGCCATGAGTCACTCCCATCAGAACTCCTTCTGATATAAAGAATTATTATCCCCAAAAAAATTCACTCGACACATCGACTATAGACGTACTAGGCCACTATGCCATAGTCCCCAGACGGTACAGGGGGATCAAATCCATCGGACCTGTCTATCCACAGTTACCATGTATCTATAATCCCTCATCCAAATAATATCCCAGAGACCGTATATTGGATATGGTACTGTCAGGTCACATACAAAATTAGTTTGTCTTGTCCAATTCGGATTCTACTGGAGAACTCATTCTCTCTCAATCCGAATGACCCTGGCTAGGAATTTGTTTGAGCAAGCACATATGGGATATTCGTCCCATGATACTGAGAGTGGATGATCCTCTATTGACACTCAATTACCTTCGTAAGGTTGGCTACCGATCTCGATAACCAGATGTACCAGATCAGAAACTTTCCAAACCTATAAGTCTGGCGTCAAAGAAAGGTGTACTCATACAAGGCATCCTTAGTGTCTTAAGTCTAGGGACTAGATACACAATTGGGACTATAGAATTGCTGTCTGACATTAGGTATCATTGACTATATAGCATTCCATAAGTGGATTAATCAGTGAACTCATTCTCCAATGAGCACCTGTACTATATCCTTAGTGTCTTCGCACAAGTGGCTATGAGACCAACCGCCTCTATCATATGGACGGGTATATAGTACACCGATCTGTTCGGTTATCTTAACGTCCCTCTTTAGTAACCCATGACCGGGATTATTTAGGATCTGTGTTTAAAGGTGAATCGATCTCATTATCGTGATCTCATCACGATCCGACTCCCATTGCACAGAACCAAGGACATCACAATATATATGTAATAGATAATATGAGAATATGCCAATATTAATCATAAGAAAAAAGATCATATAGCGTGTCACACGTGCCATCACTCATGTGATTGGCTTACAGGGCACCTGTAACCAGTAGTAGGAACATGATGCACCGTCGTCCAAATACGACTACCCCTGATGGAGAGATACAAGATAATGCTGGACCGTCGGACCATAGTGCGCCTACCGTAGATATCACAAGGAAGCTTCAAAGAGAATTACATATCAAGACCCAAGTTTCATGGAGTCTCAACCTTGAGGACAAAGTTGATTTGAAGAGGGCGAGTCTGTTAGGACTCTAGCTAGGGGAGTCCTAATTTAGTTTCATGGAAGAGGACAATCATTTAAAATCTAAGGGTCATTCATGTAAATTCTATCTAGCCAACCCCTATTAAGGAAAGTAAGGAGGTCGGCTAGATTCGAATTAGTTAAGGAAGATATTTGAGGGGAGAGTAAGATACATGTTACCTTAATTAACCACCCCTTATCTTAGTTAAAGAGGGGTTGGTTGAGGAGAGGTTAAATTAGAATAGGATTAGGAAACAATAAAGCAACCGACCACCCCTAGATGGGCCGGTTGGTGGTTGGACTTAGAGTTACAGCAGGAGTTACTTTAGGGGTTGGTTGAGGGTAGGAGTCCTCTTAGGAATTAGGGATTGAAGGCCTATAAATAGCCTTGTAATCAGCCACTTTTTATCATCACTAGCTCAATTATTTTTCAGCCATTGTGCAGAAAACCTAGGAGGGAGGAATCCCTATAGAGTTCCATGGAGGCCGATCACCTATAGAGACTACCCTAAGCTTAGAATCCGCAATGGTTCTAACACCACATTGGGGCCCCATAGATGTATTCAAGCCAATTATACCACCGAATTGCATCTCCCTCGAGATGGTTGATAGTAGTGTCCACCATGGAATCCTCTGATGTTCAGTAATAGTGGAAGTAGTATTCGGCGCACGAAATCCATCCCGTCGGGTCTCCTTCCCATCGAGGGAAGTCCACTCTCATGTGTGGTTGTATCATGTCCGAGGGCTATCCCTCCTTCTCTGAAGGCCTCTCTAAACTTTCTCCTTACAAGAATTTTGTTGGGCTTAGAGATTGGCCCAATTCGAATTCGACGAATAAGGCACATAATTTGTCCTCCATACGTGATTCATGTCGTGATTCAAGTGCCTCCAACTTGGCACCCATCAGATCTACCCATGCCATGGCATAAGATCCTAGATCTATGGTGTCTAGATCCTTCTCCTATTGTTGAGTCAGTGGTATAAAACGGTTGGGTGGATTGGTGACCGAAAGGGATGGTGGATCATGGGTAAATGGCTGTGGTTTAGGGCTGACAGGTTGCTATTTTTTTGTTGTTATTGGGGCTATGATTTAGGGTTGCTGTAGGGGTCATATAGGGGGTATGATGGCTGAGGTTTAAGGTTTTTAGGAATGGTTTAGGGTTGTTATTGATGACAGCAACAGATTTAGTAAGGATCGGTGATAGGACTCCAGCAGGGTTGAGTCCTAATAATCTTAGTACTATTCAATAAAAACCATGTTAGATTGTAATAAAGTTACTCCTATCTTATAAAGGAGTATGGCTAGGGTTTAGATTAGCCCTTAGGGCTTAGTAGCCGCCACACCCCCTTACTGGGTTGGTCGGCTAGGGTTTCCCCCTGCTTAGGTCGGTTATAGAGCCACTTAGCCGCCTCCTGTTCCTATTAAGGCAGGTTGGCTATAGGAGGGGCAAAGGGGTAATTTTACTTAGGCAAGCACCCCCTTAGGCTAGGGTTTTGATCCCTATTTAAAGATGTAGCCACCCCCCCCCCCCCCCCCCTCTTGAATCAAGCAAATCATATTTTATTTCAACCTTGTGTCGAATCTAGGAGGGAGGTACCCCTGTAGCATTCCAAGGGTTGATCCCCCTCAAGGATCAAAATCTATAGAACTTCTGGGGTTCTATCATCTAGTATCAAAGCAACGATCATGCTACCCCTGTAGCCATCATCCATGCCTTCACCTTCCCAAGTAATTCCCACAATTGCTACGACACGCGCCTCCACCTTCCACCCCAACAGCAGATCAAATCAGTCTATCGTTGCCCCTTGCGTTTGATATGGAATTCTGGTATATTTTTATAACCCACATCTCTTCAATATTACAAGATCCTTCATATATATGTGGGAGAAGTTTTTCAAAGTTTCCTTGCTGTAAATTTTTACCGTCATAAACGTTATCATCGTTGCGAAGGCGAAACACTACAGAAATATTTAGCCGATTGTTGCTACTTGAAACTGAATTTTTGTTCATCCTTTCTAGTCGAAATTTTTATACAATTCTCACGATCAAGTTGGCTTTCATCTGGATTTAATTTCATGAAAAAACTCCATCTAGAACTGGTTTTCTTGTACGATCTTTCACCATCAGTTCTGAAATTTTATGATGAAGGAATATGCCTTGCATCTTTTGCCATATTTCCCTCCTGTTATGCTGCCAATATTTCGTCAAAGTTTCTACTGGTGTTGACAACATCTAAACCAAGGGTTTCTATATAATTTTCTTAAACTTTCCTCTGGAATTTATGTTGAGAAATCATCGTTTCTCAGACGTAAAAATCGGTTCAGCAAGGCAGCACATCACAGCACTTCTTTTCACCGAATTCTATCAGATTTGAGTGCTATTTTTTGTGGAATTTTGGACTCTATTTTCCTCATCTCCAAACCCTACCATCCTCACCAAAAAGCCTTCCAAATATTACCCTAAATCGAATCCAAACAGCCCCCAAATCAGCCACCCAAATCAGCCTACTTCCTTATCGATCCACTTACCTTTTTAACCAACTTTCCTTACCAAGACACCTACCTTTGCTGCCATCTATTCCAAATCTAAAATATATTTTCTTAACCTTCATCTACTACTATCACAGCCCTAAAACCATACCAATTCGTAGCCTAAACTCCATAAAACTGTAGCCCCAAATCAGCCTATTCCTATCGAAACCAATTCACCTTCCAACCGGCCGCCCCCTTCTCCAAAATTCCCATGCCACTAACCTGACAACAAAAAGAAAAATCTCAATATTACAAATCTAGAAGCATATACTATGGCATCAGAGGAGGCTATCGATGCAAAGCTTGAAGTCTTTGAAAACTGCATGGAAGAGAAGATGTGATCCCTTTTCGCCGAATTCAGCATTGGCCAACCGTCGAACTCGAGGAAATTACAACACGGAGAAACTTCTGATCGGCGAGACAATCCTCAAGATGGCCACATCACCTCTGATCTCAATAATCCATGCATGAAGGCTAACTTCACTATATGGGAAGAAGGAGACCCGATCGGGTGGATCTCGCGCGTGGAGTGGAGATTGCTGCTATCCACCTCGAGGGAGATGCTATTCAGTGGTTTAATTGGTTTAAGCACACCCTCACTCTCATGGCAGCGATTCAAGGAAGGACTAGTAAATCGCTTCGGACCAACTGATTTCAACAACATCGACGAACAATTGGCAAAGATTCGTCAAACCTCTACAATACAAGAATACCAAACAAGGTTTGAGTATTTATCTAACCAAACTGAGAATTGGTCTGAGAAACAACTTTTAGGGACTTTTATCGAGGGCCTAAAGCCAGAGATCCGAGGAGAAGTAAAGGCACATCAACCATACACTCTTATGGCGACGATTTCCTTCGCGCGTATCCAGGAAGCATAATTGAACCACGAGGTACGAAGGACAAGGGTCGCTCCCCGACCAGCCATGTCGAGGCCTACTACCCCCTCTACTGCCATCCAAGCCCCCGCACCAAAAAAGTTGACAAGAGACGAGCTTCACAAACGATCGGCCAAGGGGTTGTGTTGGCATTGCGATGAACCGTCGAGCCGCGAACATCACTTCAAAAAGGGCCGACTCCTCATGATTGAACCAGCAGAGGATGAGGACAATGAAACATCTGAAGAAGTCCTTGAACCTAAAGAAGAATCCATGGAGGAAGAGTCCCAACCGGTCGACTACGCAGTGGACACATTGGCCGGCTATTCCAACCCGCAGATGATGAAAGTTGGAGGACTTCTAAAACATCAATCCATCACTGTTCTCATCGACACGGGTAGTACCAATAACTTTCTCAACAGTAAGGTTGCTACATGTTTGACACTTCAAATTGAAGGTTGTAACAAGCTTAACATAAAGGTCGCTGATGGCCGAATCTTTAATAATGACCAACGGTGCCCGCAGGTGAAACTACTCCTCCAAGACCAAGAAGTGGTAGCTAATTTCTTCCTCCTACCCATCGATGATTATGAAGCTGTACTCAGGATCGAATGGCTCACAACACTAGGTGATATCTCTTGGAATTTTCTAAATTAATCATGAAATTTTATTGCAAAGGGAGACAAGTCACGTTACGAGGCAAGCGCAGGAGCCAAATTTCCATCGTTTTGTCGCAACAAATGGATAAAGTTTTGCACAAAGCACATGGTGGATTCTTGATGCATATTCAGCAACCATCTATGGGGGAGAACATACAAAACTCAGATCCTAAGCTTGCCCTTTGCCTGAACGAATTCGCGGATGTTTTCTTGGAGCCATACGGGCTACCCCCTAACTGGTCGCATCACCACCGCATTCCTATTTTGCTAGGCAATCCTCTAGCAAATTTATGATCATACCACTATCCTCACTTGCAAAAGGATGAGATCGAGAATATTGTTAAAGAGATGCTTAACACCGGGGTGATTCGACCGAGCTGCAGCCCTTACTCCTCACCAGTGTTGCTAGTGCGCAAGAAAGATGGTACATGGCGGATGTGCATTAACTACCGGGCTCTAAACGCCATCACCGTCAAGGATAAATATCCTATCTCATTCATAGATGAACTCTTGGATGAATTAAAAGGAGCCCGAGTCTTTACTAAATTGAATCTCCGATCCGAATACCATCAAATTCGGGTATGCACTGAAGATATTCTGAAAACTATATTCCACACGCATAATGGCCACTACGAGTTTCTGATAATGCCTTTCGGACTTACGAATGCTTCTTCTACTTTCCAAAGCTTGATGAATGACATCTTCCGGAGTTTTCTACGCAAGTTTGTATTGGTATTCTTTAATGATATTCTCATTGATAGCCCTACGCTTGATATACATTTTCAGCACTTACGAACTGTTCTAACGATTCTTCGGGAGAATACTCCTTATGTTAAATAGTCAAAGTGCAGCTTCTTATAACATAAAGTGGAGTATCTTGGGCACATTATATTAGAGGATGGAGTGGCAGTGGACCTGACAAAGATCGAGGCAATGCAAGGATGGCCGAGACCTACAAACGTACAATCATTACGCGGTTTCCTTGGACTCACGGGCTACTACCAAAATTTTGTGAAAGATTATGGCAAGATCAGTGCCCCACTCACGTCCTAACTGAAGAAAGACTTGTTCTTGTGGTTGGATAAAGCCTCCGAAGCCTTCGAACGACTCAAGGCAGCCATGACGATGACATCGATCCTAGCACTGCCCGATTTCGATCGCACTTTGGTTATTGAGGCTGATGCTTCAGGAGTTGGAATTGGGGCTATTCTTATGCAAGATGGTCGACTCCTAATTTACACCGAGGCTTCCCCCACACTTCATACATGGTTTTTATAGGAGATACTATTTACTACCAAATTTTAAATATGATTGGATACAGGTCCATGGCACGAAAGATGAGTTAAACTAGAAGAATTGCAATCCATGCTCACGCCAGATTGGGCTCTCATCATCCTAAACCATACCAGAGGGTAGTCACCATTCCAGAAGAAAAATTGGCTATCACTAAAGACTAACCATATGGCAGCACATGTAAAGAAGAAACGACCTCCCGACAAACTTTAGAATGGACGAAAAATTGAAGATCAAGTTTTTCTACACCTCCAACCCAATCAGCAAGAAACTCAAGCCTTAATGAAGTGGTCTCCCTATTTCTTTGGGCCTTGCAAAATTAAGGATCACATTGGGGCCCTAACCTGGAGATCAAATTCGCGCACCAGATCAAAATTACAGTTGATCCGCTAGGTATCCCACCTCAAATGGAAATTTAAAGAAGACGACTCAGCCCAAATCCTTCCAACTAACACCCCAGCTAATGAAGAGGCCAAAGTTCAGTTAATGATAGTATGAGAGTCACATGAGGAGTTGAAGATCTAGTTTCCAGAGTTTATGGACCCTCAACCTTGAGGACAAGGCTTATCTGAAGAGGGCGGACTAGATAGGACTCCAACAAGATTGAGTCCTAATTATCTTAGTACTAGTCAATAAAAACTCTGTTAGATTGTAATAAAGCCACTCCTATCTTATAAACGAGTATGACTAGGGTTTAGATTAGCCCTTAGGGCTTAGTAGCCGCCACGCCCCTTACTGGGTTGGTCGGCTAGGGTTTCCTCTTGCTTAGGTCAGCTATAGAGCCACTTAGCCGCCTCTTGTTCCTATTAAGACAGGTTGGCTATAGGAGGGGCAAAGGGGTAATTCTACTTAGGCAAGCACCCCCTTAGGCTAGGGTTTTGATCCCTATTTAAAGATGGAGTCACCCCCCCTCTTGAATCAAGCAATTATCATCTTTTATTTCAGCCTTGTGCCGAATCTAGGAGGGAGGAACCCCTATAGCAGATCCCCTCAAGGATCAAAATCTATTGAGCTCCTTCTAGGGTTCTATCAATCAGGTGTGGATATAGCAAGTAGTATCGAAGGTAGTGCAGCAAAATTTTTCATCAAAGAGGGTGCTATTGATGTTGCTGTTTGGGGTTGTTATAGAGGCTATAAGGATGGTTTAGTGAGAGGTTTAGGGTTAGAGGGGTGGCTTAGGGTTGCTGTTGATGACAGCAATCAGTTTGGTAGGGATTGGCGGCCACGGAAGATAAGATCAGTGGTGGAGGGTTGTGGCTACGATAGGTTGCTATTTTGGGATGTTGTTTTGGGTACTATTAGGGTTATGAAAATAGGTTATGATGGTAGTATCTTAAGGCTAGAGGGGTGCCCTAAAGATGATGTGGTTGGTGGCAACAAGATTGATAGGGTTTGGGGGGTTTGGGAGAAGAAGAACAACAAGGTACAACAATAGAATTATTCATCAAAAAATTTTAGCAGTATAGATACAATTTTTTCCAGCAATTCGAAACAAGGATTCGAGTAAAACTCAATGGGAATCCACTGGTAAGGGAAAGTTAATGTTGACATTCCGTGGGAAAGTACGACGATAAAGAATTCTACAAGATCAAAGATTATAAGAAGGTGCTAGGCAGATTTTTACATCTAAAGTGCAATTGTTTGGACGTAAAAGATCAGTGGTTTAAATTGATAATTTTTGCATGAAACCAAAGGGAAATCCGCTATTATGGAGTGCTAAAGCTGTTGTAAAAAACTCATAGAGATTGGACAGAAAAATTGTGACATCAAGATCAAAACAAGTAGTTGTATACGGTTGAATTATGAAGTGTAACTTTCATCATAAAGATGGAAGCTTTGCAACGAAGAGTTTATGCAGCAAGATAGGAACATTTTTTTTAGGTTTAAGCATAACTAAATTACAGCAGTAGTAAGGTAGAATAATAAAACATGATGCAATTCGTGGGGAGATCAAAAAGGTGATCTGGGGTAGTGGAGATGACAATGAAATTCAATGACGATCTAAGCAATTGTGGGGATTGCTTGGGTGGCTGTGGAAGGGTGATGGGTGGCTATGGAAGGATAGCGAGACGCTAAGAACGCTGCTCTGATACCAAGTGTTAGAACTCTTGCAGATTCTAAGCTTGGGGTGATCTCTATAGGAGATCGGCCTCCTTGGAACTCTATAGGGGTTCCTCCCTCCTAAGATTTCTGCCCGATGGCTAAAAAGAATATTGATTTATTGATAATAAAAAGAGTGGAGAATACAAGCTATTTATAGGGCTTCTAAATCCTAACTCATAATAGGACTCCTACTCCAACAAACTCCAACTTCTAATCATCTTCTACTCCAAGTAAGCCAAGACTCCTCTTCCCCTTAACTCTAACCCCTAGCCAACTCCTAGCCATGATGTGGCTAGTGGCTATAGGGGTATCCAACTCCTAATTTTATTCTTATTCCACCCTAGAGAGAGTCCAAGCTAAGTGGGACTCTCCCTCTTTTACCTTAGCTGACCTCTCTTAAGAGGAGGCGGCTAGGAGACTCCCATCACATAAGGACTCCTCCATAACCCTAGCCAACCACTTCTTTACTAGGGATGGCGGCTAGATTGGGATTTATTACACTCATGACTTAATTGACTCTGACCCGTATCTAACTCTGACTCCTAATCAGACTCCAGTTCAGCTGAGTCCTAACCCTACTAGGATTTGGGCTAATTTATTACAATAGACTCAAATCTTCTCCTAGCCGACCTAATGTCGGGTCTAGGTTGACCAAAAAGGTCCAATCTAATGAATCGACTTAATCGATTATGACCCAACTCAATTGGGGTCCTAACAAAATCCCTGGCCAGGGTCATTCGAATTAAGGGAGTTCTCCGAGAGAATCTGATTAGAGTGAGACTCAGATGAATTTCGTATATAGTCTGACAGTACCATGTCCAATATATTATCTCTGGGATATTAGTTGGAGGAGGGACTATAGATACACGGTAACGGTGGACAGACAGGTTCGATGTATTTGATCCTCCTGTACCATCTGGGACTATGACACAGTGGTCTAGTATGTCCATAGTCGATGAGTCGAGTGAATTATTATAGGGATAATAATTTGTTGTATCAGAATGAGTTCTGATGGGAGCGACTCACGGCCAGTTCGGTATCGGGCCTAGAGGGTCACACGCTTATTGTGGATGCTTCAGTGAGTAAAGGATTGGATAGAGATCCAATTAGCCTATATTCTCATTAGATGATAACCTGCACTAATGGGCTCCTTGCATGAGGCCCAATTAAAGGCCGAGGAGATTATTGGATAGAGATCCAATAATGCAAGGTTAGTGGGTAATTGGATGGAGATTCAATACCCACCAAGGTAGGACCTCTAGGGTTTTTGGTGGCTCTCTATAAATAGGAGAGGAGGCACACAGTTGATAAGTTGCAGCTTTGGCCACCCCCTCCTATTCTCCTCCCTCCCTCTATGTAAAAATTGCGAGACCTGAGATTACGATTGGAGGAGTATCACTGCAGCGATCCATCATGTGGATAATGCTAGAGAGGAGGATGCTTAACCTCCTTCATCCTCTCCATCCAGGTTTGGGAAAATAGGGATATATGATCTCCCTGGGTAAACAATCTCTTACGCGATGCAGTTTTTCGATTTTGTAGCTTTTTCGCGACCCAATCTTTTGCATGATGATTTGATCTGTGTAGGAAACCTATTTTATTTTGGTCTTCCACTGCGCATGTGATGCTCCCACTTGGTTTCCCAATAATAATAAGCTATTTACTCACTTGGGTTTTAATCCATTGAGTACAACGTCACTCTGATACCAACTATTAGGATCAAGTTGGACTAAGAGAGAGAGGGTGGATTAGTACAAGTGTAAAAATACTCGTTTGAAAAACTTGCTTGAAGTAAAGAAGAAATCAAAAGCATTTTTTGGACTCTGTTGAAAGCAAATAAGTGAGCGATTTTAAAAAATATCGAAAGATGATGCTCGTGCCTTTCTTCAAACTAATTAAGAATAATTAAATACAATAGAAAAGGCAAGAGTAGAGATGCTCATAGATTTTATAGTGTTTCAGCTAAAACTTCACCTATGTCCACTTTTTGGAGTACTCCTTCATCAAGGCCCATCGGAGTCACTATATGATCTTCATCCACGGCTGAAGACCAAACTCTTACACTTCTCTCTCTCCTTTTCACAAGTTCAGGAGAGAAACCTTCTTATATAAGTTTCTCACTTCCCTTAGACTCACTTTTACACTTTGAAGCACTTAAGGGAAGCTCTCAAATTTTACAACACTTTTCACAAGAATTTTCTTCCTTTTTCATTCACCACCCTTACTTCTCCAAGCAAGAAAACTTAGGGTATTTATATATCCCAATTGGCTTCAAAAATAAAGCCAAAATTTAAATGTTTTTGTAAATTTTGTGTATGGCGGTACTACCGCTAGCACTGGGGGTACTACTGCCAAAAGCACCCTGAAAATAGTGCAATGGTGGTACTACCGCTGCTTGGGCGATACGACCACCGACCTGGGTGGTACAACCTATCGAAAAACCTCAGTGGGTGCATCACATGCGTAGCGAAAATCAAAACAAAAACTGGTTTCTCACGCAGATCAAATCATCGTGCAAAAGAATGGGGTCACGAGAAAAATCACAAAAATCAGAAAACCGCGATGTGTGAGAGATTGATTTTACCTAGGGAGATCGTATATTCCTGTATTCCAAATTCGGATGGCGAAAATGAAGGAGGCCAAGCATCCTCCTCTCTAGCGGTATCCACACGATGGATCTCTGCAGCGAAACTCCTCCAATCAGATCTCGCAACTCTTGCTCAGAGGGAGGGAGGAGAATAGGAGGTGGTGGCTAAAGTTGCAGCCTATCAACCAAGAGTCTCCATCCAATAACCCACTAACGTTGCATTATTGGATCTCTATCCAATAATCTCCTTAGGCCTCTAATTGGGCCTAAAGCAAGGAGCCCATCCGCAAAGGGTCTCATCTAATGAGAATACGGGCTAATTGCATCTTTATCCAATCCTCTATTCGCTGAAGCATCCACCATATGTGTGTGACCCTCTATGCCCGATACCGAGCTGGCCGTGAGTTACTCCCATCAGAACTCCTTCTGATATAATGAATTATTATCCCAATAATAATTTACTCGACTCATCGACTACGAACGTACTAGGCCACTACGGCATAGTCCCAAGACGGTACAGGGGAGATCAAATTCATCGGACCTGTCTTTCCATAGTTACCATGTATCTATAATCCCTCATCCAAATAATATCCCGGAGATCGTATGTTGGACATGATACTATCAGGTCACATATGGAATCAGTTTGTCTTGCTCTAATCGGATTCTACTAGAGAACTCCTTTCTCAATCCCAATGGCCCTGGCCAGGGATTTGTCTAAGCAAGCACATATAAGATATTTCTCTTGTGATATCGAGAGTGGATGATCCTCTATTGACACTCAATTACCTTCGTAAGGTTGGCTACCAATCCCGATAACCAATTGTACCAGATCTGGAGCTTTCTAAACTTGTAAGCCTGGCATCAAATAAAGGAGTACTCATACAAGGCATCCTTGGTGTCTCAAGTCTAAGGACCAGATACACAACTAGGACTAAGGAATCACTGTCTGACATTAGGTATCATTAACCATATAACATTCCATAAGCGGATCAATTAGTGAACTCATTCTCCAATGAGCACCTGTACTATAGCCTTAGTGTCTCCACACAAGTGGCTATGAGACCAGCCGCCTCCATCATATGGACGGGTATATAGTACATCGGTCTGTCCGATTATCTCGATGTCCCTCTCGAGTAACCTATGACCGAGATTATTTAGGATCTGTGTTTAAAAGTGAATCGATCTCATTATCGTGATCTCATCACGATCCGATTCTCATTGCACAGAACCAAGGACATCACAATATATATACTACATATAATATAATGTGAGAATATATAAATATTAATCATAAGCAAAAATATTATGCAGTGTGTCACACGTGCCATCACTCGCGTGATTGGCTTGCAGGGCACCTGTAACCAACAATCTCCCACTTGACCTAAAGCCAATCACCTCTGTGTTTGATCCCCATCAGACCCCTGTGACGCTCAAATACAATCTGAGCCAACGGCTTCATCAGTGGATCTGCAATGTTATCTTCGGATGGAACTCTTTCCATTGCTATATCTTTACAGGCTATGATCTCTCTTATCAGATGGAACTTCCTCAGAACATGCTTAGACTTCTGATGAGACCTGGGTTCCTTGGCTTGAGCTATCACCCCATTGTTATCGCAGTATATGGGAATTGGTTCTACACTACTTGGTACGACTCTCAAATCTTTGATGAACTTCTTCATCCATACCCCTTCCTTTGCTGCTTCTGCTGTAGCAATGTATTCCACCTCTGTGGTCTAGTCAGCAATAGTATCTTGCTTAGAACTCTTTCAGCTTACTGCTCCTCCATTCATGGTGAAAACATACCCTAAATTTGACTTGCTATCATCAATGTCAAACTGAAAACTTGAGTCTGTGTAGCCCTCAACCTGGAGGCTACCTCCTTCATATACTAGTAAAAGATCCTTAGTCCTTCTCAAGTACTTAAGGATATAGTTTAATGCCTTCTAGTGTTCTAAACCTGGATCTGCCTGATACCTGCTCGTGACACTTAGAGCATATGCTATATCAGGCCTAGTACATAGCATCGCATACATGATAGATCCTATCGCTGAGGCATAAGGTATCTTATCCATATTTGCCCTTTCTTCAGGAGTCTTTGGGGACATACTCCTAGAAAGTGATATTCTATGTCTCATCGGTATGAGACCTCTCTTGAAATTTTTCATGCCAAACCTTTTGATAATGGAGTCTATGTACCTAGACTGGAACAAGCCAAACATCCTTTTGGATCTATCTCTATAGATCCTGATCCCCAAAATATAGGATGCTTCCCCAAAGTCTTTCATTAAGAAGTTTCTAGATAGCCAAGCCTTTACTGTGGAGAGCATTCCTACATCATTACCAATGATTAAGATGTCATCCACATATATCACCAAGAAGGTGATAGCGCTTCCACTTACTTTCCTGTACACACAAGGCTCATCTTCATTCTTAACGAAGTCATAAGATCTGATCACCTCATCAGATCTTGTGTTCCAACTTCGGGAAGCTTGCTTCAATCCATAAATGGATCTAAGCAACCTGCACACTTTATCTGGACTATCTTTGGATACGAATCCCTCTGGTTGTATCATATACACCTTTTCCTCGAGGTTGCCATTGAGGAATGCCGTTTTGACATCCATCTGCCAGATCTCATAGTTATAGTGTGCTGCAATGGCCAAAATAATTCTAATGGACTTAAGCATGACTACAGGTGAAAAGGTTTTATCATAGTCAACTCCTTGTCTTTGACGATATCTTTTAGCTACTAGCCTTGCTTTATAGGTCTCTACCTTTCCATCCACTCCGATCTTCTTCTTGAAGATCCATTTACAGTCAATGGGTACAATACCCTCAGGTGCATCTACAAGGTTCCAAACCTTGTTAGAGTACATGGAATCCATCTCAGAATTCATGGCTTCTTGCCACTTCCCGGAGTCTATACTCATAACAGCCTCCTCGTAGGTCTATGGATCAACATCCTGAAAGCCATCTCCACTGATATGTCTCACATATCTTTCAAGAGGGTGAGATACTCTACTAAACCTACGTAAATTTGGAATTTGTGTGTTAGGTACCTAAACAGACTCGGGCTCTGGAATGGTGTTTGAGCTAGGTTCTTTAACCTCGCTCAATTCTATTTTCACCAAGAATATGTTCCTTCTCAAGGAACACAGCTCTCTTGGCAACAAAGACCTTTCGATCCTCGGGATGATAGAAATAATACCCACAAGTTTCCTTTGGGTATCCCACGAATGTGCATCATTCTGTCCTTGATTCCAACTTGTCGGGGTTGTGTCTTCTAACGTGGGTAGGACAGCCCCAAATCTTAATAATTTTATGATCGGGCTTCTTTCCTTTCCATATCTCGTATGGTGTAGACACTACCGACTCTGATCGAACTCTGTTCAGAAGGTAAACTGCAGTCTCTAGGGCGTACCCGCAGAATGAGATGGGTAGGTCAATGAAATTCATCATGGATCGTACCATGTCTAATAGCGTGCAATTCCTCCTTTCTGATACACCATTGAGCTGAGGTGTATAAGGAGGTATACACTGGGATAGAATCCCATTGTCCCTAAGGAAATGGGTGAACTCCGTACTCAAGTACTCTCCTCCTCGATCTGATCGAAGAGTCTTAATACTCTTTCCAATTTGGTTCTCTACCTCATTCTTATATTCCTTGAATTTCTTAGAGGCCTCAGATTTGTACTTCATTAAGTACACGTGTCCATACCTAGAGAAATCATTAGTGAATGTAATGAAGTATGAGTAACCACCTATAGCTTGAGTCGACATGGGACCACATACATCACTATGTATGAGTTCTAATAACTCGGTAGCTCTCTCTCCAGTTCCACTAAAACGAAAGTTGGTCATCTTCCCACGAAGGCAAGGTTCACAAGTTGCATATGTCTCACAGTCAAATGGATCTAAGTAAACATCTTTTAACAACTTTTGAATCATTCCCTCATGTATATGACCTAGCCTACAATGCCATAGGTATGCATTATTCACCTCATGTCTTTTCCTCTTAGACATATCTATATTCATGATATGTGGAGAAGTGTATAACATATATAAACCATTTATTAGGGTCCCTCTAGTGATGATCTTATCATCCATTATTATTGAACAACTATATTCTCAAAAACTAATTTATATCTATTAATTGTCAAACAAGAGATAGAAATAATATTTTTGATGATAGAGGGAACAAAATAACATGCATCTAATGCAATAATAGCTCCACCAGGCAGATGTAGGGTGACCTCTTCAACAGCAACTGCAGCAACTCTTACTTCATTGCCCATCTTGAGGTCCATCTTGTCGGTGGCCAGTCTCCTAGGTCTTGCCAGATCTTGCAATGAATTACAGATATGATAAACACTCCTGGTATCCAATACCAATGTGTTATCATGAAAATATGACAAGTGGAGATTGATCATGAATATACCTGAAGCTTCTCCAAGCTTTTGTTTCGCCTTATCTGCAAGGTAGTCCTTACAGTTCCTCTTCCATTGCCCATCTTGGCCGTAGTGGAAGCACTATCCTTTATCCTTTGCTAGGTCTCTCTTAGTAACCTTTGTCTTACCTGGTCTTTCTTTGCCCTTGCCCTTCTTAAGGATCTTGCTAGCCTTTCCTTTTCTTTTTGGTCTCACCAATATAGAGAACTGGCTTCTCCTTCTTGATGGTACTCTTAGCTTCCCTCAACATATTGAGGAGCTTAGGGAGAGTCACCTCAAACTTACTCATGTTAAAATTCATGATGAAGTATGAAAATGAATAAGGTAGGGATTGAAGTATAAGATCAACGCATAGGTTATCCTCTAGGATTATCTATATACTTCACAAAGCGAGCGATCTCATCCTCGCTTATCCTTTCCTCCAGCATGGGCACAATTATGTTAAGGACATATATGAGTTTCTCTTCCATGAGAACAATTTTCAAATTGCAGAGCTTTTAGACCAATGAGGTGGTTGGCATCAAGTATGTCACATAGGGGTTTTGCAAGCGACGAGCAAGATATAGCGTAAATTAAATAACATGCAGATTTTACAGAAAATACTAATTAAGATATGGACTTCTATCTTAATATACTCCCATTATTTTCTTAGCGAATCACGCGACACCCTTGACACGTGAGACGGAAGTCTCCGACAGACTCCTAGTGGGGATCGGGATCCAATTGGTATCTTAGTGCAACCTCGAGGGACTTGACCAATTGCCTAAGCCCAAAAGGTAGGCAACTCTTGCCAATCATAACTCCTTATGATTCCCGTCACGTTCGGCCTCCGAATCATTATGATCTCGAGAGACTCGACCAACCATGACATTCAGTTAAGTCATCACCATCGTTACAAGATGAGTTTGATTTGATGATATGCCCTCGAGGGACTCGACCAAGCATAGCATGTCCTCAGGTCACCGATGACATCTCTATGTCGTAGGCAAGAACTCGATCACGTAGATAGGTGAGCCTCGAGGGACTCGACCAACTCGACCTATGTCGTGATTCAATTTCTTCCTATAACGATGGAAGGCCACGTTGGTCAATCTTATTATCTCACGCTTACCGACTTAATATTATCGTAGGAGGGATTTTTGTTTCATATCAATCTCCTAATATGTCCTGTCACACATATATATATTTAATATATATCTACATCGCATGCAAATATATATATATATACATATATCTAGTAGGTGTATAACAAATACATCACATATGCAAGCCACACCGGATGATCATGAGCCGTCACCTAATATGATTAAGCTCGAGTCAATGGGCCTAATCACTCACAATAGGATCTATGTGTGCATTGGCGCATTACCATGTCCTGTGATTGTTGATCTCGCCATTATCGATTCTGTCGGATCATCGCATCACCATGGTCGTGATCTCCTGCTACGACATCATGGGTCCTGCTGTAACCTCCACGCTCCCGCTGCGCCTCTCTATATAATTACAAATAATCACAAGTACGCAGGCCCAATAATAAATAAGAAAAATACAGGCTCGTAGGCCCCAATAATAATAATAATCATAATTACACACATCATAACACATGGCTCATGATCATCCATCCACGTCATACATCACATGTACATCACATCATATGTAGGATTACTAGATATATTTAATAATTAATTATTTTTTCTGGAAATCAGGACAATCTCAAAATTTCCAGAATTGTCAAGGGCATTTTCATTATTCTGGATGAGAGGACGGTCCTCGAAATTTCTAGAATTGTTGAGGGTATTTTTAAAATTTGGTATAAAAGGGATAAAGTAGAAATTTTTTAAATTCTGAGGGGCATAACCATCTTTTTCAAAAAAGAAGCGCTAACCCTCTCCTTCACCCTCCTGCGCTGTCGCTGCCGCTACCCCTGCGCAAGCGGCGGCGCTACGCATTGCGGTTGGTAGCCGCCCTGCCAAGGGGCAGCCACCCCTGCGACCGGCACCGCTGCCCCTACTGGCG
This sequence comes from Ensete ventricosum, assembly GCA_029747655.1. Taxonomy (NCBI): domain Eukaryota; kingdom Viridiplantae; phylum Streptophyta; class Magnoliopsida; order Zingiberales; family Musaceae; genus Ensete; species Ensete ventricosum. Next base: position 29,640,302 of record JAQQAF010000003.1, on the reverse strand, counting down.
ACAGCCCCTTGCGGGCACACCGCGGGCAGCCCCTTGCGAGCTGGGCGTTGGCAGCCGCCCCTTGCGGGTGCGCCGTGGGCAGCCTCTTACGGGCTGGCCGCTGGCAACCGTCCCTTGCGAGCACGCCGCTGGCAGTCGCCCCTGAGGGTTGGCCACAGCCGGCCGAGCCCGCGGGTGGTCGCCCCTTGCGGGCGGTCACCCCTTGTGGGCTGTTGCCCTTGCGGGTGGCTGCCCCTTGTAGGTGGCCGACAACCCCCTTGCAGGGGGGCCTTGGCTGCAACCGGCAGCCCCTGAAGGGGGGGAGGGGGAGGGGGGGGGGGGGGGGGGGGGGGGGGGGGGGGGTTGGCCATGGCCAGCCGCCCCCTTGTAAGGGGCCTTGGCCATAGTCGGCTGCACCTTGCAGCCAGCCACGGCCAGCCCCTCCTCCTAGCTGTTCTTGCTACAAACACGTTGAACAATTCTACGCGATTCAATCTCATCACACGTAGTTTAAAATCAATCTTTCGCACGAAAACCTTGGCTCTGATACCACTGTTGGGAAACCTCAACGGGTGTATCACATACGCAATGGAAATCAAAATAAAAACCAGTTTCTCACACAGATCAAATCATCGTGCAAATAATTGGGGTCACGAGAAAAACCATAAAATTTGAAAAACCACGATGTGTGAGAGATTGATTTTACCTAGGGAGATCGTATAGCCCTGTATTCCAGATCCGGATGGAGAAGATGAAGGAGGTCAAGCGTCCTCCTCTCTAGCGATATCCATACGATGGATCTCTGCAGCGAAACTCCTCCAATCTGATCTCACAACTCTTGCTTAGAGGGAGGGAGGAGAATAGGAGGTTGTGGCTAAAGTTGTAGCCTATCAACTAAGATTCTCCCCTCCTATTTATAGAGAGCCACAAAAAAACCCTAGGGCTCTTTCCTTAGTGGGTATTGGATCTTCATCCAATAACCCACTAACGTTGCATTATTAGATCGCTATCTAATAATCTCCTTAGGCCTCTAATTGGGCCTAAAGCAAGGAGACCATCAGTATAGGGTCTCATCAAATGAGAATAGGGGCTAATTGGATCTTCATCCAATCCTCTATTCGCTGAAGCATCCACCATATGTGTGTGACCCTCTAGGCCCGATACCGAGTTGACCGTGAGTTACTCCCATTAGAACTTCTTTTGATATAGTGAATTATTATGGGGATAATAATTTACTCGACTCATCGACTATGGACGTACTAGGCCACTACGCCATAGTCCCCAGACGGTACAAGAGGGATCAAATCCATCGGACCTGTCTGTCCACAGTTACCATATATCTATAATCCCTCATCCAAATAATATCCCAGAGACCGTATATTGGATATGGTACTGTCAGGTCACATACGGAATCAGTGTGTCTTGCTCTAATCGGATTCTACCGGAGAACTCATTCTCTCTCAATCCGAATGACCCTGGATAGGGATTTGTCTAAGCAAGCACATATGAGATATTCCTCTCGTGATACCGAGAGTAGATGATCCTCTATTGACACTCAATTACCTTCGTAAGGTTGGCTACCAATCCCGATAACCAGCTGTACCATATCTGGAGCTTTCCAAACTTATAAGTCTGGCGTCCAAGAAAGGAGTACTCATTCAAGGCATCCTTGGTTTCTCAAGTCTAAGGACCAGATACACAACTGGGACTATGGAATCACTGTGTGACATTAGGTATCATTAACCATACAACATTCCATAAGCGGATCAATCAGTGAACTTATTCTCCAATGAGCACCTATACTATATCGTTAGTGTCTCCACATAAGTGGCTATGAGACCAGCCACCTCCATCATATGGACGGGTATATAGTACACTGGTTTGTCCGGTTATCTCGATGTCCCTCTCGAGTAACCTATGACCGAGATTATTTAGGATTTGTGTTTAAAAGTGAATCGATCTCATTATCGTGATCTCATCACGATCTGCCCATTGCACAGAACCAAGGACATCACAATATATATGCTACATATAATATAATATGAGAATATACAAATATTAATCATAAGTAAAAAGATTACGTAGTGTCTCACATGTGCCATCACTCGCGTGATTGGCTTGCAGGGCACCTGTAACCAGCACAACCATTGTCCACCAATAGTACTACTATTGAGAATCTTGTAAAAGCTACTTTTTCTATATTTTGTGTACCCAACTCATACCTCATGTTGACCCCTTTCCAAGTCAACAAAATGAGCTCAACCTGAGCTCAAATCCAACCCAAAGTGGACCCGATTGCCTCATGCTGAGTTAATTTGGATTCCTTTCAAATCTAACTCAATTTGGACTCTAAACCAAATCGATGCTAACTACAACATACTAAGGCATACAAATACAATTAATTTAATCAACGTGTCAAGTGACCTTAACTCCCGACGATCTTCTCGGTAACCTCCGACGAACTCCCAACGAGTCTTGGTCAGTTTCTGGCGAACCCTCGGCGCATTCCTAGCAAGCTCCCGATCACCTTCGGCGAGCTCCCGATGAACTCCCAGTAAGCCCCCGATACCTTCAGTGAGCTTCCGACGAACTCTCGACAAGCCCCCAATACCTCTAGCGAGGTTCCGGCGATCTCCCGATGAGTTCTCACTATATCATTAGAACACCAACCTAATGCCTGAACTCGACTCCGGCCCAATATCTGATTATATTGTCTTATCGTAGTTAATCCTGCATCATTCATCTCTAACATACATGTTAGATAAAACACTCATCAATTGATTTCATCATAAAAATCTGAGATTCAACATAATTCACTAAGCATTAATATACTTTGCACATCAAACATATCAAATATCTCAGTAATCCTCAAATAATCAAATCATGCTCTGATATCACTGTGACATGCCTCCCGAATATTCGCATAAGAGGTATGAACCTATCTTAAATCAATAATAATATAATTCATCAACAATCTAAACCGATGATCCAAACTAACATTTGAGGACACTGAAAGAAAAAACATTCAAATATCATTCAGATCCATCCATAAAACCTGTGCAGTTTATAATCATACACCACATCACTCGATGATTCATAAAATCCAAAACCAACTCAACTAAATGATAACCACATCATAAATCCACGAGTGTAGGAATCTATATAATTACAAAATCAACATTTACCACAAGTTCATATCATTATACAAATTAAACTTAACATCCCAAAATCCTAAACATGAAAGGTCCTTTAAACATTTACAAGATAAATCACTTCAAAATTTATTGACAATAATTCATTAGACACAAAGTGTATTTATATAACAATCACAACATATCAGCCTACAAAGCTTAGCAAGTGACTAACATATCTAAGGTAAAGGATGATAATTTTCAAACAAACTTGATATCAAATTTGTAAGGCAAGGGTATAAGAATTTATAGTGAGCATCTCATTAGATACAGGATTATAAATCATTTCATTCAAAACATACTTTGATCATAACAAATAGGAAGAGTAATTGAAGCATTTTATTAGCGTTAAATATCTCAAAATATATCAATGTCATATGAAATAATTTGGAGCATATTAATGTCATATGAAATAATTCAGAGCATATCAATGGCATGTAAAATATTTTGGAGCATGTCAATAACATATGAAATATTTCAGAGCATATCAAAGTTATATGAAATATTTTGGAGCATATGAAAGGTATATAAATTTTTTTGGAGTATACCAATGGTATATAAAATATTTCAAAGTAAATCAAATATGTAAACATATTTCAGAGCATATCAATGATGTATGAATTATCTTAGAACTTATTAAATAACAAATAAGAAGAAAAAGCCTAAGTGTTATATCTGATGCCACATTCATTATATTCTTATCCAAAGCACACATATAAACTCATAAGCAAATACCTTAGATATTATATCAAAAATATAGATAGTGAAGTGAGATCATAAATATAATATGGTTCATCCATTTTTTTTATGACTACTAAATATAAGTCTCCCACATATGGGAGCTACATCCATCTACTTCTAGGTGAAGTCATAGGGGGCCGGCAGAGCATCGCGGGCTCTAAGCATAATTCCCTTTATCATTTCTGGTAAAGGTTCAAATTATCTCACAAACACCATAGTCTAAAATGACATTCTGAGCAATGAAATTGGTTTATATCGGAAGCACATGCAGAACAACAAAATATTTTTGTGCTAATATAGAACAATGTGATGCAACATAAACTTTTCATAATAGATTCAGGTATATAAATAATTTAATGATAAGAGCATACAAGAATTCAAGACAATAATATACAGCTCAATTTAAGAAAAGATTTTAGCTGAAAATCAATTTTTGAAGGGATGAAACAAGAATAGGTAAAATTGACAAAAGCTCGATTCTAGCAGAATTTGATATGTACATTGCATGAATTATTTAGATAACTAATTATACTCCAAATTACTCAAGAAATATATTATTAGAAAGATATATCAATCTATATTCAGATAAATTAACTTTTATATGAATTAGAATTTTCAACAAGTTCCAAATAATTAAGTAACAAAAGGTCAGAGGATAACAATTTTATTTTTTAAAATCCATAGATTTGAACAGAAAAAATATTTTAATTTTACTTTAAATCTTCAAATCAAGTATAAAAAGAAAGATCTATAATTCTAGATTTTAATGAAATAGGCTTTGCCATAATTAGATTTTTCAATAGAGAATTACAAGAATTTTAGTATCAAGAGGTCAGAGATTATAATCTCTATTTTATAGATTCTATAGAGTCAATTTAAACAAAAATTTAGATAGGCATATGAACTTTAAAATTTTTAATTCTAATATCAAAAGAAAGATCTATGAATTTACTTTTTGATGTAATAAGTTTTGCCTTAATCAGAGTTCAGTGTAGAAAGTTATGGTTAGAATAAAGCATAAAAGTCAGAATCTCAAAATTTCTACATTCATAGATTTACATATAAATGGGAGATGTATCATGTTCTAAGCCATAATTCTTTCAAAATTATAACAAACTAAGATAATATCAAATATTAAAACTATTGTAGGATGGGGTCAGAATACATGTCTTATAAAAATTGATTCTCAAGTATGAAGAATTGAACTAAAATCTCAAACCAATGCAAAACTCCTACTTCAATTCATCTTCCCTTCTCAAGCATATGTTGGTTACACCAAGTCTTCCTATTTTTTTTGCTAAGTTTTCCTTTAGTTTCTCCTAAAATCACTTAGGTTTGGCTAACACGAGCAGTGCAAGATAGCAAGCATGCATGAAAGAAGCTTCGATGTCACCCATGCAACAAGCATAAGTGGCACTATCCTTAGGCTAGCCAGTGACACATGTCTTCCTCTTTTTTTTATTAACTTAATGTGAATATTTCATAATTCATATCAAATTTCTAAGATTCATATTTAGATCCCTTGTAATAAGCTTTCAATATAAAATTATTTAATCAAAAAAATAATTAAATAATCTTCATATTTATAAATAGGTCCTTATAGATAATTTAAAATAGATCACTGTCAATATTTCAGAAATGAGGGATATTATAATACTCACATTACACTTAATTACTAATCAATCCAAAGCACCCTATTTTGAAAATAAAATATCCTAATTTCACACACAATTAAAAACCATCACAATTATATATAATGAATCATAATAAAAGCATATATTCAATAATCACAAATCAAACACATGAAAGCAATTCACAACAACATTAATTAAATTACCAAGATGACATTACATTTAAACAATTTGTATAACAACATAGCGTGTTATCAGACTTTCTATCACTTAATTTTGATGTCACAAAATTCTTAAATAACTTTCTCTTCCTAAAGAAATATGGGTTGTCTTAAGATTCAATATATTTTTAGCTCTTCATCAATCTTTAGGGGTCACAGAATATACTATAGAAGTCAATAGATCATCAATGGAATCCTTTGGGGTCACAAGATCACTAAGTTCATGATCTTTAAGTATCTTCTGTAATCTTTTACTTTTATCTTCTTTCTTTTTACACTTGCACTCATCACATTCTTGATCTTCACTAGCATACAGCCTACAAACGATTTAACATATTAAAAAGTATATTTTAAATACATAAATAAAAAATTAAATTATTATACCTCAATATTCTGGACTGGAAGTAAATGGGAGTTAGTAGTTGTTAGGGTGAGCACTCAATATAGTTGCATAACAGCATCACATTATTGATCTTCACTAGCATAAAGCCTACAAACAATTTAATATAAAATATAGTATATTTTAAATACATAAATAAAAAATACTAAATTATTATACCTCAATATTCTAGACTGGAAGTAAATGGGACTCAGTAGTTGTTAGGGTGAGCATTTGATATAGTTACATAACAACTTCACATTCTAGCATACAGCCTACAAACAATTTAACATATAAAAAAGTATATTTTAAATACATAAGTAGAAAATATTAAATTATTATACCTCAATATTCTGGACTGAAAATAAATGGGACTCAATAGTTGTTGGGGTGAGCACTTGATATAGTTGCATAACAGGCATATACAATAGTTATTGAGAAAATGTCTATATCTCTAAATGAACTCCTAAGTCGAAAATTACCTTATTCTCAGTTATCGACTCCAACCTTAAGTTAACAATATTCTAATTGTTGATGCTCACCCAAGCTCATCTCTATAATCGTGAATATTCAGGATAATAATATGGTGGAAACATATCAACATGCTGGAATAACCATACCTGTCAAAAAATAATAAAATTAAGAATCAAAATTAATTTGTATTGGACTTTCATATGTATGTAGAAAAATGAGATTCAACTTACCATCAAAAGCGGTATATAACCTCTCAAGTACCTAATCATCTTGGTGCTATCCTCAAGCTTCAACTTCTTTTTACGAGCACCAACAATAGAAATCTTAACGGCGATATAAGAATGGACTATTAGATAAATGTGAGAAACAAAAGCACACATTGGTATATTACTTCAGGACCTATTTATACAGAAATAGAGGGAGGATTTCCCTCAACTAATGGGCGAGATATTCTCGTTCAGTTAGGAAAACTATTACAGCTAATATGCCCCCACAAGAGTCAAGGACGTCGATCTTTGATTGATGTAAGAAAAATATTTTGCGAGCTAGAAACTTCGTGAGGGAGTCGACGACTTGATCAGCTCTGTGAATATGGAAAACGCGAGATGACTTGATCTCGCACAAAATGGAAGTCAATAGCAACATGCTTCATGCAAAAATAAAAAACTGGATTGGCCCAAAGGTAAGTAGCACTGATGTTATCACAATAAATAACAGGCGTAGAGTTGAAGTTAATTGGAAGCTCAGTAAGCAAGTTGGTGATCCAATTAAGTTCAATAGCAATAGTGGCAATAGCACGATATTCAGCTTCAGTAGTAGACCTGGCAATTGTCTTTTGTTTCTTAGAACTCCAGCTAATTATATTAACACCAAGAAAAATAATATATCCTGATGTAGAGGTTCTATCATCAATATTTTCGGCCCAATCAGCATCAGCAAAAGCATGAAGTTGAGAGGGAGACTATTTGCGAAGAAAAATACCATGATCAATGGTCCCCTTAAAATAACACAAAATACGTTTGACAACAATCCAATGCGAAGTAGATGATCAATGCATAAACTAGGATAATTTATTAATTACAAAGGAGACGTTTGGATGAGTAAGAGCGAGATATTTTAAGGAACCAACCACCTACCGATACTGAGTAGGATCTGTAGCAGGACTTCCATTACATAACTTCAGTGATACACTAGCAGATAGAGGAGTGGTAACCGCTTTTGTATCTTGCATGTTCATCTTCAAAAGCAAATCATGAATGTACTTTCTCTGTGAAAGAAAGAGACCGGAAGATGTAAACGCAGCCTCGACACCGAGAAAATAACTCAGGTTACTAAGATCTGTAAAAGAGAATATGTCAGCCAATTGATTAATAAATGTCTGAACCTCCATAGAGTTATTACCCGTGACAATAATATCGTCCACATAGACTAGAAGATAAATGGTGTGCCTATATTGTTGGCGTAGAAATAGGAAAGCATCATATTTAGAGTTGAGGAAGCCAACTGAAGACAAGTATAAACCAAGTTCATTATACCAAGCTTATGGAGCATGACGAAGTCTATAAATGGCCTTTTGGAGTTTACAGACATGTCATGGATATTGAGGATGTATAAAGCCTGGAGGCTGCTCCATGAAGACATCTTTAGTGAGAGTTCCTTATAAAAAGGTATTATTAACATCTAACTAGCGTAAGCACCAGCCTTTGGAAATTATCAGACTTAGGATAAGTCAGATTGTAGTATGTTTGACAACTGGACTAAATGTCTCGGTGTAGTCAACACCAGGTCGTTGATGAAATCCTTTGGCCACAAGTCGTGCTTTATAATGAGCAATCGAACCATTGGGATTCCGCTTAATTCGAAAGACCCACTTGTACCCGATAATGTTTTGTATGGGGTGAGAAGGGGCAAGGGTCCATGTAGCATTATGAAGAAGAGCATCATACTCCTCACACAGGGCTTTACGCCAATGTGAAGATTTTTGGGCCTAAGTAAAGGATGTTGGTTCAGTAGAGTCGAGGGAAGGTTTGGTGCTAGCATATAAGTCAAGAACCTGACGTGGTTTAACGACACCACTCCTGGAATGAGTTTACATTGGATGCCGGGAGACTGTAATAGTATTAGGGGGTAAGGGTTGAGGATTATCACTGGTTGAGTCAGGCAGAAGGATGACAGAAGTATCCTGGCAAGGTGAGGGCATAGACTATGGTTCTGGAGGTAACTGCACAGGAGGAATCGGAGGAGAGAAGGGAGGAGGAAGTTGTGGAACAGGAGTAATAAGAGTGTGTGGATCCGACGGAGATGTAGAAGATGTGTCGTAGGAATCAAACGGGACAATAGATTGTCCATGATCTCGAAAGGGAAAGACAGACTCCACAAAAGTGACATATCTAGAAACAAAGATTTTAGTAGTGTGAGGATCATAATAACAAAAACTACAATGTTCAAGAGAGTACCCGATGAAAACACAAGGGCAAGATCAAGATTGCATTTTATGAAAGTTGTAGGGACATAACCAAGGATAATATAGACAGCCAAATACCTTTAATGTTTGTAGGTTGGGGCATTTTTTAAATAGCTTTCTAAATGGTGATTGATATTGTAGGATAGGAGTTGACATGCGATTAATGAGATAGACAACAATTTGAAAAGCTACGAACCAAAAGGTAGATGGCATAGAAGCCTGATGAAGCATTGTGAGACTAGTTTCTATAATATGTTGATGTTTACGTTCGGTAGAGCCAACTAGTTGAGGAATATATAGAGGAGACTTAAGATGTTGAATACCATAAGTGGATAGATAAGATGCAAGGGCTTGATATTCACCCCCACCATCAGAATAGATAGTTTTAATAGTAGTATGAAAGTAATTCTCAACTAAGTTCTTAAAATTGGAGAAGACAATAGCGATATTAAACTTTTGACGGAGAGGATAAAACCATGTGTACTTTATAAAATAGTCTACAAAGACAACATATAATCTAAACTTGTCAAAAGAGATAACTGACGCAGAACCCCAAACATCAATGTAAACAACTTCAAATGATTTAGAGTAGGAAATAGAGGATGTACCAAAAGGCAATTGATGACTCTTATTGCTAAGACAAGCATCACAATGAGTAAAAATATTACTAGATTTAAAAATAGGAATAGAATAATGAGAAAGTAATTTTTACTGAATAGAGATTGAGGGATGACCAAGACGTCAATGCTATATGTCGACTAGAGCAGTAGTGGAAGAGTTAGCAGTAGGCCGAGTGAGATACAAAGCTGATGGTCGTTCGTAGATGTTGTCGTTATTCGGGTCACGAACCAAAGATGCTCCTATGCTCAAATCCTGAAATGTAGAAGGAGGACGACATGGGGTGCACACAAAACATCATCAAGTTTGAAAGAAGTGGTATGTGAATTAAGCTTCGTAGAGCCAGTATGAGTAATAGGTATTCTTTTACCATCACCGATGATGACATCTTCATTTCCACCATAGCTATTATGGATTGACAAGTTCTGGAGATCTTATGGGAAGCACCAGAGTCCACAATCCAATTCGACTGACTCACAAATAGAATAGTCATGACATTCGCATGAGGCCAGGTTGATGGAGTTGGGAGGCGAGGTCGAGACCGACAAACTTTTATAGAGTGACCGAGTTTGTCATACAACTGGCAAACGATCGATTGCTGAAATGTAGAAGGAGAACGATGTGGCTGGAAGGAAGCACTCTGAAGATGGTCGAAGTATGGAGGATGTGGAGGAGGAAGTGATAGAGTGACGCTCGTAGAAGTGGGAGGAAAGTTGACAACACCTTTTGAAGCGATCTTATTGTATTTGCGATTTGGCCTCCCGGATTTTTGGTTGAACTGAGCTGTGATGGGAGGTTTGGCAGAGATCCTGGCAGCCTATCATCACGCTTCAAGTAAACTTCATAGTTTGTCAGCTTATCGTAAAGTTCTTCAAAGGACATTGGAGAATCATGTGCTCGAAGTGCTGCTGCTAGTTCTTTGAATTATGCACTCAGACTATTAAGCGTGTGGACGAGAACTTCCTCATCAGTTAGGGAATCACCTATCAAAGCCATGTCATCGATAATCATTTTAATATGTTGTAAGTAGTCAGCAATAGTACTTCCCTCCTGCTTGAAGTTCATAAGGCTAGAGAGTCATCTAAGCATGCAAGTCAATGAGTGATTCGCTAAGGTAGTTTGTAACTTGGTCCAAGCTTCCGTAGTAATAGTACAGGAGGACACAAGCATAGCGATGGATCTAGCGATAAAGGCTTGAATTGCTTGGAGAATTAGTCGATCTTGACGTAACCATAGCTTATAGGCAGGATTTGGCACTGGGCTGGCTTCTCTTGGAACATGTAGCATTACTGGTGGAAAACTAAGAGAGCCATCAATATAACCCAATAAATCATAACCAAATAAAACATTAGAGAATTGAGTACGCTAGGACACATAATTGTCACCTTTGGATAATTTAAAGGGGATTAGGGAGGCAGCATTAATGGAAATGAGTCTTGGATACAGAGAAGAATTGCTAGCAGGAAATAAAGTTGGAGCATCAGAGGTAGATGAGGAAGACATCTGGGAATCACCAGGGTGACAAGCCAAGGAGAAAGTAAAAGAGTAAAGTAGGTAATCTCGCTGAGGAAGTAGTTCCGAAGATCATTAAAAGATCATCGTCCGAGAAATGAATGGCAAAACAAAGGAATAGGGATGAGGTATGAAAGGGAAAGAAAAACCTCACAGTAGCATAGGATTGTCGTCGTCAGGTGGTTGTGGTCTAGCAATCTTGTGAGATCGCTCTTGAAGCTGCAGATTCATGGAGTGAAGCTTAAACCAGGTGATAAATGACAGGGGTTGACAGCAGGAGCAACATTGATTACGTCGTTGGTAGAAGGAAGAATCCAACGGAGCCACTAGGTGGTGAGGTTCAATCGATGAGTCCAGCAATAGAGGAAGATCCCGACTGTAGTGATAGGCTATAAAACCATAGCAGCTACAAATTAAAGGAGTCATGTCCAAGCAGCAGATCTGAGAAGCTGGATGCAAGCGATGGATTCAGTAGCAAGGTGCCAAACAACTGATCGACGGCTACTAAGAGTGAATGCTAGCAGCGGCGTTCTACTATAGAGGTTAATAACACTAGCAGAAGTCTGTGTTGGATTAGCACATTAAGTGAGAAATTGTTGGTGTTGGACAGCAACACTGTCAGTGAGAACAGAACTGATGAGAAGAAGACATTGTCCTCGTATGGTCGTTGGTTGTGCTGGGAAACAGTGTTGCACTAGTGAGGAGAAGCAACTGAGACATGTAGAGGAGTGGACAGCTACCAGTGTGATTGCTTGGGCTCAAGGGACAACAGAGAGCAACAGCAGCAGTAGGATATCAAGATTCAATGCAGAAGGTTGGAACCTCTTTTCTCCACTAAGCAGTGTTCTCCGAAGTCTTCCCGGTGTTAGCTTGTAGCAGTGAAGATGGGTGGTAGAGGGCTTGTACAAGAGAGATATTCAGAGGAAGAAGAGACGTCTATTGCAGTAATGAGTGAAAACATAGTGGTTCTCAGCTTGAAACCGATGATGATGAAGATGCTAGTGCCGACGGTGAAAGCAAGTATGGAGGCGCCGGCCTTGGAAAGTAGGATTTGCAAAGTTCTTTTGATGGGTAATGGCGAAATCGATCGCCGATCCACCGAGGGAGAGAGTGGTTCCACCGGAGCCGTACAAGACCTGTTTAAGGCAAGGAAGCAGTGAAGTGACATGGCCGGTGGGGTGGAATGAAGCAGTAGTGGCTGTTGTAGACGGGCGTCAATGCTGGTGCAAGAGGAGAAGCCGATTGAGGAGCAACGAGCGTCGGTGCTGTTGCAGACAAGTGTCAGAGGAAGCTAGGGAAGAATGAAGAGAGGAGAGCTCTAGCAGTGACTTCGCACGAAGAGAAGGAGCCAATGACTATGAGTTCAATGGTACGAGGAGGAAGCCGATGAGAGAGGCAGTAGCCCTTTTCATAGTTTCAACAATCGAAGAAATAGAGCACTGGTTGCTCTTTTTCGATGGCTGCGAAGCAGCGATAAAGGAGGCAGCGGTTGCGGCTACGTAGATGGAGAAGTCCACAGCAAGGTAAGGGAATCTGGTAGATCTGCACCGAAGACAATGGATAGCAGGTGGCCTTACAGAGCGCCACTGTCGAAACCGAAGGAAAACTTTGGTCAGGCCGCAGCAGAGGAGGAAGATGTGATGTGGCTGCCACGGTGGTTGCAGCGATGCAGCAAAGGATCAAGGGCTGCTGGCACGACCAGCATGAGCGTGGCTGGAAGATTACCGCAGAGTGCTGCCAATGATGGAAGCAGTAGGTGCTAGCAAGGTTGAGCAAGAGGGCTGGGCGGCTGCTGCAAAACAATGGCGCTGGTAGATAGTAGCAAGATCAGAAGAGTTAGGCCAGTGACAGATTCCTTCTTACTCTAGATGCTGGTAGCAATGAGGGAAGGGCAGTGGCTGTGGGGAGAAAGCAGCAGTAGAGGAAGAACGCGAGGAAAGGAAATGCCGCAGTCGTTGAAAAGGAATAGAAGATGTCTCTCCGAGTAGAGGAGTTTAGGGAAATTTTTTATCGTTTGACAGAGAGAAGAGTTTCTCTTATTGCTCTGGTACCATGTTAGATAAATGTGAGAAACAAAAACACACATTGATATATTATTTCAGTACCTATTTATACAGAAATAGAGGGAGGATTTTCCTCAACTAATGGGCGAGATATTCTCGTTCAATTAGGGAAACTATTACAGCTAATATAGACAACAATCCCTTAATTGTAGTTTATCAATGAATCCAAGTCATCAACATGAGGTAGTAATGTGAGGGTGAAGTATAGTTTGCTTGATAAAATAAAATACAAACAAAAATATATAAAATATATAATCGATAAAAACAGTAATGTCAACATCATCATCACTATGCACTAGCCTACACATCAAATCTTCTATATTTATCTACTACGAAATTGATTTCTAAAACATTTCTCAAATATATAACCCAAACATATTACTTCAACATCTATGACTTGTCCATAATTGGGAACCCCCAAAATCAGAACATCACTCAAGCTAAATTCACTAGGACACCACCAAAACTAAAAGTGGATCCTTTTATCCATTATTGTAAAATATTTTTCAGAGTTAATTAACATGTAAGAATGTTGAAAATATATGCTATAAAATAAAATTATTGAATCTCATATTTTTATGATAAAATCAATTGATGAATTTATTATCTAACTTGTGTGTTAGAGATAAGTGATGCAGAATTACCTACGACTATGAAAAGATAATATAATCTGATATTGGGTCAAAGTCAAGATCGGGCATCGGATTGGTGTTCGAATGATGCAATGGGAGCTAATCAGGAGTGCATCGAAAGATAATCGAGAGTTCACTGGGAGTTTGTCGAAGGAATGTCGAGAAGTTTACCGAGAGTTCAGAAGATTAATTGACGTACAGGACAATAAGAATAATTGTAGTTATTTATCTTAGTGTATCATAGTTAGCATCATATTTTAAGTCCTAATTTGAGTTAGGTTTGGTAAAATCCAACTAACTCAATTAGAGGCTAATCGGATCCAATTTGGGTTAGATTTGAGCTCATGATCGAGCTCATTTCGTTGACCTAGAAATGGGTCAATAGAAGGTACAAGTTGGGTATAAAATAATATAGGAAAGTACTATCCCGAACTGCCCGATGGTATTACCACCAATGGGCAGTGGTAGTACCGCCCAGGTGACAATGGTACCACCACAGCCCAGGTTTTTGGGCACTTTTGGTGATAGTACCATCGATGTCGATGATATATCGCTTGTACCTAGGTTTTCCAGCAAGAGGTGAATTTTGGCTCCAATTTTTGAAGTCAAATTGGGGTCTATAAATACCCTAGTATTCTTGCATAAGAAAGAAAATGCAAGAAAAGTGATCAAAATATTGGGTAAAATTCTAGAAAAATTTAGAGCTTCCTTTGTGTGCTTCAAGGGTAAAGTGAGTTTAAGGGAAGAGTGAAAGATGTAAAGGTTTATCTCCTGAACCTATAAAAAGAAGAGAAGTGTAAAGGGGTGTTTGATCTTCGCCTATGAAAGAAGATCATTAGTGGACACCGGTGGGCCTCAACGAAGGAGAACTCAGGAAGTGGACGTAGGTCAAGTTTTTAACCGAACCACTATAAATTTTGAGTACTTCTCTTTTGTCTCTCTTTAAATTTGATCTTAACCTTAGTTGCTATTATCTAATTCAGAGAAAAACAATAACATATCCTTTTGGCTTTACTTTAAATCGTTCTCTAATTTGCTCTTAACGAATTTTAGCAAAATCGCTTCGGATTTTGGTTTTATTTCAAGCAATATTTTTCAAACTGAGTTTTTTTGCTCTTGCACTAATTCACCCCCACCCTCTTAGTGTCACTCGATCCTAACAGTTGGTATCAGAGCAAGGTTACTCTCATTTAAATTAACACCCAAGCAAGTTAATGACTTCTTTTGACATTAATAAAGAACACTTTATCACATGTCCTCCTATGTTTAATGGGATGGACTATGCATATTGGAAAATTATAATACATATTTTCTTGATTTTAATAGATTTTAAATTATGGAATATTATCAAAAATGGATTTCAAAAGTCATCCAATCCTATAAATAATTGGAATGATCATAAAAGAAGATATTTTCCTTAAATGCCAAAGATATGAATGTTTTGCTTTGCGCTTTAGATAAAAAAGAATTTAATCGGGTTTCGACTTGTGATTCAGCTTTTAATATATGGCACACCTTAGAAGTCACACACGAAGGCACAAGTAGAGTAAAATAAGTCCAAGTGAGACTATGAATCGAAAATAAATCTCTTGGTACATAACTATGAATTATTTAAAATGAGACCAAGTGAGACTATTGGTGACATTTATACCCACTTTATAGATGTCATCAATAATTTGAAATCTCTTAATAAATTTATTATAATCTTAAACTTATTAATCAAATTTTTAGATCTTTACCTAAAAGTTGTGATCCAAAAGTAACTATTATGCAAGAGGCCAAAGACTTGAACAACTTACCTCTCGAAGAACTAATTGGGTCTCTAATGACTTATGCAAACCTTATGATGAACTTGAAGAACACCTTTCAAAGAACGGGAATGACATTGTATTGAGAATCAAAGATGAACACCTTTTAAAGAACGGGAAGGACATAGCATTGAGAATAACAAATGACTCCTCGAGTGAAACCTCAAGTGATGAGGACAATGGTATTACTATTTTAACAAGAAAACTCAAAAAATTCATGAAAATAATAAATACTATAGAAATAAAAATGAACCAAAAAAGGATAATATAATCTGTTATGAATGCAAAAGGTCACGACATTTCAAAAGTGAGTGCCCATAGGTGAAGAAACAATTACCAAATAAAAAGGCCTTCTCAACATGGGATAATTCAAGCTCGACAAATGATGAAGACCATAACAATGAAAAAGTTGCTAACTACGCGCTCATGACCATCTATGATGATGTAAGTGACTCCTTCGAAATCTCCTTTACTTTTGATGAGTTGTTAAATGTCTTTAATGAACTATTTGATGAATTTGAGAAGCTTAGCAAAACTTATAAATTACAAAAGAACGAATATGCATTACTTACTAAAAACTTAAAAACATGCATGAAGCATCAACATAATGCATTTCTTGTTCTAAATGTGAGTCATTAGAGGTAATTAAAAATGAAAATATCATACTACAACAAATACTATAAAAGTTTAAAATATGATAAATCTCTAAACATGATCCTTGCTAATAAGGGTCATGTTCATAGAAAAGAAGATATTGACTTTATGGATAACACTCAACGAAAGCCAACCATCTTCGTTAGAGGACCTATATTACACTCTTCACCCAAACTAAAATATAACTTTTGTAGTAGACTAGGAAATTTTGCCTATAGGTGCTCATTTAGAATATATAGCCCACATAAGTTGATTTGGGTTCCTAAAGGAACCATAAACAACTCAATGCCTTTAGTGAAATTAGATAAAGCTTTTCCTAAGGGACCCAAAATCAAATTGGTACCTAAATCAAAATCACATTTCTTGTAGGTTTGTCTTTAAACAAAGGCTAGGAGCATAAAATAGTACCTTGATACTGGATGCTCAAGGCACATAACTAGAGATCCAACTCATTTCTCTAAGATTACTAGCATAAATGAAGGATTTGTCACCTTCGGATACAACAAGGGAAAAATCATTGAGAAAGAAACCATAGGTAACAAATTAAATCTCTTGATTGAAGATATGCTATTAGTTGATGGTTTAAAATATAATCTACTAAGCATTAGTCAATTATGTGATAAAGGATACATTATTAAATTTAAATCTAATGCTTATATAATTGAAATATCATACAAAAATAGATCTATGATTGTCTTAAGAAATAATAATATATATACAATTAACATTAATTTTTTTATGATGAAATGTGTTTTTCGGCCTTGAATGATGATGCTTAAATTTGGTATAGGAAATTATGTCATGCTAGTATAAAACTATTGAACCAAATCTCAACTAAAAATCTAATGAGATGATTGCCTAGCATTAAGTTTGTCAAAGACAAAGTTTGTGATGCATGCCAAATAGGAACATAAATAAAACATAGTTTTAAATAAAAAAAATCAAATAAGCACCTCTAGGCCACTACAATTAATCCATATGAATTTATTTAGACTAATTAATACTACAAGCTTAGGAGGTAGCAAATATGCATTTGTTATTGTAGACGATTATAGTAAATACATTTGGACTTACTTCTTAGCACACAAAAGTGGTTCTTTTAAATGTTTTCAAAATTTTATAAACTTGTTCAAAACGAAAAGAGTTTTTATGATTTCATCTATATATAATGATCATGGTAGTAAATTTCAAAATCATGATTTTCAAACTCTTTGTGAGTCAAATGGGTAAAACCATAATTTCTTTACTCCTAAAAATCTATAACAAAATATAGTAATGAAAAAAAAATAGGAGCTTACAAGAAATGACTAGAACCATATTAAACGAACATAGCTTATTTTAGGACAAAGTTGTTAACACGACATGCTATGTTACGAATAGGGTTCTTGTAAGACCATTACTCTCAAAAACTCCTTATGAATTATGGAATGGTAAAAAACTTAATATTTCATATTTCAAAATTTATGGTTGTAAATGCTTTATCTTGAATGAAAAAGATGTCTTAGGAAAGTTTGATACAAAATCTGATGAAGGCATATTTCTTAGTTATTCTTCAACTTCAAAAGCTTATCATATTTTTAATAAAAGAACATTAGTCACTGAAGAATCTATTAATATCCTTTTTAATGAGATTTCTAAATTTAAAAAATTGATTTTGATAATGATTTTGATTTTGGCACTTTAAATTTGAATGAAAATTCCCCTAAAAATAACTTGGATGAATCTACTTCCAAATCCTGACTCAAGGAATGGAAGTATATAAATGCTCATCCTAAAGAGTTTATAATAGGAGATACATCAAAATGTATTCAAACTCGTTCTTCTTTTAAAAAAGATTATGCTAATGTCATATTTTTATCTTAAATTGAACTAAAATGCATTGATGAAAGCCTAGGAGATTGTTCTTGAGTTATTGCAATATATGAAGAGTTGAACTAATTTGAGAGAAATGAGATGTGAAAGTTTATTCCTAGACCTAGTGACCATCTAGTGATTAATACTAAATGGGTCCTTAGAAACAAGCAAGAGAAAAATAGTATCGTGGCTAGAAACAAGGCTAGATTAGTAGACAAAAGTTTCAACCAAGAAGAAGGGATCGAATATAAAGAAACCTTCACTCCTGTGGCTAGACTTGAAACCATAAGGATGCTCCTTCCCTTTGCTTCTCTTAAGAATTTTAAGTTATTTCAAATGGATGTCAAAAGTATTTTTCTTAATGGTTTCATTTCCAAAGAAGTTTATGTTAAGCAACCCCCTAGTTTTGAAAATAATTTTTATCTGAATTATGTTTTAAATTATCCAAGGCTCTTTATTGTTTGAAACAAGCTCCTAGGGCTTGGTATGAAAGACTTGGCTCTTTTCTTATTTTGAATAATTTTTTAAATTACAAGATTAGTACCATATTATTTATTAAGTATTTTAAAAATAATTTTATTATTTTTAAATTCATGTGGATGATAGTTATTCTAATAAATCTTTATGTGAATTTTTTGCCAAGAGTATGAGTCAAGAGTTTGAAATGAGCTTAATGGGCAAGTTAACTTTTTTTCTTAGGATTACAAATAAAATAATTAAATAATAACATCTTTATAAGTCAAACTAAATATACCTTAGACTTGCTAAAATATTTTGGTTTGGATAATGCTAAGGCTATAAACACACCTATGAGCACTTCTATAAAATTAGACTTAAATAATGAAGGTGAAAATTTTGATAAACAATCATATAGAGGAATGATAGTAGTTTGTTATATTTAACTGCTACAAGACTAGGCATAATGTTTAGTGTTGGATTGTGTACAAGATTTCAATCTGATCCTAAATATTCTTATTTTAGGATAGTTAAACAAATATTTAGATATTTAAAAAGAACTTTAAATTTAGGATTATGGTATCCTAAGTCCAAAATTTTTGATTTAGTTGCCTATGCGGATGTTGATTTTGGAGGTTGTAGCATAGGTAGAAAGAGTAAAACCGGAACATGTCAATTCTTATGATACACACTTGTTTCTTGGTCTTCCAAGAAATAAAATTCGGTTGCATTATCTATGGCCAAAGCTAAGTACATAGCGGTAGGTGCATGTTGTGCACAAGTTGTGTAGATGAAAAACACCCTAGAAGATTATAGAATTCACTTAAAAAATATTCAAATAAAATATAATAATACTAGTACAATATGTTTAACTAAAAATCTCATTTAACAATAAAGAACTAAACATATTGATATTAGGCATCACTTTATTAGAGATCATGTCAATAATCATGATATATCTTTAGAATTTATCGATACAAAATATCAATTAGCTAATATTTTCACAAAGTCATTAAATGAAGAATAATTTGATTTTATTAGAAGAGAATTAGGAATGTTTCATCTTTCAAATGCATACTTTGCTATCATATTTTTTTAGGATTTCTCGATTTTTGTAAAATGAGTTCTTTTTTAAATGATTTCACATTATTCTTGAAATTTATAAAATAACAAAATATGTTTCATCAATTTTTGTGATACTTGATATGTGACTCATGAGCTCTCGTGAATCCTCCCTTATAAAATATTTTAATTCAAGGACTCATGAATCTTTGACGCAATGCTTTCAAAGGTACCCTCCTATTGATATCCGATTTCTTTTTGGGATACTTGATCTTTGATTCTTTATATACTTATCCCCCTCCCCTTCTTCTTCTTCTTCTATTTTATTTACAGAAAGGGAGAAAAAAAGTTGATGTGGCATTTATGTTAGGATGAATTGGCACTAAGAGGTGGGGTGAATTAGAACAAATATAAATTTTAGGTTTAGATAAAAACTTTTCGATTAAACCAAGATAGGAAATCTGAAGCTTTTCATTCTTAGTGAAAGGAGTGAGTGATTAAAAGAAAATTGCTAAGTTAATGAGCAAACCAGAAAGATAAGCAACGTTTGAAGGAAAGAACTTATCGTGAAAACTTTGCTCAAGGAGTTGAGTTAAATCGGAAGCATTAATACAAGAATATATAAGCAATTGAAAGCAAAGAAGCACTCACAATTTTTATAGTGGTTCGGCGTCAAAGGCCTACGTCCACTTCCGAGTCCTCCTTCTTGAGGCACACTGGCATCCACTACCAATCTTCTTTGGGTGAAGATCAAACTCTTATACTTTGCTTAAAAGGGAGTCTTTGAGAAAATTTCTAACTCTAAGCTCTCTCCCTTACCCCTTTTCTTTTTCTTACAATTCTCACACAATATTTTCTCAGAATATAATCTCCAAAATTATTATCTTGAATGTAAGAAAACTTGAGATATTTATAGGCCCCAAATTGGCTTCAAAACCAGAGCCAAAATCTAATTGTATCCGAAAAATTT
The DNA here is from genome assembly GCA_029747655.1 of Ensete ventricosum. Classification (NCBI taxonomy): domain Eukaryota; kingdom Viridiplantae; phylum Streptophyta; class Magnoliopsida; order Zingiberales; family Musaceae; genus Ensete; species Ensete ventricosum. The sequence continues at coordinate 29,619,593 of JAQQAF010000003.1, read as the reverse complement.
GGGTACAAGCGGTTCACCCACCGGTCAATCGCCCAAAATACCCAGATTCTTGGGTACGGACGGTTCAACCACCCAGCATCGGCGGGTCAGTCGCCCGAAAACCTGGGTGGCGGTGGTACACCCACAGCGCATCGGCGGCTTACCCGTCGAAATTTTCACAAAAGTGGTTCCCTCCACTTTTTAAATTTTGGCTTGAACCTAATGTTGACCAACACTTTCATCAACCAATTGAGCTCAACCTGAGCTCAATAAAACCCCAATAGTGGACCCGGTTGTCTTATTAAGTTGATTTGGATTCCTTCCAAATCTAACTCAATTTGGGCTCAAACCCTAACTATGACTAAATGATTACAACACTTAATGACCAACAAGCTAAATAAGACCTAACTCCCGTCAATCCGACAGCTTTCGGTATTCTTGCAGTAAGTCTTCTAGTCTTCTTTCGGCGATCTCCTGATGTGTTCCCAGCGAGCTTCCCGATCCCTTTGGCGAATCTCCTAGCGAACTTCAACGAGATCCGACTACATCGTTCGAACCCCGGCCTGATGCTCAAGCTTGATCTTGGCCCATCATCCGGTTGTAACTCCATTGCTCCCGTCATAGTTAGTCCTGTATGATGCTAATTATGGCTTAATTAAATATAATCATAATTGCCAAACATCCATTACAAGATCATCCTAACTCCCGACAAGCTTTTCGGCTACCCTCGATAATCTTCCATCGAGTCTCGGTCTTCTTCTAGCGAACTCCCTTGTGCCATCCTAGTAAACAAACTCCCGATACCCTCGGCGAGCTCTCGACGCACTCCTAGCGAGTTCCCAACCGCATCGACCCGATACATGGACTTGACCTTGGCTAATCCTGATTGTAATAATCATTCTATTATAATTAATCTTGCATCAATCAATTCTAACAATCCTGTTAGATCAATAACTCATCAATTGATTTCATCATCAAAATCTGAGATTCAATAATCTCACCCTTTTTGAAGATGATAATCAATTAGTGACAGGAGTTAATCCTAACTCTCCCTAAATCTATGCCACTTAAATTTAAGAGAAGCACACACTCTTAAATTCAAGCAATCAATATTCTATACAAATTTCAACATAAATTTGTATCAAGCCATCAACTCATGAATCAAGTCATCAAATCATAAGTAAAAAAAGAATTAAGCATCTATATCTAAGATGTCCAATTCATATCCTTATCCAAGATATCCATGTATTTCAACAAGATTTTATGTCATCAATGTATTCATCATGTGTAATTAATATATATTTATCCCCCTTTGTCATCAACAAAAAGGTGAAATATAGCTAATAATTTTAAAGCACATTACTCCCCCTCAGTATATGCATTATAAAATTTTCTTTCCCTTTAATAAGGAGAGAAATAAGGGAGGTATTGTTGAATCATTTCATCATAGAGAAGAGCTCTTAATAAGTTTTAAAAGTAATACTAAGATGAGCTCAAAAGTTCAAGAGATTTAAAGATTACTTATGTATTTCAAATGTAGCAAAAGTCATCTCTTGATATAAAAAATTATCTCTTGTAAATTTTAAATGTGGCACATCTTCATGCAATTTTTTTTTTGAAAACAATAAGATAAAATTATGAAGAAAGTTTTCAAAAAAATGTTATCACAAAAAGGCTTCATTTCATGAAATCTATATTAGCAATTTATATATTTTCATAATTTAACATTTCTAGGTTTCGACCTCAATCTTGTATATATAAATTTGGAATATGAGCTCAACAAATTTTTCTCATATAAATTTCAAGAAAATATAGCAAATAAATCTGAATAATAACAAATCATTATCTTTATGTAAATTTTTAAAATTATTATTACATGCATGATCTTCATACATGATTTCACATCATTATACCTTCTCCCTCTTTATCATCAACAAAAGGAGAAGTGCAATTAGCAAGTTTTTGATATATGAAAGCTTAGCAATTTAACAAATTTTTCATTACTTTAGAACATGCAAGCTAGTGAATTCATTTTTCTCTTTTGAAAAGTGCAAGCTAGCAAATATTTGCTTCCTTTGTAATATCTAAGCTAGCAATTTACATCATATAAGCAAACAAGTTTTGCTCCCCCTTGATAATTTTTTTATGAAAGAATTTTTTTCCTTTCTTTGAATAATAAATAAGAAACAAGAGAGTGGGGTGAGAGACATTGTATCACAAAAATAGAGCTCAATCTTTTAGATGTAAATTCCAAAATCCAAGAATTGATATCTACCCATGTAATTTAATTCATTTAAATCAAGAGTAGCACATCAAGTGATTCATTAAAGATTTAATATCAAAGACTTTTTTCAAGCATCATAGAAGTTTATGTTATATATATTTCTCTTTGTAAACATTCATCAAGATTCATTTAACAAGAATAATCTTTTAAAAAAAATTTATCACAAAAATTTGAATCATCTTCTTATGTTCATTTTAACTAGAGTGATTTCGAAAGTGAGCTTAAAAATCTAAGAAATCCAAGAATAATTAAGAGCCACTCATGCATTTAAATTGTGTAATTTTCTAACATAAATAGCAAATCATGTATTTTTGTATATCACCTTTCATTTATATTTTGATAATAAGCATAAAAAATTCCAAAAGAAAACATGATAGCTTAAATTGTTAATCAAGAATTTTGCATGCATATTTTGATAAGAAGTGTAATTTATAAAATCTAAAAAATATAAAGGAAAATATGATAATACATCAAGCTCAAATTATAAAATATGCATTTAAATTGTGTGATTTTCTAACATAAATAGCAAATCATGTATTTTTGTAGATCACCTTTCATTTATATTTTGATAATAAACATCAAAAATTCCAAAAGAAAACATGATAGCTTAAATTGTTAATCAAGAATTTTGCATGCATATTTTGATAAGAAGTGTAATTTATAAAATCCAAGAAATACAAATGAAAATATGATAATACATCAAGCTCAAATTATAAAATATGCATATCGCATGTATTTAGAAAATTCTAAATTTTCTTCTAAGCACATTGTTTCTCATTCAAGGTTATCATATCCAATTTGCTTCCTATCATATTGATAATTTTATCTCCCCCTTTGTTAATGTGCAAAAATAAATATGATTGTATAATTTTTTCTTAACATCTATATTCAAATTACGCCAAAAAGTATGAGATCATGTCATTAAAGATAAAATCAAATTTTTAAATATCAAAAGACATGATTTCATTTAATAAGTTTCTTTCCCCTTTTTTCTTGTGAATAATAAAATGAGTCTTAGGGGATAATCTCAATTCATCCAAGATAAATCTTTTTAATAAAGAAGAATGATCCTTAATAATAATTTTAATTAATATTATTAAGATCATAAATCATATTTTTATTTAAAAGAGAAAATTATAGAGATCAATAACGTGATTCCTATAACATATAAGTCAAGTCAAAAATTAAGGGAATATTCATGATAATACAAATCTCTTTTAATTTTTAACTTATCACAAATTTAAAAATATTAATTTTAATGATAAGTTATACTAAGAAGAAAGTCATAAGTAATCATGTCATGAAGAATATTATTATCAAATCATAAATGCCAAGAACATGATTTATTTTGACACATTTCTTCCTAGTTGAAATTTCAAAGCTTTTGAAATCTTAGGAGATCAAAAAGGAGGATCTTGATTCTTATAGAAATATCAAGCTATAAATATTGAGAAGTCAAGATTATGATTAGGATGAAAGCTTTTCTTTAATAAAGGGAAGGAATCTTAGTAAACAATCTTGGTTTATATAAAGATCTCAATTTTAATTTTCAAGATTTCATGGTCATGATTTAAGTTATCAAAATATCAATAATGTTGTATAGATTTAAACATATCCATTCTTTAAAATAAAATCATTTGAAAACATATCCAAAATCATCATCAAAAATCACTTTTTAAAAAATTTCAATAAAGTCATCATAGATTGTTTTCCAAAAGAAAATAGCTAAAGTTTTCTATTTATTTTTGTAGTTAAAGATATTCGATAATAAATGTATCATTTTATCTTTTGTTGAAGGAATCATGAGATAAATATTCTTTCAAGAAGAATTATCCTTCTTTTGAAATTTATTTCAAGAATGCAATGACATTTAATGTCAAAAACAAAATTTTATTATGATCATTGCAAAAATATTTTCAAACAAAAGCTTTGATTCATTTTAAATCCAATGATTTTTGCATGTTGGAAGATTCTATCATGTTATCAAGAAGTTTTTCTTTTAAAAAAAGATGATTTAATATATGATTTTTAGGTTAAAAAACAACATACATCATCAACACAAGTTAATACACATCAATACAATAATCATCATCAAAATCTTTCTTTCATATTAAGTTAACTAAACTTTCTCATTTCTAATTCTAGCATGCTCTAGCTATGTAAAGATTATGCATCATGGAGAGCAATCAAGATTAATTATAACAAAGAATCATCCTTAAGATTCATTACCAATAATTTTATTTTCAATAATTTTTCTTTTATTACTACTTAGGCTAGTAAGCTTCAAGGAGTGTTAGATCTCAAGTAATATGACTTAGCATCTACTTTCAAAATATTTTTATTGCTCCTAGCCTTGTTAGGAAATAACTTTATATTGTGGGAGATTTTGATTTAGATACCCATTTAATATTGGGTCCTTCATGACATGTTCTTCCCATTTTCTCTAATGGCTTAAGGTTGTTTATGGTTCCTTTAGGAACCCAAACTAACTTGTGAGAACTATAATTTTTAAATGGACATTTGTAAGCCATATGTCCTAATCTTCCACAAAAATTACACTTGATTTTTGGTGACACATTTAATGTAAGTCCTTTTGTAAATATGGTTGACTTTTGTTGAACATTACCAACAAAGCCTATGTCATTTCTACTATTAATATGACCCTTATTAGAAAGGATCATATTTAGGGATTTGTTCCCTATTTAAAAATTTTCTAGTGTTAATTTAAGCATGCAATTTTTTTCTTTAATATTATCTAGCATATCACATTTAGAACATGGTTTATATGTGATGCTAAGGAATCATGCATTTTATCAAGTCTTTTAACTAATAAATCATGATCAACTTTAAGCAATTTAAAAGACTTGCTAAGTTTTCTAAACTCATCAAACAAGTCATGAAACATATTTAACAATTCTGAAAATAAAATATTTAAAGGCTCACTAACCTCATCGTTGATAGCTATAAGAGTAAGGTCCTCCACTTCTTGGTTATTCATTTGATCTTTGGAGCTCCTCGGCTTCTTGCATTCATAGCAAGAGGTTTTGTCCATATTTACATTATTTTTAAAGTTCAAGTTCGTTAATTTTTTCATATCATTTGTCAAACGTTCATGTCCAAGGTTCTCATCACTCGAGATTTCATTCGAGGAGTCATATGTTCTTCTCGGTTCATATTCCTTCTGATTATTAGGAAGGTGTTCTTCTTGTTCATTTTATAAGTATTTTCATTTAATGATTCATTTATATTAAGTGTGCTTTCATATGTTATTTCTAATGCATGTCATATATTAAAAACCGAATCAAAATAAGAAACCTAATCAAATTCATTTTTATCAAGAGCACAAAGCAAGGCATTCATAACCTTTGCGTTTAAAGGGAAAGTCTTCTTCTCCAAATCATTCCAATTATTCATTGGAAGAGAAGGCTTTTCAAATCTATTTTTAATAATAGTCCATAAATTAAGGTATAAAGAAAGCAAGAAAACTCTCATCCGAGTTTTTCAATAAGTGTAGTCTGTCCCATTGAATATGCGAGGACGAACGATAGAAAAACCCTTTTGAAAGCCAATAAGAGTCATTTCTCTTGGGTGTTAAACCAAATAAGAAAAACTGAGACTCTGATACTAATTGTTAGGATCAATTGATACTAAGATGGGGGGGTGAATTAGTACAAATGTAAATTTTAGGTTTAGATGAAAACTTTTCGATTAAACCAAGATAGGAAATCCGAAGCTTTTGGTTCTTAGTGAAACAAGTGATTTATTAAAAGAAAGTTGCTAAGTTAATGAGTAAATTATAAAGATAAGCAATGTTTGAAGGAGAGAACTTATTGTGAAAACTTTGCTTTTAAGGAGTTGAGTTAAATCGGAAGCATTAATACAAGAATATATAAGCAATTGAAAGTAAAGAAGCACTCACAATTTTTATAGTGGTTCGGCGACAAAGGCCTACATCCACTTCCGAGTCCTCCTTGAGGCACACCGGCGTCCACTACTAATATTCTTTGGGTGAAGATCAAACCATTATACTTTGCTTACAAGGGAGACTTTGAGAAAATTTCTAACTCTAGGCTCTCTCCCTTACCCTTTTTCTTTTTTTTACAATTCTCACACAATATTTTCTTAGAATATAATCTCCAAAATTATTGTCTTGAATGTAAGAAAACTTGGGGTATTTGTAGGCCCTAAATTGGCTTCAAAATTGGAGCCAAAATCCAATCGTATTCGAAAAATTTGGGTACGGGCGGTTCACCCGCCGACCTGGGCAGGTCAACCACCCAAAGTACCCAAATTCCTGGGTACTGACGGTTCAACCACCCAGCATAGGCGAGTTAGCCACCGTTAGCTGCCTAAAAATCTAGGCGATGATGGTACACCCACCGCTCATCAACAGTTTACCCGCCGAAATTTCTACAAAAGTGGTTCCCTCCACTTTTTAAATTTCAGCTTGAACCTAATGTTGACTAACCCTTTGGTCAACCAATTGAGCTCAACCTGAGCTCAATCAAACCCCAATAGTGGACTCGATTGCCTTATTGAGTTGATTTGGATTCCTTCCAAATCCAACTCAATTTGGACTCAAACCTTAACTATGACTCAATAATTACAACACTTAGTGACCAACATGCTAAACAAGACCTAACTCCCGCCAATCCGGCATTCTTACGGCAAGTCTTCCGGTCTTCTTGCCGCGATCTCCCAGTGAGCTTCCCGATCCTTTTGGCGAATCTCCTAGTGAACTTCGGTGAGATCCCACTACATAATCCGAACCCCGGCCCGATGCTCAAGCTTGATCTTGGCCCATCATCCAGTTGTAACTCCATTGCTCCTGTCATAGTTAGTCATGCACAATGCTAATTATGACTTAATTAAATATAATTATAATTGTCAAACATTCATTACAAGACCATCTTAACTCTTGGCAAGCTTTTCGGCTACCCCCAATAATCTTTCGGCGAGTCTCTGTCTTCTTCTGGCGAACTCCGTTACGCTATCTTGGTAAACTCCTGATACCCTCGGCGAGCTCCCGACGCACTCCTGGCGAGTTTCCAACAGCATCGACTAGATGTTTGGACTTGACCTTGGCCAATCCTGATTGTAATAATAATTCTGTCGTAACTAATCCTGCATCAATCAATTCTAACAATCATGTTAGATCAATAACCCATCAATTGATTTCATCATCAAAATCTGAGATTCAATAATTTATGATAAACAAAATCCTCTCTTTATTTATCATCTTATTTTACAAAGGGGGAGAAATGAACTAAATTCCTATCTTTATATGTTAAATGTTGTAATACAATATTTAAAATTATTCAAACATGAATTAAACATTTGTCCTATTTTGTTGATGAAAAAGGAGAGAAATGACATAAGTCAAATATTTGAAATGTTTATCATGTGAAATATATTTTTGATTAAAATTTTTATTATGTGATACTAAGGTGATGAATGTTGTTTTGAAAATTTTATCATGTATGGCATCATGGTCATGAATGGTTAAATTGTTAAAATTTCAATGATTAATCAAAGTGGTCAAAATGATATATTTGAATTCAAAGGTAATCATTTCTTTTGAATTCAAGATTACTCTATTTCTCTTATGACATATAGATAAGGGGAGTTAATGTTAACTCCATCATCAATTGGTTGCCATCATAAAAAAAGGAGAGATTATTGAATCTCTGATTTTGATTATGAAATCAATAGATGGATTTATTATCTAACCTATGTGTTAGAGATAAGTGATGTCGGATTAACTATGATTATAAAAAGGTAATATTATCTGATGTTCGGTCGGAGTCAAGATCAAGCATTGTGCCAGGGTTCGAACGATGTAGTAGGTGTTAGGATCGATTTGGCACTAAGAGGGGGGAGGGGATGAATTAGTACGAGTATTAAAAAACTCGGCTCGAAAAATTTTGCTAGAACTAAAACTGAAATCGAAAGCGCTTTTAGTTAGAATTTGTTAAGAGCAAATTAAAGAGCGATTTAAAAGATGAAACCGAAAGGAGAAGCTCGAGCTTTTCTTAGAACTAGGTAATAACAACTAAGTTCAAGAGCAAAATTAAAGTAAGACAAGATAGAGATGCTCACAATGTTTTTATAGTGGTTCGGTCAAACTAACCTGCATCCACTCCTGAGTCCTCCTTCGTTGAGGCCTACTAGTGTCCACTAATAATCTTTTTTCAAAAGTGAAAATCAACTACCCCTTACACACTTTTCTCCTTTTTAACTCTCTTTTCTCGGGCTTAGGAAATCAACCTTTATAACTCTTTTAACCCTTCCCTTAACACACTTTACACTTGAAAGAAAAAGAGACTCAACCAAATTCAATAGAATTTTACCAAGTTTTTCCTTCACTTTCTTACTATTCCATGAAAGACTACTTGGAGTATTTATAGACCCAATTGGTTTCAAAAATTGAAGCCAAAATTTAACCTTTCTTCGAAAATTCTGAATCCGAGTGGTACTACCACTGGCACTGGTGGGACTATTACCAAAAGTGCCATGGAAAAATTGGGTGGTGATGGTACTACCATAACCCATCGACGGTACCACCATCCAGATCCTGGAAATACTACTGAAAAGTACTATTTCATACCTGAGCTGTATCTTTTGTTGACCTCCTTCCTGGTCAATGAAATGAGCTGTCTCATGAGCTCAAATCAAACCCAAAGTGGACCTGGTTGGCCCTTAATTGAGTTAGTAAAATTAACTTTAAACAAAATGTTAACTATAACACTTAAGAAAATAATTACAATATGCAATCTTCCTTGTTTGATACGTCAATTGATCTTTTTGCGAACTCTTGATATCCTTCTGGCTAACCCCCAGCGAGCTCCCGATCTCCTTTCGGCGAACTCCCAGGATCCTTCCGGTGAGCTCTCGACAACCTGTCGACAAACTCTCGACGAGCTCCTACCACATCGTCTGAACCCCGGCCCGATGCCCGATCTTGACTCCGACCTAACGACAGATTCTTCCTTAATTATTTTGTTTTTTTCCTGTCGTAGTTAATCCACATCATTTATCTCCAACATATAAGTTAGATCATAAACACACTAAGTATTTTCATCATCAAAATCTAAGATTCAACAATCTCTCCTTTTTTATGATGGCAATCAATTGATGACGGAGTTAACCTTAGCTTCCTCTATTTATATGCCATTTTCGAAATAAAGCAAACTTGAATTCAATAGAATCAATCACCTTTGAATTAAAAATAGCATTTTGACCATGTGCAACATGTCAATTTATACATTGTGCATCCTCATAATTTTAAATCATAATATGCACAATTTTAGAACTTTTCAACATTACTTCATGCATGATACCAACAATAAATCAACATTACTTTAAGCATTACGCTAAATTATTGGAATTTTTAATCATTTAACCATTTATCACTAAGATAAGAATTTCAAACATACCATTTACCATTTCGATATCACACAATAAAAAATTCAAAATCAAATGTCATCAACATATTATTTCTCCTCCTTTGTCATTAATAAAAAGGAGAAATATTCAACTCATATTTGTGAATTTATGTTCAACTTATATTTAAACATTTATCATAAATATTCATCATTTGTCATCAATATACTATCTCTTCACCTTTGTCGTCAACAAAATGGAGAAATGTTCAATATATCATTTCTACCCCATATGTGAATTTTCAATCATTTTTTATAGGCGTAGCATACATGATAAAAATTTCATACCAAACATTAATCATATGTCATGCCATTTTGTCATATCTCCCCCTTTGTTATCAATAAAAAAGAGATATATTCACCATATATTTGAACATTTATCACAAACATTCATCATATGCCATCACCCTTTGTAACATAAGAAGAAGAAAAAGAAAGAAATTTATTTATCACATAAAGATTCAAATCACAAGTACCACATCAAATTTCTTTCTCCCCCTTTGTAAAAATATAGAAGTAGAAGAAGAAGGAAGGTGTAGTATATCAAAGAGTCCAAGAATCAAAGATCAAGTATCCCCAAAAAGAAATCAAATATCAAGAGGGGAGATTCATTTGGAAGTATTGCATCAAAGATTCATGAATCCAAGAATCAAAATATTAAGAGGGAGGATTCGAAAGAGAGCTCATGAATCAAAGAATCAAATATTAAAAGGGAGGATTTGAAAGACATTTCATGAATCACATATCAAGCATTACATAAAAGATCGAGTATCCCCAAAAATCCAAGAATCAAGTATCTTCTTTAGGAAATATCAAGAGGAAGAATTCATTGAAAGTATCACATCAAAGATCAAATAGACAAAAAGTTTGTGAATCACATGATGTGAAATCATCTCATGCATTCGAAAAGTTTGAAATCATCTTATGTAAATTTTAAGAAATCTAAAAAATATGAGAGAAACTCATGCATTCAGAAGTTTTAACATTCCTAATTTTTTATAATCAAATTATTCCTTATTTAATGGTTTTGCTATTAAGTAGCAATGTAATCTCTCCCTTGGTCATTGTCAAAAAGAAAGAAAGAATATAATAGTATAAAATTAATTTTTAAATTACAACCATAAGTAAAAAGAGATTGTATAATGAAAATCATATCATGAAGGATATAGTAAGAAAGATCAAGTTGCAAATACCAAAATACATTATTTATTTTAACAAATCTCTATTTTTTAGTAAATAACAAAAATAAATCTTAAGAGATCAATTAGTAAATAATCTTGAATCAAACAAGATAAATATTAAGATATATAATTCATATAGATAATTCTTCTTAAAAATGAAAGAATGATCTTGATTAAAATCTTAAATTATAATAATCAAGATAATAAATATCTTTTTTAGTAAAAAGAAGAAATCATAAAGGTTAAAATTGATTCTCATAAAAGATAATTTTAGTCAAGAAATCAAGGGAAAGTTCATGATTCGATTTTAAAAAAAATCTCATTTAAATTTAAATCATCAAAATCACTTTTACAGTTCAAGAGATTCAACAATAATGGTATATATAGATTCATCACTTATTAAAAGCTTGATAGGGTAGAGACATTTTTAAGAAGAATGCATTCCATTTTTTATTTTAATTTATATTATTTGTTTCATACAAAAATTTCTTTTATATTTTATGTCAAATCCATGTATTTTCGTTTAAAATCAAAAACTAAATTTCATTTAAAAATCATCAAGATCATTAATATAACATTTAAAGTAATAAATATCTTCAAACAAAAGATTCAATTTAACAATAATATATTTTCCTTCTTATGTGAGTCTAGCTCTTTACACTCAGTCTCATTTCAAAATTTTTATTAATTTTTTAAAAACACTGGAAAGAGAAGCATAAATTTTTTATTTTATTCCAAGCCTCAATTCGAGAACAATCTATCATTAATCATATAATATTTAATCTTATATTATCCCATCTAATATTCAACTATTATAACATTTAAATCAATCATTATTCAACCTTTACAAGCCAATAACTTCAACCTAACATTCAAACTATTAATCCTATCTAAAGTCAACAGACAATCCATCTAACATTCAATCATCATCAAAATCCCTTTTTTTTTTAAATTGCATTGAAAAAAGCTAAGGTTCTTTAGTTCTAATTAATTTTTGTACGAGCATGCTCTAGTTATTCATAAGCAATGCATCATCAAAAAGCAATCCAGATTAATTATATAACCATGAACCATCAAAAGATTTATTACCAATAATTTTAATGCTAATAATTTTTCTTATTATTGTTATTCAGGCTAGTGAGCTTAAAAAGTATTTTAAATCTCAAGTCATGTGGCATGAGCATCCACCATCAAGATATCATTTTGTGCTCCTAGCCTTTATTTGGAGACAAACCTACAATAAATGAGGTTTTGGTTTAGGTACTCATTTGACTTTAGGTCCCTCGTAAAAGATTTTCTAATTTTACTAATGGCATTATGTTTATGATTTCTTTAGGAACTCAAACCAACTTGTGTGGACTATACCTTCTAAATAAGCATCTATAGGTAAAATATCCAAGTCTACCATAAAAATTACATTTGTTTTTGGGTAAAGAATATGAGTTTTTTAACAATGATAATTGGCTTTTTATGAGTATTACCCACAAAGTCAATACCTTCTTTATGAACATGACCCTTATTAATAAAGATCATGTTTAGAGATTTATTGCCCTTATAAACTTTTCTAAGGTTTGTTTTAATATAGCATTTTCTTTTTTAATTTCATCTAGCATTTCACATTTCGAGTAAGAGTAATGCATAATCCTTTTTGAGTGATTTATAAGTTTTGCTAATCTTTTTATACTCATCAAATAATTTATGAAAGACATTTAATAATTCATCAAAAGTAAAGGAGGCTTTAGACAAGTTACTTACCTCATCGTTGATAGCCATAAATGCAAGATTCTCCACTTCTTCTTTGTTGTCTTCTTGATCTTCGGAGTGCTCCAGCTTCTTGCATTAATAATAAGAAGTTATGTCCTTTTTTTAAAAAAATTATATTTTTTATTCTTTTTTTGGTTCTTTTGTCACGAGTTCAAGATCATAGTCCTCATTACTCGAGGTTTCACTCAAAGAGTCATATGTTATTCTCAGTTTAATTTTCTTCATGTTCTTTGGAAGGTATCATTCTTGTGTTCTCAGTTCAGTATTCTTCTTGTTCTTTAGAAGGTGTTATTCTTGTTCGTTTTTGCAAGTCATTTCATTTATTGATTTCTTTAATTTAATTATATTTTTATGTGTAATTTCTAATGTGTGTCATATATCAAAAGTCAAATCACAAGCAAAAATCGATTAAATTTATTTTTATCTAAAGCATAAAATAAAGTATTCATTGCTTTGGTATTTAAGGAAAACATTTATCTTTTATGATCATTTCAATCATTTATAGGATTGGATGAAATATATTTTCGACGATGTTCCATAAATCTAAATCCAATGAAATCAAAAATATATTCCAATATGTGTAATATATCCCATTAAACATAGGAGGACGTGTGATAAAGTTTCCCTCGTTAATGCCAAAAGAAGTCATTAACTCGCTTGAGTGTTAATCCAATTGAGTATAACATGGCTTTGATATCAACTGTTAGAACTAAGTTGGCACTAAGAGGGGGGATGAATTAGTGCAAGTATTAAAAAAATTCAGTTCGAAAAATTTCACTTGAACTAAAATCGAAATCAAAAGCACTTTTGGTTGGACTTCGTTAAGAGCAAATTAAAGAGTGATTTAAAAGATGAAACCAAAAGGAGAAGCTTGAGTTTTTCTTAGAACTAATTAATAACAACTAAATTTAAGAGCAAAATTTAAGTAAGACAAGATAGAGATACTAAGAGTGTTTGAAAATCATTCTCGACATCTAAACCCTGGCCTAATATTTACTCTCTAATCTTATCACGATTCAAATTAATATAAACTAACTATTCTAATAGTTTCAATTTGACCTAACTACTAACCAAAATGTTCAAACCAAGACTTATTAATAGTACACTCATAAATTCTTATAAGACATTCATATGTTCCTACTTTTTCAATGTGGGATTAAGGGGTGTTACAAATTTACTCTTAATGAATTTCAATAAAATCACTTCCGATTTCAGTTTACTTCAACCAATATATTTTAAACTAAACTTTATTATGAAGGGGGTGACATGGTAGTTAAGAAAGCACGTAGTGATAGATAACTGGATGATGCAAGAGAGGGTGAAGATGAGGATTGGGTGATTTAAGCATCTTCTACTTTATATTTGAAAAAGGAGTCATTAGCTACATATAACTCAATAATGATTAATATAAATCATTATGATATATATTACCTATAGTAATCCAAGAGAAAGTTATATTTATAATTTCATAATTATAACTAAAAATAAGAATTACTCAGCTCAAACCTTACCATGAACATAAAGTAACTATTAACAATAATCCTAGAAGGTGTTGCAAATATAACAATGTTTCTCCTAAATACCTACACTAGGCATACTAATTCAGACCCAAGATCTTGACATCTCAACAATAAAAAGTTTACCTACAAAGACTCTCTTTTAGTTTTAGATCATCAATCCCCCTTGTTTTACTAAAAAATGGCAAAAACTTTAAGTAGTGTCAAAAATATAAATATCAATAATTATGTATAGGTAACCATTTTCATCATATAAATAGGAAAACATTTGAGGACTCACAATATTAATAAGATTTGTGTACATACTTAATGGATCAATAAAAAGATTAATTTCAAAGAAAATTATCACTTTCTCTTGAAAAAAGGAGAAATTTATTGTGGAAGAGGGGAGTATGTTATTGTTGATGAAGACACTATCATTCGTAGTGAGGGAAAAGATGTGGTCATCATTGATGCAAATACCAGAGAGGATCATATGAGTTAGTTATCACTGTTCATCATTAGAGAGGAGTAAAGGAGTTTGTCACCATCGTTCAAAAGGGAGAATGTCACCACCATTTGTAAATACTAGAGAGGAGCGGAGGACTTTGTTGGCTCCGTTCACCATTAGAGAGGAGTAGAAGAGTTTGTTGCTATCTAAGAGAAAGAATTCACCGTCGTCATAGTGGAGCAAAGGAGGGAGATGTGTTACGGTTGCCATCGATTACGCTAGTTCGATGTAACCCTTATGTAAATTTTTATCTTTTAATTTGATCTAATCCATTTCGATCTGAATTTATTTGACTTGAATCATAACTACAATCGGATTGAATCCTTTGAATTGATTGAGTTTGAATCTAAGTCATTTGATTCATAAAAATAATTAATCTAATTTTAAAGATATTTTTATTTTAAATAAAAACCGCCCTTAGTAAAAATAAAGATGGAACACAATCCAAAAAAAAATCTCACTTTTTGAACCTTTGTTTCATTGGGTAAATTATCCAAAAGTAATTTATCTTTTGCTTTATTCCTGATGAGCAAATTGCTTCCAATAGTATTGAAACACAGAAACGAACGCACAAAGCCCGTGGCTCCGATGCGGTATGAAGTGCGTAACAATCAGCTGGAATGTCTCGTCGGACAGCTCGTGGGTACCGTAAAATTTCAAAAGCTAACCCCGTCATTAACCACATCGCACCAAAACAAAACAATACATCGGCTCGGCCCAATCACAAGGAGAACACGAAGCCACAAGCAACAGACAGCATCTCACCTCTCTCTCTCTCTCTCTCTCTCCGGTGATTCCTCTCTTCCTTATAACCACCGCTATCGGAGCCGACACACGCGATGGTGCCCTGTGGCGAACAGGCTGCCTGCCTATGAGTCGCTGCTGCTCGCACCGGAGAGGAGGAGGAGGTTTGGATCTGGTGCTTCGCCGTGGACGCTGCCGGGAGTGCTGAGGAGGTCATCCATGAAAGAACGAAGGAGAGCAGTCAGAGGGAGGGCCTGGGCGAGGGGCTCCTCCGCTTCGTCCTCGTGGTTCACCCTGGTCGCCTTCCTCTGCTGCCCCCTCTTTGCCACCGTCTTCTTCTCCACCTTCCGTATCTTCGGAGGTAATCCTGTGGAAGTCGGAAAAAGGATCTTTTTCTCTTATTGGTTTTCTCCCGAATTTTGTTTTGGATTTTATTTTGCTTGCTGTTTTTTAGCTAAATCCCATGGATTGTGATCCATAACTTGTGTCTTTTGTAGATCTCTTTGTGTTTATTCCTACTAATTATCATCCGAATTTGTAGGCTTTTCCTCGTTTCTCTTCATCCTTCTCCAATAGCTTGGAAGATTTATGTGATATTTAATGGATTAGGTTATTTGATTCACTCAGATCTTTCAAATCCAACATAACATCGTAATTTAATTTCCTTTTGCTTCTCTAAGGATTCTTTATTGGCATCAAATTCGTTGCTTTCCCCTGTTATTCCACTACCAAATCGGCTAAACTCCTCTTATCAGTATCTTTTCTTCTCCTCCGTTGCTTCCCTACATTTCTATTCTTGAAATAGTTTGTTCTCAATAGATCATGTTTTAATGATGTTGTAGTGTGTTTAGTTCATTTCTCCTTTTTTTTCCTTTTTTTTTCCTGGAAATCTAATCTTCCTTGTTGGCTTCTGATGCATCTCCGATCTGGATTTGGCAGTGTCGTTCCGCCCGGTGCTGCAGCCGACATGGCAGACCTCGGTCATCAACGCTGTCGCCACCGATCACTCCTTCCTCCGGCGAGAGTCCATATCCGCCACCGCCACGGCCACCGCCGCCAAGCGTGGCAGTAACAGCCCTTCTTCCATCCGTATCCAAGAAGCCATCTCCTTACCGGACCAAGTCCTCCTCTTCCTCCAGTTCTCCAGCTCCCTCCCAAGATTAGACCTTGTTTGCCTCTACTATTCCCCAAGCAATCCCACCATCTCTTCCTCTTCCCCCATTGCTGACCTCCGGGTCCCAGCCAACATCCCCTCCTTCCCAACTTCCTTCATCCGCTGCCCCCTTGCGCCTCGCGGCTTCTCTATCTCCCTGTCCCCTGACCTCCCCCTGCTCAAACCCCGGACTTGGGACCATCTCACCTACGCCGCCCTTCTCGACCCCCACACCAACTCCACTGTTGTCTTTGCAAAAGGCTTCAACCTCCGTCCTGCCCGCCTCTCCGACCCTTCTCGTTACGAGTGCGTCTTTGGCTGGAACTTTGCCATGCCCAAGTACCTTCTGACCTCCCCTGCCCTCACTGCAGCCCAGGAAATCATCCGCTGCAACACCCCACCCAGCGTCCTCCTTCGTTTCCGAAGCCACTCTGATCCCAATCCTCCCCTTGTATCAGTCAAGACCAAGGGCCGTGGTGCTATCACCCTCCCCTCCGTTGCTCGCCCTGAGACCCTCCGGCTAATCAATAGGAAGAACCGGTATACCATGTGCGTGTGCACAATGATGCGCAACCAAGCCAGGTTCCTCCCAGAGTGGATCATCTACCACTCACGCATTGGGGTCGAGCGGTGGTTCATCTACGATAACGACAGTGATGATGACATTGAGCAAGTGATTGAATCACTCGGCATGTCCAATTATGATGTCAGTCGCCATTTGTGGCCCTGGGTGAAGACTCAGGAAGCAGGTTTTGCACATTGCGCACTTCGCGCCAGAGGTTATTGCGAGTGGGTAGGATTCATTGATGTCGATGAATTCTTATACCTTCCAACCAATTTCACGCTTCATGATGTCCTCCAGAACTACTCGAGCATGCCTTGGATTGGAGAGCTTAGAACAGCTTGCTACAGTTTTGGACCTTCAGGAAGAAAGACAACACCGTCGGAGGGTGTCATGGTGGGATACACATGTAGGCTGGGTGCACCTGAGCGACACAAGTCAATTGTTCGTCCAGAGGTGCTGAATCCTTCTCTTATCAATGTCGTGCACCATTTCCATTTGAAAGAAGGGATGAGGTATGTGAACATGGAGAAGGGACTTATAGTAATCAACCATTACAAGTATCAAGTGTGGGAAGTGTTCAAGGAGAAGTTTTACCGGAGGGTGGCGACCTATGTTGCTGATTGGCAAAATGAGGAGAATGTGGGGTCGAAGGACCGGGCACCAGGGCTGGGAACAAAGGCAGTGGAGCCATCAGATTGGTCAAGCAGATTCTGCGAGGTTAACGATACAGGGCTTAGGGATTGGGTTTCTATGGCCTTCATTGACCTACAAACTGGCTTTCTCCCATGGCAGAAGGGCAGGAATTTAATTTGATTCATCACATCAATACAGGGAAGGTAGAAGCAAGTGGAAACACAGGTTTTTGACAAGTTGACGGTTGATCAGTCCTAATTCTTTTTCACCCTTTGTTTTTTTTCTTTTTTTGCTATTGATCTTGCTGCTACGTGTATCCTTTTTTTCCTGTAACTATAGAAGAGGCAAATCATTCTTTTGTAGATAAGGCAATACAATCCTTGGTAATCACAGTAGGGATGAACTGAAATAGAAGATTAGATTTGTCATTTTCTCCAACCAGTGTGTTTGTATCAAGTTCTTTTTTAAGCTCTTAATTCGTGCTAATGGTTCCGAAGGACCTTTCAGTGGTCATGCTTCTTTCTGCGGTCCTACTTGTGTTCTAGACAAGGATGTCATGCTCTTCTTTTATGTGGTCCAGGAAGAATCTCTCAAAGAGAGAGAGATAGAGAGAGTGCGATAGCTTAGATTAAAGTATGTTCTCCGTGTAAGAAATATTCCTCTACAAAATTCGGTCTTATCGGCCTGCTTTGTTTTTTTGAACTTTACATTTTTTCCATCATCTTATGCTTATCTAGAGGCTCTCAGTAATTAGTATAACACAATAGGTCTAATTGCTTTCATGTCAAAAGCATCAGCGAGGCAGCAATATATATATATATATATATATATATATATATATATATATATATATATATATATATATATATATATAACATACATACATATATATGTTAGTATCATGTACTAAGACAAGGGGGTGTAAATTTTAGTTTTAATGGAAAACTTTCACTTTAAATAAGATAGATAAATTAAAGCTTTTCGTAACAAGTGAACGATTCAAATAAAATTATTTGTTAATTACTTAAAAATAACTTAAGATGAAATAATTAAATCATAGTAAAAAATAATCAACGTCAAAGATTAGTGTTTAACTTAAAATTTTACTTTCAAAGAGTAAATTAAATCGAAACGTCGATACAAAATTAGTAAACAAGGAAAATAAAAGAAGAACTCACAAGTTTTATAGTGGTTTGGCACCAACGGGCTTATGTCCGCTCTCGAGTCCTTCTCCTTGAGCACACCGGCGTCCACTACTGATCTTTTTTGGATGAAGACCAAACCCTTATACTTTTCTTACAAGAGATACTTCAAGAATTTTTTTTAACTCTAAGCTCTCTCCCTTCCCCTTTTCTTTTTCTTATAATTCACACACTTTTTTTTACAGAATGTAATCCCTAAAATTATTGTATAGAATGTAAGAAATCTTGGAGTATTTATAGACCCCAAATGACTTCAGAAATTGAAGCAAAAAATTCAAATATACCTATAAATTCAAGTACAGATGGTTCAGCCGTAGGCCTGAGTGGGTCAACCACCAAAAGCACCTAAAATCCTGGGTACGGGCGGTTTAGTCGCCCAACCTAGGCGGTTTACTCGTCGTCAGCCACCCAGAAACCAAGTTGGTGGTTTACCGTCGACCTGGGTAGTTCAGCCGTTGGCAGTCGCCTTGTTTCCCAGGTATAGGCGATCAACCATCGCTCACCAGCTATCCGTCGGAATCTCCAGAAAAGTGGTTGCCTCTACTTTTCGAATTCCGGCTTGAACTTGATGTTGACTAATTCTTTGGTCAACTAATTGAGCTTAACCTTAGCTCAACCAAACCCTATAGTGGAATCGATTGCCTTCTTGAGTTGATTTTGATTTCATCCAAATCCAACTCAATTAGGACTCAGTCCTTAACTACGACTCAATAATTACAACTCTTGATGACCAACAAGCTAAACCAAGACCTAACACCAGTCAATCTGGTAGCCTCCAACATTCTTGCGGTAAGTCTTCTGGTCTTCTTTCGGCGATCTCCCGGCTTGTTCCTAGCGAGCTTCCTGATCTCTTCGGTGAATCTTCTAGTGAACTCCTAGCGAGGTTCCACTACATCGTCCGAACCCAGCCCGATGCCCAAGCTTAATCTCAGCCCATCATCTGATTGTAACTTCATTGCTTCTGTCATAGTTAGACCTACAATTCTTCCTCTAATACACATGTTAGATTTAAACAATCATCAATTGATTTCATCATCAAAATCCGAGATTCAACAATCTCCCCCTTTTTGATGATGATAATCAATTGATGACGAGAGTTAATCCTAACTCCCAAATTCATGCCATAATAAAGAAGCCTTCAATTCAAGATAATCGCACACTCTTAAATTCAAGTGAATAAAGACAATCAATATTCAAAGCAAATCATATTTCAAGAATACTCATATATTAACAAAAATTTACTTTTAAATTATCAAGTCATTAACTCATCAAGGATTTTTATGACTTCAAAACATTTAAAAATTTCCCCTTAAGTTATTACATAAGTTATCAACATTCATTTCTCCTCTTTTGTCATCAACAAAAGGTGAAATATGGGGCTAAGCATTTAAGACATATGAGTTTTTGCTCCCTCTTTTTAAAATATGATATGAGTCATAAAGAATTTTCTTTCTCTTGACAACAAGAAGGAAAGAAAAATAAGGGAGTCGTTATAAAACATCATTAAACATAGCTCTCAATTTTGTAAAGGTGAATTTCGAAGATAAACTCAAGACTCCAAGATATTCAATGAGATTTAAAAGTTTAAGAGCTACTCATATATTCAAAATTATCTCATATAATTTCTAGCAAATAAGTCCCTAAACTATCAAAACATCATATAAATTTTCTTCCTTTTTATGAATAATAAGATAATCGTCTCATGGGAATAATAAGATAATTTTAAAAATATTATCACAAAGAAAAATAATCCATTTCATGAAAATAAAATAATTCATATATTTTCATGATTTAGCATTCCAAGTTCTCTTCTAATAAAATCAAATTGTTCTTCATTTAAGGGTTTTGTAAAAATATCCGTTAATTGATGCTTAGTGTCAATAAATTTCAAAGAGATATCTTGATAATTTACATGATCCCTTATAAAATGATGTCTAATATCAATATGTTTGGTTCTTGAATGTTGAATATGATTTTTGGTTAAACATATAACATTTATATTATCACACTTTATAGAAATATTTTTTAATTTTATTTCATAATCTTCTAGTGTGTTTTTCATTCAAATGACTTAGGCACAATATGCATTAGCTGTAATATATTCTGCTTCCATAGTAGATAAAGCTATTGAATTTTATTTTTTAGAAGTCCAGGAAACAAATGCATGTCCTAAAAATTGACATGTTCCAATAGTATTTTTTCTATCTATTCTACATCTACCAAAATCGATATTAGAATAGTCAATCAAGTCAAAGTTCTTTGATTTTGGATACCATAATCCTAGTTTTGAGGTTCCTTTTAAGTATCTAAAAATTTATTTAACTGCTTTCAAATGAGAGAGTTTCGGGTTAGATTAATACCTTGCATACAATCCAACACTAAACATGATATCTGGTCTAGTAGTACTTAAGCATAATAAACTTTCTATCATTCCTCTATAAGCTTTTTGATCAAAGTTTTCTCCTTCATTATCTAAGTCCAACTTTGTAGATGTACTCATGGAAGTGTTTAATGCTTTAGCATTTTTCATTCCAAATCATTTTATCAAGTTTAATGTGTACTTAGTTTGACTAATAAAAATACATCATCAAGTTGTTTTATTTGTAATCCTAAGAAGAATGTTAACTCACCCATTAATCTTATTTCAAATTCTTAGCTCATTTCTTTAGCAAAAGACTCACATAAAGATTCATTTGTAGATCCAAGAATGATATCATCAACATAAATTTAAATAACAAGAAGATTATTTTTGAAATACTTAAAAAATAATATGGTATCAATCTTGCCTTTTGAAAATTTATTTGAAATAAGAAAAGAACTAAGTCTTTCATACCAAGCCTGAGAAGCTTGTTTTAATCCACAAAGAGCTTTTGTAAGTTTGAAAACATAATTATGATGAAGATTATTTTTAAAATCGGGGGTTGTTCAACATACAATTCTTTAGAAATAAAAATATTTAGAAAAGTACTTTTAACATTCATTTGAAATAACTTAAAATTTTTAAAATAAGCAAAGGCAATGAGCATCCTTATGGCTTCAAGTCTAGCCATGGGAGCAAAGGTTTCATCATAATCGATTCCTTCTTCTTGGTTGAAATCTTTGGCTACTAATCTAGTATTGTTTCTAACCACAATACCATTTTCATCTTACTTATTTCTAAAGAGCCATTTAGTACCAATCACTAAATGTCATTATGTCTAGGAACAAACTCTCATATTTTATTTCTCTCAAATTGATTAAGCTCTTCATGTATTATATTAACCCAAGAATCATCTCTTAGGGCCTCATCAATGCACTTTGGCTCGATTTGGGAAAGAAAAGCGGCATTCACACAAAACTTTTGAAAAGAAGATCGAATTTGAACTCTTTTTTATGTTTCTCCTATTATAAGCTCCTTAAGATGATCATTCACATACTTTCACTCCTTGGGTAACGATTTGGAAGAAGATTCATCCAAGTTACTTTTATGAGTATTATCATTTAAATTCAAGTTACCAAGATCAACTTATCATTAAAATCAATCTTTTTAAATTCAGAAAACTCATTAAAAACAACATGAATGAATTCTTCTATTACTAATGTTCTTTTATTAAAAACATGATAAGCTTTTGAAATAGAAGAATAACCTAGAAAAATATCTTCATTAGATTTTGCATCAAATTTACCTAAAGGATCTTTTTCATTTAAAATAAAATATTTACAACTAAATATTTTAAAATAAAAAATATTAGTTTTTTACCATTCCATAGTTCATAAAGAGTTTTAGTGAGTAATGGTTTTATAAGAACTATATTTAAAACATAGCATGTCATATTAACGGCTTCGGTCCAAAAATATTTGGGTAGACTATGTTCATTCAATATTGTTCTAGCCATTTCTTGTAACCTCCTATTTTTTCTTTCTACTAAAGTAGAGAAATTATGGATATACCCATTCAAATCATAAAAATTTTAAAAATTATTATTTTGAAATTCTCCACCATGATCACTTCGTATTGAAGAAATCATACATCCTTTTGAATTTTGAATAATTTTACAAAATTTTGTAAAATATTTAACTGTATCATTTTTATGTACCATAAAATAAGTCCAAGTATATCTACTAAAATCATCCATCCACTATAACAAATGCATATTTACTATCACTTAAACTTGTAATGTCAATTGATCCAAATAAATCCATATTGATCAATTGAAGTGGCCTAGAGGTACTTATTTGATTTTTATCTTAAAACTATTCTTTATTTATTTTCCTAATTTACAAGTGTCACATACTTTGTCTTTGATAAACTTAAGATTATGTAAGCCTCTTACTAGTTCTATGATAGAAATTTGATTTAGAAGTTTCATGCTAGCATGACCTAGTCTTTTATGTCAAATCTAAGCATCATCATTCAAAGCCGAAAAATAAGTTTCATCACAAATTTTTTTAGTATCTATTATGTATACATTGTTGTTTCTTAAGACAATTAAGGATTTATTTTTGTATGGCAATTTAATTATGCAAGTATTAGGTTGAAATTTAACCACATATCTTTTATCACATAACTGGCTAATACTGAGCAAATTATGTTTCAAGCCATCAACCAACAATACATCTTTGATTAAGAAGTTTTATGTGTTACCTATTGTTCATTTTCCAATAATTTTACCTTTATTGTTGTCTCCGAAGGTAACAACTCCTTCACCTAAGCTAGTGAGCTTGGAAAAATAAGATGGATCTCCGGTCATGTGCCTTCCGTATCCACTATCAAAATACCATTTTGTGCTCCTAGCTTTAGTTTGGAGACAAACTTATAAGAAATATATTTTTGGTTTAGGTACCCATTTTACATTGGGTCCTTCATAAAGAACTTTATCTTTCTTTTCTAATTATTTATTATTGTATAGAGTTTCCTTGGGAACCCATACAAGTTGATGTGGACTACATTTTCTAAATAGACATTTGTTTGCCTTATGTCCCAACTTTTCATAAAAGTTACATTTGATTCTTAGTGACACATATAATGTAGGTCCTTTTACAAAGATAGTTGGCTTTTGTTAAACATTACCAACAAAGCCTATGTCATTTCTACTATTAATATAACCCTTATTGGCAAGAATCATATTTAGGGATTTGTTCTCAATTTTAAAATTTTCTATTATTGTCTTAAGCATGATGCTTTCTTCGTTAACACTATCTAGTATCTCACATTTAGAACATACGTTATGTGATACTAACGAATCATGCATTTCGTCAAGTCTACTAACTAACAATTCATGATTATTCCTAAGCAACTTAAAAGATTTGTAAAGTTTTCTAAACTCATCAAACAAATAATGAAACATGCTTAATAATTTTGATAAAGAAATACTTAAAGACTCATTAACCTCATCTTCGATCACCATTAGAGAATAGTTAGCAATCTCTTCTTTGAATTGTTCTTCATCATCAGAAGAACTTGAATCATCCCAAGTGGTCGAAAGTACTTTCTTCTTGAGCATTAGCTTCTTCTTCAATTGAGGACATTCATTTTTGAAATATCCCAAATTTTTGCATTCATAGCATATGACATTGTCCTTATTCAGTTCTTTTTGTTTTTATAGTTTTTATTCTTTTTTATAAATTTTTTAAATTTTCTTGATAACAATACAATATCATGGTTCTCATCACTCGAGGTTTCACTCGAGGAATCATTTGTTGTTTGAAGTGTTATATCTTTTATGTTCTTTGGAAGGGGTTCATTAAGCTCATCATGAGCTTTACAATTTAGTTCATATGTCATAAGAGAGCAAATCAGTTCTTCAAGAGGTAAGTTATTTAAGTCTTTGGCCTCTTGAATAACGGTTATTTTAGGATCCCAATTTTTCGGTAATGACTCAAAATTTTACTAATTAATTCAAAATTCAAAAAACCTTTTCCAATTGCTTTAAGGCCATTGATGACATCTGTGAAATGAGTGTACATGTCCCCAATGGACTCACTTGGTTTCATTCAAAATAATTCATAATTATAAACTGAAATATTTATCTCAGATTCTTTTACTCTACTAATCCCCTCGTGTGTGATTTATAGTGTATGCCAAATATCAAAAATCGATTCACAAATGGAAACATGATTAAACTCATTCTTGTCAAGAGCACAAAACAAGATATTCATAGCCTTTGCATTTAAAGAAAAATTCTTCTTCTTCAAATCATTTAGCTCATTCATTGGCTTGGAAGATTTTTCAAATCCATTCTCAATAATATTCCATAAATCAATGTCCAAATGGATAAGAAAAATACACATCTGCGTCTTCCAATATGTGTAATCTAACCCATTAAACATGGGAGGACGTGAGATGAAATATCCCTCATTAATGCCAAAATAAGTCATTTACTAAAGTGGGTGTTAATCCAATGCGTAACTACCTTGCTCTGATACTAATTGTTAGGATCAATTTACACTAAGAGAGGGGGGTGAATTAATGCAAGTGTAAATTTTTGTTTTAATGAAAAACTTCTTGCTTTAAGCAAGATAGACAAATCGAAGCTTTTCGTAACAATTAAACGATTCAAAGAAAATTGCTATATTACTTGCTTAAAAATGACTTAAGAGGAAACAAGCAAATCCCAATAAAAGATAATCAACGTCGAAGAGAAGTGCTTGACTTTAAACTTTGATTTCAAAGAGTAAATTAAGTAAATTAAATCGGAAGCATCAATACAAAATTAGTAAACAAGGAAAACAAAAGAAAAACTCAAAAGTTTTATAGTGATTTGGCACCAACGGACTTACGTCCACTCTCGAGTCCTCCTCCTTGAGACACACCAACATCCACTACTAATCTTATATATATATATATATATATATATATATATATATATATATATATATATATATATATACATAAAAATATGTGTATATATACACATATTTATATATATATATAATATATATATATATATATATATATATATATATATATACATAAAAATATGTATATATATACACATATTTATATATATACATATATAATATATATATATATATATATATATATATATATATATATATATATATATATATATATATATATATATATATATATATATATATATATATATATATATATATATATATATATATATATATATATATATCAACTGTGTCAAAGCCAAAGCAGACAAGCCTCCGGAGGATTTGCACGTACCTCATCACTGGTAATTTTCGAGGCTAGATTTTCAGTCCTCTATGTTGGTTTCGTGCTTGATTAGTTTACAACCTTCTACTTGTTAAAAAAGTATCGTGATCGACTAGGTTGACACCTGCTGTCTAACGTTGCATGACAGCTTGAAATAACGATAAATGGAGTTCATGTTTTAGTTATCGTGAGACTTGTGTTGCTTTTATTATTTGGTGTGGGCCTTCGGGGAGTGTGATAAGAAATGGGGTGTCAGAAGTGTGTTGACGGTTTTTGACAGCCGAGCTGTGAGCTGTGAGCTGTGGACAGTGGCTCACATGCGGGCAATTAAGCCAAAGATTTTGTGTGGAATTATTGGGAGCTTGGAAAGTTCCATCCGTCCTTGTGAACGTTTTAACAAACACTATTAATTCAGATGCTGCTGCTTGTATGGCTGAAGTATAATTGCTGTAACAATTGCTTGAGGAGGTGGGGAAGCAACAAAATACTGCAGAGCTTTCCTT
The DNA here is from genome assembly GCA_029747655.1 of Ensete ventricosum. Taxonomy (NCBI): domain Eukaryota; kingdom Viridiplantae; phylum Streptophyta; class Magnoliopsida; order Zingiberales; family Musaceae; genus Ensete; species Ensete ventricosum. The sequence goes on along the minus strand of JAQQAF010000003.1, from coordinate 29,592,971 downwards.
GACACTGAAGGGGCATTTGCTTCGCGACATGACGAAGAATATTATTTGCATGTGCTTGCTGTTGGCTTCCAAATATATAATTCTTTTTTCTTCAAATAATAATAAAAGATTTGATAGTAAATCAGATTTGATTGAGTTGATTCAATCGAACCCATTTTTAAATATGTTTTTTTTTGTTTGCATGAAGTTTGCCGTGAAGACCTCGACATGGTAACCTTGGTATAGATAATTTTAATGCGGTTTTGAATGGTTTGACCCTTGAGGTTTCTTCTAAAAATATGTACTAGGGGTATGCTTTTTGGAGCTAATTGAAGTTAGTAGATGCTTGAGATATCATATCAAATACTAAGTAGCTCAAGTTTTTATTTTCCAAAGTTTAAAGAGTATGAGAACTTACCTAAAGAGACTCCTATTCGTACCTGATTAAAAAAATATTTGTCGAATCAGAAATAAGAAATCATATTTCTATACTGATATGGTAAGCTCGCATGCTTGATTTGTCATTTTTAACTTTCGAACTCTATGTCTAATTTCAATTGGCTAAGAAGAATTTGTGATATCATTTGCATCAGGTATCCATGAGCATCTCATCTTGGAGAACATTATCTTGTTGGAGTTTGGATTTCAACTCTGACCAAGTAATATTTTTTTGTAATAGATATCATCTAAAAGATTAGACTAAGCTCTCAGATGAGAATTATTTTATATTCTTAACATGCAAAGAGGCTATAACCTTTCATCATCTATCTTCAAAGCTTTAAGATAGTGAACGATCCAACCAAAGTGATGTAGTACGGAGTCTTACATTGCTCATCAGCTCCCGTCCTTTGCGTGTTCACGTCCAACTTCCAAGAAGTACCTCTCTTTGAGAGCCCATCATCGCTCATCGCTGTTCTACGAACTCTCTCCATCTCCAGAGTAATAAACGGAGTGGGGACCTGAGGTGGGCAACATGCCATTAGCTTCCCTCTCTCGGTCACCCTATCAACCAAAATAAGGTGGTGCATTATGGCCACGGGAGCTTGGACCACGTGCAAAGACTCAACCACCAGCAGCAGTAGCAGCAGAAGAAGAGAATGTCAATCCCCAAAGGTAGGTCATCTATTGCCATGGTCTCTAAGTAAACATGTACGCCAGCTTGAGTCGGACACATATATGGTCAAGTGATGTTTATAATGAAAGAGCGCTAATTATATATTTTATCCTATAATTAATTTTATTTAGTATCTCAATTTTTATATGTTAAAAAATTATATTTAGATTTTTATACATTTGTAAGTAAAACATTTAACTTTATTTTTTTCTCGTACCATCAATTTTATCAAAAAGGGTGCAAATTAAAGGGGTAAAAAATAATTTTACAATCTCATCCATTTCAAATTATTAATTTCATTTAAACTTCTTCTTTAGCATCGTTAAAAATGGATTTCACATAAACTTCTTCCCTCCGGCTACGCTAAAGTTACGAACGACGAACCAGCAGCAATGTCGATGGCATGCGAGATCGATCGCATTCAAAGGAGATTTGGGCGCCACCTTTGACCAGGAAACATCGCTTTCCTCCCCTTTGGATGCAATGCAGATAGCAGACAAGTAGTAGTGTCGGTGGCGAGCAAGGCGGGTGACATTCCAGAGGAGATCTGAGTACCGCCTCTGACTATGAAACACTGCTTTCCTCCCCTCTAGATGCGCTATGGATAGTAGAGTAATAATGATGTTGATGGCATGTGAGACCAGTGGCGCTCTAGAGGAGATCTAGATGTCGCCTTCAATTGTGAAGCGTATCTTTCCTCCCCTCCAGCTGCGTTGTAGATGGCAGACTAGTGACAGCGTCGATGGCCTCACTGTCCACCTAGCTTCACCCTCCTCTACCACATTAATGTCTTAATGGGCCTAAATGAATCAAAGTGTAACGATGATAAAGAGGAGGAAGCTACCTCCTACCTACTGCTCGATCTTGTGAAGGGCAACGACTTACGCATCGTGGCGCTCCCATCGTTCATCGAGGTAAATGGGGGGGGGGGGGGGGGGGCGGAGGGGTCGGGGCGATGAATTAGTACTATCATAATAAGGTTCCGATTCAAAAAAATTTGAACGAAAATATAAATCGAAAATGTGTTTAACTTCAAAGTATGAGTAAGAGTAGTAAGTACATAAATCAATAAGAAATGATAAGATAAAGAAATATAGAAAATACAAACCAATTTATAGTGGTTCAGTCATCCTGACCTACGTCCGCTCCTGATTACTCTTCTCTCGTGGTCATCGGCTTTCACTGTTGATCTTCTTTCTAACTGGCGAAGATTAACTATCCTTGTAACAACTCTTCTCCTTTTACTAGGCCCAGGAGAGAACCTTTATACAAACTCTTTTACACAAAACCTTGCGCCTTCCTTTGAATAACAACTAAACACAAGAAGGAAGAGACTCAAACACTTTTATGAGTTTACAATATTTTTTTTTAGAAACCAAGCGAGAGCATCACATGTGCAGTGAAAGATCAAAATAAAACAGGTTTCTATATAGATCAAAATCGTCATGCAAAAGATTGAATCGCGACAAAAACCAAAAAACCAAAAAACTGCATCATGTGTAAGATTGTTTACCTAGGGAGATCGTATATTCCTATTTTTCAGATCTGGATGGAGATGATGAAGGAGGTCAAGTGTTATCCTCTCTAGTGGTATCCACACGATGGATCGTTGCTACGATACTCCTCCAATCGCAGCCCAAAATCTCACAACTTCTCGCAACGAACTTAGAAGAAGATCTTCTATCTTCTCCGCTGCCCTCTCATGCTTGAGAGGGGCTGATTGGCTGAGAAGGTGAGGGAGAGGAGGATAATAGGAGAGGGTGGCCAAAGATGAGGCCTATCATCTATGTGCTGCCCCTACTTCCTATTTATAGAGAGCCACCAAAACTCTAGTGCAACCTACCTTAGTGGGTATTGGATTTCTATCCAATTACCCAATAATCTTGGATTATTGAATATCTATCCAATAATCTCCTTTGGTCTCTAATTGGGCCTCATGCAAGAAGCCTATCAGTGCAGGGTCTCATATCATAAGAATAGAGGCTTACTAGATCTCTATCCAATCCTTTATTCGCTGAAGCATCCACCATATGTGTGTGACCCTCTAGGCCCGATACCGAGTTGGCCGTGAGTTACTTCTATCAAGACTCCTTCTAATATAGTGAATTATTATCCTTATAATAATTCACTCGACTCATCGACTATGGACGTGCTAGGCCACTGCGCCGTAGTCCCTAAATAGTATAGGGGCATCAAATCCATCGGACCTGCCTTCTACAGTTATCATGTATCTATAGTCCCTCATCCAACTAATATCTCAAAGATCGTATATTGGACATGTACTATCAGGCCACATACGAAATCCATCCAAGTCTCACTCTAATCAGTTTCTCTTGGAGACCACCTTCTCTCCCAATTTAAACGACCCTGACCATAAATTTATCTAAGCAAGCACACATAGGATATTCCTCTCGTGATACCGAGAATGATTGATCCTTTGTTGACAGTCAATTACATTCATATGATTGACTACTAATCTCGATAACCAATTATACCATAATTAGAACTTTTCAATAAGTCTGGTGTGAAAGAAATGAGTACTCATATAAGACATCCTTGGTATCTTAAGTCTAAGGACTAGATACACAACTGTTAGGATCAATTGACATTAAGAGGAGGAGGAGGATGAGGAGGAGGAGAAGGGATGAGGGTTGTGATTTAGTGCAAGAGCTGAAAACTTTGGTTTAAGGAAAACTTTTGCTCAAAGTAAAAATAATATCAGAAGCGTTTCATTCTAGTAGAGTAAGTGAGCAATTTAATCTTATAAAATGATACTAAGTTTTTTGCTTAAAGAAGACTCAAGTAAGAACATGCAAATCTAGAAGGAAAGATAAGAGACACTCACAGTTTATAGTGGTTTGGTCACAACTTGGTCTACGTTCACTTCCTGAGTCCTCTTCCTCGAGGTCCATCGATGTCTACTACCGATCTTCTTTGGGTGAAGACTAAACCCTTAGACTTTCCACTCTCCTTTTCATAGGCTCAGGAGAGGAACTTTACAAGCTTTACACTTGCAACTCATAAGGGAGACCTTTGCAAAAATTACAATACTTTCTTGCTCACTCCCTTGCCCCCTTTCTTTTTCTTGCACACTTTTAGCACACTATTTTATTAGTTTTTTTATCCAATTTCTTGTACTTAATACAAAAAGACTTGGGGTATTTATAGACCCTAATTAGTTTCATAAATTGGAGCAAAAAATTTAATCATATCCAAAAAATCCAAGTACGAGTGGTACAACCACCGATGATGATGGTACAACTACCGAAATCTGCTTAAAAAATAGGATGAGTGCAGTATAATTGTCGATCTAGGTGGTACGACTATTGTACCATAGAGAATCCTGAAAAAATGTTTCCTCCACTTTTTCAATCTCGACTTGTACCTTTAGTTGACCCATTTCTATGTAAACCAATTGAGCTCAATCTAAACCCAAGTGTGAACCTAGTTTACCTCACTTAAGTTAATTTGGATTCCTTCCAAATCTAACTCAAGTAGGACCCAAACCTAACTGATGCTAACAACGACTAATTAATTATAATCATTGTGACCATCAAGTCCAATAAGATCCTCCTAACTCTAGCAAGTTTTTCGATAACCTCTAACGATCTTCCAGTGAGTCACTTGATCTTCTTTCGGCGAACTCTCGATGCCTTCCTGGCAAGCTCCCGATCACCTTCGGCGAGCTCCCGCCAAGCCTTCGATACCTTCGATGAGCTTTCGGTGAGTCTCTCGGCGAGTTCCCATTGCATCGTCCGAACCCCGGCCTGATGCCCGAACTTGACTTTAGCCCAACATCTGATTATAATTTTTTTACTCTATTATAGTTAATCCTGCATCATTTATTTTTAACACACATATTAGATCAAACACCCATCAATTGATTTCATCATCAAAATTCGAGATTCAATAATCTCCCTCTTTTTTATGATAACAACCAATTGATGACAAGAGTAAAATAACCTTGATGCTCGCTATGTCCATGCCATAATCCAAATAAAGTGAACTTAAATTTAAGAGAACTAAACACTCTTGAATTTAAGTATCATGATATAACATTTTGAAACAATTTTCATCAATATATCGAAGATACAACATTAATTTCATAAATGATATAACATACTGATATAATATTTCAATCAATTTTTATCAATACACCAAAGATGCAAAATTATATCAATTTCAAATTCTCCCCCTTAAGTTATCAATCATTTCTCCCCCTTTGTTATAAACAAAAAGGAGAAATGCTCATTTTATCATTTTTCATTAATATTTTACATTTGTCATCAATATATCATTTCTTCCCCTTTGTCATCAACAAAAAGGTGAAATATTAAGTAAATAATTTCAAGATAAATGTTCATAATATTTCAAGTTTTTACCTATTTGTTATCAACAAAATGAGAAGTATTTATTACATATCTAAACATTCAATACATGAAAATTTTATTCTGTTGCTCCCCCTTAGTAAAATAGGATAAAAGGTAGAATTTTCTTATCAAAATTTTTTCTTTCCCGTTGTGAATAAAATATAAGAAGAAATGATGGGGGTACTGAAAATAAAGATCATATCACAACAAAAAGCTTTTAATCTCAACCTTATAAATGTAAATTCCAAAAAGATAATTTCAAAGATAGCTAAAAAATCCAAGAAATCCAAGATCCACTTATGCATTCATCTTAGTAACTTTCAAGCAATTCAAAAAAAATCTAAAAAATAGTAAATCATGCATTTGAAGATCATCTCATGTAAATTTTTTATAAGAAGCTCAATTTATAAAGGTCAAGAAATTAAAAAGAAAATATGATAATAAATCAAGTTTAAATTATAAATCATGCATTTTGCATATATTTCTAAATTTTCTTCTATTTTATCATATCCAATTTTCTTTTAATTATATTGATAATTTTATCTCCCCCTTCGTTCATTGTCAAAAAAGAATATGATAGTATAATTTTTTTTACATCTATATCCTAATTACGATCATAAATACAAAGGGATCATGCCAGATGAAAGATTAAATTATAAGTACTAAAAGATATGATTTCTTTTAAAAATTATCTCCCCCTTTTTTTGTAAATAATAAGTCTTAGAGGATTAAATAATCTTAATTCATCCAAGATAAATCTTAAGACATCCAATTTATTTAGATAAATCTTTTTAATAAAATAGAAGAATGACCTTAATACAAATCTCAATTATAATTGTTAAGATCATAAATCTCCTTTTTATTGAAAAGAAAAATTCATAGAGATTCAACGTGATTCCCATAAAGGATAAATCAAGTCAAGAAATCAAGGGAATGTTCATGATAAAATAAATCTCATATAATTTTCAACTTATCATAAATTTAAGAAATATTAATTTTGGTGATAAGTTATACTAAGAAGGAAGTCATAAATAATCATGTCATAAGGATATTAATATCAAATCATGAATACTAAATGACATGACTTATTTTGATAAATCTCTTCTTAGATAATAAAAAGAAATTTTAAGAGATCAATTTTGTAAGTAAAATCTTAACTCATGAAAATTGTTAAGTTATTAATATCTAGAAATTAAGATCATGATTTTGTAAAATGAGATATGAAAATATAGGATATCAATTTATGTATAAGTGATTTTAAATCATCAAGAACATTGTTTATAAAAAGATTTATATCATAGTTTCAAAAAGATAAACTTATGATTCATTTATAAAATTATCTTTAATAGAGGGAATTAATCTCAGTAAACGATCTTGGTTTATATAAAGATCTCAAATTATAATTTTCAAGATTTCAAGATTATGATTTGGACAATAACCTCTTTAAATTTAAATCATCAAATTATTTTTATAGTTTAAGAGATTCAATAATAATGATATTTTATCTCTTGTTGAAGGGTTGATAGGATAAAAATATTTTCAAGAAGAATTATCCTCATTTTTAGTTATTTCATGTGATTTGTTTCAAGAATGCTTTTCAAATCAATGAATTATCGCTTAAGATAAAAAACTAAATTTTATTCTAGAAGAAATCATCAAGGTCATTACTATAGCACATCAAAATAATAAAACATCTTCAAAACAAAAATTCTACCTATCTCAATTTGAACATTTAAATGAGTCTTAACTCTTTACATATTGTGCAAGGAGTTGACAAACTCATTTTTAATTTTTAATTTATTCTTTGTTCAAATTCAAAAGTGATCTATCATTCAATTATACAACCTTCTTTAGGTCAACATATAACCCATCCAATATTTCAATCATTCACACCAATAATTTTTAATCTATCATCAAAATATCTTTTTTCATAAATTTCAACTTAGATAATTTTGTATTAAAAATAAGTAAACTTTCTTTGTTCTAATTTTAGCATGCTCTAGATACGCAAGAGTCATGCACCATTGAGAGTAATCAAGATTAATTATAACAATGAATCATTCAAAGATTCGTTATCAATAATTTTTTTATTATTACTTAGGCTAGTGAGCTTAAAAGAGTGATCTCAAGTCATGTGCCTTGAGCATCCACTTTCAAAACATTATTTAGTGCTCCTACCCATCTTAGGAGACAACTCTACAAAATGGGGGGTTTTGGTTTACTCTCCACTTTCTTATGATTATGATCTTTGTCTTTGGAGCGCCTCAGATTCTTGCATTTATAGTAAGAGGTTTTGTCCAATTAAGTTTATTTTTATGATTTTTGTTCATTAATTTATTTGATTCATTTGTCAAAGGTTCAAAGTTTTCATCACTCGAGGTTTTACTTGAGGAGTCATCTATTTCCTTCATGTTCGTTAGAAGGCATAGTTCTTCTATTCTCAGTTCACAATCCTTCATATTCTTTGGAAGGTATTCTTCAAGTTTATTTTTATGGATTATTTCATTTAATGATTCATTTAATATAGTTATACTTTTATATGTGATTTTTAATGTATGACATATATCAAAAGTCGAATCATAAGAAGAAACCCAATCAAATTTATTTTTATCAAGAGTACAAAATAAAGTATTAATTGCTTTTGTATTTAAAGAAAACATATATTTTTTTTTTATCATTCCAATCATTAATTTGATTGGATGACTTCTAAAAATCATTTTCGATAATACACCATAAATCAAAATCTAGCGAAATCAAGAAAATACACATTCGAATTTTCTAAGAGGTGTAGTATGTCCCATTGAATATAGGAGGACTTTTGATACATTGACTCTCATTAATGCTATAATAAGTCATTTACTCACTTGGGTGTCAATCCAATGAGTACAACGTGGCTCCGATACTAATTGTTAAGATGAATTGATACTAAAAGAGGGGGGGGAGTGTGAATTAGTGCAAGTGTTATAAACTTTTGTTTAAGGAAAAATTTGCTCAAAATAAAAATGATATCAGAAGCATTTCATTCAAGTAGAGTAAGTTAACAATTTCATCTTATAGAATGATGCTAAGTTTCTTACTTAAAGAAGACTCAAGTAAAAACATACAAATCCAGAAGGAAAGATAAGAGACACTCACAGTTTAAAGTCATTCGGCCACAACTTGGCCTATGTCAACTTCCCAAGTTCCCTTTCTCGAGATCTACCGACGTCCACTACCGATCTTCTTCGGGTGAAGATCAAGCCCTTACACTTCTCACTCCTTTTTATAGGCTCAGGAGAAGAATCTTACAAGCTTTATACTTGCAACTCACAAAGGAGACCTTTACAAAAATTACAACACTTTCTTTCTCACTCCCTTACCCCCTTTCTTTTTTTTGCACACTTTTAGCACACTATTTTCATAATTTTTTGCCCAATATCTTATGCTTAATGCAAAAAGACTTGGGGTACTTACAGACCCCAATTGGCTTCAGAAATTGAAGTAAAAAATTTAAATGTACTCGGTGAAAAATACGAGTATGGGCGGTACAACTGCCGGTGCCGACGGCTAAAGATGTGTAGCCTATCATCTATGTGTCGCCCCTACCTCTAATTTATAGTGAGCCACCAAAACCCTAATGTATTCTGCCTTAGTGGGTATTTGATCTACCCACCTTGGATTATTAGATCTTTATCTAATAATCTCCTTTGGCCTCTAATTGGGCCTCATGCAAGAAGTTCATCAGTGTAGGGTCTTATCTAATGAGAATAGGGGCTTATTATATCACTATATAATCCTTTATTCACTAAAACATCCATCATATGTGTGTAACCCTCTAGGCTCGATACTGAGCTGGCCGTGAGTTGATCATACTAAAAATCCTTCTGATATATTGAATTATTATCCCCAAAATAATTCACTAAACTCATCGACTATGGACATACTAGGCCACTATGCCCTAATCTCTAGATTATATAGGGGATCAAATCCATCATACCTATATCTTCACAGTTTTCGTGTATCTATAGTCCCTCATCCAACTAATATCTCATGGATTTTATATTGGACATGGTACTGTCAGGTCACATACGAAATCCATTCGAGTCTTGCTTTAATCAGATTCTCCTAGAGAACACCTTCTCTCTGAATCCGAATAACCCTAGCCATTGATTTGTCTGAGCACACATGAGATATTCCTCTCATGATACCGAGAATGGATGATCCTTTGTTGATACTCCATTGCCTTCGTATGGTTGGCTATCAATCCCGATAACCGGTTGTACCATATTTAGAACTTTCGAGACATATAAGTTCAACGTTAAAGAAAGGAGTACTCATACAAGACATCATTGGTGTCTCAAGTTTAAGGACCGAAACATTACTAAGACTATGAAATCACTGTTTGACTTTAGGTATCATTAACCATACATCATTTCATAAGTGGATCAATCAGTAAACTCATTCTCCAATGAGCACTTGTACTGTATCATTGGTGTCTCCACATAAGTGGCCGCCTCCATCACATGGACGGATATACAGTACACCAGTCTGTTTAGTTATCTCGCTGTCCCTCTTGAGTAACCTATGATTGAGATTATTTAGGATCTCTGTTTAATGGTGAATTGATCTCATTACCGTGATCTCATCAAGGACAGGACCAAGAATATCATAATATATATATATATACAACATATAATATAATGTCATAATATGACAATAATAATCATAAGCAAAAAGATCACGTAGCATGTCACACGCGCCATCACTTACATGATCGGCTTGCAGGGTACCTATAACCAGCACTTTTTACCTCAAGGATTTTTGCAGATTCACCCTTTGTTCACACTTGCATCAAGCAAGCATGAGTGGGGTATATATAGACCCTAAATGCTTTAGAAATAGAGCCAAAAATTTAAATATTTAAGTTTTTAGGATACTAGCGGTACCATCGTGAGCGTTAGGTGGTACTACTGTAGAACAGAGCCTAGGAATCTAGGCTCTGGTGCTATTATCGTCAGCCTAGGCAGTACCACTATCGTTGGGTGGTACCACCACTACTAGGCGATACCATCATCGGTAGGTGGTGGTACCACTGCCAGAATACCTAAAAAAGAACAAACAATGCTTTTCAACTGTCTGGGCAGTACCACTGATTGGGCCTAGTGGTACCACTGCCTAGGCCAATTTCATGTCATTGATTGGCCTTCCAATAGGCCTAATTTAGCCTTAGTTCAGGCCTAATAGGCTCCCAATTAAGTTGGCATGGTTTCAACCCAATACCAACTTAATTTGACTCTAAACGACCATGATTAAGACGTAACCACTTTAATTACAATCACAAAGCTTTCAACACATTGTCCAGCCTTTTGATATGTCATCTAATCATCCAAAACTTCATCTGAACCTCTGGCGCATCATCTTTTTCTTTTGACTCGATGCTTGAATTCATGACACAAAGTCCATCCTATGGCACGTCGACCAATCCTTTGGTCCGAAGTCCAATCTTTGACTTGATGCGTTCCAACCCAACGTCTGATTTTTCTACTTTGACAATTTACCCTCCGATGGTTCGAGTCTATGATCGAAGTTTTTCCTGCATTACTTATCATGAAAATATATTAGTATAAAAATTCATCAATTGATTTTATCATCAAATTTGAGATTAAAAAATCTCCCCCTTTTCGATAATGACAACTAATTGATTATATAGTTTTAACTAAACTCCCCATGTCTATATGCTATTATGAAATATTATAATGAACTCAATTTTAAAAAAAAAAATGATAACCTTTCAACTTTTTGTGTTCAAGTCAAAATAATTTTAATCATAAATAATAGCGACTTTCAATAGTAATTATTGCAAGAATCATGTGTATAATTTTAGTTAAATAATCACATCATATCCATAGTTTGGATGTCAAAATAGTTACATATCTCAAATAAATATCATAAGTTAGTGTTATCAATGCAACATGCATATGAGTGCTACGTTATCAAAAAAAAAAAAAAATACTTCTCCCCCTTTGTCATCAATAAATAGAGGAAAAATAATGTTTAAGCCACTACTTCTCTCTCCCCCTTTGTCATTATAAAAAAGAAGATAAGGATATCATTTCATTATGGTGCTACTTCTCTTTATTTACATCAATGTGCCAATGAGATAATGATGCAATGTGATGAATCTCCTCTTTAGTGAAAGGAAAGAATGAGAAGAATCATGATTCATGTATTTGAAAGTTTCAACATGCCTAATTCTCTTTTAATAAAATTGAATTGTTCCTCATTCAATGGTTTAATAAAAATATATGCTAATTGATGTTTTGTGTCAATGAAATCTAAAGATATATCATGATTATTAACATGATCTCAAATAAAATGATATCTAATATCAATGTGTTTAGTTATAGAGTAATGAATAGGAGTCTCTGTTAAATAAATTGCACTTATATTATCATATTTTATAGGAATATTTTTTAGGTAAAATCCATAATTTTTAAAAGTACTCTTTATCCAAATTACTTATGCACATGATGCACCTGCCCATACATATTTAGCCTCGGTTGTGGATAATATGATATAGTTTTGCTTCTTGGAAGACCAGACAACAAGTATATGACCTAGGAACTGACATGTTCCAAAGGTCTTTTTTCTATCTATTCTACATCATATAAAGTCAGCATTAGCATATGCAATCAAATTAGAAGTTTCATATTTTGGATACCAAAATCCTAAATTTAGAGTTCCTTTTAAGTACCTAAAAATTCTTTTAACTGCTTTATAATAAAATTATTTAGGAAATGTTGCATAAAGTCCAACATTAGACATTAAATTAGGTCTAGTAACAATAAGATATAACAAGCTCCCTATCATACCTCTATAAGTCTTTTGATCAAAATATTCTCCTTCATTGTTCATATCTAACGTTGTAGACATGCTCATTGGTGTATTAATGGCCTTAGCACTATCTATGTAAAATCATTTTAGTAGATCCAAAGCATACTTAGTTTGACTAATAAAACTTTCATCATTTAGTTGCTTAATCTATAATCCTAAGAAAAATATCAATTCACCCATTAAACTTATTTCAGACTCTTGGCTCATACTCTTGGCAAATGAGTTACATAAAGATTCATTAGTAGAACAAAAAATAATATCATCAGCATAAATTTGAATAATAAAAAATTATTTTTAAAATATTTAATAAATAATGTTGTATCCACCTTGTCTTTCAAAATATTATTTGAAACAAAAAAAGAGCTAAGTTTCTTATACCAAGCCCTAAGGACGTGCTTCAACCGATAGAGAGTCTTAGATAATTTATAAACATGGTTTGGAGAAAGATCATTTTTAAATCTAGGTGGTTGAAACTTCTTTAGAAATAAAACAATTAAGAAAAATACTTTTGACATCTATTTAAAATTTTTAAACTATACATAGGCAAGGAGTATCCTTATGGCTTCAAGTCTTATCATAGGAGCGAGGATTTCTTCATAGTCTATACCTTCTTCTTGATCGAAACCTTTGGCTATTAATCTAGTCTTATTTTGAACCATGATATCTTGTTCATCTTGCTTATTTCTAAAGACCCATTTAGTGCCAATCAGAATATGATCACTAGGTCTAGGAATAAATATCTAAACCTTATTTCTTTCAATTTGATTTAATTTTTCATGCATTGTCAATATCCATGAGTCATTTTTAAGAGCATTGTCAATGTATTAAGGTTCAATTTGAGATAAAAAATATAGTATTTGCATAAATATTTTTAAGTAAACTACAGGTTTCCTCTTAATGCATCTCCAATTATTAGCTCCTTAAGATATGCATCTATATTCCATTCCTTGGGTAAGGTTTCGTTGGAAGTAGATGTATCCAAGTTACTTAAAAAAAGTGAATTCTTATTCAAATAAAATTTAAAGATCATCATCAAAATCATTTTTTTTATCTTAAAAACATTCATTGAAAATAATATGAATAAATTTCTATAAAATAAAAATAATTAAAAATTCTTTAGTTTCAATTTATGAGATTAATTTCATATTTGTATGACCTAATCTCCTATGCCAAAGCCATGCATCATCATTTAAAATTGAAAAACAAGTTTTGATATAAAAATCATCAAGATTAATAGTATAAATGTTATTGTTCCATAAGGCAATTATATCATTATTCTTATGTGGTATGTCTATAATGCAAGCATTAGATTCAAAATTAATATTATAACCCTTATCATACAATTGGCTAATACTTAGTAAGTTATGTTTTAAATCATCTACTAATAAAATATCTTCAATGAATAAATTTGATTTGTACTAATATTTTTTATGATCTTTCCTTTGTTGTTATCTCTGAAGGTGACATATCCTTCGTCTCGACTAGTAAGCTTTAAGAATTTTGTTGGATCTCCACTCATATACCTTGAGCATCTACTATCAAGATATCATCTTTTGCTCATGTTGGAAAACCTAGTGGGACCATCACATGCGTAGCAGAAGAAAGAAAACAAAACAAGATTTCTACATATATCAAATCGTCATGCAAAGATTGGTGTATGAAAAATACGTAAAAATAAAAATAATGATACATGAGAGATTGATTATATAGGGAGATCGTAGATCCCTGAAAAATTCAGATTTAGATGGAGAGGATGAAGAAGGTTAAATGTCCTTATCTCTAGTGGTATCCACACGATGGATTGCAGCGATGCTCCTCCAATCGTAAACCAAAAGCTTGTAACTCTTGCACAGAGGGAGAGAGGAGAATAGGAGGGGGCGGCTGATAGAACCCCAAAGGAGCTTTATATGACTTTAATCTTTGATAGGGATCAACCCTTGGAACACTATAGGGGCTTCTCCTTCCTAGGGTTGGCCACAAGGCTAAAATAAAAGTATTCTTGCTTGATGAAAAGGAGATGGAGGCTACAAGCTTATATAGGGATCAAAACCCTAGTCCTAGGGGGTGCTTCCTAAGTAAATTTTTCCCCTTGCCCCTCCTACAGCTGTCCTGCCTAACTAGGGATGGGCGACGGTTGAAGTGGCTGCATAGCTGACTCTACCTGCTAGAAACCCTGGCCGACCAGCCCAGGAAAGGGGGTGACATCTATTAAGCCCTAAGACCCCAAAATAAACCCTAGCCACACTTCTTTATAGGATAGAGGTGACTAGGTGGGCTTTTATTACAATCTCACAGAGTTTTATTGACTTCTACTTGATTGAATAGGACCAAACCTTGCTAGGGTCCTATCAAGCCTACCCTATTTAAATCAGCATTGTCCTCAAGATTGAGGTTCCACGAACTCAGAGAATTGGGTCTTTAGCTCCTCATAAGATTTTCATGTGGCATCTTCACGTGGTAAGTTATTTCAATGCACTAATATTTCAGTTGAGGGGCAACGGCGGTGCATTATAATTCTTCGATCAAGAATGGCTTATGGTTGGGCTTGAATTTTCCCATCATTTGTGGTGCTCAGTAGTTGAGTCTGGGTTGACTCTTGTTCTCCCAGTTTAGGCTTCAAGCAAGATACATGGAAGAATGGATGAATTTTGGCATCTTTTGGCAGCTTTAATCTATATGCCACAACTCCAATACACTCCGTAATTTGATAAGGTCCATAAAATCAGGAGATAGCTTCATTGAGGCCCTCGTATTGATAGATAGCAGTTTGTATGACTGTAGGCGAAGATAGACCCAATCTCCTACTAAAAACTCTCGCTCGCTTCAATGAGTGTCAGCTGTTGCTTTATCTTGGTTTGAGCGGTATATAGATTATCCTTTAGCAGTTGTAGGAGCTTATCCCTGTCAATTAAACTTTGTTCGACCTAGTCTATTTTGGACGCACCAATTACATACTTGGGTATTATAGGGAGCGGTCGGCCATACAATACCTCATATATGGTACATTTTATGGATGAGTGTTAAGTAATATTGTACCACCATTCAGCCCAAGGGAGCCACTTCGTCCACTCTCTTGGCCGATCACTAGTGAAGCACCGGAGATAGGTCTCTAGATATTTGTTCACCACTTCTGTTTGGTCGTCCGTCTATGGATGATAGGTCGTGCTCATCTTGAGTTAGGTGCCCTGTAGTTGGAACAGCTCGATACAAAATTTGCTTGTAAAAACTGCTGGTTACAAGTGCCCTGCAAGCCAATCACGTGAGTGATGGCACGTGTGACATGCTGTGTGATCTTTTTGCTTATGATTAATATTGGCATATTCTCACATTATATTATTTGTTACATATATATTGTGATGTCCTTGATTCTGTGCAATGGGAATCGGATCGTGATGAGATCACGATAATGAGATCGATTCACCTTTAAACACAGATCCTAAATAATCTCGGTCATATGTTACTCAAGAGAGACATTGAGATAACCGAATAGATCAGTGTACTATATACCCATCCATATGATAGAGGTGACTGGTCTCATAGCCACTTGCGTGGAGACACTAAGGATATAGTACATGTGCTCATTGGAGAATGAGTTCACTGATTGATCCGCTTATGTAATGCTGTATGGTTGATGATACCTAATGTCAGACAGTGATTCCATAGTCCCAGTTGTGTATCTGGTCCTTGGACTTGAAACACCAAGGATGATACGCCTTTGACGCCAGACTTATAGGTTTGGAAAGCTCCAGATCTAGTACAACTAGATATCGGGATTGGTAGCCAACCTTACGAAGGCAATTGAGTGTCAATAGAGGATCATCCACTCTCGGTATCATGAGAGGAATATCCCATATATGCTTGCTTAGACAAATCTCTGGCCAGGGTCATTTAGATTGAGAGAGGAGTTCTCCGGTAGAATCCGATTAGAGCAAGACAAACTGATTTCGTATATGACCTGACAGTACCATATCCAATACACGGTCTTTGGGATATTAGTTGGATGAGGAATTATAGATACATGGTAACTGTGGACAGACAGATCCGATGGATTCAATCCCCCTGTACCGTTTAGGGACTATGGCGTAGTGGCCTAGTACGTCCATAGTCGATGAGTCGAGTGAATTATTATGAGGATAATAATTCACTATATCAGAAGGAGTTCTGATGGGAGTGACTCACGACCAGCTCGGTATCGGGCCTAGAGGGTCACACACATATGGTGGATGCTTCAGCGAATAGAGGATTAGATGAGGATCTAATTAGCCCTTATTCTCATTAGATGAGACCCTATGTTGATGGGCTCCTTGCTTAAGGCCCAATTATAGGCCTAAGGAGATTATTGGATAGAGATCTAATAATGTAAGATTAATGGGTTATTGGATGGAGATCCAATACCAACTAAGGAAGGAGCCATAGGGTTTTGGTGGCTCTATAAATAGGAGGGGAGACTCAGGATTGATAGGCTACAACTTTAGCCACCACCTCTTATTCTCCTCCCTCCCTCTGCACAAGAGTTGCGAGATCAGATTGGAGGAGTTTCACTGCAGAGATCCATCGTGTGGATACCGCAAGAGAGGAGGACACTTGACCTCCTTCATCTTCTCCATCCAGATCTGTAATACAGGGATATACGATCTCCCTAGGTAAAATCAATCTCTTACATATCGTGATTTTATCGGTTTGTGTGTATTTCTCATGACCCCAATCTTTTGCACGATGATTTGATCTGCGTGGGAAACTAGTTTTTTGTTTTGATTTTCGTTGCGCAAGTGATGCACCCGCTGAGGTTTCCCAACAGTGGTATCAAAGCCAAGGTTTTCGTGCGAAAGATTGGTTTTAAACTACGTGTGATGAGATTAAATCACGTAGAATCGTTCTACGCGTTCTTGCTGTATTTTCGCAATGAAGGAAGCCCTTGCAAGGGGCAGCTGGGCATGGCCATGGCCAGCCCCCTTGCAGGGGCGGTCGGCTACGGTCAGCCCCCTTGCAAGGGCGGCCGACTATGGTCAGGCCCCCTGCAAGGGGCCGCCACCCGTAGTGGCAGCAGCCCCGCGGGCACGAACGGCTGCGGCCAGGCCGCAAGGGCCTGTTGCCCACGACGCAACCGCAAGGGGCAACCGCCTGCGGCCAGGCCGCAGGTGGCGGCTACCGCTGTAAGGCCGCAAGGGGCAACCCCGCAGCCAGGGCTGCCACCTGTAAGGGCGGCCACTGGCAGGAGCGATCGCCAGCTCGGGCAGCGCCTGCACGAGGCGGCGCCGCCAGCTCGCAAGGTGGCGCCCGAAGGTAGCAGCGCTTGCCGCAGGGGTGGCTGCCCATGCCGACGACGTGCAGTGCCGCCACCTGTGTAGGGCAGCAGCGGCAGCGATGGCGCAGATGGGGGCAAGGAGAGGGCTAGGGCATCCTTTTAAGTAAAAGGATGATATTGCCCCTCTGATTTTTAAAAATTTCGAGGACTGTCCTCATGTGTAGAATTCCAAAAATGCCCTCAATAATTTTGGAATTATGAGGACTGTCCTCTCATCCAGAATTATAAAATTGCCCTTGATAATTCTGAAAATTCTGAGCATATCCTGATTTCAAAAAAAAAATTAATTAAATAGTTTAATTAATTATTATATATATCTACTAATCCTACATATGATGTGATGTACATGTGATGTATGTTGTGGATGGATGATCATGAGCCATGTGTTGTGATGTGTGTAATTGTGATTATTATTGTCATTATTGGGGCCTATGAGCCTACGTTTTTCTTGTTTATTATTGGGCCTGCATGCCTGTGATTATTTGTAATTACATGGAGAGGCGTAGCGGGAGCGTGGAGGTTACAACGGGACCCACGATGCCATGACGGGAGATGACGACACATGGTGATGCGACGATCCGACGGAACCGATGATGACGAGATCAATAATCATAAGGCATGGAGATGCGCTAATCCACACGTAGATTCTATTGTGAGTGATTACGCCCATTGGCTCGGGCTTAATCATATTAGGTAACAGCTCATGATCATCCGGTGTGGCTTGTATGTGTGATGTGTCATACACCTACTAGATATATGTATATATATATATATATATATATATATATTTGTATGCGATGTAGATATATATTAAATATATATGTGCGTGACATGACATATTATGAGACCGATAGAAAACAAAAACCCCTCCTAAGATAATATTAAGTCGATAAGCATGAGGTAATAAGATTGACCTACGTGGCCTTCCATCGTTATAGGAAGAAATTGAATCACGACATAGGTTGAGTTGGTCGAGTCCTTCGAGGCTCACCTATCTACGTGATCGAGTTCTTGCCTACGACATAGAGATGTCACCGGTGACCTGAGGACATTGTATGCTTGGTCGAGTCCTCGAGGGCATATCATTGAATCAGACTCATCTTGTAACGATGGTGATGACTTAACTGAATATTATGGTTGGTCGAGTCCCTCGAGACCATGATGATTTGGAGGCCGAATATGACGGGAATCACAAGGAGTTGTGATTGGCAAGAGTTGCCTACCTTTTGGGCTTAGTGTAATTGGTCAAGTCCCTCGAGGTTGCACTAAGACACCAATTGGATCCCGATCCCCACTAGGAGTCTGCCGAAGACTTCCGTCTCACGTGTCGAGGGTGTCATGTGATTCGCCAAGAAAATAGTGGGAGCACATTAAGATAGTAGTCCATATCTTAATTAGTATTTTCTGTAAAATCTGCATGTTATTTATTTTTGATACATCTTGTTTTGTCAGAAACATGTTGCTCACAAACCCCCTACTTGGCATACTTGATGCTAACCACCTCATTGGTCCAAAAGCTCCGTATTTTTAGAATTATTCTCGTGGAAGATAAAATCGTATATGTCCTTAACATGATTGTGCCCACGCTAGAGGAAAGGATAAGCGAGGATGGGATCGCTCGCTTTGTAAAGTATATAGATAGTCCTAGAGGATAAGATAACCTATGTGTTGATCTTATACTTCAGTCCCTACCGGATTTCTTTTCACAGTTCATTATTAACTTTAATATGAACAAGTTTGAGGTGACTCTCCCTGAGCTCCTCAATATGTTGAGGGAAGCTGAGAGTGCCATCAAGAAGGAAAAGCCAGTTCTCTATATTGGTGAGATCAAAAAGAAAAGGAAGGCCAACAAGATCCTTAAGAAGGGCAAGGGCAAAGAAAGACCAGGTAAGACAAAGGTTGCCAAGAAATATCCGGCAAAGGATAAAGGACAATACTTCCACTATGGCCAAGACGGACATTGGAAGAGGAACTGTAAGGACTACCTTGTAGAGAAGGCGAGATAAAAGCTTAGAGAAGCTTCAGGTATACTCATGACCAGCCTTCACTTGTCAGATTTTTATGATAACATATGGGTATTGGATACCGGGAGTATTTATTATATCTGCAATTCATTGCAGGTTCTGGCAAGACCTAGGAGATTGGCTAGAGGCGAGATGGACCTCGAGATGGGCAATGGAGCAAGAGTTACTGTAGTTGCTGTTGGAGAGGTCACCCTACATCTGCCTGGTGGAGCTATTATTGTATTAGATACATGCTATTTTGTTCCCTCTATCATCAAAAATATTATTTCTATCTCTTGTTTAACAATTAGTGGATATAAATTAGTTTTTGAGAATAATAGTTGTTCAATAATTATGGATGATAAGATCATCACTAGAGGGATCCTAATAAATGGCTTATATGTGTTAAACACTTCTCCACATATCATGAATATAAATATGTCTAAGAGGAAAAGAGATGAGGTGAATAATGCATACCTTTGGCATTATAGGCTAGGTCATATACATGAGGGAAGGATTCAAAAGTTGAAAGATGGATTCTTAGATCCATTTGACTATGAGACATATGCAACTTGCGAACTTTGGCTTCGTGGGAAGATGACCAACTCTCCTTTTAGTGGAACTGGAGAGAGAGACACCGAGTTATTGGAACTCATACATGGTGATGTATGTGGTCCCATGTCGACTCAAGCTATAGGTGGTTACTCATACTTCGTTATATTCACTGATAATTTCTCTAGGTATGGACACGTGTACTTGATGAAGTATAAATCTAAGGCCTTCGTGAAATTCAGGAAATATAATAATGAGGTAGAGAACCAAATTGGAAAGAGTATTAAGACTCTTCGATCAGATCGAGGAGGAGAGTACTTGAGTACGGAGTTCACCCATTTTCTTAGGGACAATGAGATTCTATCCCAGTGGACACCTCCTTATACACCTCAGCTCAATGGTGTATCAGAAAGGAGGAATCGCACGCTATTAGACGGTGCGATCCATGATGAGTTTCGCTGACCTACCCGTCTCATTCTAGGGGTACGCCCTAGAGACTGCAGCTTACCTTCTGAACAGAGTTTCATCAAAGTCGGTAGTGTCTACACTATGTGAGATATGGAAAGGAAAGAAGCCCGATCTTAAAATTGTTAAGATTTGATGCTGTCCTGACCACGTTAGAAGACACAACCCCAATAAGTTGGAATCAAGGATAGAATGGTGCACATTCGTGGGATACCTAAAGGAAACTTGTGGGTATTATTTCTATCATCCCGAGGACCGAAAGGACTTTGTTGCTAAGAAAGCTGTGTTCCTTGAGAAGGAACATATTCTTGGTGGAAACAGTGGGAGTGAGATAGAATTGAGCGAGGTTGGAGAACCTAGCTCAAACATCATCCCAGAGCCTGAGTCTATTCAGGTACCTAACACACAAATTCCAAATTTACATAGGTCTAGTAGAGTATCTCACCCTCCTGAAAGATATGTGGGACGTATCAATGAAGATGACTCTCACGATGTTGATCCTCAGACCTACGAGGAGGCTATTATGAGTATAGACTCTGGGAAGTGGCAAGAAGCCATGAATTCTGAGATGGATTCCATGTACTCTAATAAGGTTTGGAACCTTGTGGATGCACCTGAGGGTATTATACCCATCGACTGCAAATGCATCTTCAAGAAGAAGATCAGAGTGGATGGAAAGGTAGTGACCTATAAAGCAAGGGTGGTAGCTAAAGGATACCGTCAGAGACAAGCAGTTGAGTATGATGAAACCTTTTCACCTATAGCCATGCTTAAGTCTATTAGAATTATTTTGGCCATTGCAGCAGCACACTATGACTATGAGATCTGGCAGATGAATGTCAAAATGATATTCCTCAATGACAACCTCGAGGAAGAGAGTATATGATACAACCAGAGGGATTCGTATCCAAAGAGAGTCCAGATAAAGTGTGCAGGTTACTTAGATCCATTTATGGATTAAAGCAAGCTTCCCGAAGTTGGAACACAAGATTTGATGAGGTGATCAGATCTTATGACTTCGTTAAGAACGAAGATGAGCCTTGTGTGTACAAGAAGGTAAGTGGAAGTGTTATCACCTTCTTGGTGCTATATATGGATGATATTTTAATTATTGGCAATGATATAGGAATGTTATCCACAGTAAAGACTTGGTTATCTAGAAACTTCTTCATGAAAGACTTAGGGGAAGCATCATATATTTTGGGGATCCGGATCTATAGAGATAGATCCAAAAAGATGCTTGGCTTATCCCAATCTAGATATATAGACTCCATTGTCAAAAGGTTTGACATGAAAAATTCCAAGAGATGTCTTATACCGATGAGACATGGAATATCGTTTTCTAAGAGTATGTCCCCAAAGACTCCTGAAGAAAGGGCAAACACGAATAAGATACCTTATGCCTCAGTGATAGGATCTATCATGTATGCGAAGCTATGTACTAGGCCTGATATAGCACATGCTCTAAGTGTCACGAGCAGGTATCAGGCAGATCCAGGTTAGAACACGGGAAGGCAGTAAAGTACATCCTTAAGTACTTGAGAAGGACTAAGGATCTTTTACTAGTATATGGAGGAAGTAGCCTCCAGGTTAAGGGCTACACAGACTCAAGTTTTCAGTCTGACATTGATGATAGCAAGTCAAATTCAGGGTATGTTTTCACTATGAATGGAGGAGCAGTAAGCTGGAAGAGTTTCAAGCAAGATACTACTGCCGACTCGACTATAGAGGCGGAATACATTACTGCAGCAGAAGCAGCAAAGGAAGGGGCTTGGATGAAGAAGTTCATCAAAGATTTGGGAATCGTACCAAGCAATGTAGAACCAATTCCCATATAATACAAGATTAGTGGGTTATTGGATGGAGATCCAATACCCTCTAAGGAAGGAGCCCTAGGGTTTTGGTGGCTCTCTATAAATAGGAGGGGAGACTCAGGGTTGATAGGCTGCAGCTTTAGCCACCACCTCCTATTCTCTTTCCTCCCTCTGCGTAAGAGTTGCGAGATCAGATTGGAGGAGTTTCGCTGTAGAGATCCATCGTGTGGATACCGCTAGAGAGGAGGACGCTTGACCTCCTTCAGCTTCTCCATCCGGATTTGTAATATAGGGATATACGATCCCCCTAGGTAAAATCAATCTCTTACATATCACGATTTTATCAATTTTTGCGTATTTCTCGCGACCCCAATCTTTTGCACGATGATTTGATCTGTGTGGGAAACTAGTTTTTTGTTTTGATTTTCGCTGCGGATAAGATGCACCCGCTGAGGTTTCCCAACAAAAACCATGTTACAATCGCTCACAATTGATCTTGGCATCCCATGCAGTTTAACAATATTTTTAACAAAGAGCTAAGCAATACTGACAATTGTATAAGGGTGTTTCATAGCATAGAAATAGGCATATTTCATTAAGTGATCTATCACCACAAAGATTATACTATTACATTGAGATGATGGCAGCCATTTGATGAAGTCCATGGAGATGTTAGTCCATGCTGAGTCCAGTATGGGTAGTGGTTGCAGCTTTCCCGGACTTGCCATAGTTTCTCCCTTTTGCTGTTAACATACATCACATTTAGCTACATAATCAGAAATTGATTTTTTCATGCCTCTCCAATAAAAGTTTTGTGTCACCCTCTTGTATGTTCTCAGAAATCCAGAGTGCCCAACTGAAGGTGAAGAGTACATTTCGTGCATGATAATCTTGATGCAAGGAGAAGTGGGAGTAAGCACGATACGACCCTTGTAGCGTAGATCCCTCGAATCCCAAGTGTAGTGGACTAGTGCACTTGGATCCTTCTCCAATTTTTCTATGATGTCTCAGGTCTCTGAGACCTTCTTCCATTCCTCCCTAATATCCTCGAGAAAGTCGGTGGAGGGAAGGGAGATGGCTGAAATTTTGACTTGTTCCGGCAACCGTGATAGTGCATCTGCAACAATATTTTCTTTTTCCTTTCGATAAATAATTTTATAATCATAACCAAGGAGTTTAGTTACCCATTTTTGCTGCTCTAAGGATGATATTTTCTGCTCCAAAAAATACTTGAAGCTCCGGTGGTCAGTTTTGATTTGCAAGCATCAGCTGATCAGGTAGGGTCTCCACTTTGTAACGGTGTGTATGATTGCAAGCATCTCCTTGTCATATACAGACATTGTGATGAGAAGTAGATAAAGCTTTACTGGTATATGCAAGTGGTCGGCCATCTTGCATTAGAATAGCTCCAATTCCAACTCTAGATGTGTCGGCCTCAATAATGAAGGGTCGACTGAAATCGGGCAGCGCTAGGACAAATGTCATTGTCATGGCTGCCTTGAGCTTATCGAATGCTATGGAAGCTTTGTCCGACCACTGGAAGAAGTCTTTTTTTAGTAAGGAAGTGAGTGGGGTACTGATCTTCCCATAATCCTTTACAAATTTTCGGTGGTAGCTCGTAAGTCCAAGGAAACCGCGCAGTGATTTCACATTTATATGTCTCGGCCATCCTTGCATTGCTTCTATCTTTGTCGGGTCTACCGCCACTCCATCTTCTGATATAATGTGCCCAAGGTACTCCACTTTTTTGTTGTAAGAAGCTGCACTTTGATTGTTTAACATAAAAGGTATTCTCCCGAAGAGTCGTAAGAATAATTTATAAGTGATGAAAATGAATGTCGAGTGTCGGGTTGTAAATGAGAATGTCATCAAAGAATACCAGCACAAATTTATATAAAAACCTTTGAAAAATGTCATTCATTAGACTTTGGAAGGTGGAGGAGCATTAGTAAGTCCGAAGGGTTACCAAGGATTCGTAGTGGCCATTATGCATACGAAAGCCATTTTCAGAATGTCCTCAACACATACCCGAATATGATGGTACTCGGAATGGAGATCCAATTTCGTGAAGCTTCGGGCCCCTTTAGTTCATCCAAGAGCTCATCCACTACTGATATATGATACTTATCATTGACGATGATGGCATTTAAAGCCCAATAGTCAACGCACATCCTCCACATTCCGTCCTTGTGCACTAGCAACACTAGCGAGGAGTAGGGGTTGCAGCTTGGCCGAATCACCCTAGTGTTGAGCATCTCTTTCCCAATATTCTTGATCTCGTCCTTCTGTTGGTGAGGGTAGTGGTACGGCCTTGAGTTTGCTGGTGGTTTGCCCAAGAGGATAGGTATTCGGTGATCATGCTGTCGGGTATGGGAAAGTCCATGCAGTTCAACAAAAACATCGATGAATTCTTCCAACAGTTGGGCAAGTTTCGGATATGTAATTTGTATATTTTTTTCCTCTGATGGCTACTGGATATGCATTGCCATATGACTTGTGCAAAACATTCTCCATCCACTACGTCAAAACTATGGAGATATGACTCCTGTGTTTGCCTCGTAAGGTGACATGTTTCACCTTGTAATAAAATTTCATGATCAGTTTAGAGAAATTCCAAGAGATGTCACCTAACGTCGTTAGCCATTCAATTCCTAGCATGGCTTCATAGTCGTCAATGGGTAGGGGGAAGAAGTCAGCTACAATCTCTTGGTCCTGCATAAACAGTTTCACTCACGAGCACTGTTGGTCGCACTTAAGAATCCGACCGTCGGTAACCTTTACATCGAATTTGTTGCAACCTTCGATTTGAACCGCCATACGAGCAGCAACCTTGCTGTTGAGAAAATTATTTGTGCTACTTGTATCAATGAGAACGGTGATGGGTTGTTGCTTGAGAAGGCCTCCCACTTTCATCATCTACGGGTTGGAGTAGCCGGCTAGCGCGTGCACCATAAAGTCGATCGATTGGGGCTCTTCCTCTATGACTTCTTCTTTGAGTTTAAGGCTCTCTTTAGATGGTTCTATATCTTCATCCTTTACTGGTTCAATCATAAGAAACCACCCCTTCTTGCAATGATGTTCGTGGCTCCATGGTTCATCGCAGTGCCAGCACAATCCCTTGGCAGATCACTCCCGAAGTTCTTCTCTTGTTAATTTTTTTGGTGTACGGGCTTAGATGGCAGTAGAGAGGGCTGAGGGCTTCGGCTTTGCTGGTCGGGAAGTGACCCTAGTCCTTCGAGCTTCGTGATTCAGTCGCTCCTCTTGTAATCGTGTGAAGGAGATGATCACCATAAGCATGTACAATTGTCGCGCTTTCACTTCTCCTCGTATTTTCAGCTTCAAGCCCTCAATGAATGTTCCTAAAAGTTGCTTTTCTGACCAGTCACGAGTTTGGTTAGATAATCATTCAAACCTTATTTGGTATTCTTGTATAGTGGTGGTTTGTCGGATCTTCGCCAATTGTCCGTCGATGTTCTCGTAGTTAGTCAGTCCATAATGGTTCAATAGTCCTTCCTTGAATTGCCATAAGGAAAGACTAATTGAACCATTGAATCACATCCCCTTCATGATGGATGGCCACAATCTCCACCATGGAAGCATCAGTGGTTTGGTGCAACCGGAAGTAGTGCTCTGTGCGTGAAATCCAGCCAATCAGGTCTCCTTCTTCCCATCTAGGGAAGTCTACCCTCATACATGGATTATATTGATTGGTTATAGTGCCTCTTCGCTCTTGGAATTCTTCTTTTTGATATGAAGTTTCCCTTTAGTGTGATTTCTTTATGCTTGGTGGTTGGCCCAAACTAAGTTCGGCGAAGATAGTTCATATTTTCTCCTCCATTCAGGTCTCGAAGGCTTCAAATTTTACATTGATGGCCTCCTCTGATGCCATGGTATAAGCTTCCAAATCTATAATATTGAGGTCCCTCTTTTGTTGATGGGTTAAGGGCATGAGTTGATTCGGGAAAGTGGTGGTTAATAGTGGGTGGATCGGTGGAGAATTAGGCTGCGGTTGGGGCTATTTTGGTGGCTGATTTAGATCAGGTTTTGGCTAGGGTTTGGTAGGTTTTTGGGCTAGGATGACAAAGGTTGAAGATGAGGAAGAGGGAGTCTCAAATCTGGAAAAGACAACAGCGAGAATCTGATAGAATTCACGAAAGATCGCTGCGTATGTGTTGTTCTGTCGAACATAATTTACATCGAGGAAGCAATAGATTCTCGATGTAAATTCTAGTAGAAACTTAAGGAAATTGTGCACAATCTCAATGGTAAAACATCGGTTCAGATGTGAGCAGTAATAGCAATTCAGATCAAGGAAGACCGATGCAAAGTATGAAGGTAGAATCTTAGTCATAAAATTCCAACAGTATGTGACGATGATTTACAGCAATAAAAGATCAGTTTCAGAGAGGAGTTTCTCGGTAGATCAATCTTAGATGGAAGCCAAGTTGATCTATGAGAACGTGCAAAAATTTCATTCACAAAAGATATTCAAAAGGTCAATTTCAATAAGCCTCTATGCGGCTGAAAAATTTATGCAGTGATTCCCCTTCGCAACGATGATCACGTTTATGACCTTGCAATAAGGTAAAGATAGAAAAACTTCTTCAGTATATAAGGATAGAGATTTACAATAGCAATAAGGTGTGGGTGGTGGGAATTTACCAGATCTTCAATGCAAATGATGGAGGCAGCGGTAGGTTGATTTAATCTGCGGCTTGGGGATGATGGTGGAGGCAACGTCTAAAGCAATAATGAAGGCTACAAGGTTATATAGGGCTTAAAATCCTAGCCCTAAGGGGTGCTTCCTAAGTAAAATTCCCCCTTGCCCCTCCTATAGCTGTCCTACCTAACTAGGGATGGGCAGCGGCCTAAGTGGCTACATAACCGACTGTACCTACTAGAAACCCTAGCCGACCAGCCCAGAAAAGGGGCAGTGGCTAGTAAGCTCTAAGGACCTAAAATAAACTATAGCCACACTTCTTTATAGGATAGAGGTGTCTAGATGGGGTTTTATTACAATCTTACAGAGTTTTATTAACTTCTACTTAGTTGAATAGGACCACACCCTGCTAGGATCCTATCAGCGGCCAATGGTGTAGAATATCACTAATGTGTCGCCCCTGCCTCCTATTTATAGAGAGCCACAAAAAATCCTAATGGATCCTGCCTCAATGGGTATCAGATCTCCATCCAACTACCCACTAATCTTAGATTATTGGATCTCTATCCAATAATCTCAATTAGCCTCTAATTGAGCCTCATGCAAGGAGCCCATTAATGTTGGATCTCATACAATAAAAATAGGAGCTAATTGGATAACTCATATCCAATCTTCTAGGTCCAATATCAAGCGAGCGGTGAGTCCTACCTGTCAGAACTCTTTTCTGACAGTGATTTATTATCCCAAAATAATTCACTCGACTCATCAGCTATGGATGTATTAGGCCACTGCACCATAGTCCCCAAACAATACAGGGTATCTTATCCATTGGATATGTTTGTCCTTAATTACCGTGTATCTATAGTCCCTCATCCATCTAATATCCCAAAGATCATATATTGGTTATGGTACTGTCAGACTTCATGTAGAGGCCATCCGTGTCTCGCTTTAATCAGATTATTCTGGAGAACTTCTCTCTCAATTTGAACGATCTTGGCCGAAGTTTTATCCGAGTGGTAACACACATGATATTACTATTGTAATACCGAGAATGGATAATCCTCTATTGACACTCAATTACCTCGTAAGGTTAGCTACCAATCCCGATAATAAATTGTGTCAAATCTGAAATTTTCTAAACTTATAAATCCGACATCAAAGAAAAGAGTACTCAAATAAGGCATCTTTGGTGTGTCAAGTCTAAGGACCAAACACACAACCAGAACCACATAATCACTTGACATTCATTTTCATCACTAATGAATTATTCTTATGACCCTTCGGGAGAATAGCCTTTATGTTAAACAATCAAAGTACAGCTTCTTACAGCAAAAAGTGGAGTACCTTGGGCACATCAAAAGATGGAGTGGTTGCTAGTTACAGGTGTCCTACAAGCTAATCACGTGAGTGATGACACGTGTGACATACTACGTAATCTTTTTGCTTTTGATTAATATTGGCATATTCTCACATTATATTATTTGTTGCATATATATTGTGATGTTCTTGGTTCTGTGCAATGGGAATCGGATCGTGATGAGATCACGATAATGAGATTGATTCACCTTTAAACACAGATCCTAAATAATCCTGGTCATATGTTACACGAGAGAGATATTGAGATAACCGGACAGATCGATGTACTATATACCCATCCATTTGATAGAGGCGGTTGGTCTCATAGCTACTTGTGTGGAGACACTAAGGATATAGTACAGGTGCTCATTGGAGAATGAGTTCACTGATTGATCCGCTTATAGAATGTTGTATGGTTAATGATACCTAATGTCAGACAGCGATTCCATAATCCCAGTTATGTATCTGGTCCTTAGACTTGCGACACCAAGGATACCTTGTATGGGTACTCCTTTCATTGATGCCAGACTTACAGGTTTGTAAAGTTCTAGATATGGTACAGTTGGTTATCGGGATTGGTAGCCAACCTTTCGAAGGTAATTGAGTGTCAATAGAGGATCATCCACTCTCGGTATCACGAGAGGAATATCTCATATGTGCTTGCTCAGACAAATCCCTAGTCAGGGTCATTCGAATTGAGAGAGAAAGAGTTCTCCGAGAGAATCTGATTAGAGCGAGACTATGACGGATTACGTATGTGGCCTAACAGTACCTTGTCCAATATACATTCTCTGGTATATTAGTTAGATGAGGGATTATAGATACACGATAATTATGGACAGATAGGTCCGATGGATTTGATCCCTCCTGTATCGTCTGGGGACTATGGTGTAGTGGCATAGTACATCCATAGTCGATGAGTCGAATGAATTATTGTGGAGATAATAATTCACTATATAAGAAGGAGTTCTGATGGGAGTGACTCACGGCCAGCTCGGTATCGGGCCTAGAGGATCACATACATATGGTGGATGCTTCAGTGAATAGAGGATTGGATGGAGATCCAATTAGCCCCTATTCTCATTAGATGAGACTCTATGCTGATGGGCTCCTTGATTATCGCCCAATTAGAGGCCTAGGAGATAATTGGATAGATATCCAATAATACAAGGTTAGTGGGTAATTGGTTGGAGATCCAATACCTACTAAGGCAGGAGCCGTAGGGTTTTTGGTGACTCTTTATAAATAGGAGGGGAGACTCATTGTTGATAGGCTACAGCTTTCGCCGCCACCTCCTATTCTCCTCCCTCCCTCCGCGCAAGAGTTGCGAGATTAGATTGGAGGAGTGTCGCTGCAGAGATCCATCGTGTGGATACCGCTAGAGAGGACACTTGACCTCCTTCATCCTCTCCATTTGGATCTAGAAATACAAGGATATACGATCTCCCTAGGTAAAATCAATCTCTCACACATCGTGATTTTGTCAGTTTTTACGTTTTTCTCGCGACCCCAATCTTTTACAGGATGCTTTGATCTGCATGGGAAACCAGTTTTTATTTTGATTTCCGCTGCACATGTAATGCACCCACTAAAGTTTCCCAATAGTTGTATCAGAGCCAAGGTTTTCATGCGGAAGATTGGTTTTAAACTGCGTGTGATGAGATTGAATCGCGTCGAATCATTCTACACATTCTTGTTGCATTTTCACAGCGAAGGCAACGAGGAGGAGGGGCGGCCAGCCATGGTCAGCCCCCATGCAAGGCCGGCCATCCATGGCCAGGCCGCGACCAAGGACCCTGCAAGGGGGCGGTCGGTTGCGGCCAGGGCCAGCTTGCAAGGGAGGCCGGCTCCGCTCGCGGGGGGCAGCAGCTGCCCGTTGGCACACCCACTTGCAGCGCGGCACTTGCAAAGGGGTCGACTGCAGGGCGCCCGCAAGGGGCTGCCGACCGCAGGGGTGGCCGCCCCTTGGCAGGGTGGTTGCCAGCGGGCAAGGGCAGTCGTCGCCTGGACAGGGGCAGCAGCGGCGACGACACAGATGGGGCAAGAGGGGTTAGGGCATCCTTTTAAAAAAGGATGATCCTGCCCCTTTAAATTTTGAAAATTCTAAGGATTGTCCTTGTGTACAAAATTTCAAAAATGCCCTCAATAATTCTAGAAACTTTGAAGACTGTCCTCTCATCTAAAATTATGAAAATAGCCTTGACAATTTTAGAAAATTTGAGCATATCCTGATTTCTTAAAAAATAATTAATTAAATAGTTTAATTAATTATTATATATATCTAGTAATTCTACATATGATGTGATGTATGATGTGGATGGATGATCATAAACTAAGTGTTGTGATATGTGTAATTATGATTATTATTATTATTGAGGCCTATGAGCCTTCATTTTTCTCATTTATTGTTGGGCCTACATGCTTGTGATTATTTGTAATTATATGAAGAGGCGTAGCGGGAGCATGGAGGTTACAGCGGGACCCACGATGCCGTGGCAGGAGACCACAACGCATGGTGATGCGACGATCCGACGGAACCGATGATGATGAGATCAATAATCACAGGGCATGGAGATGCGCCAATGCACACATAGATCCTATTGTGAGTGATTAGGCCCATTGGCTCGGGTTTAATTATATTAGGTGATGACTCATGATCATCCGGTGTGACTTTCATATGTGATGTGATATACACCTACTAGATATATGTATATATATATTTGCATGCGATGTAGATATATATTAAATATGTATGTGTGTGACATGACATATTAGGGGACCGATATGAAATAAAAACCCCTCCTATAATGATATTATGTCGGTAAGCGTGAGGCAATAAGATTGACCCACGTGGCCTTCCATCGTTCTAGGAAGAAATTGAATCACGACATAGGTTGAGTTGGTCGAGTCCCTCGAGGCTCACCTATCTACATGATCGAGTTCTTGCCTATGACATAAAGATGTCACTGGTGACTTGAGGACATGGTATGTTTGGTCGAGTCCCTCGAGGGCATATCATCAAATCAGACTCATCTTGTAATGATGGTGATGACTTAGCTGAATATCATGGTTGGTCGAGTCCCTCGATATCATGATGATTCAGAAGCCGAACGTGATGGGAATCACAAGGAGTTGTGATTGGCAAGAGTTGCCTACCTTTTGGGCTTTGTGTAATTGGTCGAGTCCCTTGAGGTTGCACTAAGATACCAATTGGATCCCGATCCCCACTGGGAGTCTGCCGGAGACTTTCGTCTCATGTGTCGAGGGTGTCGCATGATTCGCTAGGAAAATAGTGGGAGTACATTAAGATAAAAGTCCATATCTTAATTAGTATTTTCTGCAAAGTCTGCATGTTATTTATTTATAATATATCTTGTTTGTCGCTTGCAAAACCCTATGTGGCATACTTGATGCTAACCACCTCATTAGTCCAAATGCTCCATAATTTGAGAATTGTTCTCACAAAAGAGAAAACTGTATATGTCCTTAACACGATTGTGCCCACGCTGGAGGAAAGGACAAGCGAGGATGAGATTGCTCACTTTGTGAAGTATAAAGATAGTCCTAAAGGATAACCTGTATGTTGATCTTATACTTCAGTCCCTACCAAATTCCTTTTCACTGCTCATTATTAACTTTAATATGAACAAGTTTGAGGTGACTCTACCTAAGCTCCTTAATATGTTGAGGGGAGTTGAGAGTACCATCAAGAAAGAGAAGTCAGTTCTCTATATTGGTGAGACCAATAAGAAAAGGAAGGCCAGTAAGATCCTTAAGAAGGGCAAGGACAAAGAAAGACCAGGTAAGGTAAAGGTTGCCAAGAGAGACCCGGTAAAGGACAGTGCTTCCACTTCGGCCAAGACGGGCATTGGAAGAGGAACTGTAAGGACTATCTTGTAGAGAAAATGAGACAAAAGCTTGGAGAAGCTTTAGATATATTCATGATCAGTCTCCGCTTGTCAGATTTTCATGATAACAAATATGTATTAGATACCGGGAGTGTTTATCATATATGTAATTTGTTGTATTTTCTGGCAAGACCTAAAAGATTGACTAGAGGTGAGATGGTCCTCGAGATGAGCAATGGAGCAAGAGTTGCTGCAGTTGTTGTTGGAGAGGTCACCCTACATCTGCCTGGTGGAGCTATTATTGCATTATATACATACTATTTTGTTCCCTCTATTATAAAAAATATTATTTCTATCTCTTGTTTGATAATTAATGGATATAAATTAGTTTTTGAGAATAATAATTGTTCAATAATTATAGATGATGAGATCATCACTAGAGGGATCCATATAAATGACTTATATATGTTAGACACTTCTCCACATATCATGAATATAAATGTGTCTAAGAGAAAAAGAGATGAGGTGAATAATGCATACCTTTGGCATTGTAGGCAAGGTCATATACATGAGGGAAGGATTCAAAAGTTGCTGAAAGATGGATACTTAGATCCATTTGATTATGAGTCATATGCAACTTGCGAACCTTGCCTTCGTGGGAAGATGACCAACTCTCCTTTTAGTGGAACTAGAGCGAGAGCCACCGAGTTATTGGAACTCATACATAGTGATGTATGTGGTCCCATGTCGACTCAAGCTATAGGTGATTGCTCATACTTTACTAAATTCACTGATGATTTCTCTAGGTATGGACACGTGTACTTGATGAAGTACAAATCTGATGCCTTTGAGAAATCAGGAAATATAAGAATGAGGTGGAGAACGAAATTGGAAAGAGTATTAAGACTCTTCGATCAAATCGAGGAGGAGATTGCTTGAATATGGAGTTCACCCATTTCCTCAAGGACAATGTGATTCTATCCCAATGCACACCTCCTTATACACCTCAGCATAATGGTGTATTAGAAAGGAGGAATCGCACGCTGTTAGATATGGTGCGGTCCATGATAAGTTTCGCTGGCCTACCCATCTCATTCTGGGGGTACGCCCTAGAGACCACAGCTTACCTTATGAATAGAGTTTCATTAAAGTCGTTAGTGTCTACACCATATGAGATATGGAAAGGAAAGAAGCCCGATCTTAATATTGTTAAGATTTGGGGCTGTCCTACCCATGTTAGAAGACAATCTCGATAAGTTAGAATTAAGGACAGAATGATATATATTCGTGGGATACCCATAGGAAACTTGTGGGTATTATTCCTATCACCCTGAGGACCAAAATGTCTTTATTGCCAAGAGAGCCATGTTCCTTGAGAAGGAACACATTCTTGGTGGAAACAGTGGGAGCAAAATAGAATTGAGCAAGCTTAGAGAACCTAGCTCAAGCACATTTCCAGAGCCCGAGTCTGTTCAGGTACTTAACACACAAATTGTAATTTTACGTAGGTCTAGTAGTGAATCTCACACTCTTGAAAGATATGTGGGACATATCAGTGGAGATGACTCTCAGGATATTGATCCTCAGACCTACGAGGAGGCTATTATGAGTATAGAATCCGGGAAGTGGCAAGAAGCTATGAATTCTGAGATGGATTCCTTGTACTCTAACAAGGTTTGGAACCTTGTGGATGCACCTGAGGGTATTGTACCCATCGGCTGCAAATGGATCTTCAAGAAGAAGATCAGAGTGGATGGAAAGGTAGAGACCTATAAAGCAAGGCTTGTAGCTAAAGGATATCGTCAAAGATAAGGAGTTGACTATGTCAAAACTTTTTCACCTATAGCCATGCTTAAGTCCATTAGAATTATTTTAGCCATTGCAGCACACTATGACTATGAGATCTGACAGATGGAAGTCAAAACGGCATTCCTCAATGGCAACCTCGAAGAGGAGGTGTATATGATACAACCAGCGGGATTCGTATCTAAAGAGAGTCTAGATAAAGTGTGCAGGTTGCTTAGATCCATTTATGGATTGAAGCAAGTTTCCCGAAGTTGGAACATAAGATTTGATGAGGTGATCATATTTTATGACTTCGTTAAGAACGAAGATGAGCCGTGTGTGTACAGGAAGGTAAGTGGAAGCGCTATCACCTTCTTGGTGCTATATATGGATGACATCTTAATCATTGGCAATGATGTAGGAATACTCTCCACAGTAAATGCTTGGCTATCTAGAAACTTCTCCGTAAAAGACTTAGGGGAAGCATCCTATATTTTGGGGATCTGGATCTATAGAGATAGATCCAAGAGGATGCTTGGCTTATCCCAGTCTAGGTACATAGACTCCATTATCAAAAGGTTTGGCATGGAGAATTTCAAGAGAGATCTCATACTGATGAGACATAAAATATTATTTTTTAGGAGTATGTCCCCAAAGACTCCTGAAGAAAGGTAGGTATGTGATGCTAGGCCTGATATAGCATATGTTTTGAGTGTCACAAGCAGGTATCAGGTAGATCCAGGTTTAGAACACTGGAAGGCAGTAAAGTATATCCTTAAGTACTTAAGAAGGACTAAGGATATTTTATTGATATATGGAGGAGGTAGCCTCCAGGTTGAGTGCTACACGGACTCGAGTTTTCAGTTCGATATTGATGATAGCGAGTCAAATTCAGGGTATGTTTTCACCCTAAATAGAGGAGTAGTAAGCTGGAAGAGTTCCAAGCAAGATACTATTGCTGACTCGACCACAGAGGCAGAATACATTACTATAGCAAAAGCAGCAAAGGAAGGGGTGTGGATGAAGAAGTTCATCAAGTATTTGGGAGTCATACCAAGCAGCGTGGAGGTTACACCCATATATTGTGACAGCGACAGGGCGATAACTCTAGCAAGGGAACCCAGGTCTTATCAGAATTGTTCTGAGGAGGTTCCATCTATTTAGAGCGATCATGACCCGAAAAGATATAGCAATGGAAATAGTTTCATCCGAAGATAGCATTGCAGATCCATTGATGAAGCTGTTGGCTCAGATAGTATTTGAGCGTCACAGGAGTCTGATGGGGATCAGACACATAGGTGATTGATTGGCTTTAGGTCAAGTGAGAGATTGCTAATTACAGGTGCCCTGCAAGCCAATCACATGAGTGATGGCACGTGTGACACACTGCGTAATCTTTTTGCTTATGATTAATATTGGCATATTCTCACATTATATTATTTATTGTATATATATTATGATGTCCTTGGTTCTATGGAATGAGAATTGGATTGTGATGAGATCACGATAATGAGATCGATTCATCTTTAAACACAGATCCTAAATAATCCTGGTCATAAGTTACTCGAGAGGGACATTGAGATAACTGGACAGATCGATGTACTATATACCTATCCATCTGATGGAGGCGGTTGGTCTCATAGTCACTTATGTGGAGACACTATGGATATAGTACAGGTGCTCATTGGAGAATGAGTTCACTGATTGATCGGCTTATGGAATGTTGTATGGTTAATGATATCTAATGTCAGACAGCGATTCCATAGTCACAGTTGTGTATCTGGTCCTTAGACTTGAGACACCAAGGATGTCTTGTATGAGTACTCCTTTCTTTGACGCCAAACTTACAGGTTTGGAAAGTTTCAGATCTGGTACAACTGGTTATCGGGATTAGTAGCCAACCTTACGAAGGTAATTTAGTGTCCATAAAGGATCATCTACTCTCGGTATCATGAGAGGAATATCTCATATGTACTTGCTCAAACAAATCCCTGGCTAGTGTCATTCGGATTGAGAGAGAAAGAGTTCTCCAAGAGAATCCGATTAGAGTGAGACTATGACAGTTTCTGTATGTGGCCTGACAGTACCATATCCAATATAGGGTCTCTGGGATATTAGTTGAATGAGGGATTATAGATACACGGTAACTATGGACAGACAGGTCCGATGGATTTGATCCCCCTATACCGTTTGGGAACTATGGTGTGGTGGCCTAGTACGTCCATAGTCGATGAGTCGAGTGAATTATTATGGGGATAATAATTCACTATATCAGAAGGAGTTCTGATGGGAGTGACTCACGGCCAGCTCGGTATCGGGCCTAGAGGGTCACACACATATAGTGGATGCTTCAACGAATAGAGGATTGGATGGAGATCCAATTTGCCCCTATTCTTATTAGATGAAACTCTATGCTGATGGGCTCCTTGATTAAGGTCCAATTAGACTCCTAAGGAGATAATTGATAGAGATCCAATAATGCAAGGTTAGTTGGTAATTGGATGGAGATCCAATATTCACTAAGGCAGGAGCCCTAAGGTTTTTGGTGACTCTCCATAAATAGGAGGGGAGACTCATGGTTGATAGGCTATAGCTTTAGCCACCACCTCCTATTCTCCTCTCTCCCTCTGCGTAATAGTTACGAGATCAGATTGGAGGGATTTTACTGCAGAGATCCATCGTGTAGATACCGCTAGAGAGGAGGATGCCTGACCGCCTCCATACTCTCCATTCAGATATGAAAATACAAGGTTATACGATCTCCCTTGGTAAAATCAATCTCTCACACATCGTGATTTTATCAGTTTTTGCAATTTTCTCGTGACCCCAATCTTTTGCACGATAATTTGATCTGCGTGGTATACCAATTTTTGTTCTGATTTCCGCTGCTCATGTGATGCACTCGCTGAGGTCTCCCAACAGTGGTATCAGAGACAATGTTTTCATGCGAAAGATTACTTTTAAACTACGTGTGATGAGATTGAATTGGGTAGAATCGTTCTATGCGTTCTTGTTACGTTTTCGCAGCGAAGGCAGCAAGGAGGAGGGGCGGCCAGCCCCCATGCAGTGCTGGCCACCCACGGCCAGGCCGCGGCCAAGGCCCCATGCAAGGGGGCGGTCGGCTGCGGCCAGGGCCAGCCCGTAAGGGAGGCTGGCGTCGCTCGCAAGGGCAGCAACCCGCAAGGGAGGCCAGCGCCGCTCGCGGGGGGCAGTAGCCCGCAGGGGCGGCACTTGCGGGCACGACCGACTGTGACCAGCCCGTAAGGGTGGTAGCCGCCCGCGGGCACACCCACTTGCAGCACGGCGCCCACAAGGGGGTGGCCGCCCCTTGGCAAGGTGGCTGTCGGTGGGCAAGGGTAGCCGCCATCTGCGTAGGGGTAGCAGTGGCGATGACAACGACGAAGATGGGGCAAGAGGGGTTAGGGCATTCTTTTGAGAAAAGGATGATCCTATTGCTTCAAATTTTAAAAATTCCAAAGACTGTCATCGTGGACAGAATTCCAAAAATGCCCTAAATAATTTTAGAAATTTTGAAAATTGTCCTCTCATCCAAAATTATAAAAATACCCTTGACAATTCTGGAAATTCTAAGCATGTCTTGATTTCCAAAAAAATAATTAATTAAATATTTTAATTAATAATTATATATCTAGTAATCCAACATATGATGTGATGTACATGTGATGTATGATGTGGATGGATGATCATAGTCAAGTGTTATAATGTGTGTAATTATGATTATTATTATTATTGAGGCCTGCGAGCCTGCGTTTTTCTCATTTATTGTTGGGCCTGCATGCCTGTGATCATTTGTAATTACATGGAGAGGTATAGCGGGAGCATGGAGGTTACAGCGTGACCCATGATGCTGTGGTGGGAGATCACGACGCATGGTGATGCGACGATCCGACGGAACCGATGATAACAAGATCAACAATAATAGGGCATGGAGATGCGCCAATGCACACATAGATCCTATTTTGAGTGATTAAGCCTATTGGCTCGGGCTTAATCATGTTATGTGACGGCTCATGATCATCCGGTGTGGCATGCATATGTGATGTGTTATACACCTACTAGATATATGTATATATGTATATTTGCATGCGATGTAGATATATATTAAATATGTATGTATGTTACATGACATATTATGACACCGATACGAAACAAAAACCCCTCCTACGATAATATTAAATCGGTAGGCGTGAGGCAATAAGATTGACCCACGTAGCCTTCCATCGTTATAGGAAGAAATTGAATTACGCATAGGTTGAGTTGGTCGAGTCCCTTGAGGCTCACCTATCTACGTGATCGAGTTCTTGGCTACGATATAGAGATGTCACCGGTGACTTGAGGACATGTTATGCTTGGTTGAGTCCCTCGAGAACATATCATCAAATCAGACTCATCTTGTAATGATGGTGATGACTTAACTGAATATCATGGTTGGTCGAGTTCCTCGAGACCATGATGATTCAGAGGCTGAACATGACGGGAATCACAAGGAGTTATGATTGGTAAGAGTTGCCTACCTTTTGGGCTTAGTGTAATTGGTCAAGTCCCTCGAGGTTACACTAAGACGCCAATTGGATCCCGATCCCCACTAGGAGTCTGCCGAAGACTTTCGTCTTACGTGTCAAGGGTGTCGTGTGATTCGCTACGAAAATAGTGGGAGTATATTAAGATAAAAGTCCATATCTTAATTAGTATTTTATGCAAATAGTGACTCACGATCAACTCGGTATCGGCCCTAGAGGGTCACACATATATGGTGGATGCTTCAGCGAATAGAGGATTGGATGAAGATCCAATTAACCCCTATTCTCATTAGATGAGACTCTATGCTGATGGGCTCCTTGATTAAGGCCCAATTAGAGGCTTAAGGAGGTTATTGGATAGAGATCCAATAATGCAAGGTTAGTGGGTAATTGGATGTAGATCCAATACCCACTAAGGCAGGAGCCCTAGGGTTTTTGGTGGCTCTCTATAAATAGGAGGGGAGACTCATGGTTGATAGGCTGCAGCTTTAGCCACTACCTCCTATTCTCTTCCCTCCCTCTATGCAAGAGTTGCGAGATCAGATTGGAGGAGTTTCGCTGCAGAGATCCATCATGTGGATACCACTAGAGAGGAGGATGCTTGACCTCCTTCATCCTCTCTATTCGAATCTGGAAATACAGGGATATACGATATTCCTAGGTAAAATCAATCTCTCACATATCACAGTTTTGTCGATTTTTA
Organism: Ensete ventricosum; assembly: GCA_029747655.1. NCBI lineage: Eukaryota > Viridiplantae > Streptophyta > Magnoliopsida > Zingiberales > Musaceae > Ensete > Ensete ventricosum. The sequence goes on along the minus strand of JAQQAF010000003.1, from coordinate 29,553,603 downwards.
TGTTTTTCTCGTGACCCCAATCTTTTGCACGACTATTTGATCTGCGTGGGAAACCAATTTTTTTTTTGATTTCCGCTGTGCATGTGATGCTCCCGCTGAGGTTTTCCAATAGTGGTGGTAGACTCGACGAAGATAGAAGCAATGTAAGGATGGCTGAGACCTGTAAATGTGAAATCATTACGTGGTTTCCTTGTACTTACGAGCTACCACCGAAAATTTGTAAATGATTATGGGAAGATCAATACCCCACTAACTTCCTTACTGAAAAAATACTTCTTCTAGTGGTCGGACAAAGCTTCCATAGCCTTCGACAAGCTCTAACCATGAGAATGACACTGGTCCTAGTGCTACCCGATTTCAGTCAACCCTTCGAGGCCGACACATCCAGAGTTGGAATTGGAGCTATTCTAATGCAAGATGGCCGACCACTTACATATACCAGCAATGCTTTATCTCCTTCTCATCACAATGTCTGTATATGACAAGGAGAGTCTTGCAATCGAGTACACCGTTACAGAGTGGAGACCCTACCTGATCGGCCAATGCTTCCAAATCAAAACTGACCATCGGAGCCTCAAGTATTTTTGAGAGCCGAAAATATCATCCTCAGAGTAGAAAAAATAGGTAACTAAACTCCTTAGTTGTGATTAGAAAATTATTTATCGAAAGGGAAAAGAAAAATTATTGTAGATGCACTATCACGGCTGCCGAAACAAGTCAAAATTTCAGCCATCTCCCTTCCCTCCACCAACTTTCTCGAGGATATTAGGGAGGAATGGAAGAAGGACTCGGAGACCCGGGACATCATAGAAAAATTGGAGAAGGATCCGAGCGCATTAGTCTACTACACTTGGGATTCGAGGGATCTACGCTACAAGGGTCATATCGTGCTTACTCCCACTTCTCCTTGCATCAAGATTATCATGCATGAAATATACTCTTCACCTTAAGTTGAGCACTCTGGATTTCTGAGAACATACAAGAGGGTAAAACAAAACTTTTATTAGAGAGGCATGAAAAAATCAATTTCTTATTATGTAGCTAAATGTGATGTATGTCAACAGCAAAAGGGAAAAACTATGGCAAGTCCGGGAAAGCTGCAACCACTACCCATACTGCACTCAGCATGGACTAACATATCCATGGGCTTCATCAAAGGGCTGTCATCATCTCAAGGTAAAAGTACAATCTTTGTTGTGATAGATCGCTTAACGAAATATGTCCATTTCTGTGCTGTGAGACACCCTTATACCACTACCAATATTGCTCAGCTCTTTGTTAAAAATATTGTTAAACTGCATGGGAGGCCAAGATCGATTATGAGCGACCGTGAAAGGGTTTTTACAAGCAAATTTTGGATCATATTCCAACTGCAGGGCACCCAACTCAAGATGAGCACAACCTATCATCCATAGACAGATGGCCAAACAAAAGTGGTGAACAAATATTAGATACTTATCTTCGGTGCTTCATTAGTGATCGGCCAAGAGAGTGGACGAAGTGGCTCCCTTGGGCCGAATGGTGGTACAACACTACTTAACACTCATCCATAAAATGTACCCCATATGAGGCATTGTATGGTCGACCGCCCCTTGAAATACCCAAGTATGTAATTGGTGCAACCAAAGTAGACCAGGTCGACCAAAGTTTAATTGACAGGGATAAGCTCCTACAACTATTGAAGGATAATCTATATACCGCTCAAACCAGGATGAAGCAACAAGCTGACACTCCTCAAAGCGAGCGAGAGTTTTCAATAGGAGATTGGTTCTATCTTTGCCTACAACCATACAAACAGCTATCCATCAATACGAGGGCCTCAATGAAGCTATCTCCTCGATTTTATGGACCTTATCAGATTACAAAGTGTATTGGAGTTGTGGCATATAGATTAAAGTTGCTAAAAGATGCCAAAATCCATCCATTCTTCCATGTATCCTGCATGAAGCCTAAACTGGGAGAACACGAGTCAGCACAAACTCAAACTGCTGAGCACCACAAACGATGGAGAAATTCAAGTCCAACCATAAGTCATTATTGATCGAAGAATTGTGATGCGCCACCGTCGCCCCTCAACTGAAGTACTAGTGAATTAGAACAATTTACCACATGAGAATCTTATGAGGAGTTGAAGACCCAATTCCCTGAGTTCATAGAACCTCAGCCTTGAGGACAAGACCGATTTAAAGAGGGCACGCTTGATAAGACCCTAGCAAGGTTGGGTCCTATTCAACATAGTAGAAGTCAATAAAACTCTATGAGATTATAATAAAAACCCACCTAGTCACCTCTATCCTATAAAGAAGTGTGGCTAGAGTTTATTTTGGGGCCTTAGGGCTTAATGGACGCCACCTCCTTTACTAGGCTGGTCAGCCAGGATTTCTAGTAGGTAGAGTCGGCTATGCAGCCACTTCGACCACCGCCCATCCCTAGTTAGGCAGGACGACTGTAGGAGGGGCAATGGAGGAAATTTACTTAGGAAGCACCACCTAATGCTAGGGTTTGATCCCTATATAAGCTTGTAGCCTCCCATCTCTTTTTCATCAATCAATAATACTTTTATTTTAGCCTTGTGGCTAATCCTAGGAGGGAGAAACCCGTATAGTGTTCCAAGGGTTGATCCCTCTCAAAAATCAAAATCCTATATAGCTCCTTTGGGGTTCTATCAATCGCCCCCTCCTATTCTCCTCTCTCTCTCTGCGCAAGAGTTAAAAGCTTTTGGTTTACGATTAGAGGAGTATTGCTGCAACGATCCATTGTGGGGATACCACTAGAGATAAGGACATTTAACCTTCTTCATCCTCTCCATCTAGATCTAGATTTTTCAGGGATATACGATCTCCCTATGTAATCAATCTCTCACATATCATAATTTTTATTTTTGTAGATTTTTCATACACTAATCATTGCATGATGATTTGATATACATGACAATCTTATTTTGTTTTTTTTCTTTTGCTACACATGTGCTGATCTCGCTAGGTTTCCCAACAGAAGCAAAAGATGATATCTTGATAGTGGATGCTCAAGGTATATGAGTGGAGATCCAATAAAATTCTTAAAGCTTACTAGTCGAGACGAAGGATATGTCATATTCAGAGACAACAACAAAGGAAAGATTATCAAATTAATATTAGTACAAATCAAATTTGTTGATTGAAGATATTTTATTAGCAGATGATTTAAAACATAACTTACTAAGCATTAGCCAATTATATGATAAGAGATATAATATTAATTTTGAATCTAATGCTTGCATTATTGACATACCACAAAAGAATAATGATATAATTGCCTTATGGAATAATAATATTTATACTATTAATCTTGATGATTTTCATATCAAAACTTATTTTTCAATTTTAAATGATGATGCATGGCTTTGGCATAGGAGATTTGGTCATACAAATATGAAAGTAATCTCACAAATTGAAACTAAAGAATTTTAATTATTTTTATTTTATAGGAATATATTCATATTATTTTCAATGAATTTTTTGAAGATAAGAAACATGATTTTTTAATAATTTTTTAATTTTATTTGAATAAGAATTCACTTTTCTAAAGTAACTTGGATATATCTACTTCCAACGAGACCTTACCCAAGGAATGAAAGTATATAGATGCATATCTTAAGGAGCTAATAATTAGAGATGCATTAAGAGGTAACCAAACTTATAGTTTACTTAAAAATATTTATGTAAATACTATATTTTTATCTCAAATTGAACCTAAATACATTGATAATGCTCTTAAAATGACTCATGGATATTGATAATGCGTGAAAAATTAAATCAAATTGAAAGAAATAAGGTTTAGATACTTGTTCCTAGACCTAGTGATCATATTCTGATTGGCACTAAATGGGTCTTTAGAAATAAGCAAGATGAATACGATATCGTGGTTCGAAATAAGGCTAGATTAATGACCAAAGGTTTTGATCAAGAAGAAGGTATAGACCATGAAGAAACCTTCACTCCTGTGATAAGACTTGAAGCTATAAGGATACTCGTTGCCTATGTATAATTTATAAAATTGAAATTATTTCAAATGGATGTCAAAAGTGATTTTCTTAATTATTTTATTTCCGAATAAGTTTTAACCACCTTGATTTGAAAATGATCTTTCTCCAAACCATGTTTATAAATTATCTGAGACTCTCTATCGGTTGAAGCAAGTGCTTAGGGCTTGGTATAAGAAACATAGCTCTTTTCTTATTCCAAATAATATTTTGAAAGACAAGATTGATACAATATTATTTATTAAATATTTTAAAAACAATTTTTTTATTATTTAAATTTATGTTGATGATATTATTTTTTATTATACTAATGAATCTTTATGTAAATCATTTGCCAAGAGTATGAGCCAAGAGTCTGAAATGAGTTTAATGTGTGAATTGATATTTTTCTTAGGATTATAAATTAAGCAACTGAATGATGAAATTTTTATTAGTCAAACTAAGTATGCTTTGGATCTACTAAAATGATTTTACATGGATAGTGCAAAGGCCATTAATACACCAATGAGTATGTCTACAACATTAGATATGAACAATGAAGGAGAATATTTTGATCAAAAGACTTATAGAAGTATGATAGGGAGCTTATTATATTTTACTGCCACTAGACATAATTTAATGTCTAATGTTGGACTTTGTGCAAGATTTCCTAAATAATCTCATTATAAAGCAGTTTAAAGAATTTTTAGATACTTAAAGGGAACTCTAAATTTAGGATTTTGGTATCTAAAATCTGAAAATTCTAATTTGATTGCATATGCTAATGCTGACTTTGTATGAGGTAGAATAGATAGAAAAAGTACCTTTGGAACATGTTAGTTCCTAGGTCATGCACTTGTTGCCTAGTCTTCCAAGAAGTAAAACTATATCATATTATCCACAACCAAGGCTGAATATGTAGGGGCAGGTGCATCTTGTGCACAAGTAATTTGGATAAAGAGTACTTTTGAAGATTATGGACTTTACCTAAAAAATATTCCTATAAAATATGATAATATAAGTGAAATTTATTTAACAAAGACTCCTATTCAATACTCTAGGACTAAACACATTGATATTAGACATCATTTTATTATGGATCATGTTAATAATCATGATATATCTTTAGATTTCATTGACGCAAAATATCAATTAGCAGATACTTTTACTTAACCACTGAATAAGAAACAATTCAATTTTATTAAAAGAGAATTAGGCATGTTGAAACTTTCAAATACATGAATCATGATTCTTTTCATTCTTTCCTTTATTAAAGAGGAGATTCATTTCATTGCATCATTATCTTGATTTCTTGATGTTTATGATGTGAAATTTATGTCATATGACTCATTTGTATTAATATCCTTAATGTGATATCAAAGTAGCATTACTATTGGCACATTGATGTAAATAAAGAGAAGTAGCACCATAATAAAATGATATCCTTATATTTTTTTTATAATGACAAAAAGGGAGAGAGAAGTAGTGGCTTAAACATTATTTTTCCTCTATTTGTTGATGACAAAGGGGGAGAAGTAATGGTAATTCTTTTTCTTGATAACGTAGCACTTATATGCATGTTGCATTTGACCACTTGATCTAGGAGCAAGTATCTAAACCTTATTTATTTTAATTTAATTTTATTTTTCATGCATTGTCAATATCCATGAGTCATTTCTAAGAGCATTATCAATGTATTTAGGTTCAATTTGAGATAAAAAAATATAATATTTGCATATATATTTTTAAGTAAACTACAAGTTTGGTTACCTCTTAATGCATCTCCAATTATTAGCTCCTTAAGATATGCATCTATATACTTTTATTCGTTGGGTAAGGTTTCGTTACAGTAGATGTATCCAAGTTACTTTAGAAAAGTGAATTCTTATTCAAATAAAATTAAAAAGTCATCATCAAAATTAATTTTCTTATCTTTGAAAATTTTATTGAAAACAATATGAATATATTCCTATAAAATAAAAATAATTAAAATTCTTTAGTTTCAATTTGTGAGATTACTTTCATATTTGTATGACCTAATCTCCTACGTCAAAGCCATACATTATCATTTAAAATTAAAAAATAAGTTTGGATATGAAAATCATCAAGATTAATAGTATAAATGTTATTGTTCCATAAGGCAATTATATCATTATTCTTATGTGGTATGTCTATAATGCAAGCATTAGATTCAAAATTAATATTATATCCCTTATCATACAATTGACTAATGCTTAGTAAGTTATGTTTTAAATTATCTACTAATAAAATATCTTCAGTCAACAAATTTGATTTGTACTAATATTTTTGATAATCTTTCCTTTGTTGTTGTCTTTGAAGGTGACGTATCTTTCATCTCGACTAGTAAGCTTTAAGAATTTTGTTGGATCTCCAGTCATATACCTTGAGCATCCACTATCAAGATATCATGTTTTGTTCCTGTTGGGAAACCTAGCGGGACCATCACATGAGTAGCAGAAGAAAGAAAACAAAACAAGATTTCCATGTATATCAAATCATCATGCAAAGATTGGTATATGAAAAATCCATAAAAATAAAAATTATAATACGTGAGAGATTACATAGGGAGATCGTATGTCCCTGAAAAATCTAGATCTAGATGGAGAGGATGAAAAGGTTAAATGTCATCATCTCTAGTGGTATCCACACGATTGATCGTTGCAGCGATGCTCCTCTAATCGCAAACCAAAAGCTTGTAACTCTTGAGCAGAGGGAGAGAGGAGATAGGAGAGGGCGGTTGATAGAACCCCAAAGGAGCTCTATAGGATTTTGGTCTTTGAGAGGGATCAACCATTGGAACACTATAGGGGTTCGTCCCTCTTAGGGTTGGCTACAAGGCTAAATTAAAAGTATTCTTGCTTGATGAAAAAGAGATTGAGACTATAAGCTTATATAGGGATCAAAACCCTAGCCCTAGGGGGTGCTTCCTAAGTAAACATCCCTCCTTGCCCCTCCTGCAGCTGTCCTACCTAACTAGGGATGAGCGGCGACCGAAGTTGCTGTATAGCCGACTCTACCTACTAGAAACCCTGACCGACTAGCACAGTAAAGGAGGCGATGTCCATTAAGCCCTAACGCCCCAAAATAAACCCTAGTCACACTTCTTTATAGGATAGAAGTGACTAGGTGGGCTTTTATTACAATCTCATAGAGTTTAATTAACTTCTACTTGGTTGAATTGGACCAAACCTTGCTAGGGACCTATCAAGTCTGCCCTCTTTAAATCAGCCTTGTCCTCAAGGCTGAGGTTTCACGAACTCAAGGAATTGGGTCTTTAGCTCCTCATAAGATTCCTATGTGGCATCATCAAGTGGTAAGTTCTTCTAATGCACTAATAATTCAGTTGAGGGATGGCGGCGGCGCATCACAATTCTTCGATCAAGAATGGCTTGTGGTTGGGCTTGAATTTTTCCATCATTTTTTGTGCTTGGCAGTTGAACCTGGGCTGACTCATGTTCTCCTAGTTTAGGCTTCAAGCAGGATACATGGAAGATAGGATGGATTTTGGCATCTTTTGGTAACTTTAATCTATATGCCACAACTCCAATACACTTTGTAATCTGATAAGGTCCATAAAATTGAGAAGATAGCTTCATTAAGGCCCTCGTATTGATGGATAGTTGTTTGTACGACTGTAGGCGATGATAGACCCAATCTCCTACTAAAAACTCTCGCTCGCTTCGATGAGTGCCAGCTTGTTGCTTCGTCCTGGTTTGAGCAGTATATAGATTATGCTTCAGCAGTTGTAGGAGCTTATCCCTATCAATTAAACTTTGGTCGACTTGGTCTACTTTTATCGCTCCAATTACATACTTGGGTATTACAGGAGGTGGTCGGCCATACAATGCCTCATATGGGGTACATTTTGTGGATGAGTGATAAGTAGTGTTGTACCACCATTCGACCCAAGGGAGCCACTTCGTCTACTCTCTTGGCCGATCACTAGTGAAGTACAGAAGATAGGTCTCTATATATCTGTTCACTACTTCTGTTTGGTCGTCCGTCTATGGATGATAGGATGTGCTCATCTTGAGTTGGGTGCCCTGCAGTTGGAACAGCTCGATCCAAAATTTGCTTGTAGAAACCCTATCACGGTCGCTCATAATCGATCTTGGCATCCCATGCAATTTAACAATATTTTCAACAAAGAGCTGAGCAATACTGGCTGTGGTATAAGGGTGTCTCAAGCATAGAAATAGGCATATTTTGTTAAGCGATCTATCACCACAAAGATTGTACTTTTACCTTGAGAAGATGGCAGTCGTTCGATGAAGTCCATGAAGATGTTAGTCCATGCTGAGTCCGATATAGGCAATGGTTGCAGCTTTCCTGGACTTGCCATAGTTTCTCCCTTTTGCTGCTGACATACATCACATTTAGCTACATAATAAGAAATTAATTTTTTTATGCCTCTCCAATAAAAGTTTTGTTTCATCCTCTTGTATGTTCTCAGAAATCTATAGTACCCAACTGATGGTGAAGAGTGCATTTCGTGCATGATAATCTTGATGCAAGGAGAAGTGGGAGTAAGCACGATACGACCCTTGTAGCGTAGATCCCTCGAATCCCAAATGTAGTGGACTAATGTGCTCGGATCCTTCTCCAATTTTTCTATGATGTCTCGGGTCTCTGAGTCATTCCATTCCTCCCTAATATCCTCGAGAAAGTCGGTGGAGGGAAGGCTGATGGCTGAAATTTGGACTTGTTTCGATAGCCATGATAGTGCATCTGCAATAATATTTTCTTTCCCCTTTCGATAAATAATTTTATAATTGCAACCAAGGAGTTTAGTTACCCATTTTTGCTACTCCGAGGATGATATTTTTTGCTCCAAAAAATACTTGAGGCTCCGGTGGTCAGTTTTGATTTGGGAGCATCAGTCGATTTGGTAGGGTCTCCACTTTGTAACGGTGTGCACGATTGCAAGCATCTCCTTGTCATATACGGACATTGTGATGAGAAGGAGATAAAGCTTTGCTAGTATATGCAAGTGGTCAGCCATCTTGCATTATAATAGCCCTAATTCTAACTCTGGATGTGTCGGCCTCAATAATGAAGGGTCGACTGAAATCATGCAGCGCTAGGACCGGTGTCATCGTCATGGCTGCCTTGAGCTTGTCGAAGGCTATAGAAGTTTTGTCTGACCACTGGAAGAAGTCTTTTTTCAGTAAGGAAGTGAGTGGGGTACTAATCTTTCCATAATCCTTTACAAATTTTCGGTGGTAGCTCGTAAGTCTAAGGAAACTGCACAGCGATTTCACATTTGCAGGTCTCGGCCATCCTTGCATTGCTTCTATCTTCATCGGGTCTACCACCACACCATCTTCTGATATAATGTGCCGAAGGTACTCCACTTTTCACTATAAGAAGCTACACTTTGATTGTTTAACATAAAGGGTATTCTCTCGAGGAGTCGTAAGAATAATTCATAAGTGATGAAAATGAATGTCAAGTGTAGGGTTGTAAATGAGAATGTCGTCAAAGAATACCAGCACAAATTTACATAAAAACCTCTGAAAAATGTCATTCATCAGGCTTTAGAAGGTGGAGTGAGCATTAGTAAGTCCGAAGGGCAGTACCAAGGATTCGTAGTGGCCATTATGCATACGGAAGCCATTTTCTGAATGTCCTTAACACATACCCGAATTTGATGGTACCCGGAATGGAGATTCAATTTCGTGAAGATTCAGGCTCCCTTTAGCTCATCCACTACTGTTATAGGATACTTATCCTTGACTTGATGACGTTTAAAGCCTAATAGTCAACACAGATCCTCCACATTCCATCCTTCTTATGCACTAGCAACACTAGCGAGGAGTAGGGGTTGCAGCTCGGCCGAATCACCCTGGTGTTGAGCATCTCTTTTCCAATATTCTCGATCTCGTCCTTCTGTAGGTGAGGGTAGTGGTACGGCCTTGAGTTTGCTGGTGGTTTGCCCAAGAGGATAGGTATTTGGTGATCATGCTGTCGGGTAGGGGGAAGTCCATGTAGTTCAATAAAAACATCGACAAATTCTTCTAGCAGTTGGACAAGTTTGGGATCTGTAATTTGTATGTTTTTCTCCTCTGATGGCTGCTGGATATGCACCGCCATATGACTTGTGCAAAACTTTATCCATCTGCTACATCAAAACCGTGGAGATATGGCTCATGCGTTTACCTCGTAAGGTGACATGCTTCCCCTTGCAATAAAATTTCATGATCAGTTTAGAGACATTCCAAGAGATGTCACCTAACGTCATTAGCCATTCAATTCCTAGCATAGCTTCATAGTCATCGATGGGTAGGAGGAAGAAGTCAGCTACAATCTCCTGGTCCTGCAGAAATAGTTTCACCCACGAGCACTATTGGTCGCACTTAAGAATCTGGCTATCGGTGACCTTTACATCGAATTTGTTGCAACCTTCAATTTGAAGCACCATACGAGCAGCAACCTTGCTGTTGAGAAAATTATCTATGCTGCTTTTATCAATAAGAATGGTGATGGGTTGTTGCTTGAGAAGGCCTCCCACTTTCATCATCTACGGGTTGGAGTAGCCAGCTAGCGCGCGCACCATAAAGTCGACCGATTAGGGCTCTTCCTCCATGACTTCTTCTTTGAGTTTGAGGCTCTCTTCAGATGGTTCTATATCTTTATCCTCTACTGGTTCAATCATAAGAAACCACCCCTTCTTGCAACGATGTTCATGGCTCTATAGTTCATCGCAGTGCCAGCACAATCCCTTGGCAGATCGCCCCCGAAGTTCTTCTCTTGTCAATTTTTTTAGTGTAGGGGCTCAAATGGCAGTAGAGAGGGCTGCGGGCTTCGACTTTGCTGGTCGAGATGTGACCTTAGTCCTTTGAGCTTCGTGATTCAATTGCTCCTCTTGTAATCGTGCGAAGGATATGATCACCATAAGCGTGTACGGTTGTCGCACTTTCTCTTCTCCTCATATTTCTAGCTTTAATCTCTCAATGAATGTTCCTAAAAGTTGCTTTTTTGATCAGTCACGAGTTTGGTTAGATAATCGTTCAAACATTATTTGGTATTCTTGTATAGTGGTGGTTTATCGGATCTTCGCTAATTATCCGTCGATGTTCTTGTAGTTAGTCGATCCAAAATGGTTCAATAGTCCTTCCTTGAATTGCTGTCAGGAAAGGCCTCTATGGGTATGCTCAAACTAATTGAATCATTGAATCAAATCCCCTTTATGATGGATGGCCGCAATCTCCACCATGGAAGCATCGGTGATTCGATGGAACCGAAAGTAGCGCTCTATGCGTGAGATCCAACCAATCGGGTCTCATTCTTCCCATCTAGGGAAGTCTACCCTCATACGTGGATTATATTGATTGGTTATAGTGCCTCCTCACTCTTGGAATTCTTCTTTTTGATTTGAAGTTTCCCCTTGGTGTGATTTCTTTGGGCTTGATGGTCGGCCCAAACTGAGTTCGGCGAAGATAGTTCGTATTTTCTCCTCTGTTCGGGTCTCAAAGGCTTCAAATTTTGTATTGATGGCCTCCTCTGATTCCATGGTATAAGCCTCCAGATCTATAATATTGGGGTCTCTCTTTTGTTGATGGGTTAAGGGCATGAGTTGGTTCGGGAAAGTGGTGGTCGAATGGTGGGTGGATCGGTGGAGAAGTAGGCTACGGTTGGGGCTATTTTGGTGGCTGATTTGAATCAGGTTTTGGTTGCGGTTTGGTAGGTTTTTGGGCTGGGATGACAAAGGTTGAAGATGACGAAGAGGGAGTTTCAAATCTGGAAAAGACAGCAGCGAGAATATGATAGAATTCATGAAAGATCGATGCATATATGCTGTTCTGCTGAACATAATTTACGTCGAGGAAGCAATAGATTCTCGAAGTAAATTCCAGTAGAATCTTGAGGAAATTGTGCAGAATCTCAATGGTAAAACTTTGGTTCAGATGAGAGCAGTAATAGCAATTCAGATGAAGGAAATTTTGACAGTGTAATGGTAAGAAAACCGATGCAAAGTATAAAGGCAGAATCTTAGTCATAAAATTCCAGCAGTATGTGACGATACTTTGCAGCAATAAAAGATCAGTTTCAGAGATGAGTTTCTTGATAGATCAATCTTAGATGGAAGCCAAGTTGATCTATAAGAACGTGCAAAAATTTCATCCACAAAAGATATTCAAAAGGTCAATTTCAATAAGCCTCTATGCGGTTGAAAATTTTCTGCAGTGATTCCCCTTCGCAATGATGATCACGTTTGCGATGGTAAGAATTTGCAATAAGGTAAAGATAGAAAAACTTCTTCGGTACATAAGGATAGAGATTTGCAATAGCAATAAGGTGTGGGTGGTGGGAATTTACCAGATCTTCAATGCAACTGATGGAGGCAGCGATATGTTATTTTGATCTGTGACTTGGGGATGATGATGAAGGCAATGTCTAAAGCAATTATGGGAATTGCTTGGATGGGTGGAAGCGACAGAGATGGCAATAGGGGCAGCAGGAATGTGGCTCTGATACTAGGTAATAGAACCAACCCTAAAGGAGCTATATAGGATTTAGATCTTTGAGGGGGATCAACCCTTGGAACACTATAGGGGTTCCTCCCTCCTAGGGTCGGCCATAAGGCTGAAATAAAAGTATTCCTACTTGATGAAAAAGAGATGGAGGCTACAAGGTTATATAGGGATCAAAACCCTAGCCTAAGGGGCGCTTCCTCAGTAAATTTCCCCCTTGCCCCTCCTATAGCTGCCCTGCCTAACTAGGGATGGGTGGTGGCCTATGTGGCTACATAACTGACTCTACCTACTAGAAACCCTAGCTGACCAGCCCTGAAAAGGGGGCAGTGGCTAGTAAGACCTAAGGCCCTAAAATAAACCCTAGCCACACTTCTTTATAGGATAGAGGTGACTAGGTAGGACTTTATTATAATTTCACAGAGTTTTATTGACTTCTACTTAGTTGAATAGGATCCAACCCTACTAGGATCCTATCAGCGGCCAAAGGTGTAGCCTATCACTAATGTGCCACCCCTGCCTCCTATTTATAGAGAGTCACAAAAAAATCTACTGGATCCTGCCTCAGTGGGTATCAGATATCCATCCAATTACCCACTAATCTTGGATTATTAGATCTCTATCCAATAATATCAATTAGCCTCTAACTGAGCCGATGCAAGGAGCCCATTAATGTTGGATCTCATACAATAAAAATAGGAGTTAATTGGATAACTCATATCCAATCTTCTAAGCCTAATATCGAGCTGGCGGTTTATCCTACCTGTCAGAACTCTTTTCTAACTCAGTGAATTATTATCCCAAAGCAATTCACTCGACTCATCAGCTATGAATGTACTAGGCCGCTGCACCATAGTCCCCAAATAGTACAGGGTATCTTATCTATTAGACATGTTTGTCCTCAGTTACCGTGTATCTATAGTCCATCATCCATCTAATATCCCAGAGATCATATATTGGTTATAATACTGTCAAGCTTCAAGTAGAGTCTATCCGAGTCTCGCTTTAATCAGATTATTCTGGAGAACTTCTCTCTCAATTTGAACGATCTCGGTCGAGGATTTATCCGAGTGGTAACACACGAGATATTCCTCTCGTAATATCGAGAATGGATAATTCTCTATTGACACTCAATTACCTTTGTATAGTTAGCTACCAATCCCGATAACTAACTTTGTCAAATCTAAAATTTTCTAGACCTATAAATCCGATGTCAAAGAAAGGAGTACTCAAATAAGACATCCTTGGTGTGTCAAGTTTAAGGGCCAAACACACAATTGGAATCACAAAATCACCTATTGACGATAGATATCATTAACCAACCATCCAGCATTCAGTAAGTGGATCAATCAGTGAACTCATTCTCCAATAAGCACTTGTATTGTATCCTTAGGTATCTCTATATAAGTGGCTATGAGACCGGCTTCCTCCATCATATGGATAGATATACAGTAAACCAGTCTGTCTAGTTATCTCGATATCCCTCTCGATTAACCCACGACCTAGATTATTTAGGATTATGTTTATTGTGATCTCATCACCTCATCACGATTCAATTCTTATTGCATAGAACCAAGGACATCATAATATATATGTATATATATATATATATATATATTATTGGTTGCAGGGCACTTGTAACCAACAATCTCCCACTTGACCTAAAGTCAATCACCTATGTGTCTGATTCTCATCAGACCCTTGTGACGCTCAAAAATAGTTTGAGCCAACGGTTGTGTCAGTGATCTACAATGTTATCTTCGGATGAAACTTTTTCCATTGCTACATCTTAAGGGCTAAAATCTCTCTAATCAACTAGTACCTTATCAAAACAATTCTGATTAGACCTGGGTTCCCTTGCTAGAGCTATCGCTCAATTGGTGTCGCTATATATGGGAATCGGCTCCACGCTGCTCGGTACGACTTTCAAATCCCTGATGAACTTCTGCATCCACACCCCTTCCTTTGCTGCTTTTACTACAGCAATGTACTTCACCTTTGTGGTCGAGTTAATAGTAGTATCTTGCTTGAAACTCTTTCAGCTTACTGCTTCTCTATTTAGGGCGAAGACATACCCTAAGTTCGACTTGCTATCATCAATGTTAGACTAAAAACTCGAGTTTGTGTAGCCCTCAACTTGGAGGCTACCTCACTTCATATACCAAAAAAAGATCTTTGGTCCTTCTCAAGTACTTAAGGATAGACTTTACTGCTTTCGATTGTTCCAAACCTAAATCCACCTGATATCTGCTTGTGACACTCAAAGCATGAGCCATATTAGGCTTGGTACATAAATAACATACTGTTAGGAAACCTCAGCGGGTGCATCACATGAGCAACAGAAATCAAAACAAAAAACTAGTTTCCCATGCAAATCAAATCGACGTGCAAAAGATTGGGGTTACGAGAAAAACCGTAAAAATTAAAAAACCACGATACGTGAGAGATTGATTTTACCTAGGGAGATCATATATCCCTATATTCCAGCTCCGGATGGAGAAAATGAAGGAGGTCAAGCGTCCTCCTCTCTAGTGGTATCCACACGATGGATCTCTACAGTGAAACTCCTTCAATCTAATCTTACAACTCTTGCGTAGAGGGAGGGAGGAGAATAGGAGGTGGTGGCTAAAGCTGCAGCTTATCAACCATGAGTCTCCCCTTCTATTTATAAAGAGCCACCAAAAAACCCTAGGGTTCCTTCCTTAGTGGGTATTGGATCCCCATCCAATTACCCACTAACCTTGTATTATTGGATCTCTATCCAATAATCTCCTTAGGCCTCTAAATGGGCCTTAATCAAGGAGCCCATCAGCATAGGGTCTCATTTAATGAGAATAGAGGCTAATTGGATCTTCATCTAATCCTCTATTCGTTGAAGCATCCACCATATGTGTGTGACCCTCTAGGCCCGATACCGAGCTGGCCGTGAGTCACTCCCAGCAGAACTCATTCTGATATAGTGAATTATTATCCCCATAATAATTCACTCAACTCATCGACTATGGACATACTAGGCCACTACGCCATAGTCCCCAGACGGTACAGGGGGATCAAATCCATCGGACCTATCTGTCCATAGTTATCGTGTATCTATAGTCCCTCATCTAACTAATATCCCAGAGATCATATATTGAATATAGTACTGTCAGGTCACATACAGAATCTATCATAGTCTCGCTCTAATCGGATTCTCCCGGAGAACTCTTTCTCTCTCGATTTGAATGACCGTAACCAGGGATTTGTTTGAGTAAGCATATATGGGATATTCCTCTCATGATACCGAGAGTCGATGATCCTCTTTTGACACTAAATTACCTTCGTAAGGTTGGCTACCTATCCCGATAACCAGTTGAACTAAATCTAAAACTTTTCAAACCTGTAAGTCTGGCGTCAAAGAAAGCAGTACTCATACAAGGCATCATTGGTGTCTCAAGTTTAAGGACCAGATACACAACTGAGACTATGGAATCACTATTTGACATTAGGTATCATTAACCATACAACATTCCATAAGCGGATCAATCACTGAACTCATTCTTCAATGAACACATGTACTATATCCTTAGTGTCTCCACACAAGTGGCTATGAGACCAGTCGCCTCCATTATATGGATGGGTATATAGTACACCGGTCTGTTCGGTTATCTCGATGTCCCTCTCGAGTAACCTATGACGGGATTATTTAGGATCTGTGTTTAAAGGTGAATCGATCTCATTATCGTGATCTCATCACGATCCGATTCTCATTGCATAGAATAAAGGACATCACAATATATATGTTACAGATAATATAATATGAGAATATGCCAATATTAATCATAAGCAAAAAGATCACACAACGTGTCACACGTGCCATCACTTACGTGATTGGCTTGCAGGGCACTTGTAACGAGTACATACATGATAGTCCCTGTCACTGAGGTATATAGTATCCTATTCATGTCTGCCCTTTCTTTTGGAGTCTTTAAGGATATACTCCTAGAAAGTGATATTTCATGTCTCATCGGTATGAGACCTCTCTTGAAATTTTTCGTATCAAACATTTTGACAATGGAGTCTATGTACCTAGATTAGGACAAACCAAACATTCTCTTAGATCTATCTCTATAGATCTGAATCCCCAAAATATAGGATGCTTCCTTGAAGTCCTTCATAGAGAAGTTTCTAGATAGCCAAGCCTTAATTATGGAGAGCATTCCTACATCATTCCCAATTATTAGGATGTCATCCATATACAACACCAAAAATATGATAGTGCTCCCACTTACTTTCTTGTACACACAAGACTTGTTTTCATTCTTAATGAAGTTATAAGATCTTCATCAAATCTTATATTCTAACTTCGAGAAGCTTGCTACAGTCCATAGATTGACCTAAGCAACCTGCACACCTTATCTTGACTCTCTCTGGATACAAATCTATCTAGATGTATTATATACACCTCCTCTTGGTGGTTGTCATTGAGGAATGCAGTTTTTGCATCTATCTACTAGATCTCATAGTCATAATATGCTGCAATGACCAAAAGAATTCTAATGAATTTTAGCATGACTACATGTAAGATCTTATTATAGTCAACTCCTTGCCTTTGACGATATCCTTTAATCACCAGCCTTGCCTTATAGGTCTCTACTTTTCCATCTACTCCGATCTTTTTCTTAAATATTCACTTGCAGCCGATGGGTTGAATACCCTCAGGTGCATCAATAAGATTTTAAACCTTATTGGAGTGTATAAAATTCATCTCATAATTCATGACTTCTTGCCACTTCCTGGAGTCTATACTTATAATAGCCTCTTCATGAGTTTGATGATCAACATTTTGAGTGTCCTCTCTATTGATATGTCTCACATATCTTTCAAGAAGGTGAGGTACTCTGCTTGACCTGTGCAAAGTTGGAACTTGTGTGCTAGGTACCTGAACAGACTCGGACTCTTGAATGGTGCTTGAGCTAGGTTCTCCAACCTCACTCAACTCTATCTCACTCCCATTATTTCTACTAAGAACATATTCCTTCTCAGGGAACACAGCCCTTTTAGTAACAAAGACCTTTTGGTTCTCGAGATGATATAAATAATATTCCCAAGTTTCCTTGGGGTATCCTATAAACTTGCACCATTTTATCCTTAATTCCAACTTATCATAATTGTGTCTCCTAATGTGGATAGGGTAGTCTTAAATCTTAACAACCTTAAGATCAAACATTTTCCCTTTTCATATCTCATATGGTGTAGACACTATCAACCTAGATGGTACTTTGTTCAAAAGGTAAGTTATGGTCTCCAGGGCGTATCCCAAGAATGAGATGGGTAGGTCAGCCAAACTCATCATAGACCGTACCATATCTAACAATGGGCGATTCCTCCTTTCTGATACACCATTGAGCTGAAGTGTATAAGGAGATGTCCATTGTGATAGAATCTCATAGTCCTTGAGGAAATGGGTGAACTTTGTACTTAAGTACTCTCCTCCTCGATATGATTAAAGAGTCTTAAAACTCTTTTCAATCTGGTTCTCCACTTCATTCGTATATTCCCTGAATTTCTCGAAGGCCTTGGACTTGTACTTCATTAAGGTACCTAGAGAAATCGTTAGTGAATGTAATGAAATAGGAGTAACCACCTATAGCCTGAGTCAGCATGGGACCACATACATCATTATGTATGAGGACCACATACATCGTCAGTGGCTCTCTCTCCAGTTCCACTAAAAGGAGAGTTGGTCAATTTTTCATGAAGGCAAAGTTTGTAAGTTGCATATGACTCATAGTCGAATGGATCCATATATCCATCTTTTAACAACTTTTAAATCCTCCCCTCATGGATATGACTTAGTCTACAATGTCATTGGTATGCCTCGTTCAACTCGTCTCGTTTCCTCTTAAATGTATTTATATTCATGATATATAAAGAAGTATCTAATACATGTAAGCTATTAATTAAGGTCCCTCTTGTGATGATCTCATCATCCAAAATTATTGAATAACTATTATTCTCAAAAACTAATTTATATCAATTAACTATCAAACAAAAAATTAAAATAATATTTTTGATAATTGAGGGAACATAATAGCATGCATCTAATGTAATAGTAGCTCCTCCACCAAACAGATGTAGGGTGACCACCCTAATGGCAATTGCAACAACCATTGCTTCATTGCCCATCTTGAGGTTCATCTTGCCTCTAGCCAGTCTCCTAAGCCTTGTTAGAACCTGCAACTAATTTCAGATATAATAAGTACTTCCGATATACAATACTCATGTGTTATCATAAAAATCTAACAAATGAAGACTGATCACTGACTTCTACTTTGCCTTTTCTAAATGGTAATCATTGCAGTTCCTCTTCTAGTGCCCGTCTTTACCATAATAGAAGCACTAGCCTTTATCCTTAGCTAGATCTTTCTTAGCAACCTTTGCCTTACCTAGTTTGCCCTTGCCAATGCCTTTTTTAAAGGTCTTATTAGCCTTCATTTTCTTATTGGTTTCACCAATATAGAGAACTAGCTTCTCTTTTTTGATAGTGCTCTCAGCTTCCTTCAACATATTGAGGAGCTCGGGTAGAGTCACATTAAACTTGCTCATATTAAAGTTCATGATGAGTTATGAAAATGAATCTAGAATAGATTGAAGTATAAGATCAACATATAGGTTATTCTCTAGGACTATTCCTATACCTGTGAGTTCTTTGATCCACTCTATCATTTTTAAGACATGGTTCTGAACTGATGCCCCTTCTATCATCCTGGCTCAGAAGAGACTCTTGGATATCTCATATCTTTCAGTTCTTCCTTGTTCCTTAAATAACTAGTGAAGATGAAGGATGAAATTGGTATTCATGCTCTCATATTGCCTCTATAACTCGAGAGTCATGGTGGCATATATCACTTTGCCAAGGTGAAAATTGTCTATATACTTCGCATAGTAAGCAATCTCATCCTCACTTGCCCCTTCTTTCGACGTGAGCATAATCATATCAATGACATATACGATTTTCTCTACCGTGAGAACAATTCTCAAATTATGGAGTCAATCCATATAGTTTGGACTAGTGAGGTGGTTAACATCAGTATGTCATGTATGTTTTTGTAAGCGACATATTTTTGAGAAATAAGATGTAGCGTGATTTAATGACATATAGATTTTATAGAAAATTAATTAAGATACATACTTCTATCTTAATGTACTCTCACTATTTTCCTAACGAATCATACGACACCCTCGGCATGTGAAACGAAAGTATCCGGCATACTTCTAGTAGGGATCGGGATCCAATTGACATCTTAATATAACCTCGAGGGATTCAACCAATCACAATAAGCCTGAAAAAGTAGGTAACTCTTGTCAATCATAACTCCTTATGATTCCCATCCTATTCGGCCTCCGAATCACCATGGTGTCGAGGGATTGACCAACTATGATGTTATGTCATTGAAGGACTCGACCAAACATACTATGTCCTCAAGTCACCAATGACATCTTTATGTTATAGGCAAGATCTCAATCACGTAGATAGGTGAGCCTCAAGGGATTTGACTAACTCAACCTATATTATGATTCAATTTTTTCCTATAACAATAAAAGGCCACGTGGGTCAATCTTATTGTCTCACGCTCACTGACTTAATATTATCATAGGAGGGGTTTTTGTTTTGTATCGATCTTCTAATATGTCATGTCATACACATACATATATATTTAATATATATATCTACATCACATATATAAAAATAAATAAATAAATATATATATATATATCTAGTAGGTGTATAATCATATATCACATGCATCCCACACTAGATGATCTTGAACCGTCACCTAATGTGATTAGGCTTGAGCTAGAGGGTCCAATCACTCACAATAGGATCTATGTGTGTATCAACATATCTCCATGCCTTGTGATCATCCTTCTCATCATCATTGGTTCTGTCGGATACTCGGTGCATCACCATACGTTGCGATCGCCCGCCATGACATCGTAGGACCCGTTGACACCTCCATGCTTCTGCCATGCCTCTTCTATAATTACAACATAATCACAAGCATGTAAGCCCGACAATAAATAAGAATAACAGAGGCTTACAGTCCCCAGTAATAATAATAATCATAAACACACATCACAACACATAGCTCATGATCATCTGTCCACATCATACATCACATATACACACTTCATCATGTAGGACTACTAGATTAATTATAATTAAATAAATTATTTAATTAATTATTTTTTAGAAATCTAGATATGCTAGAAAATTTTAAAATTATTAAGGGCATTTTAAAAATTCAAGAAAGAAGGATAAACCTCAAAATTTCTTAAATTCCGAGCAGAATCATCCTTTTGTAGAAAGAAACCATAATTACCTTACTGCCGTATTCTCATGGCCACTGTCGTTGCCCCTACGTAGGCAGTAGCGCTGCGTGTCACCGACGGTAGCCCCTACTTGCGGGTGGCTATCGCTTTCAATGCGTAGCCACATAGCCAGTAGGTGGCTGCCCTACTGGGCAAGCATTGCATCTACAGGCACCGCCACTATAGGTGACCTAGCAGTAGGCGGTTGCTCCTATAGGTGACCGCCCTTGTTGGTGGCAACCCTAGCGGCGAGCGGTTGCTCCTACTAGCGACGCCCCTACAAAGGGCCTGACCATGGGCAGTCGCCCTTGCAAGTGGTCTGGCCGCCCTTGCAGACGACCTAACCACCCTTGCAGGGGGCTTGGTCGTGGGTGGCCACCCTTGCAGGTGGCTTGCCTGAACATGGAGGCCCCCTTCGCCCACAAGCAGCTTACCTGTGGGTGCTACGTTCGCTACAAGAATGCGTAGTACAGTTCTATGCAATTCAATCTTATCACACACAAGATAATCTTTTGTACGAGCAACCTGGCTCTGATATCACTATTGGGAAATCCAATAGGAGCATCACATTAGTAACGAAAGAAAGAAAATAAAACATGTATTCCACATATATCAAATCATCGTACAAAAATTGGTGTGTAAAAAACTCACAAAAATGAAAACTACGATATGTGAGAAATAGATTACCTAGGGAGATCATATATCCCTAAAAATCCAAATTCAGATGGAGAGAATGAAGAAGGTCAAAAGTCCTCATCTCTAGTGGTATCCACATGATAGATCTTTGCAGTGATGAACCTCCAATCATAGCCCAAAAACTCATAAGTTTTGCGAAGAGGGAGAGAGGATAATAGGATGGGGCAGCCAAAGGTGTAGTCTATCACTAATTTGTCGCCCCTACCTCCTATTTAGAGAGAGCCACAAAAAAGCCATAATAGATCCTACCTTAGTGGGTATTGGATCTCCATCGAACTACCCACTAATCTTGGATTATTAGATCTCTATCTAATAATATCAATTAGCCTCTAACTGGGCCTCATGCAAGTAAAACATCAATGTTGGTCTCATCTGATGAGAAGGGGCTAATTGGATAACTCATATCCAATCATCTACTCGTTAAAATATCCACCATATGTGTGTGACCCTCTAGGCTCAATACCGAGCTGGTCGTGAGTCATACCTATCAGAACTCCTTCTAACTCAGTGAATTATTATCTCATAATAATTTACTCGACTGATTAACTATGGATGTATTAGGCCATTATACCATAGTCTCCAAACAATACAAGGAATTTTTCCATTGAACTTGTTTGTCCTTATATACTATGTATCTACAATCCTCATCCATCTAATATCCTAGAGAAAGTATATTTGACATAGTACTGTTAAGCCACATATGAAATCCGTTCGAGTCTTGCTCTAATTGGATTCTCTTGGAGAACTTCTCTCTCAATCCGAATGATCCCGGTTGAAGATTTATCCGAGCGATAACACACGAGATATTCCTCTCGTGATATCAAGAGTGGATGATCATCTATTAATACTCAATTACCTTCATAAGATTGGCTACCAATCCTGATAACCAATTGTACTAGATCAAGAACTTTCTAAACTTATAAGTCTGGCGTCAAAGAAAGAAGTACTCAACCAAGACATCCTTGGTATCTTAAGTCTAAGGAGTAACACATAACTGGGACTATGGAATTACTGTCTGATGATACGTATCATTAACTATCCAGTATTACGTAAGCGGATCAATCAGTAAACTCATTCTCCAGTGAGCACCTCTACTATACCCTTAGTGTCTCCACTCGTTGTTATAAGATCAGTCACCTCTATTATATGGACAAGTATATAGTTCATCGATCTGTCCGATTATCTCCATGTCCATCGCGAGTAATCTATGATCGGGATTATTTAGGATCTGTGTTTAAAGATAAATTGATCTCGTTATCGTGATCGCATCATGATCGAATTCACATTGTACAAAACCAAGGATATCATAGTATATATATTCAACAGATAATATAATGTGAGAATATGCCAATAATAATAATTCAAAAAGACTGTGCAGCGTGTCACACGTGCTATCGCTCACGTGATTGGTTCGTATGACACTTGTAACTATCATCTCCTAGCTCTTGTTTGGAGACATACCTATAGGAAAGAGGGGTTTACCCATTTAGCTTTTGGTTCTTCATTGTTAGATTTACCTCTCTTGACTTTTGACATCAAATCATTAATTGTTCCTTTAGGAACCCAAACTAATTTATGAGAGCTATATTTTTTGAAAGAATATATCTAAACATAATGACCAAATCTTTCACAAAAATTATATTTATCTTTAGGGGGAATATGTAGTGTGGATCCTATTACAAATCTTATTGTCTTTTGTTGTGTTACTATTTATGAAGCCGATTCTTTCTTTTCTATATACGTAACCTTGGTTAGCAATAATCATGTTTAATAACTTATTTTTAATTTTAAGCTTTTTAAATATTTATTATAATAATATATTTTCCTTTTTGAGTGAGTCTAACTCTTCATATTTAGAGCATGGAGTATAAGATGTTGATGTTTCATGCATAATTTTTAATGTATCAAATTTACTAGTGAGTAATGCATGATCACTTTTTAATGAATTATATTTCTTACCAATCTTTTTGAGTTCATCATACAAATCATGAACTCCATCAAATAATTCATCATATGATAAAGATTTTTTAGAAGAGTCACATACCTCATTGTTGAAGGCCATCAATGGATAGTTGGTCACTTTATCTTTATTGATTTGCTCTTCATCTTCTGATGCACTTGATTCATCATAAGTTACCTTGAATGCTTTCTTCTTCCTTTGGTTTCACAACTTCTTTAGTTGTGGACACTTATTTATGAGATGCCCTGCCTTTTTTGTATTCATAACATATTATAGTATCCTTTTGGGGTTCACTATTATTTTTATAAGTTTTGCTACTTTTTATGAACTTTTTAAGTCTTATTATAAGGAGTGCAATATCATCATCATCATCACTTGCGCTTTTGCTCGAGTAGTCTTCTTTGGTTTTAAGTGTAATATCCTTCTTGTTCTTTGGAAGGTTTTGCTCTTGTTCATCATATGCTTTATAAGTCATTTTATAGGTCATTAAAGATTCTATGAGTTCTTCAAGAGAAAAATTATTCAAGTACTTTGCTTCTTGGATAGCTGTTACTTTTTTATCTTAACATTTTAGAAGAGATCTTAAAATTTTATTTACCAATTCAAGGTTAGTATAGCATTTACCAAGGACTTTTAAACCATTAATAACATCAGTAAAATGGGTGTACATGTCACTAATGGTTTTGCTTGACTTTATTTGAAGAGTTCATAACTATTTACTAAACGATTAATGTTTTATTCTTTTACTCTACTTATACCTTCATGAGTAATTTCAAGTGTGTGCCAAATATTATTTGTAGTGTCACAAGTAGAAACACGATTAAACTCATTTTTATCTAAAGCACAAACTAAAGCATTCATAGCTTTAGCATTAAAGGAAAACATTTTCTTTTCAAAATCATTCCATTAATTCATCGAATTAGAAGATTTTTGAAAACCATATTCAACGACATTCCACAAATCAAAATCTATAGAAATCAAAAAAATTCTCATTCATGTTTTCCAATAAGTATAGTCTATCCCATAGAACATAGGAGGACGAGTGATAGAGTGACCCTTGTGATTGTCAGAAAAAGTCATTAAATCTCTCTTAGGTATTAATCCAACTGATAGAACCAAGCTCTAATATCAGCTGTTAGGATCATAATGGCACTAAGAAGGGGGTGGGGGCGTAGGGGGTGAATTAGTGCTATAGCAATAAGGTTCCGATTTGAAAAAGTTCGAACAAAAATATAAACTAGAAATGAGTTTAACTTAAAAGCATGAGTAAGAGTAGTAAGTAAATCAGTAAGTAATGACAAGACAAAGAAAGATAGAAAATATAAATCGATTTATAGTAGTCCGGTCTTCCCGACCTTCTTCTTTCTAACGAGTGAAGATAAACTATCCTTATTACAACCCTTCTCTTTTTACTAGGCTCAGAAAATAATCTTTACACAAAGTCTTTCCTCCTTAGAATAACCACTAAACTCAAGGAGGAAGAGACTTAAAAATTTTCAAGAGTTCACAACACTTTTAACCTCAAGGATTCTTGCTTGTTCACCCTTTGTTCACATTTGCATCAAGCAAGCATGAGTGAGATATTTATTGACCAAAAGGCTTCATAAATAGAGCTACAAATTTAAATCCTCGAGTTTTTGAGATACTGGTGGTACCACCACCTTGCCGGGCAATACCACCATCGAACAGAGCTCGAAAATCTAGGCTCTGGTGGTACTACCAGTGTAGGCAATACTACTGCCAGAACACCTGAAAAAACACATAATGCTTTATGGCTATTTGGGCGGTACCACCTCCTGGGTCTGGCGGTACCATCGCTCAGGCCAATTTTAGGTCATTGAATTAGCCTTATAATAGGCCCAATTCAACCCTAGTACAGGCCTAATAGGCTCCCAATTAAGTTGGCATGGTTCGGCCCAATACCAGCTTAATTTGACTCATAAATGATCATGATCAAGACTTAACCACTTTAATTATCATCACGAATGAAACTTATTAATTGGGATGTTGTTTCTAAGCCCAAATAAGAAGTCGATAGAATCAATGCTTTGTTAGTCTTCGAATATATGATAATCTTACAAATAAGAAATCTATCAATGTCATATTCTTTCTTTCTTAAACAAATCTATTACTCTTTTGGGTTTGAATTCTTAAAGCAAAATATGAGGACTTACGTCATTGGACATGATAGATTAAAATATGAGAAGAGAAAAGATTGAATATTTCATTAACATAAGATATAGTCCTATTTATTCAGGTTAGAGGATAAGATTTCATTTATGTAAAGAAAACACCTTATTGGCGAGCGGCTTTGTGAGAAAGTATGCTAGTTAATCAGTGATATGTATGTGAGAAACTCATAGTTGAGGTTTGACAACTTGATCTTTGACGAAATGGAAGTCTATGACAATATGTTTCATGAGCATATGAAAAACTAGATTGGTGCATAGGTAGGTGGCTCTAGCATTATCACAATATATTGTTGGAGTTATGTGAAGTTGATGTCCAATTCTTTCAACAGATTCATAACCCAATTGAATTCTATAGTAGTAATGGTAATGACTCGGTATTCAGCTTTAGTTATAGACATTTGTTAAGACCCCAACTGGGTCTTAGTCAATTGAGTCAAATTCTTAGATTGGGCCCCATTGGCCAACAAAGATCCGACATTAGGTCGACTAAGAGAAGATTTGAGTCTCTTGTAATAAATCAGCCCAAATCCTAGTAGGGTTAGCATTTGGCTGAACTGGAGTCTGATTAGGAGTCAGAGTTGGATATGGGTCGGAGTCAATTGAGTCATAAATGTAATAAACCCTAATCTACCCGCAACCACCTAGTAAAGAAGTGGTTGGCTAGGGTTAGGGAGGAGTCCTTATAGGATGGAAGTCTCCTAACTGCCTCCTCCTTTTAAGAGAGGCCGGCTAGGGCAAGAGGGGGAGAGTCCTATTTAGCTTGGAGTCTCTCTAGGGTGGAATAAAAATAAAATTAAGAGTTGGAGACCCCTATAGCCACCAGCCACATCATGGTTAGGAGTTGACTAGGGGTTAGGAGTTGAGGGGAATAAGAGTCTTGGTTTAGTAGGAGTCTTGGTTTACACGGAGTAGAAGTTGATTAGAAATTGGAGTTTGTTGGAGTAGGAGTCATATTAGGAGTTAGGGTAGATGCCCTATAAATAGCTTATATTCTCCCCTTTTTTAATCATCAATAGATTAATTATTTTTTAACCTTTTATAGAAAATCAAGGAGGGAGGAACCCCTATACAGTTTCAAGGAGGCCGATCTCCTATAGAGATCACCCGATGCTTAGAATCCTCAAAGGTTCTAACACTTGGTATTGAAGAAGTGTTCTTTGTGTCTCGCTGCCCTTCCATAGCCATCCATCATCATTCTAAAGTTGTCCAAGCAATTCCCACAATTGCTTAGATCGTCGCTGAATTCCGCCATCATCTCCACTAGATCATCTTTTGATCTCCCCACGAATTACATCAGGTTCAGGTTTCCTACCTTCCTGTTACTATAATTAGTTATCCTTCATCCAAAAAATCAAAAAAAATATTCCGGTCTTGCTGTATAAACTCTTCGTCGCAAAGTTTCCATTTTTACGATGAAAATTGCACTACATAATTCAGCCATATACCACTACCTATTTTGATCTTGCTGTTGTGATTTTTCTATCTAATATTCCACAAGATTTTTACAATGACTTTAGCACTCTTTAACAATGGATTTCCTTTTGGTTTCATTAAAAAATTATTGATATAAACTGCTAATATTTTACGTCCAATCTGTTGCCATTTAGACGTAAAAATCTGCCACAACACCTTTCCATAATCTTTGATCTTGCCGAATCTTTTACTATCGTATTCTTCCATAAAATTTTTGTTGACATTACCTTTCCCTAACCAGTGGATTCCCATTGAGTTTTACTCGAATCCTTATTTCAAACCATTGGAAAAAATTGCAACTATACTGCTGAAATTTTTTTGATAAAATTTTTTACTGTTGTACCTTTATCTTTTTTATTCTCTCAAACCACCAAAACCTTATCGATCTTGCTGCCACCAACCATGTCATATATAGGGCAACCCTTTAGCCTTAAGACACGGCCATCATAGCCCTTTTTCAATTTTTACAGTCGGCCCAAACAACAACGTAAAACTGCAGCCAAAATAATCGCCTACTACTTTGCTGTCGTGTTTTTGTCGAAAACTCGATGCCATAATTTATTGCCATATCCTCTTCAATGCTTTGAATTGATGTAGCCTTATCATCATCTATTTCTTGCTATCAAAACCATTCCAAAACCGTTGGCATGCTGCTTGAATTCTTTTGTTGTAAAAATGTTGTTCCTTGACGAAGAATCCTGCAGCATTACCCTTCAGCATATCTTTCTGCACCAACACCTAAACATTGCCAAACTAGTTGCTGCCCCCAACAACAACCCTAAACCTTCCTATCCTTAAACCACTTCCATCAAAATCCTTTCCAGCCTCCACAACACCCTCAAACCGCAGCACCAACAGCAACCTAAACCGTAAGCTATCAACCCTAAACCGCAACCTCAATCTATCACCCTTCCGACCACCCATCCTTACCAAACTGGTTGCTACCATCAACAGCGACCCTAAGCCATCCCTCTAGCCTTATGACGTAGCTATCGTAACCTATTTTCATAACCCTAACAGCACCCAAAATCATCGCCCAAAACAGTGACCTATCGTAGCCATAACCCTCCACCACCAATCTTATCTTCCGTTGCCACAAAACCATTTGTTGAATCTCAGATTTTGATTATGAAATCAATTAATGAGTGTTTGATCTAACTTGTGTGTTTAAGGAAGTAATGCAAGTCTAACTACGATGGAGGAATTGAGTTACAACCAGATGATGGGCCAAAATCAAGTTTGGACATTGGGCCAAGGTTCGGACGATGCTGTGGGAGCTCGCAGTGAGTTCGCTAGGAGTTCACCAAAGGAACCGGAAAGATCGCTGAGAACACGCTTGGAGATCGCTAAAGGAAGACTGTAAGACTCACTACAAGAATGCCAGAGGCGATTGGATTGGCGAAAGTTAGGTCATTGTTTAGCTTGATGGTCCTTATGGTTATAATCAGTGAGTCGTAGTTAGGGATTGAGTCCTAATTGAATTTGATTTGGAAAGAATCCAAATCAACACAATGTGACGGAATCGAGTCCACTAAGGGGATGGATTGAGCTCAGGTTGAGCTCAATTGGTTGACCTAAAAATTGGTCAACAAGAGTTATAAGTCGGGATTGGAAAAGTGAAGGGAATCACTTTTCTGAAAATCCTGGTCAATGAGAGGTACAAGTCAGGATTGAAAAAGTAAAGGGAATCACTTTTTCGAAAATCCTAGCGGTTGTATCGTTGGTGAACGGTAGTTGTACTACCGCCGCCTAGGAATCTGAGTAGCAGGCAACGGTTGGACCGTCCAGACCTGTGGTTGTACTGCCCGTACCCTGTTTTACCAGGTGTGTTTGAATTTTGGCGCCATTCTTCTGAAGTCAAATGGGGTCTATAAATACCCTAAGTTTTCTTGCATTTAGTACAACAAATTTAAGTCATTGGGCAAAAATCTATGAAAATGTGTGTGCTAAAAGTGTGTAAGGAAAAGAAAAGGGGGAAGAGAGTGAGCTAAGTGTTGTATTCTTGTAAAGAGTTGCCCTTGTAAGTTGAAAGTTTGTAAGGGTTTTGGTCTTCACCCAAAGAAGATCGGTAGTAGACACCGGTGGGCTTCGATGAAGAGGACTCGGAAGTGGACGTAGGCCAAGATTGGGGTCGAACCACTATAAATTATAAGTGCTCTCTACTTGTCTTGTTTACTACCTTCTATTGCTCTTAATTAGTTCATAGAAAGATATGATCATCATTCTCATGACTTTTTCTCTTTAATCGGGTTCTTAATCGTTTTCAAATAAAATATGAAAGATGCTTTCAATTTTATTTCTTTACTTCTTGAAAGCAATGTTTTCGAATCAAGCACTTCTACTTTTGCACTAATTCAAAACAACCCACCCCCCCCCCCCCCTAATGCCAATTTATCCTAACAATTGGTATTAAAGCAATGTTTTACTCATTGGATTAACAAATAGTTGAGTAAATGTCTTTGTTTGGCATGAATAAGGGACATTTCATTTCACGTCCTCCTATGTTCAATGGGACGGGTTACACATATTGGGAAACAATGATGGATATTTTTCTCATTTATATAGATTTTGATTTATAACACATTGTAGAGAATGAATTTGAAAAATCTTCCAAACCAATGAACGAATGGAATGATTTGGAAAGGAAGAATTTTTTTTTTGAATGCAAAGGCTATGAATGCCTTATTTTATGCTCTTGACAAAAACAAATTTAATCGTTTTACCATTTGTGAATCTATTTATGATATTTGGCATACACTAGACACGAAGGTACTAGTAGAGTCAAAGAATCTAAGATTAACATTTTAGTTCATAGTTATGAATTATTTAGAATAAGACTAAGTGAGTCCATTGGAGACATGTACACCTGCTTCATAGATGTCATCAATGGCCTTAAAGCGCTTGAAAAATACTTTTTGAATTTTGAACTTGTGAGTAAAATTTTAAGATCTCTACCTAAAAATTGGGATCCTAAAGTAACTGTTATACAAGAAGCCAAATATTTAAATAATTTGCCTCTTGAAGAACTTATTAGCTAACTCATGACATATGAACTGAACTATAAAGCTTAATATGAGCTTGATAAACCCCTTTCAAAGAACATGAAAGATGTAGTACTAAGAACTGAAAATGACTCATCGAGTGAAATCTCAAGTGATGAGGACCATGATATTGCATTATTATCAAGAAAGTTTCAAAAGTTTATGAAAAAGAATAAAAACTATAAAAACAAAATTAAAATAAAAAAAATATTG
The DNA here is from genome assembly GCA_029747655.1 of Ensete ventricosum. Lineage (NCBI taxonomy): Eukaryota > Viridiplantae > Streptophyta > Magnoliopsida > Zingiberales > Musaceae > Ensete > Ensete ventricosum. The sequence goes on along the minus strand of JAQQAF010000003.1, from coordinate 29,523,181 downwards.
TTATATGCTTTGAATGTAAAAAACTGGGATATTTCAAAAATAAATGTCCGCAATTGAAGAAGAAGGCATCCCACAAGAAGAAAACTCTTTCGTCAACTTATGATGACTCAAGCTCTTTGGATGAAGAAGACCACTACAAAGAAGAAGTTGCTAACTATGCTCTGATGGTAATCCAAGATGAGGTTAATGATTCTTTAAGCATTTCCTTTACCGAGTTATTAAATATGTTTCATGAATTGTTTGATGAATTTAGAAAAATTAGTAAATCTTATAAGTTACTTAAGAATAAACATGATTTATTTGTTAGTAGACTTAATGAAATGCATGATTCATTAGTATCACACAATCCTTATTCTAAATGTGAAATACTAAATAATGTTAAAGAAGAAAATATCATGCTAAAGCAAACCTTAGAAAAATTTGAAATAGGGAATAAATCCCTTAATATGATTCTTGCTAATACGGGTCATATTAATAGAAGAGATGGTATTGGCTTTGTGGAAAATACCCAATAAAAGCCAACTACCTTTGTTAAAGGACCTACTCTAAACTTGCTATAAAAAATAAAATGTAACTTTTGTGGTAGATTAGGGCATATGACTTACAAATGTTCATTTAAGAAGTATAGTCGACATAAATTAATTTAGGTTCCTAAAGGAACCATAAATAACCAAAAACTATTAGAAAAGAAAGATAAAGTTTTTCATAAAGGACCTAAATTTATGAAAAATGTCTTTCTTGTAGGTTTGTCTTCAAACTAAAGCTAGAAACACCAAATGGTACCTTGATAGTGGATGCACAAAGCACATAATTGGAATCCAACTTATTTTTCTAAGCTCACTAGCTTAAGTGAATGAGTTGTCACATTCGGAGACAATAAGGGTAAAATCATTGGAAAAGGAACCATAGATAACACATTAAAACTTTTGATTGAAGATTTATTGTTAATTGATGGCTTGAAACACAATTTGCTTAGCATTAGCCAATTATGTGATAAAGGTTATGTAGTTAAATTTCAATCTAATGCATGCATAATTGAATTACCACGAAAAAATAAATCTTTGATTGCCTTAAGAAACAACAATGTGTATACCATATATATTGAAAAGTTTTGTGATGAAACTTGCTTTTCGGCTTTGAATGATTATGCTTGGATTTAGCATAGAAGACTAGGTCATGCTAGCATGAAACTTCTAAACTAAATTTCAACTAATTACTTAGTAAGAGGATTAAGTAGCCTAAAATTTATCAAAGATAAAGTATGTGATACTTGTCAATTAGGAAAACAAATAAAGAGTAGCTTCAAGCTAAAAAAATGAAATAAACACCTCTAGGCCACTTCAATTGATCCATATGGATTTATTTGGATCAATTGACATTATAAGTTTAGGTGGAAGCAAATATGCATTCGTTATAGTAGTTGATTATAGTAGATATACTTGGACTTATTTCTTGGCACACACAATTGATACATTTCACTATTTTATAAACTTTTATAAAATTATTCAAAATGAGAAAAGATTTATGATTTCATCAATACGTAGTGATCATTATGGAATTTCAAAACAATAACTTTCAACATTTTTATGAATCAAATGAGTACATCCATAATTTCTCTACTCCATGAAATCCACAACAAAATGGAGTAGTAGAAAAAAAAATATGAGTTTACAAGAAATAGCTAGAACCATGTTAAATGAACATAATCTACCCAAATATTTTTAGGTCGAAACCATTACCACAGTGTGTTATCTTTCAAATAAGGTTCTTATAAGATAATTACTCTCCAAAATTTTGTATAAACTATGCAATGGTAAGAAACCTAATATTTCATATTTTAAAGTTTTTGGTTGTAAATATTTTATTTTAAATGAAAAAGATGCCTTAGGAAAATTTGATGTAAAATCCGATGAGGGCATTTTTTTTATTATTCCTTGATTTCAAAAGCCTATCATGTTTTCGATAAAAGTGTTGACTCTCAAATTTTGATGATGAAATCAATTGATGAGTGTTTAATATAACATATGCTAAAATAAGGATGCATATTTTTCTCATATCTATGGATTTAGATTTATGGCATATTATGGAGAATGGATTTGAAAAATCTTCCACACCAATGAACAAAATGAATGATTTGGAAATGAAGAATTTTTCGTTAAATGTAAAGGCTATGAATGTCTTATTTTGTGCTCTCGATAAAAATGAATTTAATGATGTTTCTGTTTGTGAATCTGCTTATGATATTTGGCAGATACTAGAAATCACATACGAAGGCACTTGCAGAGTTAAATAATCTAAGATTAATATTTTAGTTCATAACTATTCGTTGTTTAAAATAAAACCAAGTGAGTCTATTGGAGATATGTACACCCATTTCACGGATGTCGTCAATGGACTTAAAGCTCTTGGAAAATGTTTTTCTAATTTTAAACTCGTTAGTAAAATTTTAAGATCTCTTCCTAAGAGTTAGATCGTAAAGTAACCACTATACAAGAGGCCAAAGATTTAAATAACTTACCTCTTGAAGAACTCATTGGATCATTAATGACTTATGAACTAAATTGTAAAACTCATGAATGGCTTGATGAACCCCTTCCAAAGAACAGGAAGGATGTAGCACTTTGAACGACAAATGATTCATCAAGTGAAACCTCGAGTGATGAGGACCATGATATTGCATTGTTGTCTAGAAAGTTTAAAAAATTTATAAAAAAAACAAAAACTATAAAAATAAAAATAAACCGAAGAAAGATAATATCATATGCTATGAATACAAAAAACGTAGCATTTCAAAAATGAATGTCCTTAATTGAAGAAGAAGGTGCCACATAAGAAGAAAGCGCTTTCAGCAACTTTAGATGACTCAAGCTCATCAGATGAAGAAGACCAATCCAAAGAAGAAGTTGCTAACTATGCTCTAATTGTGATACAAAATGAGGTTAGTGATTCATTAAGCATTTCTTTTTTGAAATTATTAAATATGTTTCATAAATTATTTATTAAATTTAAAAAAATTAACAAATCTTATAAGATGCTTAAAAATGAACATGATTTGTTAGTTGGTAGATTTGATGAAATGCATGATTTATTAGCATCACATAACCCTAATGTGAAATGCTAGATAATGTTAAAGAAGAAAATATTATGCTTAAGACAATATTAGAAAAATTAAAAATTGGGAACAAATCCCTAAATATGATCCTTGCCAATAAGGATCATATTAATAAAAGAAATGACATAAGTTTTGTTGGTAATATTCAATAAAAAATCAATTATTTTAGTTAAAGGACCTACCTTAAATTTGTCACCAAAAATCAAATATAATTTTTATGGAAAATTAGGACATAAGGCAAACAAATGTCTATTTAGAAAATGTAGTCAACACCAATTAGTTTGGGTTCCCAAGAGAACTTCATACAACAAAAAACAATTAGGAAAGAAAGATAAAGTTCTTCATGAAGGACCCAATGTAAAATGGATACCTAAATAAAAAATATCCTTCTTGTAGGTTTGTCTCCAAACTAAAGCTAGGAGCACCAAATAGTATCTTGATAGTGGATGCTCAAGGTACATGACTGGAGATCCAACTTATTTTTCTAAGCTCACTAGCTTAAGTGAAAGAGTTGTCACCTTCTGAGATAACAATAAAGGAAAAATCATTGGGAAAAGAACTATAGGTAACACATCAAACATTTGATTGAAAATATGTTGTTGGTTGAAGGCTTGAAACATAATTTGCTTAGCATTAGCCAATTATGTGATAAATGTTATATTGTTACATTTTTACCTAATGCATATATTATTGAATTGCTACACAAAATAAATCTTTGATTGTCTTAAGAAACAATAATGTGTATACCATAGATATTGAAAAATTTTGTGATGAAACTTGCTTTTCGGCTTTAAATAATGATGCTTGGATTTGGCATAGGAGAGTTGGTCATGCTAGTATGAAACTACTGAATCAAATCTCAACTAAAGACTTAGTAATACGATTACCTAGCCTAAAATTTATCAAAGATAAAGTATGTGATACTTGTCAATTAGGAAAACAAATAAAGAGTAGCTTCAAGCTAAAAAATCAAATAAACACCTCTAGGCCACTTCAATTGATCCATATGGATTTATTTGAACTAATTTACATTACAAGTTTAGATGAAAGCAAATATGCATTTGTTAAAGTAGATGATTATAGTAGATTTACTTGGACTTATTTATTGACACACAAAAGTGATATATTTAAATGTTTTGTAAAATTTTCTAAAATTGTTCAGAATAAAAAAGGATTTATGATTTCATCAATACATAGTAATCATGGTGGTGAATTTTAAAACAATGATTTTTAAAATTTTTGTGAATCAAATGGGTACATCCATAATTTATCTACTCCAATAAATCCACAATAAAATAGAGTAGTAGAAAGAAAAAATAGGAGTTTACACGAAATGGCTAGAATCATATTAAATAAACATAACCTACCCAAATATTTTTGGGCCGAAGATGTTAATACAGCGTGTTATGTTTCAAATAGGGTTCTTGTAAGACCATTACTTTCCAAAACTCCATATGAATTATGGAATAGTAAGAAACCCAATATTTCATATTTTAAAGTTTTTGGTTGCAAATGTTTTATTTTAAATGAAAAAGATGCCTTGGGAAAATTTGATGCAAAATTCGATGAGGGCATTTTTCTTGGTTATTCCTTGATTTCAAAAGCCTATCGTGTTTTTAATAAAAGAAATTTAGTAATTAAATAATCTATTCATGTTGTTTTTACTAAGTTTTTTGAATTTAAGAAAATTGATTTTGATGATGAATTTGATCTTGGTACTTTGAATTTAAATGATAATACTCCTAAACGTAACTAGGATGAATCTACTTCCAAACCCTTACCCGAGGAATCTAAGTATATGAATGATCATCCTAATGAGCTTATAATAGGAGAAACATCGAAAGGAGTTCAAACTCGATCTTCTTTTAGGAAATTTTATGCAAATCTCATATTTTTTTCTCAAATTGAATTAAAGTGCATTGATGAGACTCTAAGAGATGATTCTTGGGTTAATACAATGCATGAAGATCTTAATCAATTTGAGAGAAATGAGGTATAGGAGCTTGGTCCTAGACCTAATGACCATTTAGTGATTGGTACTAAGTGAGTCTTTAGAAACATGCAAGATAAAAATGGTATCGTAGCTAGAAACAATGCTAGATTAGTGGCCAAAGGTTTCAACCAAGAAGAAGGAATCGATTATGATGAAACCTTCGCTCCCGTGGCTAGACTTGAAGCCATAAGGAGGCTCCTTGCCTTTGCATTTTTTAAAAATTTTAAGTTGTTTCAAATGTATGTTAAAAGTGCTTCTCTAAATGGTTTTATTTCCAAAGAAGTGTATGTTGAACAACCCCCTGGTTTTGAAAATAGTCTTCTTCTTAATCATGCTTTCAAACTTTCTAAAGAACTTTATGGATTAAAACAAGCCCCTCGGGTTTGGTATAAAAGACTTAGTTCTTTCTTATTTCAAATAATTTTTTGAAAGGTAAGGTTGATACCACATTATTTTTTGAGCATTTTGAAAATAATTTTCTTGTTATTTAAATTTATGTTGATGATATTATTTTTGGATCAACTTTTGTGTGAGTCTTTTGCTAAAAAAATAAGCCAAGAATTTGAAATGAGCCTAATGGGTGAGTTAACATTCTTCTTAGGATTACAAATAAAATAACTAGATGATGATATCTTTATTAATCAAACTAAATACACCTTGAACTTGCTAAAATATTTTGGGATGAAAAATGCTAAAGCATTAAACACTCCCTTGAGCACATCTACAAAGTTGGACTTAGGCAATGAAGGAGAAAACTTCAATCAAAAAGCTTATAGAGGAATGATAGGAAGTTTATTATATTTGACTACTACTAGATCGCATATCATATTTAGTGTTGGATTGTGTGCAAGGTTTTAATCTAATCCTAAACTCTCTCATTTAAAGCAGTTAAACAAATCTTTAGATACTTAAAAAGAACTTCAAAACTAGGATATTGTATCCTAAATGTAAAAACTTTGATTTACTTGCTTATACGGATGTCGATTTTGGAAGATGTAGGATATATAGAAAAAATACTACTAGGACATGTCAATTTTTAGGGAATGCACTTGTTTCTTATACTTCCAAGAAATAAAATTCAGTAGCTTTATCTCCTGCTGAAGCTAAATATATTGCTGCTAGTGCATGTTGTGCCTAAGTTATTTGGATGAAAAATACCTTAGAAGATTATAGAGTTCAACTGAAAAATATTCCTATTAAATGTGATAATACAAGTGCCATATACTTGACCAAAAATCTTATTCAACACTCAAGAACTAAGCACATTGATATTAGACATCATTTTATTAGGGATCATGTGAATAGTCAAGACATTTCATAAGAATTTATTGATACTAAATATCAATTAGCGTATATTTTCACTAAACCATTAAATGAAGAGTAATTTGATTTTATTAGAAGAGAGCTAGGAATGTTAAACTATGAGAATGCATAATTTGTTTAATTTACTATTTTAAATCAAATTGCATGAATGCTTGATTTATACATTTGTTTTAAATGTATAAAACTGCATGAAAAATTTCTAAACTTGGATCTCAAAACTTAATATATATTCTTGTGATGTTACTTTTCAAATCTCTCTCCTTGTTTCTGCCTACTTGTTTACAAACAGTAGAGAAAATTTATATGAAAATGATGATTTGCTATTTTTTGGATTTATTTGCTACGTTTCATTAAAATTTACATGAGATGATGCATGTGTAACTCTTGAACTTTTGAATCTTCCTAGATTTCTTAGAATTTTGAGCTCATATTTAATTTTTTTAAAATTCACTTCTACAAGATTGAGAGCTCTTCTTAATGATATAATGCTTTCACAACTCCTCCCTTGATTTCCTCTCCTCATTATTCACAAAAGGGAAGAAAATTTTATAATGTATATTTTATTTTACTAAGGGGAAGTAATGTCATCACGTGCTTTGAAATCGTTAGCTATACATTTCACCTTTTTGTTGATAACAAAGGAGGAGAAATAGACATTGATGACACATGGATATTGATGCATAAGTTTTTTGAAATTTATGATTTGATGACTTGATAAAAAAATTTATTAGCTTGAAATATTGATTACCTCAAGATACTTGAATTCAAGAAGTGTGTGATTCTCTTGAATTTAAGTTTTCTTTATTGTGACATGAATTTAGGGGGAGTTAGGATTAACTCCTATCATCAATTGATTGTCATCATCAAAAAGTGGGAGATTGTTGAATCTTGGATTTTGATGATGAAATCAATTGATGAACGTTTAATCTAACATGTGTTGTTAGAGAAAGTAATGCAGGTTTAATCACGATGGTGAAAAGAAGTTACAGACTAAATATGGACCCAGGATCAAGCTTAGGCATCGGGCCAAGGTTTGGACGATACGGTGGGAGCTCGCTAGGAGTTCGCTAGGACTTTCCCGAAGGTATCGGGAAGATCGCTAGGAACACGCCGGGAGATCACCGGAGGAAGACCGTGAGACTCGCGGTAAGGAATGTCAGAGGTTGTCGGATTGCGGGAATGAGGTCGTTAATTAAGCTTGATGGTCATGTATAGTTGTAATCCTTAAGTCATAGGTTAACTTTGAGTCCGAATTGAGTGTGATTTAGAAGGAATCCAAATCAACTCAAAGAGGCAACTGGATCCACTAAAGGGGATTGATTGAGGTCTGGTTGAACTCAATTGGTTGACCACAGGATTGGTCAACATAAGAATCAAGTTGGGATTAGAAAAGTGAAGGGAATCACTTTTCTAGGATTCCCAACGGCTGAACCATTAGTGAGCGACAGTTGTACCACCGGTCCCTAGGTTTTCGGATGACTAACAATGGCTAAACCGCCCAGGTCGATGGCTGAACTGCTCGTACCCTATTTTTAGGGTGCTTTCGGCGACTGCACCATCGATGCTAGCAGATGAACTGCCCGTACCCAGATTTTTTAGATACATTTAAATTTTGGCTCTAAATTCTGAAGTCATTTGAGGACTATAAATACCCCAAGTTTTTTTATATTTGATACAATAATTTTTTAGATTGAAATTCTATGAAAAACTTGTATGAATTAAGAAAAAGAAAAGGGGTAAGGGAGTGATCCAAATATTGTAATCTTGTCTCCCTTGTAAGTTGAAAGGTTGTCAGGGTTTGGTCTTCACCCAAAGAAGATCGGTAGTGGATGTCGGTGGGCCTCAAAGAAGATGACTCGGGGAGTGGACATATGTCGGTTAAGACTGAACCACTATAAATGTGAGTGTGCTTTAATTCCTTTCATTTTACTCTTAATTGCTCTTAAACACTTGATAATTGGATTCGAAGTTTCGATCTCTCAACTTCCTTAAATCAGTTTCCAATTGATTTTATTAAAGAAGCTTCTGTTGTATACTCTTTAATTTACGAAAGCAAAGGTTTTTAATCGAGCACTTTCATTCTCGCACTAATTCACCCCCATCGCCCTCTCTCTTAGTGCCAATTAATCCTAACAAAAAGAACTTTAGTAATTGAAGAATATATTCATATTGTTTTGAATGAGTTTTTCAATCTTAAGAAAATTGATTTTGATGATAAATTTGATCTTGGTAATTTAAATTTAAATGACAATACTCCTAAAAGCAACTTAGATGAATCTACTTCTAAATCCTTACCCAAGGAATAGAAGTACATGAATGATCATCCTAAGGAGCTTATAATAGGAGATGCATCAAAAGGAGTTTAAACTCGATCTTCTTTTTAGAATTTTTATGCAAATGCCACATTTCTCTCTCAAATCGAACCAAAGTGCATTGATGAGGCCCTAAGAGATGATTCATGGGTTAATACAATGCATTAAGAGCTTAATCAATTTAAGAAAAATGAGGTACAGGAGCTTGTTTCTAGACCTAATAACCATTTATTGATTGGTACTAAATGGGTCTTTAGAAATAAGCAAGATGAAAATGGTATCGTGGTTAGAAACAATGCTAGATTAGTGTCCAAGGTTTTCAACTAAGAAGAATGATTCGATTATAAAGAAACCTTCACTCCTGTAGCTAGACTTAAAGCCATAAGGATGCTTCTTGTCTTTGCATTTTTTAAAAATTTTAAATTATTTCAAATGGATGTTAAAAGTGATTTTCGTAATGGTTTCATTTCTGAAGAAGTGTATGTTGAACAACTCCCTGGTTTTGAAAATATTCTTCTTTCTAATCATGTTTTCAAACTTTTTAAAGCTCTTTATAGATTAAAATAAGCCCCTAGGGCTTGGTATGAAAGACTTAGTTCTTTCCCTATTTCAAATATTTTTTTGAAAGGTAAGGTTTATACTACATTATTTTTTAAGCATTTCGAAAATAATTTTCTTGTTATTCAAATTTATGTTGATGATATCATGTTTGGTTCTATAAATGAATCCTTATGTGAATCTTTTGCCAAGTGTACGAGCCAGTAATTTAAAATGAGTTTAATGAGTGAGTTAGCATTTTTCTTAGGATTATAAATAAAATAATAGATGATGGTATCTTTATTAGTCAAACTAAATACATCTTGGACATGCTAAAACATTTTGGTATGAAAAATGCTAAGGCCATAAACACTCCCATGAGCACATCTATAAAGTTAGACTTAGGTAATGATGGAGAAAATTTTGATAAAAAAAACTATAGATAAATGATAGGTAGTTTGTTATACTTGACTGCTACTAGACCTGTTATTATGTTTAGTGTTGGATTGTGTGCAAGATTTCAATCTAACCTTAAGCTTTCTCACCTTAAAGCAGTTAAACGAATATTTAGATATTTAAGAGAAACTTCAAACATAGGATTATGGTATCCAAAATCCAAGAACTTTGATTTGCTTGCTTATTCAAATGTTGATTTTGGAGGATGTAGATTAGATATAAAGAGTACTACTAGGACATATCAATTTTTAGGGCATGCACTTTTTTCTTGATCTTCTAAAAAATAAAATTCGGTTGCTTTATCTACTGCTGAAGCTGAATGTATTGCAGCTAGTGCTTGTTGTGCTCAAGTCATTTGGATGAAAAACATATTAGAAGATTATAAAATTAAATTAAAAAATATTCCTATAAAATGTGACAACACAAGTGCCATATGTTTAACTAAAAATCTCATTCAACACTCAGGAACTAAACATATTGATATTAGACATCACTTCATTAGGGATCATGTAAACAATCAAGACATTTCCTTAGAATTTATTGACACTAACATCAATTAGTGGATATTTTTACAAAACCATTAAATGAAGAGCAATTTGATTTTATTAGAAGAGAGCTAGGAATGCTAAACTATAAAAATGCATGATTTGCTTAGATTTGCTACCTTGCTTGAAATTTACATAAGATGAATTAAATTGCATGTGTAGCTCTTGATTTTTTTTATTTCAAAATTTATATCTATAAAATTGAGTATTGTGGTGATATGATGTTTTTCACTTCCCTTCCTTATTTCTACCTTCTTGTTTACAAAAAAGAAAGAAAATTTACATGAAGATGATGATTTGCTATTTTTCAGATTTATTTGCTACGTTTGCTTGAAAATTACTTGAGATGATGCATGAGTAGCACTTAAGTTTTTAAATCTTTCTAGATTTCTTGGATTTTTGAGCTCACCTTCGAAATATTCTTTTCAAAATTTACAATTCCTCCATTGTTTTCTTTCCTTCTTTTACACAAGAGGAAGAAAATTCTTTATGGCTCATATCCTATTTTACAAAGGGGGAGCAATGACTCATGTGCTTAGAAATCTTTAGCCTTATATTTCACATTTTTATTGATGACAAAGGGGGATAAATATATATTGATGACTTATGTAAATTTTTACATGTGCATTTCTCTTTGTTTTAAACTTTTACATAGGCATTTCCCTTTGGGTATTTCTCTTTGTTTAGTGGTAAACAAAGGGAAGAAATGATTAATAACTTAAGTGGAGATTTTCAAATGTATGACTAATGTATAATTTTTAAATTCATGAAAATCTTTTATGAGTTAATGACTTGATAATTTAAAGCAATTTTATGTTGATGTATGAGTTTCTCGTTGCATCCTTGAAATATTATTTGCTTGATATATTAATTGCTTCATGATACTTGAATTCAAGAGTGTGTGGTTATCTTGAATTTAAGTTTTTCTTATTATGGCATGGATTTAGGGGGAGTAAGGTTTAACTCCCATCATCAATTTATTATCGTCATAAAAAAGAGAGATTATTGAATCTTAGATTTTGATGATGAAATCAATTAATGAGTGTTTAATCTAACTTGTGCATCAGAGGAAGTAGTGCAAGTCTAACTACGATAGAGGAATTGAGTTACAACCAGATGATGGGCCAAAATCAAGTTTGGGTATCAAGCTAAGGTTCAGACGATGCTGTGAGAGCTCGACGAGAGTTCACTAGGAGTTCGCCGAAGGAATTAGGAAGCTCGTTGGGAACACGCCGGGAGATCACTAGAGGAAAATCGTAAGACTCACCGTAAGAATGTCGGAGATTGCCAAATTAGCGGGAGTTAGGTTATTTATTGTTTAGCTTGATGGTCCTTATGGTTGTAATTAGTGAGTTGTAGTTAAGGATTGAGTCCTAATTGAGTTTGATTTGGAAGGAATCCAAATCAACTCAATGTGAGGTAACCAGGTCTACTAAGAGGATGGATTGAGCTTAGGTTGAGCTCAATTGATTGACCTAAAAATTGGTCAACATGAGGTACAAGTCGGAATTAGAAAAGTGAAGGGAATCACTTTTCTGGAAATCCTAACGGTTATATCGTCGGTGAGCGACAGTGAATCTGGGCAACAGGCGACAATTAAACTGCCCAGGCCAATGGTTGTACCACCTGTTCCTTATTTTCAAGGTGGCTTTCAGCAGCGGCGCCACTGGCGCCGGCAGTTGTACTGCCCTTACCCGATTTTTTCGAGTGTGTTTGAATTTTGGCTGTATTCTTTTGAAGCCAAATGGGGTCTATAAATACCCCAAGTTTTCTTGCATTTAGTACAAAAAATTTACACAAGTCATTGGGAAAATATCTGTGAAAAAAATATGTGCTAAAAGTGTGTAAGAAAAAAAATAGGGAATGGAGTGAGCTAAGTGTTGTATTCTTATAAAGAGTCTCCCTTGTAAGTTTAAAGTTTGTAAGGGTATAGTCTTCACCCAAAAAAGATCGGTAGTGGACACTGGTGGGCCTCGACGAAGAGGACTCGAAAGTGGACGTAGGCTAAGATTAGGGCTGAACCACTATAAATTGTGAGTGCTCTTTACTTGTCTTGTTTACTACATTCTATTACTCTTAATTAGTTCATAGAAAGATATGATCATCATTCTCTCGATTTTTTCTCTTAAATCGAGTTCTTAATCATTTTCAAACAAAATACAAAAGATGCTTCCGATTTTATTTCTTTACTTCTTGAAAGCAAGGTTTTCGAATCGAGCACTTTCACTTTTGCACTAATTCACACCCAACCCCCCCTCCCTCTTAGTGCCAATTAATCCTAACACCTTCCACCACCCTATGCCCTTAACCCGTCAACAGAAAAAATGATAGAAACATCTCAGATCTGGAGGCATACACAATGGCATTTCAAGATTCAATTGATACCAAGTTGGAGGTGTTTGAATCACGCATGGAGGACACATTGCGCGCTTTTTTCATAGAATTTAGAATTGGATGATCCCCGAGTCCAACAAAATTCCAACAAAGAGAAAGTTTAGAGAGGCCGTCAAAGAGGGAGAGACAGCCCTCGAACATGATACAGCTATGAATGAGGGTGCACTTCCCTCGATGAGAAGGAGACCCGACGGGATGGATTTCGTGCGTTGAACGTTACTTTTGCTATTACCAAACATCGGAGGATTCCATAGTGGACACTGCTATTATCCGCCTTGAAGGAGATGTAATTCAGTAGTACAATTAGCTTGAATACACCCATGAGGCCCCGACGGGGATACAATTCAAAGGGATGAACAACTTGCGAAGATCTAACAAACCTCCATGATCCATGAATACCAGACCAGGTTTAAGGAATTATCTTATCTCACTCATGATTCGTCTGACAAATAATTATTAGGGACATTCATCAAAGGACTCAAGCCGGAAATAAAAGGAGAAGTTAAAGCACGGTAGCCCCGCATCGTGATGTTCGTAGTTTCCTTTGCTCGAATCCAAGAGGAGCGGCTGAAGCAAAATGCTCGAAGGATGCGAACCACTCCTAAACTAGCAACATATAAACTTCTAGTACCCCCTGTTCCCAGCCATCGTTCACTACCAAAGAAATTAATGAGAGAAGAACTTCGTAATAGATTGGCGAAGGGCCTTTGTTTGCAATGCGACGAACCATGGATGCAAAAAGGGATGCCTTCTACTAATGGAGCCCATTGAAGACATGGAGGAGGAGGTTCAGGAGCATGAGGAGGAGGTTATGGCAGAAGAATAATAGTCGGTCGATTTTATAATGCATGCTCTTGCAGGCTACTCGAACCCACAGATGATGAAAGTTGGAGGACTTCTTAAACAGCAACCAATCACCATTATCATTGACATAGGGAGCACTAATAACTTCATGAATAGCAAGGTTGTTGATCATATGATCTTACATATCAAGGATTGCAATAGGTTTGACGTTAAGGTCATTGACGGACGAATTTTAAAGTATGACTACAGGTGCCCATGGGTGAAACTATTGTTGCAGGACCAGGAGACAATTGCAGATTTCTTCCTCCTCCCACTTGATGATTATAAGGTCGTGTTTGGCATCGAGTAGCTAACGACATTAGGTGATGTTCCTTGAAACTTTTTTTAATTTATCATGAAAGTTTTTAGCCATGGGAAATAGGTGATCTTACGCGGGAAACACGAGGGCAACGTGACGATGGTTTCAATGCAGCGAATGGAGAAAGTCTTACACAAAGTGAACAGTGGCTTCCTACTGAAACTCTAGCAGCAACAAATGAGGGAGTCGACAAAAATTGAAGACCCAAACCTACACCAATTGATTGCTAAATTTTTAGACGTCTTCGGTGAATTGCACAGCCGACTTTCTACCCGACAGCATGACCACCGAATTCTAATTTTACTAGGCAAACCAGCAGCAAACACTCAGCCATATCATTATCCTCACCTCTAGAAAGATAATAGAGAAGATTGTAAAGGAGATGCTTGAAACATGAGTCATTCGGCCAAGTTGCAGCCCCTACTCTTCGCTGGTGCTAGCTTTACCCGACTTGAACAAAGTGTTTGTGATTGACGCATCAGGAGCTAGAATATGTGTTGTCCTTATGCAAGATGGTCAACCTCTAGCCTACATCAGCAAAGCCCTCTCTCCATATCACTTGAAGCTATTTATCACGACGAGGATATGCTGACTAATGTTAAATTTTTGGCTTGGTATGATATAGGTCAACGGCACAAAGAGGAGATGAAAATATGTCCAAAAAAATTACAGCTTCTACTCCCTCAAAACTCAAATTGGGCTCACATTATCATGGACTCTACTAAGAGGGTAGCCACTATCTCAGAAGAAAGTCTGGATACCATTAAAGAACTACTACACACCAGCCTGCATAAGAAAGAAACAATCGCTCGACAAATGTCGGAATAGAATGAAGTTTGCCATTAAAGATTGAGTATTCCTTTGTCTTTAGGCCTACAACAGGAATCAATGAAGACTCGAGCCTCACGAAAGTGGTCTCCCAATTTCTTTGGCCCTACAAAATTGGAGATCACATTGGAGCCGTAACTTGTGGATCGGATCTACACACTAATTAAAAATTACAACTGATCCTCCAGAAATCTTACCATAAATGAAAGTTTAAGAGGATGACTCAGCCCAGATCTATCCACTAAACACCCAAGTTGATGAGGAGGCCCAGGTTCAGCTGATGATTGCATGCGATCATAGGATCGCGAGGCATCACCATCCAGATACTACTACTAATGCTAGACTATAGAAGCATCGTGTGCTATCTACAAGGGACATAAGGAAGCCTCATAAGAAGCGACAGATTAGGACCCAGAGTCATGGAGTCTCAAACTTGAGGACAAGGCTGATTTGCAGAGGGTAGGTCTGTTAGGACCCCAACTAAGTCTGGTCCTAGTCGATTGAGTCGAATCCTTATATTGGACCTTGTTGGCCAACATAGACTCAATATTAGGTCGGCTAGGAGAAGATTTGAGTCTATTATAATAAATCATCTCAAATCCTAATAGGGTTAGGATTTGGCTAAACTGGAGTCTGATTAGGAATTGGAGTTAGGTACGGGTCAGAGTCAATTGAGTCATGAATATAATAAACCCTAATCTAGCCACCGCCACCTAGTAAAGAAGTGGTTAGCTAGGGTTAGGGAAGAGTCTTTATGGGATGAGAGTCTCCTAGCTACCTCTTCTTAAGAGAGGCCGACTAGAGCAAGAGGGGGAGAGTCCCACTTAGCTTGGACTCTCTCTAGGGTGGAATAAAAATAAAATTAGGAGTCTGAGACCCCTATAGCCACCAGCCACATCATGGTTAGGAGTTGGCTAGTGGTTAGGAGTTGAGAGAAAGAGGAGTCTTAGTTTAGTATAAGTCTTGATTTACTTAGAGTAGAAGTTGATTAGAAGTTAGAGTTTGTTGGAGTAGGAGCCCTATTAGGAGTTAGGGTTTAGAAGCCCTATAAATAGCTTGTATTCTCCCCTCTTTTCATCTTCAATAGATCAATTATTTTTTAGCCTTTGTGTAGAAAACCAATGTGGGAGGAACTCTTATAGAGTTCTGTTGATAGGTTATTGATCTAACAAGGTTGTTAAAGTTGATTGATGCAAGATTAACTATGGTAGAGAGATAATTACACTCAAAGGTTTGACCAAAGTCAAGTCCAAGCATTGGGCCGGAGTGAGGACGATGTGGTTGGGAATTCGCGTGGAGTGCATCGGGAGCTCGCTGAGGGTATCGGGAGCTTGCCAAGATGATGCAAGGAAGTTCGCCGGAAGAAGATCGAGACTCGTCGGATGATTATCGAGGGAAGTTGAAAAGCTTGCCAGGAGTTGGGAAGGTCTTGAAGTGGATTTATTGGCCATGTTGATTATAATTAATTAAGTCATAATTAGCATTATTAAAGTTTAACTACGATGGAGAAAAGGAGTTACAACTAGATGATGGATCAATATCAAGTTTGGGCATCGGACCAAGGTTCATACGATGTAGTGGGAGCTCGCCGGGAGTTCGCTAGGAGTTTGCCGAAGGAATCGGGCAGCTCGCTGGGAACACGCCACCGGAGAAAGACCATAAGACTCGTCGCAAGAATGTTGGAGGCTGCCGGATTGATGGGAGTTAGGTCATTATTTAGCTTGATGGTCCTTATGATTGTAATCAAGTGAGTCGTAGTTAGACTTGAGTCCTAATTGGGTTTGATTAGGAAGGAATCCAAATTAACTCAATGTGAGGTAATCGAGTCTACATTTCAGATTAGATTGAGCTTAGGTCAAGCTCAATTGGTTGACCTGAGAATTGGTCAACAAGAGGTACAAGTCGAAATTTGAAAAGTGGAGGGAACAACTTTTCTGAAAATTTTCGACGGTTGTACCGCCTGTGAGAAGTGGTTGTACTACCGCTGCCCAGGAATTCGGGTAGCAGTTGATAGTTGTACCACCCAGGCCGGTGTTTGTACCACTCGTACCCTATTTTCAGGGTACTTTTAGCGGTGGCACCGTCAGCGCCAGTGGTTGTACCGCCCGTACCTGATTTTTTCGGGTGTGTTTGAATTTTGGCTCCAAATCTTGAAGCCAATTGAGGCCTATAAATACCCCAAGTTTTTTTGCATTTCACACAATAATTTTGGGCTATAAATTCTATGATAAATTATGTGAAAAAATTATAAGAAAATGAAAAGAGGTAAGAGAGAGAGGAAAGGATTATAGAACTTGTAAATCTCCCTTGTGAGTTTGTAAGGTTCATCTCCTAAGCCTATAAAAAAAAGAGTGAGAAGTATAAGGGCTTGATCTTCACCCAAAGAAGATTGATAGTGGATACTGGTGGACCTCAGAGAAGAGGACTTGGGAGTGGACGTAGGCCAGGTTGAGGCCCAACCACTATAAATCTATGAGTGCTTCGTATCTTGAATTTTATTTGGATTTGTATGTTCATACTTGAGTTTCATTAAGCAAGAATCTTAGCATTATTCTATAAGTTAAATTGCTCACTTACTCTACTTAAACAAAACGCTTCCGATATCAGTTTTATTTTGAACGAAGTTTTCGTTAAACTAAGTTTTCATCACTTACACTAATTCACCCCCTTTTAGTGCCAATTGATCCAAACAATTTGTATCAGAGCAAGGTATTACTCATTGGATTAACACCCATTTGAGTAAATGACTTTGTTTGACATGAATGAGGGTCAATGCATCACAAGTCCTCCTATGTTCAATGGAACAGACTACACATCTTGGAAAATTCGAATACGTATCTTTTTTATTTTAATAGATTTTGATTTATGGTGTATTGTTAAAAAAGGTTTTCAGAAGTTATCCATTCCAATAAATGATTGGAATGATTATGAGAAACAAATATTTTCTTTGAATGCAAAGGCTATGAATGCCTTATATTGTGCTCTCGACAAAAATAAATTTGATCGGATTTCCTCTTATGATTTGACTTTTGATATATGGCATCAATTAAAAATCACATATGAAAGCATAATTAAATTAAATGATTCATTAAATGAAATGACTTACAAAAATGAACTTGAAGAACACCTTCCAAAGAATATGAAGGAATTTGAACTGAAAATGACATATGACACCTTGAATGAAACCTCGAATGATGAAAACCTTGAACTTGAACTCTTGACAAAAGAACCAAAAAATTTAATGAACATGAACCATAAAAATGATCTTAAGATGAAAAAAACCTCTTGATATGAACGTAATAAGCCGAAGTGCTCCGAAGATGAAGTGCACAACCAAGAAGTGGAGAATCTCGCGCTTATGGTCATCCAAGACGAGATTAGTAAATGTTCAAGTATTACTTTTCTAAATTATTGAATATGTTTCATGAATTATTTGATGAATTTAAAAAAATTAGTAAATCTTATAAGTTGCTTAATAATGAACATGATTTGTTAGTTAGACTTGATACAATGTATTATTCATTAGTATCATATAATCCTTGTTCTAAATGTGAAATGCTAGATGATGTAAAAGAGAAAAATATCATGCTTAAACAAACATTAGAAAAAATTAAAATAGGAAATAAATCCCGTAATATGATCCTTGCTAATAAGGGTCACGATAATAGAAGAAAGGATATAGGCTTTGTTAGTAACACCCAACAAAAGCCAACCATTTTTATTAAAGGACCTATCTTAAATCTACCATCAAAAGTTAAATATAATTTTTGTGAAAAATTAGTACATAAAGCCAACAAATGTTTATTTAAAAATTATAGTCCTCACAAATTGGTTCGGGGTTTCTAAAGGAACCATAAACAACATAAAATCATTAGCGAAAATGGGAAGAACATTTCATCAGGGATCCAAACTCAAATGTATACTTAAATCAAAACTTCCCATAATATAAAGTTACCTCCTAACAAGGCTAGGAGCACTAAGTAATGTTTTGAAAGTAGATGCTTAAAGCACATGACTTGAGATCTAATACTCTTTCAAAGCTCACTAGCCTAAGTAATAACAAAAAATTATTGAAATAAAATCATTGGTAATAAATCTTTAGATAACTCAATGTTATAATTAATCTTGATTACTCTAACTTTGGCATGCTAGTACAAAAATGAATTAGAGACTTTATCTAAATTTAAATTTATGAAAGAAAAATTTTGATGATGATGATGATTGAATAATAAGTTCAAAATCATTAGCTTGGATGTTGGTTTAAATACAAAGGCTATTGTTGAATGACTTAAATGTTATGATGTTTTTGCTAAGTTAGCTTATAAATATTATTACTGAATGATTTATTTAAATGGTTGAATAGTTGTATGTTAAGATTGAATGTGTGTTCATAGATTACTTTTAATAAATATTTGGAAATGAGTTTGTCAACTCCTTGCACTATGTGTAAAAAGTTATACTCATTTAAAAGTTGAAATTAAAATAAGTTGAATTTTTGCTTTAATGATTCCTTTTGAAAGGATATTTGGCTTTCGGTCTTAATCGAAAATTCATTGATTTGAAAATCATTCTTGAAACAAACAACTAAAAAGAGGATAATTCTTCTTGAAAATATTTATCCTATCAATCCTTTAACAAGAGATAACTTGATACTATTATTGTTGAATATCTTTAATTATAAAAATAAATTAAAAAACTTTAGCTATTTTCTTTTGGAAAACAATCTATGTTGCCTTTATTGAAATTTTTTGAAAAGTAATTTTTGATGATTATTTTGGATATATTTTGTTTCGATTTTGATGATTTGATAACTTAAATCATGATTTTGACATTTTAAGAAATCAAAACATGAAATCATTATATAAACCAAGTTCGTTCAACTAAGTTTCATATATATATAAATCAAGATCTTCTATTTTTTTCTTCCTTGAAATTAACTCATAATCTTGATGTTTATAACTTTATATTTCTATACGAATCAAGATCCTTCTTATTTTATCTCTTAAGATTCCATTTTATCATGTGAGAGGAGATGTCTTAAATCATATCTTTCGGTATTGATGAATGTCTTTTGATATTAATATCTTTCTTGACATGATTCATTTTATAACTCATGAATGGTATAACTTATCACCAAAATAAATATTTCTTAAATCTGTGATAAGTTCAAAAGAGATTTGTTTTATCATGAATATTTCCTTGAGTCCTTGACTTCATCCTTTATGGAATCATATTTAATCTCTATGATTTTCTCTTGTTGATAAAAGAGAGATTTATGATCTTGACAATTATAATTGAGATTTTTATTAAGATCGTTCTTTTATTTTATTAAAATAATATATCTAAATGAATTAGGTATTTTAAGAATTATCTTCAATGAATCAAGAGTATCTAATCCCCTAAGACTCATTTTCATTATTTACAAAGAAAAAATGGGAGATAAAATTATCAATATGATTGGAAGCAAATTTGATATGATAATATTGAATGAGAAACAATTTGCTTAGAAGAAAATTTTAAATTTTAAATTTTAAATTTTCTAAATACATGTGAAATGCATAATTCAAAATTTGAGCTTGATTTACTATCATATTTTTCATTTGGATTTCTTGGACTTTATAAATTATGTTTCTTATCAAAATTTCATGCAAAATGCATGATTTGCTTGATTTACTATACTGCTTAAAATTTATACAAGATGAATTTAAATGCAAGAGTAGCTCTTTGCTCTTCTTGGATTTCTCAGATTTTTTAGCTCACCTTTCAAAAAGGATTTACCTTGATATTGACATTCAAAGTTCCTTTTGTGACAATATTTTTATCCTTTCTCAAATATTATTTTAATTCATGATGAATATCTAACTACGGAACATGAACTTTTATGACACTTGATATAAGATCTATTTTTGTAATGATGCTTTCTAAATCCCCTTCCTTGTTTCTACCTTCTTGTTTACACAAAAGGAAGAAAATTTACATGAAGATGATGATTTGCTATTTTACGGATTTATTTGCTATATTTGCTTGAAATTTACATGAGATGATTTTAAATGCATAAGTAGCTCTTAAATTTTTTAATCTTTCTGGATTTTTTAGAACTTTGAGCTCATCTTTAAAATAATCATTTCAAAATTTATATCTATAAGATTAAGGTTGAGAGCTAGGAATGCTAAACCATGAGAATGCATGAACTACTTGATTTACTAATTTTGAAATTACATGGATAGTTCCTAACTATCTTAATATCTGAAATCTACTAGATTAAGATCTATTTTGTGATAATATTTTTCAAATT
The DNA here is from genome assembly GCA_029747655.1 of Ensete ventricosum. Classification (NCBI taxonomy): domain Eukaryota; kingdom Viridiplantae; phylum Streptophyta; class Magnoliopsida; order Zingiberales; family Musaceae; genus Ensete; species Ensete ventricosum. The sequence continues at coordinate 29,502,224 of JAQQAF010000003.1, read as the reverse complement.
CTCATTTTATTTCTACTTTGTTATTTATAAAACAAAAGAAGGAATAAAGTTTTCATGAGAAATTAGGTTTTTATCCTATTTTATTAAGGGGAGCAATGCAAAATTTATTTTGTAAAGATATGAAAATTTTGTGATAGGACTCCAGCAGGGTTGAGTCCTAATCTCCCTAGATGTAGTCGATAAAACCCTATGAGATTGTAATAAAACCCCACCTAGCCACTTCTATCCTATAAAGAAGTGTGGTTATGGTTTAAATTGGGGCATTAGGGTTTAGTGGCCTCCGCCCCTTTACTGGGCTAGTTGGCTAGGATTTCTCCCTACTTAGGTCGGCTATAGAGCCAACATAGCCGCCACCTGTTCCTACTTAGACAGGTCAACTATAGAAGGAGCAAAGGGATAATTTTACTTAAGCAAGCACCCCATGGGATAGGGTTTAGAACCCTATATAATGATATAGTCACCCCCTCTCTTTTATTAAGTAATTATTAATTTTTATTTAGCCTTGTGCCGAGTCTAGGAGGGAGGAACCCCTATAGCGTTCCAATGGTTGATCCCCCTCAAGGGTAAAAATCTATAGAGCTTCTTTTGGAGTTCTATCATCTGGTATCATAGTCGGATTCCTACTGCCCTGTAGCCATCTCTGTCACCTCCACCTTCCCAAGCAATTCCCACAATTGCTTTTGAGGTCGCCTCCACCGTCGCCCACCAAGCCGCAGATCCATCAATCTGCTGTCGTCCTCTGTGTCAACATCTAGAAATCTTGTATAATTTTATCACCCACGCCTCTTCAATACTGCTTTACCTTACACATTGAAGAATTTTCCCAAATTTATCTGCTGCAAATTTCTTTCATCGCAAATGTTATCGTTGTTGCGAAGGTGAAAGGCTGCAGAAATTTTCAACCGCTTATTTGCCTCTTGAAATTGGTTTATTTCTTCTCCTTTTTAGCCATATTTTTTATACAATTCCATAAATCAACTTAGCTTTCATCTGAGATTGATTTCTAGAAAAAATTTCTTTTAGAACCAGTTTTATTGTGCCTTCTTTCATCATCATGCAGTGCTAGAATTTTACGATGAGGGATCTGCCTTCCGTCTTTTACCCTATTTCCCTACTGTTACGCTGCCGAAATTTTGTCAAACTTTTTACTAGTATTGATGACATCTGAACCAAGGGTTTTTGCATATTTTTCTTAAATTTTCCTCTAGAATTTATGTCGAGAATTCATCGTTTCTCCGACGTAAAATCTGTTCGATAGGACAACACATTGCAACACCTTTCTTCGTCGAATTCTATCGGATTTGAGTGCTATCTTTTGTAGGATTTTAGATTCTCTTTCTCTCATCTACAAACCCTACCATCCTCACTAAAAACCCTTCCAAACGACACCCTAAATCGATCCCAAATAGTCACCCAAATTAGCCCTAAATCATACCCTACTCCCATCTAAACCGATCCACTCATCCAACCGGCCACCACCTGTCCAAAAATTCTCATGCCACTAACCCATCAACAGAAAAAAAAAATCTTAATATTACAGATCTAGAGGCATACACCATGGCATTAGAGGAGGCAATCAATGCCAAGTTCGAAGCCTTTGAAAGTCGCATGGTGGAGAAGATGCGATCCCTTTTCGTAGAATTCAACATAAGCCGACCATCAAGTCCGAGGGAGTCATAGCATGGAGAGACTTCAGAATGGCGAGACGATCCTCAAGAACATGGACACATCATCCCTGATCAGAATATTCCATGCATGAAGGTGGACTTCCCAAGATGGGAAGAAGGAGACCCGATCAGATGGATCTCACGTGTGGAGCGCTATTTTCGGTTCTACCGAACCGCCGACACTATACAGGTAGAGATTGTTGCCATCCACCTCGAGGGAGATGCTATTCAGTGGTTCAATTGGTTTGAACACACCCATGGAGGTCTCTCTTGGCAACAATTCAAGGAAGGATTAGTAAACTATTTCGGACCAACTGATTTTGACAACATCGACAGACAACTAGCAAAGATTCGTCAAACCTCTACAATACAAGAATACCAAACAAGATTTGAACATTTATCTAACCAAACTGTGGATTGGTCTGAGAAATAACTTTTAGAGACTTTTATTAAGGGCTTAAAGCTGGAGATTCGAGGAGAAGTAATGGCGCGGCAACCATACACTCTTATGGCGACGATTTCTATCGCGTGTATCCAAAAAGAATGATTAAACCACGAGGTACGAAGGACAAGGGTCGCTCCCTGACCAACCATGCCAAGGCCTACAGCCCCTTCTACTGCCATCCGAGCCCCCACAATTAGAAATTAACAAGAGATGAGCTTCGTGAACATTCGGCCAAGGGGTTATGTTGGCACTGCGATGAACCGTGGAGCCGAGGACATCGCTGCAAAAAGGGCCGGCTCCTCATGATTGAACTAGTGGAGGATGAGGACAATGAACCATCTAAAGAAGGCCTCGAAGCTGAAAAGGAAGCCATGGAGGAAGAGTCCCAACCGGTCGACTATGTAGTGCATGCATTGGTCGGCTACTACATCCCGTAGACGATGAAAGTTGGAGGACTTGTAAAATAGCAACCCATCACCGTTCTTATTGATACGGGCAGCACAAATAATTTCCTCAACAATAAGGTTGCTGCACATATGGCGCTTTAAATCGAAGGTTGCAACAAGTTTGACGTAAAGGTCACCGACGGTCGAATCCTCAATTGCGACCAACGGTGCCCACGGGTGAAACTGCTCCTCCAAGACCAAGAAGTGGTAGCCGATTTCTTCCTCCTACCCATTGATGATTATGAAGCCGTGCTTGGGATCGAATGGCTCACAATGTTAGGTGATATCTCTTGAAATTTTTCTAAACTAATTATGAAGTTTTATTACAAAGGGAGACAAGTCACATCGCGAGGCAAGCGCGGGAGCCATATTTCCACCGTTTCGATGCAACAAATGGAGAAAGTTTTGCATAAAGTATATGGAGGATTTTTTATGCATATCCAGCAGTCATCCAAGCACGTAGCCGCTAGGGCTGCTCCCTAATCGGCCGCATGACCACCGTATACCTACTCTGTCGGGCAAACCTCCATCAAATTTGAGACCATACCACTACCCTCACATGCAGAAGGATGAGATTGAGAACATCGTTAAGGAGATGCTCGACACCGGAGTAATTTGACCAAGCTACAGGATATGTTGATCCCTCTCAAGGGTCAAAATCTATAGAGCTCCTTCTGGGGTTCTATCATTTTGACACATTATGAGTTTATGTATCATGAAATTATTTGCTCATTACTTCACCTTTTTTTGTTGATGACAAAGGGGGAAAAATAGTGACTTGATGAAACAAAAAGGATACATACATGTCAAAAAGAAAAATAATCATGAGAAAATTATTGACACATGTGCCTTTAAATCATTTGCTCTAACATTTCACCTTTTTGTTGATGATAAAGGGAGAGAAATGATAATTGATGACACATGTAGAAAAATAAAAATTGGATATTTCTCCTATTTTTGCTGATAAACAAAGGTGGAGAAATAATTGATGACTTAAGGAAGAGAATTTCAACTTAATGTATAATTGATGCATAATTTTGGAATTCATGTTATATATTTTAAAATTTTGATGATTCATTATTGGTTGAAATTAATGTTATATCATTGATCAATTGATTTTGAAATTCATATCATTTCAAAATCTGATAAGTGAATGATTTGTTGCTTGAATTCAAGTGTACGTGGTTCTCTTGAATTTAAGTTATTCTTATTTGAATGATGGCATGGGTTTAACGAGAGTAAGGTTTAACTCCCATCATCAATTGATTGTCTTCATAAAAAAGGGGGAGATTGTTGAATCTCGGATTTTAATGATGAAATCAATTGATGGGTTATTGATCTAACAAGATTGTTATAGTTGATTAATGTAGGATTAACTACGATAGAGAGATAATTATAATCAAAGGTTTGGCCAAAGTCAAGTCCAGGCATCAGGCTAGAGTGAGGACGATGTGGTTGGAAACTCACCTAGAGTGTGTCGGGAGCTCACCGAGGGTATTGGGAGCTTGCCAGGATGGCATAAGGGAGTTTGCTAAAAGAAGACCGAGACTCGCCAGAAGATTGTCGGGGGAAGCCGAAAAGCTTGTTGGGAGTTGGGAAGGTCTTGAAGTGGATTTATTGTCCATGTTGATTATAATTAATTAAGTCGTAGTTAGCATCGTTAAGGTATAACTACGACGGAGAAAAGGAGTAACAACCAAATTATGGACCAAGATCAAGTTTGGGCATCGGGCCAAGGTTCGGACAATGTAGTGGGAGCTCGCCGGGAGTTCGATAGGAGTTCACCGAAGGAATCGGGAAGCTCGTTGGAAACATGCTGGGAGATCACCGAAGGAAGACTATAAGACTTGCCGCAAAAATGTCGGAGGCTATCAGATTGACAAGAGTTAGGTCATTGTTTAGCTTGATGGTCCTTATGGTTGTAATCAAGTGAGTCGTAGTTAGACTTGAGTCATAATTGGGTTTGATTTGGAAGGAATCTAAATCAACTAAATGTGAGGCAACCGAGTCTACATTTGAGATTGGATTGAGCTCAAGTCAAGCTCAATTGGTTGACTTGAGAATTGGTCAATAGGAGGTACAAGTCAAAATTCAAAAAGTGGAGGGAACCACTTTTATGGAAATTTCAACGGTTGTACCGCTGGTGAGCGATGATTGTACCACCACCGTTCAAGAATCTAGGCAACAGGCGATAGTTGTACCTCCCAAGTCGGTGATTGTACCACTTATACCCTATTTTCAGGGTGCTTTCGATGGTGGTGTCGTCGGTGCTAGTGGTTGTACCGCTTGTACCTGATTTTTTTGGGTGTGTTTGAATTTTGGCTCCAAATCTTGAAGCCAATTGGATCCTATAAATACCCCAAGTTTTCTTACATTTCACACAATAATTTTGGGCTAGAAATTTTGTGATAAATTGTGTGTCAAAATTGTAAGAAAAAGAAAAGAGGTAAGGGGGAGAGGAAATGATTGTAAAACTTATAAATCTCCCTTGTGAGTTTGTAAGGTTCCTCTCTTAAGTACGTGAAAAGGAGCGTGAGATGTGTAAGAGTTTAATCTTCACCCAAAGAAGATTTATAGTTGACACCGGTGGACCTCGGAGAAGAGGACTCGGGTTGAGGCCGAACCACTATAAATATGTGAGTGTTTCCTATCTTGAATTTTATTTGGATTTGCATGTTCATACTTGAGCTTTCATTAAGCAAGAATCTTTGTATTGTTGTATAAGTTAAATTGCTCACTTATTCTACTTAAATGAAATGCTTCCGATATTGGTTTTATTTTGAATGAGGTTTTCTTTAAATCGAGTTTTTATCACTTGCACTAATTCACCCCCACCCCACCCCCCCCCCCCCCCCTCCCTTTTTGTGCCAATTTATCCTAACAAGTTCCAAGGAGGCCCATCCCCCTATAGAGATCACCCTAAGCTTACAATCCGTAAGGGTTCTAACAACATTGCAACTATTTTCTACATCTTTGAACTCTAATTAATTAGATTTGCTTCAAGAAAGATAATATATCCTGATGTAGAGGTTTTGTCATCAATGTTTCCTACCCAGTCAACATCGATAAATGCATGGAGATGAAGTGGTGAGTATTTTTGGAGAAATAGTTCATATCTAAGAGTCCCTTTGAGATATTATAGGACTCATTTTACTACAGACCAATAGATAGTAGATGGTCGATGCATGAATTGAGATAATTTATTAACTACAAACTAAATGTCTAGACGAGTAAGAGATAGTTACTGTAAGGAGCCAACTACTTGTCGATATTATCTAGGATACATAGTAGCACTACCTTCACAGAGCTTAAGTGATTCAGTAGCAGAGAGTGGAGTGCTAACCTCTTTAGCATTTTACATATTTGTCTTTGATAATACATCTTGAATAAACTTTCTTTGAGATAGAAAAAATCCTAGAGATGTGTGAGTAGCATCCACTCCTAGAAAGTAACTTAGGGTTTCAAGATCTTTAATGAAAAATTGATCTACCAATTATTTGAGGAATTCCTTGATCTCCATAGGATTATTGATTATGACAATAATGTCATCCACATGTTAGGATCAATTGGCACTAGCGGGGGGTTAGTTAGTGAAAGTGTAAATTAATGTTTTAATGAAAATTTTTCATTATGAGCAAAATCGTAAATCGAAAGCATATCTTGAACTTGAAAGCGAGTAAGTATATGTTTTAAAAACACAATCGAAATATGATGCTCTTGCTTTTCTAGTTACAAACAATTGTAAGTACTAAATGAAGCAAGTAAAGAACACTTACAATTTATAGTGGTTCGGCCTTAACCTAAGCCTACATCCACTTCCCGGGTCCTCCTTGAGGCACACCTACATCCACTATCGATCTCCTTTGAATAAAGACTAAACCCTTACAACATGAGCTTACAAGAGAGACTCTTTATAAGAATTTTTTTCAACTCTAAGCTTACTCCCTTCCCCTTTTCTTTTTCTGACAATTCACATAAGTTTTTCATAGAGAGTTAATCCCAGAAATTGTTGTATCAAATACAAGAAAACTTGGGGTATTTATGGGCCCCAAATAGCTTTAGAATTTGGAGCCAAAATTTAAATGTATCCAAAAAATCCAAGTACGGGTGGTTCACCCTAAAAATAGGGTACGAGCGGTTCAGCCGTCATCTTGAGCGGTTCAGCTGCCATCAGCCGTCGAAAAACCTAGGTTCAACAGCCGTGAATCCCAGAAAAATGATTCCCTTCACTTTTCCAATCCCGACTTGAACCATCAGTTGATCACTTCCCTGGTCAACTAAATGAGCTCGACCTGAGCTCAATCCAACCCCATAGTGGACCCGGCTGCCTCGTTGAGTTGATTTGGATTGCTTCCAAATCACACTTAATTCGGACTCAAACCTAACCTACGACTTAAGGATTATAACCATACATGACCACCAAGCTTAATTAACAACCTCACTCCCGTAATCCAAAAACCTCCGACATTCCCTACGGTGAGTCTCACGGTCTTCCTCCGGCGATCTCCCGGCATGTCCCTAGCGATCTTCGCGATACCTTCGGTGAAGTCCTAGCGAACTCCCGGCGAGCTCCCACCGCATCGTCCAAACCCTTGGCCCGATGCCTAAGCTTGATCTTGGGTCCATATTTGGTTTGGAATTCCTTTTCACCGTCGTGGTTAAACCTGCATCACTTCCTCTAACAACACATGTTAGATTAAACACTCATCAATTGATTTCATCATCAAAATCTGAGATTTAACAATCTCCCCCTTTTTGATAATTACAATCAATTGATGATAGGAGTTAATCCTAACTCCCCCTAAATCCATCCCATAATAAACAAAACTTAAATTCAAGAGAATCGCACACTCTTGAATTCAAGTATCATGAATCAATTGATATTTCAAGCAAATTTTAATAAAATTTTTTATCAAGTTATCAAAGCATGAATTTCAAAAAATTATACATCAATATCCAAATATGTGCATCAATATATGTGCATCAATATCCATGTGTCATCAATGTCCATTTCTCCTCCTTTGTCATCAACAAAAAGGTGAAATATATGGCTAACAATTTCAAAGCACATGATGACATTATTCCTCCTTAGTAAAATAGAATATGCATTATAAAATTTTCTTCCCCTTTGAGAATAATAAGGAGAGAAACAAGGGAGGAGTTGTGAAAGCATTACATCATTAAGAAGAGCTCTTAATAAATTTCAAAAAGAATATTAAGATGAGCTTAAAAGTCCAAGATAAAACTATTTTAATCACATCATATGCAATACATCATAATAAAATCATGAGTATTGCATGCATTATTCCAAATCATCATGTATATTTTCAAAATCATCATTACATGCATGATCATCATACATGATTTCACATCATCATACATTCTCTCCCTTTGTCATCAACAAAAAGGAGAAGTGCAATTAGCAATTTTTTGAGATATAAAAGCTTAGCAATTTAGCAAATTTTTCATCCCTTTAGAATATGCAAGCTAATGAGTTTTTTCTTCTCTTTTGAGAAGTGCAAGCTAGCAAATTTTTGCTTCCGTAATGTTCACGCTAGCAATTTTACATCATGCAAACTAACAAGTTGGCAAGTGTTACTTCTCTTAGCATGTTTTTTTTTTTTTTGAGAATGTGAGGTTAAGCAAAAAAATTTATTCTCTTGAGATTTGCAAGATAGCACTTTTTGCTTCTCTTTTGAGATGAGCAAGCTAGCAAGTTTTGCTCTCCTTTTGTCAAAAAAAGATGGTTACAATAGTGCAAAATATTTTCTATTATATCATTTTTCAAATCAACACATGAAATATATCAAGAAAAATTAACATAGTGATGAGATATACAATTCATGAAGACAAATTGTGAATATTAAGAGATAAATCATAGAAGAGATAAATAAAATATCTTGATTTATGCATAAGAAATCTCAAGTTGTCAATATCATGATTTATATAAAAATGTCATTTTAAATAATATAAGAACATATAATAAGATATTTTAATTCATAAAATATTTTAAGTTATAATTCTGAAGAATCAAAATTATGATATAGGTAAAAACTCATTTAATTTCAAATAATCAAAATCATCAAAATCACTTTCAAGAGATTCAATATGAAATAAATAGACTTATCGATCTCTTGAAATGCTAGTGATTTCCTTTTTCCCTTTTGTCATTGTAAATAAGAAAGAAGAAAAAGGGGAATAATACATAACAAAACTTTAAGTAATAAATTATCAAGATGTCAAGTAGCATATCATGGTTTATTGGGATATATCTCCTTTTTAGTGAATAGCTAAAGGAATTATAGGAGTACAAAGAATGAAAAATCTTGATTCATAATAAATCTCAATTTATAAACATCAAGGAATCAATATCATGATTTGGATAAAAACTTATTCAAATTCAAATCATTAAAATCACTTTCATAGTTCAAGAGATCCATAAAAAATAATATAATCGGTTCGTTAATCTCTTTTTAAAAATTTATAAGATAGATAAATTTTCAAGAAAAATGTATTCCCTTTTTATTTCATATAAGTATGTCTTTGTCTTATAAGCCAAATAAAAACATGCATCATCATTTAAAACTGAAAAAGAACTTTCATTACGGCAAAGATCAATAAGCCATAAATCACAAAGATCATCATGCATAATTTTGAAATATAAACTCATTAAGCATGATCACTATGCATCATTAAATCATTAAGCATGGTTTCATTGAACATAAAGCATCTTTAATCAAAATTAAAAAGCAATACAAAAATCATCAATATCATTGTTTAGATTCATATTATAGTTTCAAATAGATAAACTTATGATTCATTTATAAACATCTTCAAACGAACTTGATTTATGTAAAGATTTCAAGTGTCATTTTTTTGAACTTGCCAAAATCAAGTTCAAATCATCAAAATTGATGTTTAAAAAAATAATCATAAATAGATTCGTCAATCTCTTATTGAAATTTTAATAAGATAGTGATTGAGAATTTTTTAAAAGAAATCATCACAAATATTACAATAAGATATTTTCAAACATGATCTTTGGTTTATCTTTAATTCAATGATATTTCTTTGATAAGTGTGTCTAACTCTTTTAGACTTTCGTGAAAAGAGTTATTATGCACTTATCATGTGTATTTCAAATATAGATACTTTTGAAAGCATTAAAAGGAGAAATATGAAAAAAAAAATTAAGTTTTCTATTCAAGAACCATCATCAAATCATAACTCATTTTAACATACAACTATCATCGTAACATTTAAATCATTCCACAAACTTAGTCAATAATAATATAATATTTGAATCATCAAATTATTTTTGTAGTTTAGGAGATTCAACAATAATGGTATCATTTTATCTTGTTGAATGATTCATAGGATAAAAATATTTTCAAGAATAATTATCCTCGATTTTAGTTGTTTTAACTTATGAACTTTCTTTCAAGAATGCAATATCATTTAATGTCAAAAACTAAGTTTCATCAAGATCATTGTAATAAAATATTTTTAAACAAGAATTTTGATTTATTTTAATTCCAATGATTTTACACTTAGTGAAATGAGTTACCATACTCATTTCATTCTCGTTAAATACATTATCAATTTTTCAAAAATACTAGACAATGAAGCATGATTTTTCTCTCCCTTATCTATATTGTTCTATGCTCAAATTCTATCATTCAACAATAATCATCATTAAAATCTTTCTTTCATAAATTTGAATTTAGATAAAGTCTCTAATTCATTTTTGTACTAGCATGCCAAATTTAGAGCAAACAAGATTAATTATAACAATGAGTTATCCAAAGATTCATTACCCATATTTTTATTTGAATAATTTTTTGTTATTACTTAGGCTAGTAAGCTTTGAAAGATTATTAGATCTCAAGTCATGTGCCTTGAGCATCTACTTTCAAAATATTACTTAGTGCTCCTAGCCTTGTTAGGAGGTAACTTTATATTATGAGAGGTTTTGATTTAGGTACCAATTTGAGTTTGGATCATTCATGATATGTTCTTCCCATTTTCTCTAATGGTTTTAGGTTGTTATGATTCCTTTAGAAACCCAAACTAATTTGTGAGGACTATAATTTTTAAATAAATATTTGTTGGCTTTATACAAAAATTATATTTAACCTTTGATGGTAAATTTAAGGTAGGTCCTTTAACAAAAATATTTGGCTTTTGTTGAGTGTTACCAACAAAGCCTATGCCCTTTCTTTTATTAACATGACCCTTATTAGCAAGGATCATATTAAGGGATTTATTTCTTATTTCAAATTTTTCTAATGTTTGTTTAAGCATGATATTTTTCTCTTTTACATCATCTAACATTTCACATTTAGAACAAGGATTGTGAGATATTAATGAATCATGTATTTCATCAAGTCTATTAACTAATAAATTATGTTCATTCTTAATCAAATTAAAAGATTTACTAATTTTTCTAAATTCATCAAATAATTCATGAAATATATTTAATAATTCAGTAAAAGATATACTTAATGAATCACTAACCTCGTCGTCAATGGCCATAAGTGCGTAGTTGGCTACTTCTTTCTTGCTTTGATCTTCTTCGTTGGAGCGCCTTGGCCTCTTGCATTCATAGCAAGATGTTTTGTTCATCTTAAGATCATTTTCATGGTTCATGTTCATTAATTTATTCGGTTCATTTGTCAAAGGTTCAAAGTCCTCATCGCTCGAGATTTCACTCGATGAGTCATATGTTCTCTTTAATTCAAATTCCTTCCTATTCTTTGAAAGGTGTTCTTCAAGTTCAGTTTTATAAAAAAAATTATTCATTGATTCATTTATATTAATTGTGCTTTAATGTGTGATTTTTAATATATGCCAAATATCAAAAGTCGATTCATAAACTAAAACATGATTAAACTTATTTTTGTCAAGAGCGTAAAACAAGGGATTCATAGCCTTTGCATTCTAAGAAAAATTCTTCCTTTCCAAATTATTCCACTCATTCATTGGATTGGAAGATTTTTTAAATCCATTATCTACAATGTTTCATAAATCAAGGTCCAAAGAAATGAGATTACACATCCTTGTTTTCTAACGTGTAATCTATCCTATTGAACATGGGAGGACGTGAAATGGAATGTCCCTCATCATGCCAAAACAAGTCATTTACTCAAGTAGGTGTTAATCCAATGAGTAAGAAACCTTACTCTGATACCGATTGTTACGATCAATTGGCACTAAGAGAGGGGAGGGGGGTGAATTAGTGCAAGTGTAAATTGACGTTTTAACGAAAACTTTTCATTTGGAGCAAAATCAAAAATCGAAAGCGTATCTTGAACTTGAAGGCGAGTAAGTTGATGCTTTGAAAACACAATTGAAACATGATGCTCTTGTTTTTCTAATTACGAATAATTGGAAGTAGTAAATGAAGTAAGTAAGAAACACTTACAATCTATAGTGGTTCAGCCTTAACCTTGGCCTACGTCCACTTCCCGAGTCCTCCACTGTGAGGCACATCGGCATCCACTATTGATCTCCTTTGGTTGAAGATCAAACCCTTACTACATTAGCTTACAAGGGAGACTCTTTATAAGAATTTTTTTAACTCTAAACTCACTCCCTTCCCCTTTTCTTTTTCTTACAATTCAAATAAGTTTTTCACAGAGATTTAATCCCAGAAATTATTGTATCAAATGCAAGAAAACTTGGGTTATTTATAGGCCCTAAATGGCTTCAGAATTTGGAGCCAAAATTCAAACGTATCCAGAAAATCAAGGTACGGGCGGTTCACCCGTTGGCGCCGGTGGTGTAGCCACCAAAAGCACCTTGAAAACAAGGTACAGGCAGTTCAACCACCATCCTGGGTAATTCAGCCGACGTCAGCTGCCCGAAAACCTGGGTGGCAGTGGTACACCCGCCGCTCACTGACAGTTCAGTCATCGGGAATTCCAGAAAAGTGATTCCCTTCACTTTTCCAATCCTGACTTGAACCATCAATTGACCATTTCCCTGGTCAACTAAATGTGCTAGACCTAAGCTCAATCCAACCTCATAGTGGACCCGATTGCCTCTTTGAGTTGATTTGGATTCCTTCTAAATCACACTCAATTCGAACTCAAACTTAACCTACAACTTAAGGATTACAACCATACATGACCACCAATCTTAATTAACGACCTCACTCTCGCAATCCGACAACCTTTGACATTCCCTGCAGTAAGTCTAATGATCTTCCTCCGGTAATCTCCTAGCGTGTTCCTAGCGATCTTCCCGATACCTTTGGCGAAGTCCTAGCGAATTCCCGGCGAGCTCCCACCGCATCGTCCAAACCCTTGGCCCGATGCCTAAGCTTGATCCTGGGTCCATGTCTGGTCTGTAACTTCTTTTTACTGTCGTGGTTAAACCTGCATCACTTTCTCTATCAATACATGTTAGATTAAACACTCATCAATTGATTTCTTCATCAAAATCCAAGATTCAACACCACATACACTAGTAGATATATTATACCTTTATTTTATTTTCTGAAGAATAATGAAGTATTTGACTTAGAGTTGATAAAGCTAAATGATATAAAACACGAGCCAAGTTCGGTGTACTAGGCTCTTGAAGCTTGATGAAGTCTATAAATAGTTTTTGTAATTTGCAAACATGTTTTGGTACTAAGGATGGATGAAACCTGGAGGTAGCTGCATAAAGACATTTTCAGTTAAAGTCCCCTATAAGAAATCATTATTAATATCTAATTATCATAATTCACTACCTCTAGTGACAGCCAAAAATAGGATAAGTCGGATCATCGTTAACTTAACAATGAGATTGAATGTTTCTATGAAGTCAACAACGGGTCGTTGATGAAAACCTTTAGCCACCAGACATGCTTTGTATCTAGTAATAGATCCATCTGGGTTCTGCTTAGTTCGAAAAAGTACAAGGGTCAATGTAGAATTATGAAGTAAGGCGTCATATTCTTCGCACATGGTACGCCAATATAAAGATTTTTGGGCTTGAGTGATGGTGGTGGGTTCAATTGGCTCTAGAGAAAGATTTGTTATAGTATGAAGGTCAAGTATTTGACGTGATTTGAAAATATCACTTTGGAATGTGTGGTCATGGGATGGCCAGGTGCAACGGGATTGTTAGGTTGTATTGATGAAGAGGCACGAACAAGTACCTAGTTAGGTACTTCAGAGTCACTAGGTCTGAGAGAAGGTACTAGTGGTAGTTGTATTTTTAGGGTAGTGTTTCATCAATAGGATGAATTTATGAAGGAGTAGTGGAGAGAATGGGAAGCTGTTGAATTAGAGGAACAATAAAGTGTGTATCCTGATGGGAAGGACTAGATGGTGTGGTGTGAAGGTTGTCTGATGGGTTAGAAGGAATGCTCCAATGTTGTATGTTTATTGGAGTGACTCTTATGACTAATGACCCATATTTTTGGAAGGGAAAGGTAGACTCTACAAAAATGACATGACGTGATATAAAAACTTTTTGAGTTTGCAGATCATAGCATCGAAAGCATTATGTTCAAGAGAGTATCCTATGAAGATGCAAGGCTTAGATCTCGGTATTAACTTATGAGAGACATAGGGTCATAGCCATGGGTAACATAGACAACCAAATACTTTGAGTTTTTGAAGATTGGGGAGATGATGAAATAGTTTTTCAAATGGTGATTGAAATTGAAGGATTGGAGTGAGCATATGGTTACTAAGATAGATGACATTTTGAAAGGCTACTGATCAAAAGATTGGTGGCATAAATATTTGATGTAAGAGGCCAAGACCAATTTCAACTATATGTCGATATTTTCATTCGGCAGAGCCAATTAGTTGAGGAGTATGTGATGGTGATTTGAGGTGTTGTATACCACAAGCTAAGAGACAGGATATTAAGGCTTAATATTTACCTTCACTATCAGAGTAAACTATTTTAATTGTAGACTGAAAGAAATTTTCAACTAACTTTCTAAAATGAGTAAAAACTGTGAAAACTTTAAATTTACGTTCGAGAGGATATAACCATGTATATTTAGTAAAATAATTTATAAAAATGACATAAAATCTAAAATTATCAAAAGAAGTGGATGGGGTAGGACCCCAAACATCTATGACTATTTTAAATGGCATAAAATAAGATGTGGAGGATATTATAAAAGGATAATCTATGACATTTATTGCTAAGACAAGCATCACAATGAGTTATAATGATACTGATTTTCATAGTTGAAAGAAAATAACGAGAAAGTAATTTTTATTAGATAAGGGATAAGAGATGACCAAAACGATGTTGTTAGACATCAATTGAAACTGCAACTAAAAAGTGAACAATGGGCTAGGTGATTTAGAAAGCTAACGATCACTCGTAAAGATTGTCTTTATTCGGGCCTTCGACCAAGGATGCCCCCGTTGCTCAAATCCTTTACCAAAAAGGAGTCAGGAAAGAATTCAATATAGGTGTTATTTTATTTGTAAAATTAAAAATAGAAATGAGATTCCTTTTAATGTGAGGTGCACATAGAATATCATCGAGTGTAAAAGTGGTAATATGCGAATTAAGTGTTGTGGAACCAGTATGAGTAATGAGAATTGTGTTACCATCACCGATGATGATATCATTATTGCCTCTATAATTATTATGGATGAATAAATTCTGAAGATCAGAGGTGATATGATGAGAAGCGTTGGTGTCCAACAATCCAATTGGTTGGATGAGCAATCAAAATAGTCAGTGTTTGCTTGAGGCTAACTGGATGTAACAAAAAGGATAGGTCAAGATCGATAGACTTTGGCAGAATGTCCAACTTTATCACACAATTGACAGATGACTCTTTGTTGGTTTGGATTGTTACGATGTCGGGGCTGCTGATTGTTATTGAAGTTGCCACCCTGATAGTTGTTGAAGTTTGGATTGAAAAATTGGTAAGGATATGTTTGCGTGTTACCCATATGTTCAAGAGACATTTTGGTTAATCCTTTGTTGATGCTCTTAGTATTTTGGTAGCTCCTTCTTTTGGATTTTTAATTAACTTGAGCTGTGATGATCGATCCTGGCATATTGTTGTCACATTTCAAATATCTCTCGTAGTCAGTTAGCTTGTCGTAAAGTTCTTCAAATGATATCGATAAGTCACGTGCCCGAATTGCTGCTGCTAATTCTTTGTATTCATCTCCAAATTCATTGAGAGTTTAGACTATGACTTCTTCATCACTGAGGAATGACCTATCAAGGCCAAGTCACAGATGATAACTTTTATATTATATAGATAATCAACGATAGTACTTCCCTTGTTTTGTTTTCATCAAAGTAGAGAGCATGCGAGTATGGGAGCGATTGGCTTGTATAGTTTGCAACTTGGACCATGCTTCTACTGTGATGTTGCATGAAGATATCAGTGGGGTGACGGATCCAGTTACTAAGGCTTCAATTGCTTGGAGGATAAGACGATCTTGACGTAACCATAAATTTTAAGTAGGATTTGGTAGAAGATCTAATTTCCCTAATATTTAGATCTATCCTGGTGGACAATTGAGAGAGTCATCGATGTAACCTATTAGGTCATATCCAAATAAAAGATTAGAGAATTGTGCTCGCCATAATACATAGTTGTCATCCTTGGATAATTTGAAAGGTATTAGAGTGAAGCATTGATGGAAATGAGTCTTATATGGTGAGAAGAACTATTGTTTCCTGTAGGAATAATAACCAAGGTGTCAAATGTAGATGATGCAGATATTATGATGATGTGTACCAATTTAGGAAATTCATCCGCAATAGAGCGGGTGCGATTTCTAGGTTGAATCAATAGTTTTGTAGTTCTTATGGCAAAAAATCTAAGATGGAAGTAGCACTATAGGCAAGAGCTGAAGCCGGTTGTCTGTGTTTGATGGTGCAGCAGTGAAGATGAAGTCGACTGTTGCTTGAGGGAGGAGGAGTAGAAGTCATCGTAGGAGGAGGAGCGTCACTGATAAGATGATAGGCTACAGCAGCGAGGGGAAGGAATGACAAAAGCTACTATTTTACGGAAGCTCCAGCAGAAGCAAGCATTGCCAACGCCTAAGATGGAAGATGAGGAAGGGGAGCTGTACCACTATCAAAGGCGTCGAGGGCTCAGATGAGGTGGAGATGGGCAGGGTCGATCGGTTGGCAGATAACCACTCTACCATGAGATGGTGGAGGACGACGGTGATGGGACTCATGGGCTCACAAGAGAAACACGTGGATGCTTCCAGTTCTGATGCTGTGGCAAATGGGGCATGACTCGCCGGTGTCATTGTAGACGTCACAAAGGCAGATGTGGTGGCACGGGAGGAGCATCGTCAAGGCTGGACGATGTTTAGGGCACGAGTGAGCGACGAGGATGCACTAGCATCACCGATCACTAATAGGTGATCGTGCAATTGGAGGATAAGGAGGAAGAGGCGGAAGTAGCGGGTAGCGGTACGACCGCCTACTGTGGTTGCATGAGGAAGACGTGGCACTGCCACAGGTATTGGGAGGTGAGGAGAGTCAACAAGGGATCGTCCTCTATTGCCGGAGATGAGCGACATCAACGATATTGTTGTAGTCATCGTCAGAGAATTGATCAGATCAATAGATCTGTTCAATGGAGAGAGTTTACTGTCGTTGGACAGTGGAAGGGGGAGGACGGGTGCTGACTCATCTTTCACGACGAAGATGCAGCGAACATAGCAACCAAGGGAGAGAGGGCCCGAGGCGAAGTGTAGACTTGGGCGCGCAACGAGCATGAAGACATGGCGAAGGCGAGGTCATGGTAAATGCAGAGGAACAGGGCAGCGCACCTATGACAATAGCAAGAATCACTAGGCTTCTCCTCTTTACCAAGAGAAGTGGACAAGGCTACCGAGGAGGGTCTCATGATTGGGCATCGACAAAGCAGATGAGCCGCCCTTTGTGGTACCGAGGGAGAGTACGTCGGTGAGAATTTATTGTTATTCGATTGCAAAGAAAGAAAGGTAAAATTGGCTCTGGTACCGTGGTAGATTAAAATTTGAAAAGAGAAAAGATTAAATGTTTCATCAACATAAGATATAATCTTATTTATATAGTTTAGATGATGAGATTTCATCTATCAAGATTAGATAGAATCACCATCTAAATTTTAAAGTGGTTGAAGATCATATCTTGTGATTGGAGATCCTGTCTTCTATCATCTTCTATTAGGACGAATATATCATTTCTAATTCTTCACGTAGCATTAACCAATTAATTTTGAATATTAGGGGTGGATTTAGAATAGTCATAGGCAATGGTCTTAATATATATATCTAATATGATCCTTACATTGATATCAGACTCATCAATCATATTTTTATTCAGTTTTAAATCTTTTTTCCACAAACGGTGCGAATGTTTCTTCTTTTACTCAATTTTTTCATCAAGTCCTTATTTGTAGGATTCTTATGATTTATATATACAGAAACCCCGATAATAAATGGATTTGACAACCTAATCCTTTATGCTCTCTAACAACTAGTGGTGGCTATCTACATAAAAGCAAATACTAGGAATAAGAACTGATAAGACTAGAAGGCATTATGGTAACTTTCTTTCTATTGGTATAAAAGTCAAGCCATTCCAATAGAAATTGTCTTGGAACCATTTGCCTACATCTGATATGTTTGCACATATTTTACAACATTCTGATCCCTGTTATGTCTATAATGTGCATATAGATTATGCTTCGCGTATACTAGTTGAATGTCCAGTTGCTATTTCCTTTTGGAATTTGATACAATGCAAAACTGGCATTTGTTTCAGATTTTTAGATTTCTTGGTCTTCGGTTAAAAACTTGGCATAAAGAAAGGGAAGGATCTACAAAAGCTGAGTCTATCCAAGTACTCTGCCGGATTTCCTATAATTTTTGAACCCTTTGGCTTGATAGAATCAATGCTAGATTTTGCAACCGCTCTGGCAGTCCTTATTCCTTGGCTTACAAGGCGATAGCCCTTACGAACGAAAACTTCCAGGTTGGACCTGATCCTACTGGGCATATATTGACTCGGAATCCTAATATAGGGATAGGAAATTTTGATTTCATTTTACAATGTGATGCCGCTTCTTTGTCTTCTGATTCTTTGGTAGGGATTGGTTTCATTTAACCATTGCTGTTGGCTGGAGTTCGTGCAATGCTCATAATGCAGCCATGGCAGAAGCGTTGGCAGTCCTGGAATCTCTAAACCATGCAGCAACTCTCCACTGGAAGAACATTTGGATTCCAACAGATTCCCAGGCACTAATTCACTATGTGGACGGTTCTCAAGAGCTCCCATGGTTCCTTCGGGGACTAATCTTGGATATTATATCATTGATGCAATCTCTTCAGACCTCCTATCTCACTTATATACCCAGATCCAGTAATTCCAGAGCACATCAACTTGCTCACTATGGAAGAACATCTGGTCTATCAACTTTCTGTAACGTGGATGATCATTCCAGTTCATCCAATCCTCTAACATTGTTCTTTTAAGTTACTTAATAATATTTTCCATTTTAAAAAAAAAATCTTTCCGTTTGGAGCTCTTATCAGTTCCACTGGTCAGATTTATGTCCTCAGGATCTTCATATCCATTTCGGAGAATGTTGATAGCCTCATTGATATTATGAGTTTCTATTTCTTTCAACTCAGGCATTTTCTTTTTATAAACATGTTGCCATATATTCCTTATTTCCGTCATTTGAAGGGGTTTAAGAAGGTAATCACTAGCACCATGTTGAACACCTTTCATAACCCTGCTGGTCTCCCCATCTATAGACATCACTGCAAGGGTCATAGAACATATACATTTCCTATATATATATGTTTATATATATACATATGTATATATATATATGTTTATATATATATGTATATACGTATACATAGGTATATTTATATACATATGTATATACATATATATATATATAGATATATATATATATGTATATATATATATATATATGTATATACATATGTATATACATATACATATATATATATACATATATATATATTTATTTATATACATATATATATGTGTATATATATATATATATATATATATATATATATATATATATATATATATATATATATATATATATATATATGATGGTACATGTGACATGCTGTGCGATCTTTTTACTTATGATTAATATTGACATATTCTCATATTATATTATATGTAGCATATATACTGCGATGTTCTTGGTTCAATGAGAATTAGATCATGATGAGATCACAATAATGAGATCGATTCAATTTTAAACATAGATCCTAAATAATCCCGGTCATAGATTACTCAAGATGGACATCGAGATAACCAGACAGACCGGTGTACTATATACCCGTCCATATGATGGAGGCGACTGGTCTCATAGCCACTTATGTGGAGACACTAAGAATATAGTACAGGTGCTCATTGGAGAATGAGTTCATTGATTGATCCGCTTATGGAATGTTGTATGGTTAATGATACTTAATGTCAGACAGTGATTTCATAGTTCAAGTTGTGTATCTGGTCCTTAGACTTGATACACCAAGGATACCTTGTATAAGTACTCCCTTCTATGTACCACAACATTATTAGCACGTTCTTGCTACGTTTTCGCAGTGAAGGCAGCGAGGACATAGGGTGGTCGGCCACGTTGCAGCACGTGCGGGCAGCTACCCGTAAGGGGTGGCCGCACGCAGGGTAGCATCCCGTAAGCTGGCAGCCGGCTGCAGGCGTGGCGCCCGCAAGAAGACTGCCTGCGAGTATAAGCATCGCCCGCAAGGGCTACCGCTCATAGGAGCGACCACCACTGCCCATAGGGGTGGCGCTCGTGGAGGTGCCGCCTGCGGGAACAGTGCCTACCGCCGTGGATAAGGCGGCCACCAGCGGCGTACAGCAACGCACGTATGTGTGGCGGCGGCGATGGTCGTAGGATGAGGGCAGAAGAGGAGGGCTAGGGCATCCTTTTAAAAAAAAAGGATGGTTATGCCCCTCCAAATTTAAGAAATTTCGAGGTCTGTCCTATGCCCAGAATAACGAAAACACCTTCAACAATTCTAAAAGTTCTAAAGACTGTCCTCCTATCCAGAATTATGAAAATGCCTTTGACAATTCTAAAAATTCTAAGCATATCTTGATTTTCAGAAAAAATAATTAATTAAATAATTTAATTACTTATTATATATCTAGTAATCCGACATGTGATGTGATGTACATATGTTGAATGATGTGGATGGATGATCATGAGCCATGTGTTGTGATGTGTGTAATTGTAATTATTATTATTATTATTATTAGAGCCTGAGAGCCTTTAATTTTCTCGTTTATTGTCAGGCCTGCTTGCTTGTGATTATTTGTAATTACATGGAGAGATACGGCGGGAGCGTGGAGGTGACAGCGGGACCCACGATGCCATGGCGAGAGATCACGATGCATGGTGATGCGACAAGGATCCGACGGAACCGATAATGACGAGATTAACAATCACAGGGCATGGAGATGCGCCGATGCATACATAGATCCTATTATGAGTAATTAAGCTCATTGGCTTGGGCTTAATCATATTAGGTGACGGCTTATGATCATCCGATGTGGCTTACATATGTGATGTGTTATACACCTACTAGATATATGTATATATATATATATATATATATATATATATATTTGCATATGATATAGATATATATTAAATATGATGTGTGTGACACGACATATTAGGAGACCGATACAAAATCAAACCCCTCCTACGATAATATTAAGTCGGTAAGGATAAGGCAATAAGATTGACCCACGTGGCCTTCCATCGTTATAGGAAGAACTTGAATCACGACATAGATTGAGTTGGTCGAGTCACTCGAGGCTCATCTATCTACGTGATCGAATTCTTGCCTATGACATATAGATGTCAGCAGTGACCTGAGGACATGGTATGACTTGGTCAAGCAGTCGAGAGCATATCCATCGAATCAGACTCATTTTGAAACAATGGTGATGATTTAACTGAACTTCATGGTTGGTCGAGTAGTCAAGATCATGATGATTCAGAGGCCAAACATGACATGAATCACAAGGAGTTGTGATTGACAAGAGTTGTCCACATTTTGGGCTTAGTGTAATTGGTCGAGTCCCTCGAGGTTGCACTAAGATGCCGATTGGATCCCGATCCCCACTAGGAGTCTATCGGAGACTTTCGTCTCACGTGTCGAGGGTATCGCGTGATTCGCTAGGAAAATAGTAAGAGTACATTAAGATAGAAGTTCATATCTTAATTAGTATTTTCTGTAAAATCACATGTTATTTATTTTTGCTATATCTTGTTTAGTCAAAAACATGTCGCTCGCAAACCCCCTATATGGCATACTTGATGCCAACTGCCTCACTGTTCTAAACTACATGGATTGGCTCTGTAATTTGATAATTATTCTCACTGCAGAGAAAATCGCATACGTCCTTGATACAATTATGCCCACGCTGGAAGAAGGGGCAAGCGAGGATGAGATCGTTCACTATGTGAAGTATATATATGATTCCATATCGGCAAAGTATTACATGTTAGCCTCCATGACTCTTGAGTTATAGAGGCAACATGAGAGCATGGATGTAGATTATATCCTTCTTCATCATCGTCAGTTGTTTGAGAAACAGGGAAGAACTCAAAGATATGAGATATCCAAGAGACTCTTCCAAGCTATGATGATAGAAGGGACATCGATTGAGAACCATATCCTAAAGATGATAGAGTGGATCGACAAACGCACAGGTCTAGAAATATTCCTAGAAGATAACCTGTGCATTGATCTTATACTTTAGTCCCTACCAGATTCCTTTTCACAATTCATTATTAACTTTAATATGAACAAGTTTGAGGTGACTCTACCAGAGCTCCTCAATATGTTAAGGGAAGTTGAGAGGATCATCAAGAAAGAGAAGTCAGTTCTCTATATTGGCGAGACCAATAGGAAAAGCAAGGCTAGTAAGACCCTTAAGAAGGGCAAGGGTAAGGAAAGACCGGGTAATGCAAACGTTGCTAAGAAATATCCGTCAAAGGATAAAGGATAGTGCTTCCACTGTGACCAAGACAGGCATTGGAAGAGGAACTGAAAGGACTACCTTACAGATAAGGTGAAAAAAAAGCTTGGAGAAGCTTCAGGTATATTCATGATCAATCTTCACTTATCAGATTTTCATGATAACACATAGGTATTGGATACCGGGAGTGCTTATCATATCTGTAATTCATTGCAGTTTCTAGCAAGACCTAGGAGATTGACCAGAGGCGAGATTGACCTCAAGATGGACAATGGAGCAAGAGTTGCTATAGTTACCACTTGGGAGGTCACCTAAATCAAGAATAGAGATACTCACAGATTTTATAGTAGTTCGGTCCACCTGACCTACATCCACTCCTGATCTCTCTTCACTCGAGGCCAACCAGTGTCCACTAATGATCTTATTTCAAGGGCAAAAATCAATTACCCCTTACACACCTTTCTACTTTTTACAGGCTTAGGAGAATCTTTACAACTCTTCTTTTCTTAGGCTTAGGAGATCAACCTTTATAACTCTTTTAACCGTTCCCTTAACACACTTTACACATGAAAGAAAAAGAAAAGCTCTCAACTAAATTTAATAAAATTTTACCAAGTTTTTTTCTCACTTTCTTGCTCTACTAGGCAAGAATACTTGGGTATTTATAGACCTCAATTGGCTTCAAAAATTGGAGCTAAAATTTAAATATTACCAAAAAAATTAGGGTATGGGTTGTACTACCACCGTCGAAAGCACCTCAGGATTCTGGGTGGTGGCGATACTACCACAAATCACCAGTGGTACTACCACCGACCACCAATGGTACCACCGCCTAGATAATCTGAAATAGTATACTTTTTTAGTATTGTTTCGTACCTGAGTTATACCTCATTTTGACCTCCTTCTAGGTCAACGAAATGAGCTCTATCATGAGCTCAAATCAAGTCTTAATTGGACCTGGTTGGCCCCTAAGTGAGTTAGTAGAATTCCTCTAAAACTAACTCTAATTAAAACCCTAACTACGACATCTAAAGAT
Source organism: Ensete ventricosum (assembly GCA_029747655.1). Lineage (NCBI taxonomy): Eukaryota > Viridiplantae > Streptophyta > Magnoliopsida > Zingiberales > Musaceae > Ensete > Ensete ventricosum. The sequence goes on along the minus strand of JAQQAF010000003.1, from coordinate 29,478,629 downwards.
AAACACAATTATAATCAATCTTCGATATCCGACACGTAAATCGATCTTTCGACGAACTCCCGTCGCAACGTCTGAAGCTTCGGCATATCCCTGAATCTTCCAGCCCGATGCCCGATCTTGACTCTGACCTAACATCAGATTATTCTTTAATTATTTTTGTCTTTTCACAATCGTAGTTAGTCCTGCATCACTTATCTCCGACACATAGGTTAGATCATAAATCTATCAATTGATTTCATCATCAAAATATAAGATTCAACAACAACCTCATACGTCGACAAGCATACCCTTATATTTGGTCAAAACATAGTTATCTAAATTGAACGAAAAATAGTCCAATCAAGTCTAGGGTCACTTATTGGATAGTATATTTAATTCAAAAATTATCTTGAAACATAAATATAAAAATTATTAAAAAAGGATAATCTTAAAAATAAGAGATTAACCAAAATAAAGGGAATAACGAGACAACGACAGAGGGGACTTTGCTGATGGAAGAGGAACATTAGGTAATACAAGGGTCAGCGGAGACATGAAGAGGGATCTAAGAAAGGAAGAGGTGGAGAAAAAATTGATCAGAGCAAACATCCTTTCTTACATTATGAATGGGGGAAGAAAGGCGGCTAGATAAGAGGTTGTAGGGATCACCATTTTGCTCTGACCAATACAAAATGCATGCATGATATGTATTGATCCAAGCATCGATCAGTATGTAAACCCACCTGGTCTGGTCTAGCATAGAGAAGAAATAGGAAACCCCAATTTTCACTTCTCACACAAGCATCATGGCTCACGAGCGTCACCTTCGATGTTGCTATCGATGCTTCTCACACAAGTGGTTACTGAACCGAGCTACGATCGTATTCTCATTGCTTCCTCTTCTTTCATCTTTCTTTCCCTGTCATTTTCTCTTCTTTCATTTTTCTTCCTCTACGAAACACTGGTACTTACCTGTGTATCATGTGTCAATCGATATATATTGGTACAAATCGATATGTACTAACCCAATAAATCTCTAGGAAATCGAGTCCAATACTTGGTTTGGCAAACCCTGAGAAATAGTACATTCTTCGTCCCAACATTTCTATTTTTAAATTGACATTCATGATAGTAAACAATAAGAAAGATATATAAGTAATTTTGAGTATATTACAAGACATGGAGATTTAAAACCATCTAGGCTAGCTGGTGCATTCCCTGTTTCAATCAAAACCAATCTAATAAGTATACCAACCGAATCGAACAATGGTGTAGTTCTTAGTTTCACATTTGGTGATGTCGAAGCGCAAGACACTATCTAAATTCTGTTTGCTGAATTTTTTTGTCCCTTAAAAAATTAATTCATCTATTCCCTTTCAAAAAAATTGGAAAAAAAATACATACAGAGTAGAATCATAGGTTACTCCGAATTCATCAACGCATTGATTAGTGATGTGATGAACTCCAGCAAAAGTAGCATGAACATAGACCTCCCGGTTACTTTACCCACTAAACCATCCCAGTGCAATCATTTAAAATACTTGCCAAGGAAAAAGATGAGATGTCAAGTAAACTGATAGATTCTGAAATTTTAGAATTAACTCAGATATTTAGTATCATCAACCAATTGATATTGGCGGCGTGCATGAGCTGCCAAGAACAATTCCAGGAAACACAACCATTCTTCTGCTACTAAACTGCAACTTAATCAGCGAGAAAACATATATTGGACTAAAGTGTACCTTTAGTAGCGTTGCTTTCGCCATTTCGTTTCCAGCATAATTGAAATAGAAGCTTGAACAGAACACAACTCCGAAGTGCAACTCAGTCCTACAACAACATGATCCAAAAGAAATCAATGAAAACATCAAATTCCTTGCGGCCATGGAAGTGGGCATATTTGGTCAAAGCAACGGCAACATCTGTGGTTTAAAGAGGAAAGGGACAAGCTTTTTCTTCGCTAAAAAAAAATTATAATCCAATCCAATGAGATAATTAATACATTAATTAATCCAACTGCGAAGGGGATTTTGCAAAAGAATACACCAATGGGCAGTCATGTACACCAAATGCCACTTTATAAGAGTAATTATAGGCATCCAGTATATGAACAACAAGCCATTTCTATTTATGGAGAAAAAACACAACAGATCTAATCGGAGAAGAACAATCTGAAGAATACCCATACACCAATTTATTCAGCTTGTATTGCCTTATATTCCTTTTGATTTTGACCACGTCTCACTAAGGCTTATGAGCTACATAGTTAGCTCGTCATCAGGATACTTTCATTAAAATCATAAACTTCATTAGTTGCTTTGCAACTGAGCTGCTTTACTAGTCAGTGGAACATAGCGTACTGATGTCTCGCTTCGAATGCTCACTGAGCCATCCGTCTTCTTGTCAATCACCTGCAAATCCTGGAAGACTGTTCCTACTGGGATCACCAGTCGGCCACCTGGCTTCAACTGGTCAATCAGTGGCTGAGGAATCTCAGGTGCAGCAGCACCAACATGAATGGCATCATAGGGTGCCAGATCTGGCCATCCCTCTCTTCCATCTGCAGTCAGCAGATAAACCAGTCAAATGCTTTATTCTCTCCTTAAAAAAAAAAGGACAATTTAACAGTTAAACGTTATCAATGGCATTACAAAACCCCATCATTTAATGTAGTCTTATCTTCATAAATTATTTTGACAACACAAGACATGATGCTAATACCTGATATATTAAAAGTTTTTATTATAATCGATACACAACCACCTCATTCAAGATAATTCACTCATAATTTTGAACACATAAAACCTATAAGAAACCTGTGTTGAACTTATCATGCAACATTCTAGGATGACCACAATAATCCAACTAATCTCTCATCCATGCGCAAGTATATTTGTGAAGCTCTCTTTCCTGTCATCTACATCAACAAACATATTCTGTCTTATCTGTATTGTTTTTCACCCTTCTTTACCATTTTTAAGTTGCTATTTATCTAGGAACCCTTTGTTTACACAGAACCATTAGTTGAGTACCAACTCTCCATATTAAATTTTGTAATTCCTATTCTTGCTTACATGTAACCATTTTCAGTGTTACATTTATATAGTCTAAAATGAAGAAGAAAAGCTAACCAGCTATTTTATTTTTGACAAGAATTGGCCAATAAAATAAACAAGCAATAGAATCATCCTTTGAGATGTGTATATAAAAAGAACATTCCTGTTTAAAAAAAGTGCTAATGTGCCAGGAGGATAGAGGATACAAATTGCTAATGTAAAAAAAAACATTCTTTCTTGCATTTACTTCTGTAGGAAGTTACAATTAATTATAGTTTTGTTTGAATCACAGTTAAAGGTCACTGACACCTGAATGTACAGATGAATATTGAAGGTGTCATACAAAGATTTCATAGAGAAATGGATAAACACAGAAGAAGAGAAAGATACAAACCGCAAAAGCATGTGCTAGAGTTTTCATAAAATATAAATTGAGTAGTACAATTTAAAAGATAGGTACTCTCATAATAAAATTTGTTCAGTTTTTGCCATAAGAAAGGCTATGTTCAGCATACCAGCAATATGCACAGACAGTGAACCTTCTTTGAGAAATGATGATGCTGCGCTATTCTTAATGTTGTTGATTGAGAAATCAACTAGCTCAGCAATGTGTTCAACCCCTACAGTACGACCTTCTGGTCCAACCATCATTGCAAAGCACGCTGTTAAGTAGCCAGTCCCTACAGAAAGGACAGATGGCAAAAATTTTCACCTCATACCATTTGTTAAAAGGGTACTTCTACAAGCAAAGATGTCAACTTCCATGCTAAAACCTTATATTTCCTGTTCATAGATTGATGAAATTTAAGCATCATGAAACTAAGATAAAAAAACATAAGCATAATAAACATAAATGTATCTTACAAATTATTCTCATGGTGCAAGAGTCCTTAGTCTAATGCATATTGGAAAATAATTATTTGGTGCCAAGTCATCCACTGCCATACAAGAAGCTAATACAACCTGTTGGTGTCCGATGATGAAGACTAGATGTAGTTCAAGATCACAATCCTATTTAGTTCTTAAAAGTCTCCAAGTAATTTGCATAACTACGAAAATTTTCAAGTTCAATCCAGTTCAGATCTCTTCCCTATCAAAAGTTTTGTATATTTCACAGCAACTTATCTCAAGAGAATGATGATTTGGGACAGAGCAAGTAACATTGATCGCAAAATGGAAAAGCATGATAAAACAGCAAGGACAATTACAACCTTTGCCATGTCTAATATGTGTCAACTAGTCTCCTATAGTCATCCCTATGACATAATTGTAATTTTCAGGGAAAAAATGAAATATAGTCAGAGGCCCAGCAAGAGGAGAAAAGCATATCTTTGTCCAACTTGAAATGGCCTGCCGATGATCTAATAAGTGCAGCCACTTTCTTGTTATAGATCACGTTCATCTAAATATAAGCAGATGACCAATCGCTCTATCCTTAGTGCAAATTGTGGTCCCTGACCTTGCAATTCATTTTTTGCTTATCTCCCATGACATGGAACGATAAAGACAAAGACATCCTTTAAAACATTAAGAACAACTATTATGTTTTTAATACGAGCAATGATTATGCACCTAAGCAAGCTACAAAAATGAAAAGAGCTTTCCTTGATCATATTTTTTGCTCATAATATGATTCAAATTTATTGACCCAATCAGGATTGCAACATCAATTGATAAACCCGATATAGGAATAAACTATTAAGGCTGCAGTTACTTCAGACAGATATGATCGATCAGCATCCAATATTCTAAGTTTCTTCCTCTTAATCACCTAACTATGTACATTATTGAAAACTGGTAAAACCATATTCTTACAAGTGTTTGCCAGTACATGTCCTCTAGGAGGTTAAAAATATAACTCAATTCACAATGCTTTGTTAAATTCAAGGTGTGGTGAAGGTTAGATATAACAAATATTTTTCCTACCAAGGATTTCCTCGGGTACTTGAGCACTCGCCTAGGTGCTCGGGCAAGATGAGGCGAGGCCTGAGCACCACGATGGTAGGCTGGGCAGGTGTCTACAATTGAGCATGAACTGATGCTGATTCGATCGAATCAGATGAGTGATGTTGGTCGATCAAGCCAGATGACCCATCGCATAAACCACCACCCACCCTGCACACGAGATTGACCACGACCTGCTCTTTAGAAAACCTTGTGCTAGTGGCAAAGAACAGCTTCCTCCTCCCACGACATGGCAAACCTTCCTCCTGCTGCAAAGGTGCTACTCCAGTGATCAACGAGCACCTTCCTCTCACACAATGACCCTCTGGCAACTTCTTGTCACGATAACTCTCTCTTCTTCCCACCTTGCTCTCTCTCTTTCTCCTCCCCCTTCTCTGTCGTGTCGACCATCGTCGAGCCTCCCCAACAGCTCCTCTCCCTCCGTTTAGACTCCCTGAACCCAATCGGTCCCCATCTCTCTCCTCATCGTCCTCTTACTCGATTCCTCCACCTCCCTCTTCTCCTTCTACTTGATCACCCTCTCCTTCCCTCTCGCTTTCCCCTCCCTCTTCCTCCTCTGTCGTCGCCCCCTCCCCCTCCTCCTCCTCTTGCCTCGACTCCTCAAATACTTCTTCCCCCTCACCGTCCCCTCCCTATTGTTAAACAAAGTAGGGAAGTAGAGAGAGAGAGAGGGAAAGAGAAAGAGAAGTATGAGATAAGCGAGGAGAGTAAGAGACTTGAGAATGCAATTCTTTTCATTCAAATCTGAAAATGTTTGACCCATTGATAAGCTCCACTATTTGTAGGGGTTTAGGAACCTTGGTATAATTAATGAAGACAATGATCCCCAAAAGTAATCTCCTAGGGAATTAATATGTTTTTTAGAAATCTAAAATATGACTTCTAGGATACCTAAATAGTAAATAAGTACACTTACTACAAAAGCATCCCTAAAAAGATCAAAATATATTTTTTTAATTTTCAATACAACTCTTAGAATTTCTAGGCCAACTAATTGATGACTTTTGTTGACTTCTTTGCCTAGAATAAACTTTTCTGAAATCCTTTAGAAAGCTAGATGGTTCTCTATCATTCTCCCTCGACGGAAAAGAACTGGACCCCGGAGAGTGATATGCAAGGTATTGATCTAGTAGTTCTCATGCAAAGTCACAAAGTTCCTCCAAGGTAATCCAAGTGGCATCGGAAGTTGGACGATCATGCCACTTGACAAGAAAGTATTGAGTAATACTGTAGGAACATCAGTAGATAGAGGAGTCTCAAAAGTACCATAATAAAAAGTTAAATCCTCGATATTAAAAACTTGACAAGTTAGAAGGCAAATCGAGCATATATGCATTGGATCTTTTTTTTTTGTATAATGGGGAAAGGACTAATGGCTCAGGCATGTAATTTTTTGAATGGGTTTTTAGGGAATCTAATAGAACGAACGTGAACGAAGACATAATTGCCAATTTGAAACTCTTGACTTCTACGATATGCATTAGCAACAAGTTTATAACTTTCATTACTTATGGTAATTTTACATTGACTATATGCAAATCATGAATATGTTTAGTGAAGGAGTGGGCTGGTTCTGAGGCACAATAGTCAAGTGAAAGGGGTGCAAGGTCAATGGCATGTTGGATTTCCTATAAGGATGGCAGCTCACTAGGTAATTTTAAGGGTATGACATCAGAATATTCATCTAATAAGGACTTAACCTCAAGAGTTAAGTCAAGAATAATGCAAATGCTAGGAATTTCTTTGACAATGATGGCTACACATAATTTGTTGTCTGGGCCAGTGATTTAAAAAGGTGCTCGGGCGCTCGCCTAAGAGCTCGAGCGAAGCGAGGCGAGGCCCGAGCGCTTCGGTCAATCTCCAGGCGACGCGCTTCAAAGAGGCGCCGCCCGAGCCCAGGTGCCGGGCGCTTCGGGCGAGCGCCCGGGTTAAACCAGGCTTTTAGCTTTGCTTCGATCGTTCGCGATCGATTTCGACCGTCAGCGGTTGATGAAGGAGAAATCAATCGTCGGCGGTCGATTAAGGGAGAAATCGATCGTCAGCGATCAATTGAGGGAGAAATCGATCGTCAGCGATCAATTGAGGGAGAAAAAGGGACGAAGAAGAAGAAGAGGAGAGGAAGAAAGAAGAGGTTACATACCTCCTTTCCCTGCGCCGTATTCGCCCGCGCGTCGTCCTCGCCCGCGGGCGATTCTTCTCCCACGTGAGAAGACGGAATGTCTCCCCGCGCGGGGAGAAAGATCAAGGTGACGTCGCCGAGCCCGCGCCATCTTCGCCCGCACGTCGTCCTCGCCCGTGGGCGATTCTTCTCCCGCGTGAGGAAATGTCTCCCCGCGCGGGGAGAAAGATTGAGGTGACGTCGCCAGTTTTTTTCCTTTTTTTAATATATTATATTTAATATTATATTATATTATAAAAATATTATAATATATTTTAATGCATCGGGCAATATGTACTATGCGTACCACCCGATACCATATACTATATTATATTTTTATATTTTTATATTTTTTATATATTTATTATTATTATTTTTTTGTTTAGTGCCTCGCTGCGCTCGGGCGAGCGCCTAGCACCTCGGGCGTTTTAGGACTTTGGCGCCTTTTGGCACCTAGCGCTTTTTAAATCACTGGTCTAGGCTCTCTATTACGAAAGATTTAGAATCTAGTAAGTGGAGTCCCTTGGTGGTTACAACTTGTGGAGGAGACTTGGGAGTTCTTCATTTTTCTTTTTCTGACGATTTTGCTGGTCGTAGGATGAAGTTTTTGCGTTGTATGAAAAAATATAGATGTTTTCTCTTCTATGATTGGTAGCATCATGGTCATACAACCAAGGCCGACCTAAAAGAATGTGGGCGACGCCCATTTTTAGGATGGCACAACAAATCTCATTTTGTTCATCACCCATTTTACTAGGCATCTCTCAATCATGGGTAGATGGTTTTGTCAACCCAAGCTACTTTGAAAGGGGTTGGATGTGACTCTACCATAAGGTTTAGTCTCTTGATAGCATATTTTGAGACTACGTTCATAGTGCTATCCCTATCAATAACTAATTTGCAAGTTCTTTCCTTGCTTCGAATAAAAGTATAGAAGATACTTGTCCTCTTCCATTTATTGGAATCACTAGCAGTAGAGAGAATAATGCAGACAATATTAATATGAACATCTTCAAGTTCTAGTTCATTTTTGTCACCTAAGTAGGCTTTAGGTTCAACTACTTGGTTTACTTCCTCAATTTAATCTTCTGTTTCTTGTTTTAAGGAAAGGGTACATTGAGAACAACAAGAGGTAATGTGACCTCTATTATGACAATAATGACACTGGATTGAAGACGAACTAATTTAAGAATCAGTAGTTGAATGAGTTGGACAATTCATAGTTGGGCCAAGATTCTTGCTAGTAGTGGAGATTTTTGACTTGACAAAGCCACTACTTGGGGTACATTGGATAATAGTTCTATTGTTGAGAGACTAAGAAGATGCTCAACAAATTGAATAAAGTTTGATGTACTTCTAAATCTCAGAGAAACTAAGGGACTTCCTATTAAATGTCAAATCTCAACCCATTAACAAGTCTTCAGACATTGATGATTTGGTTCTCTTCTATTTCACACGTAAGTAAAAGTTCCTCAAATTAGGTCAAATACTCTCTACCACACTATAATTCAACTGTTTATGGTTTATCAATTGTTCAATCAATTGGCTTCGAAAGTAGGTTGGTAAATATTTTTCCTTAAGTTTTTGTTCATGACTTCCCATTAAGTGATGGTAGGCTCCGGACGGTGTTCAAGACTATATTGGACATGTTGCCAATATTTCCTAATGGACCCTATTAATCTTATTTTTGCAAATCGTACATATTTAATATCAATCATTCCAAACCACTCAAAGTAATCTTCCATGCTATCTAACCCATCAACAAACACATTTAGGTCAAATCTAGCATCAAAGTCTGACACATCCACTTGGACTCTTCTAACCATTTCCCCTAGACTGTCAGCAAATCAAACTCATTAGCCCATTACTCGGGTTTGTGGATTTATAGTAGGTACTATGAGTTCATCATACGGTCAAAGGCTTAGTCATCAGGAATTGTTGGAGCATGATTGTGAATAGGTGCCCTATAGGTGGACCTAGGATTTGTTCGAACTAAGGGTTAGGGAGTAGGTCAAATTCTTTAATTTGAAGCTATGGATTGTGAAGAATGGACATGTTGCCTAACTGACTCATCAACCTCCTTATTCATGGGTCGTTTTTCAAGATATTGGAGAGCTCTTCAGACTTGACTTGGGTCATTTGGTCATATACCTGGTTCAACATTGTGTCATGATCTGCTAGCCTGGTTTTAAAGGTTTCTACCTCCCTCTGTAGGTTTAAGGATTCATCAAAATTGTTTTGGTTTTCACCTCACCTAGTCATAAATCTAATGCTATCGACAAATTACTTTTTGGTAATAATATTTTTTAATTGTTGCAATACACAAAATAAAAATGCAATGTTTCAAATGGTTCTCAGTTTTTGTTTTGTTTCTTTTTTTTTTGACAACTTTCATGGGTTCTAATTTTAGTGGACTGTAGTTGTAGCTAAAGGGAGAGAGAGAGTGATAAATAGAGAGAAAAAAAAGGAGAAAACAAGGGTGAAGCGATGAAAACCACAATCTAATGAAATATATAATAATTTTGTCCAACAAAGAAAATATTAATAAAGTTTTTAAAAAATTTACCCAACACCGAGAGCTATGCGGTCCACCAATTTCGTAGGGACAATCGCCCTAATGTCCAACTCCACGCGTAAGGGGTTGACGTTGGAGGTGCAAGGATCCTTGAGTATTGATAGAAGTTTTTGTTGCTAGTTGGAACCCAATGGGATACAGGACAAGTTTTTTAATGGGCTCTAATACTAAACTGATATAGAACAGAGTAGGAAAGTAGAGAGAAAAAGAGGGGAAGAGAAAAAAAGAGAAATGTGAGATAAGAGAGGAGAGTAAAAGACTAGAGAAGATGCAATTCTTTTCATTCAAATTTGAAAATGCTTGATCCATTGATAAGCTCCACTATTTATAAGAGTTTAGGAGCCTTGGTACAATTAATGAAAATGATTCCCAAGAATAATTTCCTAGGGAATTAGTATGCTTTTTAGAAATTCAAAATGTGACTTCTAGGATACTTGAATAGTAAATGAATGCACTTAATACAAAAGGAGTCCCTAGAAAGACCATAAGACTAGTTTTTTTAATTTTCAATACAACTCTTAGGATTTGTATGCCAACTAATTGATGACATTTTTAATGATTTTTTTACCTAGAATAAACTTTTGAAATCATTTGTAAAGCTAGATGGTTCTCCATCACTCCATCTTTGTCCTCCACCATCACCTTCTCCCCCTCCCTCCTCCCCGTTGGCTCCTGTCCCAACCGATAGTTGTGAGCCTTCCCATACCCCCAACAACCCCCTTGTCCTTGCTCCTATCCAATTCCTCCTCCTCAATCTTTTTCTTGATAATATTTTATAATTTTTAATATTTACGAGCTTCTCGTTTCACTTGGGCAAGCGCTTAGCACCGTGGGGATTTTGGTGCCTTGGTGCCTTTTAGGATTTAATTCCTTTGACTAGTTCAGAGGATAAAAATGACCTCCAATGTAGACACGGACACCTCAATGACCATGTCATCAGCCACCTCGATGGCAATTATGCTCAACAATTGAACTACCACCCCAAAGGGTGTTAGACCACATCATCAGACACTTTAACAGTAGTTATGCCAACTTAACAGTCAAATTGCCACCCTAAAGGTGCTTAGGTCATGTCATCAGCCACTTTGGTCGTCGTTATAAGACCTTAACAATCAAACTACCACCAAGAATTAGTTAGGCCATGCCACCGCCACATCGACAGCAATTATGCTACTCAGTGATCGAAACTGCCACCTTAGAGGCAATTAGGCCATGTTATCAAGCCCCCTCAATAGCTATTCCAATTGTCCTAACTGCGAATGGATAGAGATCTCAAACTATTAATTAGTATCTCTCTTATTAGTTCTCTCTCTTCAACACCTCCTAAGCCAACTACACTTCAAACACCTCACTGACTTGAGTACTTACCCGAGGGACCGAGTCAGGAATCCTAAACATCAATCTTCTACAGATGTTCGTCTGGCATCTCAAGAGTGGCAATTCTGCATTAACTACTAAAATCAACATCAGTTGAACCATCCCTGATTGCTTCTTGAGATCTCAGGTTCTACTACCATCTCGAGCCCCGAACTAGGTCAGGTACTTTGAAGATAACAATTCCTACCAAGGATATGAGTTTATAATGTTTGGATGCATTTCCCAAAACATTTGATTTTGCTTGAATTTTGGGCTTCAAAAAGAACAATCTTGGAATCACCAAACCAGTATTTAAAAGGAGTGAATCATCATTTAAATGGTGATATTGGATACAAAATGGAGGGATTTTTTCTAAAGTTCAATATTTGACCCTGATTATGACCATCTCCCCTCCTTATCACTGACAATGTCACCTCAAAATGCCATGTTCCTACTTCCCAGTGCTAAATAGGTCAAAGGAAATAATTAACACTTAAAAGCAAGTAAACGACAAGGTATATTTCATTTTAAACAGCTTGGATCGATCATCATTGGTTTATTTTCTGTATTTAATTACCAATGGCAGAGTCCTGAAAAAATTATTTCTTCTACCATGTCAATGGCATGAATCATGCCACTACCATGGAGAAGTCTCTTATTTCTTTTATTATACATGTATGTTATTTACAAGACTCAAGTACTTTACACTAGGTACAACCTTATCATGGATCATGGTGCCAAGGTAGAACCATTATTTTAAGACTCCAAGCAATTATAGTTGGATATTATTGTTTTCAAATTTTACAAAATTATGAAAAACCAGACAGTCCACTTTTTAACTGTATTCAGAAAACTAAAAGCATTATGCACCACACTATAACCATCTTCTATAAAATAATATACTAAGTTTAAACCTAAACCTACATCCATGTCATTCCCAACTATTAGTGATGGCCTAAATAAATCTCTTCCCTCTATTGAGCTATGTAAAAAGCAATAACTCTAGTTAAAGCAAGAGCATTCATACCTATATCCATGTCAAATACTCAAAATATGAATTAGGCTTTATAGTTCTGTGCACAACAAACTGAGAAGCATGGACACTTCAAATATGTGCTATGTCCTTGTACAATCACTGTGGTTCATTAAAACTTGTTGGGTATAACACCTTATGTCAAATATTGGCAACAATTATGTCACTGGAACATTTAATTTAACATTTGATATATGCATTTGAAGTATCTTTGTGAATGTTTGCTACTGATATGAGTAAGTGTTATGATTCTCATACAGATATCATATATGATGATCATAGATTCTCTAAATTGTATAGAGTATAAAATTATCATAATATATTGAAAATGTATATGCATAAATTGCCATATCAATTTGTGTCATGTCCTACTTTATAAAATCGACTGTGCAAGTGTACATGTATCATGTCATGTCTATGTACATGACATTCCAATTCTTTATGGATAAAATTTAACAGAAAATAAGAAAACCCACAATTTGGACCCTTTAACCAAAAGATCAAGAAACACAGAATGAAGGATACTGACAAAGCAGAAATAGATGGACCTGAACCAACATCCAGAGCTCTCATTCCTGGCTGCAGATGCTCCCTCAGTAGCTCTAGACAAGCTGCATGCATATGAGGTGCAGAAATAGTTGCATTATAACCTATCAGAATAGGGGTATCAACGTAAGGTGCACTGCCAGGAGGTACAAATAACCCCCTGTCAATTGCCTCCATTACTTCTGCCACTTTCTTTGACTTGATTATTCCATACAGCTGCAAACGTTCTACAAGTTCTTTGTTTCTACCAAGTGATCCGTTAGTCCAAAGCCTCTGTAATGGTAATAGCATCAGCGCAGCTCATCATCAAATACTTACGTGCATAGAAAAAACGTGTATGTCTATATTAACCTTTGAATTAAGATCTCATGATGTATGAAATTATTAGATGCTTAAAAAACACAACTTTTGGAAGACTAATTGTTGAATAATAAGAATTAGCAAAACTAATTCTACTTGACATTCAAATTGTCTCTAGAAAGGCCTTAACACCAGTGCTACATGGATAGACATGAGATTTGATACACCCATGTCGCCAAATGACTAATCTAGCAAGGTACAAAATTCAATAAAATACTTATCTGTGATCACATCAGAACATGAAATATTAGCAGTTCACAGTATTGAAATAGTAGAAGTTCACAATATCATAAAGTATCATACTCAGATTGTTATACTGTCTGATATTGAAATAATCATTAAAGATTGACAAATGTCCAATTGCAAACAAAGGCATGCATCCCACATGGCTTATTGGTATGGTACTTATCACTCGACCTCTAAGTTATGATACATATATGAAGATTAAACCAAGGGTTTACTTACCGGTCCGTACCGGTATACCGACATATTGTCGGTACCGATACAGGACCCATACCGGGCGGTATGCACAGTGCGTACCACCGGGTATTAAAATATAATATAATATTTTTATAATATTATATTATATAATATAATATTAAAAATATTAAAATATTTATAAAAAAAAGAAAAGGGGGCGACGTCGCCTTAATCTGTCTCCTCGCGTGGGGAGACACTCCGTCTCCTCTCGCTAGAGAAAAAGCGGTCGCGATCGCAGCCACGGGCGACCCGCAGGCGACGACCAGCGGGCGACGATGGCAGGCGGGCGAGGACGGCGCTGGCGAGGTATTCTTTCTTCCCCTCTTTTTTTTTTTTTTCTTTTCCTCTTCTTCTTCCCTTTTTCTTCCTCAATCGACCGCCGACGGTCGATTTCTCACTCAATCGACCGTCGACGGTCGATTTCTTTCAAAATCGACTGCCGACGGCCGATTTTTGATGGAACCGCCCAGTAGCGGACGATCCGCATACCGGTAACCTGGCGGGCCAGTATGTCCCACCCGTACCAGGCGGTACAGGTCGAAATTGCAAACCTTGGATTAAACCAACAACTTGATTTGACATCTTAGAACAAGTCAATGTTTCTGAAGAAACAAAAGGCACAACCACATATTTCATTGCAAAGTTGAAGGTATTATATGACAACATCAGAAGACAATGCACAAAGATTAAAGTAAAATGCCCTATCACGGAAAGCAACACACTTCATATAAAGAAGGAAGCAAGATACACTCATAGTAGAGGATTATACATAATGAGAGAATTTACAGATAAGGAATTGGTGGAATATGGTGTCATATGTTTTGTCCCTTCATTTCTATTCTTACAAAGTGAGGATATACATATATATATATATATGGGATGAGGAAAAGTGTACCAACATCTTTGCAATCATACATAAAAGATGAGAATGTCAACTTTTGTAATCCACTACATGGAACAAGACACTCTTTAAACCTAATTTTTTTTATAAGAACACCTCTATTGAGTTTGATATAATAGTTGTATCTAGGTTATATCAATGCATTGCAAGATTGATTCCTAATATTAAAACTCGAGATAAGATGACAAATGAATTGTCTTTATGTAAGAATTTCTATGGGTCTTTTTTTGAAATTCTTATAGTAATTTGGTCGAGGAATACTAAGTATCCAGGTAGTCGTAAATTCATATAATTAAACATATATCCATTTTTAAAGTATATTATTGCTAATGGTTATAATTTGCAGCTAAGTGGTGGATTTTATTTGAAAATTCCACACAGAATTTGCAACAATTAGCTATCAAGATTCTAAATTTGACTTATAGTGATGTGGGTTATGAAGGAAATTAGAGTATTTGAGTTTTGATAATGTTAGCATAAGAATCAAGAACATTCTAGTTTCAACCAATATTGATAGAATTAATTACATCTATAATTCATATGGCATGATAGATGCATACAAAATAAAGAAATTAATGGCTAGATCTTGTCTATATAAAATATAATCAAAGACTCAAGGCTCATTTCAATTCGTGAGAGACCATTGGTCGTATTTTGTTAGATGATATTGATGTTTCAAACGAATGGCTGGTGGGAGTTTAATTCGTTTAACAAGACAGATTCATACAGAAAAAATTCTGTTAAAGCATCAATGACTACACAATCTTGTCTACATAAGATATGATCAAAGACTCAAGGCTCATTATAATTTGCAAGATAGCATTGATCCCATTACGTTAGATGATATTGATGTTTCGAACATATGGTCGACGGGAGAAATAAGTACTAGCTTGTAAAATAATAAAGATAATCTTGTATCTGATGATGACAGTTTGATATAAGGAGATGTAGCAAGAGTTTCAAATGTTTGAGAAATGAGAGCATATATAAGACAACTCACATGAATACAAAAGCCTCATGTTCATTACCTATAATGGTTGAATCGAAGAGGAGGAATCTTATTCTGATAAAGATGAACAAAAATATACGAATTAGCTAGAAAGGAGGATGATAACAAGATTTAGGATGTTGAGGATGATTAAGTGGATTCTAACGATCAATGATGTAAATTTTGTTTTATTTCGTTATTTTTTGTAATTAGATTTGGACAATATAATTTGATACCTTAAATAAATATAATGTGATATGTCGGTTTTAATTTAATGATCATAATTTCCAATAATAATATATATTTAAAATTTTAATACTCATGAGCTCCTAACACCTCAGACATTTTGGCACCTTGGTGCCTTTAACTACGTTGATAAGGTTCAATGTCATTAATTAAACCTCAAGTTCTTTTTATCTAGCAAGACCTAAGTCATTAAACTTCTCAAGCTTAGATGATGAAATCTTGATCCATTAGGGATTTAAGAATATTTCCTAAGAGGATAAGAACAATGTATATGGACTGCATCAAGGATCCAAGGTTGTTGATCAGTTTTGTTTCTTTTAATTTTTGAGCTTTGTGAGAGATTATTTATAATTATTATTTTAAAAAAATCCCCAATTTTTTTCTATTTATCATTTTCTTTCCCTATTTATTTATATGTTTCTTCACAATCTTTAATTGTTGACCATTACGTTCATCAATTAATATTAAAATTTTGTTAGATTTACCATCATCATTAACCTTCCACCATTTGGATTATTATTATTTCAAACGATTGATAAGTAATAATAATAGGAAATCGTTAAGACTATAGATGAATGTATCAGACAATTAAAAATAGTAAATAAACAAATAAGGAAGGGAAATGGTGAATAGAAAAAAAAATTGAGGTTTCAGTTTTTGAAATGACAAGCATAACAAACTGGAGGATTCAAGTCTGGCATATTCTGGAGAAGGGATTCTGAGCACGATCTTATCTGCTTTTTGTTACTATTCTCAAATTACAGGTTTTTTCTGTATTAGATGAACAACAGCAAGAAAAACAAGAAACGAAACTATATAAAACACCACAGATTAATCATCGCCCGTATTCTCTAGCATGAATCTATTTTTTTTCCTGAGAATTCAAGTCTCGGTTTGTCTCTTAAACCATCACACCATGAAATACAAAATAAGATCAAAAGGCGCTGTATACATAACACGAAAATGAAGATGAGCAAAGGAAAGTAACGAAATTAATAAAAAGGGGACCTCCATTCGTCCGAGGAAGTGATGGGTTTGGGGCCAGCGAACAACGAAGAGAGAAGAGGAGGAGGAGGAGGGAAGGCGACTGGAGATGGCAGAGAGGGAAGCAACAGCGGCGAGGACACGCTGAGGAGAGGAAGAGCGGGAGGAAAGGTTCGCCGTCAACACCGACACCGGATTCCAAAGCGGGACGACAAAGAAGTGGCGGCGGAGCCCATACGCAAGCCGAAGCATCTCTCTTAATTAGTGTCCCTCTTTCAATTTGTTTCCTTATTTAATATTTAATTATTTAGTTTTTTCTTTTAAACTTCCAGATTTAGCTCATTATATTTTTTTTATTTTATAATATAAACAATATCTCTCGCCGCCCCCAACGACCCGCATCGTCCCCGCCATAGCTTCCAATCACAAAAGTTCTGTTCCTTTGCAGACATGGCAGTTCCGAACTCCGACTCTCACCCACGAACATAATTCGTCACCTCAAGTGAGCCCCACTTAAATTCTTCCACTCGTAAGCTAGGTGGAAACGGGGACAGATTCGTGAACCGGGAGGAAAAGGGTTGTTTTATTCCTCTTCGATTAGCGGGACGAAGACTAAAAGCACGTCGAACGTACGTGCGAATGTGTTGGGTGGCGCAAATCGGCAGGGTGTGTGGAATTTTTTTTAATTTTAATGATAAGATTATAAATGAGAAATAAAAAGTCGGCAAAGGGAGGACTTCATATTTTTTTAATCAAAGGTGGTGGATGCTAATTGATGCAAAGATGACGGACTTCTTGGCTTCATAAATATATTTGTTAAACATGACTCTAATTGGGAATATACCATTTGTTTGTTAGCATATCCAAACTCACATAACACAATGACATTAAAAAATAGAATCCACATTTTAGAAATTGTATGGCTTGGCCCCTTTTCGAACACACTCCGAAAAATGAATCCCTCCCTTATCCAAAAGAATCTAAAGTTACTAGCTTCACTTTCTGGTGCTGTCATCTGTCTTTGTCGTAGAAATTTCAAAAGAAAAAAAAAGCAGATTCATATATAAAATATATAAACAATATATATATATATATATATATATATATATATATATATATATTTATATGTGTTGTTGCTGGAACTCGTGTCTCGGCTGAGGTGTCAATCCGTCGCGACTCGGGCTATGTGCGCTGGATCAACTCAGGGGAGTCAAGGGCTCAGGGAAGCTGAAGAAATGATCGGACGTCGGGATGCCAAGGCTCCTCGGGTTCTGGATTGGGAGTGTTGGGCGGTAGGGGACCTGTAGGCAAGTCTGGGTCGGGGGGTCTGTGCCCAACCAGGCCCCTCCGATGGCAAAATTAGTTTCGAGGAATGTGGTCTAGAATTTCTCAGAGTGCCTCCCCTCCTGCTGGCTATGGCAGGGGGTATTTATCCATGTTGACCGAAGAGTGGTCCTATCGTAGCTTTGAAGGGTTTCGGTGCCTTCGACTGATCCTGAGTACGACCCTGCGCAGGATGGCACCTCCATCGGCTGTCACAGTCCTCGTCGACGGGACTAACAACCACAGGTATAACTTCCTATATGACCGACGAGATCCGTGGTTTGGGGTGTCCGAACTGTCAGGCCGTCGAGGTGGTAGTCCACGTAGTCTTCGAGCCGCCACGTCAAGGATGATTGGTCGGGATGGCATGGCTGCTATCGTGGGCCGCTGAGATGATCGCCCCTAGGCTCTAGCCTGTCATGAACGGGCCCCTCTTGGTAAGCCCAATTTCTGCCCTATCATTCTCTCCCCTCCCCCCAACATCCACACACCCCCCCACCCGAGGGAAGACTCCACATAGGTGATTGAAGAGGAGCTCGGGGGGGCTTTCGTTACTGAACACCATCGGAGTTCCCGGAGTTGACGCACCCCGGATGGACCAATATTGGACGGGGTGGTGGCGATCCTGTTGAATCTCGAATTTTGATGATGACATCAATTAATGAGTGTTTGATCTAATAAGATTGTTAGAGTTGATTGATGTAGGATTAACTACGATAGAGAGAAGATTACAATCAGAGGTTTGACCAAAGTCAAATCTAGGCATCAGGTCGGGATTCGGACGATGTGGTTGGGAAGTTGTCTGAAGTGCGTCGGGAGCTCGCCGAGGGTCTCGGGAGCTTGCCAGGATGGTGCAAGAGAGTTCATCAAAAGAAGATCGAGACTCGTCAGAAGATTGTCGGGGGTAGCCGAAAAGCTTGCCAGGAGTTGGGAAGGTCTTGAAGTGGATGTGTTGGTCATTATAATTGTAATTAATTAAGTCATAGTTAGCATCGTGTAGGTTAACCACAACAGTGAAAAGGAATTACAGATCAGACATAGACCCAGGATCAAGCTTAGACATCGGGCCAAGGATTGGATGATACGACGGGAGCTCGTCGGGAGTTCGTTAGGACTTCACCGAAGGTATCAGGAAGATTGCTAGGAACATGTCCGGAGATAGCTGAAGGAAGACCGTGAGACTCACCGCAGGGAATGCCGGAGGTTGCAAGATTATAGGAGTGAGGTCATTAAGTTTGGTGGTCATGTATGATTGTAATCCTTAAGTCGTAGGTTAAGATTGAATCTGAAATGAGTGTGATTTAGAAGGAATCCAAATCAACTCAATGAGGCAATTGTGTCCACTAAAAGGGTTTGATTGAGCTAATGTCGAGCTCAATTGGTTGACCAAAGAATTGGTCAACATGTGGTTCAAGTCGGGATTGGAAAAGTGAAGGGAATCACTTTTCCAAGATTCCCGACAACTGAACCGCCGGTGGGCGGCGGGTGTACCGTCATCGCCCAGGTTTTTGGGGGATTGACGGTGGCTGAACCGCCCAGGACTGGCGGGTAAATCGCCTGTACTAGGTTTTCGGGCGGCTGCACCGCCAGTGCCGGTGGGTAAATCGCCCATACCCGGATTTTTCGGGTGAGTTTAAATTTTGGCTCCAAATCCTAAAGCCAATTGGGGCTTATAAATACCCCAACTTTTTTTACATTCTATACAATAATTTTGGGATAAAATTATGTGAAAAACTTATGTCAATTGTAAGAAAAAAAAAAGGGGAAGGGAGTGAGCTAAAAGTTAAAAAGTTCTTGTCTCCTTTGTAAGATTATAAGGGTTTGATCTTCACCAAAAGGAGATAATAGTGGACGCCGGTGTGCCACAAGGAGTCAGAAAGTGGACGTAGGCCAAGGTTGAGGCCAAACTACTATAAATTATAAGTGTTCATTATTTCATTTACTACTTACAATTGTCGGGTTCTTAATTGTGTTCAACAAAATATCAAGTAACGCTTTCGATTTTATTTACTCCTTAAAAGTAAGGTTTCAAGTCAAGCACTTCTAAGAAACTTAGCATTTTATTTTGAATCATTCACTTATTTTCTTGAACGAAAAGCTTTCGATTTTCTATCTTGCTTCAAGCGAAAAGTTTTCATTAAAAATATAATTTACAGTTGCACTAATTCACCCACCCCCACCTCCCCACCAATCCCCCCCCCCCCCCTTCTTAGTGCCAATTAATCCTAAAAATTGGTATCAAAGTCACATTTTTTTCATTTGGTTTAACACCCAAGAGAAATGGCTCTTTTCGGCTTTCAAGAGGGATTTTCTATTGTTCGCCCTCCCATGTTCAATGGGACGGACTACACTTATTGAAAAACTCAGATGAGAGTTTTTTTTGCTTTCTTGGAACCTTGATTTATGGAATATTATTGAAAACGGATTTGAAATGTCTTCTCTTCCAATGAATGAACGATTGGAATGATTTGGAGAAGATGACTTTCTCTCTAAATGTCAAGGCTATGAATGTCTTATTTTGTGCCTCAGATAAAAATAAATTTAATCGGGTTTCTACTTGCGAAACTGCTTTTGATATTTGGCACACTCTTGAAACCACACACGAAGGCACTAGTAGAGTAAAAGATTCTAAGATAAATCTTTTAATGCATGATTTTGAATTGTTTCTGAAACCAAGTGAAACCATTGGAGACATGTACATCTATTTTATGAATGTTGAACTTGTTAATAAAGTTTTAAGTTCTCTAACTAAAAATTGGGATCCTAAAGTAACTACAATACAAGAGGTAAAAGACTTAAACAAGTTTCCACTTGAAGAACTTATTGGGTCATTAATAACCTATGAAATGATATGCAAGGCACATGATAAATTCTATGAACATGAGAATAACCTTCCAAAGAATAGGAAGGATTTGGCACTTAGAACAAATGAAGACCACTCGAGTGAAAGCTCAAGTGATGATGACTTTGAACTCTTACCTATAAAGCTTAAAAAACTCTTAAAACAAGAATCAAAGAACAAAAATGAACCTAAAAAAGAAGAAAAAAATACTAAAGGTGGCTTGGGACGAATCTAAGTTCATCCAAAGATAAAGAACAAACCAACGAATGCGAGGTGGTAAACTACTTCTTAACGGACTTCAACAATGAGGTAACCAAAACCCCTTTGCTTTATTTTGAAATTACTTAATGCTATTCATGAATTATTTTCAAATTACTATATTAAATATAAAAAAAATAATAAATAATAATAATAAAAGGGATTCATGCTTTTCTTTCTAGTGATTTTAAAAAATTATATTAATCATGAAAATTACATGTTTTATGATAAATGAATAAAATATTAGACTTAAATTTAATGCTTAAGATAAATCATATGTATGCTTCTAAGAAACAATAATGTATATTTTGATGATTTTCGTATTGCTTTTGATTGAAGATGTTTTATGTTCAATGAAACCATGCTTGATGATTTAATGATGCGACTATGATTAATGAGTTTATATTTCAAAATTATGCATGATGATTTTTTATGATTTATGGCTTATTGATCTTTACTAAAAGTTCTTTTTCAGTTTTAAATTATAATGCATATTTTTATTTAATTTAAAAGACAAAGGCGTGCTTGTATGAAATAAAAAGGGAATACATTTTTCTTGAAAATTTTTCTATCTTATAAATTTTTCAATAAGAGATTAATTAATCGATTACATTATTTTTTATGAATCTCTTGAACTAGGAAAGTGATTTTGATGATTTAATGATTTGAATTTGAATAAGTTTTTATCCAAATCATGATATTGATTCCTTGATATTTATAAATTGAGATTTATTATGAGTCCAGATTTCTCATTCTTTGTATTCCTACGATTCCTTTGGCTATTCGCCAAAAAGTAGACATATCCTAATAAACCATGATATACTATTTGATATCTTGATAATTTATGATTTGAAGTTTTGTTATGTATTATTCCTCTTTTCTTCTTTCTTATTTATAATAACAATGGGGAAAGGAAATTACTAGCATTTAAAGATATCGGTAAGTCTATGTATTTCATCTTGAATCTCTTAAAAGTGATTATGATGATTTTGATTATTTGAAATTGAATCTGTTTTTACCTATATCGTGATTTTGATCCTTAGAATTATAACTTGAAATCTTTTATGAATCAAAATATCTTATTATGTGTTCTCATATTATTTAAAAGGAAATTTTTATATAAATCACGATCTTGACAACTTGAGTTTTCTTATGCATGAATCAATATATTTTATTTGTTTCTCCTATGATTTGTCTCTTTATATTCACAAATTATCTTCATGAATTATATATTTTAGCACCATGTTAATTTTTCTTGATATATTTCATATGATGATTTGAAAAATGATATAATGAGAAAAGTTTTGCACTATTGTAACCATCCCTTCTTTTTGACAATGACAAATGGGGAGCAAAACTTGCTAGCTTGCTCATCTCAAAAGAGAAGTAAGAACTTGCAAATCTCAAGAGAAGCAAAAGTTTTGCTTAACCTCACATTCTCAAAAACATGCTAGCCTTCGCACTTCAAAGAGAAGTAACACTTGCCAACTTGGTAGCTTGCATGATATAAAATTGTTAGCTTGAACATTACAAAAGAAGTAAAAAGTTGCTAGTTTATACTTCTCAAAAGAGAAGAAAGAACTCACTAGCTTGTAGGTTATAAGTGATGAAAAATTTGCTAAATTGCTATGCTTTCATATCTCAAAAACTTGCTAATTGTACTTCTCCTTTTTGTCGGTATAATGATGTTAAATCATGTATGATGATCATGTATGCAATGATGATTTTGAAAATATACATGATGATTTGGAATAATGCATGCAATACTCATGATTTTATTATGATGATATGATGTATTGCATATGATGTGATTAAAATAGTTTCAATTTGGACTTTTGAGCTCATCTTAATATTCTTTTTCAAATTTATTAAGAGCTCTTCTAAACGATGTAATACTTTCACAACTCATCTCTTATTTCTCTCCTCATTATTCTCAAAGGAGAAGAAAATTTCATAATGTATATTCTATTTTACTAAGGGGGAGTAATGTCATTATGTGTTTTGAAATTGTTAGCTATACATTTCACCTCTTTGTTGATAACAAAGGGGGAGAAATGGACATTGATGACATATGATATTGATGATATGCTTGTATATCTTGGATATTGATGTATAATTCTTTTTAAAATTCATGATTCAATGACTTGATGTAAATTCTTGTTGAAATTTGCTTGGAATTTGATTTGTTTCGTGATACTTGAATTCAAGAGGGTATGGTTCTCTTGAATTTAAGCTTTCTTTATTGAGACATGGATTTAGGGGGAGTTAAGATTAACTCCTGTCATCAATTGATTGTCATCATCAAAAGGGGGGAGATTGTTGAATCTCATATTTTGATGATGAAATTAATTGATGAGTGTTTGATCTAACAAGATTGTTAGAGTTGATTGATGCATGATTAACTATGATAGAGAGAATATTATAATCAGAGGTTTGGTCAAAGTCAAGTCCAAGCATCAGGCCGAGGTTCAGATGATATGGTTGAGAAGTCACCTGGAGTGCACTGGGAGCTGGCCGGAAGAAGACTAAGACTCGCCGGAAGGTTGTCGGGGGTAACCAAAAAGCTTGCTGAGAGTTGGAAAGGTCTTGAAGTGGACATGTTGACCATTATGATTGTAATCAATTAAGTCATAGTTAGTATCGTGCAAGTTAACCACGACGGTGAAAAGGAATTATAGATCAGACATAGACCCAGGATCAAGCTTCGACATCGGGTCAAGGATTGGACGATACGGTGGGAGCTCGCCGGGAGTTCGCTAGGACTTCGTCGAAGATATCGGGAAGATCGCTATGAACACGCTGGGACTGAGAGCCCATTGTGACTGGTCAGGACTGAGAGCCTATGATCGGGACTGAAAACTCGTTTGGATGGTATTCGGGACTAAAAGCCCTTGGTCGGGATTGAAAGCCCATTATGACCTCTTAGGACGGAGCCACGTCACAGTGCCCCATCCAGCGTACAATGTCTGAGAAGTCACGCAGCTGGGGATGTCAAGTGAGATCCTTATCCTGACACCTGAATTTCCTTGATACTTGGGCAATCTGTCGCCTAACTTTGGGATTTCTTGGGCGCATGTCGCGCAGCAAGTGTGCCACGTGTGCCCCCTCTGACGCACGCCTCGTGCGTGAGGGCACCTTTCTTTTCTCCTCTCATATATATATATATATATATATATATATACACACACACACACGGTACTTGAAGCATCGGAATGAGCTGCCCGCACTTCAGATAGGCGAAGCTTCAGAGCAGCGACGAGGTTCAACTATAAATACCCCCTCTGGTTGGCGCGGTTCTACGCTTTTGTTGCTTTCCTTCCTTGGCTCCAGCTTTCTTTTCTTGGCTCAAGCTCTCGGTCTTCGTCTTCGGCTTTTCTTTTCCCTCCCCCGATTATTTCTCGAGCAGGTCGGGATGTCTTCCCGTAGCTCCACTTCTTCTAATTCATCGCCCAAGTCCTCGCATACAATCGAGGCTATGAATCCAAGCCCCCAAGTAGTGAATCACCCTTCGGAGAACCCTAGGATAGTAGTCGCCGATTCATCATCAGGGAGAGTGGCCCCGAGTGACTCCAAGATCGTGGAAGCTCTAGCGACGATGAAATCGTGTTTTGATAGTGATTCGACCTTGACGGCTCACCGATTGGTCGAGGTCAGGGAACACTTTCATATTCCTCGGGAATATGAACTACACGCCCCGCTTCCCGGGCAACGTCCCTTTGACGCTTTTTCGAATGGCTTCAGTCTGTCAACCGATGCCCTTGAGGCGGGCCTTCAATTTTTGCTACATCCGGTGATCGAGGCTTGCGTCGATGGATGGCAAATTTCTCCATCCCAGATGGTGCCCAACTCGTGGCGCTATCTGGTGGCGTTCCTTTGGGAATGTTACGGGTCGGGTATTACACCGACTCGGGACCTGTTCATGGTGTGTTTCTGCCTATGTCGGGGGTAGGTCGGGTACTACTTGATCGCCCATAGTGGATTTTGGGTGGGTGGTGCATCGTCCAATAATAATGTCTAAAAGGCACAAATTTTCTTCATTTCCTGTAGTCGGGGGTGGGGTTTCCGGCCCAAGTGGACAGCTCGGTCGGTGAATCATACGACCCCCGTTCTTTCAGGCGATGAGTCCGAACTGGTCAGGATTCTCCAGGGGAGCCTTTTATCTTCAAGGGCCATCAAAGACATGATTGAGGCCTAGCTGGTCGAGGTGAGGCTCAGTCCTACCCCTCGGGGTATGTCGTGCCTTTCTATTTATTTTGTTGAGTTTTACAATCTGACCTTTCCCTTCTGTCATGCAGAGATGTTTAACCTAGCGAAGGTAAAGTTAGTCAGCGGTGCTGCAAGCCGTGCAGCTCCTCCGCCCGCGGTCAACATCCCCCCAGCCCCAATTGTGAGCGTCCTACCTCGGGGGTCGGGAAACGCCAAAGGGTAGGAGGAGAGGAGCCACCAAAGAAGAAAAGAAAGGTGGTGATGTCAAAGCAGTCAGTGAGTACTGTCGGGGGTTCCATGAAGGCTCGTCCTGACAAAGGGAAAGGGTCGACCAAGGCTGAAGAAGTCCCCGACCGTGGCTATTCCTTGCGGGAGTTATGTGAAGTGGACAATTGAGCGAGGGCCGATCAATATTTTGTCATCCGAATGTCAGAGATGCCCCAGGCCGACGGCGAGGAGCCTCTGGCGGCTCAGTGGTCGTCTATCTCCGGATCGACCCGTGTGTGGATTGAAGGTCCACTTGCTGCTAAATATGTACAGGGGGCCCTCCACCCCTTCCTGGCGAAGCAATTATACAAGTGCTCCTCGGAGGAGCTGATGGATCAGGCCACCAAGTCGGCCGTTTGTGTATGTAGGCTTCATAATTCTTTTGGTCGATCCCAACTTGTTACGTGCCTTTTCTTTTCTAACTTCATCCTCGGCAGGGTCTCCATTTTGTTAGTATTGAGAAACCTCAGTGGGTGCATCACATGTGCAGCGGAAATCAAAACAAAAATTAATTTTTCACGTAGATCAAATCGTCGTGCAAAAGATTGGGGTCACGAGAAAAATCGTAAAAACCAAAAAATCACGATGTATGAGAGATTGATTTTCCCTAGGGAGATCGTATATCTCTGTATTCTAGATCTAGATGGAGAAGATGAAGGAGGACAAGCGTCCTCCTCTCTAGCGGTATCCACACTCTGCAGCAAAACTCCTCCAATCTAATCTTGCAACTCTTGCTCAGAGGGAGGGAGGAGAATAGGAGGAGGTGGCTAAAGCTGCAGCCCATCAATCATGAGTCTCCCCTCCTATTTATAGAGAGCCACCAAAACCCTAGGGCTCCTTCCTTAGTGGGTATTGGATCTTCATCCAATAACCCACTAACTTTGCATTATTGGATCTCTATCCAATAATCTCCTTAGGCCTATAATTGGCCTTAATCAAGGAGCCCATCAATACAGGGTCTCATCTAATAAGAATAGGGGCTAATTGGATCTTCATCCAATCCTCTATTCACTGAAGCATCCACCATATGTGTGACCCTCTAGACCCGATACCGAGCTGGCCGTGAGTCACTCCCATCATAACTCCTTATGATATAGTGAATTATTATTCTCATAATAATTCACTCGACTCATCGACTATGAACGTACTATACCCCTACGCCATAGTCCCCATACGGTACAGGGGGGATCAAACCCATCGAACTTGTTTGTCCACAGTTACCATGTATCTATAATCTCTCATCCAAATAATATCCCAGAGATCATATATTGGACAAGATACTGTTAGGTCACAAACGGAATCAGTTTATCTTGCTCTATTCGGATTCTACTGGAAAACTCCTTCTCTCTCAATCCGAATGACCCTGACCAGGGATTTATCTAAGCAAGCACATATGGATATTCCTCTCGTGATACCGAGAGTGAATGATCCTCTATTGACACTCAATTGCCTTCGTAAGGTTGGCTACCAATCCCGATAACCGGTTGTACCAGATCTGAGACTTTCTAAACCAGTAAGTCTGGCGTCAAAGAAAGGAGTACTTATACAAGGCATCCTTGGTGTCTCAAGTCTAATGACCAGATATAGAACTGAGACTATGGAATTGCTATCTGACATTAGGTATTATTAACCATACATCATTCCTTAAGCGGATCAATCAGTGAACTCATTCTTTAATGAGCACCTGTACTATGAGACTAGCTGCCTCCATTATATGGACGGGTATATAGTACACCGATCTATCCGGTTATCTCAATGTCCCTATTAAGTGGGATTCTTTAGGATTTATGTTTAAAGGTGAATCGATCTCATTATCATGATCTCATCACGATCCGATTCTCATTGCACAGAACCAAGGACATCACAATATATATGTAACAAATAATATAATATAAGAATATGCCAATATTAATCATAAGCAAAAAGATCACACAGCGTGTCACACGTGCCATCACTCACGTGATTGGCTTGCAGGGCACTTGTAACCAGCAATCTCCCACTTGATCAAAAATTAATCACCTATGTGTCTGATCCCCATCAGACCCTTGTGACGCTCAAATATAATCTGAGCTAGTGGCTTCATCAGTGGATCTGCAATGTTATCTTCAGATGAAACTATTTCCATTGTTATATCTTTTTGGGTCATGATCGCTCTAATCAGATGGAACCTCCTTAGAACAATTCTGTTGAGACCTAAGTTCCTTTGTTAGAGTTATCGCCCTGTCACTGTCACAATATATGAGAGTCAGCTTTATGCTGCTTGGTATGACTCTCAAATCCTTGATGGACTTCTTCATCCACATGCCTTCATCTTGCTGCTTCTACTACAACAATGTATTCTGCCTCTATGGTCGAGTCAGCAGTAGTTTCTTGCTTGGAACTCTTCCAGCTTACTACTTCTCCATTCAGAGTGAAAATATACCCTGAATTTGACTTGCTATTATCAATGTTGGACTGAAAACTCGAGTCCGTGTAGCCCTCAACCTGGAGGCTACCTCCTCCATATACCAGTAAAAGATCCTTAGTCATTCTCAAGTACTTAAGGATACACTTTACTGCCTTCTAGTGTTCTAAACTTGGATCTGCCTGATACCTACTCGTGACACTCAGAGCATATGCTATATCAGGTCTAGTACATAGTTTCGCATACATGATAGACCCTATCGCTGAGGCATAAGGTATCTTATTCATGTATGCCCTTTCTTCAGGAGTGTTTGGGGACATACTCCTATAAAGTGATACTCCATGTCTTATCGGCATAAGACCTCTCTTGGAATTTTTCATGCCAAACCTTTTGACAATAGAGTCTATTTATCTAGACTGGGACAAGTCAAGCATCCATTTGGATATATCTTTATAGATCTGGATCTCCAAAATATAGGATGCTTCCCCTAAGTATTTCATGGAGAAGTTTCTAGATAGCCAAGCTTTTACTATGGAGAGCATTCCTACATCATTCCTAATGATTAGGATGTCATCCACATATAGCACAAAGAAGGTGATAGCGCTTCCACTTACATTCCTGTACACACAAGGCTCATCTTCGTTCTTAACGAAGTCAAAAGATCTGATCACCTCATCAAATCTTATGTTCCAACTTCGGGAAGCTTGCTTCAATCCATAAATGAATCTAAGCAATCTGCACACTTTATCTGGACTCTCTTTGGATACGAATCCCTTTGGTTATATTATATACACCTCTTCCTTGAGGTTGCCATTAAGGAATGTCATTTTGACATCCATCTGTCAGATCTCATAGCCATAGTGTGCTGCAATGGCCAAAATAATTCTAATGGACTTAAGCATGACTACAGGTGAAAAGATTTCATTATAGTCAACTCATTGTCTTTGACGATATCATTTAGCTACCAACCTTGCTTTATAGGTCTCTACCTTTCCATCCACTCCGATCTTCTTGAAGATCTATTTACAGCCGATGGGTACAATACCCTTAAGTGCATCCACAAGGTTTCAAACTTTATTAGAGTACATGAAATTCATCTCAGAATTCATGGCTTCTTGCCACATTCCGGAGTCTATGCTCATAATAGCCTCATCGTAGGTCTGAGGATCAACATCCTGAGAGTCATCTCCACTGATATGTCCCACATATCTTTCAGGAGGGTGAGATACTCTACTAGACCTATGTAAATTTAGAATTTGTGTGTTAGATACCCGAACAGACTCGGGCTTTGGAATGGTGCTCGAGCTAGGTTCTCCAACCTCGCTCAATTCTATCTCACTCCCACTGTTTCCACCAAGAATGTGTTCCTTCTCAAGGAACACAGCTCTCTTGGCAATAAAGACCTTTCGGTCCTCGGGATCATAGAAATAATACTCACAAGTTTCCTTTGGGTATCCCACGAATATGCACCATTCTGTCCTTGATTCCAACTTATCGGGGTTGTGTCTTCTAACGTGGGCAAGATAGCCCTAAATCTTAATCACCTTATGATCAGACTTCTTTCCTTTCCATATCTCATATGGTGTAGACACTACCGACTTTGATGTAACTATGTTCAGAAGGTAAGCTGCGGTCTCTAGGGTGTACCCCTAGAACGAGATGGGTAGATCAGCGAAACTCATTATGGATCGCATCATGTCTAACAGCGTGCGATTCCTCCTTTCTGATACACCATTGAGCTAAGGTATATAAGGAGGTGTCCACTGGGATAGAATCTCATTGTCCCTAAGGAAATGGGTGAACTCCGTACTCAAGTACTCTCCTCCTCGATCTGGTTGAAAAGTCTTAATACTCTTTCTAATTTAGTTCTCTACCTCATTCTTATATTCCTTGAATTTCTCAAAGGTCTCAGATTTGTACTTCATTAAGTACATGTGTCCATTCCTAGAGAAATCATCAGTGAATGCAATAAAGTATGAGTAACCACCTATAGCTTGAGTCAACATGGGACCACATACATCACTATGTATGAGTTTCAATAACTTAGTGGCTCTCTCTCCAGTTCCACTAAAAGGAGAGTTAGTCATTTTCCCACGAAGGCAAGGTTCGCAAGTTGCATATGACTCATAGTCAAATGGATCTAAGTATCTATCTTTTAGCAACTTTTGAATCCTTCCCTCATGTATATGACCTAACCTATAATGTCATAGGTATGCATTATTCACCTCATCTCTTTTTCTCTTAGATATATTTATATTCATGATATGTGGAGAAGTGTCTAACATATATAAGCCATTTATAAGGGTCCCTCTAGTGATGATCTCATTGTCCGTAATTATTGAACAACTATTGTTCTTAAAAACTAATTTATATCCACTAATTATCAAATAAGAGATAAAAATAATATTTTTGATAATAGAGGAAACAAAATAGCATGCATGTAATGTAATAATAGCTCCACAAGGCAGATATAGGGTGACATCTCCAACAATAACTGCAGCAACTCTTGCTCCATTGCCCATCATGAGGTCCATCTCGCCTCTAGCCAATCTCCTAGGTCTTGCCAGAACCTGCAACGAATTACAGATATGATAAACACTCCCGGTATCCAATACCCATGTGTTATCATGAAAATCTGACAAGTAGAGATTGATCATGAATATACCTGAAGCTTCTCCAAGCTTTTGTCTCGCCTTCTTTGCAAGGTAGTCCTTGCAGTTCATCTTCCAATGTTCGTCTTGGCCATAGTGGAAGCATTGCCCTTTGTCCTTTCCTGGGTATTTCTTGGTAACCTTTGTCTTACCTGGTCTTTCTTTGCCCTTGCCCTTCTTAAGGGTCTTATTGGCCTTCCTTTTCTTTTTGGTCTGACCAATATAGAGAACTGACTTCTCCTTATTGATGGCACTCTCAGCTTCCCTCAACATATTGAGGAGCTCAGGGAGAGTCACCTCAGACTTGCTCATGTTCAAATTTATGATGAAGTGAGAAAAAGAATCTGGTAGGGGCTAAAGTATAAGATCAATGCACAGGTTATCCTCTAGGACTATTCCTAGACCTATGAGTTTCTCGATCCACTCTATCATCTTTTGGACATGGTTCTTAATCGATGTCCCTTCTGTCATCCTGACTAGGAAGAGTTTCTTAGATATCTCATATCTTTGAGTTCTTCCCTGTTTCTCAAACAGCTGACGGAGATGAAGAAGGATAGAATCTGCATCCATGCTCTCATGATGCCTTTGTAACTTAGGAGTCATGAAGGCCAACATGTAACATTTTGCCAACGTAGAATCATCTATATACTTCACATAGCGAGCAATCTCATCCTCGCTTGCCCCTTCTTTCGGCGTGGGCAGAATTGTATCAAGAACATATGTGATTTTCTTCGCCGTGAAAATAATTCTCAAATTGCAGAGCCAATCTGTATACTTTGGACCAGTGAAGCGGTTGGCATCAAGTATGCCACGTAGGGGGTTTGTGAGCGACATGTTTTTGACAAAACAAGATATAGCAAAAATAAATAACATGCAGATTTTGCAGAAAATACTAATTAAGATATGAACTTCTATCTTAATGTACTCCCACTATTTTCTTAGCGAATCACGCGACACCCTCGACACGTGAGACGGAAGTCTCCGGCAGACTCCTAGTGGGGATCGGGATCCAATTGGCATCTTAGTGCAACCTCGAGGGACTCGACCAATTACACTAAGCCCAAAAGGTAGGCAACTCTTGCCAATCACAACTCCTTATGATTCCCATCACGTTCGGCCTATGAATCATCATGATCTCAAGGGACTCGACCAACCATGATATTCAATTAAGTCATCACCATCGTTACAAGATGAGTCTGATGTGATGATATGCACTCGAGGAACTCGACCAAGCATACCATGTCCTCAGGTCACCAGTGACATCTCGATGTCGTAGGCAAGAACTCGATCACGTAGATAGGTGAGCCTCGAGGGACTCGACCAACTCAACCTATGTCATGATTCAATTTCTTCTTATAACGATGGAAGACCACGTGGGTCAATCTTATTGCCTCACGCTTACCGACTTAATATTATCGTAGGAGGGGTTTTTGTTTCGTATCAATCTCCTAATATATCGTGTCACACATATACATATTTAATATATATCTACATCACATGCAATATATATATATATATATATATATATATATATATATATATATATATATATATATATATATATATATATATATATATATATATATATACATATATCTAGTAGGTGTATAACACATCACATATGCAAGCCACACTAGATGATCATGAGCCGTCAGCTAATATGATTATGCTTGAGCCAATGGGCCTAATCACTCATAATAGGATCTATGTGTGCATAGGCGCATCTCCATGCCTTGTGATTGTTGATCTCGTCATCATCGGTTTCGTCGGATCGTTGCATCACCATGCGTCGTGATCTCTCGCCACGACATCATGGGTCCCGCTATAACCTCCACGCTCCCACTGCGCCTCTCCAAGTAATTACAAATAATCACAGGCACGCAGGCCCAACAATAAACGAGAAAAACGCAGGCTCGCAGGCCCCAATAATAATAATAATCATAATTACACACATCACAACACATGACTCATGATCATCCATCCACATCATACATCACATGTACATCACATCATATGTAGGATTACTATATATATATAATAATTAAATTAAACTATTTAATTAATTATTTTTGAAAATCAAGATATGTTCAGAATTTCCAGAATTGTCAAGGGCATTTTCATAATTCTGGATGAGAGGAGAGTCCTCGAAATTTCTAAAATTATCAAGGGTATTTTTAGAATTCTGTACATGAGGACTGTCCTCAGAATTTCCAGAATTGTTTAGGGTATTTTCGATATTCTGGATGAGAGGACAGTCCTTAGAATTTCTAAAAATATTGAGGACGTTTAAGGAATTCAGTACAAAGGGGACTTTCTAAAATTCCAAAGGGCATAAACATCTTTTTCTCAAAAAGATGCCCTAGCCCTCCTTCACCCTCACTGCGCCGCCGCCGTTGCCCCTACGCAGGCGGTGGCTGCCCTTTGCGGTCACTGCCCTTGCGCAGGCGGCGGATGCCCTTTGCGGCCGGCAACCGCCCTGCCAAGGGGCGGCCACCCCTGCGACCAGCGCCGCCACCCCCTGTTGGCGGCAGGGCTGGCCGCTACCAGCTGGCCCTTGTGGGCTGGCCGTAGCCGACCATGACCACGGGTGGCCGCCCCTTGCGGGCTGCTACCCCTGCGGGCGGCCGCCCCTGCAGGGGGCCTTGCCGTGGCCAACCACCTCTGCATGTAGACAACATGCATGTGGTCGCCCCTCCCCCGCAAGCAACGCCTACTTTCACTACCAATCGCTGCAACAAGCGCGTAGAATAGTTCTACACGATTCAATCTCATCACACGCAGTTTAGAACCAATTTTTCGCACGAAAACCTTGGCTCTGATACCACTGTTGGGAAACCTCAGCGGGTGCATCACATGCGCAGCGGAAATTAAAACAAAAATCGATTTCCCATGCATATCAAATCATCGTGCAAAAGATTGGGGTCACAAGAAAAATCATAAAAAACTAAAAAATCGTGATGTGTGAGAGATTGATTTTACCTAGGGAGATCGTATATCCATGTATTCCAGATCCAGATGGAGAAGATGAAGGAGGTCAAGCGTCATCCTCTCTAGCGGTATCCACACGATGGATCTCTACAGCGAAACTCCTCCAATCTAATCTTGTAACTCTTGCTCAGAGGGAGGGAGGAGAATAGTAGGTAGTGGCTAAAGCTGCAGCCCATCAACCATAAGTCTCCCCTCCTATTTATAGAGAGCTACCAAAACCCTAGGGCTCCTTCCTTAGTGGATATTGGATCTCCATCTAATAACCCACTAACCTTGCATTATTGGATCTCTATCCAATAATCTCCTTAGGCCTATAATTGGGCCTTAATCAAGGAGCCCATCAACATAGGGTCTCATCTAATGAGAATAGGGGCTAATTGGATCTTCATCCAATCCTCTATTCGCTGAAGCATCCACCATATATGTGTGACCCTCTAGGCTTGATACCGAGCTGGCCGTGAGTCACTCCCATCAGAACTTTAGGACTATGGAATTGTTGTCTGACATTAGGTATTATTAACCATACAACATTCCATAAGCGAATCAATCAGTGAACTCATTCTCTAATAAGCACTTATACTATATCCTTAGTGTCTCCACACAAGTGGCTATGAGACCAGCAGCGTCCATTATATGGACGGGTATAGAGTACATCGATCTATCCGATTATCTCAATGTCCCTCTTGAGTAACTTATGACAGGGATTATTTAGGATCTATGTTTAAAGGTGAATCGATCTCATTATCGTGATCTCATCACGATCCGATTCCCATTGACAGAACCAAAGACATCACAATATATATATAACAAATAATATAATATGAGAATATGCCAATATTAATCATAAGCAAAAAGATCACATAGTGTGTCACACGTGCCATCACTCACGTGATTGGCTTACAAGGCACCTGCAACCAGCAGTTAGCGCTCTTATCGACCGGGTGCACGACATGAGTCAGATGATCTGCCTGATGCGCGATTGGAACACAATGCTTTGTGATGCGAATAAGGAGTTGAAGTCGGGGTATGGCCCAGAAGTAGTGGCGACAGTCGAACATCGGGCCAGCGAGCTATAGTCCGAGGTTGATCGATAGAAGGCTAAGCTCAAGACCTTTGAGCAATATCGCAAGGACCTCAAACAAGAGGTCAATACCATCCGCGCTAGACTACATGAGGCCCGAGACGTCCGAGCCCAACTAGAGGAGAAGGTCTTGTCCCTGACCGAAGCGGTAGGTCTTCTACAGTCGGAGCTGAAGGCTGAAGGCATGACGGTGGTCACTGAATACAAGGCTTCTCGAGAATTTGAATCTAGCTTAGAAAAGATGGGATGGGTAAGTTATGAATTTGGGTACTGAGTAGCACTCAAGCGCTTTCGGGCAAAATACCCGGATTCAATCGTCGAAGAGTATCCGTTCGCTGAGCATCCCGAAGATGAAAATGTGAAGATGGATCTCTGCCAGCCCTTTGATGACAGCACCACACCCCAAGAAGTGAATCTTGATTTTGTGATGCCTTTAGTTGGGCTTCGAATCCCGATGTTGTCGGTTGCCCGACTACTGATGTAATTTTTTTTGGATCAATGAAACTTTTATTTCCATGTTTGTCATTCTACAATTGATTGTCCAACCTTGTCGTTCGGGCTTGTTCTAGTTAAGCAATGTAACTTTAAATTTGTTGCTTTGGAGGGGCTCTTTGCTCGAGGAGTTTCATTCTGCCAATCTAGACGTAGAATTTATTCAAGTTTGAAATGTGCCATATCTGGGGGAGTACCCGACCATCCATCATGGCTAGGGTGTAAGTCCCATCTCGGATGGTCCGGATGACACGTATGGCCCTTCCCATCTCAGGGCTAGCATGTCATGGGAGTGTTTAGGATCGTTGACCACAGCCTTTCTTAGGACAAGATCATTGTCATTGACCAACCGTGGTCGAACCTTCCGATTATAGAGTCGGGCGATGGCCATTCGATAATGGAGGGACCACAAATGTGCCTCGGCTCTTAGTTCTTCGACTAAGTCTAGGTTCTCTCTGAGACTTGTTTTCGATGCTCCAGGGTTGAAGTGCTCGACCCGAGAGGTAGGAAATACTACTTCGGGTGGTAAGTCGGCCTCGGTCCCAAAGGCTAGGTTGAATGGTGATTCCCCCGTTAGCGTCTTTGGAGTTGTTCATAGGGCCCATAGAACACTCGGGAGCTCATCGACCCAGGTGGCTTGGGCTCCGATCACCCTTCTCTTTAATCCCTCAAGGATGCCTCTGTTGGTGACCTCGGCTAACTTGTTAGCCTGTGGGTGAGCGACCGATTGAACTTCAACTGTATTCGATAGCTTTGACAGAAGGTTCTGAACTTTGAGTTGTTAAACTATGCTCCGTTGTCGGTAATTATGATCCTTGGGATGTCGAACCTCGTGATAATATTTTTCCAGATGAAGCCCTCAACTTGCTTCTTAGTGATTGAGGCTAGGGGCTCAGCCTCAACCCATTTGGTGAAATAATCAACACCAACAATCAAGAATCTTCATTGCCCCAAGGCCGGAGCGAATGGGCCAAGGAGGCCATTCCGCACTACACGAAGGGCCATGTGCAGTCGGCTGGAGAGAGGGGGAAGGGCGGTTGGTGAGGGATGTGCACATGTTTCTGGCATTGCACGCACCTCTGAACGTAGGTCATCGCATCTGAACACATGGTCGGCCAATAGTACCCGAGGTGAAGGACTTTGAATGCCAGGGTGTGTCCACCAATGTGTTCACCACATACTCTTTCATGAACTTTGGCTAGAACCGTCTTGGCCTCGATTATTGATAGGCATCAGAGCAATGATCGACTGAACGCCCTTTGGTAGAGGTGCCCATTGATGATACAATACCAAACCTCGACTCTTTTAACTCGTTGAGCAATCGCTTTATCAATCGACAATGTCACGTCCCTTTTGTAACACAATATTTTCTCTATCCAGTCGTGACCACCTCAACCGTAGGAACTATTGGTATATGGAGACTGGCAATCCTTGATGGGTCGCCTCCCGAGGCCCGTGCTGATGCTAACTTTGCTAACGCGTCTGCTTAAGAATTCTCGGCACGTGGGATTTGCGAGATGGTGAAGTGTTTAAACATGTCGGCGAGGTGGCACGCCTTGGCCAAGTATTTGGCCATGTTAAGTTCCCGAGCCTCAAAACTTCCACCCATTTGACCGACAACCAGCTGGGAATCAGTGAATACCTCAATGCGCTCAACCTGGAGCTCGAGCACCAAGCGTAGTCCGAACAATAATGCTTCATACTCGGCCTCATTATTAGTGGCTAGGAACTCAAGCCAAAGTGCATGCTCCTGAGTCTGCCCGGAGGGGTTCTTCAAGACCAACCCCACCCCTCCTCTTACTGCATTTGCCAACCCGTTGATGTGGAGTGTCCAAGCTGGTTCCAACTGGGTGGACTCGGGAGCTCTTAATTCTAAGACGAAGTCGGTTACCGCCTGGGCTTTGATGGCTGTCCTCGGGACATACAACAGGTCGAACTCACTAAGCTCCACCAACCATTTAAGCATTCTTCTTGCAACATCAAACTTAGAGAGAACCTGACACAGGGGTTGGTTGGTTATTACCCTGATTATGTGGGCCAGGAATTACGGTCGTAGTTTTCTTACCGCAAGGATTAAGGCAAGGGCCAACTTCTCGATCGGGAGATAGCATTCCTCGGGACCGCATAAAATGTGACTAAAATAGTACATGGGCCGCTGCTCCTTCCTGTCAAATTTTATGAGGACCGAGCTGATTGCATGTTCCGAGGCGGTAAGGTACAGCTTGAGCAGCTCCTCGGGAGTGACCGAGGAGAGCCGGGGTCATTGGGCCATATGGTTCTTGAGCTCTTGAAAAGCATGCTCGTGCTTGGGACTCCAGTTGAAATCTTTAGCTTGTTTTAGTGCTCGGAGGATGGGATAGCTCATGTCGCCTGCCTACGAGATGAATCGTCCCAGTGCGACCAGCCTGTCGACGAGTCACTGGACTTCTTTGATCGTCCAAGGAGATTGCTTGTTCATGATCGCCCTGACCTTCTCGGGATTTGCATCGATTACTTACTGATGGATGATGAAGCCAAGGAATTTTCTGGAGGCCACCCCGAACACACACTTTGTGGGATTAAGTTTCATTCCAAACTTTCTGAGGGTCTGAAATGTCTCAGCGAGGTTTGAGAGGTGGGCTCGTGCATACTTTCTTTTGACGATCATGTCGTCTATGTAGACCTCCATATTTCGGCCGACCTAATTCTTGAATAGTCGGTTGACCATCCTTTGGTAATTAGCGTCGGCGTTCTTTAGTCTGAATGACATCACTTTGTAACAATAGGTGCCTTGATGTATGATAAATGTTGTCTTCTCCCAATCTTGTGAGGCCATTCGGATCTAGTTGTAGCCCAAGAACACGTCCATGAAAGAGAGTAACTCGTAACCCACAGTAGAGTCTACTAATTGGTCGATCCTTGATAGGGGATAGCAATCCATCGGGCAGGCCCGATTAAGATCGGTGTAGTAAACACACATGTGCCAACTTCCATTAGCTTTTTTGATGAGAACTACATTAGACAACCAACTCGGGTATCTAACTTCTGCGATGAAACCTATCTCTAACAATTGGTCAACCTCTTCCTCGATGGCCTTATGTCGGTCGGGGGCAGACTTCCGAGGCCTTTGCTATATTGGGCGAGCTCTCGGGAGTGTGTTGAGTTGATGTTGGACTATTTCTGGGTGGATGTCTGGCATATCGCTTGGGGACCAAGAGAAGACATCAGCATTTTGCCCGAGGAACTCTATGAGTTGAATGCGTACGTCTTTGGGGAGAGCTGATTTGACTTTAACTGTTTTCTTCGGATGTTCTTGGTCTAGGGGTACTTCTAGTACTCGTTCTATAAGCTCGGGCCAAGACTCTAGTTTATTGGACTCCCTAGAGTCGAGAGTTAAGGCTTCGCTCTTTGCCCTTTTGGGGAGAGTTGTCGCCGCTATATAGCACTATCTTGATTCTCGGGGGTCACTCTTGGCCTCGCCTACACCGGCACTCGTTGGAAACTTCATGCTGTGGTGGTACGTCGAGATGACAACTCTTAGCTTATTGAGGGTTGGTCGGCAATGATTGCGTTGTAGGCCGAGGGGAGCTTGACCACCATGAACGGGACCATTAACGTCTTGGTCCTCGGCTCCTCCCTAATGGTGACAGGCAAAGTTGTGACGCCCAAGGGGGCTATTGCATCTCCGGTGAATCCTATCAAAGTAGAAATCATAGGGACAAGGTCCCTGTTAGTCATACTAAGTTTCTAAAAGGCCTCAAAGTATAATATGTCTGTCGAGCTTCCTGTATCGATCATAATTCATTTGACACGGCGTTCGCTATTTGGGCCGAAATCACTAGAGCATCGTTGTGGTCTTGTTGTTTTTCCTCCCCTGATTTGAAGGTGATATTTGGGTCGTGCTACTAACGAGGCCTCTTCTGCACCTCGGTTCGGGCGTAAGCCGTTCGGGCCGAAGAGTTGGTCCTACTCGTGGTCGGGCCTCCAATTATGATGTCAATTTGCTTTCTCATCGGGCCCTTCGAGTGGAGAGTGTTGAATCTCAGATTTTGATGATGAAATCAATTGATGGATTATTAATCTAACAGGATTATTAGAATTGATTGATGCGGGATTAATTATGACAAAATGATTATTACAATCAAGAGTGGCCAAGGTCCAGTCCATGCATCGGGTCGATGCGGTTGGGAACTCGCCAGGAGTGCGTCGGGAGCTCGCCGAGGGTATCGGGAGTTTGCTAGGATGGCGCAAGGGAGTTCGCCAGAAAAAGATCGAGACTCGTTGGAACATTATCGGGGGTAGCCGAAAAGCTTGCCGGGAGTTAGGATGGTCTTGTAATGGATGTTTGACAATTATGATTATATTTAATTAAGTCATAATTAGCATCATGCACAGGACTAACTATGACAAGAGAAATAGAGTTACAACCAAATGATGGGCCAAGATCAAGCTTGGGCATCGGGCCGACTTCGGACGATGTAGTGGGATATCGTCGAAGTTCGCTCGGAGATTCACCGAAGGGATCGGGAAGCTCGTTGGAAACACGTCGGGAGATCGCCGGAAGAAGACTTGAAGACTCACCGCAAGAATGTTGGAGGCTGCCGAATTGGCGGGAGTTAGGTCTTGATTATCTTGATTGGTCATTAAATGTTGTAATCATTGAGTCATAGTTGGGGTTTGTGTCCAAATTGAGTTGGATTCGGAAGGAATCAAAATCAACTCAATAAGGCAATCGGGCCCACTATTGGGGTTTGATTGAGCTCAGGTTGAGCTCAATTGGTTGACCAGAGGGCTGGTCAACATCAGGTTCAAGCCGGAATTCAAAAAGTAGAGGGAACCACTTTTGCGAAAATTCTGACGGGTAAACCGCTGGTGAGCGGCGGGTGTACCACTGTCGATTTTGCTTTTAATTGCTTACATATGCTTGTATTAATGCTTCCGATTTAACTCAACTCCTTGAAAGTAAAGTTTTCACGATAAGTTCTTTCCTTCAAACGTTGCTTATCTTTATGGTTTACTTATTAACTTAACAACCTTCTTTTAGTCACTCACTCATTTCACTAAGAATGAAAAGCTTTGGATTTCCTATCTTGGTTTAATAAAAAAAGTTTTCATATAAACCTAAAATTTATATTTGCGCTAATTCATCCTCCCCACCTTGCCTCCCCCCCCCCCCCCCCCCCCCCCCCCCCTTATTAGTGCCAATTGATCCTAACAATTGATATCGGAGCCTTGGTTTTTCTCATTTGGTTTAACACCTAAGAGAAATGGCTCTTATTGGCTTTCAAAAGGACTTTTCTATCATTCGTCTTCGCATATTTAATAGGAAGGACTACACTTATTGGAAAACTCGGATGAGAGTTTTATTGCTTTCTTTATACCTTGATTTATGGACTATTATTGAAAACGGATTTGAAAGGTCTTCACTTCCAATGAACAATTGGAATGATTTGGAGAAGAAGACTTTCTCTTTAAATACCAAGGCTATGAATGTCTTATTTTGTGCCTTAGATAAAAATGAATTTGATCGGGTTTCTTGTTTTGATTCGGCTTTTGATATATGGCATGCATTAGAAATAGCATATGAAAGCACACTTAATATAAATGAATCTTTAAATGAAAATACTTCTAAAAATGAACAAGAAGAACACATTCCTAAGAACCGAAAGGAATTTGAACCGAGAAGAACACATGACTCCACGAATGAAATCTCGAGTGATGAGGACATTGAACTTTTAACAAATGAACCGAAAAAATTAACGAACTTGAACCTTAAAAATAATATAAAGATGGATGAAACCTCTTGCTATGAACGTAAGAAGCTAAGGAGCTCCAAAGATGAAATGCATAACCAAGAAGTAGAGAACCTCGCTCTTATGGCCATCGAAGATGAGGTTAGTGAGTCTTTAAATATTTTTTTTTCTGAATTATTAAGCATGTTTCATGATCTGTTTGATGAGTTTAAAAAACTTAGTAAATCATTTAAACTGCTTAAGAATGATCATGATTTGCTAGTTAGTGGACTTGATGAAATGCATGACTCACTAGTATCACAAACAACACATGTTTAAAAGAAGAAATCATCATGCTTAAATCAACACTAAAAAATTTTCAAATAGGTAAATATGATCCTTTCCAATAAGGGTCATATTAATAGTAGAAATGGCCATAGGCTTTGTTGGTAATGTTCAACAAAAGCCAACCATCTGTACAAAAGGACCTACATTAAATTTGCTATCTAAAAATAAATGTAATTTTTATGGTAGATTAGGACATAAAGCCTACAAATGTCCATTTAAAAATTATAGTCCACATAAATTAATTTGGGTTCTTAAAGGAACCATAAACAACCTTAAGCCATTAGAGAAAATGGAAAGAACATATCATGAAGGACCCAAACTCAAATGGGTACCTAAATCAAAACCTCCCATAATATAAAGTTGCATCTTAACAAGGCTAGGAGCATTAAGTAATGTTTTTAAATTACATGCTCAAGGCATATGATTTGAGAT
This sequence comes from Ensete ventricosum, assembly GCA_029747655.1. Taxonomy (NCBI): domain Eukaryota; kingdom Viridiplantae; phylum Streptophyta; class Magnoliopsida; order Zingiberales; family Musaceae; genus Ensete; species Ensete ventricosum. The sequence goes on along the minus strand of JAQQAF010000003.1, from coordinate 29,436,999 downwards.
CTAATACTCTTTTAAAGGTCACTAGCCTAAGAAAAAAAAAGAAAAATTATTGAAAATAAAATTATTGGTAATGAATCTTAAGAATGAATCTTTGTTATAATTAATCTTGATTGCTCTCAATGATGCATAATCTTTGCATAGCTAGAGCATACTAGAATTAGAAAGGAGAAAGTTTAGTTAACTTAAATAAAAGTCATATGTATGAAAGAAAGATTTTGATGATGATTATTGTATTGATGTGTATTAACTTGTGTTAATGATTTGTGTTGTTTTTTAACCTAAAAATCATATATGAAATCATCTTTCTTTAAAAAGAAAAACTTCTTGATAACATCATAGAATCTTCCAACATACAAAAATTATTTGATTCAAAAATAAATCAAAGCTTTTGTTTGAAAATATTTTATTACAATGATCATAATGAAATTTTGTTTTTGACTTTAAATGTCATTGCATTCTTGAAATAAATTTCAAAAGAAGGATAATTCTTCTTGAAAGAATTTTTATCCCATGCTTCAATAAAGATAAAATGATAAATTTATTGTTGAATCTCTTTAACTACAAAAATGAATTAGAAAACTTTAGCTATTTTCTTTTCAAAAACAATCTATGATAACTTTATTGAAATTTTCTAAAAAGTGATTTTTGATGATGATTTTAGATATATTTTAAATGATTTTATTTTAAAGAATGGATATGTTTGAATCTATCCAACATCATTGATATTTTGATAACTTAAATCATGACTATGAAATCTTAAAAATTAAAATTGAGATCTTTATATAAAGCAAGAGTATTTACTAAGATTTCTTTCCTTTATTAAATAAAAGCTTTCAACCTAATCATGATCTTGAATTCTCAATATTTATACTTGATATTTCTATAAGAATCAAGATCATTCTTTTTTATCTTCTAAGATTTCAAAAGCTTTGAAATTTCATCTAGGAAGAAATGTGTAAATAAATCATGTTCTTCGCGTTTATGATTTGATAAAAATATTCTTCATGGCATGATTACTTATGTCTTTCTTCTTAGTATAACTTATCACTAAAATTAATATTTCTTAAATTTGAGATAAGTTGAAAATTGAAAAAGATGTGTATTACCATGAATATTTTCTTAATTTCTTGACTTGACTTATATGTTATGGGAATCACGTTATTGATCTCTATAATTTTCTCTTTTAAATAAAAATATGATTTATGATCTTAACAATATTAATTGAAATTATTATCAAGATCATTCTTCTTTGTTAAAAATATTTATCTTGGATGAATTGAGATTATCCTTTAAGACTCATTTTATTATTCACAAAAAGGAAAAAATAAACTCATGAAACAAAATAATATCTTTTGATGTTCAAAATTTTGATTTTATCTTTAATGATATGATATCCTTGTACTTTTTGGCGTAATTTGAATATGAATGCTAAGAATAAATTATACCATCATATTTCTTTCTTGACAATAACAAAAAAAGGAGAGATAAAATTATTAATATGATTAGAAGTAAATTAGATATGATAACCTTGAATGAGAAACAATTTGCTTGAAAGAAAATTTAGAATTTCCTAAATGTATGCAAAATACTTGATTTACAATTTGAGCTTGATCTACTATCATGCCTTCTTATGAAATTCTTGATGTTTTTTTATCAAAATTTACAATAGATGATTTTTTACTATACGTGAAATTACATAAGATGATTTTAAATGCATGAGTGGCTCTTAAACTTTTGAATCTCATTGAATATCTTGAAGTTTTGAGCTTAATTTTGAAATTCACATCTATAAAATTTACATATTTAAAATTGAGTATTTTTGTGTTATGATATTTTTCATTTCTCTACCTTGATTCTACCTCTTGCTCACATGTGTGAAGAAAGAAAATCACTAGCATTTCAAGAGACTAATAAGTCTATTAATTATATTTTGAATCTCTTGAAAGTGATTTTAATGATTTTGAAATTGAATGAGTGATTTATCTATATCGTGGTTTTGATTTCTTGGAATTATAACTTGAAATCTTTTATGAATCAAAATCTTTTGTTATGTGTTTTCGTATTATTTAAAAGGAGATTTTTATACAAATCATGAACTTGACAACTTAAGATTTCTTATAGATAAATCAAGAGATTTTATTTGTTTCTCCTATGACTTGTCTCTTAATATTCACAATTTATTTTCATAAATTGAATATCTCATTACCATATTAAATTTTCTTGATAAATTTCATGTGATGATTGGTATATTTCTTGATTTATTACTTGAAAAATTTGTAATGAGAAAAGTTTTGCACTATTCTAACCATCCTTTCTTTTTGACAATGATAAAGGGGAGCAAAACTTGTTAGCTTATAAAATTGCTAGCTTGAACAATGCAAAGGACACAAATATTTGCTAGCTTGCACTTCTTAAAAGAGAAGAATGAATTCACTATCTTGCATGTTCTAAAGTAATAAAAATTTTATTAAATTGCTAAGCTTTCATATATCAAAAACTTACAAATTTCACTTCTCCTAATGTTGATGACAAAGAGGGAGAAGGTATAATGATGTGAAATCATGTATGATGATCATGCATGTAATGATGATTTTTGAAAATTTACATAAAGATAATGATTTGTTATTGTTCGGATTTATTTGCTATATTTTCTTGAAATTTACAAGAGAAAAATTTGTTGAGCTCATATTCGAAATTTTATATATACAAGATTGAGGTTGAGACCTAGAAATGTTAAATCATGAAAATATATAAATTGCTAATATAGATTTCATGAAATGAAACCCTTTTGTGATAATATTTTTTTTTTTTGAAAACTTTCTCCATGATTTTATCTTATTATTTTCAAAGAAAAAATGATTGCATTAAGATGTGCTACATTTGAAATTTACAAGAGATAATTTTTTATATCAAGAGATGACTTTTGCTACATTTGAAATACATAAGTAATCTTTAAATCTCTTGAACTTTTGAGCTAATCTTAGTTTTGCTTTTAAAATTTATTAAGAGCTCTTCTCTATGATGAAATGATTCAACAACACCTCCCTTATTTCTCACCTTGTTAAAGGGGAAGAAAATTTTACAATGCATATACTAAGGGAGAGTAATATCATCCTGTTCTTTGAAATTATTAGTTATATTTCACCTTTTTGTTGATGACAAAGAGGAAAAAATATATATTGATGACACATGATCTTGTTGAAATACATGGATATCTTGGATATGGATATGAGGGCACAATTCCTTTTTACTCATGATTTGATATCTTGGACATGCAAATGTGGGTTGAAATTTGCACAGAATTTTGATATTGAATTTAAGAGTGTGTGATTCTCTTAAATTTAAGTGACATGGAGTTAGGGGGTTAGGATTAACTCCTATCATCAATTGATTATCATCATCAAAAGGGGGAGATTGTTGAATTTCGGATTTTGATGATGAAATTAATTAATGGGTTATTGATCTAACAAGATTATTAGAATTGATTGATGCAGGATTAATTACGACAGAATAATTATTACAATTAAGATTGGCCAAGGTCAAGTCCATGCATTGGGTCGATGCAGTTTGGAACTCACCAGGAGTACGTCGGGAGTTCGCCGAGGGTATCGAGAGTTTGCTAGGATGGCACAAGGGAGTTCGTCAGAAGAAGACCGAGACTCGCCGGAAGATTATCGGGGGTAGTCGAAAAGCTTGTCGGGAGTTAAGATGGTCTCGTAATGGATGTTTGGCAATTATGATTATATTTAATTAAGTCATAATTAGCATCGTGTAAGACTAACTATGACAGGAGCAATGGAGTTATAACCAGATGATGAGCCAAGATCAAGCTTGGGCATTGGCCCGGGTTCGGATGATGCAGTGAGATCTTGTCGAAGTTCGCTAGGAGATTCGCCGAAGGGATCGGGAAGCTCGTTGGGAACACGCTGTGAGATCGCCGAAAGAATACCAGAAGACTCGTCGCAATAATGCCGAAGGCTACCGGATTGGCGGGAGTTAGGTCTTGATTATCTTGGTTGGTCATTAAGTGTTATAATCATTGAATCATAGTTAGGGTTTGAGTCCAAATTGAGTTGGATTTGAAAGGAATTCGAATCAACTCAATAAGGCAATCGGGTCCACTATTGGGATTTGATTGAGCTCAGGTTGAGCTCAATTGGTTTACTAGAGGGTTGGTCAACATCATGTTCAAGTCAGAATTTGAAAAGTGGAGGGAACCACTTTTGCAAAAATTTCGACGGATAAACCGCCAGTGAGCGGCGGGTGTACCGTCACCGCCCAGGTTTTCGAGCAGCTGACTCGCCCATACCTAAGAATCTAGGTACTTTGGGCGGTTGACCAGCCTAGGGTCGGCGGGTAAATCGCCCGTACCCAGGTGTTCGGGTGGCTGAGCCGCCCAGGTCAGCGGGTGAACCACTCGTACTCAGATTTTTCGGATACAGTTGGATTTTGGCTCCAATTTTGAAGCCAATTTGGGGCCTATAAATACCCCAAGTTTTCTTACATTTTATATAACAATTTTAGGGATTATATTCTGAGAAAATATTGTGTGAGAGAATTGAAAGAAAAAGAAAAGGGAAAAGGGAGAGAGCTTAGAGTTAGAAATTTTCTCAAAGTATCCCTTGTAAGCAAAGTGTAAGAGTTTGATCTTCACCCAAAGAAGATTGGTAGTGGACGCCGGTGTGCCTCGAGAAGGAGGACTCGGGAGTGGACGTAGGCCTTTGACGCTGAACCACTATAAAAATTATGAGTGCTTCTTTGCTTTCAATTGCTTACATATTCTTGTATTAATGCTTCCGATTTAACTCAACTCCTTGAAAGCAAAGTTTTCACGATAAGTTCTTTCCTTCAAATGTTGCTTATCTTTCCGGTTTGCTCATTAACTTAGTAACTTTCTTTTAATCACTCACTCGTTTCACTAAGAATGAAAAGCTTTAGATCGAAAAGTTTTCATCTAAACCTAAAATTTACATTTGCACTAATTTACACCCCCCCTCCCCACTTTAGTGCCAATTGATTCTAACAAAGAGATGGCTCTCACGGCGTTCTCATGTATCGGTTCAAGTGGCCCTGACGGATCAAGTCTTCGGTCATAGCATTCCTCCGTGTCACGGCCATAATCACGATGGAAACGACAGTAGTGGCCCTGATCCCGCTCCTCGGGTCGGGACTTCATCGGATTAGGTGCCTTGAGGAGTCCTTTTTCCCGGATCTGGAGAAAGATTTTAGTTTGGGTCGAATTGAGAGGGGTGTTCGGGAGTCTCGGAATGGTCGGCTCGGGCCTCTCCATTCTTCTTCTCGAGGGTCCCGGAGGTGGGGCTCGGGAAGAATCGGCTCGAGGTCTCTTCTGGTCCTCACGTTTGCTTGCTATTAAGGCTTCAGCAGTGACATACTAGTTGGCCCTTTGTAGCATCTCTGGTACCGTTGCAGGCAGGCGCTCGACCAATGGCCAGAATAAACAAGTTGGTTTTAACCCAATCAAAAATGCCTGGATGACCAGTAATGGATGTGCGTCGAGCATACTTCTGGTCTCAGTCATGAACCGAGCGACGTACTGTGCTAGTGGTTCGTCTTCCCTCTAGTTCATCCTGAGGAGGGACATAGTCATCATTTTCGGGCATGTGCTGGCCAAGAAATTCAGCTAAACTCCTTGGCGAGTTGGTCAAAGGAGAAGATTAAGGAGCATTTGAGTCGAATATACCATATTCGGGTCGATCCTCATAAAGTCATCGGGAAGGCTCGACACATCAGCGCGTCAAGCGTTCCATACAATGCCATATGTGCCCTGAACGTGGCTACATGCTATATCGAGTTGGTACCGCCATTATACAGCTCCAGCATCGGGAGCCGAAAGTGTTGCAGGATCGGCTTGTCCCGTACCTCAGGCACAAAGGGGGATTCACCGAGTTTAACACTGCCCTCCCCGACTCCTTCGATTTAATGAACTCCTTTTGGACATCGTCTATTTTCTGGTTCATTAGACGCAACTGTGCCAGCGGTGAATTAGTGGAGTCAGAGGAGAGAGTGTTAGGGTCGGGCATGCTATGAACCGTAGTGCTGACAATGGTTGTGTGTCGTCCCGTTGGGTCTCCCATCGGCGGGGGGTTATGTTCGAGGAGAATCCGTGGAGGATCATGGCCAGGCTGCTGCATGGCTAGGGGTTGTTCTCCCGAAGATAATGCCTCGGGAGGGGTTGCGGGAGCCAGCTGATGTTGTAGGCTCGACGGCTACGCGAGCTAGGGGATGTAGGGGACAATCACTTGGATCATCCCCACCAAGGCCTGCACTTGTTGAGTGAGCCCAAGAAAGGCTTCAGGGGTCACCGCTGAGCCCCCGGGGTTAGACATAGGGGGAGTAAGTCCAAGGTCATTGAATAAATGTCAATAATGCCTCGGGGTTTGAGAAACTGAACTCCCATCACCGAGGGGGAAAGGAAGCTGTGGGGCTACCGCGAGAGCTTGCTATCTTGCCGCTGGGGCATCTTCCCCAAGATTATTGAACACTGAGTGTTCCTGTGACATATGACCCTCCTTCTAGCACCAAAAATGTTACTGAAACTCACATCTCGACTGAGGTGTCAATCCGATGTGGCTCGGCCTATGTGTGCTAGACCAACTAAGGGGAGTCAATGGCTCGGGGAAGCTGAAGAAATGATTGGACGCCAAGATGCCGAGGCTCCTTGGGTTCTGAATCGAGAGTGTTGGGTGGTAGGGGACTGGTAGGTAGGCCTGGTCGGGGGGTCTATGCCCGACCAGACCCTCTGATGGCTAAGTTAGTTTCGAGGAATTTGCTCTAGAGTTTCGTAGAGTGTCTCCCCTCCTATTGGCCATGGTAGGGGGTATTTATACCTGTAGGTCAAAGAGTGGTCGTACCGTAGCATTGAAGGGGTTCGGCACCTTCGACTGAACTTGAGTACGACCCTCTGTTGGACAGCGCCATCGTCGGCTGTCACAGTCCCCAACGGGACTAACAACTATGGGTATGGCTTCCTTTATGACCGACGCAGTCCTTGGTCTGGAGTGCCCGGACTATCAGGCCGTCGAGGTGGTAGTCCATGTAGTATTCGAGTCGTCACATCAGGGATGACTGGCCGGGATGACATGGCTGCTATCGTGGGCCGCTGAGATGACCATCCCAAGCTGTAGTCTATCGTGGATGGGCCCCTCTTGGTAAGCCCAATTTATGCCCCATCATATATATATATATATATATAATGATCTGAGTGTACCGTTAGGGTGACCTCTTAAAAATGTAATAAACGGTTGTTCAATTCAAATTGGATATGCCTGTCAAAAGGAAAATGAAATAGCATATTGTGTTGCTGGAGAAGGACTTATCAAGGAAAGGACCCATAGACAGTTGCAAATATTTCATCAATCTTTTATTGATTTTATTCAATTGGATTTTTTAAATAATTTTCTTCTAATAAAGTAAACGGCGTGGAATGTGGTGCCATATAGGCATGAATTTAGAGTCTATCAACTACATGATACTAGGGTGTCTCAACAGAGACTTATTTTAGAATTTTTACCAAGTTGTAGACTTGTTTCTTTTAACAAAAATATGTGCTGTTTTAGACGCACGAGAGAGAAGATTTTGGAATTTTTACCAAGTTGTAGACTTGCCTAGTTTTTCACTTGCAAAAACTTTCTCATCACCTCAGCCTCTTTTATCTCCACAAGCCTGATATCCTTTGGAAACACATTTTGTTCCTCATCAATTAATTCAAAAGATTCAAATTGATCACTAACAGCATATTTAGTGCAGCCAATCCGATACATAAAGCTTATAAATATGATTTTTGAACTAAACAATCTGTTTCTGGCAGATTACCCAGAAATAAACATAAATGAAAAAAAAAGCAAGGAATGCGACAAAAGCTAATTAAAGATTTTATTCTAACATCTATAAAGCTAGATTAATCACTTTTGTTCAATTTGAAGATATCTCCTGCATGTCACATCCAGATCAGCTTTTCGATGTTGGATCGCTTAATATAAATGTAATCTATCAAACGAGTCTGGTTGCATCCAATCGGACTTTTGAACCACAAGAAGACGGAAATATCAGAACATACACGAGGTATGTGATGCCCTTGGGATAATTGAAACTATACATGCTAGAAAATTGATGTTCTTAACGAGGTTTGCCATGTTGTACCGACCAAGCACATAGGTCCTACCTAATAAAGAAACATCTGCAGTGGGGTAGGACCGAAGAAACACATGGCAGTGGAGGCAGAGGACGCTGGGGAGTGGTGGGGTGGAGGAGGAAAGAAGAAGAGGATGATGCAGTGGAGGAAGAGGAGGAAGAAAGAGGGAGGAAGAGAAAGGAGAAGGAAGAAAGAGGAAGAAATGCAGTGGGGGAACAGGAGGCAGGAGGAAAAGAAAGGAGGAAGTGTAGGAGGCTGTGAAGAAAAAGGAGCAACAAAAAAGAGGAAGTTGTGGATAAAGAGTAGGAAAGTACCCGAAATGAAAGATGACAACAAACGGCAACAATGACTAGCAGGTGGAGTTGAGGAAGAGGTACCTGAAATGAAAGTTAGGCTGGTATGTAGATGGTGTTTCTTGGTTCTTATGCATCCATTGGATATATACCAAAAAGACCAAAGGCCACCAAGAGTGTGACAAAACTTAAAGATGAGTGTTAAGATACTAATAATAAATAAATAAGCTATAGATAGAAGCATGAACAAGTAGAATAACTAACATCTAACAAGGACATTTGAAAAACACAATTCCTTGCATATGCAAACAAAGTACCAAATCAAAGAAAGTGAATGTGATGATATGTCAAAGACAAATATGAAGATATTGCCATAAACTCAACTTGTAGTCGAGTTCTTAATGTTGGTGAACCATGATGACCTAAAATAAACTATCAGTAGTAAACAATACTCCAAAAATATTAGTACTGATCTCAGAGCTCCCCGAAACAAAAAAGTGAAGACTATTCATTACCAACCATACAAAGACCAAATAACGTGTATCAGTGTTCCTATCCTAATTAGTCCTTGTCAGAAATCTATCCAACACAAATGATCTTGAAAATCAAAACCAAAAAGGTGCTACTTTCTAACCTGAAGAGGCTCATTCTTGCCAGATTACCAGAAGAAATAACAGCATGACAGTTGGAGGAAACTAAAGAAATTTCTGATGAGAACTGGGAGCCTGCCCAACTGCCAGCAGAGTGTGGGACTTGATTCGCTGTTTAAAAGGACAACAGCAGCCAACCATGCTTCTTGGCGTGCTCCACAAATGTTTGGAACTTCTCCTCCGCACTGGGTATATCAAGGGCCAAATCTTCAAGCCCATCTCTAACTCTAGAGAATCCTTTCGTCATTTGATTGATCGTGATCAACCCTTCACCAAAACATTCATGTAGAAAGTCCAGGAGTCTATCACTCTTCTTCTCCATAGCCATAATCAAGGCCTTTTTCACTACTTCATGATTGAAGAAAGGCATACCCAAGTCACGAATACACTGGCATGCTTCCCCGACATCACCTCCACTCTCGTACTCCTCCAGAAGCTTTACTATCTTGTCTTTCGCATCTTCCACTGCCCAACCGGTGCCACCACCCCAGCACCTCACTAGCCTCTCACCAGCATGACGGGCAGAAATAAGAGACTGAGCCATATGCACAGTTTCACTTCCACTGCAATTGGGAGTGAGCTTGTTGCTGATCTCCTCCAAATTTAGGGGTGCTAGTACGTCATCAATCACAGCTCGAGCAAGAAAAAGAGCTAGCTCATTTGAGGCATCCAAAATATCCAATGCAGTATCCTCAGCAGATTCCAAAAGCATTATGAATCCATTAACAATATCATCTCTTGAAAATATTTCCGTACTTAATGTGGACAGCAGAACAGATGCCATTTCCCTTTCCCGGTTTTTTCTTTCCATGGAAAGTGTGATCAGTTTTTTGATAAAAACAGGATTGTACTCTGGAGCAGCAAGGTCCTGAAGGCTTCGAATGAGCTCAGTTATGTCATCTGAGAGAAAATATTCATGTATTATGGTAACGGCTTCTTCCTTGTACCGCCTTAACTTCTCATAACTTTGATTATTGCCATCCTCAACTGCACCTTCAAACTTGAGAAAGGAAGGGTCTAACCATCCCTCAGAAATAGCTTTAGGCACTAGTATCTGGAACAAGGATTTAGCAGTTGGAATATCAAGAGAAAGATCGTCAAGACTCTCAGAAACCCTAGAAAAGCCTTTGATCATTTGACTAGAACTGATCAGGCATTCTTCTGCTGCTTCTTTCAAAAGCTTTAAAATTGCAGGCTCTGATGTTTGAATCTCCATCGCCAGAACCAGAGCCCGCTTCACAACCTCATGATGAAAGAAAGAGACCCCCAGCTCCCTTATGCACCTGCATGCCTCCGCTGTCTCTCCACTCTCTATATATTCCCTTAACAAATCTGTGATCTTCTTCTTAACCTCTTCGACTGTAATGTGCACAGTACCACCCCATCGTTGTTCAACTAACTCAGCATGGTGTGGAGCAGACAGATAGCTCTTTTCAGCAATTTGTATAACCTGAAATCCTTTAGAGGATTCAGAAAGAGTTCTCTTTGCTCTAGTGAGGAAGGCAGGAGGTAAGATATCATCAACAACTGCACGGGCAATAAACAAAGCTAGGACATCAACCGCATCAGGTATGTCAACTGCCAAATCATCAACAGATTCAAGTAGCATTACAAATCCATGGCTAATCTGAGCTGGGCTTGTTACATCAGCATAAAGAGAAGAAAGTAAAACGGATGCCATCTCTTTTTCTTTGTCATGTCGGTCCATTGCCATGGAAATGAGTTTTTTGACAAAGAAGTGATGGTACTCATCAGAACCAAGGTCTCTAAGATCAGTAGCAGCCAATTGTACATCACCTGTGCTAAAATACTCCTCAACGATTGTCACCACAGACTTCTTGTAATCATCTACAGGGTCCGAAACAGTGGTACCTACCAGCTCATACGGTTCCTAATATTTACAACAAAGAATAATTAGAAAATGAAAGCGGCCTGAACTGCATTTGCTGTATACTCTACTAGAACACAGAAATATGCACATCAACAAAATTCATGTGTTTGAGAGAAAGAAACCGAGACTCATACCTCTCCACTATCATAATTTGGGTCATTTCGGTCAAGACATGAAGCTGCTTCAGTGTCAAGGAGCTTACCCCATGTGCCTTTACCACCAGCACCATCTAGAGGCAAATGCAGATGACAAAAAGTGTGAAAGAATATGACACAAAATGTGCTCAGCAAAATAGGATAAGTATAATAGAATTTATCAGAATAAACTGTAACAGATTGTAAAGTTGCACTAGTGGTATCATCATAAAAGCTCAATGACCAAGAAAGTAGAAAAAAATAGAAAAAAACAGAAAGATTTATTGATCTCTTAAACTTCTAACAAATCTGATATGCAAAGTTCAATAAATCCAAAACCATTTTCTTTAGCACAAGTTATTTCTATCAAGTGAAAGTCAAGATTATACGATGTACATTCATAATCCTAGACTTCACCATTGATATGCTTCGCAATATATTTACGTCCTTGACATGCTTCGAAATGTTCTATATGTCATTGTTATGTTCCGAAATGTTTCAATTGCTATTGATATGTTCCGAAACATTTCACCCTGCATTGATATATTCGAAATGTTCCATTTGTCATTGATATGTTCCGAAATGTTCCATTTGCCATTGATATGTTCCGAATCCTATGTGCCTTTGATATGTTCCGAAATATCTCTTACGTTATTGATATGCTCCAATTACTCTGTATTCCGTTTGTTATAAACCAAATATGTTTTGAATGAATGACATTTGAGATTTTGTATCTATTGAGTTGATATCCATGAATTCTTGTATATCTGCTTTGTATCTTGATACCAGCTTATTTGAATGTCATCTGCTCTTGTCTAGGAATTTGTTAAACACTTGCTAAGCTTTCTAGCTCACTCTTTTGTTATCAAATCTTTCAGGTCAGTTTGACACTCATTAAACTGTTAAGATTGTGTTGAGGTAGTGGAGAGCTATACAGAATGTGTACAAGTATTATCGGATGATATATTATAATTTTTGTATAAGTATATTTCGTGTGTAATGAAATGTTGTGACCATTTCGAGAGATGTGACCATGTCATAAATCGATAATTTTGTAATCATCACAATCCATCCAGGATCCAATCAAACATTTGAGGATACTAAGAAATATTCTAACTTCAAAATTCACATTCATTCACAAAACCTGTGCAGTTTATAATCATACATCACATCACTCAAAACATCTATGAAACCCAAGGCCAACTTAACAAATATTAACCACACTTATAATTCATCAACGAAGAAATCTATACAATCACCAAACCAATCATTTATCATAAAGTCACTTCATCGTAGACAAAACTCAGCATTCCAAAATAACTCCAAACGTAAGAGGTCATTTAAAACTTTAGAATTTCAAAGTAAATATTATTTTCAAACACATATTTTATCAGAACTTTTGCCATAGCTGAATGATATTTAAGCATTAAACAGATGTGGTATTTAAATAATTGGACTAAACTATGATAGTTTGATCTACAAATCTCCTTACACATGCATAAGCATTAACAAGCACAAAGTGCATAGTTTTTATTTGATTCGTAGCTGCTCTAAGCAAGTGGAAAAGGACTCTTTCCAAACTAACAGGTTTATGAGTATTGAAATTTTACTAATATCACTCCAACTTAGATTACTCCTTTTTATTAAACAACACTTTGCAAATTATAAATGTTGTAGTCTTTAAACCTTCTCAACCCCTGTCTGAGTAGAGAACATCCATCATTCTGCTTCTAGAAGTATAATCTCAAAATTTAAAGAATCTAATGCCAAATTGAAATCAATTTGTCAGTAATCTAGATTATGAAATTTCTGTTAAAAGTTAAAAAACTAATGGGTCAGTATCTTGCGAGATACCTGATAGTTACAAAGATCACATCTTGAAAAAAAAGGAAAAGTGGAAATAAGTGCAACATGACAAATATGGTGTGAATGATAAACCTTATCAGTGAAGTGATGACAACAAATAAATTCTATTTATGCCTAATACATGGATTGATGAGTTCATTTTCACCAACTGATGGATTTACTGAAGTACCTGACATAGCACGCAGGGTAAATCTCTCAATTGTATTACCGAAGACAGGATCGATTTCCACCATCGGAGACTTACCATTTAAGAAGAATATCATGGCTACATATTTGCTGTTTTAAATGCTTAAAATTAAAATTAAGTAGTCAGTTGGGGAATAATATCTTGTATAATTTCTCCTAAGAAAGCATTAAATCAGATGAAGCATCAGCTGGTCCCTTTTGAAAATCAATTTTACTGATTACCTATAAGGTGTCCTGACAGTATCAGAAGTGGCCCCTGGTGATCCATTTATCAGTGTACAAATTCTAAGTTGAGCTGTAAGATGCTGCCTTAATGAAAGCTTGTTTCCTCAGGGAAGGTAACCCTTTCATTCTCTGCTCCCTCCCTCTCATACATTTCCCTTGATGCTCCTTTTTTTTCTGCTTCTCTTGCTAATCGCCTCATTTTTTCTGTTTTCTCAAGGCATAATTCTATGTGACCAAAAACAAATAAAACAACTGCAATTACTCTTTTCCCTCCCTTCTTTACCTCTGCATATTCTATTTATTATTGCTATTGTAATTATGCCGACAAAACAATTGGTCTAGATTCACATCAGGATACTATTATACCTGCCACATTGATAAGTTGTATTCATACAATAAGTAACCAAAGTGAAACAAGTTTTAAAAATCAAGGCCATTGTTAATGTCCTGGCGATAATCCACGACATCATAAGATATATATACCACTATCTGTGTTACTATCACTTTAGTTCCTTATAGAAACAAATGAAAATAAAGCAAGAAAACAACAAAAACAACCAAGTATCAAAAACAAGTTTTAATGTTTCACTGACAAGCCATAAAAACATAAGGGTTTTTAAGAAAATAGACACAGTGCTATATAGGAGACACTTCCTGACAGCAAAACCTTTTAAACGAGTTTGCTCCCTCACAAGTTAAGAGAGAATCGTTATATAGTAAAATTGAACTTCTTTGGCCACAAAAATGAGTTATAGTCGTAGAACGTTTTATGGAAACTACCATTCATGAGAGTTGAAGTTAATCAGACCAAATAACTCTTGAAAGTATATAATAAAGACAACAATAAGAATATGTTTTAAACTTTCGAGTCAAAAGTGAATATTTAAAATCATATATACACTTTTTGTTAGATAATTTAAATTGTGATAACATAACAAATATCTTATTTTTACAATGAATAGTTCCATGGGTCTAATAAGTGATTTATCATAAAAAAGAATAGACATAGATATGTACTAAACCCTTTGCAACAAATAATTGTGTAGACATAATAAGCACTCTAAAGAAAGTAATTAAAGAGTATTACTAAGCTTCTAAAATGCCACTAGTCAAGATTGCTTGAAGATTCAAATCAAAAGAAGAAAAAGGAATGATACACAGGAGAATAATTATAAATTGAAAAAAAGAGAATAGAGAAGATCCATGGTGTGAAGATGTTACCAATGTTATCAAGGAAAGCTGAATGAGCATGTCAACTGTGGCTTAAATTTTGAACCCAAGCTTAATTGAGTCATACTGCAGTCTGTACAATGCACCTAAAAGAAGCACATATTGATGATGCATATATTTTAAGACCTCACCAGTTACCACTGTCCATAGATCTAGGTGACTTGACTTTATAAATAAATTCATTTATGGCAAAGCCCAAGATTTGTGTCCTTTGGGAAGGTTTTCTATGCTGAGAAAGGAAAAGTGTAAAGACATTAGTTTAAACGCAATAAAAATATTCTTATGCTTTTGCTTTTTGCACTGCTTTTTCTTCTCTTATTCCTTTGTACCTACTACCACCCCTTCCTCTATTGTCATTCCAATTTTCAATTTGTCTTATGCCTGCCTTTCTTTTTCTATTTTCTTTTGCATTCTCTATTTCCTCTTCTTCTTCATCTTCTGCCACACTTAGTCAGATTGGATTGTTCACATTACTTTCTTGCTCCACTGACCTGCTTCATTCTCTATGTGCTCTTCCTCAACTTTTGCCAATTTATTAATGTTCCCCAACAATCATCAAGAATGATAGAAACCTTCTAAATTCATTCAAAAGAAAACTATCATGGTCAATCCTGAAAATATGATCCATGAAATCAAAAAGGAAAAGAAAAGTCGATCATGGTTCAAGCAAAGAGGAATGCATGGTTTGTTTAAATTTGTTGTCTTGAAAAATCAGATTACATCACAATATATACGGTCGCTTTCCACTGGTGTAATCATAAATATCTTAAGGATGAGATTCCATAAAACAGAAGCAAAATCAAGGTAGAGATAGATGCATTTATTGTCTTTTATTATGGCCGAACTAAGTTTTAATTTGAGATCTAAGGTTCAAGTTGCAGCAATCAAAAAAATCTGGATGACTCAGGGTGTCATTTTAGAGTCATATTTGTCTGATTTTGTTCAAAATTTGAATTGATATATCAATGAACTTAGCAGTAAAATATGATGACAAGTGAAACTTGGTTCATGCATGTACAAACGTACGTCTTCTCCCTTATTTAAATCTGAAAAGGATTTTGTCCATGACAGTCATCAGAAGGTAAAGACAAGGAAATTCAGTGCTGAAACATAATTATCAAGTATTTGTGAGATTCTTTAAAGGGTAGACATGTGCATAGCATTGCCATGACAGACCATGGAAATAGAGTAGTTTTCATCTGAAAATACTAATAATATTTAAGCAATGCAAACAGAAATAGGTAGATCTAATTGGGTTGAATTTTTCTAAGGCTTACTGGGTTTATAACTAAAATGCAAACTTTAATAAACTTCACAAGAATGTTACATGATTCAAGCAAGTAGGTGCCTTTATGTTGTCAAGTTATTAACTATAAAGAGAGCATGGACTGATGTACACAATTTAGGCAATTGAAGCTAATCAAGAACAATGACAATTATTTAAAAGGCAACAACTATTTCACACTGTGATCTAACTAAAACGATCAATTAAAAGGAAAAAAAAAATAGAAATGCATGGAAGATACACAAAGAGAGGTGGAATTGGCTATATTTTATGATAAGTTTATAACATAATAGAATGCTTAGAAATAAATAGCATATTCCAGAAGATACACTGTCAAATATTCTACAGCTTAGTTCATGGACCAAGACATCCAATCAGGAGCTGCACATGAGTAGACAAAGTATTGCATGCATTTAATAATATATTATGAGGGTAAGCAAGAAAGAATAGTGAAAATTCAGATAGATACCTGGTAACAACATCTGGATTTTCAATATTGCTCAGGTTCCCTTAAAGAATAATTATTCAATTCACTAAAAGATGAAATAAAAAAGAATGGCAGTCATGCCTCATCAACATTTGTGTGTTGTATCAAAGACATCAAGATAGAGTTTAGAGCCTAGAGATAGAGAAGAAAAGAGAGGAAGACATACAGTCACCCAATGATCAACAAACCAGGCAGACTGGAATGTATAGCCCAACACATGCCAGTGCTCGTACATGAATATTCCAATTTCGGACGATCCACATGTGGTACAAGGCCTACTGCCTAGTAAGCCCTCTGAACTAAGCTCACCATCAATTCCTTTAAAAAAAGTTTTAACTGTTTTATTTATTAAAAAGCCTAATAGTCTTCTAATTCTCCACCTTATCATTTTATAGCAAAAGTATTTGTTACAGGAAGGCCAACCCTTTGCAAACAGATACGCAACGGTGCCGCTCGACTTAGACAAAACCAATTAAGTCTGTGACATATGATAACAGGATAAGCACACTTACAAACACTATGTGTGCATCGTGAGAACCTAGTTAAGCTGTACGGAAGGTAATCTACACGTACGATCGTTTTGGGGAAATAGGCATAGAGATGTAGGAAATGCAGTTGCTTAGTGAAGCGGGCATCCAAAATTGGCATTCAGAGGTACAACTAAACCTTGGCACGAGAGACACCACGAGGACAAGCGAGTTATGAAGAATGCATAGTTACAAAGGTTAGGATAGTTGAATTCTAACTATGACTGACCCTTGCAATGGTGTATGCAATATCATCTCAGTGCTATTCAATTGAAATAACTTAGGTGGAACTTGGTGAAGTACTTGAAACCCACGAAAGGAATCAACTTAAAAGGCACAATATACAGTAGAAACACCAACTTTTTACAACTATCCTTGGATGAAGCAAGGACATGAAATCATGTTAAGGCAAGGAAGTATCATGTCACTCCTTAGTTCCTTATTTAATGGGGTAGACTCATCTCGTATGGTACCAAAGTCGAAGGGGACACATGCACGTTATCTTAGCAAGGAAATAGATGGCAGCACTAAGGTCGGAGATCAACTCAACTTGCAGCGATGAAGTTGGCGTCGAAAGGCCTTAGCATGAGGCAAGGAGCCATGAAGGCTAGTGCTCTTAAAGAATATGCGGAAGTGTTGTCATTCTAAAAGGGATGCAACACGCAACATAGATTGTGTTGGACACATAGGCCCGAGATCCAAACTTTGACACACTTTAGTGAACTCCAAGAGCTATCGGGCAATGAACTAGCATAGAGTTGAACGTCTTTCGTCAATGACCAAACGCTATGGGGACTAATCAAGTGGATAAAATTCGATTGCCAAAGAAAGCGAACATAATTGAAAGGTGACTGAGGCCTTACAATGTGTTGGTAGAGGCTACATAGGGAAAAATCGCCAGTCCGAGTTTCCAACACCAAGATCATAGGGCAATGGAGATATTGTCAGGAGGCAATATAATATAGTAGATTGTGTGGAATAATTCAAGATAATACGACACACAAGCAAGTCCCATGAAGCTACTAAGAGCCCTGGTTTCATTGAGCAACATAATGGTAACAAGGGCTATTGATTCGAGGAGTGAATTCCAAGTTAACACAGAGGTAGATCTTTCGTGCATGCACCAAATTTACATCAGATTAAAGCTTGGACATCTACAATGGAGGCACAATACCACAAGGGTGGATATTTTGAATGCAACCACTAAGTTCTATGGGGGACTTAATCATACTAAGGTATGATAGTATCTACTCGATGGTGGGCTTCTCCAACTCATATTGCAAGCCCATCAAGTCAATAGACAAGACCAAGTGAGCAAATATTGTTACCAAGGACACAAAGAGAACAAAATCGACAAGAGCCTTGCAACATGATAGCAAAAGCCATGCATAGGAGTTGCAATCTATCATTCCATCAACCAAGGGAGAACTACTTAGATAGCATAGGTGTAGAAGTGGTCAACACGGGTAAAGAAGTGACGAGTCCAGAGGGACTTAACTACCCAAAATCAAGCATGGTCAAAATGAAGGTGGACTTGGAGGGAGTGTCTCAATGCCTAAAAATGTTGAATTGCAAAGAGAAGAGAAGGGACACAAAGAGAAGAGGTCATTTTCCTTTATCAAGGGGATTTGAGGGACCAACAAGGATTAGCACAACTCAACAGAACCTTTTCCTTCATCAAGAAGGTAAGAGAGACCAACGAAGATTAGCACGATTTGATAAACCCCACCAAAGTCGGATAGTCTAAGTCAATGACAAGCTAACTAACTGTTGGCGGATCAAGTTCAACTACTCAATAACGACATCAAGAGAACAGTTGGGAGTCGTAGGTGCATTACAAGTAAAGTAGCACTGAAGATGCAATAAGGCAAAGAGATGTAGCATCCACAAAGGCTTTGATAAGGATGTCGAAGAAGTGAGGGAGAACATGACATACTTTTCATACTGAAGGTGTTCGATGTAATGTTGGTGCTTTTCGGTTTTGTTTACCTTAGGCAGCATATAACGGGCTTGCAAACAGCCCCATTTTGGTTTAATTTTGTGGTTGTTTATGGCTTACAAGCAAAGCTTATGTATGATTGTCATGCAAAAGCAAAACTACCTAAAACCGAAGCCTCTAGCATGTAACTTGCAAGGATTTCCATGAACAAAGAGCAACCTAGAAACATCAACCATCTCAAACCTCTAAAACCCCAGGGTGGCGGATGGCTTGTTATGGCTTTGTGATAGTGTCTAGGGCTCGTTCGTTGCATGGTTTTGCAATGGTGTCATAGGGGCACTGGTAGAACCCTAGGGTTCTATCGTGAAGGAAGAAGGTGGAAAGGGGGATAATCGATCTCTTCGAGGGGATCGGGCCTCCTAAATCGCTTTGAGGGGATCTGCCTCCTAGGGTTTTGCCTTTGACTAAAACTAATACTTCTTCATTGACTGATTTTCGTAAAAGAGTTTACAACCTTATTTATAGAGCTCTGCCAAGAGTCCCACTAATCTTTGACTCTTAACTAACTTGATAAACTCCTAACTAAAAATAATAACTGACTTTGTCTCAACCGAAGATAAAAACCAACTCTAACCACTTATAACTGACTTGATAAGGTTCACCCGACCCATAACTGATTCTGACTAACATGACTTGACCTGAATAGATGGACCCGACTTAGCTAGAGTCCTAACAGGCACTTGTGAAAATGAACTTTTGTGTGCAACAGACTATCGTGGACCTTTTATTGTGCGACCATTCTAAGTTTATGAAGTCCATATTTGTATTTTACTTTGTGTTTGCGTTAATGTCTGCTTATGAGATCCCAAGTATGCACTTCGATGGAGTGCCAATGGTAGATTGGTCTCTCATTTGCATGTTTATGAACCTGTGCTCTTTTGCAGGTCCTTAAGGGGACCTACGAGGTTACAAGAAGGCTTTGACATTGAACCACCCTTCACATGCTGCTATCATTCACTATTCTCCTCCATTGTCTCCTTCCTTCTTCTCCACCTCATCCCTACAGTCTTCTTATCTACCTCCTCTTTTTATTTTTCTCTCATCCCCCCTCTTTTTCTTTTTCTCTTGGTACCATAATGTGTGCCAGAAATATTGTCATAAAATTGTTAAAGACCAAACTTTTACCAATCTGATCATGGAGTGGCACAGGTTCAATACCCAAATATGTAGAACCTTGCAATGGCCATAATTAACACTCAGAATTTACATGGCTCAGCGGATAGGGCAATTCTCAAAGGCAAAGGCAACAAAAAGTGTCATTAAGATTGAACAAACTACAATACTGATGTAGCTCACCCCTTCAATAGTCTTTCTAAGAAACAAGAGCCTCTCTCCAGAAATGCTAATACACCAAAAAAAAATCTCAAATACAAGATGGCTCAACAAATATAATAGATATTCAAGTTTATCAAATATATATGGTATTTACTGATATGGGCTCAAAACTTCAAAGTCACGTTGCCCTACTTGGGCTAAGGCTAAGACAAGCCCCACTATTAATAATTTAAAGGCTAAGTGAATTCAAAACACCATAGCACCTGGATCATTGATATAGTTGCACTTGAGTCATAATACAATATTACATATAACAATAATCAATTAATGGTTCTTATCATATCATTACCATTGTTATATTTATATTAAATAACATAGAATACACTATGCATTCACATTGAGTACCAGTATAGTTTTCCAAAAGCAATTGAGTCCAATACAATCATTGTGCAATACTTCTAACTTACATCAAAATAAAATACCAAGGAACTTTAACTCAATCTTATCCATTTTACTTTATAATATGTATACACACATATATGTATATATATTGGTTTATACATATAAATCCTTGTAAGGTTTGGAAATATTGTATTTAACTCTACAAATTTTGAGACAATATATATGTCTCTCCTAATATTAAGATCACCCAGATATACAATAGTATCATATATAACAATAATTTACTAGTGCATTCGCATTGCAATTGCACAAATTTTCATGTCATTAACCATTGTAGTCTTTACTTTAAATAACACGGTTTACACTATGCATTTGCATTGCAATTTACACCAATATAGTTTTTCGAAAGCAATTGAGGCCAATACAATCATTGTGCAGTACTTCTAACTTATATCAAAATGAAATCCCAAGGCACTTTAACTCGATCTTATCTTTATGGTTGTTTTAGATACATTAAATGACATCAACACAATATATACTGATATAAGAACTTTAACTAAATCTTATTCATTATATATATATATATATATATATACACACACACACACACAAATTTTGATATAGTATATAGCAAGGTTTTGCGTACCGGTGTACCAACATTTTATCGGTACCGATATGGTACCAGTACCGGGCGGTATGCACAGTGCATACTACCCAGTATAATAAATATTTTATAATATTTTTATAATATTAAAATATTAAATATATTAAAAAATCAAATAAAACTCGATCTCTCTCCCCGCGCAGTGTCACGAACGATCGTTCAGTGAGCCGTTCGTCGCTTTTTGATGCTTGTACAAATGTTGGGCAGCTTGTTTTACCTTGGTTTTGGGTGATTTTGCCTAGGAATTGTGAGCAGAAATAGTCTGTCAGGCTGCATAACGGTTGCTCGTTGCGCGAAGCCAGAACAGGCCAAAACTGCCCAGTTTTGGGTCGTTTTCGCGTGCTGCAACGACCGAACTGAGCGGAGCAAAACGCCAGCCATCTCAGCCCCCTGGAACCCCCCGGGTGGCACAGGGCTGGATGGGGCTTCGGGATGTAGTCGGGCATGAGCACTCAAAGAAATTGAAGTGTTTGCGTCCGACACCCTTGGGAACCATCGTTTGTGGACTTGCGACCGTTCTTACAGCCCTCCAAAGTCCTGTTTCGCTCTCTTTCTCTCTTTTTCTGCTGTACACAAGGTGTTCGACGAATTGCTTGTAAGAGCTACCCTCTTGGCGAGACATCGGGATTTGTCCGTCGCTCGTTTTCAAAACTAATCAACTTCTCTTTTTGCAGGTCCTTCGGGACCCGCGCGAGGTTGCAATTGGGCTGACCCTTTGCGGGCAAATACGCTTCGGCGTTTCATGACTTAGGCAATCCCAGCTAAGTCCGAAACATTGGGCAAAGATTGCTTCACGACTTAGGCAATTCCAGCTAAGTCTACAAGTTTGTCGCAAGGGTGCCACATGGCTTAGGCAAACTCCGCTAAGTCCGTGACATTATGGTATCAGAGCAGGCAAGCAATTCGAACAAACAAGCGAAGAGGATTCGCAATCTCGCCATGGCGAAGCACCGTGGTGAATCGAGCAAGATGGGGCAAGCCGGACCTTTGCCCCAAACAGCCGCAAGTGGGCTGCAAGTGCAAACTCGCTCGCAAACTGCTGGAGCCGCTCATGAGGAGCGTGACAGTGAACATGACGAGCGTGAAGTTGGGTATCCGCGAGCGAAGGAAGCACAATCTGGTGCACCAACTAGGAAAAGGAGCCACAAGGAAAGACTTTCAACGGTGGAAACCCGCCTCGATGTTCTTGAAGCGAGCTTGGAGGAACTCTATCAGGGCCAAGGAAGGCTCCTTGGGGTAGAGAGCTTGCAAAAAGAAGCTGAATCTCGGATCGACAGGGTTGAGTCCCTGGTCGACCGACTGACGGAGGATACTAAAGACTCCGTACGACATCTACATGAAGTTATGGCGAAACTCACGGCCAAAGTGACGTTGCTCACTAGAACTCTTAATGCGGGAGGGAACAATACCCGCGCTGCACCGCCACAAAGCTTCAGAGCACCAGAGCCGCATTGCTATGGGGGCGCTAGAGATGTCAAAGAGCTCGAGAATTTCCTATTCAACATGGAATAGTATTTTCGTGCTACGAGACCCGATTCGGAGGAAATCAAAGTTTCTATAGCAACCATGTATCTGAATGGAGACGCAAAACTTTGGTGGCGAACCCGTTGGGAAGAGATCCAACAAGGCCGATGCCGAGTGGATACATGGAAAGACTTGAAACGCGAGTTGAGAACGCAGTTTCTGCCCGAGAACACTAAGTTCGTCACAAGAAGAAAACTGAGACAACTCCGACAAAGTATTTCCATCCGAGACTATGTGAAGCAATTTTCGGCACTGATGCTGGATATACAGGACATGTCCGAAAAGGATAAACTATTCAGCTTCCTCGATGGCTTAAAGCCATGGGCACAACAAGAACTAAATCGGAGGAATGTCACCGACGTGGTCGGGGCAATTGTAGCTGCGAAAAGGCTAACTGATTTCATTTCTTCAGAAGACTTAGGAAAGAAGAAACAATCCTCAGGAAATTACCCAGCAAAATACTCTCATGCAAAAGAGTTTAGGGGCGAACAGAAGAAAAAAGAGATTCCACAAGGGACCGAGCTCAAAAAGCAAAGCCCCGAAATCTGGTGGATGCTTCTGTGCGAAGGACCGCACATGGTGAGGGAGTGCCCGCAGAAGCAGGCACTCATCGCCTTAACGGCATCAATACACCCCCACAAGTCGGACAAGGGCAAAACCGTCACCCTTTGTTCGAGCAGTTCGGAATCTAGCAACGACAAGGAGTCACAAGGACCCCGAATGGCAACGATGCATTTGTTGAATGCATTACGGGGTCAAGTGGGGGAGAGAACAAAGACAAAAGCACAGAAGGCGGCAAGTAGCAAGCTGATGTATGTGGACATCAAGCTTAATGACCGAAAAACCCTTGCAATGGTGGACACTGGAGCTACCCACAATTTTATTGCCGATCGTGAAGCAAAGCGACTTGGACTTGTCTTGGAGAAGAACCCAAGTCGCATGAAGGCTGTGAACTCGAAGGCCAAGCAGATCTTCCGATTAGCAAAGGGGGTCTCTATCAAGATTGGAACGTGGAGCGGGTGCATAAATATGATGGCGGTGCCCTTGGACGACTTCCAAGTGATTTTTGGAATGGAGTTCATGCACGCGGCAAAGTTAGTGCCGATGCCGTTCCTAAACTCTTTATGCCTGATGGGAGGCGACGACCCCTGCGTAGTTCCAGTTTCCCGAGGGAAAACCAAGGACGCACAGCAAATATCGACATTACAATTGAAGAAAGGGGTGCGGAAATGTGAATTAACTTTCGTGGTTGCTATGAAGCTGGAGCCACTTGATGGGGAGGCCATTCACGAACCTGTTGTGGTAGCAAACGTTCTGAAGGAGTTCATAGACGTCATGCCACCCGAGTTGCCGAAGACTCTACCACCACGCAAAGGCATGGATCATAACATTGAGTTGGAGCCGCGAGTTAAGCCTCCAGCGAGACCATCCTACCGCATGGCTCCTCCAGAGTTAGTAGAACTGAGGAAGCAGTTAGATGAACTGCTAAGCGGTGGTCTCATACGCAGTTCAAAGGCACCATTCGGAGCTCCAGTTCTCTTCCAGAAGAAACAAGATGGGAGCCTCCGATTATGTGTCGATTATCGAGCCCTGAACAAAGTGACGGTGAAGAACAAATATCCTATTCCGCTCATCGCGGATTTGTTCGATCAACTGGGCAAGGCCAAGTATTTCTCCAAACTCGACCTTCGGTCGGGGTATTGGCAAGTGCGTATTGCAGAAGGTGATGAGGCGAAGACTACCTGTGTAACCAGGTATGGAGCGTTCGAGTTTCTGATGATGCCTTTTGGTTTAACCAACGCTCCGACCACATTCTGTACTCTGATGAACCAGCTTTTCAAAGAGTATTTGGACAAGTTTGTGGTCGTCTACCTAGACGATATCGTCGTCTATAGCCAGACGCTCGAGGAGCACATGAACACCTTCAGACAATCTTCAGAGTTCTCAGGGAGAACACCTTGTTTGTGAAGAGGGAGAAGTGCTACTTTGCATAAACAGAAATTCTGTTCTTGGGACATCGAATCGGCGGTGGTTCCATTCGGATGGACGAGTCAAAGGTGCAAGCTGTGGCAGAATGGCAAACACCAAAGAAGGTACCTGAGTTGAGATCCTTCCTTGGTTTCGTCAACTATTATCGACGCTTCATTTCTGGATATTCGAAGCGCGCAGCTCCATTGATGGAGTTGCTAAAGAAGGAGCGGTCTTGGAGATGGTCGGACAAGTGTGAAGCGACTTTCCAAGATCTAAAGACTGCTGTGTTGGAGGAACCAATACTCAGATTACCAGACTACAAGAAACCTTTTGAAGTCTTCGGACTTCGCTATCGGGGGAGTACTTATGTAAGAGGGTCATCCGGTGGCCTATGAGAGTCGCAAGCTCAATGAGACCGAGCGACGATATCCAGTGCATGAGAAAGAGATGACAACGGTGGTCCACTGTTTACGAGTCTAGCGACACTACCTTTTGGGAGCACCATTCGTGCTAAGGACGGACAATATCACATTAAGTTACTTCCAGACTCAAAAGAAACTCTCCCCGAAACAGGTAAGATGGCAGGACTTCTTGGCCGAATTCGACATGGTAATGGAGTACAAGCCCGGAAAGACAAATGTCATGGCCGATGCATTGAGCCGGAAAGTGAAACTAGTGAATGCTATACATTTGGAAGGCGAAGGTCATGCAAGTCAGTTGCACTCCAACTTTCTTTCCAGGATCAAGGATGGACTGTACAGTGATCCTCAAGCAGTAACCCTGATGCAACTCATCAAGGAGGGCAAGGCGCGACGATTTTGGGTCCAGGAGGGACTCCTCTACACTAAAGGGAATAGAGTTTATGTTCCGCGAGTGGATAACTTGAGGCGTGAACTCTTGAAAGAGTGTCACGATTCCCTTTGGGCCGGACATCCGGGCATTTATCGGACAATGGCTCTCGTAGAGAGAGCATTTTATTGGCTAAAAATGGGGACAGATGTGGAGGATTATGTTCGTACATGCTTTACGTGCCAACAAGATAAGGTGGAGCAGCGAAAGCCAGTGGGACTTTTGGAGCCGCTGCCGGTGCCGGAAAAGCCATGGGAGAGCATTTCCTTGGACTTCATATCAAGCTTGCCCGCAGTAGGGAGACTGGGATCGATACTTGTAATTGTCGATCGATTTTCGAAGTATGTAACGTTTATTGCTGCACCCCTACATTGTTCAGCAGAAGAGGCGGCCAAGTTGATGATGAAGAATGTGGTGAAGTACTGGGGAGTTCCACACAATATCATTAGTGATCGAGATTCTCGATTCTTGGGACGATTCTAGACCGAGCTATTCAAGCTGTTGGGATCGAAGTTATACTTCTCCACAAGCCTCCACCCCCAGACTGATGGTCAAACCGAGAGAATTAACTCACTGTTAGAATAGTATCTCCGACACTATGTGAGTGCTAATCAACGAGATTGGGTGAAGCTGTTGGACATAGCCCAATTCTCCTACAACTTGCAGCGGAGCTCTGCGTCCAACAAGAGCCCCTTTGGTGACTTGGAGTTGGTGAAGCTCCAACCAGCATCACTCCAGTTCTTTAAGCACAAAGCGCACAAGGGATTGGTACGCAAGTATGAAGGGTCTTTCCCAATCATCAGTCGGCAACGTCTCCTACAAGTTACAGCTGCCAGCATGGTTCAAAATTCACAACGTCTTCCATGCAAGCCACTTGAAAGCCTACCATTCAGATCCACAAGACGCCTCACGAAATATTTCAACTCGACTACCCCCAATCATAACCTCCTACAAAAAGCGAGTTGAGACAATTCTGGCAGATCGCAAGACTAAGCTACCCAACGGAAAGGAGCAAACTAAATACTTGGTGAAGTGGCAAAAACTTCCCCGGACTGAAGCCAGTTGGGAGCCAATAGACGCCCTACGACATGAAGAAGCCTGTGTTAAAGCCTATCAACAAGAGTCGACGAGGGCGTTGATAAGTTAAGTGGGGGAGAATGTCACGAACGGTCGTTCCATGAGCCGTTCGTCGCTTTTTGATGCTTGTACAAATGTTGGGCATCTTGTTTTGCCTTGGTTTTAGGTGATTTTCCCTAGGAATTGTGAACAGAAATAGTCTGTCAGGCTGCAGAATGGTCGCTCGCTGCACGGAGCCATAACAGGCCAAAACTGCCCCAAAACTACCCAGTTTTGGGTCGTTTTCGCGTGTTGCGACGACCGAACTGCGGAGCAAAACGTCAGCCATCTCAACCCCCTGGAACCCCTCGGGTGGCACCGGGCTGGATGGGGCTTCGGGATAGTAGTCGGGCGTGAGCACTCAAATAAATTAAAGTGTTTTGCGTCCGACACCCTTAAGAACCGTCGTTTGTGGACTTGCGATCGTTCTTACAGCCCTCCAAAGTCTTGTTTCGCTCTCTTTTTCTCTTTTTCTGCTGCACACAAGGTGTTCGACGAATTGCTTGTAAGAGCTACCCTCTTGGCGAGATGTCAGGACTTGTCCGTCGCTCGTTTTCAAAACTAATCAACTTCTCTTTTTACAGGTCCTTCGGGACCTGCACGAGGTTGCAATTGGGCTGACCCTTTGCGGGCAAATATGCTTCGACGTTTCATGACTTAGGCAATCCCAGCTAAGTCCGGAACATTGGACAAAGATTGCTTCGCGACTTGGGCAATTCCAGCTAAGTCTACAAGTTTGTCGCAAGGGTGCCACACGTCTTAGGCAAACTCCGCTAAGTCCGTGACAGCAGGGAGAAAAGTCGCCCGCGGGAGGCGAGGGCTCGTGGGCGACCCGCGAGCAGCGAGGGCGCACGAGCAAGGTATTTTTTTCTCCTCTTCTTCTTCTTTCTTCTTTTCCTCTTCTTCTTCTTCCTCTTCCCTTTTTCTTCCTCAATTGACCGCCGACGATTGATTTCTCCCTTAATCAACCGCCGACGACCGAAATCGACCGTCGACGATCGATTTTAGTGGTACCGCCCAGTAGCGGCCGGTCTGTGTACCGGTCAGCTGTCGGACCGATACATACCGGGCAGTACGGGCCTTACTGCTCGGTAAGGAAAACCTTGGTATATAGTATATATGCCTCTCCTAATATTAAGATCACCCACACATACACATCTTGTTAATATAAGAATCCCTTATTAATATCACTGGTATTTATTGATCTGACAACATGAATTGGACAATTTCATCCAAAATATAACCAATACACATGCATGTACTAATTTTTTATTTCTAAATTTTTAACATGTTCAAACAAGACTCAACTGTTTACAGCCTCCTCTCTCTCTCTCTCTCTCTCTCTCTCTCTCTCTCCCTCCCTACAAACAACAACAGCCCTCGTTGCACCTTCACTATAGCCTCTGCCTTCACTATTGCAGCATTTGCCTCCTCCCATCACCACTGGTTCCTCCATCTTGAGTCATTGTTATCTTCTCTTCCTTCTCTGTGGATCACCTTCTCCTCATCTTTCAAATCTTCTTCTCCTTCTCATCCTCTACCCCTCCCTTCTTCTCCCCATCTTTGGCTATATTTCATGCAGTATCAACTTCTACCAACCGTTTACACATGTACTTAACAATACCACACCCCGACTGACATCTGCACTGGACTAAGATTATAAACCTATCGCTCGAGTAATCTTCTTTGGATTTGAGAGGCATATCCTTCGTTTTCTTTGGAAAGTTTTCCTCTTCTTCATCATGAGCTTTGCATGTCATTTCATAGGCCATTAAAGATCCTATAAGTTCTTCAAAAGGAAGATTGTTCAAGCCTTTAGCTTCTAGATTGCCGTTACCTTTAAATCCCAGCTTTTAGGAAGAGATCTTAACATCTTACTACCAATTCAAAATTAATGACATCTTAAGATCTTACTCATTAAATTACATACATATGTATATGCAATTTAATCATATCTATGTATATACATATTATCAAAATGGAGCTCAATGGCATCTTAAATGAACATGGGCCCTTGACTTCAATTACTACGAATCTTCTCAACTTTGTGTGAGGACCCTAACTGAGTCGGATCCTAGTCGATTGAGTCGAATCCTTAGATTGGGCCTTATTGGCCAACCTAGACCTAACATTAGGTCGGCTAGGAGGTGATTTGAGTCCGTTGTAATAAATCAGCCCTAATCCTAGTAGGATTAGGATTCGGCTGAACTAGAGTATGGTTATGATTCGGAGTTAGATACGGGTTGGAGTAAACTAAGTCAAGCTTATAACCAACCCAATTGGCTACCCACTTTAATGAAGGGAAGAGCTCCATTCAGTTAGGACTCTCTCAAGGGTTGATTAGGAGTTGGAGTCTTAGTTTACTTGGAGTAGGAGTTGCTTCTTAGAGTTGGAGTTGGAGTTGTTGGAAGTAGGAGTTGCTTCTTAGAGTTGGAGTTGGAGTTGTTCGAAGTAGGAGTCTTGAGTAGGAGGCCTATTAGGTGTTAGGGTTTAGAAGCCTATAAATAGCTTATATTCTCCCATCTTTTCATCATCAATAGATCAATTATGTTTCAGTCATAGTGCAGAAAAACCGAGGGAGGAACCCCTATAGAGTTAAGGAGGCCAATCCCCTATAGAGATCAACCCAAGATTAGAATCTGCAAGGGTTCTAACACTTTGGTACTTGGAAGAAGCATAAAATGAATAGGAAGATGAACCTATATTTGTCTAAGGCACCAACAGATACTGCCATAGACAATGAACAGGTCATCATATCATGTGCAATGACCTATCAGTTTTCACTTTGGATGCAGTTTCAGACACCATAAGTTAATAGAGAATACCTTTTTGAAACTGTTGTCTTTTACATGTAATTTTAGACATCATAATTTAATAAACATTGACTTTACATCTTATTCTGTCCAGATAAATGTGGAACAAAATCAAAGTAATGTTGGAAATGATTCTGCTAATCATCTAAGTATGAATTACTGAAAACGAAAAGAAACGCGATTGCGGAAAAATGGTTGTTCAGTAAGGCAATCATCAGCATTGCGCAAACTCACCCTTCTTCACTCGGACTGGCTTCCCCGAATGCGAGCGCCGGACATGCCTCACACCGCCTCCAACCGCGGTAGACTTCCCGCCACACCCGACCTTGCTCTTAAGTTCCGGAAGCAGCAAGGAAGTCCGGGACCTCGGCGACGAGGACAGTACCTCCGCGTTCTGCGCCGCTATCCTCAGCACCTCCCTCTGTTCGTCCGTCAAGAACCCCTCCTTCGGCGATGCCATCTTCCCCGACACCCGGCCTATCTGGAACAACGAACAAACCACAAATATAGCTCAAATGAGAACCCGAGTCAGTCAATCAAGAAGGAATCCGCGCCTCCCGCAAAGTCTACCTTCGGAGGAGGAGGGAATCGAAGTTTCCAAGAAGAAAGGGAAGAGATAGATTTCGAGAAAACAGGGGTATTCGCAGTGGTGTTGATCGAAACGGGGGCAGCGAGTGAGAGCAAGAGTGAGGAGATGTGGATTTACAGGGAGGCGCTTCCGGATTGTGATTACACGTCAGGGAAAGGAGAGGGCAGTGGCCGACTCACACGTGGCGCATTCAGTTTTGCGGCGCCGCGAAATGTTAGGGTTTTGTTACCCGAAGTTTCGAACTGAGGATGTCGGGTTTTCGAATATACCAAATCACATATTTTGTATGAATTCAGAAAAACAAATATATATTTAAATCAAATTTGACATCAAATTTATAAGACCCATCCTTGTTGTCCTATTAAGACTTGAGAAATTAATGTAAGTGCATGATAAGAATTAGGTTCTATCTAAAAAAAAAAGAAGAAAGATGAGCACTTGGATCGATCTGATAGGGTTTTGTCAAGAACTAGAATATTATTTCTTATGAGCATTTGTTTTATCATAAGAAACTTTATGAGCATTTCTTTCAGCAATTCAGTCACAAGATATCTGTGACGTATCATAATCGACTGATCAAGTAGGGTCTCTATTTTATAAGAAACTCTATGAGCATTTCTTTTATCATAAGAAACTCTATGAGTATTTCTTTCAGCAATTCAGTCATAAGATATTTGTGACATATCATAACCAACTGATCAAGTAGGGTCTCTATTTCATGATAATGTAAGCAATAGATCGACCCTTCGACGTAGTAGTCACTATAGTCTTCCAAATAACTCTCTCCATTTGATGGCTAGTGATAATTGTGACGTTACTTTCATGTCTTCCCTCGAGGATCACCTGCTTTCCATTAATAAAAAAATTTATAATTAATCTAGAAAATTCTAGGAGACATCACCTAGGGTTACAGTCATTCAATTTCAAGCACCACTTCGAAGTCTTCCAAGGGTATCAAAAAAAATCCACAAGCAATTATTGGACTTGTATAATCAATTTTATCTTGGAACACTTGCTATCACAAGTTAGAATTTATCTATCAGCGACATTTACTTTGAATTTGTCATAGCTTCAATGTGATATATCAATCGGTCAACAACCTTAGTATCCATAAAATTATTAGAACTACCAGTATAAATCAAAATAGTAACAGGATGATATTTCAATATTTCTTCAATTTTCATAGTTTATGGGTTAGACTAACCTGCTAATGCATATATTATATGTGTAATAGGTCCAACATCTTCATCAGAAGCCACACCTTCATGATCGGTGTCCACATTATCAGCTTCTAATTCCTCCTCAATTGGTTCAATCATCAAAAGTTGCCCTTGTTTGCATCAGTGCTCCTTACACCACTTTTCATCACAATGTCAGCACAAACCCTTTGTTGATCTTTCCTTAAGTTATTCTCAGGTTAGTCTTTGGGTGTTAGGGTTTCGGCTACGAATAGATGGAGCGGGTGACTAGTTAATCATCTATTTGTTATCACTCCTGTTTCGGTGATATTCCATGTTGATTTTTTCCTTATACACACGTACAAATGAGATTATAGCTGTTATAGTGTGGGGTTGATGAGCTTTGACTTCACACCAGATATCAGGATTAAGTCCTTTGATAAATGTATCCACTAGTTATCATTCAGATCAATCTTTGGCTTGATTTTACAGTCATTCAAATCGACTCTGACATTCTAGCACTATAGAGTCTGACGGATTTTGACGAGTTGTCTATCAATATTCTTGTATTCTGAAGGTCTAAAGCAAATAAGAGTCCTCTCTTAAATTGCTCCCACGAAAGAACCCTGTGATAGGTTTCATATCAGTCATACCATTGGATTGCATCTCTATCTAGTAGGATTTAAGCTATTTCCACCTTAGATTCTTTTGGAGTTTTGTGAAAGCAAAATAAAAATAAAAATCTACTCTAGAGATCCAATTGGTCAAATTCCCGTCTTCCTATCCTAAAATTTTTACCTTCATGGATAGGTATTAGTGTCCTATTCTTAATGCCCTTTTATTGTATCTCCAACGTAAGACTTGAACTTCCCTCTTATTGAAACTTGTTGAAGCTTTCCAATCGGCTTCTCTTGAAATCATTAAGGGTATTATGCACTTGATTCTCAATTCTAGTTTCTAAGGCTTTTACTTGGGTTTTCATTGAATTATCGGTGGCCATTGTGTAGGACTGTAAATATGTAATTCCCAACTCCTGCTTCTATTGTCAGGTCAAGGGCATCAGCACTACCCTTTTCAGTGCGGCTGTTGAGATGTCAGCCTATAGTAGTGCTGAAGGTAAGGGGATCACTGCGAGGATGTCGAGGAAGCCTTGAACACTGAGAGGTTGGGGGGCAACAGTGGTGGTGCGGCTGAGAGCAACTTCGGCAAGGGCTGCGGATAGAGGGGGATATGCTAGCAGCACCGATGCTCGTTGCTAGCTGATGAGATGAAAGATGGCATCGCCGAGGGTTGCGGTCACTAGGTGGAAGATGATTGTTAAGATGGGATATGGTGGTTGCTGATCTCAGGCTGGGATCAATTACTAGCGATGTCGGTGGCAAGAAAGGGCGGTGGCGCGGCGGTGAGGTAGGAACAATCGTCGTGGCAATAGTTGTGGTTGCTACTAGTAGCAATGTCACCGAGGGCTAGGAGGCAACATTGATCATTGCAGTCGTTGTTGAGGCTATGGGGCAGCAATATTGTGGTTACGTGGTCAGCATAGGGGTTGGGTGATAGTCGCCACACAACTTGCTGGAAATAGAGGAAGAAGAAGGTTGAGAGAACGCTAAGGGTTGCAATCTTGGTAACGCAAGCAATAATGCTTGTTGTGGTTGTTGTGGAAGGGATTGCTTGTTACAGGTGCCCTGCAAGCCAATCACGTGAGTGATAACACATGTGATATATTACACGATCTTTTTTCTTATGATTATTATTGGCATATTCTCACATTATATCATTTGTTGCATATATATTATGATGTCCTTGATTCTGTGCAATGAGAATCAGATCATGATGAGATCATGATAATGAGATTGATTTACCTTTAAACATAGATCCTAAATAATCCTGGTCATAGGTTACTCGAGAGAGACATCGAGATAATCGGATAGTCCATATGATGGAGGCGACTGATCTCATAGCCACTTGTATGGAGATACTAAGGATATAATATAGGTGCTCATTAGAGAATGAGTTCACTGATTGATCCACTTATGAAATATTATATAGTTAATGATACTTAATGTCAAACAATGATTTCATATTCCTAGTTGTGTATCTGGTCCTTAGACTTGAGACACCAAGGATGCCTTGATTGAGTAATCATTTCTTTGACGCCGGACTTACAGGTTTGGAAAGTTCTAGATATGATACAATCGGTTATTGGGATTGGAAGCTAACCTTATAAAGATAATTGATGATCATCCACTCTCGGTACCACGAGAGGAATATCTCATATGTGCTTGCTCAGACAAATCTCTAGCTAGTGTCATTTGGATTGAGAGAGAATGAGTTCTCTGGAAGAATCTGATTAGAGCAAGACTTAGATAGATTCGTATGTGGTCTGGTAGTACCATGTCCAATATACGATCTCTAGGATATTAGTTGGATGAGAAATTATAGATATAGGGTAATTATGAACAGACAAGTCCGATGGATTTGAACCTCCTATACCGCTTGAGGACTATGGTGCAGTGGCTTAGTACATCCATAACGATGAGTCGAGTAAATTATTATGGAGATAATAATTCACTATATCAAAAGGAGTTCTGATGGGAGCGACTCACGACCAGCTCGGTATTGGGCCTAGAGGGTCACATACATATGGTGGATGCTTCAGTGAATAGAGTATTGGATGAAGATCTAATTAGCCCCTATTCTCATTAGATGAGATCCTGCACCGATGGGCTCCTTGCATGAGGCTCAATTAAAGGCTAAAAGGGGTTATTGGATAGAGATCCAATAATGTTAGGTTAGTAGGTAATTAGATGGAGATCCAATACCCACTAAGGCAGGACCCTTAGGTTTTTGGTAGCTCTCTCTATAAATAAGAGGGGAGGCTCATGGTTGATAAGCTATAGCTTTGTCCACCCCCTCTTATTCTCTTTCCTCCCTCTACGCAAGAGTTGTGAGATCTGATTGGAGTTTCGCTGCAGAGATCCATCGGATACCGCTAGAGAGGAGGACGTTTGACCTTCTTCATCCTCACCATTTGGATCTGGCAAAACAGGGACATACGATCTCCCTAGGTAATCATTTTCTCACATATCATGGTTTTTTCAATTTTTACGACAAAACAGGGATAACCTAATCTTTTGCACGATGATTTAATCTGCGTGGGAAACCTATTTTTATTTTAATCTTTCGCTGTGAATGTGATGCTCCCGCTTAGTTTTCCAATAGTGGTATCAGAGCTAAGGTTGTTCGTGCGAAAGATTACTTTTAAACTACGTGTGATAAGATTAAATCGCGTAAAATTATTCTATGTGTTCTTGCTGCATTTTCACAGCGAACACAATGAGGATGGGGGCAATCGGCCACCTGCAGGGGCGGCCAGCCACACCCAGGCCCCTATAGGGGCGACCAGATGCGGCCAAGGCCCCCTACAAGGGCAGCCACCTATAAGGGTGGCCGCTTGCAGGAGTAGTAGACAACAAGATCAACGCTCCGCAAGGTGGCGACGCCTGCTCGGAGGGGCTACCGCTCGAGGCAGCAACATCCGCTCGAGGCAGCAACATCCGCTCGCGGGCAGGGGCAGCAACCGCTAGCGTAGGGGGCGGTGGAGGTGCAGCAAGGGCAAGGGTTAGGGTTAGGGTATTCTTTTGGAAAAAGGATGATTATGCCCCTTAAAATTTAAGAAATTCCACTATCTTTTTTATCCTAAATTCTTAAAATACCCTCAATAATTCTGGAAATTCCAAGGACTGTTCTTTTGTCCAGAATTCTGAAAATATCCTTGATAATTCTAAAAATTTTGAGCATATCTTAATTTCCAAAAAAAAATTAATTAAATAGTTTAATTAATTATAATATATCTAATAATCCTACATGTGATGTGATATATATATGTGATATATGATGTGGATGGATGATCATGAGCTATGTGTTGTGATGTATGTAATTATGATTATTATTATTATTAGGGCATGCGAGCCTCCATTTTTTCTTGTTTATTATCGGGTCTGCATACCGGTGATTATTTTGTAATTACATAAAGAGGCACGGTGGGAGCATGGAGGTGATAGTGAGACCCACGATGTCGTGACGAGAGATCACAACGCATGGTAATGCGACGAAGATATGATAGAACCGATGATGACGAGATCAATGATCACAGGGCATGAAGATGCACCGATGCACACATATATCCTATTGTGAGTGGTTAGACCCATTAGCTCAGGCTTAATCACATTAGATGATGGTTCATGATCATCCGATCCACTCATCCAGAATTATGAAAATGCCCTTGATAATTTTAGAAATTCCGAGCATATCCTGATTTCCAAAAAATAATTAATTAAATAGTTTAATTAATTATTATATATATCTAGTAATCCTACATATGATGTGATGTACATGTGATGTATGTTGTGGATGGATGATTATGAGCCATGTGTTGTGCTGTGTGTAATTATGATTATTATTATTATTGGGGCTTGCGAGCCTACGTTTTTCTCATTTATTATTGGGCCTGCGTACCTCTGATTATTTGTAATTACATGGAGAGGCGCAGCGAGAACGTAGAGGTTACAACGGGACCCATGATACCGTGGCGGGAGATCACAACGCATGGTGATACGACGATCTGATGGAACCGATGATGACGAGATCAACAATCACAGGGCAAGGAGATGCGCTAATGCACACATAGATTCTATTGTGAGTGATTAGGCCCATTGGCTCGGGCTTAATCATATTAGGTGACGGCTCATGATCATCCGGTGTGGCTTGCATGTGTGATGTGTTATACACCTACTAGATATATGTATATATATATATATATATATATATATATATATATATATATATATATATATATATATATATATATATATATATTTGCATGCAATGTAGATATATATTAAATATGTATATGTGTGACACGACACTAGAAGACCGATGTAAAAC
This sequence comes from Ensete ventricosum, assembly GCA_029747655.1. NCBI lineage: Eukaryota > Viridiplantae > Streptophyta > Magnoliopsida > Zingiberales > Musaceae > Ensete > Ensete ventricosum. Next base: position 29,400,746 of record JAQQAF010000003.1, on the reverse strand, counting down.
AAAAACTCCTCCTACGATAATATTAAGTCGGTAAGCGTGAGACAATAAGATTGACCCACGTTGCATTCCATTATTATAGGAAGAAATTGAATCATAATCTAAGTTGAGTTGTTGAGTCCCTCGAGGCTCACCTATCTACGTGATCGAGTTCTTGCCTATGACATAAATATATCATCGGTGACCTGAGGACATTGTATGACTTAGTCAAGTAGTTGAGAGCATATCTATCGAATCAGACTCATCTTGTAATGATAGTGATGACTTACTAAACTTCATAGTTGGTCGAGCAGTCGAGACTATGATGATTTGGAGACCAAACATGACGGGAATCACAAGGAGTTTTGATTAACAAGAGTTATTTACCTTTTGGGCTTAGTGTAATTGGTCGAGTCCCTCGAGCTTACATTAAGATGTCAATTGATTCTCAATCCCCACTAGGAGTTTAACGGAGACTTCCGTCTCACATATGGAGGGTGTCACGTGATTTGCTAGGAAAATAGTGGGAGTATATTAAGATAGAAGTCCATATCTTAATTAGTTTTTTTTATAAAATCTGCATGTTATTAATTTATGCTATATCTTGTCGCTTGCAAACTCCCTATGTGGCACACTTGATGCCAATCACCTCATTGGTCTAAACTACACAGATTGGCTCCATAATTTGAGAATTGTTCTCACGACAGATAAAATTATATATATCCTTAACACAATTGTGCCCATGTCGGAGGAAATGACAAGCGAGGATGAGATCGCTCGCTATGTGAAGTATGTATATAGTCCTAGAGGATAACCTGCGTGTTAATCTTATGCTTCAGCTCCTACCAGATTCCTTTTTTTACTTCATCATGAATTTTAACATGACCAAGTTTGAGGCGACTCTCCCTGAGCTTCTCAATATGTTGAGGGAAGCTGAGAGTGCCATCAAAAAGGAGAAGCCAGTTCTCTATATTGGTGAGACCAAGAAGAAAAGGAAGGCTAGTAAGACCCTTAAGAAGGGCAAGGGCAAAGAAGACTGGGTAAGCAAAGGTTGTCAAGAAATACCCCAAAGGACAAAGGACAATGCTTCTACTACGGTCAAGACGGGCATTGAAAGAAGAACTGTAAGGACTACCTTGTAAATAAGGTGAAACAGAAGCTTGAAAAAGCTTCAGATATATTCATGATCAATTTCTATTAGTCAGATTTTGATATGACCCTAGCAGGGTTTGGTCCTATTCAACCAAGTAGAAGTCAATAAAACTCTGTGAGATTATAATAAAACCCCACTTAGTCACCTCTATCCTATAAAGAAGTATGGCTAAGGTTTATTTTGAGGCCTCAGGGCTTACTAGTCGTCGCCCCCTTTACAGGGCTGGTCAGTCAGGGTCTCTAGCAGGTAGAGTCGGCTATGCAGCCACTTAGGCCGTTGCCCATCCCTATTAGGCAGGTGACTATATGAGGGGTAAAGAGGGAAATTTACTTAGGAAGCACCCCCTAGGGCTAGGATTTTGATCCCTATATAAGTTTATAGCCTCTATCTCTTTTTCACCAAGCAAGAATACTTTTATTTCAGCCTTGTGGCCGACCCTAGGAGGGAGGGACCCCTATAGTGTTCCAAGGGTTGATCCCCCTCAAAGATCAAAATCCTATAGAGCTCATTTGGGGTTCTATTATCTAGTATCAGAGCCACGTTCCTACTGCCGCTACTGCCATCTCTGTCACCTCCACTTATCCAAGCAATTCCCATAATTGCTTTAGACGTTGCCTCTACCATCATCCCTAAGCTGCAGATCAAATCAACCTACCGCTGCTACCATCATTTGCACTGAAGATCTGCCCAAAAAAGCTACCAAACCATAGCCAAAACCTGATCCAAATTAGCCCCGAAAGTAGCCCTAACCATAGCATACTCCTCCACCCACCTTTCAACCACCTCTTCCCTTGCCCTTAACTTGTCAACAAAAAAGAGACATCAATATCATAGATCTGGAGGCTTATACCATGGCATCAGAGGAGGCTATCAATGCTAAGTTTGAAGCCTTTGAGACCCGCATGGAGGAGAAAATTTGGTCTGTCTTCGTCGAACTCAGCATGGGCCGATCATTGAGCCCAAGGAAATCACAACAAGGGGAAACTTCATATCGGAAAGAAGAATTCAAGGAGTGAGGAGGCACTATAATCGATCCATATAATCCACGCATGAGGGTAGGCTTCCCTAGATGGGAAGAAGGAGACCCAATCGGTTGGATCTCACGTGCGAAGTGCTACTTTTGGTTCCATCGCACCACTGATGCTTCCATGCTGGAGATTGTGGCCATCCATCTTGAAGGAGACATGATTCAATGGTTTGATTGGTTTGAGCAAACCCATAGAGGCCTTTTCTAGTGGCAATTCATGGAAGGACTACTGAACCATTTTGGACCGACTGACTATGAAAACATTGATGGACAATTGACGAAGATCCGACAAACCAACACTATACAAGAATACCAAATAAGGTTTGAACGATTATCTAACCAAACTCATGATTGGTCAGAAAAGTAACTTTTAGGAACATTCGTTGAGGCCATGAAGCCAGACATACGAGGAGAAGTGAAAGCGCGATAATTGTACACGCTTATGCCGGTCATCTCCTTCGTGCGATTACAAGAGGAGAGACTAAACCACAAAGCTCGAAGGACTAGGGTTGCTTCCCGACCAGAAATGTCAAAGCCCTCAGCCCCTCTACTGCCATCCGAGCCCCTACACCAAAAAAATTGATAAGAGAAGAACTTTGGGAGCGATCAGCCAAGGGATTGTGCTAGCACTGTGACGAACCATGGAGTCACGAACATCGGTGCACGAAGGGGTGACTTCTTATGATTGAACTAGTAGAGGATGACGATATAGAACCATCTGAAGAGAGCCTCAAACCTGTTGGGAAACCTACAGCGGGTGCATCACATGCGCAGTGAAAATCAAAACAAAAATTGATTTTCCACGTAGATCAAATCGCCGTGCAAAAGATTGGGGTCGCGATAAAAACTACAAAAACCAATAAAATCACGATGTGTGAGAGATTGATTTTACATAGGGAGATCTTATATTCCTGTATTCCAGATCCGGATGGAGAAGATGAAGGAGGTCAAGCGTCCTCCTCTCTAGCGGTATCCACACGATGGATCTCTGCAGTGAAACTCCTCCAATCTGATCTCGTAACTCTTGTGCAGATGGAGGGAAGAGAATAGGAGGTGGTGGCTAAAGTTGTAACCTATCAACCCTGAGTCTCCCCTCCTATTTATAGAGAGCCATAAGAACCCTAAAGCTCATTCCTTAGTGGGTATTGGATCTCCATCCAATAACCCACTAATCTTGCATTATTGGATCTCTATCCAATAATCTCCTTAGGCCTATAATTGGGCCTTAATCAATGAGCCCATCAACATAGGGTCTCATCTAATGAGAATAGGGGCTAATTGGATCTTCATCCAATCTTCTATTCGCTGAAGCATCCACCATATGTGTGTGACCCTCTAGGCCCGATACCGAGCTGGCCGTGAGTCACTCCCATCAGAACTTCTTCTAATATAGTGAATTATTATCTCCATAATAATTCACTCGACTCATCGACTATGGACGTACTAGGCCACTATGCCATAGTCCCCAGATGGTACAGGAGGATCAAATCCATCGGTCCTGTTTGTCCACAGTTACCATGTATCTATAATCCCTCATCCAACTAATATCCCAGAGACAATATATTGGATATGGTACTGTCAGGTCACATACAGAATCAATTTGTCTTGCTCCAATCAGATTCTACCGGAGAACTCATTCTCTGTCAATCCTAATGACCCTGGCGAGGGATTTGTCTAAGCAAGCATATATGAGATATTCCTCTCGTGATACCGAGAGTGGATGATCCTCTATTGACACTCAATTGCCTTCGTAAGGTTGGCTACCGATCCTGATAACCAGTTGTACCATATCTGGAACTTTTCAAACCTGTAAGTCTAGCGTCAAAGAAAGGAGTACTCATACAAGACATCCTTGGTGTCTCAAGTCTAAGGATCATATACACAACTGGGACTATGGAATTACTGTCTGACATTAAGTATCATTAACTATATAGTATTTCATAAGTGGATCAATTAGTGAACTCATTCTTTAATTAGCACCTGTACTATATCCTTAGTGTCTCCACACAAGTGGCTATGAGACCAGCCGCCTCCATTTTCATCTACTCTGATATTCTTCTTGAAGATCCATTTGTAGCTGATGGGTATAATACCCTCAGGTGCATCCACAAGGTTCCAAACCTTGTTAGAGTACATGAAATCCATCTCAGAATTAATGGCTTCTTGCCACTTCCCGGAGTCTATACTCATAATAGCCTCCTCGTAGGTCTGAGGATCAATATCCTGAGAGTCATCTCCACTGATATGTCTCACATATCTTTTAGGAGGGTGAGATACTCTACTAGACCTACATAAATTTAGAATTTGTGTGTTAGGTACCTGAATAGACTCAGGCTCTGGAATAGTGTTTGAGCTAGGTTCTCCAATCTCACTCCCACTGTTTCCACTAAGAATATGTTCCTTCTCAAGCAACACAGCTCTCTTGGCAACAAAGACCTTTCGGTCCTCGGGATGATAGAAATAATACACATAAGTTTCCTTTGGGTATCCCACGAATGTGCATCATTCTATCCTTGATTCCAACTTATCGGGGTTGTGTCTTCTAATGTGGGCAGGACAGCCCCAAATCTTAACAATTTTAAGATCGAACTTATTTCTTTTCCATATCTCATATGGTGTAGACACTACCGACTTTGATGAAACTCTATTCAGAAGGTAAGCTGCAGTCTCTAGGGCGTAGCCCCAAAATGAGATGGATAGGTCAGCAAAACTCATCATGGATCACACCATGTCTAACAGTGTGCGATTCCTCCTTTCTAATACACCATTGAGCTGAAGTGTATAAGGAGGTGTCCATTGGGATAGAATCTCATTGTCCCTAAGGAAATGGGTGATCTCCGTACTTAAGTACTCTCCTCCTCGATCTGATCGAAGAGTCTTGATACTCTTTCCAATTTGGTTATCTACGGAGTTCATTCTTATATTCCCTGAATTTCTCGAATGCCTCAGATTTATACTTCATTAAGTACACGTGTCCATACCTAGAGAAATCATCAGTGAATGTAATGAAGTATGAGTAACCACCTATGGCTTGAATCAACCTGGGACCACATACATCACTATGTATGAGTTCCAATAACTCGGTGGCTCTCTCTCTAGTTCGACTAAAAGGAGAGTTTGTCATCTTCCCATGAAGGCAAGGTTCGCAAGTTGCATATGTCTCATAGTCAAATGGATCTAAGTATCAATCTTTCAACAAATTTTGAATCCTTCCCTCATGTATATGACCTAGCTTATAATGCCATAGGTATGTATTATTCATCTCATCTCTTTTCCTCTTAGACATATTTATATTCATGATATGTGGAGAAGTGTTTAACACATATAAGCCATTTATTAGGGTCCCTCTAGTGATGATCTTATCATCCATTATTATTGAACAACTATTATTCTCAAAAACTAATTTATGTCCACTAATTGTCAAACAAGAGATAGAAATAATATTTTTGATGATAGAGAAAATAAAATAGCATGCATCTAATGCAATAATAGCTACACCAGGCATATGTAGGGTGACCTCTCCAATAGCAACTGTAGCAACTCTTGCTCCATTGCTATTGAGGTCCATCTCGCCTCTAGCCAATCTCCTAGGTCTTGCTAGAACCTGCAACGAATTGTAGATATGATAAACACTCCCGGTATCCAATACCCATGTGTTATCATGAAAATCTAACAAGTGGAGACTAATCATGAATATACCTGAAGCTTCTCCAAGCTTTTGTCTCGCCTTCTCTGCAAGGTAGTCGTTACAGTTCCTCTTCCAATGTCCATCTTGGCCATAGTGGAAGCATTGTCTTTTGTCCATTTTCGGGTATTTCTTGACAATCTTTGCCATACTTGGTCTTTCTTGGCCCTTGCCCTTCTTAAGGATCTTGTTGGCCTTCCTTTTCTTTTTGGTCTCACCAATATAGAGAACTGGGTTCTCCTTCTTGATGGCACTCTCAGCTTCCCTCAATATATTGAGGAGCTCAGAGAGAGTCACCTCAAACTTGCTCATGTTAAAGTTAATAATGAACAATGAAAAGGAATCTGATAGGGACTGAAATATAAGATCAATGCACGGGTTATCCTCTAGAACTATCTATATACTTCATAAAGCGAGCGATCTCATCTTCGTTTATCCTTTCCTCCAGCGTGGGCACAATCATGTTAAGGACATATACAATTTTCTCTTCCGTGAGAACAATTCTCAAATTGTAGAGCTTTTTGACCGATGAGGCGGTTGGTATCAAGTATGCCACGTAGGGGTTTTGCAAGAGACAAATAAGATATAGCGTAAATTAAATAACATGTAGACTTTACAGAAAATATAAATTAAGATATGGACTTCTATCTTAATGTACGCCCACTATTTTCTTAGCGAATCACGCGACACTCTCGACATGTGAGACGGAAGTCTCCGGCAACTCCTAGTGGGGATCGGGATCCAATTGGTATCTTAGTGCAACCTCGAGAGACTCGACCAATTACACTAAGCCCAAAAGGTAGGCAACTCTTGCCAATCATAACTCCTTGTGATTCCTGTCACGTTCGACCTCCGAATCATCATGGTCTCGAAGGACTCGACCAACCATAACGTTCGGTTAAGTCATCACCATCGTTACAAGATGAGTCTGATTCAATGATATGCCCTTGAGGGACTCGACCAAGCATACCATGTCCTCAGGTCATCGGTAACATCTCTATGTCGTAGGCAAGAACTCGATCATGTAGATAGGTGAGCCTCGAGGGACTCGACCAACTCAACCTATGTCGTGATTCAATTTTTTCCTATAACGATGGAAGGCCATGTGGGTCAATCTTATTACCTCACGCTTACCGACTTAATATTATCTTAGGAGGGGTGTTTGTTTTCTATCGATCTTCTAATATGTCGTGTCACACATATATATATTTAATATATATCTACATCGCATACAAATATATATATATATATACATATATCCAGTAGGTGTATAACACATCACACATGCAAGCCACACCGGATGATCATGAGCCGTCACCTAATATGATTAAGCCCGAGCCAATGAGCTTAATCACTCATAATAGAATCTATATGTGCATTAGCGCATCTCCTTGCCCTGTGATTGTTGATCTCGTCATCATCGGTTCCGTCGGATTGTCGCATCTCCATGCGTCGTGATCTCCCGCCACGGTATCGTGGGTCCCACTATAACCTCTACGCTCTCGCTGCGCCTTTCCATGTAATTACAAATAATCAGAGGTACGCAGGCCCAACAATAAATAAGAAAAACGTAGGCTCGTAGGCCCCAATAATAATAATAATCACAATTACACGCAGCACAGTACATGGCTCATGATCATCCATCCACAACATACATCACATGTACATCACATCATATGTAGGATTACTAGATATATATAATAATTAATTAAACTATTTAATTAATTATTTTTTAGAAATCAGGATATGCTCGAAATTTCTAAAATTATCAAGGGCATTTTCATAATTCTGGATGAGTGGACAGTCCTCAGAATTTCTAGAATTGTTGATGGCATTTTTAAAATTCTGCACATGAGGACAGTCCTTAGAATTTTTAAAAATCATAGGGGTAGGATCATCCTTTTACTTAAAAGGATGTCCTAGCCCTCTCCTTGCCCGCATCTGCGCCGCCGCAGGTGGCGGTGTTGCACGTCGTCGGCGTGGGCAGCAGCCCCTGCGACAGGCGTTGCTACCTTCGGGCGGCACCTCGCGCAGGCGCTGCCCCTGCTGACGGCCGCTCCTGCTTACGGCCGCCCATGCAAGCAGCAGCCCAGGACGCGGGGCTGCCCCTTGTGGCCTTGCAGCGGGCAGCCGCGGGCGGCTGCCCCTTGCGGTCGCGCCGTGGGCAGTAGCCCCTTGCGGGCTGGTCGTAGTCGTTCGTGCCCGCGAGGCTACTGCCACTACGGGTGGCCGCCCCTTGCAGGGGGCCTGGCCGTGGCCATGCCCGGCTGCCCCTTACAAGGGCTTCCTTCGCTGCGAAAACGCAGCAAGAACGTGTAGAATGATTCTACGTGATTCAATCTCATCACACGCAGTTAAAACCAATCTTTCGAACGAAAACCTTGGCTTTGATACCACTATTGGGAAACCTACAGCGGGTGCATCACATGCGCAGCGGAAATCAAAATAAAAATCGATTTCCCACGTAGATCAAATCGTCGTGCAAAAGATTGGGGTCGCGATAAAAATTGCAAAAATCGATAAAACCACGATGTGTGAGAGATTGATTTTACCTAGGAAGATCGTATATCCCTGTATTCCAGATCCGGATGGAGAAGATGAAGGAGGTCAAGCGTCCTCCTCTCTAGCGGTATTCACACGATGGATCTCTGCAGCGAAACTCCTCCAATCTGATCTCGCAACTCTTTGGCAGAGGGAGGGAGGAGAATAGGAGGTGGTGGCTAAAGTTACAGTCTATCAACCCTAAGTCTCCCCTCCTATTTATAGAGAGCCACCAAAATCCTAGGGCTACTTCTTTAGTAAGTATTGGATCTCCATCCAATAACCCACTAATATTGCATTATTGAATCTATATCCAATAATCTCCTTAGGCCTATAGTTGGGCCTTAATCAAGGAGTCCATCAACATAGGGTCTCATCTAATGAGAATAGGGGCTAATTGGATCTTCATCTAATCCTCTATTCGTTGAAGCATCCACTATATGTGTGTGACCCTCTAGGCCCGATACCGAGCTGGCCGTGAGTCACTCCCATCAGAACTCCTTCTGATATAGTGAATTATTATCTCCATAATAATTCACTCGACTCATCGACTATGGATGTACTAGGCCACTACGCCATAGTCCCCAGACGGTACAGGGGGATCGAATCCATCGGACCTGTCTGTCCACAGTTACCATGTATCTATAATCCCTCATCCAACTAATATTCCAGAGATCGTATATTGGATATGGTACTGTTAGGTCACATACAGAATTATTTTGTCTTGCTCCAATCAGATTCTATCGGAGAACTCCTTCTCTCTCAATCCCAATGACCCTAGCCAGAGATTTGTCTAAGCAAGCACATATAGGATATTCCTCTTGTGATACCGAGAGTGGATGATCCTCTATTGACACTCAATTACATTCATAAGGTTGGCTACCGATCCCGATAACCAGTTGTACCAGATCTGAAACTTTCTAAACCTATAAGTCTAGCGTCAAAGAAAGGAGTATATACAAGACATCCTCGGTGTTTCAAGTCTAAGGACCAGATACACGACTGAGACTATGGAATCGTTGTCTGACATTAGGTATCATTAACCATACATCATTCTATAAGCGGATCAATCAGTGAACTTATTTTCTAATGGGCACTTATACTATATCCTTAGTGTCTCCACACAAGTGGCTATGAGACCAGCCGCCTCCATCATAAGGACGGGTATATAGTACATCGATCTGTCCGGTTATCTCAATGTCCCTCTTTTTGAGTAACCTATGATCAGGATTATTTAGGATCTGTGTTTAAAGATGAATCAATCTCATTATCATGATCTTATCATGATCCGATTCCCATTGCACAGAACCAAGGACATCACAATATATATGTAACAAATAATATAATGTGAGAATATGCCAATATTAATCATAAGCAAAAAGATCATACAGCGTGTCACACGTGCTATCACTCACGTGATTGGCATGCAGTGCACTTGTAACCAGCAAAACCCAAAGAAGAAGTCGTAGAGGAAGTGCCCCAATCGGTCGACTTTATGGTGTACGCGTTAGCCGACTACTCCAACCCGCAGATGATGAAAGTGGGAGGCCTTCTCAAGTAACAACCCATCACTGTTCTCATCGATACGAGCAGCACATATAATTTTCTCAATAGCAAGATTTCTGCTCTTATAACGCTTCAAATCAAAGGTTGTAACAAATTTAACGTAAAGGTCACCGACGCCGGATTCTTAAGTGCGACCAACGGTGCTCCCGGGTGAAACTACTTCTGTAGGACCAGGAGATTGTAGCTAACTTCTTCCTCCTACCCATTGATGACTATGAAGTCGTGTTCAAAATCGAATGGCTAACGATGTTAGGTGACATCTCTTGGAATTTCTCTAAACTGATCATGAAATTTTATTGCAAGGGGAAACATGTCACCTTACGAGGCAAACGTGAGAGCCATATCTCCACCATTTCAACACAACGGATGGAGAAAGTTTTGCACAAGTCATATGACAATTTTTTAATGCATGTCCAACAGCCATTAGAGGTGAAAAACATAGAAATTACAGATCCAAACTTGCCCAACTACTGGAAGAATTCGTCGATGTTTTTGCTGAACTGTATAGACTTCCCCTACCCGGCAGCATGATCACTAAATACCTATCCTCCCAAGCAAACCATCGGCAAATTCAAGGCTGTACCACTACCCTCACCTATAGAAGGGCGAGATCAAGAATATTGTGAAGAAAATGCTCAATATCGGGGTGATTCGGCCAAGCTGCAGCCCCTACTCCTCATCGGTGTTGCTAGTGCACAAGAAGCGCAGAACATGGAGGATGTGCGTTGACTATCGGGCTTTAAATGCCATCAATGTCAAGGATAAGTATCCCATACCAGTAGTAGATGAGCTCTTGGATGAACTAAAGGGAGCTCGAATCTTCACGAAATTGGATCTTTGTTTCGAGTACCATCAGATTCGGGTATGTGCTGAGGACATTCCGAAAACGGCATTCCGTACATATAACGGCCACTACAAATTTTTGGTAATGCCCTTCAGACTTATTAATGCTCCCACCACCTTTCAAAGCCTAATGAATGATATTCTTTGGAGGTTTTTACATAAATTTGTGCTAGTATTCTTTGATGACATTCTCATTTACAGCCCTACACTTGACATTCATTTTCAGCACTTACGAACTGTTCTAACGACTCTTTGGGAGAATATCCTTTATGTTAAACAATCAAAGTGTAGCTTCTTACAACAAAAAGTGGAGTACATTGGGTACATTATATCAAAAGATGGAGTGGCGGTAGACCCGACGAAGATAGAAGCAATACAAGGATGGCCAAGACCTGCAAACGTAAAATCACTGCATGGTTTTCTTGGACTTATGGGCTACTACTAGAAATTTATGAAGGATTATGGGAAGATCAGTGCCTCACTCACTTCCTTATTGAAAAAAGACTCATTCCAGTGGTCGGACAAAGCTTCCACAGCTTTCGACAAGCTCAAGGCAGCCATAATGACGATACCGATCCTAGCGCTGCCCGATTTCAGTTGACCCTTCATTATTGAGGCCAGACGCATCCATAGTTGGAACTGGAGTCGTTCTAATGCAAGATGGCCAACCACTTGCATATACCAGCAAAGCTTTATCTCATTCTCATCATAAAATGTCTGTATATGACAAGGAGATGCTTGCAATCGTGCACGCCGTTACAAAGTGGAGAGACCCTACCTGATCGGCCAACGCTTCCAAACCAAAACTGACCACCGGAGCCTCAAGTATTTTTTGGAGCAGAAAATATCATCCCCGGAGCAACAAAAATAGGTAACTAAACTCCTTGATTTCGATTATGAAATTATTTATCGTAAGGCGAAAGAAAACGTTGTTGCAGATACACTATTATGGCTGCCGGAACAAGCCAAAATTTCAGCTATCTCCCTTCCCTCCATCGATTTTCTCGAATATTAGGGAGGAATGGAAGAAGAACCCAGAGACCCGAGACATCATAGAAAAATTGGAGAATGATCCAAGCGAATTAGCCCACTACACTTGGGATTCGAGGGATCTACGCTACAAGGGTCATATCGTGCTTACTTCTACTTCTCCTTGCATTAAAATTGTCATGCACGTAATGCACTCTTCACTTTCAACATGATACTCCGGATTTCAGAGAACATATAAGAGGGTGAAGCAAAAATTTTATTGGAGAGGCATGAAAAAATCTATTGCTAATTATGTAGCTAAATGTGATATATGCTAGCAGTAAAAGGGTGAAACAATGGCAAGTCCGAGAAAACTGCAACCACTACCTATACCGGACTCAGCATGGACTGACATCTCCATGGACTTCATCGAAGGATTGTCATCATCTCAAGGTAAAAGTATAATCTTTGTGGTGGTAGATCGCTTAATGAAATATGCCCATTTCTATGCTATGAGACGCCCTTATACCGCTGCTAGTATTGCTCAACTCTTTGTTGAAAATATTGTTAAACTGCATGGGATGCCAAGATCGATTATGAGCGATTGTGATAGGATTTTTACAAGCAAATTTTTGACGAGCTATTCTAACTACAGGGCACCCAACTCAAGATGAGCATAGCCTATCATCCATAGACGGATGACCAAACAGAAGTGGTGACATATGTTTAGAGACCTACCTTCGGTGCTTCACTAGTGATCGGCCAAGAGAGTGGACGAAGTGGCTCCCTTAGGTCAAATGATGGTATAATACTACTTATCACTCATCTACAAAATATACCACATATGAGGCATTATATGGCTGACTGCCCCCTGTAATACCCAAGTATGTAATTGGTGCGAGCAAAGTAGACCAGGTCGACCAAAGTTTAATTGACAGGGATAAGCTCCTACAGTTGCTGAAGGATAATCTATCTACCGCTTAAGTAAGGATGAAGCAACAAGCCGACACTTATCATAGCGAGCATAAGTTTTTAGTAGGAGATTGGGTTTATCTCCACCTACAGTTGTACAAACAGCTATCCATCAACACGAGGGCCTCAATGAAGCTATCTCCTTGATTTTATGGACCTTATCAGATTATGAAGTGTATTAGAGCTGTGACATATAGATTAAAGCTACCAGAGGATGCCAAAATCCATCCTGTCTTCAATGTATCCTGCTATAACCCTAAACTAGGAGAACACGAGTAAGCTCAGACTCAATTATCGAGTGCCATAGATGATGGACAAATTCAAGCCTAACCACAAGCCATACTTGATCGAAGAATGGTGATGCACTGTCGACGCCCTTCAGTTGACATATTAGTGTATTGGAACAACTTACCACTTGAAAATGCCACATAGGAGTCTTATGAGGAGCTGAAGACCCAGTTCCCTGAGTTCATAGAACCTCAGCCTTAAGGACAAGACTGACTTAAAGAGGACGGACTTGATAGGACCCTAGTAGGGGTGGGTTCTATTAAACAAAGTAGAAGTCAATAAAACTCTGTGAGATTATAATAAAACCCCACATAGTCAACTCTATCCTATAAAGAAGTGTGACTAGGGTTTATTTTGGGGCCCTAGGGCTTATTGGCCATCGCCCCCTTTATTGGGCTGGTCGATTAGGTTTTCTAGCAGGTAGAGTCAACTATGCAGCCACTTAGGCCACCGCCCATTCCTAGTTAGGCAGGGCGGCTATAAGAGGGGTAAGGGGGGAAATTTACTTAGGAAGCACCCCCTAGGGCTAGGATTTTGATACAAATATAAGCTTATAGCCTCCATCTCTTTTTCATCAAGCAAGAATACTTTTATTCAAGCCTTGTGACTAACTGTAGGAGGGAGGAACCCCTATAGTGTTTGAAGGGTTGATCCCCCTCAAAGATCAAAATCCTATAGAGCTCATTTGAGGTTCTATCAGATTTTCATGATAACACATGAGTATTTAATACCGAGAGTACTTATTAAATCTGTAATTCGTTGTAAGTTCTAGCAAGATCTAGGAGATTGGCCAAAGGCGAGATAGACCTCAAGATAGGTAATGGAGCAAGAGTTGCTGTAGTTGCCATTGGGGAGGCCTGGTGGAGTTATTATTATATTGGATGCATGCTATTTTGTTCCCTCTATTATTAAAAATATTTTTTCCATCTCTTGTTTGATAATTAATGGATATAAATTAGTTTTTGAGAATAACAGTTGTTCAATAATTATGGATGATGAGATCATCACTAGAGGGACCCTGATAAATGACTTATATGTGTTAGACACTTTTCCATATATCATGAATATAAATATGTCTAAGAGGAAATGAGATGAGGTGAACAATGAATACCTATTGCATTGTAGGCTATGTCATATACATGGGGGAAGGATTTAAAAGTTGCTAAAAGATATATATTTAGATCAATTTGACTATGAGTCATATGCAACTTATGAACCTTGCCTTCATGGAAAGATGACAAACTCTCCTTTTCGTGGAACTAGAGAGAGCTACTGCGTTATTGAAACTTATACATAATGATGTATGTGGTCCCATGTCGACTCAGGCTATAGGTGGTTATTCATACTTCATTATATTTATTAATAATTTCTCTAGGTATGGACACGTATACTTGATAAAGTACAAGTTCGATGCCTTTAAGAAATTCAAAAAATATAAGAATGAAGTAGAGAACCAAATTATAAAGAGTATTAAGACTCTTCGATCAGATCGAGTAGGAGAGTACTTGAGTATAGAGTTCACATATTTCCTCAAGGATAATGAGATTTTATCCTAGTGGACACCTCCTTATACACCTCAGCTCAATGGTGTATCAGAAAGGAGGAATCACACGTTGTTAGACATGGTATGGTCCATGATGAGTTTCACTGACCTACCCGTCTCATTCTGGGGATACGCCTCAGAGTCCATAGCTTACCTTTTGAATAGAGTTCCATCAAAGTCAGTAGTGTCTACACCATATGAGATATGGAAAGGAATGAAGCCCAATCTTAAGATGGTTAAGATTTAGGGCTGTTTTGCTCACGTTAAAAGACATAATCTCTACATGTTAGAATCAAGGACAAAATAATACAAGTTCGTGGGATACTCCAAGGAAACTTGTGGGTATTATTTCTATCATCCTGAGGACTAAAAGGTCTTCATTGTCAAAAGAGCTATGTTTCTTGAGAAAGAACACATTCTTGGTGAAAACAGTGAGAGTGAGATAGAGTTGAGTGAGGTTGAAGAACTTAGCTCAAACATCATTCCAGAGTCTGAGTCTGTTCAGGTACCTAGCACACAGGTTCCAACTTTGCGGATGTCTAGCAGAGTATCTCACCCTCTTGAAAGATATGTGAGACATATCAGTGGAGATGAGTCTTAGGATGTTGATCCTCAGACCTACGAGGAAATTATTATGAGTATAGACTCCGGAAAGTGGTAAGAAGCCATAAATTCTAAGATGTATTTAATGCACTATATTAAGGTTTGGAACCTTGTGGATATACCTGAGGGTATCGTACCCATCGGCTGCAAGTGGATCATTAAGAAGAAGATTGAAGTGGATGAAAAGGTGGAGACCTATAAGGCAAGACTGGTAGTTAAAGGATATTGTCAAAGGCAAGGGGTTGACTATGACGAAACCTTTTCACCTATAGCCATGCTTAAATCCATTGAAATTCTTTTGGCCATTGTAGTATACTATGACTATGAGATCTGACAGATAGATGTGAAAACGATATTCCTCAATGGCAACCTCGAGGAGGAGGTATATATGATACAACCAGAGGGATTCATATCTAGAGAGAGTCCAGATAAAGTGAGCAGTTGCTAGATCCATTTATAGATTGAAGCAAACTTCTCGAAGTTAGAACATAAGATTTGATAAGACGATAAGATCTTATAACTTCATTAAGAACGAAGATGAGCCTTGTGTGTACAGGAAGGTAAGTGGGAGCACTATCACCTTCTTGGTGTTGTATGTGAATGATATCTTAATCATTGCGAATGATGTAGGAATACTCTCCATAATAAAGGTCTAGCTATCGAGAAACTTCTCCATGAAGAACTTAGGGGAAGCATCCTATATTTTGGGGATCCAGATCTATAGAGATAGATCCAAGAGGATGCTTGGCTTGTCCTAGTACTGGTACATATACTCCATTATCAAAAGGTTTGATATAGAAAATTTCAAGTTAGGTTTCATACCGATGAGACATCGAATATCACTTTCTAGGAGTATGTCCTTAAAAACTCTTGAAGAAAGGGCAGACATGGATAGAATACTCTATGCCTTAGTGATAGGGTCTATCATATATACTATGCTATGTATCAGGCCTGATATAGCATATGCTCTGAGTGTTACGAGCAGATATCAGATAGATCCAAGTTTAGAACACTATAAGGCAATAAAATGTATCCTTAAGTACTTGAGAAGAACTAAGAATTTTTTATTGATATATGGAGGATGTAGCCTCCAAGTTGAGGGCTACAAAGACTCAAGTTTCTAGTCCGACATTAATGATAGCAAGTCAAACTCAGGGTATGTTTTCACCCTGAATTGAGGAGCAGTAAGTTGGAAGAGTTCCAAGCAAGTTACTATTGCTAACTTGACCATAGAGGCGGAATACGTTACTATAGCATAAGCAGCTAAAGAAGGGGTGTAGATGAAGAAGTTCATTAGGGATTTGGGAGTCGTACCAAACAGCGTGGAGCCGATTCTCATATACAGCAAAACCGATAGGGCGATAACTCTAGCAAGGGAACTCGATCTCATCAGAATTATTCTGAGGGTGTTCCACTTAATTAGAGAGATCATAGCCCAAAAAGATATAGTAATGAAAAGAGTTCCATCCGAAGATAACACTGTAGATCCACTGACAAAGCCACTGGCTCAGATTGTATTTAAGCGTCATAGAGGTCTAATGGAGATCAGACACATAGGTGATTGGCTTTAGGTCAAGTGGGAGATTGTTGGTTACAAGTGCCTTGCAAGCCAATCACGTGAGTGATGACACGTGTGACACAGTGTACGATCTTTTTGCTTATGATTATTATTAACATATTCTCATATTATATCATCTGTTGTATATATATTGTGATTCTCTTGGTTCTGTGCAATGAGAATTGGGTCATGATGAGATCACGATAATGAGATCGATTTACCTTTAAACATAGATCCTAAATAATCTCGATCATACGTTACTTGAGAGGGACATCAAGATAACCGGATAGATCGGCGTGCTATATATCTGTCCATATAATGGAGGTGGCTAGTCTCATAGCCACTTGTATGGAGACATTAATGATATAGTATAAGTGCTAATTGGAGAATGAGTTCACTGATTGATCTATTTATAGAATGTTGTATGGTTAATGATATCTAATATCAGATAATAATTCTATAGTCCCAATTATGTATCTAGTTCTTAGACTTGGTACACTAAAGATACCTTATTTGAGTACTCATTTCTTTGATGCCAGACTTACAAGTTTGGAAAGCTCCATATCTAGTACAATCGATTCTCGGGATTGGTAGCCAACATTATGAAGATAATTGAGTGTTAATAAAGGATCATCCACTCTCGGTAGGGCGAGAGAAGTATCTCATATGTGCTTGCTTAGATAAATCTCTAGCTAAGGTCATTTGGATTGAGAGCGAATGAGTTCTCTGGGAGAATCTGATTAGAGCAAGACTCATATGGATTTTGTATGTGGCCTGATAGTACCATGTCCATTATACGATTTCTGAGATATTAGTTGGATGAAGGATTATATATACACGATAATTATGGACATACATGTCTTTTAGATTTGATCCCCCTGTACTGTCTAGGGACTATGGTGCAGTGGCCTAATATATCTATAGTCAACGAGTTAAAAATTATTATGGAGATAATAATTCATTATATCAGAAGGAATTCTGATGGGAGCGACTCATGGCCAGCTCAGTATTGGGCCTAGAGGGTCACACACATATGGTGGATGCTTCAGTGAATAGAGGATTAGATGAAGATCCAATTAGTCCCTATTCTCATTAGATGAGACCATGCACTAATGGGCTCCTTGCATGAGGTCCAATTAAAAGCTAAAGGAGATTATTGGATAAAGATACAAAAATATAAGATTAGTGTGTAATTGGATGAAGATCCAATACCCACTAAGGCAGGACTCCTAGGGTTTTTGGTGGCTCTGTATAAATAGAAGAGGAGACCCATGATTGATAGCTACAACTTTGGCCACCCCCTCCTATTCTCCTCCTTTCCTCTACGCAAGAGTTACGAGATCTAATTGGAGTTTCGCTACATAGATCCATCGTGTGGATACCGCTAGAGAATACACTTAACCTTCTTCATCCTCCATTTGAATCTGGCAAAATAGAGATATACGATCTCCCTAGGTAATCAATCTCTTACGTATCACAGTTTTTTTTTTTTTTTTTGCAGCTTTCTTGTGACCCAATCTTTTGCACGACAATTTGATCTACGTGGGAAACCTATTTTTGTTTTGATCTTCTATTGCGTATGTAATGCTCCCACTTGGTTTCCCAATAGGGATCATTGTGGTTGCGACGGGATGGGCTGCTGGTGATTGTGCGGTTGGTGAAGGCGTCGCCGAGGGGGTCACTACGGTCACTTGTGGTAAGGTCACTGTTGCCTAGGGCTGAGAGGCAACAATAGAGGTTTGTAGGGGAGGCAGCGGTAATCCTGGTAGGGTGCGACGACGATGTCATGAGAGTGTTAGGGAGGGGGGCAGATTGCTACTATTGACGATGATCAGATGCAAGCGACGACAAAGGAGGGAGTAACACTAGAAACAGAGGGGGGGAGATGACAGTGAAGGATCATCGCAGTTGAGGTTGATAGTGTCGCACAAGCAGTGATGCTCGCTGCGGCTGAAGGGGAAAAGGGAGATCGCTTGGCAAGGAAGGAACGTTGAGGGCTGAGGCATTGGTTGCATGTTGTGGATGCTATGGTCGTTGCGGTCCCCCTAGTGTCATCGACGAAGGGTGGTCAGTGGTTACTGGATGGTGTTAGCGGGCGAAGGGTTGCGAACGACCAAGGGCTGAGGCTACAATGGCTGTTGCGGGCACTATAGTCCTCTTGGTGTCACCGATGAAGGTGGTCAGCGGCTGCGAGATGGCATTAGTGATTGGTTTATGCAATGATTATTGTAAGATCTAGGAGAGATCGACAACAACAGAGATGGAATCAAATACGGTAGTAACAGAGATCGATTGTGGAATCACAATGAAAATGCCAAGGATTGTGGCCCTGATACCAGATAATAATAATAATACGGTTCTATTAAAGAAGAAAATGAAGAAGATAGATGATTACTTCGAGGGGATCGATCTCCTTGGAGGGGATCGACCTCCTTGGAGGGGATCAACCTCTTAGGGTTTGCCAAAGACTAGAATATCACTTCCTTCGTGATGAAAAGAAGTAAATTTATTTATATTTAGAGAGTTTCACCTAGAATTTCTTAGGACTTGGACTCCTAATTAAATATTAAATTTTAAATGAACCCTTAATCGACTCTTATTGAAAGAACAACTCAAAAGGTTAGAAAATTAAAAAGTTCCACATTCTTCTCTCTCCTCTTGATACTAGATACATTTTGTCTAGTGATTTTTATTTAGATTTCATTTTGTTGATCGGAGGAAGCATGAAAGTTTGCTTTAATCTAAGGCTTTTGTCTTCAACCATCTTTTGTCAAAGTTCATGTCCTTGTGGATTCATATTAAATTTGTAAGTTATGTAACAAAAAGAGGAGATTACATCCTAATGTCCTATTATCAACCATAATTTTCTTTTAAAATTGATTTTTGAATAAATTTAGATAGAAATGTAGGTTTGAAGTCATTTGTTAATGAATTCTGATAGAAATGTAGATATACAAGCAAGTTCAAATTTCAATAAAGTTCCAAAGGTATCGTACTTTGTCGCTCCTTTCAAAATATTAAAACATAACAATATGAAACGATATTTTTCTATTCCGTTATGTTACAGGAGTTAATAATCATACCGATTGAGTCTAATTGTGAAAAAATATGATTGTTTGCAAACTTGAAACCAAGTGCATGAATAATAATATTTAGGAGGGAATATTTAGTTATTAGTGGCAAGTGTGACTGAATAACGTTTGCAAAATCTTCCAACAGAAATTACTTTTATATGAAAAAATTATAATTATTTTGTTTAAAAGGCCATTTAATTTTTCTTGGGTCATTTAAACTAAACTAAAAGCCGCTTGGAGTTCAATATAACTATTCAGGCATCTGAAGAACATTTCCACCATTTTTATAATGGCTTATTAGTTACTTCATCTAAACTACTGATGGCATTAGGAGAGTCAGACAAAATGTTAAGAAAACCAATTTGAAATAAGAATAAAGATTTAAATGTTTTTAGTTTCATTAAAAATATCACTTTACATATAACATAAAGTCAACCGCAAATATTTGAAGTATTATAACTTATTATTGATGCCATTAGACATCCATCATCTTAAAAAAATAACTATATAGGTACTTATTGAAAAGCTGCAGCAAGCACCAGTATCGTTTGATTATTTAGGCATTTCAAGAGCATTTTCATCATTTTATATTTCAAATTTATAAATATTTACAAGAATATAAATCATTACCGTATATATATATATGTATATATGATTTTTTATTATGAGAGTTATTCAATTAAATCATGTCTTTTAGTACTTAAAAGAATTAATGTTTTTAATCTTTAATGACATGATTCCTTTGTAGTTATGGTCATAAAGAAAACATATCATCATAATCTTTTTTGATAATAGAAAAATAAGATAAAATTATTAATTTAGTTATAACAAAATTGGATATATAAATCTTCATGTGGAACGATTTGCTTAAAAAAAAATTAGAAATTTTAAAGACATGAGATTTACATGATTTGATTTCTATTTTAATTAGAATTTTAGATATATAATTTTTTTTGATTACTTATGTTGAAATTCACAAACAAAAAAGGAGGAGAAAATTTATTAAATCATATCTTTTGGTACTTAAAGATTTGATTTATCATCTTTAATGATTGATCCCCTTGTACTTTTAGGTGTAATTAAAACATGAATGTAAAATAAAAATTATACTATCATATTTATTTTTAATAATCATAAAGAGAGAGAAAATTAATATCTTAACAACAAAGCCAATAGACAAGGAATAATTTGATTATAAGAAAATATGAAATGATTTTAAATCTTCCAAATACATGAGTTGTCATCATATTCTTGAGATGATTTCAAATCTTCTGAATGCATGAGATAGTTTCACATCATGTGATTCATAAATTTTTTATCTAATCGAATCTTTGATTGAATAAATAATTACATAAGATGAATTTACATAAAATGAGACTTTTTGTATATTTTTTTTAGTTGCTTGAAATGAGTAGCCATTGGATTTCTTGGATTTTGAGCTCATCTTCGAAATAGTCTTTTTGGAATTTACGTCTATAAGAGATTAATAGCTCTTCTTAGTGATGTGATATTTGTCTTTACACCTCCACATCGTTTCTTCTTATTTCTTATTCATAAAGGGGAAAAAAAAATTGATGAAAGAAAATTATGTCTCTTATTCTATTTTACTAAGGGGGAGCAATGAAATAACTTCTTAAGGCACTTAATGTTTAGATATATAATCAATATTTATCCTTTTTGATAACAAACATGGAGAAACTTGAAATATGATGAACATTTGTCTTGAAATTATTTGTTTAATATTTCACTTTTTTGTTGATGACAAAGGAGAAGAAATAGTATATTGATGACAAATGTAGAATATTAATGAAAAATGATAAAATAGGTATTTATCCTTTTTGTTGATAACAAAGGGGGAGAAATGATTGATGACTTAAGGGGGAGAATTTGAAATTGATACATGAATTTGAAATTAATATTATTTTACAATGTATGAATGTATGTCTTGAAAATCTTTGATATATTGATGGTTGATGAATTAGGGGCGAAAATTATTGTATGGATGTATGTTTTAAAATTTTTAAAATATTTATATATGATATCGTGCTTGAATTCAAAAGTGTTGGATTCTTTTGAATCCAAGTTTGTTTTATCCAATGGATTTACATAGGGGGAGTTAAGGTTAACTCATATCATTTATTGATTGTCATCATAAAAAAAGAGACTTTTGAATCTCAGATTTTGATGATGAAATCAATTAATAGGTGTTATGATCTAACCTGTATGTTAGAGATGAATGATGTAGGATTAACTATGATAAGACAATACAATCAGATGTTAGGCCAGAGTCAAGTCCGGGCATCAGATCGGGGTTTGTACGATGTCGTGGGAACTCGCCGAGAGATTGCGGAAGCTCGCTGAAGGTATCGAGAGTTTATCGGGAGTTGGCCGAAAGCTCGTTGAAGGTATTGGGGGCTTGTTGGGAGTTCACTAGGAGCTCGCCGAAGGTATCAGAGGCTTAATGGGAGTTCGTCGGGAGCTCATCGAATGTGATTTGGAGCTTGCCAGGAATGCATCGGGGTTCACTAGAAGATGATCGGGACTTGTCAAGAGTTCGTCGAAAGTTACCGGGAAGATCGCTAGGAGTTGGGAAGGTCACTTGATACGTTGGTCAAATTGATTGTATTTGTATGCCTTAGTATGTCATAGCTAGCATCAGTTTGGTTAGAGTCCAAATTGAGTTAGATTTGAAAAGAATCTAAATTAACTCAAGCGAGGCAACTGGATTTACTTTGGGTTGGATTTCAGCTTAAGTTGAGCTCATTTCATTGACCTAGAAAGGGGTCAACAGGAGGTATAAAGTCAGGTATGCAAAAGTATAGAAAAAGTAGGTTTTGCAGGATTTTTATTCCCGGTGGTAGTACCACCGGTGGGTGACAGTTGTACCACCCAGGTTGACGGTTGTACCACCATCGTCCTATTTTCAAGGTACTTTCGGTGATAGTACCATTAGCACCGGTTGTAATACCGCCCTGTCACGGACAAAAATATAAATAAGGTGTTTGATATAATGCTCATGTTTGTCTATGTCCTTTGATTTTTGTACATTCTTTGTACAGCAAATAGTGGGCTTATAGTAGGCTGGCAGCCCTAGTTTGGTTAGCTTTTGTGGCTGGTTTTGGCTTGTAAATGAGAGTTGTGTCATGTAGGCACTTGTGGGGACTTCGATCTATAATGAAAAATTATCCTTTGTGTGCAACCGTTTAGAACTTGTAAAGTTCATAATTGTAATTTGTATTGGCTATATAAAGTGTTTGCTAAAGCTATTGTTTATGGATCCTATGAGAAGTACTTTCTCTAACCCATTTTCTCTTTTATAGGTCCTAAGGGACCCTAGGAGGTTTCGAGAAGACTGACCTTTACGGACGGACTCGCAAGGGTATCGCACGACTTAGGCAAAACCAGCTAAGTTCGTGATACTTTGGTATCAAAGCGGGACAAGCATACGCAAAAACACTTGCTAGATAAACGTGGGGGACCTAGCTGGGCTGTGAGGAGAGCTGCCAACACGCACAACTATTTGGGGGAAACGAACATTGAGATGTAGGGAAATGAGTCGCTCAAAGGAGCGGACATCCAGGTTTGACATTCAGAGGAATGGTCAACCCTTTGCGCGAGAGGCACCACAAGGATAAATAAGCTAAGAAGAATGCGTAGCGCATAAAGGTTGGGATGACTGAATTAGAGCTATGGCTCGACGTTGGTAAATAAAATTGATGGTGCTCAAGGCAAGCGGGATGTTTGGTAAAGATAAGACGTTGCAAAGTGGGATTTGTTGCTTAACAATCGAAAGAGTTATGCAAAACTAACAGAGGTGAGGGGAATTGCTAACTCAAAAAATTTGGTATTCATGCAAAAGCTTGTACGTGGACGATGGAGTGTTCGTGGCCATCCCAAGGCACGATCGGAACTCGACGCCATGGAGCATCATAATTTTCTCTTCAGTATGGAAATGATACGTTCGTAGGAGGCTGAAGTGTGCAATAAGTTCAGCACGTTGCTAGACCTTAAAGGATGTAGTGCGACTGTATTGGCGAAGAGTCACAATCTAGCAAGTGCATTTGCGGGGGCAAAATAAGGCATAAGTTGTTCAGCATGACAGAGTAGTTCAAAGGGGATAGTGGTCTCCGAAACTTCCAGTGGGAAGAATGCAAAGAGGAAAGTTGCTCCAACAAGACATATATCCAAGAGGGATAGGTCCTAGTTCTCCAGAAGGATAATCATGTGCAACAGATCGCACATGTTGAGGGAGAGTACCTCAAGATAATATTTTCACTAAGCTCAATGGACCAAGCAATCGACGATGAGTCATCGCATGATCTCGAATGAGTTAATGCATTGGTGGATGCATTTCGAGATCAAGTGGGGGAGCAATCCATGACAACATCATATGAAGGCACACTTAGAGTCAATGTGATAATCAGACTCAATAGAGGGCTGACCCGTGGAATAGTGGGCGCGAGGGCTACCATTAACTCAATGCAAATTGAGGAGCGAAGCCACTTGGGTGGAACTTGCCGAGTGTCCAGGCCGTATTAGGGGAGTCGATAGAGAAGATGGAATATGGAGCAGAAGCACAGAGCTTTCCTTTGACAGAGATCAAGGACATGAACTCTCACAGAGACAAGAGTGAGATCATGTTGTTCCATGGGTTCTTCATTCTGATAGAGCATACTCATCTTGTATGGTGCCAAAGACGAAGGGAGCTTCGAAGCATATGCACCTTATCTCAAAGATGTATTTGATAGAGAAACTAAGGTGACTCAACTTGTAGATGTGAAGCTGAGATCAAAAGGCCTTAGCACGGGGCAAGAGAACGTAGAGGCAGGTACTCTTGAAGAATATGCCACAGTGCTGTCATTCGAGTTGTCATTAAGAAAGTGGTGCGCAGCGGAGATTATGTTGGTGGGGGAAAGAGGCCCATGATCCAGACAATGGTGCACCACTTTTAGTGAAGTTTAGGGACTTCGAGAGCTACTAGATGATGGATTGTCCTAGAGTTGTACTTCGTCTAGGGGTGACCCGAGAATAGGTGGGCGAAGGTGAATTACCAAAGGAGCGAACACAATCAGAGGTGGCGAAGGCCCTACGATGTGCTGGCAGAGGCCACACGTAGAGAGATCATAGTCCAAGTTCATCATATAAGAATCTGAATGTAATGGAGATGTCACCAGGAGGTGACATGGTGCATCAGATCGTGATGGAATAGTTTACGATAATACGACACATGAGGAGCTGTCCCGTGAGGGACACGATCATGTAGAGGTATGATCAAGAGCTATTGGGAGCTCCACTTCAGTGAACAACACAATGACAAGAAGGACTATGAATTCAAGGAGTGAATGTCATGGTACTGCAGTGGCGGGTCTTCCATGTGTGCGCATCAAATCTTGCATTGGATGAAAGCCTTAGTTATCAGCATATGGGGGCTATGTACCATCGAGGGATAATTCTGAGTGCAAGTACCAGTGAGTCTCATGGAAGAGACTTTATCATACAGAGGTATGATCAGAGTGACTGGAGAGTTAGACTGCTCCAGTGCTAATATTCGCTTAAGGGAGTCTGATAAGTCAGAGGACAAGGCCGAGTAAGCGAATGTTGCTACCAAGAAAGCTAAGGAGAATAGAATCGACGTGAGCCCTGCAACAAGATGGCGGAGGCCATGCATGAGAGTTGTAGTATGTCTTTCCATCGACCAAAGAGAATTGCTAGGAGAACACAGAGGTGTTGAAGTAGGTGGTCGAAAGGGGCAAGGAAGTGATGACGAGTCCAGAGGGGCTTGGCTATCCAAAAGCAAAGTGCCGGTCAGAAAGGAGATAGACTCAGAGGAGTGTCACATTGCCGCAGAGGTGGATCTACCATTCGCAAAAAAAAGGATGCAGATGTAAGACAACGGATAGTAGGACCATAAGTTGACAGTGCCATGGTATCGCAGAGGTGAGACTTTCGTGCAGCTCTCATGGAGAGAGAGCGTTGGTTGTAAAAGGGGCTGAGGAGGTAGAGAATGCAGATGCAAACTCCAAGTATCAAGATAGGGTGGAAGGATAGAGTCCAAGGAAATTCATAAGACCGGTGTCGACGGGCTTCTCATCAAGATAGCCGAAAGTGAGGGACTTCGGGTTGATGCAGGAGTCCTCGACCAAGAAAGAAGTAGGAAGTACGTGTTACTATACCTTTTCTACTCAAAGGAGTAAGCGGCAAAGATGATGGAGAAGACGGCACAATCCCAGAGGTGACCAGAACTATCAAAGACTTACTCCAAGTTAGGGGACTTGGGGTAAAATTTTTTTGCTCTTTTCTGGCAAAACTTTTTACATTCCGAAAGTTCGATGACAGTGGGAAGGCGAATTACAATAGCTAACTCAACGCAAGGAGTGCAAACACTTCAAGTGCTTTAGAAGTGTGAGCAAAGAGCAGGCGAAATACTAGTAATCAGCTCAATGCATGAAGTACAATCTTGAGGAGGCGGGCGAAATCAAGTAACCTTTGCCTTCTTAACTCAAGAGAGTGGGCGAAATCAAGTACCCCAGTTTTTGTACCTCGAGGAGGCGGGTGAAATCAAGCAAACTTTGCCTTCTCAACTCAAAGAGAATGGACAAAACTTAGTACCCTGATTCTCTTATTTATCCAGCAGAGGAGCTCTGCATAAGTTCCAAGACCCTTCAAAGAAATCTAATGGAAGGTGAGTTGCCGAATCCTCACCAATAGTGATCAGTGGCCGCACCTGTGGGCGCCCATGGCGCAGGCGATCACTTCTACTGGTGACAATTTTAGCCGTGGATGGCTGCCCCTTGCGGACCGATCATCCTTGCAAAGGGCCCGGCCACAGACGACTACCCTTGACAACGACCCAAGCCATGTGCGGTCGCCCCTATAAGGGCCCTAGCCTCAGTCGACCGCACCTGTAGGTGGCTTGCCCGTAGGTGGCTACGCCTCTCCTCACTGTCTTCACTGCGAATCATAGCAAGAACGTGTAGAAAAGTTCTATGCGATTCAATCTAATCACACGTAGTTTGAAGGCCAATCTTTTGCACGAGTAGCCTTGGCTTTAATACCACTATTGGAAATACTCAGCGGGAGCATCATATGTGCAATAGAAAATCAACAAAACCACTTTCCTATGTAGATCAAAATCGTCGTGTAAAGATTGGTCCATAAAAAATCATAGAATCAAAAACTATATCGTGTGAGAGATTATTTACCTAGGGAAATCTTATATCCCTATTTTTCTAGATCCGGATGGAGAGGATGAGGGATGTCAAATATCATCCTCTCTAGTGGTATCCACACGATGGATCACTGCAGTGATACTCCTCAAATGGCATCCACAAATCTCACAACTCTTGCATAGAGAGAGAGAGGAGAATAGGAGGGGGCGACCAAAGGTACAACCTATCACATAAGAGCTGCCCCTACCTCTTATTTATATAGAGCCACCAAAAACCCTAGAGATCTTGCCTTAATAGGTATTGGATCTCCATCCAATTACCCACTGACCTTAGATTATGAGATCTCTATCCAATAATCTCCTTTGGCTTCTAATTTGGCCTCATTTAAGAAACCTATCAATGTGGGGTCTCATCTAATGAGAACAGTGGCTAATTAGATAACTCATATCCAATCCTCTATTCGCTGAAGCATCCAGCAAATGTGTGTGATCCTCTAGGTCCAATACCGAGCTAGCCATGAGTCCTACCTATCAGAACTCCTTCTGACTCAGTGAGTTATTATCTTATAATAATCCATTCAACTTAGCGACTATGGAGATACTAGGCTATTGCGTCATAGTCCTTAGACGGTACAGGGGATCTTATCCATTGGACCTATCCCCCTCAGTTACCATGTTTCTATAATCCCTCATCCAACTAATATCCTAAAGATCGTATACCGAGTATGGTACTGTCAGACTACATTTATAGAATCTAAGTCTCGAATCTAATCAGATTCTCCTAGAGAATTCCTTCTCTCTCAATCCGACCAACTTGATCAGGGGTTTACTTGAGCGAGAACATACGAGATATTCCTCTTATATACCGAGAGTGGATGATCCTCTATTGACACTCAATGGCCTTCACAAGATTGGCTACAAATCTCGATAATCGATTATATCAAATATGAAACTTTCTAGATCTGTAAGACCGATGTCAAAGAAAGGAGTACTCAAATAAGACATCATTGGTGTCTTAAGTCTATGGACCAGATACATAATTAGAACTACGAAATCACTTTTTGACATTTGGTATCATTAATCAAACAACATTCCATAAACAGATCAATCAGTGAACTCATTCTCCAATGAGCACTTGTATTGTATCCTTAGTGTCTCCACACAAGTAGCTGTGAGACAAGCCACCACCATTATATGGATGGATATACAATACACTGATCTGTCCGGTTGTCTCGATGACCCTCTCGAGCAACCTATGACTGAGATTATTCAGGATCTGTGTTTAAAGTCAAATCGATCTCATTATCGTGATCTCATCATGATCCAATTACTATTGCACAAAACTAAGGACATCACAATATATATATATATATATATATATATATATATATATATATATATATATATATATATATATATATATATATATATATATATATATATATATATATATATATATATATATATTCAACATATAATATAATATGAGAATATGTCAATAATAATAATACAAAAAGACTGTGCAACATGTTACATGTGTCATCACTCACTTGATTGGCTTGCAGGGCACCTATAGCCATCAAGGACCAGATACATAACTGAGACTATGGAATCGTTGTCTAACATTAAATATCATTAACCATATAATATTTTGTAAGCGAATCAATTAGTAAACTCATTCTCTAATAAGCATTTGTACTTTATCATTAGTGTCTTTACACAAGTGGTTATGAGACTAGCCTCCTCCATCATGTAGATGGGTATATAGTACACTGATCTATCCAGTTGTCTCGATGTCCCTCTTAAGCAACCTATGACAAAGATTATTTAGGATTTGTATTTAAAGGTGAATCGATCTCATTATCGTGATTTTATCAAGATCTGATTCTCATTGCATATAACCAAGGACATCACAATATATATATTTAATATATAATATAATGTGAGAAGATATCAATGATAATAATACAAAGAGATTATGTAGCGTGTAACATGTGCCATCACTCATGTGATTGGCTTGCAGGGCACCTGTAACTAGTACATTGAAGGTCTTAATTTGAACATTCATTGTGAAGTTAAGGTTCACCAACCTCGCACTATGACAGTTATGATTTCTTTTACACGATTGCATGAAGAAAAAAATTAACATAGAAAATTATCGAACCAGAAATGTTAATAAATAGGTGACTAGCAAGTCAACTACTATAATAATTTCTAATCGAAATCATGATACTAGAAGACTAACCCAAGAGGAACTCAAATAATAATCAATGAAGAGTTTGTGCTAACATTGTAATGAAAAGTGGGTAAGGAGTATCGATGCAAGTAAGGAAAACTTTTGATGATTGAACCAATTGAGGAGGAACTAGAGATTATGGTTGTAGACTCTGATCATAAATGTACTGATAATGATAAAATTATTAAACTTGTCACACATACTATTCATGCATCAGTTGGCTATTCTGATTCTCAAATTATGAAAGTTGAAGGGATTTTGAAATGTTAGTCTGTTACTATTTCGATTGATACCGGTAGCACCAATAACTTTACGGATAAGGTTGTAGCATGATTCACCTCTCGTATTGAACATTGTGACAAATTCCATATAAAGGTTATTCCTATTAGAAAATATGCTA
The DNA here is from genome assembly GCA_029747655.1 of Ensete ventricosum. Lineage (NCBI taxonomy): Eukaryota > Viridiplantae > Streptophyta > Magnoliopsida > Zingiberales > Musaceae > Ensete > Ensete ventricosum. The sequence continues at coordinate 29,371,144 of JAQQAF010000003.1, read as the reverse complement.
AAATTAAATATCACTCGTTAATCTTCTCGGACCTGATGGTTCTAATACAACTTGTCAACTATACGGTGGTAGTTGTTTCTGCGTCAAATTTATCTTCATGAAAGTGGGCTAAAAGGTATCCCATGAAACTGGAAAACAAGGAATCAAAGATTTGTAAAGGGTGTAAAATATGTCACTTATACTTTGACACTTCTTGGGAGAAGGAATCCTGGCGCAAAACACTTCGTCTTGCTTCTCTCCCTGATAAGGAAAAATGGAATATCCTTCTTTTCTGAAGCCATCAATAGAATAAGTAGGATTGATGGAGCTTCTAGAATTTACTTTTTTTCTGAAAAAGCTTGCAAGGAAGACTTAAAAGAGTGGTCTGGAAAGTAGACAAGCCTAATTTTCATCATCAAGCTATGGTGAAAGAAAGATTATTGAGAAGTTGCATTCATCAAATTCTATATCTTTATCTGATGGATTCATAAAATGTTCATCCGAAGATAAATCCTCAAGTAATTCAATGCACAACCTGACTTCTACTCATTTTGGTAACAAAAGTATGCTTTCTACCATTTCTGATGTAGATGCAAAAGTTTATCAGTGATGAGGGTACACTTTGTTGGAATATATTATTTTTAAGGCTATTTTTTTTTATGTAAACAAAAGTAGTGACATCAATAATCTTATAAAAGCAGAGGACATTGTCAAATATGAGGACACCAAGTTATATTGATGAAATTACATGTACTGGTTTAGGTCTTGATAACCTTCCACGTTATGTTCATAGAATGAGAGTTTTCCCGGAGACAAAGATTTAAAAGTCTGTGAACCTTGATTGCAAAAAGACATAATAAAAATAAGTTTGAAATCAAATTCTACCGGTGAGGTGAATTTTCATTTTCTTGAAGGCATTGAACATTATGGAAACCAGTTGAAATCCTCAAGGAATTTAGCTATTGGAATGGATAACAGAAATAAAGTGGATAAAACAGATGACTCTAGAAAATCAAAGAGCACCAGTTGGACTTCTGGTAACGTGTCTAGATGGAAGGCTATCCTACATTCTCTCGTTGATCAAGTTTCACAAGTACCACTTTCTTTGGCAATATGATTTGCCTCACTTCACGGGACATTACGCTTACATATTAAGCCACTGCTTTCTAATCAATTATGGTTTGGCTTCACAACAATGCCGAAATTAGATTAGAATTTGGACTCATCAGTTGGGGATCGAAAAATAACCGACAGCCATATTGCTTTTAATTTTTGCAATCGGGTTAAGGCTGCAATTCGGGATAGTTTAGTGCTTCCTAATTATGAAAGCGTATGCATCCCGTGGAAGTTAGTAGAGATGAATGATTGGATCTCAAGGAATTAGCAATGATAGTATGGACATGGCAGGCCCTAAGGTTAGAGTGCTCAAAATAGGGATAAGATTATTCAACTTGTAAGAGATAATCTCCTAGTTTTATAAGCTAGAATGAAGTACTAAATTGATAAACATCATAGTGAGTGAGAATTTACAGTGGGTGATTGAGTTTTTCTTTGACTTCAGTCTTATAAGTAAATTTTTATTAAGATTTTATTTTCTTTAAAGTTTCTCCGTGATTCTTTGGGCTCTATAAGGTGTTGGAATGTATTAGCCCAATTGATTATTGCTTGGACTTGCAAATAAGTTGTAAAATTCATCCAGTTTTTTCATATTTCCTACCTTAAAAAGAAATTAGGTGAGGAGATGTGGTGCAACATCATTTGGCAGATATCCTACTTTAAGCTATAAGTGATTGACATTTCATGATACATCATAGATATCATATCACTAAGATACTCGTTCAGCGGGTCAACATATCAATTGAAGATGCCACTTGGGAGTCTTATAAAACATTGGAGGAAATTTTTTTCAGAATTTATTACTTGTTGCTCAGGCTTCAGGACAAGACTATTTTGAAAAGATAGAAAATGTTATCTTTTCTTAATTTAGGAGTCCTTAATTTTAGGATTTGACATTAATTTTTATTTTTTCTAGTTATCGGTAGGAGTTTGTTAAGATTATTTTGATGTAGAAAATTAGGAATTTGTATTTTTATTTTTTAGGAATCCTAGTCCTAGTTGATTAGGGATTAAATAACTCTATAAATATGAAATGCCTTTGGCTATTTTTCTCAAGCAATCAAGTACAACTTAAAGTCTTTAGCTAACTTCGAGGTTGATCCCCTCAAAGTGATCAAAAGGAGACTGATCCCCTCAAAGAGATCAAATCTCTATCTCTTTTCTTAGATAAACCTTAGGGTTTTATTATACGCTATTCCAATATGTTGTCCAATCTTTCGGCACTTCATCCGAACTTTCAGCACTTCATCCTTTTATTCGGTATATCATCCGATCTATCGACATGTCGACTTTTCCATGACATCCGGTCTTCTAGCACAATACCCAATCCTTCTGGTATAATGCCCGAACTTATAGTACAAAGTCTAATCTTCTGCACGTTGATCAAGCCTCTGGCTTAATCTCTAATTTTCGACATGATATTTTCTTCTGGCACAATATTCGATTCTCCTACTTCGATAATTTACCCTTTGATGGTTCAAGTCCATGATAGAAATATTGACTACGTCACTTATCTCAAAAGTATATTAGTCCATAAACTCTTTAATTAATTTTAGCATAAAAATATAAGATTCATACTCTGATCTTACAATCTAGCCAAAATCAAAATATCGTATATCAGGAGTTGACTTTTATGGATCATACTTTTTCCATAATTTATTAACCTATTTAGAAGCTGAAATATTAGAAAATATTACATGGATTCATGATGTGGTGAAAATAAAACAAAAGAGAAAATAGAAAAACACCAAACTATTTAGATTCTAAAAAAAATTAAAAATTAAAAATCTTTAAATTAGAATTTTTTTTATAGATGTCCATGTGGCGAAAATTAAAAGCTTTTCTAAAAATTTCATAACATTTAGAAGCTGAAATGTTAAAAATATTATATAGATCTATAATATTTTGGTGAAAGTATAAAAAATGGAGAAAATAGAAAAACACTAAATTGTTTAAATTCTGAAAAGATCTTAAAAATATAAAAACTCTAAATTAGAAATTCTATTATAGATGTCCATATGATTGACATTGAAAGGTTTCCTAAAAATTTTATAATATTTGGACCATTGTTTGAGGTCTACATTCTGCTTTCGTTCTCCAACTAAAATCCATGTATCATATACTAAAATTTGATTTATATGGATCATATCTTTGTCATAGTTTATTAGCTTATTTAGAAGCTCAAATGGCAAAAAATATGTTTGATAGAAATGTGAAAAATATGGAGAAAATAGGAAAACACTAAACTGTTTAGATTCTGAAAAAATAAAATAAAAAAAATCATGAAAATATATTATAGAGGTCTATTTGTTGTAATTGAAAGCTTTCCTAAAAATTTCATAGCATTTAGATCACTCCTTGTGGTTGATACTCTAATTTTGGGGTCCAACCAAAATCAGGATATCTTATACTAAGATTTGATCTTTTTGGACCAAAATTTTATCATAGCTTTGGGATATATGTAGAACTTAAAATATCAAAATATATTATATAGATCCATCATGTTTTGGTAGACATGATAAAAATGAAGAAAATAGGAAAACATCAAACTATTTAGATACTAAATAAATTAGATAAATATCTACAAAATTCTATAAATTAGAAAATTTATTATAGAGGTCCAATTGAATTTTTTCTAAAATTTTTATAAAATTTGGACCACTTCTTAGTGTCGATAGTTTGATTTTGGGGTTTAACCCAAATCAAGGTATTATATATGAATAGTTGACTTTCGTGGACTATACGTTGGGGACCTATTTAGAAAGTTCAATATTACATTGCTATAAATTTTTATCATAGTTTGTGCCATTCCTTAGTGGAATCTGAAAATTCAAAATTGTTATAACCTAATATACTATTATATTGGTTCATTTGGATAAATATTATATGCTTGTTTATCTAATGATCTCATTGTAGGGATGATCCACTTCCCGATGAAGTAATTTCTATTTTTGATGAGATTGATATTTAGAGATTAGGTAAGACATCATCTTCGAGTGAAAACTAATTGCCAAATAGCTCCTGTTTTGGCACTCATACCATAATTTGAATTAACCATATTATCGTGATGAAGATGTAAGTAGTTACATCTTTGGAAGTGAATTGGCTAAAGAAAGAATATAAGAAGAGTTTTAAGATGATTAACCTTAATACTTATGATGCATTAGATATTGATGAGCAAGTTATTTTAAGTAAGGACATGTATAATAATATTAAATAAGTGCATGCTGAATATAATTATAGTTAAGATTACGGTGTGTTAATCTTTTTATTGGTTAGGTATGCTATTACAAAGACCCCAAAATTATTTTGTTGCAAATTTTTTTATATAATATTTTATAATCCAAATAATATCTTTATACACATATTTTAAGATATGGATAAATTTTAGAAAGCCTTAAAAGCCTGTATGATTCTGATATCGGGAAAAAGAGAGAAAGGAATGAAATAAAAAAAATAAATTAATAGTTGAGTTGTATTTACTGAAATAAGTCTTTTGGATTGAAAGAAAACGAACTTAAGATAATACTTGCATGAAATCGATAGATAGCTTACCACCGAGTTTAGTATCACAAAGGAATTCAAAAAGTTCACCACCCTAAGAATACTAAATAAGAATATAGAACTGAAAAATAATAGACTCACCAATCAAAGATGTGTCCAAAAAATATAGAGGTTAAGAGATAACTCAAAGAGATTCTGTCAATATAATCAAATTCTGAACTGTTCTCTAATCCTAAAATACTAAAATAAGTACTAATATTGAAACAATCCTTAATACATAGAAAATTATGAAATTAAGTATTTTATAATTCATAACTAACCCCTTTAATGCATTCCTTGGTCATAAAGAAAAGCACATTGAAATAACTTTAACTTTGTCTAAAAAATATACTTATAAGCTGTTATATTTGAGTGAGCTAGGCTAAAGGATATGAGAGAATACCATAGGATCAGTAAGATCCACATGAGTTGATTATAACAAATTAGATACTCTTGTATCAATCTCTATTAGTTGAAAAAGATTTATTCTTAAGTCCTCATTTGTTTCATCACCATGATAAGGACTTATATCAGTCATATTGGATGTTGGGGACACTCCACAACCTCCAATTAGTTTAATCTTATATGTATTCTTGTTAATTCTCTTAAGCACCTTGAATTGACCAATAACCTTTGATTTTAATTTTTCAAATTTATTTGGTGATAACATCTCATTCCCTAGATAAATCTAGACAAATTAATCTGCATTAAACTTCATATACTTTCTGTGTTTGTTGGTAGCTTGTATGTACCTCTGAGTTTGATTTTCATTGGTTGCTTTAACTTTCTCATGTAACTTCTTTATCTGCTTAGCCCTCTTATTAACATCTCCACTAAAGTGCTTAGTTGTAGAATGAGAAACTAAATCCAAAAGATCTATAGGATTAGCCCTTGGAATAAGATCAATGTGATGTTAGATATCTCTCAAAGGTGGAAGGCTATGTGGAATCTCTTCAAGTACAATATATTGAAACTCCTCGATGATTGATTTTATGATTGCTAGTGGCTCCTTGTGTCGTTCATTCTCCTCTATTACTACTAGAGCCAAAATATAACTACCACTTTCTAATTAACCCTTACATTCACCATAAGACATAAATGTACTAACTTCGTTCTTTAGTGGATTGACTTCAGAAGGTTGTAATGGAACTAAAATAATCTTCTTTTTATTCATCTTAAAAGATTCAGTATGAACATCCTCCTATCATAATATGAAGGTCTACCCAACAATAATTGCAAGCAGTCATAGGAGTAACATCACTTCATACGTTATCTTTATAATACTTGCCAATGAAAAATGAAACTAAACATCTTTTAGTTTTGTTGATGTCATTTCTTTTTGTAGCCAGTGTTGTTGGTAAGGATATAAATGAGGGATTGTGTCTAACTTTGGTTCTACACTATATCCAAAGATACCATATTCTTAAAGCTACCACTATCAATGATTACCAAGCACACCTTACATAAGAAGTGCATTTGGTCTAAACACGTTTTTTCTCACCAAACTTTAATCTTTAGCCATATAGGATACTTGCAAGTTATATTGTAACACAATAGATAAACCATGATCAGCATAATAACCTCTTTCTCATTATCATCATTATATTTTGGTTCGCCATTGGCTTCATCTCCTTCTCCATTACTATATTTTTCAACTAATGTAACAATCTTTCTATTTGGATAATCTAAAGCAATATACTCAAAGCCATAATATTTGAAGCATTTTTAGTCACTTAGTGTAGAAGAATTATATGGTTATTTGCTATTAGATGATCATTTACCCTTGTCTTTCATCTTCGACACCAATTTACTTTGGAGAGTAGTTTTGAAATTTTTGTTGAGAAACCTCAGCGGGTGCATCACATGCGCAGCGAAAATCAAAACAAAAACTAGTTTCCTATGCAGATCAAATCGTCATGCAAAAGATTGAGATCATGAGAAAAATCACAAAAATCGGAAAGCCATGATGTATGAGAGATTGATTTTACCTAAGGAAATCGTATATCATTGTATTCCAGATTCGGATAGATAAGATGAAGGAGGTCAAGTGTCATCCTCTCTAGCCGTATCCACATGATGGATCTCTACAGCGAAACTCTTCCAATATGATCTCGTAACTCTTGCGTAGAGGAAGGGAGGAGAATAAGAGTTGGTGGCTAAAGTTGCAGCCTATCAACCATGAGTCTCCCCTCCTATTTATAGAGAGCCACCAAAAAACCCTAGGGTTCTTTCTTTAGTGGGTATTGGATCTCCATCTAATTACCCAATAACCTTGCATTATTGGATCTCTATCCAATAATCTCCTTAGGCCTCTAATTGGGCCTTAATCAAGGAGCCCATCAGCATAGGGTCTCATCTAATAAGAATATGGGCTAATTGGATCTCCATCCAATCCTCTATTTACTTAAGCATCCACCATATGTGTGTGACCCTCTAGGTCTGATACCGAGCTGGCCGTGAGTCACTCCTTTTGATATAGTGAATTATTATCCCAAAAATAATTCACTCGGCTCATCGACTATAGACGTACTAAGCCACTATGTCATAATCCCCAAACTGTACAGGGGGATCAAATCCATTGGATTTATCTGTCCACAGTTATCGTGTATCTATAATCTCTCATCGAACTAATATCCTAGAGATCATATATTGGACATGGTACTGTCAGGTCACAAACGGAATCTGTCATAGTCTCGCTCTAATCAGATTCTCCTGGAGAACTCTTTCCCTCTAAATCCAAATGACCCTAGCCAAGGATTTGTCTAAGCAAGCACATATGAGATATTCCTCACATGATACCAAGAGTGGATGATCCTCTATTGATACTCAATTACCTTAGTGAGATTGGCTACCAATCCCGATAATCAACTGTACCAGATCTGAAACTTTTCAAACCTGTAAGTTTGGCGTCAAAGAAAGGAGTACTCATACAAGGCATCCTTGGTGTCTCAAGTCTAAGGACCAGATACACAACTTGAATTATAAAATCACTGTCTGACATTAAGTATCATTAACAATATAACATTCCATAAGCGGATCAATCAATGAACTCATTCTCCATTGAGCACTTGTACTATATGCTGGTTACAAGTGCCCTGCAAGCCAATCACGTGAGTGATGGCACGTGTGACACGATGTGTGATCTTTTTGCTTATGATTAATATTGGCATATTCTCACATATATTATATGTAGCATATATATTGTGATATCCTTGGTTCTATGTAATGGGAATCAGATCGTGATGAGATCACGATAATGAGATCGATTCATCTTTAAACACAAATCCTAAATAACCTCAATCATAGGTTACTCGAGAGGGACATTAAGATAACCGGACAGACCAGTGTACTATATACCCATCCATATGATGGAGGCGGCTGGTCTCAAAGTCACTTGTGTGGAGACACTAAGGATATAATACAGGTGCTCATTGGAGAATGAGTTTACTGATTAATCCGCTTATAGAATGCTGTATGGTTAATGATACATAATGTCAGACAGTGATTCCATAGTCCCAGTTGTGTATCTGGTCCTTGGACTTGTGACACTAAGGATGCCTTATATGAGTACTCATTTCTTTGACGCCAGACTTACAAGTTTGGAAAGCTCTAGATCTGGTACAACTGGTTATCGGGATTGGTAGCCAACCTTACGAAGGTAATTGAGTGTCAATAGAGGATCATCCACTCTCGGTATCATGAGAGGAATATCCTATATGTGCTCGCTTAGACAAATCCCTGGCCAGGGTCATTCGGATTGAGAGAGAAGTTCTCTAGTAGAATCCGAATAGAGCAAGACAAAACTGATTCCGTATGTGACCTAACAGTACCATGTCCAATATACGGTCTTTGAGATATTATTTGGATGAGGGATTATAGATACATCATAATTATGGACAGATAGGTCCGACAGATTTGATCCCCCATGTACCATCTTGGGACTATGGCGTAGTGGCCTAGTACGTCCATAGTCGATGAGTCGAGTGAATTATTATGAGGATAATAATTCACTATATCAGAAGGAGTTCTGATGAGAGTGACTCACGGCCAGCTCGGTATCGGGCCTAGAGTGTCACACATATATGGTGGATGCTTCAGCGAATAGAGGATTGGATGAAGATCCAATTAGCCCTATTCTCATTAGATAAGACCCTATATTGATGGGCTCCTTGATTAAAGCTCAATTAGAGGCCTAAGGAGATTATTAGATAGAGATCCAATAATGTAAGATTAGTGGGTTATTGGATGGAGATCCAATACCCACTAAAGAAGGAGCCCTAGGGTTTTGGTGGCTCTCTATAAATAGGAGAGGAGACTCACGGTTGATAGGCTGCAACTTTAGCCACCATCTCTTATTCTCCTCCCTCCCTCTGCGCAAGAGTTGCAAGATTAGATTGGAGGAGTTTTGCTGCAGAGATCCATCATGTGGATACCGCTAGAGAGGAGGACGCTTGACCTCCTTCATCTTCTCCATCCGGATCTGGAATACAGGAATATACGATCTCCCTAAGTAAAATCAATCTCTCACACATCGTAGTTTTATCAATTTTTGCATTTTTCTTGTTACCCAATCTTTTGCATGATGATTTGATCTGTGTGGGAAATCGATTTTTGTTTTGATTTCCACTACGCATGTGATGCACCCGCAGAGATTTCCCAACAGTGGTATCAGAGCCAAGGTTTTCGTGTGAAAGATTGGTTTCATACTACGTGTGATGAGATTGAATCATGTAGAATCGTTCTACGCATTCTTGCTGTGTTTTCACTGTGAAGAAAGCCCTTGCAAGGGGCAGCCGGGCATGGCCGGCCAGCCACTTGCAAGGGGCGACCACCTGCAGTGACAGCAGCCCCGCGGGCACGAACGGTTGCGGCCAGGCCGCAAGGGCCTGCTGCCAATGGCGCGATCGCAAGGGGCAACCTCCCGCGGCCAGGCCGCAAGGGGCAGCCCCGCGGCCACTACTGCCTGCAAGGGCGGTCGCTGGCAGGACCGGCAGCCAGCAGGGGTAGCGCCCGCACTAGGCGGCATCGCTAGCCCGCGAGGTGCCTCCCGAAGGCAGCAGCGCCTGCCGCAGGGACGGCTGCCCACGCCGACGGCGTGCAGTGCCGCCACCTACGCAGGGCAACGGCGACGGCGGTGGCGCAGATGGGGGCAAGGAGAGGGCTAGAACATCCTTTTAAGTAAAAGGATGATCCTACCCCTTTGATTTTCAAAAATTTCGAGGACTGTCCTCATATATAGAATTCTAAAAATGCCCTCAATAATTCTAAAAATTTCGAGGACTGTCCTCTCATATAAAATTACAAAAATGCCCTTGATAATTTTGGAAATTCTAAGCATATCCTGATTTCCAGATAAATAATTAATTAAATAGTTTAATTGATTATTATATATCTAGTATTTCTACATATGATGTGATGTACATGTGATGTATATTATGGATGGATGATCATGAGCCATGTGTTGTGATGTGTGTAATTATGATTCTTATTATTATTTGGGCATGCGAGCCTACGTTTTTCTCGTTTATTGTTGGGCCTGCGTGCTTGTGATTATTTGTAATTACATGGAGAGGCGCAGTTGGAGCGTGGAGTTTACAGCGGGACCTATGATGCTGTGACGGGAGATCACGACGCATGGTGATGCAACGATCCGACGGAACCGATGATGACGAGATCAACAATCACAAGGCATGGAGATGTGCTAATGTACATATAGATCATATTGTGAGTTATTAGGCCCATTGGCTCGAGCTTAATCATATTAGATGACGGCTCGTGATCATTTGGTGTGGCTTGCATATTTGATATGTTATACACCTACTATATATATATATATATATATATATATGTATATATATATATATATATTTACATGTGATGTAGATATATATTAAATATGTATGTGTGTGACACGACATATTAGGAGACCAATACGATACAAAAACCCTCCTACGATAATATTAAGTCGGTAAGCATGAGACAATAAGATTGACCCACATGGCCTTCCATCGTTATAGGAAGAAATTGAATCACGACATATGTTAAGTTGGTCGAGTCCCTCGAGGCTCTCCTATCTACGTGATCGAGTTCTTGCCTACGACATAGAGATGTCACCGGTGACCTGAGGACATGGTATGCTTGGTCGAGTCCCTCGAGGGCATATCATTGAATCAGACTCATCTTGTAACGATGGTGATGACTTAACCGAACGTTATGGTTGGTCGAGTCCCTCGAGACCATGATGATTTAGAGGCCGAACGTGATGGAAATCACAAGGAGTTGTGATTGGCAAGAATTGCCTACCTTTTGGGCTTAGTGGAATTGGTCGAGTCACTCGAGGTTGCACTAAGACGCCAATTGGATCCCGTCCCCACTAGGAGTCTACCGGAGACTTTCGTCTCACATGTCGAGGGTATCATGTGATTCGCTAAGAAAATAGTGGGAGTACATTAAGATAGAAGTCCATATCTTAATTAGTATTTTCTGTAAAATTTGTATGTTATTTAATTTACGCTATATCTTGTTTGTCGCTTGTAAAACCCCTACGTGGCATACATGATGCCAACCGTCTCATTAGTCCAAAAGCTCCACATTTTGAGAATTGTTCTCACGGAAGATAAAATCGCATATGTCCTTAACATGATTGTGCCCACGCTGGAGGAAAAGATAAGTGAGGAGGAGATCACTCGGTTTATGAAGTATATAGATAGTCATAGAGGATAACTTGTGTATTGATCTTATACTTCAGTCCCTACCAGATTCCTTTTCACAGTTCATTATTAACTTTAATATGAACAAATTTGAGGTGACTCTCCCTGAGCTCCTCAATATGTTGAGGGAAGTTGAGAGTGTCATCAAGAAGGAGAAGCCAGTTCTCTATATTGGTGAGACCAAAAAGAAAAGGAAGGCTAGCAAGATCCTTAAGAAGGGCAAGGGCAAAGAAAGACCAGGTAAGACAAAGGTTGTCAAGAAATATCCGACAAAGGACAAAGGACAATGCTTCCACTATGGCCAAGACGGACATTGGAAGAGGAACTGTAACAACTACCTTGTAGAGAAGGCGAGATAGAAGCTTGGAGAAGCTTCAGGTATATTCATGATCAGTCTCCACTTGTCAGATTTTCATGATAACAGATGTGTATTGGATATCGGGAGTGTTTATCATATCTACAATTCGTTGCAGGTTCTGGCAAGACCTAGGAGATTGACTAGAGGCGAGATGGATCTCAAGATGGGCAATGGAGAAAGAGTTGCTGCAGTTGTTGTTGGAGAGGTCACCCTATATCCGTCTGGTGGAGCTATTATTGCATTAGATGCATGCTATTTTGTTCCCTCTATTATCAAAAACATTATTTCTATCTCTTGTTTGACAATCAGTGGATATAAATTAGTTTTTAAGAATAATAGTTGTTCAATAATAACGGATGATAAGATCATCACTAGAGGGTCCCTAATAAATGACTTATATGTGTTAGATACTTCTCCACATATCATGAATATAAATATGTCTAAGAGGAAAAGAGATGTGGTGAATAATGCATACCTATGATATTATAGGCCAGGTCATATACATGAGGGAAGGATTCAAAAGTTATTGAAAGATGAATACTTAGATCCATTTGACTATAAGACATTTGTAACTTGCGAACCTTGCCTTCGTGGGAAGATGATCAACTCTACTTTTAGTGGAATTGGAGAGAGAGCCACCGAGTTATTGGAACTCATACATAGTGATGTATGTATGTGGTCTCATATCGACTCAAGCTATATGTGGTTACTCATACTTTATTACATTCACTGATGATTTCTCTAGGTATGGACACGTGTACTTAATGAAGTACAAATCTGAGACCTTCGAGAAATTCAGGGAATATAAGAATGAGGTAGAGAACCAAATTGGAAAGAGTATTAAGACTCTTCGATCAGATCGAGGAGGAGAGTACGAGTACGGAGTTCACCCATTTCCTTAGGGACAATGAGATTTTATCCCAATGGACACCTCCTTATACGCCTTAGCTCAATGGTGTATCAGAAAAGAGGAATTAGACGGTGTTAGACATGGTGTGATCCATGATGAGTTTCACTGACCTACCCGTCTCATTCTGGGGGTACGCCCTAGTGACTGCAGCTTACCTTCTGAACAAAGTTCCATCAAAGTCGGTAGTGTCTACACCATATGAGATATGGAAAGGAAAGAAGACCGATCTTAAAATTGTTAAGATTTGGGGCTGTCCTGCCCATGTTAGAAGACACAACCCCGATAAGTTGGAATCAATGATAGAATGGTGCACATTCATGGGATACCCAAAGAAAACTTATGGGTATTATTTCTATCATCCCGAGGATCGAAAAGTCTTTGTTGCCAAGAGAGCTATGTTTCTTGAGAAGGAACATATTCTTGGTGGAAACAGTGGGAGTGAGATAGAATTGAGCGAGGTTGGAGAACCTAGCTCAATCACCATTGTAGAGCCCGAGTCTGTTCAGGTACCTAACACACAAGTTCCAACTTTACATAAGTCTAGTAAAGTATCTCACCCTCCTGAAAGATATGTGAGACATATCAGTGGAGATGACTCTCTGGATGTTGATCCTCAGACCTACGAAGAGACTATTATGAGTATAAACTCCGGGAAGTGGCAAGAAGTCATGAATTCTGAGATGGATTCCATGTACTCTAACAAGGTTTGGAACCTTGTGGATGCACCTGAGGGTATTGTACCCATCGGCTACAAATATATCTTCAAGAAGAAGATTGGAGTGGATGGAAAGGTAGAGACCTAAAAAGCAAGGCTGGTAGCTAAAGGATCTCGTCAAAGACAAGGCGTTGACTATGACGAAACATTTTCACCTATAGCCATTCTTAAGTCCATTAGTCTTATTTTGGCCATTGTAGCACACTATGACTATGAGATCTGGCAGATAGATGTCAAAATAGCATTCCTCAATGGCAACCTCAAGGAAGAGGTGTATATGATACAACCAGAGGGATTTGTATTCAAAGAGAGTCCATATAAAGTGTGTAAGTTGCTTAGATCCATTTATGGATTGAAGCAAGCTTCCCGAAGTTAGAACACAAGATTTGATGAGGTGATCAGATCTTATGACTTCGTTAAGAACGAAGATGAGCCTTGTGTGTATAGGAATGTAAGTGGAAGTGCAATCACCTTCTTAGTGCTATCTTAATCATTGAGAATGATGTAGGAATGCTCTCCACAGTAAAAGCTTGGTTATCTAGAAACTTCTCTATGAAAGACTTAGGGGAATCATCCTATATTTTGGGGATCAGGATCTATAGAGATAGATCCAAAAGGATGCTTGGCTTATCCCAGTCTAGGTACATAGACTCCATTATCAAAAAGTTTGGTATGAAAAATTCCAAGAGAGGTCTCATACCGATGAGACATTCACTTTCTAGGAGTATGTCCCCAAAGACTCATGAAGAAAGGACATACATGAATAAGATACCTTATGTCTCAACGATAGGGTCTATCATGTATGTGATGCTATGTACTAAGATTAATATAGCACATGCTCTAAGTGTCACAAGTAGGTATCAGACATATCCAGGTTTAGAACACTGGAAGGCAGTAAAGTGTATCCTTAAGTACTTGAGAAGGACTAAAGATCTTTTACTAGTATATGGAGGAGGTAGCCTCCAGGTTGAGGGCTACACAGACTCAAGTTTTCAGTCTGACATTGATGATAGCAAGTCAAATTCATGGTATATTTTCACAATGAATGGAGGAGCAATAAGCTGGAAGAGTTCCAAGCAAGATACTACTGCCGACTCGACCACAGAGGCGGAATACATTGCTGAAGCTGAAGCAGTAAAGGAAGGGGTATGGATGAAGAAGTTCATCAAAGATTTGAGAGTCGTACCAAGCAGTGTAGAACCAATTCCCATATACTGTGACAACAATGGGGTGATAACTCTAGTAAGGGAACCCAGGTCTTATCAGAATTATTCTGAAGAGGTTCCATATGATTAGAGCGATCATGACCCAAAAAGATATAGCAATGGAAATAGTTCTATCCGAAGATAACATTGCAGATCCATTGACGAAGCCACTAGCTCAGATTATATTTGAGCGTCACAAGAGTCTGATGGGGATCAGACACATAAGTGATTGGCTTTTGGTCAAGTCGGAGATTGCTGGTTACAGGTGCCCTACAAGCCAATCACGTGAGTGATGGCACGTGTGACATGCTATGTGATCTTTTTACTTATGATTAATATTAGCATATTCTCACATTATATTATATGTAGCATCTATATTATGATGTCCTTGGTTCTGTGTAATGGGAATCTGATCGTGATGAGATCACGATAATGAGATCGATTCATCTTTAAACACAGATCCTAATTAATCCCGATCATAGGTTACTCGAGAGGGACATCGAGATAACCGGACAAACCGGTGTATTATATACCCGTCCATATGATGGAGGCGATTGGTCTCATAGCCACTTGTGTGGAGACACTAAGGATATGGTACATGTGCTCATTGGAGAATGAGTTCACTGATTAATCCGCTTATGGAATGTTGTATGGTTAATGATACCTAATGTTACGTAGCGATTCCATAGTCCCAATTGTGTATCTGGTCATTGGACTTGAGACACCAAGAATGTCTTGTATGAGTACTCCTTTCTTTAACGCCAGACTTACAGGTTTGGAAAGCTCCAGATCTGGTGCAACTAGTTATCGGGATTAGTAGCCAATCTTACGAAGGTAATTGAGTGTCAATAAAGGATCATCCACTCTCGATATCACGAGAGGAAAATCCCATATGTGCTTGCTTAGACATATCCTTTGCCAGGGTCATTCGGATTGAGAGAGAAGGAGTTCTCCGGTAGAATCCGAATAGAGAAAGATAAAACTGATTCCGTATGTGACCTGACATTACCATATCTAATATACGGTCTCTAGGATATTATTTGTATGAGGGATTATAGATACATGGTAACTATGGACAGACAGGTCTGATGGATTTGATCCCCCCTGTACCGTTTGGGGACTATGGCGTAGTGGCCTAGTACGTCCATAGTCGATGAGTCGAGTGAATTATTATGGGGATAATAATTCACTATATCAGAAGGAGTTCTGATGAGAGTGACTCATGACCAGCTCGGTATCGGGTCTAGAGGGTCACACACATATGGTGGATGCTTTAGCGAATAGAGGATTGGATGAAGATCTAATTAGCCCTTATTCTCATTAGATGAGACCCTATGTTGATGGGCTCCTTGATTAAGGCTCAATTAGAGGCCTAAGGAGATTATTGGATAGAGATCCAATAATGCAAGATTAGTGGGTTATTGGATGAAGATCCAATATCCACTAAGGAAGGAGCCCTAGGGTTTTGGTGGCTCTCTATAAATAGGAGGGGAGACTCAGGGTTGATAGGTTGCAACTTTAGCCACCACCTTCTATTCTCCTCCCTCCCTCGGCGCAAGAGTTACGAGATCAGATTGGAGGTGTTTTATTATAGAGATCCATCATGTGGATATCGCTAGAGAGGAGGACGCTTGACCTCCTTCATCTTCTCCATCCAGATATGGAATACAGGGATATACGATCTCCCTAGGTAAAATCAATCTCTCACACATCACGGTTTTACCGGTTTTTACATTTTTATCGTGACCCCAATCTTTTGCACGACGATTTGATCTGCGTGGGAAACCAGTTTTTGTTTTGATTTCCTCTGCACATGTGATGCACCCGCTGAGGTTTCCCAATACTATATCCTTAGTGTTTTCATATAAGTGGCTATGAGACCAACCACCTCCATCATATTGACTGGTATATAGTACACTGGTTTGTCTAGTTATCTTGATATCCCTCTCGAGTAACCTATAATCGGGATTATTTAGGATCTGTGTTTAAAGGTGAATCGATCTCATTATTATGATCTTATCATGATCTGATTCTCATTGCATAGAACCAAAGACATCACATTATATATGCTACAGATAATATAATGTGAGAATATGCCAATATTAATTATAATAAAAAAGATCACACAGCGTGTCACACGTGCCATCACTCACGTGATTGGCTTGCAGGACACCTGTAACTAGCAATTTCCCACTTGACCAAAAGTCAATCACCTATGTGTCTAATCCCCATCAGACCCCTGTGATGTTTAAATACAATCTGAATCAGCGGATTCGTCAATGGATCTGCAATGTTATATTCGGATGGAACTCTTTCTATTGCTATATCTTTTCGAGTCATGATCGCTCTAATCAAATGGAACCTCCTCAGAATAATTCTGATGAGACCTAGGTTCCCTTGTTAGAGTTATCGCCCTGTTGCTGTCACAATATATGAGAGTTAGCTCCACGCTGCATGGTATGACTCCCAAATCCTTGATGAACGTTTTTATCCACACCCCTTCCTTTGCTGCTTATGCTGTAGCAATGTATTCCGCCTCTGTGGTCGAGTCACCAGTAATATCTTGCTTGAAACTTTTCCAGCTTACTAGAGGACCCTGAATTTGACTTGCTATCATCAATGTCGAACTGAAAACTCGAGTCCGTATAGCCCTCAACCTGGAGGCTCCCTCCTCCATATACTAGTAAAAGTTCCTTAGTCCTTCTTAGGTACTTAAGGATACACTTTACTGCCTTCTAGTGTTCTAAACCTGGATATGCTTGATACCTGCTCGTGACACTCAGAGCATGTGCTATATCAGGCCTGGTGCATAGCATTGTATACATGATAGACCCTATCGTTAAGGCATAAGGTATCTTATCCATGTCTGTCCTTTCTTCTGGAATCTTTGGGGACATACTTCTAGAAAGTGATATTCCATGTCTCATCAGGATGAGACCTCTCTTGGAATTCTCCATACCAAACCTTTTGAAAATTGAGTTTATGTACATAGACTAGGACAAACCAAGCATCCTCTTGGATCTATCTATATAGATCCAGATCCCCAAAATATATGATGCTTCCCCTAAGTCTTTCATGGAGAAGTTTTTGGATAGCCAAACCTTTACTATGGAGAGCATTCCTACATCATTCCTAATGATTAGAATGTCATCTACATATAGTACCATGAAGGTGATAGCGCTCCCACTTACCTTCCTATACACATAAGGCTCATCTTCGTTTTTAACGAAGTCATTAGATCTGACCACCTCATCAAATCTTATGTTCCAACTTCGGGAAGCTTGCTTTAATCCATAAATGGATCTAAGCAACCTGAACACTTTATCTAGACTCTCTTTGGATACGAATCTCTCTTGTTGTATCTATTGAATCTTGGATTTTGATGATGAAATCAATTGATGGGTTATAAATCTAAAATAGATTGTTAGAGTTGATTGATGTAGGATTAATTATGACAGAAGAATTATTACAATCAGGATTGGCCAAAGTTAAGTCCATGCATCGAGTCGATGCGGTTGGGAACTCACCAGGAGTGCGTCGGAAGCTCGTTGAGGGTATCAGGAGCTTGTCAGGATGACACAAGGGAGTTCGCTAGAAGAAAACCGAGACTCACCGGAAGATTATCGGGGGTAGCCGAAAAGCTTACTAGGAGTTGGAATGGTCTTGTAATGGATATTTTGGTAATTATGATTGTATTTAATTAAGTTATGATTAGCATTGTGCAGGACTAACTATGACAGAGCAATGGAATTACAACCAAATGATGGGCCAAGATCAAGCTTGAGCATCGGGCCGCGGTTCGGACGATGTAGTGGGATCTCGTCGAAGTTCGCTAGGAGATTCGTCGAAGGGATCGAGAAGCTCGCTGGTAACATATCGGGAGATTGCCGGAAGAAGATCGAAAAACTTGCCGCATGAATGCTGGAGGCTGCCGGATTGGCAGGAGTTAGGTCTTGTTTAGATTGTTGGTCATTAAGTGTTGTAATCATTGAGTCATAATTAGGGTTTGAGTCCAAATTGAGTTAGATTTGGAAGGAATCCAAATCAACTCAATAAGATAATCAGGTCCACTATTGGGGTTTGATTGAGCTCAAGTTGAGCTCAATTGGTTGACAAAAGGGTTGGTCAACATCAGGTTCAAGCCAAAATTTGAAAAGTGGAGGGAACCACCTTGTGAAAATTCTGGCGGGTACACCACCGGTGAGCGGTGGGTGTACCGCCACCGCCCAGGTGTTTGGGCGGCAGACGACAATTGAACTACGCAGTCTGGGCGGTTGAACCACCCCGTACCCAGGAATCTAGGTACTTTGGGCGATTGACCCGCCTAGGGCTAGCGGGTAAACAGCCCATACCCAGGTGTTCGGGCGAGTGAGCCACCCAGGTCGGCTAGTGAATCGTCGGTACTCGGATTTTCCGAATATGTTTGATTTTTGGCCCCAAAAATCTGAACCAACTTGGGGCCTATAATACCCCTAGTATTCTTGCATTCCATACAACACTTCTGAGGGAAAAATTATGTGAAAAACTTGTATGAAGTGTAAGAAAAAGAAAAGGGATAAGCGAGAGAGCTTAGAGTTGTAAATTTTGTCTCCCTTGTAAGCTCAAGTGTAAGGGTTTGGTCTTCACCCAAAGAAGATCGGTAATGGATGCCGGTGTTCCTCAAGAAGGAGGACTCGGGAGTGGATGTAGGCCTTTGGTGCCGAACCACTATAAAAATTATGAGTGGTTCTTTGTTTTCATTGATTACATAATTCTTATATTGAAGCTTCTGATTTATCTCAACTCTTAGAAAGTAAAGCTTTCACGATAAGTTCTTTCCTTCAAATGTTGCTTATCTTTTCGGATTGATTATTATCTTAGCAACTTTTCTTAATTCACTCAATCATTTCACTAATAACAAAAAACTTCGGTTTCCCTATCTTGTTTTAATCGAAAAGATTTCATCTATAAAGAATATTTACACTTGCACTAATTCAATCCCCCCCCCCCCCCTCTTAGTGCTAATTGATCATAACAATTAGTATCAAAGCCTCGATTTTTCTCATTTGGTTTAACACCCAACAGAAATGACTCTTATTGGCTTTCATGAGGGCTTTTCTATCGTGTGTCCTCCCATGTTCAATGGGACGAACTACACTTATTAGAAAACTCGGATGAGAGTTTTCTTACTTTCTTTTAGACCTTGATTTATGGACTATTGTTGAAAATAGATTTAAAAAGTCTTCTCTTCCAATGAATAATTAGAATGATTTGGAGAAGAAGACTTTCTCTTTAAATGCAAAGGCTATGAATGTCTTGCTTTGTGCTCTTGATAAGAATGAGTTTAATCGTGTTTCCACTTGTGATTCGATTTTTGATATTTGGAATACTTTGAAAATCACACATGAAAGCATAATTAATATAAATGAATCAATTAATGAAATGTCTTACAAAAATGAACTTGAAGAACACCTTCCAAATAACAGGAAAGAATTTGAACTGAGAACATATGACTCCTCGTGTGAAATCTCGAGTGATGAGGACTTTGAACTTTTGACAAATGAACCCAAAAAATCAATGAACTTGAACCTTAAAAATAATCTAAAGATGGACAAAACCTCTTGCTATGAACGCAAGAAGCCAAGGAGCTCCAAAGATCAAATGCTCAACCAAGATGTTGAGAACCTTGCTTTAATGGAGATCGAAGATGAGGTTAGTGAGTCTTTAAATATTTTATTTTTAGAATTATCAAGCATGTTTCATGATTTATTCAATGAGTTTAGAAAACTTAGCAAGTCTTTTAAACTACTTAAAGTTGATCATGATTTGTTAGTTAAAAGACTTGACGAAATGTATGACTCCTTAGCATCACATAAATCATGTTCTAAATGTGATATGCTATATAATGTTAATGAAGAAAATTGCATGTTTAAAACAACACTAAAGAAATTTGAGATAGGGAATAAATCCCTAAATATGATCCTTGTCAATAAGGGTCATATTAATAATAGAAATGACATAGGCTTTGTTGAAAATATTCAACAAAAGCCAATCATCTTTGTAAAAGGACCTACATTAAATATGCCACAAAGAATCAAGTGTAATTCTTGTAAAAAATTAGGGCATAAATGTTACAAATGTTCATTTAAAAATTATAGTCCTTACAAGTTAGTTTGGGTTCCTAAAGGAACCATAGACAATCTTATGCCATTAGAGAAAATGGAAAGAACATGTCATGAAGGATCCAATGTTAAATGGGTACCTAAATCAAAACCTCCCATAATATAAAGTTATTTCCTAACAAGGCTAGGAGCAATAAAAATATTTTGATGCTCAAGTCATATTACTTGAGATCTAACACTACTTCAAGCTTACTAGCCTAAGTAGTAATAAAAAAATTATTGAAATTAAAATTATTGACATTAAATCTTTTAATGATTCATCATTATACAATTAATCTTGATAATACATAGCTAGAACATATAAGTATAAAAATGAACTAGAACCAAAGAACCTTAGTTATTGAAAAATATGTTGAAATTTACATAAATGAGATTTTGATGATGATTGAATAATAAGTTCAAACTCATTGGTTTGAATATTTGGAAAGGCTATTGTTGAAATGAATATTTGATAGTTGAATAGTTGTATGTTAAGATTAAATGTGTAATGATTATATTTGAATTCAAACATGAAATAAATAAAAATTTAAAAATGAGTTTGTCAACTCCTTGCACTATGTGCAAAAGGGTTAAAAGTTAAAATTTAGATAGGTTGAATTTTGATTGAAAATGTTTTATAAAACCATGCTTGATAGTGATTATGCTTAATGAGCTTATATTTCAAAATTATATTTGATGATCTTTGTGATTTATGGATTATTGATCCTTGTCATAATGAAAGCTCTTTTTGGTTTTAAATGAAGATAAGTGTTTTTATTTGGCTTAAAAGACAAAGGCATGCTTGTATGAAATAAAGGAAATACATTTTTACTTGAAATTTTTTTATCTTATAAATCTTTCAAAAAGAGATTAATGAATCGATTATGTTATCTTTTATGAATCTCTGAAACTATGAAAGTGATTTTAATGATTTGAACTTGGATAAGTTATTATCATGATTTTTGGTAAGTTTAGAAAATGAAACTTGAAACATTTACATAAATACTTTGATTATGAAAAATCTTTGTTGAATAAGGAATGATTTGCCAAAATTAAAATTATGAATTTTAAATACATGAGATTTTACATGATTGGATTTCTATTTTACTTCAAATTATGAATATATAAGATTTCTTGATTACTTTTGTTAAAATTTACAAACAATAAGGAGGGGCAAATTTATTAACTTAAATCATGTCTTTTGGTATTCATGAATGTCTTTTAATATCAATATCTTTTTTCACATGATTTATTTTAAAACTCATGAATGACATAACTTATTCCCACAATTAGTATTTCTTAAATTTGTGATAAGTTAAAAATTGAAAGAGATTTGTATTATCATGAATATTCTCTTAATTTCTTGACTTTGCTTTTATATGGGAATCACGTTATTGATCTCTATGATTTTCTATTTTTTAATAAAAAAAGATTTATGATCTTAACAATAATAATTAAAAATTTTATCAAGATTATTCTTATTTTTTATTAAAAGAATTTATCTTGGATGAATTTAGATTATCCCCTAAGACTCATTTTTATTATTTACAAAAAGGGGAAAGAAACTTATTAAATGAAATAATGTCTTTTGATATTTAAAAATTTAATTTTATCTTTAATGACATGATCCCCTTGTAATTTTTGGCGTAATTTGAATATGGATGTTAAAAAGAAATTATGCAATCATATTTTTTTATATTAACAAAGGGGGAGATAAAATTGGAAGCAAATTGGATATGATAACATTCAAATAAAAACAATTAACTTAGATGGAAATTTAGAATTTTAAATTATCTAAATACATACAAAATACATAATTCACAATTTGAGCTTAGTCTACTATCATGTTTTCTTTTGGAATTCATGATGATTGTTATCAAAATTACATGAGATGATTTTAAATACATAAGTAGTTCTTAAACTTTTGAATCTCCTTGAATATCTTGAAGTTTTGAGCTTAATTTTGAAATTCACATCTATAAAATTTACATATTTGAAATTAAGTATTTTTGTGATATGGTGTTTTTCATTTCTCTACCTTGATTTTACATTATTATTCACACGAAGTGGAGAAATGAAATCACTAGCATTTCAAGAGACCAATAAGTCTATTAATTTTATTTTGAATCTCTTGAAAATAATTTTGATGATTTTAATTATTGGAAATTAAATAAGTTCTTTACCTATATCATGATTTTGATTCGTCGGAATTATAACTTGAAATCTTTAATAAATCAAATCTCTTATGTCTTCTGTATTATTTAAAATGAGATTTTTACATAAATCATGATCTTGACAACTTGAGAATTATTATGCATGAATCAAGATATTCTATGATTTATTTCTTGATATTCATAATTTATTTTCATAAATTGAATATCTCATCGCTATGTTAATTATTCTTGATATATTTCATGTGATGATTGATATATTTCTTGATATATTTATTAAAAAATGATATAATGGAAAAAGTTTTGTACTATTCTAACCGTCTCTTCTTGTTGACAATGACAAAGGGGAGCAAAACTTGTTAGCTTATAAAAATGCTAGCTAGAACAATGCAAAGGAATCAAATATTTGCTAGCTTGCACTTTTGAAAAGAGAATAATGAATTCACTAGCTTGCATGTTCTAAGGTAATTGTTAAGCTTTCATATATAAAAAACTTGCTCATTTCACTTCTCCTTTTGTTGATGACAAAGAGGGAGAATGTATAATGATGTGAAATCATGTATGATGATCATGCATATAATGATGATTTTGAAAATCTACATAAAGATAATAATTTGTTATTGTTTGGATTTACTTGCTACGTTTACTTGAAATTCACATGAGAAAAAATTATTGAGCTCATATTCGAAATTATATATATACAAGATTGAGGTTAAGACCTAAAAATACTAAATCATGAAAATATATAAATTACTAATATAGATTTCATAAAATGAAGCCTTTTTGTGATAACATTTCTTGAAAACTTTTTTCATGATTTTATCTTATTGTTTTCAGAAAAGGGGAGAAAAAAATTGTATGAAGATGTTCCACATTTGAAAATCACAAGAGATGACTTTTGCTACATTTGATATACATAAGTAGTCTTTAAATCTCTTGAACTTTTGAGCTCATCTTATTATTACTTTTAAAATTTATTAAGAGCTCTTCTCTATGATGAAATGATTCAACAATGACTCCCTTATTTTTTTTCTTATTAAAGGGAAAAATTTTTTTATAATGCATATACTAAGGGGGAGTAATGCCATCATGTGCTTTGAAATTATTTATATTTTACCTTTATGTTGATGATAAAAGGGGAGAAATATATATTGATGACACATAATATAAATTGATAAATACATTGATGACACATGATCTTGTTGAAAAATATGGATATGGATTGGTATATCTTGGATTTGGATATGAGTGTAAATTCTTTTTTACTCATGACTTGATATATTGAATATACAAATTTATGTTAAAATTTACATAGAATGTTAATTGTTTGAATTTAAGAGTATGTGATTCTCTTAAATTTAAGTGGTATGGATTTAGGGGGAGTTGGGATTAAATCCTGTCATCAATTGATTGTCATCATCAAAAAGGGAGAGATTGTTGAATCTCAGATCTTAATGGTGAAATCAATTGATGGGTTATAAATCTAACATGGATTGTTAGAGTTGATTGATGCAGGATTAATTACGATAGAAGGATTATTACAATCAGGATTGGCCAAAGTCAAGTCCATGCATCGAGTCGATGCGTTTGGGAATTCTCCAGGAGTGCGTCGGAAGCTCGCCGAGGGTATCGGGAGCTTGCCAGGATAATGCAAGGGAGTTCGCCAAAAGAAGACCGATACTTGCCGAAAGATTGTCGGGGGTAGCCGAAAAGCTTTTCGGGAGTTGGAATGGTCTTGCAATGGATGTTTTGGTAATTATGATTGTATTTAATTAAGTCATAATTAGCATCGTGTAGGACTAACTATGACAAGAGCAATGAAGTTACAACAAGATGATGGGCCAAGATCAAGCATGAGCATCAGGCCGGGGTTCGGACGATGTAGTGGGATCTCGCGAAAGTTCGTTAGGAGATTCGCTGAAGGGAGTGGGAAGCTCACTGGGAACACGTTGGGAGATTACCGGAAGAAGACCAGAAAACTTGCTGCAAGAATGCCAAAGGCTGTCGGATTGGCAGGAGTTAGGTCTTGTTTAGCTTGTTGGTCATTAAGTGTTATAATCACTGAGTCATAATTATGATTTGAGTCCAAATTGAGTTGGATTCGGAAGTAATCTATATCAATTCAATAGGGCAATCAGGTCCACTATTGGGGTTTGATTGAGCTCAGGTTGAGTTCAACTGGTTGACCAAAGGGTTGGTCAACATCAGGTTCAAACTGGAATTCAAAAAGTGGAGGGAACCACTTTTGTGGAAATTCCAACGGGTAAACCATCGGTGAGCGGCGGGTGTATCGCCACCACCCAGGTTTTCGGGCGGCTAACGATGGCTGACCCGCCCAGTCTGGGTGGTTGAACTGCCCGTACCCAGGAATCTGGATACTTTGGGCGGTTGACTCGCCCAGGGCCGGTGGGTAAACAGCTCGTACCCAAGTGTTCGGGCGACTAAGCCGCCCAGGTCGGCGGGTGAACCGCTCGTACCCAAATTTTTCGGATACGTTTGATTTTTGGCTCAAAAAATCTGAAGCAACTTGGGGCCTATAAATACCCCAAGTATTCTTGCATTCCATACAACACTTCTAAGGGAAAAATTCTGTGAAAAATTTATGTGAAGTGTAAGAAAAAGAAAAGGGATAAGGGAGAGAGCTTAGAGTTATAAATCTTATCTCCCTTGTAAGCTCAAGTGTAAGGGTTTGGTCTTCACCCAAAGGAGATCAGTAGTGGATGCCGGTGTGCCTCAAGAAGGAGGACTCGGGAGTGGACGTAGGCCTTTGGCGCCGAACCACTATAAAAATTGTGAGTGGTTCTTTGCTTTCATTGATTACATAATTCTTATATTGAAGCTTCTGATTTATCTCAACTCTTAGAAAGCAAAGTTTTCACGATAAGTTCTTTCCTTCAAATGTTGTTTATCTTTTCAGATTGATTATTATCTTAACAACTTTTCTTAATTAACTTAATCATTTCACTAAGAATGAAAAGCTTTAGTTTCCTTATCTTGTTTTAATCGAAAAGATTTCATCTAGAAAGAATATTTACACTTGCACTAATTCACCCCCACTTTTAGTGTTAATTGATCCTAACAGTATCATATACACCTCCTCCTCGAGGTTGTCATTGAGGAATGTCATTTTGACATTCATTTGTCAGATCTCATAGTCATAGTGTGCTGCAATGACCAAAATAATTCTAATGGACTTAAGCATGACTACAGGTGAAAAGGTTTCGTCATAGTCAACTCCTTGTCTTTGATGATATCCTTTAACTACCAGCCTTGATTTATAGGTATCTACCTTTCCATCCACTCTGATCTTCTTCTTGAAGATCCATTTGCAGCCGATGGGTACAATACCCTCAGATGCATCCATAAGGTTCTAAACCTTGTTAGAGTACATGGAATCCATCTCAAAATTCATAGCTTCTTGCCACTTCCCGGAGTCTATACTCATAATAGCCTCCTCGTAGGTCTGAGGATCAACATCCTGAGAGTCATCTCCACTGATATGTCCCATATATCTTTTAGGAGGGTGAGATACTCTATTAGATCTACGCAAAGTTGGAACTTATGTTTTAGGTACCTGAACAGACTCGGGCTCTAGAATAGTGCTTGAGCTAGGTTCTCCAGCCTCGCTCAATTCTATCTTGCTCCCACTGTTTCTACTAAGAATATGCTCCTTCTCAAGGAACACGACTCTCTTGCCAAGAGAGTCGTGTTCCTCAAGGACAATGAGATTCTATCCCAGTGGACACCTCCTTATACACCTCAACTCAATGGTGTATCAGAAAGGAGGAATCACACGGTGTTAGACATGGTGCAGTCCATGATGAGTTTCATTGACCTACTCGTCTTATTCTTGGGGTGTGCCCTAGAGACCGCAGCTTACCTTCTGAATAGAGTTTCATCAAAGTCAGTAGTGTCTATGCCATATGAGATATGGAAATGAAAGAAGCCCGATCTTAAGATTGTTAAGATTTGGGGTTGTCCTGTCCATGTTAGAAGACACAATCCCGATAAGTTAGAATCAAGGACAGAATGGTGCACATTCGTAGGATACCCAAAGGAAACTTGTGGGTATTCTTTCTATCACCCTAAGGATCGAAACCAAGGAACACGACTCTCTTGGCAACAAAGACCTTTCGATCCTTAGGGTGATAGAAAGAATACCCACAAGTTTCCTTTGGGTATCCTACGAATGTGCATCATTCTGTCCTTGATTCTAACTTATCGGGATTGTGTCTTCTAACATGGACAGGACAGCCCCAAATCTTAACAATCTTAAGATCGGGCTTCTTTCATTTTCATATCTCATATGGCGTAGACACTACTGACTTTGATGAAACTCTATTCAGAAGGTAAGCTGCGGTCTCTAGGGCACACCCCAAGAATAAGACGAGTAGGTCAATGAAACTCATCATGGACTGTACCATGTCTAACACCGTGTGATTCCTCCTTTCTGATACACCATTGAGCTGAGGTGTATAAGGAGGTGTCCACTGGGATAGAATCCCATTGTCCTTGAGGAAATGGGTGAACTCCGTACTCAAGTACTCTCCTCCTCGATCTCATGGAAAAGTCTTAATATTCTTTCCAATTTGGTTTTCTACCTCATTCTTATATTCCCTAAATTTCTTAAAGGCCTTAGATTTATACTTCTTTAAGTATACGTGTCCATACCTAGAGAAATCATCAGTGAATGTAATGAAGTATGAGTAACCAATAATTTAGTGGCTCTCTCTCCAGTTTCACTAAAAGAAGAGTTCGTCATCTTTCCACGAAGGTAAGGTTCGCAAGTTGTATATGACTCATAGTCAAATGGATCTAAGTATCAATCTTTCTACAACTTTTGAATCCTTTCCTCATGTATATGACATAGTCTACAATGTCATAGGTATGCATTATTCACCTCATCTATTTTCCTCTTAGACATATTTATATTCATGATATGTGGAGAAGTGTCTAACGCATATAAGCTATTTATAAGGGTCCCTCTAGTGATGATCTCATCATCCATAATTATTGAACAATTACTATTCTCAAAAACTAATTTATATCCACTAATTGTCAAACAAGATATAGAATAATATTTTTGATAATAGAGGGAACAAAATAGAATGCATCTAATGCAATAATAGCTCCACCAGGTAGATGTAGGGTGACCTCTCCAACAGTAACTGCAGCAACTCTTGCTCCATTGCCCATCTTGAGGTCTATCTCGCCTCTAGCCAATCTCCTAGGTCTTGCCAAAACCTACAACAAATTATAGATATGATAAACACTCCTGGTATCCAATACCTATATGTTATCATGAAAATCTGACAAGTGGAGACTGATCATGAATATACCTGAAGCTTCTCCAAGCTTCTGTAGTCCTTACAGTTCCTCTTCCAATGCCCATCTTAGCCGTAGTGGAAGCATTGTCCTTTATCCTTTGTCGGGTCTCTCTTGACAACCTTTGTCTTACCTAGTCTTTCTTTGCCCTTGCCCTTCTTAAGGGTCTTGCTGACCTTCATTTTCTTTTTGGTCTCACCAATATCGAGAACTAGCTTCTCCTTCTTGATGACACTCTCAACTTCCCTCAACATATTGAGGAGCTCAAGGAGAGTCACCTCAAACTTGCTCATGTTAAAATTTATGATAAAGTGAGAAAAGGAATCTGGTAGGGACTGAAGTATAAGATCAACACACAAGTTATCCTTTAGGACCTGTGAGTTTCTTGATCCACTCTATCATCTTTAGGACATGGTTCTCAACCAATGTCCCTTCTGTCATCCTAGCTTGAAGAGTCTCTTAGATATCTCATATCTTTGAGTTCTTCCCTGTTCCTCAAACAGCTGGTGAAGATGAAGAAGGATAAAATCTGCATCCATGCTCTCATGTTGCCTCTATAACTCAGGAGTCATGGAGGCCAACATGTAACATTTTGCCAACGTGGAATCATTTATGTACTTCACATAGCGAGCAATCTCATCCTCTCTTGCCCCTTCTTCCGGTATGGGCATAATTGTATCAAGGACGTATACGATTTTCTTTACTATGAGAATAATTCTTAAATTACGGAGCTAATCTATATAGTTTGGACCAATGAGGCGGTTGGCATCAATTATGCCACGTAGGGGGTTTGTGAGCGACATGTTTCTGACAAAACAAGATACAGAGAAAATAAATAACATACAAATTTTACAGGAAATACTAACTAAGATATGAACTTTAATCTTAATATACTCCCACTATTTTTCTAGTGAATCACGCGTCACCCTCGACATGTGAGACGAAAGTCTCCGGCAGACTTCTAGTGGGGATCCAATTGGCGTCTTAGTGCAACCTCGAGTGACTCAACCAATTACACTAAGCCTAAAAGGTATGCAACTCTTGCCAATCACAACTCCTTATGATTTCCGTCATGTTCGGCCTCCGAATAATCATGGTCTCGAGGGACTCGACCAACCATGATATTCAGTTAAGTCATCACCATCATTACAAGATGAGTCTGATTTGATGATATGCCCTCGAGTGACTCGACCAAACATACCATATCCTTAGGTCACCGGTGACATCTCTATGTCGTAGGCAAGAACTAGATCATGTAGATAGGTGAGCCTCGAGGGACTCGACCAACTCAACTTGTATCGTGATTCAATTTCTTCCTATAACGATGGAAGGTCACATGGCGCAATCTTATTGCCCCACGCTTACCAACTTAATATTATCATAAGAGGGGTTTTTGTTTCGTATCGGTCTCCTAATATGTCATGTCACACACATACATATTTAATATGTATCTATATCGCATGCAAATATATATATATACATATATCTAGTAGGTGTATAACACATCACATATACAAGCCATACCAGATGATCATGAGCCGTCACCTAATATGATTAAGCCCGAGCCAATGGGCCTAATCACTCACAATAAGATCTATGTGTGCATCGATGCATCTCCATGCCCAATGATTGTTGATATCGTCATCATCGGTTCCGTCGGATCGTCGCATCACCATGCGACGTGATCTCCCGTCACGGCATCGTGAGTCCCACTGTCACCTTCATGCTCCTGTCGCGCCTCTCCATGTAATTACAAATAATCACAAGCATGCAGGCCCGATAATAAACGAGAAAAATAGAGGCTCGTAGGCCCCAATAATAATAATAATCATAATCATAATTACACACATCACAATACATAACTCATGATCATCCATCCACATCATACATCACATGTACATCACATCATATGTAGGATTACTAGATATATATAATAATTAATTAAACTAATTAATTAATTATTTTTTTAGAAATCAGGATATGCTCAAAATTTTTAAAATTATCAAAGGTATTTTCATAATTTTGGATGAGAGGATAGTCCTTGGAATTTCTAGAATTATTGAGGGTATTTTAAAAATTCTATACACGAGGACAGTCCTCAAAATTTTCTAAATTTAAAGGGGTAAAATAGTCCTTTTCTGAAAAGAAATGCCCTAGGTCCTCTTCTTCCCTCTCTACGTCGTCGTCGCTGCCCCTACGCAGGAGGTGGGCGTTGCCCCTGTGGCCTCATCGCGGGCAGCCGACCCTTGCAACCTGGCCGCAAATGGGTGCTGCCCCTGCGGCCTCGTCGCGGGCGAGCAGCCCCATGTGGGCTGGCCACTGGCGACGGCCCATTGCGGGCGCCGCGCTACAAGGCACCTGTAGGGGGCCTTGGTCGTAGCCAGTCGCCCCTTTATAAGGGGCCTTGGCCACAATCGGTCGCCCCCTTGCAGGTGGCCAGGTCATGGCCGGCCGCCCCTGCAGGAGGCCTGCCCGTGGCTGGCCGCCCATCCTCCTCCTCGCTGCGTTTGTTGTGAAAACGTAGCAAGAACACGTAAAATGATTCTGCGTGATTTAATCTCATCACACGTAGATTAAAACTAATCTTTCGCACGAAAACTTTGGCTCTGATACTACTGTTGGGAAACCTCAGCGGGTGCATCACATACGCAACAGAAATCAAAATAAAAACTGGTTTCCCACATAGATCAAATTATCATGTAAAAGATTGGGATCGCAAGAAAAACCGTAAAAACCTAAAAGTCATGATGTGTGAGAGATTAATTTTACCTAGGAAAATCGTATATCCCTGTATTCCAGATCTGGATGGAGAAGATGAAGGAGGTCAAGTGTACTCCTCTCTAGTGGTATCCACATGATGGATCTCTGCAGCGAAACTCCTCCGATTTGATCTCACAACTCTTGCACAGAAAGAGGGAGGAGAATAGGAGATGGTGGCTAAAGCTGTAGCCTATCAACTATGAGTCTTATCTCCTATTTATAGAGAGCCACCAAAAAACCCTAGGGTTCCTTTCTTATTGGGTATTGGATCTCCATTCAATTATCTACTAACTTTGTATTATTGGATCTTTATCCAATAATCTCCTTAGGTCTCTAACTGGGTCTTAATCAAGGAGCCCATCAGCATAGGGTCTCATCTAATAAGAATATAGGCTAATTGATCTCCATCCAATCCTCTATTCGCTGAAGCATCCACCATATGTGTGTGACCCTCTAGGCCCAATACCGAGCTAGCTGTGAGTCACTCCCATTAGAACTCCTTCTGATATAATGAATTATTATCCCTATAATAATTCACTTGACTCATCGACTATGGACGTACTAGGCTATCCATAATTACTGTGTATCTATAATTTCTCATCTAACTAATATCCCAGAGACTGTATATTGGACATGATATTGTTAGGTCACATACGAAATCCGTCATAGTCTCGCTCTAATCAGATTCTCCCGGAACTCTTTCTCTCTAAATCTGAAGGACCCTGGCCAAGGATTTGTTTGAGCAAGCATATATGAGATATTTCTCTCATGATATCGAGAGTGGATGATCCTCTATTGATACTCAATTGCCTTCATAAGGTTGACTACTAATCCCAATAACCAACTATACTAAATTGAAACTTTCAAAACCTATAAGTCTGGTATCAAAGAAAGAAATACTCATACAAGGTATCCTTAGTGTCTCAAGTCTAAGGACCAAATACACAACTGGGACTATGGAATCACTATATGACATTAGGTATCATTAACCATACAACATTCCATAAGCGGATCAATCAGTGAACTTATTCTCTAATGAGCACTTGTACTATATCCTTAGTGTCTCCACACAAGTGGCTATGAGACCAGCTACCTCCATCATATGGACGGATATATAGTACATCGATTTGTCCAGTTATCTCAATGTCCCTCTCGAGTAACCTATGACCGGGATTATTTAGGATCTGTGTTTAAAGGTGAATTGATCTTATTATCATGATCTCATCACGAACCGATTCTCATTGCACAGAACCAAGGACATGACAGTATATATGCTACAGATAATACAATGTGAGAATATGCCAATATTAATCATAAGCAAAAAGATCACACAGCGTGTCACACATGCCATCACTCACGTGATTGGCTTGCAGGGCACTTGTAACCAGCAATTTTCTCCTCAACCACCTTTCACCCCATATTGTCACGGGCTTAGCTGATTTTACCTAAGCCGTGCGACACCCATGTGTGTCCGTCCGCAAAGGTCAGCCTTCCCCGAGATCTCCTAGAGTCCCTTAGACTTACAAAAGAGAAAACGGACCAGAAGAGGCAATTCCAACAGGATCTACAAGCAACTCATATACAAATTACACCCATGGACATTACAACTCAGAAAGATTACACACAAAGGATAATGGTCAATTACAGACCGAAGTCCCCACAAGTGCTTATAAGCCACACTCATATTTACAAGTCAAAATTGGCCACAAAGCAAACCAAACTAGGGCTACTAAGCCTACTGTAAGCCCGCTTCTTGATGTATAAGGTATGTACACAAATCGAAGGACACGGACAAATATAAGTATTTCATCGAACACCTTATTTACATTATTGTATGTGACATTCTCCCCCACTTATTCCTTCGACGTCCTCGTCAAAGCCACTATAGATGCTGCATCTCCTTGCATTTTGCTGAATCTTCAATCTTTTGCTTTGGCTGCAACATGTCACTTTGGCTCCCAACCGCTCTCCGCCGCTGCTGTTGAGTAGTCGAACTCTGATCCGTCATACTGCTTCAACTCACCAATGACTGAATCTGGTGTGGGGTTGGCTGAGTTGTGCTGATCCTTGTTGGTTCTTGCATATCCTTCTGATGAAGGAAAAGATCTACCTTATTATGCGCTAGTATCGTAGTATACTCATGTTGCTTGAACTGGATAGATGCTTGTTGGAACGTTGACGAGCATCGCCTCGCACACATTAAGGTTTTTGAGGTCCTTCCTTCATAATGTTTGTCCATTGATCCCTCTTCCACGTTTAGTTATCACTTCCAAGTATGTTTGCATCACTTCCACTTTCAATTGACATTCAATTGAGAAATGAAGCGGACAATCTACTCTCAGTAGTACTAATCACCAATGGTG
Source organism: Ensete ventricosum (assembly GCA_029747655.1). Taxonomy (NCBI): domain Eukaryota; kingdom Viridiplantae; phylum Streptophyta; class Magnoliopsida; order Zingiberales; family Musaceae; genus Ensete; species Ensete ventricosum. The sequence goes on along the minus strand of JAQQAF010000003.1, from coordinate 29,337,849 downwards.
AGGATTTGACAACTATTGTCTTCTAGAAGCTTTCTTTGAAGGGTCACTGAACTTATGCAGAGCTCCTCTGCTGGATAGGTAAGAGAACTGGGATACTCGACTTCACCAATTCTCTTAGTAATTGAGAAGGCAAGGTTACTTGGCTTCGCTCACCTCCTCGAGTTAAGAGAATTGGGGTACTCAGTTTCGCCCATTCTCTTGAGTTGAGAAGGCAAAAGTTACTCGATTTCGCCTGCCTCCTCAAGTTTGTACTTCATGCATTGAGCTAGTTATTAACATTTGTCCGCTCTTTACTCACACTTCTGAAGCACTAGAAGTGTTTGCACTCCTTGCGTTGACTTAGCTACTGTGATTTGTCTTCCCACTACCATTGAACTTCTGGAATGCAAGAAGTTTTGCCCGAAAAGGGTAAAAAGTTTATCCCAATTTGGAGTCCCATAACTTAGAGTAAGTCTTTGATAGTTCTGGCTACCTTTGGGATTGTACCATCTTCTCCATCATCTTTGCCGCCTACGCCTCTGAGTAAAAAAGGTACAGTACCACGTATTGCCTACTTCATTCCTTGGTCGAGCACTCATGCATCAACCCGAAGTCCCTCGCTTTCGACTATCTTGATGAGAAGCCCATCAACATCGATCTTATGAAGTTCCTTGGCCTCTGCCCTTCCACCCTGTCTTGGTACTTAGAGTTTGCCTTTGCATTCTCCACCTCCTTAGCCCCTTTTACGACCAATGCTCTCCCTCCATGAGAGCAAGGGATCAATGACTCCACGGAAATCCCACATCTACGGTACCATGGTGCTACCAAGCCCATAGCCCAACTATCCATTACCTTGCATCTTCATCCCTTCCTCCGCGATCAGTAGATCCACCTCTACGGCACTGTGGTACTCCTCCAAGTCTATCTCATTTCTAACCAACGCTTTGCTTTTAGGTAGCTAAGCCCCATTGGACTCATCGTCGCTTCCTCGCCCCTTTCGACCACTTGCTTCAACACTATTGTGTCCTCCTAATAGTTCTCTTTGGTCGATGGAAAGATAGACTGTAACTCTCATGCATGGTCTCCGCTATCTTGTTGCAGGGCTCATGCCGATTATGTTCTCCTTAGCTTCCTTGGTAGCAACGTTCGCTTACTCGACCTTGTCCTCTGACTTGCCGGGCTCCCTTAAGCGAATGTGAGCACTTAAGTAGTCCAACTCTCCAGTCGCTCCGGTCATACCTTTGTATAATCAAGTCCCCTCTATGAGACTCACTGGTACTTGCAATTTGACTTCTTCCTCGGTGGTACACTGCCCCCATATGCTGATGACCAAGGCTTTCATCTGATGCAAGCTTCGATGCGCACATATGAAAGACCCGCCTCTGTGGTACCGTGGCATTCACTCCTTGAATCCACAGCTCTTCTTGTCATTGCATTGTTTACAGAAGTGGAGCTCCCAGTAGCTCCTAATCATTCACATGATCATGTCCCCCTCCATGGGACTCACTGGTACTTGCACTTGGACTTCTTTCTCGATGGTATACAACCCACATATGCTGATGACTAAGGCTTTCATCCAATGCAAGCTCCGATGTACACACACAGAAGACCCGCCTATACGGTACCACGCCATTCATTCCTTGAATTCATAGTCCTTCTTCTTGTTGTGTCGTACACCAAAGTGGAGCTCCCAGTAGCTCATGATCATACCTCCGCATGATCATGTCCCTCACAGGACATGATCGCTTGTGTTGCATTGCCACGAACTATCCCACCATGATCCGCTGCACCATGTCACCTCCTGGTGACATCTCCGTTGCATACAGATTCTCGTGTGATGAACTCGGACTACGACTTCTCCATGTGTGGCCTCTGCCAACACATCGTAGGGCCTCCGCCATCTCCGATTTTTGGTTCGCTCCCTTGGCAATTCACCTTCGCCTACCCACTCTTGGGTCACACCCAGACGAAGCATAGCTCTAGGATAGTCCATCGCCTAGTAGCTCCTGAAGTCTCTTGACTTCGATAGAATTGGTGCACCATTGTTTGGATCCTGGGCCTCTATCCCCTACCAGCATAATCTTCACTATCCACCACTTGTTCTTGACAACTCGAATGGCAACACTGTGACATATTCTTCAAGAGTACCCGCTTTTGTGTTTTCTTGCCCCGTGCTAAGGTATTCTGATCCCAACTTTGCCTCCGCAAGTTGAATCACATTAGTTACTCTGTCAAATGCATCTCTGAGGTAACTTGCATGTGCCTCGAAGCTCCCTTTGTCTTTGGCACCATGCAAGATAAGTTCGCCCCATCAGAATGAAGAACCCATGGAACGACACGATCCGACTCTTGCCTCTACAAGAGTTCATGCTCTTGACCCTTGTCCAAGGAAAGCTTCGTGCCTCCGTTTCATGTTTCATCTTCTATGTTGACTCTCTTCATGCAGCTTGGATACTTCACCAAGTTCCACCCAAGTCGCTTCGTTTCTCGATTTGCATTGAGTTGATAGTGGCCCTCGTGTCCATCATTCTATGGGTCAGTCCTCCATTGAGTTTGATTTCTACATCGACTCTAAGGATTGCTCCCCCACTTGATCTTGAAATGCATCCACCAATGCATTACCTCATTCGAGATCATGCGACGACTCTTCGTCGCTCGCTCGGTCCGTTAAGCTTTGTGAAGATATTACCTTGAGAAACTCTTCCTTAATATGTGTGATCTATTGCACATGATTCTCCCTCTGGAGAACTAGGACTTATCCCTCCTGGATATCTGTCCTGTTGGAGCAACTTTCCTCTTTACATTATTCCCACTAGAAGTTTCGGAGACCACCATCCCATTTAAACTACTCTGTCTTGCTGAACAACTTGTGCCTTGTTCTGCTCCCACAAATGCACTTGCTAGATTGTGACTCTTCGCCAATACAGTCCCCACTGCACCCTTCAAAGTCTAGCAACGTGTTGAACTTGTTACACACTTTAACCGCTTACGGACGTATCCTTTTCATGTCGAAGAGAAAGTTCTGATGCTTCATGGCATTGAGTTTCGATCGCACCTTAGGATGGCCACGAACACTCCGTCATCCGTGTACAAGCCCTTGCATGAGTACCGAATCCGTCAAGTTAGCAATTCCCCTCACCTCTATGGGCTTTGCACAACTCTTTCGGTCGTTACGCAACACCTCCCACTTTGCACGGTCTCATCTTTCACCAAGGCCCTGCTTTGCCTTGAGCACCGTCAAGTTTGATTGCCAACGTCGAGCCGTAGCTCGAACTCAACCATCCCAATCTTTGTGTGCTACGCATTCTTCTTCGCTTGCTTGTCCTCGTGGTGCCTCTCGCGCAAAGGGTTGGTCATTCCTCTGAATGCCAAGCCTAGATGCCCACTCCTCTGAGCGACTCCTTTCCCTACATCTTAATGTCCGTTTCCCCCAAACGGTTGTGCGTGTTGACTGTCCTCCACACAACCCAACTAGGTCCCCCACGTTTGTATGGCGAGTGTTTTTGCGTATGCTTGTCCCGCTCTGATACCATTATGTCACGGGCTTAGCTGATTTTACATAACCCGTGCGGCACCCATGCGTGTCCGTCCGCAAAGGTCAACCTTCCCCGAGATCTCCTAGAGTCCCTTAGACTTACAAAAGAGAAAACGAGCCAGAAGAAGCAATTCCACGGGATCCACAAGCAACTGCTTAAGCCAACACTTTATAAAGCCATATACAAATTACACCCGTGGACATTACAACTCAGAAAGGTTGCACACAAATGATAATGGTCTATTACAGACCAAAGTCCCCACAAGTGCTTATAAGCCACACTCGTATTTACAAGCCAAAATTAGCTACAAAATAAACCAAACTAGGGCTGCTAAGCCTACTGCAGGCCCGCTTCTTGAGGTACAAGGTATGTACACAAACCGAATAACACAGACAAATATGAGTATTTCATAGAACACCTTGTTTACATTGTTGTCCATGATAATATCTAGAACTCTTTTCAAACTTTTGTTGCTTCTTTACTTTTAAAGTCAGCTTGCTCACATCATTTAAAGATTAATATGGCTCGAGTTAAACCACTTTGGCAATCTCATATTTTAGATCTCCAAGGTATCTTACAATTATTTGCTCTTATGGTTTCAAAAGCACTTTTTTGAATATAAGATTATCAAACTCTATTGTGTACTCCTCTATACTAACATCTTTTTGTTTGAAATCATGGATTTTGAGAAAGATCTCTTGCCGATAGTTGTCAAGTATTTTATCTTCAACTCCTTTTTCATTTTATCTCATGTTACGATCTTACTTTTTCCCTCACGTTCTCTTTGCTTCTTCAGATTTTCTCACTATAAATATGCATTTCTTCTGAGCTTGAGTGTTACAAGCTTTACTTTCTTTTATTCTGGTGGTTCATAAAAATCAAACATTCTTTTCATTGTATTAAGCTAATCAATAAAGTCATTAATATTGATTTTACCTTTAAACTTTAAAATATCTAACTTTGGGTGATATTCGTTCTGCCACTCGTCTTGGTCTCTATGCCTTACCCAAAATCTTCTCGACTCCCTAGGGTGACGAGATGTATCATCATTAGAATCATACTCTTGAGCATCATTTTTGTTGGTTGTATATACTTCAAAGTTATTTAATAATTTTATTTTTTTTTCTTGTAAATTGTGTAGCAATCTTTGTAGCTGCAACATCAAGAATCCAACATCACTTCATGGCCGCTACCTTCACTAACTTTTTTTTTTTCATTTCGTCTTGTAATGATCTCTAGCCTTTAACTCTTATACTAAACTGATACTAAGAAAAAGAGAGAAAGGAATAAAATTTGAATAAGAAACTAATAGTTAAGTTGTATTTGCTAGAATAAATCTTTTGGATTAAAAATAAATGAACTCAAGATAATACTTGTATGAAATCAATAAATAGCTCACTATGGAGTTTAAAATCATAAAAAGATATATATAATTCATCACCCTAAGGATAATAAGGAAAGATACATAATTGAAAAAGAAAAAACTGACCACTCAAGGAAGTGTCCAAGAGATCGAGAGTTTAAGAGAAAACTCAAAAGAGATTCTCCAATTTAATTAGATTTTGAACTATTATTTAACCCTAAAATACTAAAATAATTATTATGCATGAAACAACCCTTCATGTATAGGAAACTATGAAATTAAGTATTTCATAATGGTAACTAACCCTTTCTTGGTCATCAAGAAAATCATCTTTAAATAGTTTTAATTTTTCTAAGAAATATGCTCATGAGCTGTCATATTTGAGCAGACTGCATTAAATACTATGAGATAACATTATGGGCTATAAAGAATATCATAGGATTAGCAAGATCCATATGAGTTAATTATAACAAATTAGGTAACTCCTTGTTAGATTAAAAGAAACTTTGAGATCAAATATGTTAGAACTAGAAGTTTCAGATTGCCATTAAAAGAAACAAATTGTAAAGTTTCAATTGCTAATGGGTGATAATAGCTCATGATGGAATTGATAGTTTAGAATTTCTAAGTTTTATAAATAGCATGAATGCAATTTATCAAGATTAAATAGGGATAATAAGAAATACACTAGTTCTTTTGTTGTAGATCAAATCAAAGTTGATGACAAACTGATTATACTTCAAAGATGATTATTATCGATATTAAAAGAAAAATTGTAGTTATTGTCATACAAAAAGGCTTATCTTGAATGGGAGCTTGTACTTAATAAGGTTTGTGGTGACTTTGATAAGTTATACACTAATATACTTCTATTTGTAATGGAGTTGAAACTGTATGACTACGAGACTCATGTGCAAATGATAATTTAATCAAAACAATATTTTAAAAAAATATTTTGGACTTTCAAAGATTGCCTTAAAAGTTTTGGATTATATATGTGATATGTTTTTGGTATTGATGCTGCACAACTATCAAATATCTTGATGCTTTGATGATGGTTACAACTATTGATAGTTGTAATAAATTATTTTTAATTATATTTTCGAGATTAAGTGCAGGATTCATGGGAGTGGTTCTTACAATTAAGAACGAGATGAAGAGGTTGCAAAGTTATTTTGGACTGCTACTACAGCCTTTACTATGTACAAGTTTTATAAATATATGTAGAAGTTGAGAGAAAATCAAAAAGATAATTTCACATGGATATTTGAAATTAAGAAGGAGAAATGAACTTTTATATTTTTCTTGACTGTCGTTATAATGAGAATAGAGGTTGCTGAATGGTCTACATTTATTGTGAAATAGTTATCAATCTAAAATCAATTATGACAAGTATCATTGAGGATGAACTTGCCAAAGGACTTAGTCAATACTACGGTGTCTTTCCATACACTCATACTGAATTACAAGTGCAGACATTCACTTAGACATTTATAGTAAATTTAGAGAGAAGAAGCTGTTCACATCGATGTTTTGATATTTTAAAATTTTTTTGTTCTCATGCGATGGCTATTATTGGATATATAAGTGCTAGTCCGTATTTGTTTTATGAAGAGTTTTATACAACTAACACATCTAAGAAGACCTACAATTATAATTTTTTTCCACAAGAAGTAAATAATATTAGATATGATGTGAATATAATTGTATCATATTTTCTCCGAGAAACATTACACAAAGTAAGAATTGAATCAATAAATAGTGGCAAGAAAAAGGAATAAGTGTTCATAGTGCCAACAATTTGGACATAATCGCCGATCATGTAAATTCCCACCTATATTGGAATAGTTGTGCAATGACAATTATAATAGAAATTTATACAAAAAAGGTTTTGGGATCAAATCTAAATTAAATTATGAAAATTTGATATGTCGATACACTATTGTAACTCTTTAGTAGAAATGAGAAATGAGAAAACATTGCATGGATCCACGTGGAAATGGAAAAAAAAGAGAGAAAATAAAAAAATACCAAGTTGTTCAGATTCTAAATAAATAAATAAAATCAGAAAAATTATCTAAATGAGAAAATGTGTGATAGAGGTCCATCTAGTTTTAGTAGAAAGAGTTCCTAAAAATTTCATAGCATTTGGAACAGTCCTTGTGGAAGATATTCTAATTTCTTTGTCTAATCAAAATTAGGATACATTTATAAGTAGATCAAATTTTTACCATAGCTTTGAGGTATATTTATAAGTAGCAACGCCAAAAAATATTGCATAGATCCATCAGTAGAAATGAGAAAAAGATTGAGAAAATAGAAAATTAAGAAACTATCCAGATTCTAAAAAAAAATCTAAAAAATATCAAAACAAATCTCTAAATTAAAAAAAATATGTTATAGATGTCCATATGATTGAAATTGAAAGCTCTCGTGAACTTAACTTCATTAGTTACGTACTCCTAAAAAAATCCGACTATCAATTCTTGGTCATATGTCAAAAAGAGAAAGAGTCGATAAGATTTAATGATGTGATTGGCTTGGTAGTTGAGCCAACCCCTTTGTTCTTTTGAATGACATCAACGCCCTTCAACCTTCAATATTTTTCTACAAGGTTATCACTTAATCTCTGACAACTTTGTTAGAGCATTTTTAAGAGGCCAACCATCACATTGTTGTAGAATCAATAATCGTCGGGAAAAGAAAAGCTGAACCCAAAAATGTGGCAAAAGAGTAAAAGGTTCAACATCCATGAAAAGGCCATGGAATAATAGATAGAGGAATGATCAGGTTCCTCCCAGGTAAGGTTTTAGGCCACTTAATTAATGCTTCTTATATCGAGCAATTGATGTAAATCCTAGAGAAGTGACTTCTACGAGTACCCCACCCCTTAAGAACATCAATGGAAAGAGAAATATGTCAAATTACTATTACTTTCATCGAGACCATGGGTATGATACCAAAGATTACTTACTATAACTTGAAAGAGCATATTGAATAGTTGATTTAAAGAGAACATGTCAACAAGTTCGTTCCCATGAAACCTCACTTATGCCTTGAGGCCCCAAGTAATTACTGATGGATCGATCAGTTGTAGATAATAAGAGTTCATCGGTTTCGAAATCATATAAAGAGAGTCGTAAGTAAAAAGGTTCCATCTCAATAGAGATTAAACCCATCATATTTAGGGATGAGAAGGTCAAACACCTGGACCATGATGACACATTTGTGAAAAGGCCACAAAGAAAATTAAAAAAACAACAAACGATTTAGATTCTGAAAAAAACTAAATAAATAATATCAAAATAAATCTCTAAATTAGAAAAAATATGTTATAGATGTCCATATGATAAAAATTAAAAGCTTTCATGAAAATTTCATATCATTTGGACCATTCCTCGAGAGTATCAAATACCATAATTTAATATTTTTGGACCGACATTTTATCGTAGCTTAGGCACATATATAAAAGCTTAAATATTAAAAAATATTACATCAAGACATCATGTTTTGGTGAAAAAAAAGTAAAAGATTAAGAAAACGAGTAAACACTAAACTATTCAAAATCTAAAAAATCTAAAATATAAAAAACAATATCTAAATTAGAAAATATTTTATATAGATCCATATGGTCGAAATTGAAAACTTCCCTAAAAATTTTATGGTATTTGGACCATTCTTGGAGATTGATACTCTGATTTTTTGGGGTTTAACCAAACTTAAGAGTATCGTATACTAGGATTTGACTTTTTGTATCAACCTTTTACCATAGCTTAGGGACGTATTTAAAAGCTTAAACGTTATAAATTATTGCATAAAGTCATCGAAATGGAAAAAAAGAGAATATAGAAATACCCTAGACTGTTCAAATTCTAAATAAATTTAAAAAAAATCCAAAGTCTCTAAATTAGAAAAATTTCAAATTCTAAATAATTTTTTAAAAAAATCCAAAGTCTCTAAATTAGAAAATTTATTATAGAGGTATCCATTTGGTCAAAATTAAAAGTTTTTCTAAAAATGCTATAGTACTTGGACCATTCCTTAATGTTGATAGTATGATATTGGATCTAATCAAAATCAGGGTATCGTATACCAAAAGTTGATTTTTTTAGACCAACTTTTTAATATAACTTAGAGTTATATTTAAAGCTCAAATGCTAAACAACATTATATAAAAAGCATCATATTTTGGTAGAAATAAGAAAAAGATGGAGAAAATAGGTCTAACCAAACTGTTTAATTTTTGAAAAACAAATAAAATATATCAAATAAGTCTCTAAATTAGAAAATTATTATAAAGGTCCATATGGTCAAAAAAGATTTTTAAAAATTTTATAGCATTTGAGTCATTTTTTAAGGTCGATATTCTAATTTTGGAGCTAACTAAAATTAGAATATTGTATACTAGGAGTTGACCTTTTTAGATCAACTTCTTACATAGTTTAGGGATATAGAAACTCAAATGTTAAATAACATTGCATAAAGACATCATGTTTTGGTGAAAATGAGAAAAGATGGAGGAAATAGGAAAACACCAAAATGTTCAATTTTTTTAAAAATAAAACCCCTAAATAATTTGTTTTTATAGAGGTTCATATAGTCAAAATTGAATGCTTTCTTAAAAATTCATAGAATTTAGATAATTCCTTGAGGTTGATTCTCCAATTTTGGATCTAATCAAAATCAGGATTTCTTACACTATGGATCCATATAATGTATTTTGATATTTTAACTTCTAAATATATCCCAAAGATATGATAAAATTTTGGTTAAAAAGATCAATTTCTAATATACGATACCTTTATTTTGGTTGGATCCCAAAATTATGAGTATCAACCACAATGAGTGATCTAAATATTATGAAATTTCTAGGAAAACTTTCAATTATCACCAAATGGGCCTCTATAATATAGTTTCAGAATTAAAGAATTTTTTTGATATTTTTCTTAAATTTTCAGAATCTAAATAGTTTAATGTTTTCTTATTTTCTCCATCTTTTTCACATTTACATCAAACATGATAGATCCATGCATTATTTTGTACCATTTGAGCTCCTAAATAGGATAATAAACTATGAAAAATATATGATCCACATAAATCAAATTCCTACATATGAAACATTGATTTTGGTTGGACACCAAAAGCAAAAGCAGAATATAGACCTCAAAGAATGGTCCAAACACTATGAAATTTTTAGAAAATCTTTCAGTGTCAACCATATGGACATTTATAACAGAATTTCTAATTCAGAGTTTTTTTTATAGTTTTTAGATTGTTTTAGAATCTAAACAATTTAGTGTTTTCTATTTTTTTTTTTCCATTTTTCTATTTTCACCAAAATATTATAGATCTATATAATATTTTTAACATTTCAGCTTCTAAATATGTCAACAAACTATGAAAAAAAAAAATGGTCTACAAAAGGCAACTCCTAATATATAATACCTTGATTTTGGTTGACTCCAAAATTTGAAATGGTCCAAATGCAATAAATTTTTTAGCAAAACTTTTAATTTCAACCATATGCACATCTATAATAAAAATTTTAATTTAGATTTTTATATTTTTTTTCAGAATCTAAATAGTTTGATGTTTTCCTATTTTTTTCATCTTTTTTCCATTTCTACCCAAACATGATATATCCATACAATATTTTTTGACATTTCATCTTACAAATATTCAACAAATTATGATAAAAGTATGGATCACAAAAGTCAACTCTTAATATACATAGAGTAATTTTGGTTGGACCCCAAAATCAGTGTATCAACATCAAGAAATAGTCCAAATGCTATGAAATTTTTAGAATTTGTTTTTTTTAAATTTCAACCATATAGACATCTATCATAAATTTTCTAATTTAGATATTTTTTTGCATTTTTTTTGAATCCAAACAGTTTTGTGTTTTCTTATTTTCTCCATCTTTGTTCTATTTCTATCGAAATATGATAAATATATGTAATGTTTTTTTTTATATTTGAGCTTCAAAATAGGTTAACGTAAAAATATAATCCACAAAAGTCAAATTATGATATACAATACATTGATTCTGGTTGGATCTTAAAATTAAAATATCAACCTCAAGGAATAGTTCAAATAATATGAAATGCTCAAGAAAGCTTTCAATTTGAACCATATGGACATCGTCTATAACAAAATGTATAATTAGATATATTTTTCTGATATTTTTATTTTTAAATAAAAATTTATTTGTTTATTTTCTTTATTTTTTCTCATTTCCACCAAAACATGATGGATCTATGCAATTTTTTTTTTTACATTTTAGCTTCTAAATAGGTTTTTATTTTGATAGATTACTAACTACACTGTAACGCTATTCAAGATTACCGTAACTCAATTCAAAAACACTCTCGCTAAATCTAAATTAATTCAAATTCTTATAAACATTAATTGTTAACCTTGTTATATGTATTAAGATTTCAAAAATTATTTTATTTGATAGAGATTAAGTAATTTTAGATAAAAATTAAGAATATTTTAATATTTTTGAAAATAAAGGATGGGAAGTTATTATCTTGTTACATAACCTTAAACTATAATTTTAAAAATCTTATAATATTTATTTAATTTATCAGAGAATGATGACAAAAAATTTTAGTTAAATTTTTTTTAGTGTACTTACAATGCTTTGTTACAAAACCAAAACAATGTAACTCAATTTCAATTAATTAAAATTTTCACGAACAATAAATATCAGTTTTAGTATACGTTTGGAGATATCATAAAATTACTAATATGTGAATTTGAATGATTTGGATGAAATTGTGAAGGCCTTGACATATTTCAAAATAAACTATAATAAAAATTCTATTTTTCATTTTTATCTTAAGTTTAGGTCTAATATTTTTAAAAACTTTACACTATTTTATAATCATTTTTTATGGGTGAAATGATAATTAAAAGTGAGATGTTACTCAATTATGGTGTATTCAGTAATAAAAAATATTATAACATTTATTTAAAAATACTGCAAATAAAAAAGACTATACCTCTATCCTAAAATATTATTAGATCTATTCAAAATTATTGGATCAGTTTAGAGCAAACTAGATTTTTCCATAAAATTATTGTTTAGGGGTAATTTTGGTCTTTTCACAAGGAGAAGAGCTCACTTTGAAAAATATAGAAACGGTAGAGCTATTTGAAAAATAAAATCCAAAACTTGAAGCTTTTCCAGAAAAATCACCCTTTTTATTTTCTACCCAATCCCATTATAAACAGTCTATGAGAGTGCCTAAAATATGAAAAGAATATGAACTGATAATTTTGCATGGTGACAAAAGTAAATCCTATATGAAAATTAGCGATTTTTGCATCAAGCGATATAAAAGTTTTAAGATAGAGGATCGATAAACACCATTTTCTTTCACCTTAGTTTCAAACACCTGTCATGGAATGTCATTTGGCATGATCAAAGTTGGTCAAACCCACATCAATCCAGAAATTATCCACAAACTTTTTCAAATACTATGTTTTATACAAATCAATTTCATGTAAGAAGTTAATCATTGACTAAATACCATCCCTCGTACAAATTATTAGCATGTTAAGGTTTGGATACTGATGATGCAGTAATTACTTAGGTTTGCATATCAACTCATTATCATCAGCATCCATAAATGCAATGAGTGTATTTTCTCGCACAATCAATCTGATTACTGCTGTCTATAAAGATATTGATGTATGTAACAGCACAAGCTCCATATCATCAGTGAAAAACTAGGTACAGTAAGCAATTTTCGTACCTTCTTGTTATGTCCAGCTCGATCATGCAATTTCTTCCTTCTTACTACACGGTCAACCCTGCATTGGAGTAATTTTGTCCTTGATAATGAAGTGTTTACTAAGAGAGATGCAAAAAGATAGCCTGCTGCCAGTAATTGTCATGGTACTTAATGACTGTTTCTACTGTTAGGCGTAAACAAAATATTACTGGTGAAAGTTCAAATGCTGATAGTAAAGATCATCCTCCATGAAATCTTGATGATATCCTTCAGGCAAATGAATCATTGAAGTCAAAGATGAAGCTGGCAAAATATCCAAGTTCTTCTAGCAATTCTTTCCCAGATACAGAAGCAAAGCTTAGCAAAGTTTGTACAAGTGAACCTTAAGTAAAGCCATGAGAAGAACCTAGTTTTTTGTTTAACTTGATGCAGCATGATCGTTTACCAGAAAAGAAAATTCTTGCTGCAGTATAATCATGATCTTTTTTTATATATCAGACTAGTGATCAAGAAATATTAGCTGATTTTGGGATTTGCCATTTCTGCAGGCACATCCTCAAGCTAGGATCATAGTCCCAAAGGCCAGAGAACACTTGACGTTCTAATTTTTTCTTCCTACCACTGATCCAATTGTTATGAAGTATTAAGCATCCCAACTTCATGCAGGAAGACCTAACATCATGTTTTTCCCATAGGCCTCTGTAAGCTCCATTTGGAAATAGGTTCCTGTCCAGGAAAATCACAGTCACATTTGTATTGGGCTCCTGACACTTATCATCACCCATGCGATTGACACCGCCTTCCCCACATAGAACATCATAGAAACTTGGTTGTTCAGATAGTCCTGAGGCGGATGCATGCTTCACCACCATTTCAAATGCAAGAATTGTTGACATCTCAGCGCGAGCAAAGTAGAAACCAGAATTTAAACGCCGTGGCAAGTTTATAGGCCCTGTCATATCCAAATAAATGAAGGCAGAATTTAAGAAAAATCTTTCATGACTACAAAATAAAACATAAAATTTCAAAATAATGATTCAAGTAATCGTATCCTTAAGTAGCTATTTCTTAACAAATGACACTATCATATAATCTGCTATCCTCGACTTAAAATCTAAGTATCATGATATAAATTCTATATTCAACTAACAAGAACAGAATATCCTGTTGTGACAATGTGTACTTGATGAAATCATAGCTGCAATAAACCATAATGCAATCCTTGGATTGAGTAGAATGAAATGCACATCTGTATGTCAATAATATAAATCTGTAACCACAAAATAATTCACTTCCACCAAACGTTAACGTAAAAGATGCTTGACAAGATGCTAATCAATCAAGGATCTTTACTAATCCACATATTCATCACAACACCATAAACCAATGAATTACCAAGGATCTTTACTAATTCACAATCAAGGATCTGCATGACTAACGTTTCATAGAGGTTAAGTTAGGACATAGACTTAACTCATGCGTGCAGTTCCACAATCAAAGGCCTACCTGTTTTATTATATTCATCAGACTGTGCCACCAGTGTACCAGGACCAAATGACACGAGGAATGGTAATGGATTCTTAAACCAATAGACATCAACATCACTCATTAGCACATTATATCCCAGTTTTAAAATCTGCAGAACTATTCTGGATTTCACTTTTGTCACTCTCTGAAAGCACTCAGTGCCAAAGTGGCAATCATTGAAGCTGATATTGGTTGGAGCCAGTGGGTTCTTGAAGACTGGTAGTCCCTGTAACACAAACATTGCAGCAATAAGCATAAGAAAAGAATTGATAACGATCTGCCTGAACTGTGATTTAAATTAGAGGTTTTTTCTCATAAGAGAGAAATGGAAGATGTAAGCATCAAAAGTACATTAAAAAGGAAAGGAGACAAGATACCTGCAATATCGAGAAATGGTAAATTTCAGAATCAAGAGCACATACAACAAAATTTTTGACTGCTAGATGCCGCAAACGGCATACCCAATTCATAAGCATGTCCCGATAATTGTTTCCAGCAATTGCAAGAACAATAGACTTATCCTTGTCTGCAATAATTCGAAGGAGCAATTCTATTGAGACAGGCAAAGACAGTGCTGAAGACACTTCAGAATTGTCTTCATTCAGTTTCTTGACTATAGGTCGATATGACAAATCCAACGCATCAATATTATTCACACAGGCCTTCCAATTCTTGTCTCTCTGTGAGAGTGAAATTATTGTGAACATCTGCGACTTCTGCTTTCTGCTTGACAAATGAGGATGTGTGCTATAAGTTGCAATTCCATCAGATACTTGTAAGGAGGAAACATCATCTTCTACTCGATCGATTAAATAATATTTCCCCAAGCACCTTACTAGCTTAATGGGGTTTTTGCAGAATTTACTTTGTTGGAATGAAAATGATCCATACAGTGCAGAAAGTTGGTAATTTCCTCTGTGTCTCCAAACCAATTCATCTGTACTCCCAGCATCCTTGGAGAAGTTGCTAAACCATTGGCCCAAGCTTTGAGGATACAGACTAGACAGCACCAAGCTGGTATCAAAAGCAAATCTCAAGTCTGAAGATAACACCTCATTAACAAGCCATTCATTGTGAAGTCCCTCCCGATATACAAAAGGAGGAACAATCCCAGCATGCAAAGGCAGAACTCCATTGTTCCATGCCATAAGAAGTCTCTCACCACAAGTACTCCAATTCCTTTTCTGAATCAGATGTTCCTGCAACTGGTGGAAGAAGAAATGCATTTTATCATATGCCACTGCTGATCCGAGCTATTAGATTTGACAACAATAGGTTCCAAAATACCTTCTCAACTTCTATTACTTCTCCATCTTCTTGTAACCAATGCTTCCCGGTGCCCAACAATTGAAAAGGGAAGTGCAAAACACAATGGGGCTTGGCAAAAAGGAACCAGTCATGATTTAGGTTCTGAGAATAATGCAGAATACCAAGGAAGTCAGGTAGGAGAATGGTCTCAGGATCAATAAGAACAGAAATTCCAGAATGAAAAGCCTGTGACCTGGAAACCATGGAATGGAAAAATGGGGTCCCCATGAACCTAAAACAAAAATAGCAGTCAGTATAAATAAGTCAACATATGACTTCTGACATAAATATTAAAGATCTCATATAAAATCCATGTTACATTGTCTAATTATGTAGGTTATAGTAAAAATTCTCATTGAACTCTCTAAACTATAGGAATCCAATTAAATATTTTCTGATAATTTGTCTGATCCAGCTTGAAAAAGAACATAGACGATTTAGAAATGAAGTTTTATTTTAATACATGCCTTGATGAGATCAATAACTAGATTGTTCAGGGAGAAATCTTTAGGTGACATAAAATTGATGGCATCTTCCAAAAGAGCCGTTCATAATGAAAGACATCCAATGAGAGCTAATTACACGACATCAAAGATTTCGGTCTTGTTAACTGTAAAGCAGATCTAAACCAGAACCAAAGGCTCAGCTGTTTGGTTTCGTGCAATCTCAATCATCTGCATGTATCATCTAGACGACATCAAAGCAACATACTTATACTAAAAGGTAAATTTAATGAATTAGTCATTCAGATTTAAGGAATCTCAATAACTGATCTAAAATTATATAATGTCTTGAAGCACATTATATCTTTAACTTGCATATCTTTTCTTTCAGTTCTTAGGACCAAACAATGGAACATAGTCAGATATGCACAGCAAGCGCAGAGAGAAGTGGAGACATGTGAACTAGTTCTGCGTACGTGAAATCGATGGCGGAGTCAACGGTAACACGCGGCCCGAGGGAGCGAGCTAAGGCGAAGATGGACGGGTGCTGACTGAAGAGGACGACGGAGACGTCCGGCGAGAGGGCCAGCCACGACCGAACAGCCATGTCCTGTCTCGCGCCCACCAGATCCGATTTGTCCGTCGAGAACCTTCGCGGGGCGGCGAAGATGACGATGCTCGGCGAATCGGGCCGATTAAGAGAACCATCATTGGGATGGAGCTGCCGATCCTCCGGCTGTTGTTGTAGTTGGTTCAGAAAGAAGTAAATCGAGGCAGTGAGTGAAAAGAAGATGATGCACACGCATCCAAATCCTCCGAGCAAGCACGACATTCCCTGCGTGTGCGTGCGTTATTTGAGTACATACAGAAGAGGAAGAAGAAGAACGGACAGATGGATGAATGGTACCGTGAAGTTAGGGCGGGGACGGCAGTGGCGGCCGCGGAGACGAGAGGGGGCGGAGGGGAGGGAAAGGGAGAGGTAATGAAGGGTGTCATTTGTGGTGGGCGCACTTGCAGGGAGCGCCAACATCGCAATTAGGGGAAGGAGAAGAGGTGAAATAGAAAGAAACGATGAAAATGGTAAAGTGGCCGCCTCGTGAGAGACACAGGAAGACGAACTGTAACCTTACTACAGATAGCAACCAATATGTAAGAACATTGCAGGGACCGAGAAAGCATAGACTACGGCGGGCGGGAGATGAGCTCTCCGGTCAACGCTCTTCCAAGGCAATGCCATGCGATCCAGTTCGGGAGCGCCCCACCTTCCGCCCTCCCTCGCAATTCCACGCCCTACTTTGCCAACTTGCGTTGACTTTTGACCTCATGGTATAAATTTTGCTTATTCCCTACTAAAATTAAAAATGCGATGAATATATAAGTATATATGAAGGCTTTTCTAATTGAATTTAGAGCGCCATTTATGATATTTATTAATTTTGAAAGGAACAACATATTCATTCACGCAATACTGTTATATTTGAGGCAGCATTTCACGGGTTGCACGCATGATCAACCTGGTATTTATGATTTGAAATATGTTATAAGTAAATATTAAATTTTAATATTCCTTCACATCCAGTCCTCACATGTTCCTACTGTACAAATAAATATCGACATCTTTGTTTTATATTATTTTAATTAAATAATTTATTAATCGTAATCACTTACCAATGTAGATTGGATTATGATCTTACTGTCTATATTTGGATTTACTTACCTCTTTGAATAAAAGCTTAGTATTATTGCAGTTCCATTGTCCCTACTAAGAGAACACCCCTTTTATATGCATGGACTCACGTATCCCCTCAAACGTTCTTAGGGGCAATTTCATCTCTTACAGATATGTGTGATGCCCATATATGTAAGCCCCACCCAGCCCGTTCGATCTGTGAGAGACCACATCACCCATGAAAAGATTCAGAAGGTGATTCGGTTGGGCATACGTATCACTTTCCTAGGTTCATGAACGCGTTGCTTCGATGCACGTTCTATTTTTTTAAATAAAAAATCAATTTATATTTTAGAAAATATGTTTTGATCCTTTTATAACCCATTTGAACTGATCAGTTGTATTAATTGTCTCATATAACCGATCGGTTGTACGGACTCAGCCAGCTTGTTATAGTCCCCGATTGGTTTACCCTTGTTTGAGGATTCGAGTTTTGGATATCAAATCTCACCCTAAATTTTTTTCATATTATATTAATTATAACCAATTAGTTGACCGAAAAATTCAAAATAAACGTTCATTGACCGGTTCTTTAATTGGATTGTTAAAGATGTTAGGCATGCAAATTTGGCAAACACGAGTACTTAAGTAGTTTTTGGTGGTCATCTTACAAGGTTCATGTCATCCAGTAAAATTTTTTATTCTTTCTTGCAGTCACTTCAGCATAATCATTCACTCTGAATATTAAAAAAAAAATTCCTTGTATGAATGCAAGGTTAATAAATAATTTGTAAAGAATATTTATTAAATATTTTGATTGATAATCAATCCCCTTATAAGATATTTTAAAAAAAATTCAACAACTCCTTCAAAGTTCATAATATTTCAATTCAAATAATATATATATATATATATATATATATATAATAATAATATAAATGTACAATAGTGCTCGAGACTCTTAAATCATTCTTTCATCCATATCAAAAAATAAATTATTTCTCAAATATATAAATTTTAAAAATAATTATTTGAGTAAATCATAGCTCAGTAAGTACCATGACTCACATGATAGCAAAACTTATCATAGATAAGTATTTTATTTAAAATATATAAATTCTTTATACATTCAATATATGCTTAAATAACAAATATTTTCTTTATACTAATATAATTTAGATTTCAAATCATAACTTGCTAATATAAAAAAAATGCATAGGATACTTTTGAAACCAATGTATATTTAAATATATTTTCATAATAAAAATAAAAATATAGTTAATGTCATATGTCGGATCATATATTATCATAGTACAAAGGACTACCGGTGACTATTCACAAATAAATGTAGATATAGCTAAAAAATTATAAGTGTAAATATTACTAAGATATACATATCAGAAGACAACCCCATCCTCTGATGAAACCCAAAATCATGTTTAACTCCTATAATCTTAAAAACACATATCTCCTTATATTATGGCTTAGAATAAAGTAATTTTTGAATATATAACTAATAGATAACCTATGGATTGAGTCTAGATAATAGCCAACTACCATATTACGAAAATAATATATCAATTATTATTTTACCAAACTAATAGTATCAACAAAAGTTTTTGCATATCATTTCAAACCTTACAAAACCACCAATGATAATTAGAATTTTTTTATTCTTTTCAAATATACCATTGGAACATGTATTTATATGTAAATTCAGAAAAACATAAAGCAATAGATTCTTATAAAACAACAAATGACCATTTAAATCATATGCTTTTCTAAACGAACACTATTATAATTTTTTATAATACTTTAAATAATTAAATAACTTGTAGATCATATAAATAATATGTATTTATAAATTTTAAATACATGCATTATTACTTTTGAAAACAGACTAAAAAGAATCACCAAAAGTTTACCCTTAATTATATATACTCGATACAAGCATATAATTCTAATATTATGGTGCTTAACTTTTTTTCTTATTTTTAAAATATAACCTATTATGGGATTTTGGTGTCGTAGCCAAGGAGTCAGCATAGCCTGGTCCTTACCGAGTGCATAAGCTCGTCCATGTCAGCCGAAGGTGGAGAGGGTGTTTCGATTTGGGTCGGTTCAGTGTCTCGGGGGGTCTGCACCTTGGGATGGCTCCTTTGGGCTCCAGTCGGGTGGGTGACCGCTGAAGAGGACCTACACAAAGGTCTCATCGGGATGGGGGTACTCGACGTGACTCCTTTGATGTTTAAGTCAGTGTCCCGATCTTCTTTTTGGAGGTATTTGAGTGTATTTTTAAATTTGAAAAGAAGACTCCCTCTGTTGTCACCGGGAGGGAGTTTTATACTCACCGAGAAGAAGGTTCATCGTACGCTCGACCTTACCTTCGCCATTACCTCGGGTATGGCCCCCTTGTACGGTGAGTCAGTCAACGCAGAGGCATGGTGCGAGGGTGTGGTGTGCCATGCAGCATTTATGACGCATAGCGGTGGTTCGGCTGGCACACCGTCCGACCGATTCCATCTCGGATGCCAACGTGGCTTTGGTGCTGGCGCGGGTCCATCTATAACTCGGATGTTGATGTGGACGCTGAGTTGGCACGAGCGTTGATGGGTTGGGCTGGCCCATTATCTGTCCTATCATTCTTCTCCTCCCCCTCCCACCCCCCCCTCAAAGAGGGGCTATCTGGAGTTTGTTGTCTGCAGCGGGGAAGGCCCCTGTCGATTCCCAGAGGTTCGAGTTAGTGGTTAGTCGACCCTTGCAATCACCTTTAGGGGGTTCTCTAGAGGAGCATGTTCGGTGATGTGACCGAGATGTATAGTGTGGATTAGCTGGTTGAAATACATGCTACCCATGTAGGAACTGGTGGATTGGCTGAGATACCCAACTCGGGCAAAGACTGATGGATAGGCTAAGATCCACAACTCGGGCAAAGACTGATGGACTGGTCGAGATACACAACTCAAGCAAAGACTGATGGACTAGCTGAGATACACAACTCGAGCAAAGACTGATGGACTGGCCGAGATACACAACTCGAGCAAAGACTGATGGATTGGCCGAGATACGTAACTCGGGCAAAGATTGATGGACTAACCGAGATACACAACTCAGGCAAAGACTGATGGACTGGCCGAGATACACAACTCGGGCAAAGACTGATGGACTGGCTAAGATACACAACTCGGGCGAAGACTGATGGACTAACCGAGATATGCAACTCGGGCAAAGACTGATGGACTGCCTGAGATACGCAACTCGGGCAAAGACTAATGGACTGGCCGAGATACACAACTCGGGCAAAGACTAATGGATTGGCTGAGCATGACTTGCTCGTGATCAGCGCAGGGGGCGATTGACCAATGCTTGCATCGGCCATTATAGGCACGTGATGCGCACGAGATTTACCATGGCCGATATGGCTTCTAAGATGGCACATAGGTGTAGGGCTTACATGGTGCCCTCATTACCCCATCGTGGGCCGCCGTAAATGCGGTTCGCATATTTCCTAGGCAAAATCATTCCGTCGCCTCAGGGAGATGAAACATCCCTTGTTGCAGCGAGGTTTCCCCTTATAAGCCTCCTTGTGAAGGGGGTGAGGGTCACTTCCATTTTTAAGGTTTTTCTCCTTGCTCCTTGAGCCTCCTAGTCTTCCGGTCACCCAAGATCGCTCGTCTTCAATTGCATTTGTCCAATCAGGTCGGGATGGCCTCCTCTTCTACTACCTATGGCTTTACTTCTTCTCCCTCCTCTTCGTCGGTTTCCTCCCCTCAGGTGGGGAGCCACCGCTTTAGTGGCATTAAGAGTGGTTGGTCTGAGCCCTGTAGCTCGTCCTCGGGCGTAATGACCCGAGCAGACATCAAGGCCTTCCAGACTTTGGAAGTGATGAAGTCATGTCACGATTTTGACTCGATTCTTATCGTTGAGTCGCTGGTCAGGATCCGAAAGCGCTATAGCATTCTGGACGAGTATGCTTTGCATGCTCCCTCCCTCGGGCAGTGCCCATATGATGCGTACCCCGGGGGGTTCAACATTTCAGTTGATGCTTTGGAGGTTGGGTTAAGGTTTCCCCTTCATCCTGTGGTGTGCAAGTGTCTCAATCGGTGGAGAATCTCTCCTAGTTAGAGAGCACTAAACTCCTAGCGTTATCTGATTACATTCCCCGGTGAATGTCGTGGGTCGGGAATAATCCCAACTCAAGATTTATTTCTATCTTGTTTTCATCTGTGCAAGGGTCAAGTGGCTATTATCTGACCGCTCGGTTCGGCTTCAAGGTCGGGGGCGCTCCTTCCAACAGCAAAGGTTGGAAGGCATGATTTTTGTTCGTAAGTTGCTGTCAGGGTTGGGACTTTGGTCTCGAATGATTGGCGTATCCCATAAGTAATGTACCCCCATACCTATCCAAGGAGGAATCTGTCTTGATCGAGTGGTTGAAAGGTATTTTGTCCTCTTCTAGGGCGATCAAAAACTTGACCGAGTGTGGTTGATTGAGGCGGGCCTCAATCAAGCTTCTCGGGGTATGCCCCATACCCCTCTTTTCTTGTCCATGCTTTGGTGTCTGATTTGCTTTAACTCATCGTTCGATCTATAGTGATGGTGAATCTTGACCTAGTTTGCAATATGGCAAAGACTGGGGGATGTTCCAAGTTGGCTTCATGAGCTCCTGCACCCACTACTCCAGCCGTTCAGGTGTCATTAGATGCTGAAGAGGTCCGAGTTGAGGCAATCGTGAGGGAAAGCACCGGGGCCTTGGGAAAATGACCCATTGTTGGTGAAGTTCCTCCTCAGAAGAAGGTGAAGACCTCAGACCGCCATAAGTATTGGCGAGAGGGAGAGGGCTCCAAATCTCACCCTTCGAAGGGCAAGGAACCGGTCAGGCCTGTCGGTGAGACTCCGGCTCCACATCCTCGACACTCGAAATCGATGAAAGAGCTATGCCAAACTTCAACTAGCGAGGGGGATATGGGTTATTATACCTTGCATATGATGGATCTACCAGCAGGAGAACCTGAGGCACCGCTGGAGGTTTAGTGGCTGACGCTGAAGCAGGGAACGAAGATATGGGCGAATGGAGCGGCCTCTGGCGAATATGCCCAGGGCATGCTGATTCCCCGCCTAGCCATCGACCTTGATTTTTCACTGTCTGAGCTATTGGTCGATCGAGCGTTGAAATCCATGGTGTTAGTTAGCTCCTTTTCGAATTCCCCCAGATTCGTCTCCATGTGCCAAATCCCTTATTGGTTGTCACTGATTTATTTTTTGATTGTAGACTCATCATTACTGCATGGCGCTGGCGCTGGCGGACCGCATCCTTGATGCGGGGGGGGGGGGGGGGGGGGGGGGTCATCAGTGTCATGGATAACAAATCTGAGGTTTAAGGAAGGAAATTGCCGACCTCCGGGTCGGGTCGGGGCCCGAAGCAGTGGCGGCGACCAAGCAGCGAGCCTTGGAGGCGCAAGCTCTTGCTGACCATATGAAGGATGAACTCGAGGAAGCCGATCGATGTCGGGCATCGCTGGAGACGGAGAGAGAGAACTACGTCTCGACCTAGTGGATGCTCAGGAGCAGTTGAAAGAAGTTTGGATCGGGCGCTAGGCCTTGGAAGATGAGCTGTTGAAACTGACGGGAGCCATGGAGAAGCTGAATGTTGAACTTCCCGCGGAGGCTATTACTGAGTATAAAAAGTTGGCGGGCTTCGAGATGGGCTTAGTGCGAATGGGCCAAGTCTCATATGAGTATAGCTATCGGGTTGTCCTAGCTTGATTCAAGGCCCGGTATCCCGACCTTGAGATCGAGGAGGACCCATTTATGTGCCTACCTGAGGACAAGAACATGTCGATGGAAGCCGAGCAACCTCTTGATGACCCTCTACCATCGCTCGAGGAATAGTGTTGTAACCGTTTGTTTTTTGTTGTCGGGGTTCCTTTTTTATGTGTCGGGTCTTCTTGTATCACCTGAAACCTTGCTTGGCCTAAGCATGTACTTGAACTTTCAGAAATAAAAACAATTTTTTCTTTTGCTCAAGTGTTTGCATTTATACATAGAACTTTCGTAAGTTCGATACATGCCACGTCCTCGACAGTTGTCTCCCTTCCATTGTGGATAGGGTGTAAGTTCCCTCTTGGGGTGTGCTTGTTACCTGGTAAGGTCCTTCCCAGTTTGGGGCCACCTTACCCTGGGACCGAGTCGGATCACTTACTTCGGCCTTATGCAGCACCAAGTCACCTGTTTGGATCCTCCGGGGACACACCTTCGGTCATAGAGTCTTGCCACAGCCTTCTTGTATGTTAGTGCTCGTAGATGCGCCTCAGCCCTTCGTTTCTCGAGGAAGCCGATTGAACCTTCATCGGTACAGTAGACTGTTGAGCACGCAGTACCACGGGCTCGTTCTTCTTACCCGTCGTGCCACGTTTCGGTCCTCAGGTAGCATATCATCATCATTAAATTTGAGCATCTCCTGGACCCAATCTTGTTTCGATTCGGTCATGGCTATCTCGACAGAATCTATGGAGGGCCTTAGGATTCTAGCCACCCAGGTCGGGTATTCGCCTGACCTGCGTGTGGAGGCTAGCCTCGCAAGTGCTTCGGCTTGTTTGTTGTCCGACTGAGGTATCTTCGTGATGTTGAAGCAGCTAAACCGGCCGATGCGACGTCACACTTTGGCAAGGTACTTAGCCATCGTCTCCTCCATAACCTTGAACTCTCCGTTGACTTGGCTGACGACAAGTTGGGAGTCGGTGAAGATCTCGATGTCCTCCACGGATAGCACATTGGCAAGCTTTAAGCCAAGTAGCAACGCCTCGTACTTAGCTTCATTATTGGTGGCTTTGAACTCGAGTCGAAGGGCATGCTTGTAGGTTTCACTAGTAGGGCTATTAAGGATGAGCCCGGCTCAATCACACTCTGAGTTGGCGGATCTGTCTATGTACAGGGTCCATCTTGGGCTCGTTTGTGGGTTCTCAGGGCTCATCGATTCGATATGAAATCGGCTAAGGCCTGAGCCTTTATTGTTGTCCTCGGGAGGTATTCCAGGTAAAACTCCCTGAGCTCGACCGACCATTTGAGCATCCGACCTGCGACATCGAATTTGGAAAGTATTTGACATAAGGGTTAGTCGATGATCACCTTGATATAGTGGGCTTAGAAGTACGGCCTCAGCTTTCTTGATGCCAAGACCAACGCCAAGGCGAGCCTTTCAATTAGCGAGTATCGTTCCTCGGGACCATTCAAGGTATGGCTACAATAGTACATCGACTTCTGCCCATATTTTTCGAGTTTCACCAGGACCGAGCTGACCACAACCTTTGACACCGCAAGGTAAATTCCGAGGGGATCCCCGGGATTGGTCGACGTGAGCCGGGGTAGGCGAGCGAGGTGCACCTTCAACTGCTGGAATGCCTCCTCGCACTGGGGCGACCACTAGAAGTCCTTTGCTTGCTTTAAGGCTTGGAAGAAAAGAAAGCTTTTGTCAGCGACCCAAGAAATAAATCGACTTAATGCTGCCAACCTCCCGGTGAGCCGTTGAATATCTTTCACTGTCTGGGGAGATTGCATCTGTAGGATGACATCCACCTTGTCTGGATTTGCATCGATTCCTCTCTGGTAGATGATGAATCCGAGAAACTTCTCGGACCCGATCTCGAAGACGCACTTAGTCGGGTTTGCCTTAATATTTGGAATGTCTCGGCTAAGTTCGCAAGATGAGTGATAACTTTCCAACTTTTGACTATCATGTCATCGACGTAGACCTCCATGTTTTTTCCGATCTGGTTTACAAATAGTCGATTGACCATCCTTTGGTAGGTTGCTTCGACATTCTTCAGTCCAAATGACATGACCTTGTAACAGTATATGCCATAATGTGTGATGAAGGCTGTGCTTTCCCGATCTTATGGCACCATTTGGATTTGATTGTAGCTCGAGAAGGCATCCATGAATGAGAGCAACTCGTATCCCGAGGTTGCATCGACTAATTGGTCGATCCTCAGGAGAGGGTAACAATCCTTCGGGCAGACCCGATTGAGACTGGTGAAATCAATGCACATTCACCAGCTTCCATTAGATTTTTTAACTAATACAATATTGGATAATCAAGTTAGGTATTCGACTTCCATGATGAACCCTATATCGAGCAAGCGGGTGACCTCATCCTCGATGGCTCTTTGTCTGTCAGGGGCGAACTTCCTCGGTCATTGCTCTATAACAGGAGCAATAAAGTTACAACCAGATAATGGGCCAAGATTAAGCTTAGGCATCGGGCTGGGTTTGGATGATGTAGTGGGACCTCGCCGGGAGTTCGCTAGAAGATTCATCGAAGGGATCGGGAAGCTCGCTGGGAGTATGCCGGGAGATCACCAGAAGAAGACCGGATGACTTACCGCAAGAATGCCAGAGGCTGCTGTTAGGATCAATTGGCATTGGGGGGGGGGGGGAGGTGAATTAGTGCAAGTGTATTTATTCTCTCTAAATGAAATCTTTTCGATTAAAACAAGATAAAGAAACCGAAGCTTTACGTTCTTAGTGAAATGATTGAGTGAACAAAAAAAAGTTTCCAAGTAGATACTCAAATTGGAAAGATAAGCAACGTTTAAAGTAAAGAACTTATCGTGAAAATTTTGCTTTCTTAAAAGATGAGTTAAATAGGAAGCTTTTATACAAGAAATATATAATCAATGAAAGCAAAGAACCACTCACAATTTTTATAATGGTTCAGCGCTAAAGGCCTACGTCTACTCCCAAGTCCCCCTTCTTGAGGCACACCAGCTTCCACTACCAATCTTCTTTGGGTGAAGATCAAACCCTTACACTTACTTACAAAGGAGACTTAAGAAAAAATTTCTATCTCTAAGCTTTCTCCCTTCCTTTTATTTTTCTTACAAATCACTCATAATTTCTTTTTCACATAATTTAATTGCCCAAAAGAGTTATAGTGAATGCAAGAATACTTGGAGTATTTATAGACCCCAAGTGGCTTCAGAAATTTAGAACCAAAAATCAAACATACCCACAAAATCGGGTACAGGTGGTTTACCCGCCGACTTGGGCAATTACCCGCCGTCATTCTGTGGTATGGGCAGTTTAACCGCCACCTATGCAGTTTATCCGTCGAAAGCTACTGGCTGTCGCCCGGATTTTGTGGTACGGGCGATCCAACCACCATTCATCGATGGTTTACCCGTCGGATTCTCCGCAAAAGTTGTTCCCTCCACTTTTTGAATTCTGGCTTTGACTTTATGTTGACCAACTCCTTGGTCAACTGATTGAGCTCAATTTAGCTCAACCAAACCCAGTAGTGGATCCGATTGCCTTACTGAGTTGATTTTAATTTCATCTAAATCAAAATCAATTAGGACTCTTCTAACTAAGACTCAATGATTATAACACTTAATGACCATAAGCTTAATTTAGACCCAACTTTTGCCAATCCGGTAGCCTCTGGCATTCTTACGGTAAGTCCTCCGGTCTTCTTCCGGTGATCTCCCTTCATATTTCCAACGAGCTTCAAGATCCCTTCGGTGAATCTCCTAGCGAGATCCCACCGCATCTTTTGAACCTGGCCCGATGCCTAAGCTTGATCTTGGCCCATTATCTGGTTGTAACTCCATTGATCCTGTCATAGTTAGACCTACAATTCTTTTTCTAACATACATGTTAGATAAACACACATCAATTAATCTCATCATCAAAATCCGAGATTTACCAATCTCCCCCTTTTTTATGATGATAATCAATTGATGACGGGAGTTATTCCTACCTCCCCCTAAATTTATGCCATCATATAGAAGACTTAATTTCAAGAGAGACACATCCTCTTGAATTCAAGTAAATTAAAGTAATAAGTATTTTAAGTAAATAACCTTTCAAGTATTTAACTTTTCAAGAATTTTCAAGGATTGTCATTAAGTTGAAATATTTGATAATTTTCCCTCAAGTCATCAAATATAAAAAAATTTCAAGTCATCAAGCATAGAACAGTTTCTTTTAAGTTATCAACCATACCTTTCTCAATAAATTTCATAAATTTAAAATATTTAAAAAATAATCTCTAGTCATCAACCATACCTTTCTCCCCCTTTGTCATCAACAAAAAAGTGAAGGGTGGGGTTAATCTTTTAAAGCAAATGAGTTTTTTACTCTCCCCTTTATAAAATACAACAAGAGTCATAATAAATTTTTTTTTGTAAATCAAGAAGGAAAGAAAATAGAGGAGTTGTAAAACATCGTTGAATGTAGCTCTCAATAAGATAATCATCTCGTGGAATTCAAAAATCTAAGAGATAAATAAATAAAAAAATTACTCATGCATTAAAAATATCTCATGTAATTTTTGCAAGTAAACATCATCACAAAGATAAATAGCTCAATTTCATGATTTAACATTCCAAGTTCTCTTATAAGAAAATCAAATTATTCTTTATTTAAGGGTTTTGTAAAGATATACGCTAATTGATGCTTAGAATCAATAAATTCCAACAAGATATCTTGACTATTTACATGATCCCTTATAAAATGATGTCTAATATCAATGTGTTTGGTTCTTGAATGTTAAATAGGATATTTGGTTAGACATATTGCACTCGTATTATCACACTTTATAGGAATATTTTTCAATTTTAATCTATAGTCTTCTATTGTGTTTTTCATCCAATTGACTTGGGCACAACATGCACTAGCTGCAATGTATTATGCTTCCGTAGTTGATAAAACTACTGAATTTTGTTTCTTGGAAGTCCAAGAAACAAGTGCATGCTAAAAAAATTGACATGTTTCGGTAGTGTTTTTTCTATCTATTCTACATCCACCAAAATCAGCATCAGAATAAGCAATCAAGTTAAAATTCTTTGATTTTGGATACCATAATCCTAGTTTAGATGTTCTTTTTAAGTATCTAAAAATTCATTTAACTGCTTTCAAATGAGAGAGTTTCGGGTTAGATTGATACCTTGCATACAATCCAACATTAAACATGATATCTGGTCTAGTTGCAGTTATGTATAATAAACTTTCTATCATACCTGTATAAGTTTTTTTATCAAAGTTTTCTCCTTCATTATCTAAGTCCAACTTTATAGAAGTGGTCAGGGGAGTGTTTATTGCCTTAGCATTTTTCATCCCAAATTATTTTATCAAGTTTAAGGTGTATTTCATTTGACAAATAAAAATATCATCATCTAGTTGTTTTATTTGTAATCCTAAGAAGAATGTTAACTCACCCATTAGACTCATTTCAAACTCTTGGCTCATTTCTTTAGTAAATAATTCACATAAAGATTCATTTGTAGATCCAAAAATGATATCATTAACATAATTTGAATAACAATAAGATCATTTTCAAAATGCTTAAAAAATAATATGGTATCAACCTTGCTTTTAGAAAAATTATTTGAAATAAGAAAAAAACTAAGTTTTTCATACCAAGCCTGAGGGGCTTGTTTTAATCCATAAAGAACTTTTGTAAGTTTGAAAACATGATTAGGAAGAAGATTATTTTTAAAAACAGGGGGTTGTTCAACATACACTTCTTCGGAAATAAAACTATTTAGAAAAGCACTTTTAACATCCATTTGAAACAACTTAAAATTTTTAAAAGAAGCAAGGGCAAGGAGCATCCTAATGACTTCAAGTCTAGCCATCAGAGCGAAGGTTTAATCATAATTGATTCTTTCTTCTTGGTTGAAACCTTTGGTCACTAATCTAGCATTGTTTCTAATCATGATACCATCTTCATCTTGCTTATTTCTAAATACCCATTTAGTACCAATCACTAAATGGTCATTAGGTCTAGGAACAAGCTCCCATACCTCATTTCTCTCAAATTGATTAAGCTCTTCATGCATTGTATTAACCCAAGAATCATCTCTTAGGGCTTCATCAATACACTTTGGCTCAATTTGAGAAAGAAGTATGGTATTCACATAAAAATTTCTAAAATAAGATCGAGTTTGAATTCCTTTTGATGTTTCTTCTGTTATAAGCTCCTTAAGATGATTATTCACATACTTTCATTCATTGGGTAAGGTATTGGAAGTAGATACATCTAAGTTACTTTTAGGAGTGTTATCTTTTAAATTCAAAGTATCAAAATTAATTTCATCATCAAAATCAATCTTTTTAAATTCGGAAAACTCAATGAAAACAACATGAATAAATTCTTCTATTACTAATATTCTTTTATTAAAAACACGGTAAGCTTTTGAAATAGAAGAATAACCTAAAAAAATACCTTCATCGGATTTTGCATCAAATTTACGTAAAGCATCTTTTTCATTCAAAATAAAATATTTACAATCAAATATTTTAAAATAAGAAATATTAGGTTTTTTACCATTCCATAATTTATAAGGAGTTTTAGTGAGTAATGGTCTTACTAGAACCATATTTAAAACATAGCATGTCGTATTAACGGCTTCGGCCCAAAAATATTTGGGAAGACATATCCTTTATCACATAATTGGCTAATGTTAAGCAAGTTATGTTTCAAGCCATCAACTCACAACACATCTTCAATCAAAAAGTTTGATGTGTTCCCTATTATTCATTTTCCAATGATTTTACCCTTATTGTTGTCTCTGAAGGTGACAACTCTTTCACTTAAGCTAGAGAGCTTAGAAAAGTGAGATGGATCTCCAATCATATGCCTTGAGCATCCACTATCAAGATACCATTTGGTGCTCCTAGCTTTAGTTTGGAGACAAACCTATAAGAAAGATATTTTTGATTTAGGTACCCATTTTATATTGGGTCATTCAAGAAGATTTTTATCTTTCATTGTATAGAGTTTTCTTTGGAACCCATACAAGATGATGTGGAGTACATTTTCTAAAGAGACATTTGTTTACCTTATGTCTTAATTTACCATAAAAGTTACACGTAATTCTTGGTGGCATATTCAATGTAGGTCCTCTTACAAAGATGGTTGGCTTTTATTGAATATTTTCAACAAAGCCTATACCATATTTATTATTAATATGACCCTTATTGACAAGGATCATATTTAGGGATTTATTCCCTATCTCAAATTTCTCTAGTATAGTTTTAAGCATGTAATTCTCTTCTTTAACATTATCTAGCATATCAAATTTTAAGCATGGTTTATGTGATGCTAAAGAGTCATGCATTTCATTAAGTCTTTTAACTAACATATCATGATCGACTTTATGCAGCTTAAAAGACTTGCCAAGTTTTCTAAACTCATTGAATAAATCATGAAATATGCTTAATAATTCTAAAAATAAAATATCTAAAGACTTACTAACCTTATCTTCAAATGTCATTAAGGCATAGTTAGCACCTCTTCTTTGGATTGGTCTTCATCCTCCGAGGAACTTGAATCATCCCAAGTGGCCGAGAGTACTTTCTTTTTGAGTGCCAATTTCTTTTTCAGCTGGGACATTCACTTTTGAAATATCCCGATTTTTTGCATTCATAGCAAATAATATTGTCTTTCTTTGGTTCCTTTTTGTTTTTATAGTTTTTGTTCCTTTTTATAAATTTCTTAAATTTTCTTGATAGAAGTGCAATATCATGATCCTCATCACTAAGGTTTCACTAAAGGAGTCATTCATTGTTCAAAGTGCTACATCCTTCATGTTATTTGGAAGGGATTCATCATGAGCTTTACAGTTTAGTTCATAAGTCATAAGAGAGCCAATCAATTCTTCAAGAGGTAAGTTATTTAAATCTTTGGCCTCTTGAATAGTGGTTACTTTAGGATCCCAATTTTTAGAAAAATATCGTAAAATATTACTCACAAGTTCAAAATTTGAAAAATATTTTCTAAGTGCTTTAAGTCTATTGACGACATCCGTGAAATGGGTGTACATGTCTCCAATAGACTCACTTGGTTTCATTTGAAATAACTCATAATTATGAACTAGAATAATTATTTTTGATCTTTTACTCTACTAGTCCCCTCGTGTGTGATTTCTAGTGAGTGCCAAATATCGAAAGCCGATTCGCAAATGGAAACACGATTAAACTCATTTTTACCAAGTACATAAAACAAGGCATTTATAGCCTTTGTATTTAGATTCATTTTTAAACTCCTTTTCAAATCATTTAGCTCATTCATTTGTTTGGAAGATTTTTCAAATCCATTCTCAACTATATTCCATAGATCAAGGTCCAAAAAGATAAGAAAAATATGCATCATTGTCTTCCAATACGTGTAATCCATCCCATTGAACATGAGAGGATGTGAGATGGAATGTCCCTCATTTATGCCAAAACATGCCATTTATTCAAGTGGGTGTTAATCCAAAGAGTAGGTACCTTGCTCTGATACCAATTGTTAGGATCGGTTGGTACTAAGAGGGGGTTTGAATTAGTGCAAGTGTAATTATTCTTCCTAAATGAAATCTTTTCGATTAAAATAAGATAAGAAAATCGAAGCTTTTCGTTCTTAGTGAAATGATTGAGTGAATAAAGAAAAGTTTTCAAGTAAATAATCAAACCGGAAAGATAAGCAACGTTTAAAGTAAAAACTTATCGTGAAAACTTTACTTTCTTAAAAGATAAGTTAAATAGGAAGCTTTAATATAAGAAATATGTAATCAATAAAAGCAAAGAACCAGTCATAATTTTTATAGTGGTTCGGCGTCAAAGGCTTACGTCCACTCCCGAGTCCTCCTTCTTGAGGCACATCGGCTTCCACTATCAATCTTCTTTGGGTGGGGATCAAACCCTTACACTTGCTTACAAGGGAGACTTAAGAAAAAAATTATATCTCTAAGCTTTTTCCCTTCCATTTTGTTTTTCTTATAAATCATTCATAATTTATTTTTCATAGAATTTAATTGCCTAAAAGAGTTATAGTGAATGCAACAATACTTGGTGTATTTATAGACCTCAAGTGGCTTCAGAAATTTAGAGCCAAAAATCAAACATACCCGAAAAAAATTGGGTACGAGCATTTTACCCACCGACTTAGGTAGTTTACCCACCGTCAGCCGTTGGCCCCCGCCTACATTCTGTGGTATGGGTAGTTTAACCGCCACTTGGGCAGTTTACCCATCGAAAGCTGTTGGCCGTCACCCGAATTTTGTGGTACGAGCGGTCCAACCACCGTTCACCGACGGTTTACTTGCCGGATTCTCCGCGAAAGTGGTTCCCTCCACTTTTCGAATTCCAACTTTGACTTTATGTTGACCAGCTCCTTAGTCAACTGATTGAGCTCAACCTGAGCTCAACCAAACCCAGTAGTAGATCCGGTTGCCTTATTGAGTTGATTTGAATTTCATCTAAATCAAACTCAATTAGGACTCACTTCTAACTAAGACTCAATGATTACAACACTTAATGACCATAAGCTTAATTTAGATCTAACTTCCGCCAATCCGGTAGCCTCCAGCATTCTTGCAGTAAGTCCTCCGGTCTTCTTCCGATGATCTCCCTTCATGTTCCCAACGAGCTTCCCGATCCCTTCGACGAATCTCCTAGCAAACTCCCGATGAGATCCCACTGCATCATCCGAACTCGGCCCGATGCCTAAGCTTGATCTTGGCCCATTATCTGGTTGTAACTCCATTGAACTTGCCATAGTTAGACCTGTAATTCTTTTTCTAACACACATGTTAGATAAACATACATCAATTGATCTCATCATCAAAATTCGAGATTTAATAGCTACCGGATTAACGGGAGTTCGGTATCGATTATCTTAATTGGTCATTAAGTGTTGTAATCATTGAGTTATAGTTTGGGTTTGAGTCCAAATCGAGTTAGATTTGGAAGGAATCTAAATCAACTCAATAAGGTAATCAGGTCCACTATTGGGGTTTGATTGAGCTCAGGTTGAGCTCAATTGGTTGACCAGAGAGTTGGTCAACACCAGGTTCAAGACAAAATTTAAAAAGTGGAGGGAACCACTTTTACGGAAATTTCGATGGGTAAACCACTGGTGAGCGGTGGGTGTACCGTCGCCGCCTAGGTTTTCAGGAGGTTGACAACGGCTAACCTGCCTAGGCTGGGTGGTTGAACCGCCTGTACCCAAGAATCTGGGTACTTTGGGCAGTTGACCCGCCCATGGCCGGTGGGTAAACCGCCCATACCCAGGTGTTCGGGTGGCTGAGCCGCCTAGGTCGGTGGGTAAACTGCCAATACTCAATTTTTCTAAGTATGTTTGATTTTTAGCTCCAATTTCTGAAACCACTTGGGGTCTATAAATACCCCAAGTATTCTTGCATTCACAACAATTCTTTTTGGACAATTAAATTCTGTGGAAAATAAATTATGTGTGATTTGTAAGAAAAAAAGGAAAGAGAGTGATCTTAGAGTTAGAAATTTTCTCAAGTCTCCATCGTAAGCAAAGTGTAAGGGTTTGATCTTCACCCAAAGAAAATTGGTAGTGTACGCTAGTGTGCCTTAAGAAGGACTCAGGAGTGGACGTAGGCCTTTGACGCCGAACCACTATAAAAATTGTGAGTGCTTCTTTACTTTCAATGACTTACATATTCTTGTATTAATGCTTCCGATTTAACTCAACTCCTTGAAAGCAAAGTTTTCACGATAAGTTCTTTCCTTGAAATGTTGCTTATCTTTCCGGTTTGCTCATTAACTTAACAACTTTCTTTTAATCACTCACTCGTTTCACTAAGAACGAAAAGCTTTGGATTTCCTATTTTGGTTTAATCGAAAAGTTTTCATCTAAACTTAAAATTTACATTTGCACTAATTCACTCCCCCCCTCCTCTTAGTGCCAATTGATCATAACAATTGGTATCATAGCATCAATTTTTCTCATTTGGTTTAACACCTAAGAAAAATAGCTCTTTTTGGCTTTCAAGAGGGTTTTTCTATCGTTCGTCCTCTCATATTCAATGGGACAAACTACACTTATTGGAAAACTCGGATGAGAGTTTTCTTGCTTTCTTTAGACCTTGATTTATGGACTATCATTGAAAATGGATTTGAAATGTCTTCTCTTCCAATGAATGATTGGAATGATTTGGAGAAGAAGACTTTCTCTTTAAACGTAAGGGCTATGAATGTCTTGCTTTGTGCTCTTGATAAAAATGAATTTGATCGGGTTTCTTATTTTGATTCGGCTTTTGATATATGACATGCATTAGAAATAACATATGAAAGCATACTTAATATAAATGAATCATTAAATGAAAATACTTCTAAAAATAAATAAGAAGAACACCTTCCTAAGAACCTGAAGTAATATGAACCGAGAAGAACACATGACTCCTCGAGCGAAATCTCGAGTAATGAGGACCTTGAACGTTTGACAAATGAACCAAAAAAATTAACAAACTTGAACCTTAAAAATAATGTAATTATGGACAAAACCTCTTGCTATGAACCCAAGAAGCCGAGGAGCTCCAAAGATCACATGCACAACCAAAAAGTGGAGAACCTCGCTCTTATGACCATCGAAGATGAGGTTAGTGAGTCTTTAAATATTTCCTTTTCTAAATTATTAAGCATGTTTCATGATCTGTTTGATGAGTTTAGAAAACTTAGTAAATTATTTAAACTGCTTAAGAATGATCATGAATTACTAGTTAGTAGACTTGACGAAATGCATGACTCTAGTATCACACAACAACACATGCTTTAAATGTAAGATACTAGATAGTGTTAAAGAAGAAAACATCATGCTTAAATCAACACTAAAAAAATTTCAAATAGGGAACAAATCTCTAAATATGATTCTTTCTAATAAGGGTTATATTAATAGTAGAAATGATATAGGCTTTATTGGTAATGTTCAACAAAAGCTAACCATCTTTACAAAAGGACCTACATTAAATGTGCTACAAAAAATCAAGTGTAATTTTTGTAGAAGATTAGGACATATGGCTTACAAATGTCCATTTAAAAATTATAATCCTTACAAGTTAGTTTGGGTTCCTAAAGGAACCATAAATAACCTTAAGCCATTAGAGAAAATGAGAATAACATATCATGAAGGACCCAATGTTAAATGGGTACCTAAATCAAAACCTTTCATAATATAAAGTTGTTTCCTAACAAGGCTAGGAGCAATAAAAATATTTTGACAGTAGATGCTCAAGTCATATTACTTGAGATTTAACACTCCTTCAAGCTTACTAGTCTAAGTAGTAATAAGAAAAATATTGGAATTAAAATTATTGATAATGAATCTTTTAATGGTTCATCATTATATAATTAATATTGATGATGTATAGCTAGAGTATACAAGTATGAAAATGAATTAGAACCAAAGAACTTTAGTTATTGAAGAACATATTTTGAGTGAATGCTAAAATCATTGGCTTGTTTAAATGTAAAAAGTATTGTTAAATGGTTCAAATATTGACAAAATCTATGGAATGATTGATTTAAATGATTAAAATGCTATGATTGAATGATTATATTGAATGATATAATTTTAGCATAGAACAATATAGAAAAGGAAGAGAAAATGCATACTTCATTGTCTAGTATTTTTATAAATTAAAAATATATTTAATGAGAATGAAATGAGCATGATAACTCATTACACTAAGTATAAAAATAATTGGAATTGAAATAAATCAAAGTTTTTATTTAAAAATATTTTATTGCAATGATCTTGATGAAATTTTATTTTTGACCTTAAATGACATTGCATTCTGGAAATAAATTTTAAAAGAAGGACAATTATTCTTGAAAGAAGTTTTATTCTATTAATCCTTCAATAAGAGACAAAATAATACTATTATTGTTGAATCTCTTAAACTACAAAAATGGATTAGAGAATTTTAGCTATTGAAAAATAATCTATGATACTTTCATTGAATTTTTTGAAAAAGCGAATTTTGATGATGATTTTGGATAAGTTTTCAAATGATTTTATTTTAAAAAGAGATTAATGAATCAATTATATTATTTTTATGACTCTCTTGACCTATGAAAGTGATTTTGACGATTTGATAATTTGAACTTGAATAAATTATTATCATGATTTTGGCAAGTTTAGAAAATAAAACTTGAAAATCTTCTATTTTATTATCTAAGAAGAGATTTATTAAATTAAATCATATCTTTAATATTCATAAATATCTTTTGATATCAATATTTATCTTGACATAATTTATTTTAAAACTCATGAATGACATAACTTATCACCAAAATTAGTATTTCTTAGATTTGTGATAAGTTGAAAATTGAAAGAGATTTGTATTATCATGAATATTCTCTTAATTTCTTAACTTGACTTATATGTTATGGGAATTACGTTATTAATCTCTATAATTTTTTCTTTTAAATAAAAATATGATTTATGATCTTAACAATATTCATTGAAATTATTATCAAGATCATTATCTAGTTATTAAACAGATTTATCTTGGATGAATTGAAATTATCTTCTAAGACTCATGTTATTATTCACAAAAAAAGGGAGAAAAAAATTTATTAAATAAAATCATATCTTTTGATATTCAAAAATTTGATTTTATCTTTAATGATATGATCTCCTTGTACTTTTTGACATAATTTGAATATGAATGCTAATAAGAAATTATGCCATCATATTTCTTTCTTTACAATAACAAAAAGCGAAAGATAAAATTATTAATATGATTAGAAGTAAATTGGATATGATAACCTTGAATGAGAAACAATTTGCTTGGAAGAAAATTTAAAAATTTCTAAATGCATGCAAAATACTTGATTTACAATTTGAGCTTGATCTACTATCATGTCTTCTTATGAAATTCTTGATACTTTTTATCAAAATTTACAATAGACGATTTTTGCTATACTTGAAATTACATAAGATGATTTTAAATGCATGAGTAGCTTTTAAACTTTTGAATCTCCTTGAATATCTTGAAGTTTTGAGTTTAATTTTGAAATTTACATCTTTAAAATTTACATCTTTAAAATTAAGTAATTTTGAAATTCACTTGCTCACACATGTGGAGAAAGAAAATCACTAGCATTTCAAGAGACTAATAAGTCTATTAATTAAATTTTGAATCTCTTGAAAATAATTTTGATGATTTTGAAATTGAATGAGTGATTTATCTATATTGTGGTTTTGATTTCTTGAAATTATAACTTGAAATCTTTTATGAATCAAAATTTTTTGTTATGTGTCTTTGTATTATTTAAAAATGAGATTTTTATACAAATCATGAACTTGACAACTTAAGATTTCTTATGGATAATTCAAGATATTTTATTTATTTCTCCTATGAACTTGTCTCTTGATATTCCTAATTTATTTTTATAAATTGAATATCTCATCACCATATTAATTTTTCTTAATATATTTCATATGATGATTGGTATATTTCTTGATTTGTTTTTAAAAAAATAATATAATGGGAAAAGTTTTGCACTATTCTAACTATCATTCTTTTTAACAATGACAAAGGGGAGCAAAACA
The DNA here is from genome assembly GCA_029747655.1 of Ensete ventricosum. NCBI lineage: Eukaryota > Viridiplantae > Streptophyta > Magnoliopsida > Zingiberales > Musaceae > Ensete > Ensete ventricosum. Next base: position 29,299,932 of record JAQQAF010000003.1, on the reverse strand, counting down.
TGTTAGCTTATAAAATTGCTAGCTTGAACAATGCAAATGAAGCAAATATTTGTTAGCTTGCACTTCTCAAAAGAGAAGAATGAATTCACTAGCTTGCATATTCTAAAGTGATGAAAAATTTGTTAAATTGCTAGGCTTTCATATATCAAAAACTTGCTAATTGCACTTATCCTTTTGTTGATAACAAAGAGGGAAAAGATATAATGATGTGAAATCATGTATGATGATTATGCATATAATGATGATTTTGAATATCTATATAAAGATAATGATTTGTTATTGTTCGGATTTATTTGCTATGTTTTCTTGAGATTTACATGAGAAAAATTTGTTGAGCTCATATTCGAAATTTTATATATACAAGATTGAGGTTGAGACCAAGAAATGTTAAATCATGAAAATATATAAATTGCTAATATAGATTTCATCAAATGAAACCTTTTTGTGATAATATTTTTTTTTGAAAACTTTCTCCATGATTTTATCTTATTGTTTAAAGAAAATTGCATGAAGATGTGCCACATTTGAAATTTACAAGAGATAATTTTTGATATCAAGAGATAACTTCTGTTACATTTGAAATACATCAGTAATCTTTAAATCTCTTGAACTTTTGAGCTCATCTTAGTATTACTTTTAAAATTTATTAAGAGCTCTTCTCTACGATGAAATGATTCAACAATATCTCCCTTATTTCTCTCCTTATTAAAGGGGAATTTTTTTTATAATGTATATACTAAGGGGGAGTAATGTCATCTAGTGCTTTAAAATTATTAGCTATATTTTATCTTTTTGTTGATGATTATTGATGACACATGATGAATACATTGATGACACATGATCTTATTGAAATACATGGATATCTTGGATATGAATATGAGTGCATAATTCCTTTTTACTCATGATTTGATATCTTGGATATGCAAATGTGGGTTGAAATTTGTATAGAATTTTGATTGCTTGGATTTAAGAGTGTGTGATTCTCTTAAATTTAACTGGCATGGATTTAGAGGGAGTTAAGATTAACTCCTGTCATCAATTGATTATCATCATCAAAAAGGAAGAGATTGTTGAAGCTCATATTTTGATGATGAAATAAATTGATGGGTTATTAACCAACAGGATTGTTAGAATTGATTGATATATGATTAATTACGGTAAAATAATTATTACATCAAGATTGGCCAAGGTCAAGTCCATGCATCGGGTCGATGTGGTTGGGAACCCGGCAGGAATGCGTCGGGAGCTCGCTGAGGGTATCGGGAGTTTGCCAGAATGGTGCAAGAGAGTTCGTCAGAAGAAGACCGAGACTCACCGGAAGATTGTCAGGGGTAGCCGAAAAGCTTGTCGGGAGTTATGATAGTCTTATAATGGACGTTTGATAATTATGATTGTATTTAATTAAGTTATGATTAGCATCATGTAGGACTTGACAGGAGAAATGAAGTTACAACCAAATGATGGGCCAAGATCAAGCTTGGGCATCGGGCCGAGTTCGGACGATGCAGTGGGATCTCGTCGAAATTCGCTAGGAGATTCACCGAAGGGATTGGGAAGCTCGCTGGGAACACATCGGGATATCACCGGAAGAAGATCGGAAGACTCACCGTAAGAATGCCAGAGGCTGCCGGATTGGCGGGAGTTAGGTCTTGATTATCTTGATTGGTCATTAAGTATTGTAATCATTGAGTCATAGTTAGGGTTTGAGTCCAAATTGAGTTGGATTTGGAAGTAATCCAAATCAATTCAATAAGACAATCGGGTCCAATATTGGGATTTTATTGAGCTCAGGTTGAGCTTAATTGGTTGACCAGAGGGTTGATTAATATCAAGTTCAAGCCGAAATTTGAAAAGTGGAGGGAATCACTTTTATAAAAATTTTGACTGGTAAACCGTCAATGACTGGCGGCGGGTGTACCACCACCGCCTAGGTTTTCGGGTGGCTGAAGATAGCTAACCCACCCAAGGCCAGTGGGTAAATCGCTCATACCAAGGTGTTTGGGCGGCTAAGCCACCTAGGTTGACGGGTGAACCGCCCGTACCCGGATTTTTCGAATACAGTTGGATTTTGGTTCTAGTTTTGAAGCCAATTTCTGATCTATAAATACCCCAAGTTTTTTTTATATTCTATACAATAATTTAAGGATTATATTCTGAAAAAATATTGTGTGAGAATTATAAGAAAAAAAAAGGGGTAAGGGAGAGATCTTAGAGTTAGAAATTTTCTCGAAGTCTCCCTTGTAAGCAAAGTGTAAGTGTTTGATCTTCACCCAAAGAAGATTGGTAGTGGACGTCGGTGTGTCTCAAGAAGGAGGACTCAGAAGTGGACGTAGACCTTTAACGTTGAACCACTATAAAAATTGTGAGTGCTTCTTTGCTTTCAGTTGCTTACATATTCTTATATTAATGCTTTCGATTTAATGCAACTCCTTGAAAGTAAAGTATTCACGATAAGTTCTTTCCTTCAAATGTTACTTATCTTTTCGATTTGCTCATTAACTTAGCAACTTTCTTTTAATCACTCACTCGTTTAAGTAAGAACAAAAAACTTCGGATTTCCTATCTTGGTTTAATCGAAAAGTTTTCATCTAAACTTAAAATTTACATTTGCACTAATCCACGCCCCCCACCCCCCCTCTTCGTACCAATTGATCCTAACAGCCACTAGTGCCTCGACAGCTATGTACTGGTTGGCACATTGTAGCATCTCGGGTACTATTGCCGGTGGTCGTTCAATCAGTGACCAAAATAATTGGGAAGGTCAAAGTCCCATCAGGAATGCCTGGATCACTAACGAGGGGTGGGCATCGAGCATTCCCCAGACCTCGGTTGCAATTAGTCCAACGAACTAAGCGAGGGGCTCATCACTTCCCTGCGTCAAGCCAAGAAGTGATGCAACGGTTGGCCTCAGATGGGAACTTGCCACGAAATTGAGTTTTCTTCATGAGGGAGTCGAAGGAGGAAACAGACGATGGCCTGAGTCGGGTCGGGCCCCTTAGAGTAGTTGGGAAGGCTCGGCACATTAGAGAGTCCAAGGTGTCGTAGAGAGCCATCTGAGCTCGGAAGGTCACAATATGGTCTGATGGGTCTGAGCTGCCATCATAAGACTCCAGCGCCGGTAGTCAAAAATTGGCCGAAATGGGTTTATCATATATATAATATGAGTTATTTTATAACTTTAATTGGTCTTTGATGAGTGTTATTACTCGTGAAGCCAATGTCTTCTTTTATAGATATATAATCTTGTTTAGTAAGAATCATTTCAAGTGACTTATTTTTAATTTTATTTTTTCTAGTGTTTGTCATAGTAGCATTTTTTTTAAGAGATTCCATTATATCATCATCATTAATAAACTCTTTTAAGTAATGTTCTAAGTTTCATTCATGGTAAGTAAGTCGTTTGTATTTTTTAAAGCATGCAATTCTAGTTAGTTTTGAAATAACTTCTTTTTAAGTTTAAGATTAGATGTTTCAAAATACTTACATTTACTACTCGTTAAGATGTTAACATATAGTTGTCATGCTTATTTTTTAATGTACCAAATTCATTAGCAAGTGAGGCATTATCCCTTTTCAATAAACTATATTTTTTATTAGTCTTTTTGAGCTCATCATATAAATTATAAAATAATTCAAGTAGTTCATCATGCGATAAAGAGGTTTTAGGAGAATTTGTTACAACATTGATGAAAGCTATGTAGGCATAATTTTTGCCACTTCTTCTATATTGATTTGTTCTTCCCCTTCTTACTTGATTCATCCTATATTGCAGTTTTTTTGGATGATGACTTATTCTTTAATTATGAGTATTTATTTTTGAACTACTATTACTTTTTGCATTTATAGTGGCTACATCTTTCTTAGACTCATTTTTGGTCTTTCCTTCTCATCTTGCTAGATTTATATTATTTTTCTTTATAAGTTTTTGTCTTTTTATGAGAAGTGTCATATCTTCATCGTCATCACTTGAGCTTTTACTGGAGCTATCTTTTCTGAATTTGAGAGCAATATCTTTCTTTTCTTTGTAAACTTTTTCTCTTATTTATTATATGCTTTGCATATCATTCATAGGTTATTAAAGATCCTATAAGTTCTTTAAGATGAAGATTGTTCAAGTCTTTAACTTTTTGGATCATAGTTACTTTTGAATCCCAATTCTTTAGAAGAGACCTTAAAATATTGCTTACAAAATTTAAGATTAATATAATTTTTCTTAAGAGTTTTTAATTTATTGACAACATTTATAAAATGGGTTACCATTGGATTTGCTTAGTTTCATTTTAGATAACCCATAGCTATGAATTAAAAGATCAATTTTAGATTCTTTACTCTATTAATTTCTTCGTGTGTGACTTCAAATATATATTATATGCACTATTAAAAGTAGAAAATCAATTGAATTTATTTTTATATAAAGTATAAAATAAGATATTGATAATTTTAGTATTTATGGACGATATTCCCTTTTCAAAATTATTCTATTCATCCATCGGTTCAGTAGATTTTTGAAAAATCAAATTTAATAGATTCTATAAATTATAACTAATAGAAAATAGGAAAATTCTCATTCTAGTTTTTTTAATAAGTATAGTTAGTATCTTTGGATCCTAGTCCTTTATAAGAGACCTTTTAATCTTGCTTATCAATTCAAGATTAGTATAATTTTTATTAAAAACTTTTAATCTATTGACAATATTCAAACGAGTGTATGTATCACCAATGAATTTTCTTAGCTTCATTTGAAATAAGTCATAGCCATGAACTAAAAGAGTAATTTTGGATTATTTTACTATATTAGCTCTATCATGTGTGACTTCAAGGAACTACATGACATAAGCCAAACATGGGTGTACATGTCATATGCTAACTCAGGCGGTACCACCATTGGGCCTGGTGGTACCATCTATTCGGATCGTAATGATAGTGGGGGTCGTGGGGGGGGCGGTGGGTGTTTGAATTAGTGCTATGACAAAAAGAATCTGATTTTAAAAATTTGATTGATAAAATTCGTATAAAAAATGTGTTTAATTAAAAGTGTGAGTCAGAGTAGTGAATAAGTAAATTAATATGCAACGACAAAACAAAGGTACGAGAAAGCAAACTGATTTATAATGGTTCGGTCTTCTCGACCTACACCCACTCCCGATTCCTTTTCCCTCGAGGCTATTAACTTTCACTATCGATCTTCTTTCTAACGAACGAAAATCAACTACATTTGTTACAACCATTCCCTTTTTAACAAACATAGGAGAGAAACTTTACACCTCTATTTTACAAGAGATTTCAACCTCCCATAACTTAGAAACATTTCTAAACTCAAGAAAGAGGAAGAGACTCAACCAATTCTCGAAGAGAGTTTACAACACTTTTATCCTAAAAAATTCTTGCTCCATCAAGCAAACATGAATGGGGTATTTATAGACCCTAAAAGACTTCAAGAATAGAGCCAAAAATTTAAATCCCTAAGATTTCAAGGTACTAACGGTACTACCATCGATGATAGGCGATACTACAATAAAAACAAAGCTCGAGAATCTAGGCTCTAGTGATACCATTGCTGGCCTAGGTGGTACCATCATTGAAACTCCTGAAAAAGCACAAACAATGCTTTCTAGCTCTTAGATAGTACCATCGCTTGGGCTTGGTAGTACTACCACCTAGGCCAAACTTAGGTCACCAAATTGGCATTCCAATATGTCTAATTCGGCCCTAATTCAAGCCCAAAAAGCTTTTAATCAAGTTAACATGGTTTCGGTCCAGTATCAATTCAATTTGACCCCAAACATCCTCGATCAAGACTTAAATACTCCAATTACATATATAGTATAATCACGAAGCTTCCAACACATTGTCCAACATTCTAGCATGTCATATGATCATTCGACACTTCATCCGAACCTCCGCCACATCATCCTTTCTTTCGACGTATTGCCCGATTTATCGACATATTGACTTCTTACTATTGGGAAACCTCAGCGGGAGCATCACATGTGTAGCAGAAATAAAAAAAATTAGTTTTTCACGTAGATCAAATCGTCATGCAAAATATTAGGGTCACGAGAAAGTCATAAAAAATGATAAAACCGTGTCATGTGATAGATTGATTACCTAGGGAGATCGTATATCCCTGTATTTTCAGATCCGGATGGAGAGGATAAAGGAGATCAAGTGTCGTCCTCTCTAGCGGTATCCACACAATGGATCTCTACAGCAAAACTCCTCCAAATTGATCTCACAAATCTTGCGTAGAGGGAGGAAGGAGAATAAGAGGGGGAGGCCAAAGCTGCAACCTATCAACCATGAGTCTCCCCTCCTATTTATAGAGAGTCACTAAAAACCCTTGGGCTCCTACCTTAGTGAGTATTGGATCTCCATCCAATTACCCACTAACCTTGCATTATTGGATCTTTATCCAATAATCTCCTTATGCCTCTAATTGGGCTTCAACCAATGAGCCCATTTGCATAGGGTCTCATCTAATGAGAATATGGGCTAATTGGATCTCCATCCAATCCTCTATTCACTGAAGCATCCACCATATGTGTGTGACCCTCTAGGCTCAATACCGAGCTGCTTATGAGTCACTCCCATCAGAACTCCTGATATAGTGAATTATTATCTCCATAATAATTCACTCTACTTATCAATTATGGATGTACTATGCCACTACGCCATAGCCTCTAGACGGTACAGGGGGGATCAAATCCATTAGACCTGTTTGTCCACAGTTATCGTGTATCTATAATCTCTCATCCAATATATCCCAGATATCGTATATTAGACATGGTACTATCAGGTCATATACGAAATCAATTTGTCTTGCTCTAATCAAATTCTACCAGAGAACCCTTTCTCAATTCGAATGACCCTGACTAGGGATTTGTTTGAGTAAGTACATATAGGATATTTTTCTTATGATATCGAGAGTGGATGATCCTCTATTGATACTCAATTGCCTTCATAAGGTTGGCTACCAATCTCGATAACCAGTTGTACCAAATCTGGAACTTTTCAAACCTGTAAGTCTGGCGTTAAAGAAATGAGTACTCATACAAGACATCCCTGGTGTCTCAAGTCAAAGAACTAGCTACATAACTGAGACTATGGAATCGCTATCTGACATTAGGTATCTTTAACCATACAACATTTTATAAGCGTATCAATCAGTAAACTCATTCTCCAATGAGCACCTGTACTATATCCTCAGTGTCTCCACACAAGTGGCTAGGAGACCAGCCGCCTCCATCATATTGATGGGTATATAGTACACCGATCTATCCGGTTAACTCAATGTCCCTCTCGAGTAACCTATGATCGGGATTATAGGATTTATGTTTAAAGGTGAATCGATCTCATTATCATGATCTCATCACGATCCGATTCTCATTGCACAGAACCAAGAACATCACAATATATATGCAATATATAATATAATATGATAATGTGCCAATAATAATCATAAACAAAAAGATCGCACAGCGTGTCACACGTGCCATCACTCACGTGATTGGCTTACATGACACCTATAACCAGTAATCTCCCACTTGACCTAAAGCCAATCACTTATGTGTCTGATCCCCATTAGACCCTTGTGACGCTCAAATACAATATGAGCCAACGGCTACGTCAGTGTATCTACAATGTTATCTTCGGATGGAACTCTTTTCATTGCTATATCTTTATTGGTCATACTCGCTCTAATCAGATGGAACCTCCTCAGAATAATTCTGATGAGACCTGGGTTCCCTTGCTAGAGCTATCGCCTTGTTGCTATCATAATATATGGGAATCAGCTCCACGCTACTTGGTACGACTCCCATATCATGATGAACTTCTTTATCCATACCATCCATACTCCTTCTTTTGCTGCTTCTGCTGCAGTAATGTATTCCGCCTCTGTGGTCGGGTCAGCAATAATATCTTGCTTGGAACTCTTCTAGCTTATTGCTCCTTCATTCAGGGTGAAAAAATCTCTGAGTTTGATTTGTTATCATCAATGTCAGACTGGACACTTGAGTCCGTGTACCCTCAGCCTAGAGGCTACCTCCTCCATATACCAATAAAAGATCCTTAGTCCTTATCGAGTACTTAAGGATATACTTTACTACCTTCTAGTGTTTTAAACCTGGATCTACCTAATATCTGCTCGTGACATTGAGAGCATGTGCTATATCAGGCCTGGTACATAGCATAGCATACATGATAGACCCTATCGCTGAGGCATAGGGTATCCTATCCATGTCTATGCTTTCTTTAGGAGTCTTTGGGGACATACTCCTAGAAATTGATATTTCATGTCTCATCGGTATGAGACATCTTTTGGAATTCTCTATGCTAAACCTTTTGATAATGAAGTCTATGTACCTAGATTGAGATAATCCAAGCATCCTCTTAGATCTATCTCTATAGATCCGGACCCCCAAAATATAAGATGCTTCCCCTAAATCTTTCGTGGAGAAGTTTCTAGATAGTCAAGTCTTTACTACGGAGAGCATTCCTATATTATTCCCAATGATTAGGATGTCATTCATATACAATACCAAAAAGGTGATAGCACTCCCACTTACCTTCCTATACACACAAGGCTCATCTTGGTTCTTGTGAAGTCATAAGATCTAATCGTCTCATCAAATCTTATGTTCCAACTTCGGGAAGCTTGCTTTAGTCCAAAAATGGACTTGAGCAACCTGCACACTTTATTTGGATTCTCTCGGATACGAATCCCTCTGGATGTATCATATACACCTTCTTCTCGAGGTTGCCATTGAGGAATGTCATTTTGACATCCATCTGCCAGATCTCATAGTCATAGTGTACTGCAATGGCCAAAAGAATTCTAATGGACTTAAGCATAGCTACAGGTGAAAAGGTTTTGTTATAGTCAACTCCTTGTCTTTGACGATATCCTTTAGTTACCAGACTTGCATTATAGGTCTCTACCTTTCCATCTACTCCGATCTTCTTTTTAAAGATCCACTTGCACTCGATGGGTATGATACCCTTAGGTGCATACTTAAGGTTCTAAACCTTGTAAGAGTATATGGAATCCATATCAGAATTCATGGCTTCTTGCCACTACCCGGAGTCTATACTCATAATAGCCTCCTCGTAGGTTTGAGGATCACCATCTTGAGAGTCCTCTCCACTGATATGTTTCACATATCTTTCAGAAGGGTGAGATACTCTGCTAGACCTATGCAAAGTTGAAACTTATGCGTTAGGTACCTGAACAGACTCGAGCTATGAAATGGTGCTTGAGCTAGGTTCTCCAAGCTCGCTCAACTCTATCTCACTCTCACTGTTTCCACCAAGAATGTATTCCTTCTCAAGGAACACAGCTCTCTTAAAAAAGATCTTTTGGTCCTCGGGATGATAGAAGTAATACCCCAAAGTCTCCTTAGGGTATCCCACAAACGTGCACCGTTCTGTCCTTAATTCCAACTTGTCGAGGTTGTGTCTTCTAACATGGGCAGGACAGTCCCAAATCTTAATCACCTTAAGATCAGACTTCTTTTCTTCCCATATCTCATATGGTGTAGATACTCCCAACTTTGATGGAACTCTGCTTAGAAGATAAGCTGCAGTCTCTATAGTGTATCCCCAAAATGAGATGGGTAGGTCAGTAAAACTCATCATGGACCACACCATATTTAACAGCGTGTGATTTCATCTTTCCAATACACCATTAAGCTGAGGTGTATAAGGAGGTGTCCACTAGGATAGAATCCCATTGTCTTTAAGGAAATGAGTGAACTTCATACTCAAGTACTCTTCTTCTCGATCTGATTAAGGAGTCTTAATACTCTTTCTAATTTTTTATCCACCTCATTCTTATATTCCCTGAATTTCTCAAAGGCCTTAGATTTGTACTTCATCAAGTATACGTGTCCATACTTAGAGAAATCATCAGTGAATGTAATGAGGCGATTAACATCAAGTATGCCACCCAAGGGATTTGCAAGTGACATGTTTCTGATAAATAAGATACAACATAAATAAATAATATGTAAATTTTACAGAAATACTAATTAAGATATGAACTTTTATCTTAATGTACTCCCACTATTTTCCTAGCGAATCATGTGACACCCTTGACACGTGAGACGGAAGTCTCCGACAGACTCCTAGTGGGGATCAGGATCTAATTGGTGTCTTAGTGCAATCTCGAGGGACTCGACCAATTATACTAAGTCCAAAAGGTAGAAAACTCTTGCCAATCATAACTCCTTATGATTCCCGTCATATTTGGCCTTTGAATTATCATGGTCTCGAGGGACTCAACCAACCATGATATTCAGTTAAGTCATCACCATCGTTACAAGATGAGTCTGATTTGATGATATGCCTTCGAGGGACTCGACCAAGCATACTATATCCTCAGGTCACCGATGACATCTCTATGTCAGAGGCAAGAATTCGATCACGAGATAGGTGAGCCTCGAGGGACTCGACAACTCAACCTATGTCATGATTCAATTTCTTCCTATAACGATAGAAGGCCACGTGAGTCAATCTTATTGCCTCACACTAACTAACTTAATATTATCAGAGGAGGGGTTTTTATTTCGTATCAATCTCCTAATATGTCGTGTCACATACATACATATTTAATATATATTTACATCGTATATAAATAAATAAATAAATATATATATATATATATATATATATATATATATAGTAGGTGTATAACACATTACATATGCAAGCCATACCGGATGATCATGAGCCGTCATATAATATGATTAAGTCCAAGCCAATGGGCCTAATCACTCACAATAGGATCTATTTGTGCATTGGCGCATCTCCATGCCGTGTGATTGTTGATCTCATTATCATAAGTTTCGTTGGATCGTCGCATCACCATGCGTCGTGATCTCCCACCATGACATCGTAGGTCTCGCTGTCATCTCTACGCTCCCGCTGTGCCTCTCCATGTAATTATAAATAATCACAGACATGCAGGCCCGACGATAAACGAGATAAATAGAGGCTTGCAGGCTGCCCAGGCCACAACCGGTAGCCCCCTCATAGGGGACCTTGGCCATAGTTGGCCGCCCCCTTGTAGGTGGCCAGGCCGTGGCTGGTCACCCCTAAAAGGGGTTGGCTGTCCCCTTTCCTCATTGTGTTATCTACGAAACATAGCAAGAACGCGTAGAACGATTCTACATGATTCAATCTCATCACATGTAGTTTAAAATGAATCTTTCGCATGAAAATCTTGGCTCTGATACCATTGTTGGGAAACCTCAGCAGGAGCATAACATGCACAGTGGAAATCAAAACAAAAATTAGTTTCCCATGCAGATCAAATTATCGTGTAAAAGATTGGGATCGCAAGAAAGCTGTAAAAAATGACGTGTCATATGATAGATTGATTACCACACGATGAATCTTTGCTGTGAAACTCCTCCAATCTGATCTCGCAACTCTTGCATAGAGGGAGGGAGGAGAATAGAAGGGGGAGGCCAAAGCTGCAGCCTATCAACCATGAGTCTCCCCTCTTATTTATAAGAGCCACCAGAAACCCTAGGGCTCCTACCATAGAAGGTATTGGATCTCTATCCAATTACCCACTAACCTTGCATTATTGAATTTCTATCCAATAATCTTCTTAGGCCTTTAATTGGGCCTCAACTAACAATTATCAATGTATAATATTAATCAAAATATAACTATAAATTAACCATTTACATAATAAGGAATCATAATGTTAGGATCAATTGGCAAGTGCTGAAAACTTTATTTTAAGAAAACCTTCGCTCAAAGTAAAACTAGAAATCGAAAGTGTTTCTTGACATTTGAATACTTGAGCGAATAAAACTTAAGCTCGAAAAATTTTGATTTAGCTAATGAATGTTGGCATTAAACAAAGAGAAAAAACTTAAAGTTTATAGTGGTTCGGCCACAACTTAGCCTACGTCCACTTCCTAAGTCCTTCGACGAGGTCCACCGGTGTCCACTATCGATCTTCTTCGGGTGAAGACCAAACTCTTACACTTTCTACTCTCCTTTTCATAGGCTCAGGAGAGGAACTTTACAAGTTTTACACTTACAACTCATAAGGGAGACCTTTACAAAGATTACAATACTTTTTTCACTCCTTGCCCCCTTTCTTTTTCTTGCACACTTTTAGCACACTATTTTTCTTAAAATTTTAGCCCAAAAAACTTGTGCTTAATGCAAGAAGACTTGAGGTATTTATAGACCTAAATTAGCTTAAGAAATTAGAGCAAAAAATTCAAACATATCCGAAAAATCTGGGTACGAATGGTATGACCGTCGGTGCCGATGACACAACTACTGAAAGCTGCCCGAAAAATAGGGCGACGATGATACAATCACTGACCTGGGTGGTACGACCATTGCTTGGGTGGTATGACCACTGCCCATCGGTGGTACAACCATCGAGAATCTTAGAAAAGTGTTTTCTCTACTTTTCTATTCTCGACTTATACCTTCAGTTGACCCTTATCTAGGTCAACCAAATAAACTCAACTTAAGCTCAATTCAAACCTAAATATGGACCCGATTTGCCTCACTTGTGTTAATTTGGATTCTTTCCAAACTTAACTCAATTAGGATTCTAAACAAAATCGATGCTAACTACGACATACGAAGGCATACAAATATAATCAATTTGACCAATGTGTTAAGTGGCCTTCCCGGTAACCTCTGACGAACTCTCAGTGAGTTTCGATTATCTTTTGGTGAATCCCCGGTGCATTCCTAACAAGCTCTCGATCACCTTCGGTGAGCTCTTGGTGAACTCCAGGCAAGCCCCTGATACCTTTGGCGAACTCTCGGTGAACTCCTAATAAACCCCTGATACCTTCGATGAACTTCCAATGAACTCCCGGCAAGCCCCCGGTACCTTCGGGGAGCTTCCAATGATCTCTCGGCGATTGCCACTACATCGTTTGAACCTTGGTCTGATGCTCGAACTTGACTCTGGCCCAACATTTGATTGTATTGCCTTGTCGTAGTTAATCATGCATCATTGATCTCTAATACACACATTAGATCAACAAACCCATCAATTGATTTCATCATCAAAATATGAGATTCAACATATAAGACATCATGATTCTCCCCATTGGTTAACAAAAAAAATATACTTCTCCCCTTTTGTTAAAAATATACTTCTCCCTCCTTATTAATAAAAGATATGAGCTACTACTCCCCCTTTATATCATAAAAAAATATAGAAGGATATCAGAGTATCATAGTGCTACTTCTCTTCCTTTATATAAATGTTCCAATTGTAAAACTATTTTGATATCATAAAATGAAGGATATTAATGTCGAGAATAAGTTCAAGTTATGAGAGGTCAATTGATGATGGGGTATAAACAAAATTCCTTCTATCTATATGTCATCTTAAAAATGTGATGAACTTGAATTAAAAATAGAACTTTTCCAATGGTACTATTGAATTCAAGTTGAGATAAATTCGATCGTGATATTATCATTGCAAGCCCAAATATTCAATCAAGCTTCAAATTTTAAAAGTAATATTAATAACTAATAACTAATAAAAGTTAGGCATGAGTCACTACTAATAAAAAGTTTTAAATACATAATAAGTTTCCTTGTTCAACACATAAGCTAGGTACGAATCACTATTTCTCTTGTTTTATCATTAACACAAATATGAGTTACTTCTTTTCCTTTGTCATCAATAAAATAGAGTATACAAATCATAAATACAAAAGAGACCTACAAAATAAATCTCAAGTCGTAAACATTGAGAAGTCAAGTGAAAGATCATGATTCGTTTAGATAAATCTCTTATTTAATAAATAGCAAAAAGAAATAATCATAGTAAAAGTTCTTTAATCATGCATTGTCGAGACATATGAGTCATCTTTAAGAGCATCATTAATGCATTTAGGCTCAATTTAAGATAAAAAAGTAGCATTTGCACAAATATTTTTTTAATGAAGAACCTTATCTCCAATAATTAGCTCTTTAGGATGTGCATTTATTTATATACTTTCATTCATTGTGTAAGGTTTCTTTCGAAGTAGATGTATTCAAGTTCCTTTGAAGAGGAGAATTTTTATTCAAATTTAATATATCAAATTTAAAATATCAAATTTAAAATAATCATCAAAATTATTTTTCTTAATTTCGGGAGACTCATTAAAAAAACATGGATAGAATCCTTAATAACTAAAGTTTTTAGTTCAAATTTGTGAGATCAATTTCATACTTACATGCCCTAATCTCCTATGCCAAAGCCATGCATCATCGTTTAAAATCGACAAATAAATGTTATTATAAAAATCATTAAGATCAATAGTATTAACATTATCGATCCTTAAAGAAATTATAAATTTATTCTTATTTGGTATTTCTATGCTGTAAGCATTAAATTCAAATTTAATATTATATCCCTGATCATACAGTTGACTAATACTTAATAAGTTATGTTTTAAACTATCTACTAATATAATATCTTCAATCAAAATATTTGATTTGTTAATAATATTTCCAATACCAATAATTTTTCCTTTGTTGTTATCTCCGAAAGTGACATATCCTCTGTCTCGGCCAATAAGCTTTGTGAATTGTGATAGATCTTCGATCATATGCTTTGAGCATCCATTATTAAGATACTATCTTTTGCTCCTAGCTCTTGTTTGGAGATATACCTATAAAAAAGAAAGATATGTTCTAGGTACCAATTTAACTTTTGGTCCTTCAGATTTAGATTTATCTTTCTTGACTTTGGCATCAAATCATTTATTATTCCTTTAGGAACCCAAACCAATTTATGGGAACTATATTTTTTAAAAGAGCATGTATAAGGATAGTGACCAAATATTCTATAAAAATTATATTTTACTTTTGAAGGAATATGTAGTGTGAGTCCTTCAAATTTAGTTGGCTTTTGATCTATGTTATTATTTGTGAAATCAATATCTTCCTTTCTATATTCACAATCTTAGTTAGCAAGAATCATATTTAATGATTTATTTCTAATTTTAAATTTTTCTAAAATTTGTTATAATAACATAATTTTCTTTTTAGGTGAATCTAAGTCTTCACATTTAGTCAAAGATGTTAACATACAATTATCATACATACTTTTTAATTTATCAAATTCATTAGAGAGAGATACATGATCCTTTTTTAGCAATTTATATTTCTTACTAACTTTTTTCAGCTCATCATACAAATCATGAAATGCATCAAGTAATTCATTAAAAGATAAAAATGTTTCGGGAGAGTTAAATATCTCATCGTTGAAGGCCATCAAAGCATAATTTGCCACTTCATCTTCATTGATATGTTCTTTATCTTTTAATGCACTTGATTTATCCGATGCCTTTTTCTTCTTTTGTGTCGGTAGCTTCTTCAATTATGGATACTCATTTTTAAAATACGTTGGCTTTTGCATTCATAATATATGATTGTGTCCTTTTTAGGTTCTCTTTTGTTCTTACATTCTCGTCTTATAGAATGAGTCTTGTTCCTTTTCATGAACTTTTGAAGTCTTCTTGTAAGGAGTCATATATTATCATCGTTGTCACTTGAGCTTTTGCTCAAATAATCCTCTTTAGTTCCAAGTGAAATATCATTCCTCTTCTTTGGAAGGTTTTTCTCTTGTTTATCATATGATTTATAGGTTATTTCATAGGTCATTAAAGATCCTATGAGTTCTTCAAAAGGAAGGTTATTCAAGTCTTTTGTTCTTGAATTGTAGTTATCTTTGGATCCCAACTTTTAGGAAGGGATCTTCAAATCTTATTTACTAATTCAAAATTATTATAACTTTTATCGAGAGTTTTTAAACCATCGATAATATCCGTAAAACGGGTATACTTGTCACTAATGGTTTTGCTTTGCTTCATTTTAAATAATTTATACCTATTTACCAAAAGATTAATTTTTGATTCTTTAACTCTACTTATACCTTCATGAGTAATTTCAAGTATGTGTCAAATATTATGTGCAGTGTCACAAGTAGAAAAATGATTAAGTTTATTTTTTATCTGAAGCACAAAATAAAGCATTCATAGCTTTAGCATTTAAGGAAAATATTTTTTTTTATCAAAATCATTTCATTCACTCATTGGTTTAGATGATTTTTTAAAACCTAACTCAACAATATTCCATAGATCAAAATCCATAGAAAGCAAGAAAATCTGTATTCGTGTTTTTTAGTAAGTGTAGTTCGTCCCATTAAACATAGGACGGCGAGTGATAGAGTGACTTTCTTGATTGCTTGAAAAAGTTATTAAATCTCTTTTGGGTGTTAATCTAATTGAGGGAATCAAGCTCTGATACTAATAGTTAGGATGGTAATGACACTAAGAGGGTGAGGGGGGGTGAATTAGTATTATGGCAAAAAGAATTCGATTTTAGATGTTCGATCGATAAAATTCATATTGAAAGTATATTTAACTAAAAGTTATTGGTTACAGGTGCCTTGTAAGTCAATCACGTGAGTGATAGCATATGTGACACGCTGTGTGATCTTTTTACTTATTATAATTATTAATATATTCTCACTTTATGTTGCTTGTTACATATATTATGATGCCACTGAATCTGTATAATGAGAATCAGATCGTTATGAGATCACGATAATGAAACTTATTTGCCTTTAAGAATATACCCTAAATAATTTCGGTCATAGGTTACTCAAGAGAGACATCGAGATAACTGAATAGATCGATGTATTGTATACTCATCCATATGATAGAGGCGGTTGGTCTCATAGTCGCTCGTGTTGAGACACTAAGGGTACAATACAGGTGCTCATTGGAGAATGAGTTCACTAATTAGAGAATGAGTTTACTAATTAATCCATTTACAGAATAATGGATGGTTAATGATATCTGATATTAGAAAATAATTTTGTAGTCCCAATTATATGTCTGGTCTTTAGACTTGAGATACCAAGGATGTATTGTTTGAGTACTTCTTTCTTACGCCGGGCTTACAGGTCTGGAAAGTTTCATATCTTGTATAACCAATTTTTGGGATTAGTAGCTAACATTACAAAGGCAAATGAGTACCAATAGAAAGTCATTCACTCTTAGTATCACGAGAGGAATATCCTATATATTATCGCTCAGACAAATCCTTGGTCGGGGTCGTTTGGATTGAGAGAGCAGGAGTTCTCTAGGACCAATCCTCCAACCCAATGTCTAATTTCTAACATGATACTTTTTGGCCCAACATTTGATTCTCCTACTTTGACAATTTGCCTTATGATGGTTCATGTCCATGATTGAAGTTTTTCCTACATCACTTATCTTCAAACACTTATTAGTTCATAATTTCGTCAATAGATTTTATTATCAAAATTCAGGATTCAACACCATCGTCTAGGCCAACATTAGGCCATGTGTTGGGTCTTCTAACTGGCTCAATTCTAGCCTAAACTCAAATCCAAAGGCTTTGCAAGCATGGGCTTTAATTTGGCTAAAAAATGACTAAAATTAATGATAGAGCACTTTAATCTTGGCTCAACAACTTCATTCGACACAATATCGATGTTTTAGGCATGCATTTTGAACTTACAACCCTTCTTTCGATCCTATGATAAATTGCTTTATATCCGATACATCGCCTACTCCTCTAGCATGTCATCTTTGTCATGACATCCATCTTTTAACACGATATTCGTTCCTTCCAATGTGATGTCCATACCTCTAGCATGAAGTCTATGCTAGTTACAGGTGCCCTACAAGCTAATCATGTGAGTGAAGGCACATGTGACATGTTGTATAATTTTTTTGTATTATTATTATTAGTATATTCTCATATTATATTATTTATTATATATATATTATGATATCCTTGGACCTGTGCAATGAGAATCGGATCGTGATGAGATCAAGATAATGAGTTTGATTTATATTTAAACACAGACCCTAAGTAATCCCGGTCATAGCTTACTTGAGAGGGACATTGAGAGAACTGAACAAATTGGTGTATATACTTGTCCATATGATGGAGGCGATTGGTCCTGTAGCCACTTGTGTGGGGACACTAAGGGTACACTACAGGTGCTCATTAGAGAATAAGTTCACTGATTGATCCGCTTACGGAATGCTGGATGGTTAATGATACCATCATCAGATAGTGATTTTGTAGTCCCAATTGTGTATATAGTTCTTAGACTTAGGACACCAATAATGCTTTGTTCGAGTACTCCTTTCTTTGATGTTAGATTTATCGGTCTGGAAAGTTCCAGATTTGGTATAATCGGTTAGTGAGATTAGTAGCTAACCTTATGAAGGCAATTGAGAGTCAATAGAGGATCATCCACTCTCGGTATCATGAGAGGAATATCCCGTGTGTTATCGCTCGGACAAATCCTCAACCGAGATCATTCGGATTAAGAGAGGAGTTCTTCAAGAGAATCCAATTAGAGCGCGACTATGACAGATTTCATATAAGGCCTGACAGTACCATGCCCAACATACGATCTCTAGGATATTAGATGGATAAGAGACTATCGATACATGATAATTGAGGACCGACATGTTCAATGGATAAGATCTCCTTTATTGTTTGGGGACTATGTCGTAATGGCCTAGTATGTCCATGGTCAATGAGTCGAGTGAATTATTATAAGATAATAATTCACTGAGTCAGAAGGAGTTCTGATAGGTAGGACTCATGACCAGCTCGATATTAGGCTTAGAGGGTGGATATTTCAATGAGTAGAAGATTATATATTGGTTATCCAATTAGTCCATATTCTTATTGGATGAGACATAATATTGATGGATCCCTTGCATGAGGCCCAATTAGTGGCCAATTGAGATTATTGAATAGAGATCCAATAATCCTAGGAGTGAGAGTAATTAGATGGAGATCCAACACCCACTAAGATAAGATTTATTAGACTTTTTGGTGGCTCTCTATAAATAGGGAGCAGGGGCGGCACAACAGTGATAGACTACACCTTTGGCTGCTCTCTCCTATTCTCCTCCCTCTCTCATCTTCTTAGCCGACCAACCCTTAATGTGAGAGGGTAGCGAAGAAGATAGGTGATCTTCTTCCACGAGTGCTATGAGTGTTAAGACTGAATCGACACTTGGGTTAGGGGGGGGGGGGGGGGGGGGGGGGTGCGGCGGGGTGGTGTGTGTGTGAATTAGTGCAAAAGTGGAAGTGCTCGATTCAAAAATCTTACTTTCGAACAGTAAAGAAATAAAATCAAAATCATCTTTTGTATTTTGTTGGAAATGATTAAGAACTCGATTTAAGAGAAAAAGTCATGAGAATAATGATCGTATCTTTCTATGAACTAATTAAGATCAATAAAAAGTAGCAAACAAGACAAGTAAAGAGCACTCACAATTATAGTGGTTCGACCCCAATCTTGGCCTATGTCCACTTCCGAGTCCTCTTCGTCGAGGCCCACCGGTGTCCACTACCGATCTTCTTGGGGTGAAGACCAAACCCTTACAAACTTTCAACTTACAAGGGATACTCTTTATAAGATTACAACACTTAGCTCACTCCCTACCCCTTTTTCTTTTTCTTATACACTTTTAACACAAATTTTTGCCCAATAACTAATTGAATTCTTATGCTAAATGCAAGAAAACTTGGGGTATTTATATATCCCATTTGGCTTCAGAAGAATAGAGCCAAAATTCAAATGCACAAAAAAAAATCGGGTACATATGGTACAACCACCGGCATCAGCGGTACAACCATCGAAAGCTACCTTAAAAATAGGGTATGAGCGGTACAACTACCGCCCTAGGTGGTCCAACCCCTGCCTACTACCCGGATCCCTAGGCGGCGGCAATACAACCACTGCTCACCTGCGGTACAACCGCTAGGATTTTCAGAAAAGTGATTCCCTTCACTTTTCCAATCTTGACTTATACCTCTTATTGACCAATTTCCAGGTCAACCAATTGAGCTCAACTTGAGCTCAATCCATCCCCTTAGTGGACTTGTTGCCTCACATTGAGTTGATTTAGATTCTCTCCAAATCAAACTCAATTAAGACTCAATCCCTAACTATGACTCACTGATTACAACCATAAGGACCATCAAGCTAAATAATGACCTAACTCCTACCAATCCGGCAGCCTCCGACATTCTTGTTGCGAGTCTTACAGTCTTCCTCCGACGATCTCCCGGCATGTTCCCAGCGAGCTTTCCGATTCCTTCGGCGAACTCTTAGCGAACTCCTGGCGAGCTCTTACTGGATTATCCAAACCTTGGCCTGATGCCCAAAATTGATCTTGGTCTATCATTTGGTTGTAGTTACGTTTCTCCGTCGTAGTTAAACCTATATTACTTCCTCTAACACACACATGTTAGACTAAATATTCATCAATTGATTTCATCATCAAAATACGAGATTCAACAATCTCCCCCTTTTTGATGATGATAATCAATTGATGATGAGAGTTAAACCTTAATCCCCCTAAATCCATGTCATAATAAGGAAAACTTAAATTCAAGAGAACTAGACACTCTTGAATTCAAGTATCATGAAGCAATTAATATTTCAAGGATACAAAGAGACACTCATACGTCAATTTGAACAAAAATTTACTTTGAGATATCAAGTCATCAACTCATCAAAGATTTTCATGAATTTTAAAAATTATGCATCAATTTTACATAAGTCATCAATATCCATTTCTCCCCTTTTGTCATCAACAAAAAGGTGAAGGAGCTAAAGATTTTAAGGCGCATGAGTCTTTGCTCCCCTTTTGTAAAATAGAATATGAACCATAAAGAACTTTCTTCCTCTTGTGAATAAGAAGAAAAGAAAACAAGGGAGGAATGTGAAAAGATTAAATCATAAAGAAGAGCTCTTAATTGTATAGAAGTGAATTTTAAATTTTTTTTTCCAAAAATTAGCTCAAAGATACAAGAAATCCAGAAGATTAAAAAATTTAAGAACTACTCAGGCATTTAAAATCATCTCATATAAATTTTAAGCAAACGTAGTAAATAAATAGCAAATCATCATCTTCATGTAAATTTTCTTCCCTTTTTGTAAACAAAAAGGTAGAAAGAAAGAAGGGAAGTGAAAAATATCATATCACAAAAATACTCAATTTTATAGATATAAATTCTAAAATCCAAGAAAAATCAAGAGCTACCCATGCAATTTAATTCATCTTATACAAATTTCAAGTAGGTAGCAAATCAAGTAAATCATGCATTTTCAGTTTAGCATTCCTAGCTCTCTTTTAATAAAATCAAATTGCTCTTCATTTAATGGTTTTATAAAAATATACATTAATTGATGCTTAATGTTAATAAATTTGAAAGATATGTCTTGATTATTTACATGATCCCTAATAAAATAATGTCTAATATCAATATGCTTAGTTCTTGAGTGTTGAATGAGATTTTTGGTTAAGCATAACTTGTATTATCATATTCTATTAGATAAATTCTGTAATCTTCTAATGCGTTTTTCATCCAAATGACTTGAGCACAACAAGAACTAACTGTAATATATTCAGCTTTAGCGGTAGATAAAGCAACTAAATTTTATTTCTGGAAAGACCAAGAAATAAGTGCATGCCCTAAAAATTGACATACCCCGATAGTACTTTTTCTATTTATTCTACAACTACCAAAATCGACATCAGCATAAGCAAGTAAATCAAAGTTTTTAGATTTTGGATACCATAATCCTAAGTTAGAAGTTTATTTTAAATATCTAAATATTCTTTTAACTACTTTAAGGTGAGAAAGCTTAGGATTGGATTGAAATCTTACATACAATCTAACACTAAACATGATATCCGGTCAAGTTGCAGTTAAGTATAACAAACTACCTATCATTCCTTTATAAGTTTTTTTATCAAAATTTTCTCCTTCATTGTTTAAGTCTAAATTTATAGATGTGCTCATGGGAGTGTTTATGGCCTTAGCATTTTCTATTCCAAAATGTTTTAGCAAGTTCAATGTGTATTTAGTTTGACTAATAAAAATAACATCATCTAGTTGTTTTATTTGTAATCCTAAGAAAAATGTTAACTCACCCATTAAATTCATTTCAAATTCTTAGCTTATACACTTGGCAAAAGATTCACACATGGATTCATTTGTAAAACCAAAAATGATATCATCGATATAAATTTGAATAACAAGAAAATTATTTTTAAAATACTTCAAAAATAATATGGTATCAACCTTTCATTTCAAAAAATTATTTGAAATAAGGAAAGAACCAAGTCTTTCATACCAATCCCTAGGGGCTTGTTTCAATCCATAAAGAGCTTTAGAAAGTTTGAAAATATGATTAGGAAGAACACTATTTTCAAAACCAGGATGTTGTTCAACGTACACTTTTTTTGAAATGAAATCATTAAGAAAAGTACTTTTAATATCCATTTAAAATAATTTAAAATCTTTAAAAGATGCAAAGGTAATGAGTATCCTTATGGCTTCAAGTCTAGCCACAGGAGCGAAGGTTTCTTCATAATTGATTCCTTCTTCTTGGTTAATACCCTTAGCCACTAATCTAGCCTTATTTCTAACTATGATACCATTTCTCTCAAACGGTCTAGCTCTTCATGCATCGCATTAATCCAAGAATCATCTCTTAGGGCATCATCAATGCACTTTGGTTCGATTTAAGAGAGAAATACGACATTTACACAAAAATTCTTAAAAGAAGATCGAGTTTGAACTCCTTTTGATGTATCTCCTATTATAAGCTCGTTAGGATGATCATTTATACACTTTCATTCCTTGGGTAAGGATTTAGAAGTAGATTCATCTAAGTTGCTTTAAGAAGTATTGTTATCTAAATTCAAAGTACCAAGATCAAATTCATTATCAAAATCAATTTTCTTAAGATAGAAAAACTCATAAAAAACAACATGAATGGATTCTTCAATTACTAAAGTTCTTTTATTAAAAACACGATAGACTTTTAAAATCAAGGAATAACTAAGAAAAATACCCTCATCGGATTTTGTAGTAAATTTTCCTAAAGCATCTTTTTTATTTAAAATAAAATATTTATAATCAAAAACTTTAAAATATGAAATGTTGGGGTTTCTTACCATTCCATAATTCATATGGAGTTTTGGAGAGTAATGATCTTGCAAGAACCCTGTTTGAAATATAATACACATTGTTAGTGGCTTTGACCCAAAAATATTTGGGTATGCTATGTTCACTTAACATGGTTCTAGTCATTTCTTGTGAACTCCTATTTTTTTTTGTCTACTACTCTATTTGTTGTGGATTTCTTGGAGTAGAAAAATTATGGATGTACCCATTTGATTCATAAAAATTTTGAAAGTCATTGTTTTAAAATTCACCATCATAATCACTACGTATTGATGAAATCACAATCTTTTTCATTTTGAATAATTTTATAAAATTTTATAAAACATTTAAATGTATCACTTTTGTGTGCCAAAAAATAAGTCCAAGTATATCTACTATAATAATCTATTATAACAAATGTATATTTGCTTCCACCTAAACTTGTAATGTCAATTGATTCAAATAAATTCATATGGATTAATTGAAGTGGCCTAGAGGTGATTATTTGATTTTTTTGCTTGAAGCTACTCTTTATTTATTTTTCTAATTGACAAGTATCACATAATTTATCTTTGATAAATTTTAAACTAAGTAATCCTCATACTAAGTCCTTAGTTGAAATTTGGTTTAGATGTTTCATGCTAGCATAGCTTAGTCTTCTATGCCAAATCCAAGTATCATCATTCAAAGTCGAAAACCAAGTTTCATCACAATACTTTTCAATATCTATGGTATACACATTGTTGTTTCTTAAGGCAATCAAATATTTATTTTTGCGTGGCAATTCAATTATGCATGCATTATGTTGAAATTTAACTACATAACTTTTATCACATAATTGGCTAAAGCTAAACAAATTATGTTTCAAGCTATCAACTAACAACACATCTTCAATCAAAAGGTTTGATGTGTTACCTATGGTTCCTTTTCTAATGATTTTACCCTTGTTGTTGTCTCGAAATGTGACAACTCTTTCACTTAGTTATAAGCTTAGAAAAATAAGTTGGATCTCCGGTCATATGCCTTGAGCATCCACTATCAAGGTATCATTTGGTGCTCCTAGTTTTAGTTTATATACAAACCTACAAGAAAGATTATTTTAATTTAGGTACCCATTTCACATTGGGTCCTTCATGAAAAACTTTATCTTTCTTTTCTAATGTTTTTGGTTGTTTATGGTTCCTTCAGGAACACAAATTAATTTCTGTGAACTATACTTCTTAAATGAACATTTGTAAGCCATATTCCCTAATCTACCACAAAAGTTACATTTTATTTTTGATGACAAGTTTAGAGTAAGTCCTTTAACGAAGGCAATTGGATTTTGTTGGGTATTTATTACCTATAACGCCTATACCATTTTTTCTATTAATATGACCCATATTAGCAAAAATCATATTAAGGGATTTATTTTTTATTTTAAATTTTTCTAAGGTTTGCTATAGCATGATATTTTTATCTTTAATATTATCTAATATTTCACATTTAGAACAAGGATTGTGTGATACTAATGAATCATGCATTTCATCAAGTCTACTAACTAATAAATCATGTTCATTCTTAAGCAACTTATACGATTTACTAATTTTTTTAAATTCATGAAACATATTTAATAACTCAGTAAAAGAAATGCTTAAAGAATCACTAACCTCGTCTTGGATTGCCATCTTCTTTGGAGTGGTATTCTTCATCCGAAGAGCTTGAGTTATCCCAAGTTGCCGAAAGAGCTTTCTTCTTGTGGGATGCCTTCTTCGTCAATTGCATATATTTATTTTTGAAATATCCTAGTTTTTTACATTCAAAGCATATGACATTGTCTTTTTTCGATTTATTTTTATTTTTATAATTTTTATTTTTTTCATGAACTTTTTAAACTTTCTTTATAATAGTGCAATATCATAGCCCTCATCACTCAAGGTTTCACTCGAGGAGTCATTTGCAGTTCTTAGTGTTACATCCTTTCTGTTCTTTGGAAGGGATTTATTAAGCTCATCATGAGCTTTACAGTTCAATTCATATGTCATGAGTGAGCCAATAAGTTCTTCAAGAGGTAACTTATTTAAATCTTTGGCTTCTTGTATAGTAGTTACTTTAGGATCCCAATTTTTAAGTAGAGATCATAAAATTTTACTCACAAATTTAAAATTTGAAAAATATTTTCCAAGCGCTTTAAGGCCGTTTGACGACATCCGTGAAACAGGTATATATGTCTCCAATGCACTCACTTGGTTTCATTCTAAATAATTCATAACTATGAACTAACATATTAATCTTAAATTCTTTAACTCTACTAGTGCTTTCATGTGTGATTTCTAGTGTATGCCAAATATCATATGCGGATTCACAAAAGAAAATATAATTAAATTTGTTTTTGTCACGAATACAAAATAAGGCATTCATAGCCTTTGCATTCAAAGAAAAATTCTTCCTTTCTAAATCATTCCATTCATTCATTGGTTTGGAAGATTTTTCAAATACATTCTCTACAATATGTCATAAATCAAAATCCATAGAAATGAGAAAAGTACGCATCCTTATTTTTCAATATGTGTAATCTGTCCCATTGAACATGGGAGGATGTGAAATAAAATGCCCCCAATTTATGCCAAACAAAGCCATTTACTCAAGTGGATTCTAATCCAATGAGTACCTTGCTTTGATACTAATTGTTAGGATCAATTGACACTAAGAGGGAGTGGGTTTGAATTAGTGCAAAAGTAGAAGTGCTCGATTCGAAAACCTTGCTTCCAAAAAGTAAAGAAATAAAATAGAAATAATCTTTTGTATTTTGTTGGAAACGATTAAGAACCCGATCTAAGAGAAAAAGTCATGAGAATGATGATTGTATCTTTCTATGAACTAATTAAGATCAATAGAAAGTAGTAAATAAGATAAGTAAAAAGCATTCACAATTTATAGTGGTTCAACCCTAATCTTGGCCTATGTCAACTTCCAAGTCCTCTTCGTCGAGGCCCACTGGTGTCTACTATCGATCTTCTTTGGATGAAGACCAAACCCTTACAAACTTTCAACTTACAAGGGAGACTCTTTATAAGAATACAACACTTAGCTCACTCTCTTCCCCCTTTTCTTTTTCTAACACACTTTTAACACACTTATTTCACAGATTTTTGCCCAATGACTTGTGTGAATTCTTTTGCTAAATGCAAGAAAACATGGGGTATTTATAGACCCCATTTGGCTTCAAAAGAATGGAGCCAAAATTCAAACGCACCCGAAAAAATTGGGCCCGGGCGATACAACTACCGAAAGATATCCTAAAAATAAGGTACGGGCGGTACAACCGCTGGCCTAGGCAGTTCAACCGTCGCCTATTGCCCGGATTCCTGGGTGGCAGCGGTACAATTGCCAGGATTTCCAAAAAAGTGATTCCCTTCACTTTTCCAATCCCGACTTATGCCTCATGTTGACCAAGTTCTAAGTCAACTAATTGAGCTCAACCTGAGCTCAATCCATCCCCTTAGTGGACTCGGTTGCCTCACACTGAGTTGATTTGGATTTCTTCTAAATCAAACTAAATTAGGACATAAGCCCTAACAATGACTCACTAATTACAACCATAAGGACCATCAAGCTAAATAATGACCTTACTCTCGTCATTCCGACAGCGTCTGACATTCTTGCGGTACGCTCTTCCTCCGGCGATCTCCAGGCGTGTTCCCAGCGAGCTTCCCAATTCCTTTAGCGAACTCCTAGCGAACTCCTGACGAGCTCCCACTGCATCGTCCGAACCTTGGCTCGATGCCCAAACTTAATCTTAGCCCATCATTTAGTGTAGTTCCTTTTCTCTATTGTAGTTAAACCTGCATTACTTCCTCTAACACACACATGTTAGATTAAACACTCATCAATTGATTTCATCATCAAAATATAAGATTCAACACAAACACCCCTTACAATTCTTTCTCTTTTCTCGGGATTCAGAGAAAACCTTTATACAAATATTCCCTCACACTCTTCCTTAGAATAACCTCTAAGCTTCTAGAGAAGGGAACTCAACTTTCTAATAGGATTTTCACACAAGTTTTCAATATCTATTCTTGCTATTCTAAGCAAGAATACACGGGGTATTTATAGATCCCAAATGGTTTCAAATCTTGGAGCCAAAATTCAAATCCCCGAGATTTTGAGGTATTAGCAGTATTAACGCCAACACAAGGCGATACCACCGACGAACAGAGCTAGGGAATCTAGGCTCTGATAGTACCACTACTCGAAATGGGTGATACTATTATCGACAGCCGATAGTACTATCACCCGGGAACTCAAAAAAATATGTTTCAAGACTTTTCATACCCTAGGCGTACCATCTCTTGACCTGGCGGTACCTCCTTCCAGGTCAATGGAATGAGCCTCATAACGGGCTCAAATCAGTCCCAAATAAAGCCCAATTAAGGCTCAATGGGCCATTAATTGAGTTAGTATGATTAAACCTAAAACTAACTCAATTAAAACCTAAACTACTTCGATCAAAATATAATAAATTACAAAGCATGAATCCTATGTTGTCCGACATGTCCTTGGTTCATTTGGCACTTTATCCGACCGTTCGGCACATCGTCCTCTTCTTCAATGTATTACCCAATCGACATGTTAACCTCTCGTAATATCTGATCTTTTTGGCGTAATGCCTAAACTTACTAGCCCGATGGTTGAACTCATATCACGAAGTCCCTCCAGCATGTCGACCAATCCTCTGGCCTGACGTCCAATTTTCTGACATATTCCATTCTAGCCCAACATTTGATTTTTCTTACTTTAATTAGTTTATCTTTCTATGATCGAAGCTAGTCTTATGTCACTTAAATATTGATTAGATCAAACCTTCATCATTTGATTTCATCATCAAAATATGAGATTCAACAATCTCTCCCTTTTTGATGATGACAATCAATTGATGATGGAGTTTAAACTAAACTCTCCCTATCAATATGACATATCAAAATAAACTTTAAATTTAGAAAATCACGAGTATTGCAGCATTGCATGCATCATAAAATCATATTGCATGTATAATTTTAATTCATTTTAAAATATCAAAGTACATCGTACCATGCATGACTTCAATTTTAAGTTATCATCATAACTTCTCTCCCTTAAAGTACATCATGTCATACATGACTAAATTATCATCATAACTTCTCCCCCTTTGTTATCATCAAAAAGGAGAAAAGTGCAACTAGTAAGTTTTTCAAACATGCAAGCTAGCAATTTTTGAGATGTGCAAGTTTAGCAAATTTTGCTTCTTCTTGAAGTGTGTAAGTTAGTAAATTTTGTCTCCTCTTTTGGGATATATAAGCTAGCAATTCTTTGCTTCTCATAAGATGTGCCAGTTACCATTTCTTGTTTTTCTTTTGAGATGTTCAAGCTAGCAAGTTTTGTCCTTGAAATATGCAAGTTAACAAGTTTTTCTCCCTCTTTGTCATTATAAAAAAGAAGAGAAGAATACAATGGCATAAAATCTTTTCTCTTACAACAATATTAATCACAACATATGGTATCATGAAAAATCAATTTGGTGATTGAGGTATACAATTGATGAATACAAGATAGTCAAATGCAAATCATGTCATGAAAGATATGATATCAAAGACCATAAAAGATCATGTCGTGAATACTAAAATACATAATTCATTTTGATGAATCTCCTCTTTACTAAATAACAAAAATAAATATTATGAGATCAAATAGTAAGCGGTCTTCAAAAGAAATCTTAAGTCATAAATTTTGAGAGATTAAAAGAAAATTATGATTTATTTGGATAAATCTTATATTTAGTAAATAACGAAAAGAGATCTTAGGAGATCTAATGGTAAGTGACCTTTAATATAAATATTAAGTCATAAATTTTGAAAGATCAAGAGAAAAATCATGATTTATTTGGATAAGTATCCTTTTCAGTAAATGACAAAAAGAAACATAGGAGATCAAATAGTAAAATATTTTGATTCATGTATAGGAAATCTCAAAGTATCAATATTATGGTTTGTTTGCATAAGTCTTCGTCTTTAGTAAATGGTAAAAAGAAGAAATCATAGAAGATCAAAAAAGATTTTGATTCCACAAAAAGAAACCTCAAGTCGAGAAACCAAGAAAAAGTTCATGATTTGGTTAAAAAATCTTATTCAAATTCAACTTGTCAAATTTCAAAACAATGACTACGGATCCCTTGTTGAAAAAAGTTTTAGAGATTGAGAATTTTTTAACAAAAATCCATTCCCTTTTTAGTTTCGAGTTGTGCGATTGATTTCATATAAGTATGCCCTAGTCTTTTAAAAAATATTCATCATTGTTTAAAATTAAAAAACTAGCTTTATCATGAAAATTATAAATATTTAAGCATAAACTATTTTAATTAAAAGATTTATTATAACAAAAATAATCAAGTTCTAATGATATATATATATATATATATATATATATATATATATATATATATATATATATATTAAAAATAATTTACATTTCTTACTAACCTTTTTAATCAAACAATTTATGAAAAGCATCAAGTAATTTATTATAAGGTAAAGAAGATTTGCTTGAGTCACTTACCTCGTTGTTGTGAACCTCATCTTCACTTATTTGCTTCTCGTCTTCGGATGTACTCGATTTATCCCAAGTCACCTTGAGTACACTCTTCTTTTGCAACTTCTTCTTCAATTAGGGATATTTACTTTTGAAGTGTCTCGGTTGATTACATTCATAGCAAGTTATTGTGTTCTTTCTTAGTTTATTTTTATTCTTATATTCATGTTTTATGAACTTTCTAAAATTTATTGTGAGAACTTCAAAGTCATCCTCGTCACTTAAGCTTTAGCTCGAGTGATCTTCTCTTGTTATAAGTGTTAACTCCTCTATGCTCTTTGGAAGGTTGTTCGTATGGCCATCATGTGACATACATGTCATTTCATAGGTCATTAATGACCCGATAAGCTCTTCAAGTGGAAAACACTTTAAGTCCTTAGTTTCTTGAATGACGATTATTTTTGGATCCTAATTTTTAGGAAGGAATCTTAGAATTTTATTAATGAGTTCAAGGTTAGAAAAACATCTACCAAGTGACGACATCTGTAAAACAAGTGTATATATTTCTAATGGTTTTGCTTGGTTTCATTCAAAATAATTCAAAACTATGTATTAAAAGATTGATCTTAGATCTTTAACTCTATTAGTGTTTTCATGTGTGACTTTAAGTTTGTGTCAAATATCATATGCAGTTTCACAAGTTGAAATATGACTAAATTCATTTTTATCCAATGCGTAAAATAAAGCATTCATAAGTTTTACATTTAAAAAAATATTTTTTTTTTCAAAATCATTTCATTCATTCATAGGTTTAGGGGGTGTTTGAAAACCAAGTTCTACAAATTTCATAAATTTAAATCCATAGAAAGTAAGAAAATTCTCATTTGAGTTTTTCAATATGTGTAGTTTGTTTGATTGAACATAGGAGGACGAGTGATAGAATAACATTCTTGATTGTCGAAAAAGTCATTTAGTCTCTCTTAGGTGTTAAACTAATCAAGAAAAATTTGGCTTTGATACCAACTGTTAGGACCGAATCGACACTAAGAAGAGAGGGGGGAGTGAATTAGTGCTTTTGTAAAAACACGTGATTTGAAAACTTTTGCTCAATCAAACCCATTTAGGAAATATGTTAAACTTATTCATAAGAGTAGTGAGCAAGTAAATCATTAAGTTATAAGAAAGAAAAGTATGAAAGAGATATGCAAATTAGATTTATAATGGTTTGATCCATGTAACCTATATCCACTCTCGGTTCCTCTTTACTTGAGGCCACTGCTTCCACTACTGATCTTTTTTCAACAAGTGAAGATCAACCACCTTTTACAACTCTTTCTCCTTTCCTTAGGCTCTAGAGAGAACCTTTACAACCTTCTTTTACAAGTATTCCTTCACACTCTCCTTTTAAACAACCTCTAAGCTTTTGGAGAAGGGAACTTAACTTTCTAATAGGGTTTCACACAAGTTTTCAATCTCTATTCTTACTATTCTAAGCAAAAATACCTAGGATATTTATAGACCCTAAATGACTTCAAATCTTGGTGCTAAAATTTAAATTCCTGAGATTTCGGGGTATTGGTAGTACTATTCCTAAATAGAGCTCAGGAATCTGGGCTCTGGTGGTACTACTCCTAAACTACTTCGATTAAGACACAATCAATTACAAAGTTTGAATCCTATATTATTTAGTATGTCATTGGTTCATCTAGAGCTTCATCCGACCCCTCGGCACATCGTCCTCTCCTTCGATGTATTGCCCAATCGACATTTGATCTCTCGTAATATTCGATCTTCTTGGTGCAATGCTTGAACATACTGGCCCGATGCCCAAACTCATGGCACGAAGTCCCTCCAGCATGTCGACCAGTCCTCCAGCTCGACGTCCAATCTTCTGACATGTTCTATTTGGGCCCAACATTTGATTCTTCCTACTTTTTATCAAATTTCCTTTCCATGATCGAAGCTAGTCCTACATCACTCAAATGCTGATTAGATCAGAACTTCATCAATTGATTTCATCATAAAAATTCGAGATTCAACAGTGAGAAGGTGAGCAAGAGTTACGAGTTTTGAGCTATGATTGGAGGAGCATTGCTGCAATGATCCATCATGTGGATACCGCTGAGAGGAGGACGTTTGCCCTTCTTCATCCTCTCTATCTGAATCTGGAATTTTAGGAATTTACGATCTCACTAGGTAATCAATCTCACACGTATCGTAGTTTTTGGTTTTGCAGGTTTTTTGTGCACCAATCTTTGCATGACATTTTGATATACATGGAAAACCTGTTTTGTTTTCTTTCTTATGCAATACATGTGATGCTCCTGCTAGCTTTCCCAGCATTCTATTGTTCGATACAATGACTAAGCCTTTGTCTCAACGTTTGTCCCTTCGGTAGTCCAAGTATATAATCAAAGTATTTCTTGCATTACTTATCTCAAAAAGTATATTAGTCCGTTAAACATTAATTGATTTTATCATTAAAATCTAATATTCAATAAACACAATGTGAATTACCTAATTCGAAGAGTCATGATTAAGGATAATCTCAACACCATTTAGTCCTATTTAGCAAGTGAAGTCCAAATTTTATCAGTCCACTCATCTCAATCTAAGTCCTAATAGAAATGATATTAGATAGCCCTCATCCAAGTATGGATAGCCACCAAGCAAAAGGGTGTGGCAACTCTACAAGGAAAGTCCTAGCTATGCACCCGTTACAAGTAAAGTCCTTTAACTCCCTACAAAACGAGAGGTATGCCCCCATCTAAAAGGCAACCAAAATAAGTCCCCAATAAGAGCCCAACTCCGGCCTTGGAATAGAGAATAGAATAGAGGAGAGGAGAGAAGACAAAAATTCTGCACAATGCAACCCATCCTTCCCATTGCAGTTCTTCCTCAAGTTTCAACAGCCAATGCTCTCCCTTAAAGCTTCATCCAACTACTGTGAGAAGTCGCCCAAAGCCTATTATCTACTGTCCAACCTAAGGAGGAGATTCCAGTAGCGAGAGAGAAGATCAAAATCGAGAATGATACTCAAACTACCGAGACCACCCAAGTGCTATCTAAAGACAACCTATGTTCTTATACATCTATAAGCTTTCTATCATACTTTTAATTCTATTATTTTAAATTTTGTAGTTAGTACTTTAGCTTTACAAGCAATAGAGGTTATTTTCTTTTGATTTTACGCTTGGTCTTTCTATGATAGTTATCTCCTCCACTATAACTTTGACCCACAAGGTGGTATCACTCGATATATCATTAAACCCGAACCCCATACTAATCAGCCATCTTACAAATGAGTAAGAGTTGGCATGTGAAGTCAAAATTAGCTCCTCTCCTTAGGGTTAGTATCTAAATTTGTCCCTCCTTTTCTTGTTGGGCTTGTACTAACGTGTATATCTTTTGTGAAGGGATGGATTTGGAGGCGAATGTCTTCTAAACTACTGAGGCTTCTGAAGACCCTAAGCTAATGGAGGAAATGAATGGCTAATAAACCTTCCTCGACCTAATGGGCTGAGGCCATCGCCCAAAGTAGAGAGGAACAACCCCTTGCATACAGTATGCGAGGTGGTCCATGTCGTCACCAACAATTGGAACCAGACAATTGTCATTGAGGTGCGACTCACAAGTGCCTGGTTGCCATGGTGTTGCCACCTTTGCTGCCCCTACTGAGTCAATGCCACAAGGGTGCCATGGCCCCATGTCCCCGTGAGTGGTAAAGAGCTCTCGTGAGAGCGGGAGTCAAGACATAACATCAGGCGACTGGCCAACTCCTATGCAACCCTCACATCTTGGCAGGTTAAGCTTGATCAATGTGTTCAACCTATGCCCCATTGATCGACTAACTTACTGGTGCAAAATGGTAGCCAGTTGGCCTAAAAGGGGGAGAGAACCACCTGAGTTGATCGGGCCACCATGGACACTAGCCAAGCTTGGGAGATAACGTGGGAGGCTGCGATGTGGAGACACAACATGCTTCTCTCGGGGTTGGCCAAGAGGTAATAATACTATGAGGCTTTTTGAGGACCTTATAGCTGATGACCAGAAGCCCACCATCATGACAAGCTCTGACCCTATGTCTCTGTTGAGATTAATTCAATTAGTTACGATTGATTAGTTAGAATAAAATAAATGATAGATCTAAATTAGTTAGATGAGGATGAATCTGTTGAGATACAATGGATTTTTCTGGTATTTTGAAATATTTGTATTTCATCCTTTAATCAATATAAATAGGTATTCTTGGTTCATTCCAAGGTACTGCAGATTGAAAGTACTCCTAGTTCTCTCTACTAGTTCTTCTACTTTTTTCTGAAGTTCTACAGAAAAGCCAACAGTGGTATTAGAGCCAAGTTCAAAGAAGATCATCAGGAGTAGGTCGGTAAAAGGAAGGGAAAGCTAGTAGATCCAGAAAAAAATAAACAAGAAGATGACAAGTATTGGAGTAAGTGTTCCTAATCAACTTCTTCCTATTCTAAAAGGTGACAATTATCAGTTTTGGGCTATTAAGATGAAAACTCTCCTTATTTAACAAGGATTGTGGAATTTGGTAGAGAATTATTTTATTGAGTATGATCTACATGATCCTAAAATTACTAAGGATCAAATGGATCATATGAATGAGAATATGCAGAAAGATGCAAAAGCTCTCTATATGCTACAACAAGCAATAGACGATTCTCTATTTTCCCGAATCATGATGGCATCAACATCAACAAAAGCCTGGAAGATATTAAAATGTGTGTTTGGAGGCACAGAGAAGGTAAAAATTTCAAAGCTTCAAATTCTTCGTCGTGAGTTCGAAACTCTTATAATGAAAGATTCAGAATCGATCACTGATTTTTTTTCAAAAGTTTCTTTTATTGTGAATCAAATGAGATCGTACGGTGAAAACCTAAAAATTAAATTGTAGTAGAAAAAGTTTTACGAAGTTTGTCTTCGAAATTTGATATGGTCTCTACTGCTATAGAAGAAGCTAAAAATACAAGCATATTATCTATTGATGAATTAATGGGTTCTCTTTTAGTTTATGAACAAAACGTGAACAGATCTTCAGATGAGATTTCAGAACATGCTCTCCAAATGAAGATAGATCAAAAAAAGGAATAGAAAAAAATTTCATAAACCAGATCTCAAGGGAGAGATCAAAATGGCAGAGGAAGCGGTCGATTAAATGAAGGTAATAAAGAAACCCGACAATGCTTTTGTTGTAAAAAAATACAACATATTGAAAGAGATTGCTGGTATAAAAATAAAAATCTAAATATTCCTCTTTGCTCTTACTGTAAAAAATATGGACATCTTGAAAAAGATTGCCGGAACAAAAATCAGACAAATTATCATGAGGAAAATAATAGTGAAGAAATGAATGAAGAAAATATTCTCTTTATAGCATCTGATGAAGAATATTCTAGTTTTGTATGGTTTTTGGATAGTGGATGTAGTAATCATATGACACGGGAGAGAAGCTTATTTCAGAGACTCGATGACTCAGTCAGATCTACAGTGCTGATGGGGAATGGCAACAAAATTCAAGTGGAAGGAAAAGGAACAATTATTGTGAACACCAAATCTGGTAAAAAAATTATTAATGATGTGATGTTTATTCCTGGTTTAAAACAGAATCTCATTAGTGTAGGACAACTGATGAGAAAAGGATATTATATTATTTTTGATGATGAAAAATGTTTGATTCATGAAAAAAAAATTGGTAAATTAGTAGCAACAGTAAGGATGACAAAAGATAAAATGTTTCCCTTGGTACTTTTGGATTTCTCCTTATATGCATTCGTTGCTACTACTACTGATGAATCAACACTATGGCATAAAAGTTATGGTCATCTGAATTATGATGGACTAGAACTATTAAATCAAAAAAATATGGTAGTTGGCTTGCCTGAAATTAAAAATAAAGATACAATTTGTGAATCCTGTATTTATAGAAAACAACATAGAAATACCTTTCAAACAGGTCATTCTTGGAGAGCAAAAAATCGATTGGAACTTGTGCATGCAAAAATTTGTGCGCCTATGAAAACTATCTCAGAATGTGGAAGTAGATATTTTGTGATATTTACAGATGATTGTACAAGAATGGTGTGGGTATATTTTCTAAAAAAAAAGGCTGAGGTTTTTCAAGTTTTTAATAATTTTAAATATTTATTGAAAAATAAAGTGGTTGTTTTATTAAGACTCTACATACTAATAGAGGGAGTGAATTCACTTCCAAAGATTTTTGTAATTTTTATAAGAATACATGTATTCACTGGGAACTCACTATAAGCTATACCCCCCAACAAAATGGAGTGGTAGAGCGAAAAAACAGAGTGGTGGTTGAGACTGCTAGATGTATGCTTAAAGAAAACACAGTAGCAAAGGAGTTTTGGGTAGAAGCTGTGAATACATCGGTGTATTTATTAAATCGTTTCCTACCAAGGCAGTACAAGAAAAAACACCTTATGAAGCATGGTTAAACAGAAAGCCAGAAGTAAGTCATTTAAAAGTATTTGGTTGTGCTGCTTACTTCCATATCCTGTTGAAAAAAGAAGTAAACTTGATGAGAAAAGTATTAAATGCATATTTGTTGGGTATAGTAATGAGACAAAAGGTTTTAGACTTTTTGATCCTACAACAAAAAAATTAATTATAAGTCGTGATGTTATTTTTAATGAAGAAGAAGCTTGGAACTCTAAAGCAGTTGAAACAACAATATCTGTAGAAGAAGTAGATAAAGCAGATGATCCATTGCATATTAATACCTCATCTGACTCTTCTCGTATTTTGAATAACTCAAATGAATCCAGTGATACTGAATCACCTCCACGAAAATTTTATAGTATTTCAGAAATATATCAATCTGGTGATTTTGCATGTCTTGCATTCGAACCTACTTGTTTTGAAGTTGTAGCTCAGAAAGAAGAATGGGTACAAGCAATGAATGATGAGTTACAAGCTATAGAAAAAAATAAGACTTGGGAATTGATAGATTTTCCTCCAGGAAAAAAATCAATTGGACTTAAATGGGTGTACAAGTCAAAATTTAATGCTGATGGCTCGTTGCAAAAACATAAAGCCCGCTTGGTTGCCAAAGGATATACTCAAATTTCAGATATTGATTTTTCAGAAACTTTTTCTCCAGTTGCTAGAATTGAGACAATTAGAATTATATTAGTATTGGCGGCCCAAAAAAATGTAGGTTTATCAATTTGATGTTAAATCAGCATTCCTGAATGGAAAATTGCAAGAGAAAGTTTATGTTAAGCAGCCCAAAGGATTTGAAATTAAAGGATCATAAGATAAAATGTACAAATTAGACAAAGCATTATATGGCTTAAAACAAGCACCAAGAGCATGGTATAGTCGGATTGACAATTATTTTCTTCAACATAATTTTCAGAAAAGTTTAAGTGAGCCAACTTTATATATAAGAATTCAAGGTATGAAGATTCTTATGGTTTGTTTATATGTGGATGATATGATTTATACTGGAAACTCATCATATATGCTTATCGAATTTAAGAAAAATATGACATTAGAATTTGAAATGACTGACCTGGAGCTTATACACTATTTCTTGGGAATGAAAATTGTTCAAGATGCAGATGGAATCTTTTTGTGCCAAGAAAAATATGCTAAAGATTTGTTAAAAAGATTTCATATGTCAACTTGTAAGCCAGTGAGTACTCCAATGAATACATATGATAAATTTCTATTAGATGATGGAGTGGAAAAAACAAATGAGCAACAATATAGAAGTTTAATTGGAGGGTTGATGTATCTCACACACTCAAGGCCAGATATTATGTTTACAGTTAACTTGTTATCCAGATTCATGCAGTCCTAGCAAGCATCACTTTGGAGCAGCTAAAAGAGTTCATAGATATATCAGAGGGACTCTCAATTTTGGCATTCGTTATGAACAGGTAAAAGATTTTAAGTTATATTCATATACTGATAGTGATTGGGCTGGTTGTGCAGATGATAGAAAAAGTACTTCAAGATTTATTTTCAGCCTTGGCTCAGGTATGATTTCATGGACAACAAAAAAATAAGAATGTGTTGCTTTCCCAAGCACTGAGGCAGAGTATGTTGCGGCCACAAGTGCAGCATGTCAAACAGTTTGGCTTCGAATAATTCTAGCAGATCTTCAAGAAAATCAAGATGGACCAACTAAAATCTATTGCGATAACAAGTCTACTATTGCAATGACAAAGAATCCTGTCTTTCATGAGCGTACCAAACATATTGAAGTCTGACATCATTTTATTCGTGAATTGGTTGATAAAGAAGAGATTCAAATGGACTACTACAACACCGAGGAATAACTTGCTGATATCTTCACAAAAGCTTTGGCAAAAGAAAAATTTTATTTTTTTCCAAAAATAACTTAAAGTTATAACTAATTGAATTAAGGGGGTGTGTTGAGATTAATTCAATTAGTTACGATTGATTAGTTAGAACAAAATAACTGATAGATCTAAATTAGTTAGATGAGGATGAATCTGTTGAGATACAATGGATTTTTTTGGTATTTTGAAATATTTATATTTCATCCTTTAATCAATATAAATAGGTACTCTTGGTTCATTCCAAGGTACTGCAGATTGACAGTATTCCTAGTTCTCTCTACTAGTTCTTCTACTTTTCTCTCAAGTTCTACAAAAAAGCCAAAAACCTTTTTTTTTTACTTTCAATCAGTAGTCTGCAGTGCTCTTGAATGAACCAAGAGCACCTATTTATATTGATTAAAAGATAGAATACAGATATTTTAAAACACTAAAAAATCTATCACATCTAAATAAATATTATCCTCATCTAAACTAATCTCATCATCATCTTAACTATTTGGATTATTTCCAACACACCCCCTTAATTCAAGTAGTTATAATTTATATTTTTGAAGAAATATTTTCTTTGCAAAATTTTTTGTGAAGATGTCGGCAAGCTGATCTTCGTTGCTACAGTGGCTGTCTTATATTTTTTCTCTGTCTATAAATTTTTGAGAACTTCTGATCTGAAATATTTTATCGTTTCTCTTGATATTTTTCTCTTCGGTAGCCATCTTTGATGATATGATAGAGACTCTGCATTTGTAGGATTGAATCCCTTTGAATGCAGAAGCTTCATTTTTCTTTTCTTTCTGTTGGCTTTCTTCATATCATCAGAAACTTCTACCAACCCTGTATATATACTTTCATTGTTGTCCTTGGAGTTTAGAGCTTCACCCCTTTTCTGTATATGTGTGTCATCAACATTACGATCTGCATCATCTAAGATAGTTTGCATAGATCCACAAAATTTTAAATGATCATAACTATTTTTCCAAAATGTTGATTCTTTGGTAGGAGTAGCAAAGTCCGAAAATAATAAGATAAATATTTTGTTTTTTGTCATCCTTGCAGTTGCTATCAATTTACCAATTTTCTTATCATAAATTAGATATTTTTCTTAATCAAAAATAACATAATATCCGTTTCTCATTAGTTGTCTTATACTAATGAGATTTTATTTTAAATCAAGAATAAATAACACATCATCAATAATTTTTTTACCAGACTTTGTGTTTATAGCAACTGTTCCTTTTCCTTTTACTTGAACCTTTTTACCATTTCTCATCTGCACAGTAGATCTGACCGAATCATCAAGCTTCTGAAACAGACTTTTATCCCCTATCATATGATCACTACATCCACTATCCAAAAACCAAACAAATCTAGAATATTTTTCATCAGATATTGTAAAGAAAATATTCTCTTCATCTCTTTTGTCATCATTACTTTTCTCGTGATAGTTAGTTTGATTTTTATTCAAATAATCTTTTTCAAAATGTCCATATTTTCCACAATAAGAACATAGAGAAACATTTGGATTTTTATTTTTATACCAACAATCCTTTTCAATATGCCCTATTTTTTTGTAACAAAAATATTTTCGAGTTTCTTTGTTACCTTCATTTGGTCGGCCTCATCCTCTATCCTTTTGATCTCTCCCTTGAGATCTGATTTCTGAATTCTCTTTTTGATCCTTCTTCTGATCAATCTTCATTTGAAGAACTTGTTCCAAGGTTTCCTCTGAAGATCTGTTCACTTTTTATTCATGAACTAAAAGAGATCCCATTAATTCATCAATAGATAATGTACTTGTATCTTTAGCTTCTTCTATAACAGTAGAGATCATATCAAATTTTGAAGATAAACTTTATAAAAAAATTTCTACTACAGTTTGATCTTTTAGATTTTCACCATAAGATCTCATTTGATTCACAATACAAGAAACTTTTGAGAAGAAAATGAAACAGATTCTGAATCTTTCATCATAAGTGTTTCAAATTCACGACGAAGAATTTGAAGCTTTGAAATTTTTACCTTCTCTATGCCTCTAAACATATTTTTTAGTATATTCCAAGCTTCTATTGATGTTGATGCCATCGTGATTCAGGGAAATAATGAATCATCTATTGCTTGTTGTAGCATTAAATTTTGACTTGTACACCCATTTAAGTCTAATTACTTTTTTTCCTAGAGGCAAATCTACCAATTCCCAAGTCTTATTTTTTTCTATAACTTGTAACTCATCATTCATTGCTTGTACCCATTCTTCTTTCTGAGCTGCAACTTCAAAACAAGTAGGTTCGAATGCAAGACATGCAAAATCACCAGATTGATATATTTTTGAAATACTACGAAATTTCCGTGGAGGTGATTCAGTATCACTAGATTCATTTGAGTCATTCAAAATACGAGAAGAGTCAGATGAGGTATTAATATGCAATGGATCATCTACTTTATCTACTTTTTTTTCTATAGATATTGTTGTTTCAACTGCTTCAGAGTTCCAAGCTTCTTCTTCATTAAAAATAACATCACGACTTATAATTAAATTTTTTATTGTAGGATCAAAAAGTCTAAAACCTTTTGTCTCATTACTATACCCAACAAATATGCATTTAATACTTTTCTCATCAAGTTTACTTCATTTTTCAACAGGAATATGGAATTAAGCAGCACAACCAAATACTTTTAAATGACTTACTTATGGCTTTCTGTTTAACCATGCTTCATAAGGTGTTTTTCCTTGTACTGCCTTTGTAGGAAAATAATTTAGTAAATACACTGATGTATTCACAGCTTCTGCCCAAAACTCCTTTGGTACTATTTTTTCTTTAAGCATACATCTAGCAGTCTCAACCACCACTCTGTTTTTCCGCTCTGCCACTCCATTTTGTTGGGGGGTATTACTTGTAGTGAGTTCCCTGTGAATACCTATATTCTTACAAAAATTAAAAAAAACTTTAAAAATGAATTCACCCCCTCTATCAGTACGTAGAGTCTTAATAAAATAACCACTTTATTTTTCAACAAATGCTTTGAAATTTTTAAAAACTTGAAAAACCTCAACCTTTTCTTTGAGAAAATATACCCACATCATTCTTGTACAATCATTTGTAAATAGCACAAAATATCTACTTCCACCTTCTGAGATAGTTTTCAGAGGCCCATAAATATCTGCATGCATAAGTTCCAATTGATTTTTTGCTCTCCAAGAATGGCCTGTTTGAAAGGTATTTCTATGTTGTTTTCCATAAATACAGGATTCATAAACTGTATCTTTATTTTTAATTTCAGGCAAGCCAACTACCATATTTTTTTGATTTAATAGTTCTAGTCCATCATAATTCAGATGACCATATCTTTTATGCCATAGTGTTGATTCATCAGTAGTAGTAGCAACGAATGCATATAAGGAGAAATCCGAAAGTACCAAGGGAAATATTTTATTTTTTGTCATCCTTACTATTGCTACTAATTTACCAATTTTCTTTTCATGAATCAAATATTTTTCATCATAAAAAATAATATAATATCCTTTTCTCATCAGTTGTCCTACACTAATGAGATTCTGTTTTAAACCAGGAATAAACATCACATCATTAATAATTTTTTTACCAGATTTGGTGTTCACAATAATTGTTCCTTTTCCTTCCACTTGAATTTTGTTACCATTCCCCATCAGCACTGTAGATCTGACTGAGTCATCGAGTCTCTGAAATAAGCTTCTCTCCCGTGTCATATGATTACTACATCCACTATCCAAAAACCATACAAAACTAGAATATTCTTCATCAGATGCTATAAAGAGAATATTTTCTTCATTCATTTCTTCACTATTATTTTCCTCATGATAATTTGTCTGATTTTTGTTCCGGCAATCTTTTTCAAGATGTCCATATTTTTTACAGTAAGAGCAAAGAGGAATATTTAGATTTTTATTTTTATACCAGTAATCTCTTTCCATATGTCCTATTTTTTTACAACAAAAGCATTGTCGGGTTTCTTTATTACCTTCATTTGATCGACCTCTTCCTCTGCCATTTTGATCTCTCTCTTGAGATCTGGTTTATGAAATTTTTTTCTATTCCTTTTTTTTATCTATCTTCATTTGGAGAGCATGTTCTGAAATCTCATCTGAAGATCTTTTCACGTTTTGTTCATAAACTAAAAGAGAACCCATTAATTCATCAATAGATAATATGCTTGTATTTTTAGCTTCTTCTATAGCAGTAGAGACCATATCAAATTTCGGAGACAAACTTCGTAAAACTTTTTCTACTACAATTTAATTTTTAGGTTTTCACCGTACGATCTCATTTGATTCACAATAAAAGAAACTTTTGAAAAAAAATCAGTGATCGATTCTGAATCTTTCATTATAAGAGTTTCGAACTCACGACGAAGAATTTGAAGCTTTGAAATTTTTACCTTCTCTGTGCCTCCAAACACACATTTTAATATCTTCCAGGCTTTTGTTGATGTTGATGCCATCATGATTCGGGAAAATAGAGAATCGTCTATTGCTTGTTGTAGCATATAGAGAGCTTTTGCATCTTTCTGCATATTCTCATTCATATGATCCATTTGATCCTTAGTAATTTTAGGATCATGTAGATCAT
The DNA here is from genome assembly GCA_029747655.1 of Ensete ventricosum. Lineage (NCBI taxonomy): Eukaryota > Viridiplantae > Streptophyta > Magnoliopsida > Zingiberales > Musaceae > Ensete > Ensete ventricosum. Next base: position 29,257,418 of record JAQQAF010000003.1, on the reverse strand, counting down.
ACTCAATAAAACCATTCTCTACCAAATTCCACAATCCTTGTGAAATAAGGAGAGTTTTCATCTTAATAGCCCAAAACTGATAATTGTCACCTTTTAGAATAGGAAGAAGTTGATTAGGAACACTTCAATACTTGTCATCTTCTTGTTTGTTTTTTTCTGGATTTACTAGCTTTCCCTTCCTTTTACCGACGTACTCCTGATGATCTTTTTTGAACTTGGCTCTGATACCACTATTGGCTTTTCTGTAGAACTTCAGAGAAAAGTAGAAGAACTAGTAGAGAGAACTAGGAGTACTTTCAATCTACAGTACCTTGGAATGAACCAAGAGTACCTATTTATATTGATTAAAGGATGAAATACAAATATTTTAAAATATCAAAAAAATCCATTGTATCTCAACAGATTCATCCTTATCTAACTAATTTAGATCTATCAGTTATTTTATTCTAACTAATCAATCGTAACTAATTGAATTAATCTCAACACACCCCCTTAATTCAATTAGTTATAACTTTAAGTTGTTTTCGGAAAAAATAAAATTTTTCTTTTGCCAAAGCTTTTGTGAAGATATCAGCAAGTTGTTCCTCAATGTTGCAGTAGTCCATTTGAATCTCTTCTTTATCAACCAATTCATGAATAAAATGATGTTGGACTTCAATATGTTTGGTACGCCCATGGAAGACGGGATTCTTTGTCATTGCAATAGGCATACTTGTTATCGCAATAGATTTTAGTTGGTCCATCTTGATTTTCTTGAAGATCTGCTAGAATTCTTCGAAGCCAAACTGTTTCATATGCTGCACTTGTGGCCGCAACATACTCTGCCTCAGTGCTTGAGAGAGCAACACATTCTTATTTTTTTGTTGTCCATGAAATCACACCTGAGCCAAGGATGAAAATAAATCCTGAAGTACCTTTCTATCATCTGCACAACCAGCCCAATCACTATCAGTATACGAATATAACTTAAAATCTTTTACCTGTTCATAACGAATGCCATAATTGAGAGTCCCTTTGATATATCTAATAACTCTTTTAGCTGCTCCAAAGTGATGCTTGCTAGGACTGTGAATGAATCTGGATAACAAGTTAACTGTAAACATAATATCTAGCCTTGAGTGTGTGAGATACATCAACCCTCTAATTAAACTTCTATATTGTTGCTCATTTATTTTTTCCACTCCATCATCTAATAGAAATTTATCATCTGTATTCATTGGAGTACTCACTGGCATACAAGTTGACATATGAAATCTTTTTAACAAATATTTAGCATATTTTTCTTGGCACAAAAAAATTGCATCTGCATCTTGAACAATTTTCATTCCCAAGAAATAGTGTATAAGCCCCAGGTCAGTCATTTCAAATTCTAATGTCATATTTTTCTTAAATTCGATAAGCATATCTGATGAGTTTCCAGTATAAATCATATCATCCACATATAAACAAACTATAAGAATCTTCATACCTTGAATTCTTATATATAAAGTTGGCTCACTTAAAACTTTTCTGAAAATTATGCTGAAGAAAATAATTGTCAATCCGACTATACCATGCTCTTGGTGCTTATTTTAAGCCATATAATGCTTTGTCTAATTTGTACACTTTATCTTCTTATCCTTTAATTTCAAATCCTTCTGGCTGCTTAACATAAACTTCCTCTTGTAATTTTTCATTTAGGAATGCTGATTTAACATCAAATTGATAAACCTATTATTTTTTTTGGGCCGCCAATGCTAATATAATTCTAATTGTCTCAATTCTAGCAACTGGAGAAAAAGTTTCTGAAAAATCAATACCTGAAATTTGAGTATATCCTTTGGCAACCAAGTGTATCCACTGATAATAGATGGCTCGTTGCAAAAATATAAAGCCCGCTTGGTTGCCAAAGGATATACTCAAATTTTAGGTATTGATTTAACTAGATTAATTCAATTAGTTATGATTGATTAGTTAGAACAAAATAACTGATAGATCTAAATTAGTTAGATGAGGATGAATCTGTTGAGATACAATGGATTTTTCTGGTATTTTGAAATATTTGTATTTCATCCTTTAATCAATATAAATTGGTACTCTTGGTTCATTCCAAGGTACTACAGATTGAAAGTACTCCTAGTTCTCTCTACTAGTTCTTTTATTTTTCTCTGAAGTTTTACAGAAAAGCCAACACTCTCGGGGTTGGCCAAGAGGTAATAATATTATGAGGCTTTTTGAAGACCTTATAGCCAATGACCAGAAGCCCACCATCATAACAAGCTCTGACCCTATGTCTCTGTTGTCTTGTCACTGCTTCTTCCACTTTACTAATTTCACTATTTATATGTAGGAGCACCATCTATTTTAATAGTGCCATCGAGTCAAGGATTCATTAGTTGTCCTGGTTTGAGTGCTAAAGGAGAGGGATGAGAGCCACTGAGTGGGATTACATGGCAAATGAGGTCAAGTAGTTATAAGTCTAGAAGATGGACTTGGAGAGGGAGTTGGTCGCTGAGTGACACTACTCGACAATCCTAGTGAGTTTGATTGGATATTACCAAGCAATCATTCATAGAGGCAAAGATCGATTACCACCACTTCATCAACATGCTACTGAAGTCGGATGCAAAGATGGTCATCCTTTGCATAGAGAATGCCATCCTATAGTAGGCAATGAAGGGGCTCATGGAGCAGCTCCAAGTAGAGGATGCATGGAAGCTAGAGTATCATGCATGGAAGCTAGAGTATCAGGTTGAAGGTGTTGCCAAGTATAAGGCGTCCAAGGGTTTTGAGAAAGGTCTGACTTGACTCTCTTTCAACGGTTAGCTCTTTGGGTAATCAACTTGTGATAATCCTGAATGCACTACAACTACCTCAGCCTTAAACATCTGGAGGCCCTCAACAAGCAGTTGACTAATGGGACGTCATCTTCATCAAGTCCAATGGCATCAATTATCGCAATGAGGTTGAATCCAATAAAGACATTGAGGGGCATCTAGCGGAGGAGGATGAGGAGTTGACTGCCGGAGGGGAACTTGTCCCTACACCCAAGGAAGCCACCACTATTGAAGAAGCTGATGGAGTACCTACCACCATTGAGCCCGCCATCGAGGGGACTACTCAAGCCATCGTCACTAACCCCTAGCTTGAGGTCGAGGGCATAGAGGCCATTGTGGCACTAGTACTTCAACTAATTTGGTTGCTTTTGGTCAATTTTTCTCCACCTGAGATAGATGGTGATGAGGTGGTCGAAGTGGATTAAGTGCCACAGTCAACCATTTTGTCCTATCATTTGATTTCTTTTTCTTTTCTTATCAGAGGTCTCTTTTGATGTATAGACCCTCTTACCATAAAGTAAAAACTTTTTCATCAATCAAAGTTAACTTTTATTCAACTCTTGCATACAAAGATATTGCACTATGCAATGGCTTTCATTCCCACACGGATACTATTTTCATAAGTGTTACAAGTTCTTAGTCTATGGGATGTCCGAGACCCCCATGTTTGCAGTTGGTAGGTCTTAGGTCGGACCTCCTTGATCACTCAGGTAGGGTGGCACCAATTTTCCTCAACAAAGAGATAGATTGTTGACTTCACCTCTATGGAAGACCAAGTCCTCTATGCTAAGGCACTGAGGTCAAACACTTTTATTAAAGGGATGCTCTTGTCGGTTTTATCGAGTAGGTCGAGGTTGGCCCAAAGCCCTTCATCCGAGGCCCCCTTATCAAATTCTTGGGTTTGGGTAGTTGGTAGTATAATCTTATTCAACACCATAGTCTTTATCCTGTATGTGAGGCAAAAAGGAGTACCCTTGGTCGAGACCCTTGGGGTGATCCGATAACTCTCTAAAATGTTTGGGAGCTCATCCACCTATATCCCCTTAACTCTCTAAGAATGTCTTGACTAGTAACCTCGATCTCGTGTAGTGTATTTTAAAATTTCTTCATTCTCAGTTTAGCTCATTTAAAATTACTATAATACAAATAAGAATAAGTGAAACTTAAATAAATTGATTAAAATATATATTTAGGAATAATTAAAATTAAAGTAAGAAAGGTTAGATAATATTCTAGCTATAACTTAAGAAGTAGGTAAGTAGAAAATAAAATTAAAGCATAATCTTTCAAATAAATCCTAAGAGTCTAAAAATGCTAGTTATACTCATTTTAACAAGCCTTCACACTAAAGTGCTACTTATATAGCAAAGAAAGGATAAATGAAGAACGATGATAAGGTTTGATACGAAAAGAATCACATAAACTTAACTTCATATCTTTCAAACCAAATATTATAAAAGTTCCTTCTTTTGCTTAGTAGATTGATTAAAGTGTTCCAACTTATATTATCAATAATTACAAAGAATTTTTTAAATTGAAAACCAAAAAATATAAAAAAATGATCATTATAAAGAATCATCTCAATATGAAAGCAGTAGTGGTGGGTACTTATCAATAATACATAGAGACTAGTTTTTCTTATGATTCAATAAAGATTGATTTTATAATTTTATATGAAGATCTATACAAAATTAATTTAAATCTTAAGTTTATGAAAACATTAATGATCTAACAATTAAATGTTAGAGTTAAATAGTTTCATTAATGAACTAATTAGATTATAAATACTAATATCTACAAATCACTCCATGTTTCAAATTTTGTGGAAAAAGATATTAATCACTTTTGTAAATGATTTATTGAGATATATATATATATATATATATATATATATATATATATATATATATATATATGTATATATATATATAATACATGAAATGTTTTAAGTTGTTGACATGGGTGGTGATCACTTTTACAAGTGACTTGTCAAGTTATGGATATGTATGTTTAATATATAAAATATTTTAAGTTCCTAACATCCTTGAGGTATATAATAAAGTCAGAGACAATTAGAATAAAAGGTCAAAATTATCTAATTTAACATGGGCAATAAATTTTATGATAAATATGATGAATTGTGTTAGAATCTTTAAACCTTATATTAGATTCTTAAAAAAATAATTTATATATTTTATTATCTTAATCACAGTATATGGTTAGTAAAATTAATAATAAAAGATTCTTAGAAAATGATGAAATCAATAGAAGTGAAATTTTTAAAAAAAATTAGTGTTAATTTTAAAGAGATATAGGTTGATGCTCCTTTCCTACCTTTGGACCTGAGTAATCTGCACATCTTATCTGGACTCTCTTTGGATACGAATCCCTTTGACAATATCATATACACCTCCTCATCAAGGTTGTTGTTGAAGAACGCGGTCTTCACATCCATTTGTCAAATCTCATAGTCATAGTGTGCTGCAATAGCCAAAAGAATTCTGATGGATTTCAGCATGGCTATGGGTGAGAAAGTTTTGTCATAGTTAACTCATTGCCTTGACGATATCCTTTAGCCACCAGACTTGCCTTATAGGTCTCCACCTTTTCACTTACTCTAATATTCTTCTTGAAGATCCACTTGCAACTGATGGGCATAATACCATCAGGTGCATCAACAAAATTCCAAACCTTGTTGGAGTACATGGAACCCATATCAGAATTCATGGCTTCTTGTCATTTTTCGGAGTCTATACTCATAATAGCCTCCTCATAGGTTTGAGTGTCAATATCCTGAGATACTTTGTCGGACCTGCATAAAGTTGGAACTTGTGTGCTAGGTACCTAATAGACTCAGTCTTTAGAATGGTGCTTGAGCTAGATTCTCTAACCCCTGTTGCTGCTGTCATCTTTATCTGTAGTCGACCCTTGTTGTTGCTGCCATCTTCATCTGCAGCCGACCTTTGTTGCTGTTGCCATCTTCATTTACAACCAACCCTTATTGATTCTGCCATCTTCATCTACCATCTTCATCTGGTACTATCATCTTTATCCATTGCTACCATCTTTCCTTGTTATTGTCGCTACCATCTTCTTGTTATTGTCATTGTCATCTTCCTTGGTTGTTGCCGTTGCCATCTTCCTGTTGCTGTCGCTACCATCTTCTTCGATTGATGTCACTGTCATCCGCTGGGAAACCAAGCGGGAGCATCATATGTGCAACGAAAGATTAAAACAAAATTGGTTTTTCAGGTAGAATAAAATTATCGTGCAAAGATTGGTGGGAGAGAAATCACAAAACCAAAAAAATAGCATCATGTGTGAGATTGTTTACTTAGGGAGATCGTATATCCTTGTTTTTCCAGATCTGGATAGAGAAGATGAAGGAGGTCAACTGTCCACCACTTTAGCGGTATCCACACGATGGATCACTGCAGTGATACTCCTCCAATCGCATCCCAAGTCTCACAATTCTTGCATAGCTTCTCGCAACGAACATAGAAGAAGATCCTCTATCTTTTTCGCTTCCCTCTCATGCCTAAGAGAGGCTGCTTGGTTGAGAAGGTGAGAGAGAGGAGGAGAATAGGAGGGGGTGGCTAAGGGTGCAGCCTATCACCTGTGTGTGTCGCCCCTCTTATTTATAGAGAGACACCCATAAAAACGCTAAGGGATCCTACTTTAGTGGGTATTGGATCTTTATTTAATTACCCATTAACCTTGGATTATTGGATCTCTATCTAATAATCTCCTTTGGCCTCTAATTGTGTCTCATACAAGGAGCTCATCAATGTAGTGTCTCATCCGATGAGAACAATGGATAATTGGATAACTCATATCCAATTCTCTATTCGCTAAAGCATCCACCATATGTGTGTCACCCTCTAGGTCTAATACCAAGCTGACCGTAGGTCACTCCAATTAGAACTCCTTCTGATATAATGAATTATTATCCCAATAATAATTCACTCGACTTATCGATTATGGACGTACTAGGCCACTACGACATAGTCCCTAGATGGTATAGGGGGATCAAATCTATCGAACCTATCTGCCCATAGTTACTGTGTATCTATAGTCTCTTAGCTAACTAATATCTCAGATATCGTATATTAGAAATGGTACTATTAGGCCACATACGGAAACCATCTAGGTCTTGCTCTAATTGGATTCTTTTTTAGAACTCCTCTCTCAATCCGAATGACTCTGGTCAGATATTTATCTAAGCAAGCACATAAAGGATATTCCTCTCATGATACTGAGAGTGGATGATCCTTTATTGACACTCAATTGCCTTCGTAAGGTTAGCTACCAATTTTGATAGCCGATTTATCAGATCTAAAACTTTCCAAACCTGTAAGTTCGACGTCAAAGAAAGGAGTACTCAAACAACACATCCTTGGTGTCTCAAGTCTAAGGACCAGATGCACAACTAGGACTACAGAATTGCTATATGACATTTGGTATCATTAACTATATATCATTTCATAAGCGGATCAATCGGTGAACTTATTCTCCAATGAGCACATGTATTGTATCCTTAATGTCTCAACACAAGTGATTATGAGACCAACCGCCTCCATTATATGGACGGGTATACAGTACATCGGTCTGTCTGATTATCTCGATGTCTCCCGAGTAACTTATGATTAGGATTATTTGAGATATGTATTTAAAGGCAAAATAATCTTATTATCATAATCTCATCATAATCTGATTTTCATTGCACAAAACCAAAGACATCACTATTGAATCTCATATTTTGATGATGAAAACAATTGATGGGTTATTGATTTAACATGATTGTTAGAATTGATTGATGCAGGATTAATTATGACAGAATAATTATTACAATCAGATTGGCTAAGGTCAAGTTCATGCATCGGGTCGATGCGGTTGGGAACTCGCTAGGAGTGCGTCGAGAGCTCGCCGAGAGTATCGGGAGTTTGCTAGGATGGCGCAAGGGAGTTTTTCAAAAGAAGACCGAGACTCACCGGAAGATAATCGGGGGTAGCCAAAAAGCTTGCCGGGAGTTAGGATGGTCTTGTAATGGATGTTTGGCAATTATGATTATATTTAATTGTCATAATTAGCATCATGCAGGACTAACTATGACAGGAGCAATGAAGTTACAACCAAATGATGGGCTAAGATCAAGCTTGAGTATCGGGCTAGGGTTCGGATGATGTAATGGGATCTCGCAAAAGTTCGCTAGGAGATTCACCGAAGGGATGGGGAAACTCGCTAGGAACACGTTAGGAGATCGCTGGAAGAAGACCAAAAGACTCACCACAAGAATGCTGGAGGCTACCAGACTGGCGGGAGTTAGGTCATAGTTTAGCTTATTGGTCATTAAGTATTATAATTATTGAGTTATAGTTAGGAATTGAGTCCTAATTGAGTTGGATTTGGATGAAATCCAAATCAACTCAATAAGACAACCGGGTCCACTATAGGGTTTGGTTGAGCTCAATTAGTTGACTAAGAGAATGGTCATCTGATGGTTCAAGCCGAAATTGGAGGGAACCACTTTTGTAAAAATTTCGGTGGTAAACCGGTGGTGAGCGACGGGTGTACCGTCGTCACCCAAGCTTTCGAGCGGCTGACCCACCCAGGCTGGGCAGTTGAACTGCCCGTACCTAGGAATCCCGGTACTTTCGACGGTTGACCCACCCAGGACTGGCGGTTAAACCGCCCGTACCCTAGTGTTCAGGCAACTGAACAACCCAGGTCGATGGGTAAACCGCTCCTACTCGGTTTTTCTGGGTATATTTGATTTTTTGCTCCAAAAATCTGAAGTCACTTGGGGCCTATAAATACCCCAAGTTTTCTTGCATTCTACATAATAATTTTTTGGGATTATATTCTGAAAAAATATTGTGTGAGAATTGTAAGAAAAATAAAATGGATAAGGGAGTGATCAAAGAGTGTAATCTTGTCTCTCTTGTAAGCAAAGTGTAAGGGTTTGGTCTTCACCTAAAGAAGATTGGTAGTGAACGCCAATGTGCCTCAAGAAGGAGGACTCGAGAGTGGACGTAGGCTATTGGCGCCGAACCACTATAAAAATTATGAGTGTTTCCTTGCTTTCATTGCTTATATATTTTTGTATTGATACTTCCAATTTAACTCAACTATTTGAAAGTAAAGTTTTCATGATAAGTTCTTTCCTTCAAACATTGCTTATCTTTCCTATTTGCTTATTAACTTAGCACATTTTTTTAATCCCTCACTCGTTTAACTAAGAATGAAAAGCTTCAGATTTTCTATCTCGATTTAATCGAAAAGTTTTCATCTAAACTGAAAATTTACACTTGTATTAATCCACAACCACCTCCCACCCCCCTCTTAATGCCAATTGATCATAATAATTGGTATCAGAGCAAGGTAGTTACTCATTAGATTAACATACACTTGAGTAAATAACTTGTTTTGGCATGAATGAGGGACATTCCATCTCACGTCCTCCCATGTTCAATGGGACGAATTACATATATTGGAAGACTCAGATATAAATTTTTCTTATCTCTTTAGACCTTGATTTATGGACTATTGTTGAAAATAGATTTGAAAGGTCTTCTCTTCCGATGAACAATTGGAATGATTTAGAGAAGAAGACTTTCTTTTTAAATGCTAAGGCTATGAATGCCTTGTTTTGCGCCTTAGATAAAAATGAATTTAATCAGGTTTCTTGTTTTGATTCGACTTTTGATAAATAGCATGCATTAGAAATAACATATGAAAGCACATTTAATATAAATGAATCATTAAATGAAAATACTTCTAAAAATAAATAAGAAGAATACCTTCCTAAGAACCGGAAGGAATATGAACCGAGAAGAACACATGACTCCTCGAGTAAAATCTCGAGTGATGAGGACTTTGAACTTTTGACAAATAAACCAAAAAAATTGATGAACTTGAACCTTAAAAATAATCTAAAGATGGAAAAAACCTCTTACTATGAACTAAGAAGCCAAGGAGCTCCAAAGATCAAATGTACAACCAAGAAGTGAAGAACCTCGCTCTTATAGTTATCGATAATGAGGTAGTAGTTCTTTAAGTATTTCTTTTCAAAATTATTAAGTATGTTTCATGATTTGTTTGATGAGTTTAGAAAACTAAGCAAATCTTTTAAGCTGCTTCAAATTGATCATGATTTGTTAGTTGGTAATATTGATGAAATGCATGAGTTATTAGCATTACATAATCCTAGTTGTAAATGTGAAATGCTAGACAACATTTAAGAAAAAAATATCATGCTTAAGACAAAGTTATAAAAATTTAAAATTGATAGTAAATCCTTGAATATGATCCTTGCTAATAAGGGTCATATTAATACAAGAAAGGGTATAGGCTTTATTGGTAACACTCAACAAAAGCCAACCATTTTTGTTAAAGGACCTACCTTACATTTACCATCAAAAAATAAATATAATTTTTTGTGGTAGTTTAGAACATAAAGCCTACAAATGTTCATTTAAAAATTATAGTCCACATAAATTAATTTGGGTTCCATAAGGAACCATAAACAACCTTAAGCCATTAGAAAAACTGGGAAGAACATACCATGAAGGACCAAACTCAAATGAGTACCTAAATCAAAACCTCCCATAATATAAAGTTACCTCATAACAATGCTAGGAGTACTAAGTAATGTTTTGAAAGTAGATGCTCAAGACTTGAGATCTAATACTCTTTCAAAGCTCACTAGCCTATGTAACAATAATAAAAAAATTATTTGAAATAAGATGTTTGAAGCTTAATGATCCTTGTTTCTGTTATAACAAATCCTTTTATTGAAAATAGTTCATCATTATATAATTAATCTTGATGATGCATAGCTAGAGCATACTAGAATTAGAAAGAAGAAAGTATAGTTAACTTAAATAAAAGCCATATGTATGAAAGAAAGATTTTGATGATGATTATTATATTGATGTGTATTAACTTGTGTTGATGATTTATGTTGTTTTTGAACCTAAAAATCATATATGGAATCATCTTTCTTTAAAAGAAAAACTTCTTGATAACATGATAGAATCTTCCAACATGTAAAAATCTTTGGATTTCAAATGAATGAAAGCTTTTGTTTGAAAATATTTTTGCAATGATCATAATGAAATTTCGTTTTTGACTTTAAATGCCAATGCACTTTTGAAATAAATTTCAAAAGAAGGATAATTCTTCTTGAAAGAATATTTATCCCATGAATCCTTCAACAAAGATAAAATGATACATTTATTGTTGAATCTCTTTAACTACAAAAATAAATAGAAAACTTTAGCTATTTTCTTTTGGAAAACAATCTATGATGACTTTATTGAAATTTTTTAAAAGTGATTTTTTATGATGATTTTGGGTAAGTTTTCAAATGATTTTATTTTAAAAAGAGATTAATCTATCAATTATGTTATTTTTATGACTCTCTTGAACTATGAAAGTGATTTTGATGATTTGATGATTTGAACTTGAATAAATTATTATCATGATTTTGGCAAGTTTAGAAAATGAAATTTGAAAATCTTCTTATGAACCATATTCTTGAAAACTTGAAGTTTTATATATATAAATCAAGATCTTCTACTTTTTTCTTCCTTAAAATTAACTTATAATCTTGATATCTATAATATGATATCTTTATGAGATGAAGACTCTTTTTTGTTCTTTTATGGTTCTATTTTATTATCTAAGAATAGATTTATTAAATTAAATCATGTCTTTAATATTTATGAATGTCTTTTGATATCAATATTTATCTTGATATTATTTATTTTAAAACTCATGAATGACATAACTTAGTAGTAAAATTAGTATTTCTTAAATTTGTGATAAGTTGAAAATTGAAAGAGATTTATATTATCATTAATATTTCCTTAATTTCTTAACTCAATTTTTACGTTATAGGAATTACATTATTGATCTCTATAATTTTTTCTTTTTAATAAAAAGGAGATTTATGATCTTAACAATAATAATTAAAATTTTTATCAAGATCATTCTTATTTTTTATTAAAAAGATTTATCTTGAATGAATTGAGATTATCTCCTAAGACTCATTTTTATTATTCACAAAAAAAAGGGCGAAAGAAACTCATTAAAGGAAATCATGTCTTTTGATATTCAAAAATTTGATTTTATCTTTAATGACATATCTCCTTGTACTTTTTAGTGTAATTTGAATATGAATGCTAAGAAAAAATTATACCATCATATTTCTTTCTTGACATTGACAAAAAAAAGGGAGAGATAAAATTAATATGATTAGAAGTAAATTTAGATATGATAACATTGAATGAGGAACAATTGGTTAGAAGAAAATTAGGACTTTCTAAATGCATGAAAAATACTTGATTTATAATTTGAGCTTGATCTACTATCATGCCTTCTTATGAAATTCTTGATCATTTTTATCAAAATTTACAATAAATGATTTTTTTTGATATACTTGAAATTGCATGAGGTGATTTTAAATGCATGAGTAGCTATTAAACTTTTGAATCTCCTTTAATATCTTGAAGTTTTTTAGCTTAATTTTAAAATTCACATCTATAAAATTTACATATTTAAAATTGAGCATTCTTGTGATATGATATTTTTTATTTCTCTACCTTGATTCTACCTTCTTGCTCACACAAAGTGGAGAAATAAAATCACTAGCATCTCAAGAGACTAATAAGTCTATTAATTACATTTTGAATCTCTTGAAAGTGATTTTGATTATTTTGAAATTGAATGAGTGATTTACCTATATCGTGGTTTTGATTTCTTGGAATTACAACTTGAAATCTTTTATGAATCAAAATCTTTTGTTATGTGTTCTCATATTATTTAAAAGGAAATTTTTATACAAATCATGAACTTGACAACTTGAGATTTCTTATGAATGAATCAAGAGATTTTATTTTATTTGTTTCTCTTGTAGTTTATTTCTTGATAGTCACAATTTGTCTTCATGAATTGTATATCTCATCACTATGTTAATTTTTCTTGATATATTTCATATGATGATATGAAAAATGATGTAATGGAAAAAGTTTTGCACTATCTCTTCTCTTTGACAATGACAAAGGGGGAGCAAAACTTGTTTGCTTGCATGATGTAAATTGCTAGCTTGAATATTACAAAGGAAGCAAAAATTTGCTAGCTTGCACTTCTCAAAAGAGAAGAAAGAACTTACTAGCTTGCATGTTCTAAAGTGATGAAAAATTTACTAAATTGCTAAGCTCTCATGTATTAAAAACTTGCTAATTGCACTTCTCCTTTTTGTTGATGACAAAGGGAGAGAAGATATGATGATGTGAAATCATGTATGATGATAATGCATGTTGATTTTTGAAAATATACATGATGATTTGAAATAATAATCATAATTTTATAATATGATGTATTGCATATAAAGTGGTTAAAATAGTTTCAACTTAGACTTTTAAGCTCGTCTTAATATTCTTTTTGAAATTTATTAAGAGCTCTTCTTAATGATGTTTTACAACTCCTCCCTTATTTTCTTTCCTTCTTTTTCACAAGAGGAAGAAAATTATTTATGAGTCATGTTATATTTTACAAAGGGAGAGCAAATACTCATGTGCCTTAAAATTCTTAGCCATATATTTCACCTTTTTGTTGATGACAAAGAGGGAGAAATGTACATTGATGACACATGATATTGATGATATACACTGATAACACATGATATGGATATGAGTGCATAATTCTTATTATGATTTGATGACCTGATAAAATTCATGATTTGATGACTTAATGTAAATTTATGTTGAAATTTACATAAAATATTGATTGCTGAATTTAAGAGTGTGTGATTCTCTTAAATTTAAGTGGCATAGACTTAGGGAGAGTTAGAATTAACTCTTGTCATCAATTGATTGTCATCATAAAAAAGAGGGAGATTGTTGAATCTCAGATTTTGATGATGAAATCAATTGATGGGTTATTGATCTAACAGGATTATTAGAATTGATTGATGTAGGATTAATTATGACAGAATGATTATTATCGGGTCGATGCGGTTGGGAACTCGCCAAGAGTGCATCGGGAGCTCGTCGAGGGTATCAGGTGTTTGCCAGGATGGCGCAAGGGAGTTTGCTAGAAGAAGATAGAGACTCATCGGAAGATTGTCGAGGGTAGCCGAAAAGCTTATCGGGAGTTAGGATGGTCTTGTACTGGATGTTTGACAATTATGATTATATTTAATTAAGTCATAATTGGCATTGTGCAAGACTAACTATGACAGGAGTAATGAAGTTACAACCAAATGATGGGCCAAGATCAAGCTTGAGCATTCAGTCGGGGTTCGGACGATGTAGTGCGATCTCGCCGAACTTCGCTAGGAGATTCACCGAAGGGATCGGGAAACTTGCTGGGAACACGTCGAGAGATCGCTAGAAGAATACATGAGGCTGTCGGATTGATTGGCAGGAGTTAGGTCTTGGTTTAGCTTGTTGGTCATTAAGTATTGTAATCATTGAGTCATAGTTAGAAATTATGTCATAATTGAGTTGGATTTAGATGAAATCTAAATCAACTCAATAAGGCAACCGAGTCCACTATAAGGTTTGGTTGAGCTCAGGTTGAGCTCAATTAGTTGACCAAGAGAATGGTCAATTGATAATTCAAGCCAGAATTCAAAAAGTGGAGGGAACCACTTTCGCAAAAATTTCGACGGGTAAACCGCTGGTGAGCGACGGGTGTACCATCGCCGCCCAGGCTTTCGAGCAACTGACAGTGGCTGACTCACCCAGGCTGGGCGGTTGAACTGCCCGTACCTAGGAATCTGGGTACTTTCAATGGTTGAACCGCCCGTACCCAGGAATCTATGTACTTTCGACGATTGACTAGCCTAGGGCCAGCGAGTAAATCGCCCGTACCCTAGTGTTCGAGTAGCTGAGCCGCTCAGGTCGATGGGTAAACCACCCGTACCCAAATTTTTCGGGTATGTTTGATTTCTGGCTCCAAAAATCTGAAGCCACTTGGGGCCTATAAATACCCAAGTTTTCTTGCATTCTACATAATAATTTTTGGGGATTATATTCTGAGAAAATATTGTGTGAGAATTATAAGAAACAGAAAAGGGGTAAGGGAGTGATCAAATAGTGTAATATTGTCTCCCTTGTAAGCAAAGTGTAAGGGTTTGGTCTTCACCCAAAGAAGATCGGTAGTTGACATCGGTGTGCCTCAAGAAGGAGGACGCGGGAATGGACGTAGGCCATTGGCGCCGAACCACTATAACAATTATAAGTGTTTCCTTGCTTGCATATTTTTGTATTGACGCTTCCGATTTAACTCAACTCTTTGAAAGCAAAGTTTTCATGATAAATTCTTTCCTTTAAACATTGCTTATCTTTCTAGTTTGCTTTTTAACTTAGCAACTTTCTTTTAATCACTCACTCATTTCACTAAGAATGAAAAGCTTCAGATTTTGTCGCTGCCATCTTCCTGTTGTTGTCGCTACCATCTTCCTTGGTTGCTGCAACTGCCACCCTCCCTGTTGCAGCCACAGCCAACACCCTTGTTGCCACTGCAACTTGCAACCCTAGTGCAACCATCTGACCTTAAAGTGCTATCATCGTTGCCATCTTTACCCCCTACAACCAACCCCAATAGTAGTAATATACTGTAACCTTCTAACCCTAGATCGCTGTCGTTGCTACCCTTTTTCCTTCTCCTATTCCTACCGACCCCATTTGTCAATCTATGCCCCTAACTCATAAACAGAAGAAGAACCAAAACATCATAGATCTGCAATCTTATGCGATGGTCTCAGATGATGCAATTGATACAAAGCCTGAAGCCTTCAAGACCCACATGGAGGACAGATTACGTGTACTCTTCGAAGAATTCAGATTGGGCCGATCAGAGAGCCCAAAGAGATCTCAGCATGGAGAAAGTTCAGATCACAAATAGAACAAATCAAAGAAGGGAGATCGAGCACAGGATTCCACATACCCACACATGAGGGTGGACTTCCATAGATGGGAAGATGGAGACCCAACCGGGTGGATCTCACACATTGAACAGTATTTTCACTTCTACAAGACTCTAGATGCATCCATGGTCGACATTGACACCATATACCTCGAGAGAGATGTGATCTAGTGGTACGACTAGTTCGAGCATACTCATGACATACCTACATGAAAAAAATTCAAAAGCAGGCTACTGATCCGCTTTGGTCCATCGAAGTACGAAAACGTGGATGACCAACTCGCGATGATTCGTCAAACCTTGACCATCCAAGATTATCAAACCAGGTTTGAACAACTTTTGAATCATACTTTTGATTAGTCTAAAAAATAATTACTAGGGACGTTCATCGAAAGATTAAAGCCGGACAACCATATACATTGATGGTAACCATCTCCTTCACCCGTATCCAAGAGAACTGACTCAACAATGATGCTTGAAGGACTATAATCATAAATCGACCAACAACCATTAAACCTTCGGCCTCCCCTACTGCCAACCGAACCTCTCAACCTAAGAAATTAACTCGAGAAGAACTCTGCGAAAGATCCACAAAAGGGCTAGTTGGTACTCGCGACAAACCATGGAGTCGAGAGCACCGCCACAAGAAGGAAGCTTTTGGGGATTGAACCAATTGAGAATCTAAAACCTAAAGATGTGGATCTCGAGTCCAAGGAGGAAGATATAGAGGAAGAACTACAATCGATCATCAGCACAGTACATGCCCTAGTCGGCTATGCGAACCTATAAACCATGAAGATTGATGAATTCCTCAAGCACTAGTTGATTACTTTTCTTATCAACATCGAAAGCACCAATAATTTTATGGACAACAAGGTTGCTGCCCTATTAACACTCTAAAGTGAAGATTGCAACAGGTTTGATGTGAAGGTCGTAGATGGTCGAACCCTCAATTACAGCCACAAGTGTTCGCAGGTGAAACTAGTCATGCAGGGTCAAGAGATCACCATGTTCTTCTTCCTTTTGTCGTTGGACAATTACAAAGTGATGCTCGACATCAACTGGTTGTCTACTCTAGGTGATGTTTCATATTATTTATAAATTTTTTTAGCCATGGGAAACAAGTGATCCTATGAGGAAAATAAGGGGACAGTTTTGACCACTTTGATGCAATGCATAGAGAGGGTGTTGTACAAGACACATGTCGATTTCCTAATCCAATTGTAGGGGCAACAAATTGAAGACATGATGATGCACAAAGACCTAAACCTCTCCTCATCTTATGCTGCCGTTGTTGCTGCCTTCCAACCTCAGATTGTAGCCACCTCTCCTCATCTTATGCTATCGTTGTTGCTGCCTTCCAACCTTAGATCGTAGCCACCAACAACACTATCGTCACCCTATCATCTCCTCATCTTGCGTTGCCATCACTACTACCTTCCAACCTTAGATCGTAGCCGCCAACAGTACCATCGTCGCCCTATCATCTCCTCATCTTATGTTGTTGTCACTGCTACCTTCCAACCTCAAATTACAATCGCCAACAGCATCATTGTCGCCCTATCATCTCCTCATCTTGTGCTGATGTCCCTGCTGCCTTTGAACCTTACTGAGGGGCTGCCAACATCTCAAGGGAAAGTTTTGTAGCTATTGAAGAATGATCACATGGCAGCCCAGGCAAGGATGAAACAACCATCAGACAAATGCAAGAGCGAAAAGAAGTTTACAGGAGAGATGACAGTAAATCATGGAAAATCGTAGCCCCACCCACTTTGGACTTAGCTTGGACCGATATTCCCATAGACTTCATTGAGGGGCTGCCATCATCTCAAGGAAAGACTATTGAAGAACAACCTCTCAGCCGCCCAAGCAAGAATAAATAGTAGGCTGAAATTGTTGACAAATATAGGAGCAAAAGAAAGCTTGCTATTAGAGATCTAATCTTCCTTCACCTTCAGCCCTACCAACAAAAGTCCATGAAGACTTGAGCCTCGAGAAAGTGGTCTCCCCATTTCTTTAGACACTACAAAATTGTGAAGCACATTAGACTTGTGGCTTACAGATTGGATCTACCTGTAAACTCCAAAATTCTTCTAGTCTTCCATGTGTCATACCTTAAACTGAGGCTTGGAGAGGATGAATCAACCCAGAGCCACCTACCTGACATCTCGACTGATGGAGAGGTCCAAGTTCGATCGGCTGCTATACGGGACCGTAGAATCATGACGCACCATCGATGCCCCTCAATTGAACCCAATTGCTTGCTAAGGATGCTACATGCGAGTTCTATAACAAATTAAAGCTGAAGTTCCCAGAGTTCATGGAGGCTTAGTTTTGAGGACAAGGCTGATTTGAAGAGGGTGGGTCTAATAGGACCCTAGCTAGATCAGGTCCTAGTATACTGAGTCGAGTCTGTAGATTGGGCCATGTTGACCGGCCTAGACCTGACATTGAGTGGCTAGGAGTTAATTTGAGTCAGTTTAAATAAATCAGCATAAATCCTAGTGTGATTAGGATTCAATTGAATTGGAGTCCTAGTAAGAGTTGATTGGATCTAAGTCCTAATTGGACTACGATTCGGCTTGGAGGAGTTTGATTAAGAGTAGGAGTTACAATTAGAGTTTTATTTCTAGTAGGACTCTTATTAGGAATCCTGGTTTAGAGGGTCTCTTCATGAACCCTATAAATAAGCATGTAAACTCTTTTCTTACATCAAGAAAAACTTTAGCAAATTTATTTAGCCTGGTGGCCGAATATTAGAGGGTCGAACCTCTATAGAGTTCGAGGAGGGCCGATCCCCTATAGCAATTATTTATCCCCGATAGAAACCTCCCGGTTCTGTCACAGACCCTTGTGATGCTCAAATATAGTTTGGGCTAACGACTTTATCAGTGGATCTATAATGTTATCTTTAGATAGAACTCTTTCCATTGCTACATCTCTATAGGCCACAATCTCTCTAATTAGTTGGAACCTCCTCAGAACAATTCTGATGAGACTTGGGTTCCGTTGCTAGAGCCATCACTCTGTTGCTGTCGTATTTGAGAATCGGCTGCTCAGTACAACTCTCAAATCCCTGATGAACTTTTTTATCTACACCCCTTCTTTTGCTACTTTTGTTGTAGTAATGTACTATGCCTCTATAGAGTCGGGAAATATGTGATCGACATCTTATGTATAACGAAAAATAAAATAAAAATCAGATTTTCCAAAGTTAAGTATTTGACCACTGTATGATGACTGGTGTGCAATCTGTAAAACCCAAAAACTGCATGAATCATGGGAGATGTGTTACTTAGGTAGATCGTATATCTCTGAAAAATTTCCAAGTCCAATGGAGAAGATGAATGAGTACTCACTTGCTCCTCTCTAAAGGTGATTCACAAGGTGGACGCGACAATAAGACTCCTCAAATGCGGGATCAGCCTCTCCATGCACACTACAAGGTTCTCAAGCTAAGGAGGAGGAGAAAGAGACCGAGGAGAAATAGGAGGGCAATATGCTATAGCTCTAGCCTATGAACCAAGGAGTCCCTCCTATTTATAGAGGTGAATAAGTATATTCTTGAATGGATTTCGTTCATATTAGATATTAGATCTCTATCCAATTACCTAATCCTATTGGATCTCATCCATAGGATCTAAACCAAGAGCTCTGTGAAAATCTCATATATGCATCTCTACCTGTCTCAACATCTATCATATGTGTGTGACCCTCTAGGCCCGATACCGAGCTGGCTGTGAGTCGCTCCCATCAGAATTCCTTCTGATATAGTGAATTATTATCTATATAATAATTCACTCGACTCATCGACTATAGATGTACTATACCACTACACCATAGTCCTTAGACGGTACAGGGGTTTCTAATCCATCAGACTTGTTTGTCTACAATTATCATGTATCTATAGTCCCTCATCTATCTAATATCCCAAAGATAATATATTAGGCATGGATACTATCAAGCCTCATATGGAATCCATCTTAATCTCGCTCTGATCAGATTCTCGTGGAGAACTTTTTCTCTCTAAATTTGAATGACCGTGGCTAGGGATTTTGTTTGAGGGAGCACACACAGGGTATTCCTCTCATAATACCGAGAGTGAATGATCCTTTATTGAAACTCAACTGATTGTACCAGATCTGAAACATTCCAGACCGGTAAGTTGATTGGAGCCCAACATGGTTGGGTCCTGCTTAACCAAGTAGCAATCAATGAAACTCTATGAAATTGTAATAAAACATCACCTAGTCACCTCTATCCTGTAAAAAAGTGTGGCTAAGGTTTATTTTGGGGCCTTATGGCTTCCTAGCCACCACCTCCTTTACTGGGCTAGTTAGCTAGGGTTTCTAGGAGTGGGGTGTGGCTTGTGCAGCCACTTAGGCCGCCACCACCTTTATTTTGGCAGGGTGGCTATAGGAGGGGCAAAAGGGGGAATTCACTTAGGAAGCACCCCCCTAGTGCTAGGGTTTTGAGCCATATATAAGCTTGTAAGCTCCATCTATTTTTAAAAAGCAAGAATCATATTTATTTCAGCCTTGTGATCAACCTCTAGGAGGGAGGAACCCCTATAGCGTTCCAAAGGTTGATCCCCCTCAAAGATCAAATCTCCATAGAGCTCCTCTGGGGTTCTATCATCTGGTATCAAAGCAGTAATGTTGCTGCCCTTGTTGCCATCTCTGCCACCTCCATTAAGCCAAGCAATTCCCATAATTGCTTTTAATGTCGCCTCCACTATCATTCCCCTGTTGTAGATCAAATCAATCTACTGCCGCCTCCATCGATTGCACTAGAAATTTGGTATTTTTCCTATCACCAAATACCTATTGCTACTGCAATTTTCCATCTTTATGTACCAAAAAGAATTTCCTAACCTTTCCTTGCTGTCAATTCCTTCCATCATAAATGTAATCATCGTTGCGAAAGAAGAATTGCTGTAGAAAATTGTAGCCACATATAGGCTTTTGAAACCAATCTACTGGACATCTTTCTTAGGTGAATTTTTTTACACGTTTCATATATCAACTTGGCTTTGATCTAAGATTGATATACTATGAAACTCATCTCTGAAATAATTCTTATACTGCTACAAATTATCTTCATAAACTGCTGAAATTTTACGATGAGAATTCTGCCATCCTACTTTGTATCAGATTTCCTACCATTGTGCTGCTGAAATTTCCTTGATCCAAATTGCTATGACTGCTCTCATCTGAACCAAGGTTTTGCTATCAACATTTTGCACAATTTCCTCAGGTTTCTACTAGAATTTACGTCGAGAAACTACTGCTTCTTCGATGCAAATTCTGTTCGGTAGAACAGCACATACCGTAGCAATCTTTCATCAAATTTTATCAGATTTTTGCTACTATCTTTTCTGGATTTGTAACTCTCTTTGCCTCATCTTCACCTCCTACCATCACAGCTCAAAAATCCTACCAAACCATAGCCAAACCGCATCCAAATCACCCTCCAAACAACCCCAACCACAACCTATTCTTTCACCAATCCACCCACCTTTCGGCCACCACTTTCCGAAATCAACTCATGCCCTTAACCCATTAACAAAAGAGAGACCTCAATATTACATATCTGGAGACTTATACCATGGTATCATAGGAGGCCATCAATGCAAAATTTGAAGCCTTCGAGACCCAAATAGCGGAGGAAATATGAACTATCTTTGCTAAACTCGGTTTGGGCCGACCACCAAGCCCAAAGAAATCACATCAAGGGGATAGCTCTGATTGAAGAGAGGACTTCTAGGAGAGGGGAGCTTTATGACCGACCCCTACAATCCATGCATGAGGATGGACTTCCCTAGATGGGAAGAAGGAGACCCGATTAGATGGATCTCGCACACTGAGCATTATTTTCGGTTCCACCGAACCACAAATGCTTCCATGGTGGAAATTGCGGCTATACACCTAGAAGGGGATGCCATACAAGGGTTTGATAGTTTGAACATACCCATGGCGGCCTCTCATGGAGACAATTTAAAGAAGGGCTGTTGATATGCTTCGGACCTACCAACTATGAGAACGTTGACGGACAATTAGCAAAGATCCGACAAACCTCTACCATCCAAGAATATCGAACAAGGTTTAAAAGATTATCTAACCAAACTTATGATTAGTTAGAGAAACAAATTTTGACAACTTCTATTGAGGGCTTGAAGCCAGAGATCAGAGAAGAAGTGAAAGCACGACAACCGTACACGCTTATGGCGACCATCTCTTCCGCATGATTACAAGAGGAGCAATTGAACCATGAAACCTGAAGGACTAGGGTCACTCCTCAACTAGTAATACCGAAGCCCTCAACCCCCTCTAATGTCATTCGAGCCCTCGCACTCAAAAAATTGACGAGAGAAGAGCTTCATGAGCGATTTGCGAAGCGTTTGTGTTGGCACTATGACGAACCGTAGAGTCACGATCACAGCTACCTAAAGGGGTGACTTCTCGTGATTGAACCAGTAGATGAAGAAGTCCTTGAACCATTAGAAGATAGCATTGAACATGAGGAAGAATTTGCGAAAGAAGAGCCACAACCGACCGACTTTATGGTGCACGTGCTAGCCGACTACTCTAATCTGCAAACAATGAAAGTTGGAGGCCTTCTCAAGCAACAACCGATCACCGTTCTTATCGACATGAACAGCACTACTAATTTCCTCAATAGTAAGGTTGTTGCTCATATGGTGCTCCACATTGAAGGTTGCAACAAGTTTGACATAAAGGTCATCGACGGCCTAATCCTAAAGTGCGACCAACAATGCTTGCGGGTGAAACTACTACTACAAGACCAAGAGATTATAGCCGACTTCTTTCTCCTACCTATTGATGATTATGAAGCCATGCTCGACATTGAATGGCTAACGATGCTAGGTGACATCTCCTGGAACTTCTCTAAATTGATTATGAAATTTTATTGCAAAGACAGACAGGTCACCCTATGCGGCAAGCGCGAAAACCATATCTCCACCATTTTGACGCAACGAATGGAAAAAGTCTTACATAAGGCATATGGTAGTTTTTTGAATACATCTCTAGTAGCAATCAGAGGAGAAAATATGAAAATTGCAGATCTAAAACTTGCCTAATTGCTTCCTGAATTCATTGATGTTTTTGCTGAACCGCGCGGTTTCCCCCCTACCCAGCAACATAATCATCGAATCTCTATTATTCTGAGCAAACCACTAGCAAACTCTAGGACATATTGCTGTCCTCACCTATAGAAGGATGAGATTGAGAATATTGCAAATGAGATGCTTGGCAAGGGGTGATTCGGCCAAGCTGCCGCCCCTATTCCTCACTAGTATTGCTAGTGCGCAAGAAGGATGGAACTTGATGGATGTGCATCGACTATCGAGCTTTAAATGCCATCACCGTCAAGGATAAGTATCTAATACCATTAGTAGATAAACTCTTAGATGAATTAAAAGGAGCTCGACTTTTTACGAAGTTGGACCTCCGTTCCGGGTACCATCAAATTCGGGTATGTGTTGGAGACATTCCAAAAACTGCATTCTGAACGCACAACAGACATTATGAATTCTTGGTAACGCCTATTGGACTCACTAATGCTCCTTCCACCTTCCAAAGTCTAATGAATGGTATTTTTTAGAGCTCTCTATGCAAATTTATGATGGTATTTTTTTGATGATATTCTCATTTACAGCCCTACTCTTGAGATTCAATTTTAGCTCTTATGTTCTAACGATCCTTCAGGAGAATACTCTCTATGTTAAACAATCAAAGTGCAACATCCTCTAGCATAAAGTAGAGTACCTTGGGCACATAATATTAGAAGAAGAAGTGGCGGTAGACCCGACAAAGATAGAGGCAATGCAAGGTTTGACGAAAGCTGCAAACGTAACATCGCTGCATGGTTTCCTTGGACTCACGGGCTACTATCGAAAGTTTTAAAGGACTATGGGAAGATCAGTGCGCCACTCACCTCCCTACTAAAAAAGGACTCCTTCCAATGGCCAGACAAAGCCTCCACCGCCTTCGACAGACTCAAGGCAGCCATGACAACGACGCCAGTCCTAGCGTTGCCCGATTTCAACCAACCCTTCATTGAGGCCAACGCATCTGGAGTTGGAATCAGAACCATTCTAATGAAAGATGGCTAAGCACTTGTATATACCAGCAAGGCTTTATCTCCCTCTTATCACAAAATGTCCATATACGATAAGGAGATGCTTGTAATTGTGCACACCGATACAAAGTGGAGACCCTACCTGATCTGCCAATGCTTGCAGATCAAAACTGACCACCGAAGCCTCAAGTATTTTTGAAGCAAAAAATATCATCCCCTGAGCAATAAAAATGGGTAATCAAACTCCTTGGTTTTTATTATGAAATTATTTACAGAAAGGAGAAGTAAAATATTGTTATAGATGCGCTATCACGGCTACTGGAGCAGGCCAAAATTTCAGCCATCTCTCTTCCTTCTACTGGCTTTCTCGAGGACATTAGGGAGGAATGAAAGATGGATCCAGAGATCAACAACATCATAGAAAAATTGGAGAAGGATCTGAGTGCAATAACCCACTAGACTTGGGACTGGGGGATATGCGCTACAAAGGTTGTATTATGCTTGCACCCAATTCACCTTGCATAAAAATCATCATGCATGAAATGCACTCTTCACCTTCAGCAAGGCACTCTGGATTTCTGAGAACATACAAGAGAGTGAAGCAAAATATTTATTGGAGAGGCATGAAAAAATTCATTTCCGAATATATAGCAAAATGTGATGTATGTCAACAACAAAAGGGTAAACCAGTGGTAAGTCCAGGAAAGCTACAACCACTACCCATATCGGACTGGGTGTGGACCAACATCTCCATGGACTTCATTGACGGACTACCATCATCTCAAGGTAAAAGCACAATCCTTGTGATGGTTGATCGATTAACAAAATATGCACATTTCTATGCTGTGAGACATCCCTATACCACTGCCAGTATTGCTCAGATTTTTATTAAAAATATTGTTAAACTGCATGGGATGCCAAGGTCCATTGTGAGTGACCGTGATAGAATTTTTACAAGTATGTTTTGGACCAAGTTATTTCACATACAGGGCACTCAACTCAAGATGAGCACAACTTACCATCCATAGACAGACGACTAACCATAGGTGGTGAACAGGTGTCTAGAGACCTATCTTCGGTGCTTCACTAGTGACCGGCTAAAGGAGTGGACGAAGTGACTCCCTTGGGCCAAATGGTGGTATAACACTATTTATCACTCATCTACAAAATGTACCTCATATGAGGCATTGTATGGTCAACCGGTTCCTGTGATTCCAAAGTATATAATTGGTGCGACCAAAGTGGATCAGGTTGATCAAAATTTAATTAACATGGAAAAACTCATACAGTTGCTAAAGGATAATCTCTCTACCGCTCAAGTCAGAATGAAGCAACAAGCCAACACAAATCGAAGCGAATGGGAGTTTTAGTAAGAAATTGGGTTTATCTTCGTCTGTAGTCGTACAAGCAACTATCCATCAATACACGAGCCTCGATGAAGCTATCTTCTCATTTTTATGGACCTTATCAAATCACAGAGCGTATTAGAGCTATGGCATACAGACTTAAATTACCAGATGATGCAAAATATTCAACCTATCTTCCACATATCTTGCCTAAAGCCAAAGTTGGGAGAACACGAGTCAGCCCAGACTCAATTGTCGAAGACCACTGATAATGGAAATGTTCAAGCTCAACCACAAGCCATCTTGGATCGAAGAGTTGTGATACATCATCGACATCCTTCTATTGAAGTATTAGTGCATTGGAGTAATTTACCACCTGAAGATGACACATAGGAACCATATAAGGAGCTGAAGACCCGGTTCCTTGAGTTCATTGAGCCTTAGCCTTGAGGACAAGGCTGATATATATATATATATATATACATATATATATGTATATATATATACATATATGTATATATATATACATATATGTATATATATATATATATATACATATACATATATATATATATACATATATATATATATATACATATATAATATATAATATAATATATATATACATATATATATATATATATATATATATATACTATATATATATATATAACATATATATATATATATATATATATATATATATATATATATATATATATATATATATATATATATATATATATATATATATATATATATACATATACATATATATATATATATACATCATATATATATATATACATATATATATTATATATATATATATATATATATGTATATATATGTATATATATATATATATATATATATATATATATATATATATATATATATATATATATATATATATATATATATATATATATATGTATACATATATAGGCATATATATATATATATACATATATGTATATATATATACATATATGTATATATATATATATATATATATATATGTATACATATATGTATATATATATATATGTATATATATATATATATATATATATATATATGTGTGTGTGTATATATATATATATATATGTATCTGTATATACATACATATATATATATATATATAGTATGTATATAATCAATCACGTATCACATATGCATATATGCATATCATACCAAATGATTAGAACCATCACTTAATGTGATGAGGTCCGAGCTCGTGGGCTCAATCACTCATAATAGGATCTATGTGTGTATCGATATATCTCTATGCCCTATGATCATCCATCTCGTTATCGTTTGTTTTGTCGGCTCCTTTACACAACACCATGCTTCTTGATTGCTCGTCTCGATATCGTGGGTCCAACTGGTACCTCCAAGCTACTATCGTGCCTTTTTATATAATTACAACATAATCACAGGCATGTATGCTCGATAATAACAAGAAAAATAAAGGCTCGCAAGCCCCAACAATAATAATAATCATATATACATACATCACAACACATGGTCCATGATTATCCATCCACATAATGTTGAGAAACTCAACGGGAGCATCACATGCGCAAAAGAACAAAATAAGAATAGTTTCCCACGTATATCAAATCGTCGTAGAAAAAGATTAGTGTGCGAGAAACCTGCAAAATAGAAAATTGTGATATGTAAGAGATTGATTACCTATAGAGATCATATATCCCTTAAAATCCAGATCTAGATGGAGAGGATGAAGGAGGCCAAATGTCCTTCTCTCTAGTGGTATCCACACGATGGATCATTACAGCGATGCTCCTCCAATCGTAGCCAAAACTTATAAATCTTGTGCAGAAGATAAGGGAGGGAGGAGAACAGGAGGGGGTGGCCAAAGGTGCAACCTATCACTAATGCACCACCATTGCCTCCTATTTATAGAGAACCACTAAAAAATCCTAATAGATCTTATCTTAGTAGGTATTGGAACTCCATCCAACTACCCATTAATCTTGGATAATTGGATCTCTATCCAATAATCACAATTGGCCTCTAACTCAATGTTAGGTCTTATCCAATGAGAACAGGGGCTAATTGGATAAATTATATTCAATCTTCTACTTGCTGAAATATCCACCATATGTGTGTGACCCTCTAGGCCTAATACCGAGCTGGCTGTGAGTCATTCCTATCAGAACTCCTTTTGACTTAGTGAATTATTCTCTCAAAATAATTCACTCGACTAATCGACTATGGGCGTACTAGGCCACTGCACCATAGTCCTTAGACAGTATAGGGGATCTTATTCATTGGACCTGTCTATCCTCAGTTACCATATATCTATAGTCTCTCATCTATCTAATATCCTAGAGATCATATATTTCGCATGGTATTGTTAGGCCACATACAAAATTCGTCTGAATCTCGCTTTAATCGGATTCTCCCAGAGAACTCCTCTCTCAATTCGAACGACCCTAGCTAGGGATTTATCTAAGCAAGAACATAGGAGATATTCCTCTTACGATATCGAGAGTGGATGATCTTATATCGACACTCAATTGCCTTCATAAGGTTGGCTACCAATCCCGATAATGAATTGTACCAGATCTAGAACTTTTCAAACTTGTAAGTCCGATGTCAAAGAAATGAGTACTCAAACAATGCACCATTATTGTCTCAAGTCCAAGAACCGACACACAACTATGACTACGGAATAGCTGTCTGACGTTAGGTATCATTAACTATATAGCGTTCCATAAGCAGATCAATCAGTGAACTCATTCTCCAAAGACATGTATTATATCCTTGGTATCCTCACACAAGTAGCTATAAGACCAACCACCTCTATCATATAGATGGGTATACAGTACACCAGTATGTCCAATTATCTCGATGTCCCTCTCGAGTAACCTATGATTGAGTTTATTTAGGATCTGTGTTTAAAGGTGAATCAATCTCATTATCATGATCTCATCACGATCTGATTCTCATTGCATAGAACTAAGGACATCACAATATATATATATAATAGATAATATAATATGAATATATACCAATAATAATCATAAGTAAAAAGATCGTGTAGTATGTTACACGTGCCATCACTCATATTATTAGCTTGCAGGGCACATATAACTAGTAATCACCCATTTGACCTAAAGCCAATCACCTATGTGTCTAATCCCCATCAGAATGATAAGACCCTAGTTGGGCCAAGTCCTAGTCTATTGAGTCGAGTCCATAAATTGGGTCCTATTGGCTACCCTATACTTGACATTAAGTCGTTGGAACTAATTTGAGTCAATTTGAATAAATCAACCCAAATCCTAGTGTGATTAGGATTCGGCTGAATTGGAGTCCTAGTAAGAGTTGATTGGATTTAAGTCCTAATTGGACTAGGATTCGACTAGGAGATGTTTGATTACGAGTAGGAGTTGGAGTTAGAGTTTTATTTCTAGTAGGACTCTTATTAGGTGTCCTGGTTTACAGGGTCTCTTCGTGAACCCTATAAATAAGCACGTAAATTCTTTTCTTACATCAAGATAAACTTCAACAAATTTATTCAACCTAGTGGCCAAAGATTGGAGGGTTGAACCCCTATAGAGTTCAAGGATGGCTGATCCCCTATAACGGTAAGTTACCCCTAATATAAACCTTTGAATTATATCAATACAGTACCAGAGTAGTGTTCTTGGCATCTCGCTATTCTTCCACCCACTGCTATTGCCATATCCATCTCCATCTGCTAAGGCTGACCCCTCTACTGTCGCTATCATCTCTATCTCCATCTGCTGCAGTAAGCCCCTTTGTTGTTGCTGCCATCACCATCATCATCTACTGCAACTGACCCCTGTGGTGCTACTGCCATCTACATCAATAGCTGGCCCTATCGACCCTTGTTGTTACTGCCATCTTCATCTGCAGCCAACCCCTATTATTGTTGTCATCCTCATCTGTAGTCGACCCCTGTTGTTGTTGCCATCTTCATTTGCAATCGACCCCTATTGCTACTGTCATCTTCATTTGCAGTCGACCCCTATTGCTGCTACCATCTTCATTTGCAGCCAACTCTTGTTGCTGCTGCCATCTTCATATACCATCTTTATTTGGTACTATCATCTTTATCTATTGCTGGCATATTTCCCTATTATTACCATTGCCATCATCTTATTGTTGTCGCTGTCATCTTCCTCGATTGCTGACGCTGCCATCTTCTTGTTGCTACCACTGCCAACTTATTCGGTTGCTGCCGTTGCCATATGCTAGGAAACCAAATGGGGGCATCACATGTGTAGTAGAAGATCAAAATAAAATTGGTTTTCCAAATAAATCAAAATCGTCGTGCAAAGATTGTTAGGAGAAAAATCGTAAAATCGAAAAAATAGCATCATGTGTGAGATTATTTACCTAGAGAGATCGTATCTCCTTATTTTTTCAGATCCGGTTGGAGAAAATAAAGGAGGTCAATCGTCATCCTCTCTAATGGTATCCACATGATGGATCACTACAGTGATACTCCTCCAATCACAGTCCCAAGTCTCGTAGCTCTTCCACAGCTTCTCGTAACGAACATGGAAGAAGATCTTCTATCTTCTTTGTTGCCCTCTCATGCCTGAGAGGGGCTGGTCGGCTGAGAAGGTGAGGGAGAGGAGGAGAGGAGAAGAATAGGAGGGGGTGGCCAAGGGAGCCTATCACCTATGTGTGCGGCCCCTCCTATTTATAGAGAGCCACCCATAGAAACCCTAAGAGATCCTGCTTTAGTGGGTATTGGATCTCCAACCAATTACCCACTAACCTTGGATTATTAGATCTCTATCCAATAATCTCATTTGGCCTATAATTGGGTCTCATGCAAGGAGCCTATCAATGTAGTGTCTCATCCGATGAGAATAGGGACTAATTGGATAATTCATATTCAATCCTCTATTCGCTGAAGTATCCACCATATGTATGTGACCCTCTAGGCTCGATACCGAGCTGGCGGTGAGTCGTTTCCATTAGAACTCCTTCTGATATAGTGAATTATTATCCCGATAATAATTCACTCGACTAATCATCTATGGACGTACTAAGCCACTATGTCATAGTCCCCAGATGGTATAGGAGGATTAAATCCATCGGACCTATATGTCCATAGTTAACATGTATCTATAGTCCCTCATCCAACTTATATATTAGAGATTGTATATTTGATATTGTACAATCATACCACATACAGAATTCATCCGAGTCTTGCTCTAATCTAGTTCTCCCGAAGAACTTCTCTCTCAATCTGAATGACCCTGGTAAGGGATCTGTTTGAGCAAGCACACAAGGGAATTTCTCTCGTGATACCGAGAGTGGATGATCCTTTATTAATATTCAATTGCCTTCGTAAGGTTGACTATAAATCTCAATAACTGATTGTACTAGATCTGGAACTTTCCAAACTAGTAAGTCTGACGTCAAAGAAAGAAGTACTCAAACAAGACATCCTTAGTGTCTCAAGTCTAAGGAGTAGATAAACAACTAGGAATATGGTATTGCTATCTGACATTTGATATCATTAACCATACAACATTCCATAAGCAGGTCAATCAATGAACTCATTCTCCAATGAGCACCTATATTGTATCCTTAGTGTCTCTAAATAAGTGGTTATGAGACCAATCACCTCCATCATATAGATGGATATACATTATATCGATCTGTTCGGTTATCTCAATGACTTTCTTGAGTAACATATAACCAGGATCATTTGGGATTTGTGTTTAAAGGCGAATCGATCTTATTATCATGATATCATCATAATCCGGCTCTTCCTGTGGTGCTCCTTTCTCAGGCTGGGGGTATGATCATATCTAGGACATATGTGATTTTCTCTGTTGTGGGAACTATTCTTAGGTTACGGAGCCAAACGTTCGGACCAGTGAGGTGATTGGCATCAAGTATGCCACATAGGGAGTCTATAGGTGACATGTTTCTAACAAACAGGAGATGTAGCATAAATAAATAACATGTAGATTTTGTAAAGAAAATAATCAAGATATTGACTTATATCTTGACATGCTCCCACTATTTTCTAATGAGTCACGCGATACCCTCAACACATGAAACGGAAGTCTCCAATAGACTTCTAGTGTGACCTCAAGGGACTCAACCAATCACACAGAGCCCAAAAGGTAGGCAACTCTTACCAATCACAACTCGTGATTCCAGTCCTTTTCAGCCTTTGAACTATCATGGCCTCGAGGAACTTGACTAATCATGAATTCGGTTAAGTCATCACTATCATTACAAGATGAGTCTAATTCGATGATAAGCCCTTAAGGGACTCAACCTAGCAATACCATGTCCTCAGCTCATCGGTGACATCTCTATGTTATAGGTGGGATCTCAAACCACGAAGATAGGTGAGCCTCAAGGGACTCGACCAACTCAATCTATGTCGTGATCCAATTTCTTCCTATAATGATAGAAGGCCACGTGGGTCAATCCTATTGCCTCATACTTATTGGCTTAATATTATCGTAGGAAGGGTTTTTTTTATTTGGTCTCTTTAATATGATGTGTCAATATAAATATATATATATACATATATTTATATACATACATATATATATACGTATATATATACTTATCTTGTAGGCGAATAGCAATCACATGGACAAATACACTAGATGATCATGGACCACACAACCTAATATGATTAGGCCTGAGCCAGTAAGCCTAATCACTTACATCAGATCTATATGTGCATCGGTGCATCTTCATGTCTAGTGATCATCCATCTCATCTTCATCGGATCTGTCAACACCTCGGCACATCTCCATGTGTTGCGATCGTTTGAATCAACCATAAGGGTCCCGTTGCCACCTCTAGGCTTCAGTGTGCCTCTCCATATAATTACAACAGACCCGATAATAAATGAGAAAAATGCAGGCTCATAGGTCCAAATAATAATAATCAATTACACACATCATAAGGTCCATGATCATCTTCCCATATCACACATCACATGTATATGTCATCATGTAGGAATACTAAATAAATAATAATAATAGTTAATTAAACATTTTAATGAACTAATATTTTTCTAAGCTTCGGGATATAAAGGGAATTTTTTGAATTATTAGGGGTATTTTGATAATTTGGATAAGGATATGCCTTGGAATTTATCAAATTTTAAGGGGTAAAATTATTTTTTTCACTAAAAAAACCCTAACTCCCCTTTGCGGCTGTCATAACTTTTTGCGGCTATTGCCTTCCCGCTGGTGGCACCGCCTCTACTATGCAAAGGTGGTTTTAAATTACGGTGCTACCCTGTGCACTTGGTAGTGCCTTTGTGACACTATCGGGCGCAGGCATCACGCTGGTAGTTGCCGCCTCATGCAAAGGCGGTGGGCCAACTCGTGCGAGCCACGTGCCAGCATAATCGGTTGCTGCCTACGCTGGTCGCCGCGCGGGTGGCTTGGTCTGCCTTGGGCAGCTTGCTCATGAGTGGCCAACGACCGCCTTGGGCACCCTGCACACGAACGTCACCTTTGCGGACAAGTAGCTCCTCCATAACCCTTGTGTGCGAGCTAACTTTCTGCAACCAACCATCACAAGTGTTTCCTTCTCAGCGAAGTGTGTTCTTCACTTGTTGATTTAGCCAGATCGAGAGTATCAAACAGGCTCTCGACTAAGACCGCAAGCAGCCTTTGAACAATCTGTCAGGAAGCAACTAGAGAGGATACAACTAGAGAGGAGAACATTTGACATCTTTCATCCTCTCCATCTGGATCTGGATTTTTAGGGACATACGATCTCCCTATGTAATCAATCTCTCAAGTATCATGGTTTTTAATTTTTTGAGTTTTTCACGCACCAATCTTTGCATAATGATTTGATATACGTGGGAAACTATTTTTGTTTTATTCTTCCGCTATGCATATGATGCTTCCACTGAGTTTTCCAACAGTGGTATCAAAGCTAGATTGTTCGTGCAAAAGATAAGATTTTAAACTACGTGTGATGAGATTGAATTACGTATAAATGTTCTACGCATTCGTTGCAGCGATTGACCGTGAAGGCAGCACCCATAGGCAAGTTGCATATGAGCAAGGGGCGGTCACCTATGGGCTGGCTACCTCTAAGGATAGCCGTCCACGACCAAACCCCTTGCAGGGGCGAATGCTCACGACCAAGCCCACGGTAGGGGCGGCCAAGCCGCTACCAGGCTGCCTGCAAGGGCGGCTGACTTGGCCAGGGCACCTGTAGAGGCGACGGCTAGTGGCCAAGGGCATCGTGGAGGTGGTGCCTGCAGGCATAACACCCACGGGTGATCGCTTGTGGGCACATTGGTGCCCGCCCGTAGGGACAGCGCCCACGGAAGGGCTAGGTAGTCGTCGAGGTGAGGTGGCGTTGCCCTCCCATAAGAGTGGTCGCCCGCGGGCAGAGGTAGTCGTCGAGGGCACGTAACAATGTCACCTGCGTAGGGGTAGTGGCAACGGTCACAAGAATAGGGCAGTAAGGGTTATTGTTTTTTCGATAGCAAAAAGATGATACTACCCCTCAAAATTTAAAAAAATTAAGGTTTGTCCTTTTTAGAATTTTAAAAATGCCCTTGATATTCTAGAAATTTTAAGGTCTATCCTTTTATCTAAAATTCTAAAAATGCCCTTGATAATTCTAAAAATTCTATTATGACTCCAGCTAATGAAGTCCTAATTTTAAATTTATTGAGGGAGCACATATGTAAAACCCTATCTGACTAACCCTATTAATAAATGAAGGGGTCGACTATGTTATGGTCTTGGGTTAGACATTGGGCTTATGTAAACCTTAGGTAGCCACCCCCTACTATAGTTAAAGGGCCAGCTAGCGTGAGAGATTAAAGTAAAGGAGGATTAGGGCCAAAGTAGAGGAGGATTAGGAGTCCTAACCACCGGCCACCCCTAGTTGGGGCTAGCTAGGAGTTGCTTCTTATAGTTGGAGTAGGAGTTGCTTCTTAGAGTTGGAGTATAAGTTGTTAGGAGTAGGAGTCTTAAAGTAGGAATCTAGTAGGAGTTAGGGTTTAGATGACCTATAAATAGCCTTATAATAAGTCTCTTTTCATCATCAATAGATTAATATTATTTTTAGCTTTTATGTAGAAAACCTAGGAGGGAGGAACCCCTATCGAGTTCCAAGGAGGCCGATCCCTTATAGAGATTACCCCAAGCTTAGAATCCATAAGGGTTCTAACACTTGGTATCAGAGCAGTATTCTTAGCGTCTCGTTGTACTTCCACAGCCATTCATCATCCTTCTTTAGATCGTCGCCGAATCCACCGTCATCTCCACTACCGTAGATCATCCTTTAATCTCCTCATGAATTACAATAGATCTAGGGTCTTAAGCCATGGCAATGGTAGATCTGATCGGTGCCAAGTTGGAGGCACTTGGATCATTGCTTGAATTGCGCATGGAGAACAGATTGCACGCCTTACTCGTCGAATTTAGATTAGGCCGATCTCTGAGCCCAACAAAATTCTAACAAGGAGAAAGTTCAGAGAAGGGACAGCCCTCAGACATGATGCAGCCATGCATGGGGGTGGACTTCCCTCGATAGGAAGAAGGAGATCCGATGGGATGGATTTCACGCGTCCGACGTTACTTCCGCTACTATCGAACACCGGAGGATTCCATGATGGACACCGCTGTCATCCACCTTGAGGGAGATGCTATACGGTGGTACAATTGGCTTAAATACACCCATGAGACTCCGACGTAGATATAATTCAAGAACGTGCTGCTGAACCACTTTGGGCCGACTAAGTACTAGAATATCAACTGATGACTTGTCAAGATCCAACAAACCTCCACGATCCAACAAACCTCCACGATCAAAGAATACCATACTAGGTTTGAGAAATTATCTTACCTTGCTCGTGATTGGTCTGACAGATAATTATTAGGGGCGTTCATCAAATGACTCAAGCCGAAAATTAAAGGAGTGGTTAAAGTGTGGCAACCCTGCACCGTAATGGTCGCAATCTCTTTCACCTAAATCCAAGAGGAGCAACTCAACCAAGATGCTCGGAGGATCATAACCACTCATAGACTAGCAACATATAAACCTTTAGCACCCCCTACTCCCTGTCATCCTTCGCTACCAAAGAAATTGACGAGAGAAGAACTTTACGATAGATTGGTGAAGGGCCTTTGTTGGCATTGCAATGAACTTTGGAGCCGCAACCATCACTGCAAAAAAGGAAAGTTTTTCATGATAGAACCTATTGAAGAATCTGAAGAAGATGACCTTGAACCTGAGGAGGAGAACACGAAGGAGGACTGCAGCCGGTCAATTGCACGAATCACACTCTAGCCGGCCATGCAAACCCGCAAGCAATGAAAGTTGAAGAATCTCTTAAGCAGCAGCTCGTCACCATCCTCATCAAGATCAGGAGCACCAACAAGTTTATGAATAGCAAGGTTGCTACCTAATTGACGCTCCAAAATGAAGATTGCAGCAGGTTTGATGTTGATATCACCGACGGTCGAATTTTGGAGTACTCGCAAGTGAAATTATTTCTACAGGACCAAAGGATCATTGCTAATTTTTTTCCTCCTCCCTTTTGATGATTATAAGGCTGTGCTTGACACCAAATGGCTGACTACATTAGGTGATATTTTCTGAAATTTTTCTAAATTTATCATAAAAAATTTTAGCCATAGGAAACTGGTGATCCTACGCGGGAAACGCGGGAGTAACATAACAAATAGTTTCAACGCAACGAATGGAGAAAGTCTTATACAAAGTGAACAACGGCTTCCTAATACATCTCCAGCAGCAACATATGAGGGAGCCAACAAAAATTGAAGACTCAAACCTTCTCCAATTGCTTGCTGAATTTTTGGATGTTCGTCGAACCGCGCAATGTACCTCCTACCCGACAGTATGATCATCGAATTTTGATTCTTTCGGGTGAACCACCAGCAAACACTCAGCCATATCATTATCCTCACCTCTAGAAAGATGAATTAAAGAGGATTATAAAAGAGATGCTTGAAACAGGGGTCATTCGGCCAAGTTGCAGGCCCTACTCTTCGTGGGTGCTAGCTTTACCTGACTTCGACAAAGCGTTTGTGATTGATGCATTGGGAGCTAGAATTTGTGTTATCTATATGCAAGATGGCCGATCCCTAGCCTACATCAGCAAAGCCCTCTCTCCATATCACCGGAAGCTATCAATCTATGATGAGGAAATACTAACTAATGCAGAATTTGTGGCTTGGCATGATACAGGTCAGCGGCACAAAGAGGAGATGAAAATAAGTCCTGAAAAATTACAACTTCTACTCCCTCTAAACTCAGATCGGGCTCACCTTACCATAGACTCTACTAGAAGGCAACCACCATCACAGAGGAAAGCCTAGCTACCATTAAAGAACAACCACACGCTAGCCCGCGCAAGAAAGAAACAATCACCCGACAAACACCTGAGTAGAAGGAAATTTGTTATTAAAGATCACATCTTCCTTCATCTTTATCCCTACCAACAGGAATTATGAAGATTCCAGCCTCACGGAAGTGGTCTCCTAGTTTCTTTGGACCCTACAAAAATGAAGATCATATTGAGGCCATAACTTATGGATCGGATCGACATACTAATTCAAAATTACAATTGATCCTCCAGGAATCTCACCACAAATAGAAGTTTAGAGAAGATGACTCAGCCCAGATCTATCCACCCAACACCCAAGTTGACGAGGAGACCTAATTTCAGTTGATGATAGCATCAGATCGTAGTATCATGGCACATCACTATCCAGTCGCTACTACTGACGCTAGACTACAAGAGCAGGATGCACCTACTATAGGGGCCACGAGGGAGCTTGAGGAGTTACATATCAAGACCTAGAGATATGGAGCTTAGCTTTGAGGATAAAGCTGATCTAAAGAGGACGGGTCTATTAGGACTCCAGCTAATAAAGTCCTAATTTTAAATTTGTTGAAGGAGCACATATAAAACCCTATCTGGCCGGCCCTATTAATAGATGAAGGGGTCGACTATGTTGAGATCTTAGGTTAGGCATTGGGCTTATGTAAACCTTAGCTATTCACCCCTGCTATAGTTAAAGGGGCCGGCTAGGGTGAGAGATTAAGTAAAGAAGGATTAGAGCTAAAGTAAAGGAGGATTAGGAGTCCTAACCGCTGACCACCCCCAGTCGGGGTCGGTTAGGAGTTGCTTCTTAGAGTTGGAGTAGTCGTTAGTGTTGGGAAACCTCAGCGGGTGCATCATATGCGCAGCGAAAATCAAAACAAAAATTGGTTTCCCACGCAGATCAAATCGTCGTGCAAAAATAATTAATTAAATAGTTTAATTAATTATTATATATATATCTAGTAATCCTACATATGATGTGATGTATTATATGGATGGATGATCATGAGCCATGTGTTGTGATGTGTGTAATTATGATTATTATAATAATTATTATTATTGGGGCCTACGAGCCTCTATTTTTCTTGTTTATTGTCGGGCCTGCATACCTATGATTATTTGTAATTACATGGAGAGGCGCAGCGGGAGCGTGGAGGTTACAACGGGACCCACGATGTCGTGGCGAGAGATCATGACGCATGGTGATGCGACGATCCGATAAAACCGATGATGACGAGATCAACAATCACAGGGCATGGAGATGTGCCAATGTACACATAGATCCTATTGTGAGTGATTAGACCCATTAGCTCGGGCTTAATCATATTAGGTGATGGCTCATGATCATCCGATGTGGCTTGCATATGTGATGTGTTATACACCTACTAGATATAAGTATATATATATTTACATACGATGTAAATATATATTAAATATGTATGTGTGACATGACATATTAGGAGACCGATACAAAAATCCCTCCTACGATAATATTAAGTCGGTAAGCATGAGGCAATAAGATTGACCCACATGGCCTTCCATCGTTATAGAAAGAAATTGAATCACGACATAGGTTGCGTTGGTCGAGTCCCTCGAGGCTCACCTATCTATGTGATCGAGTTCTTGCCTATGACATAAAGATATCACCGATGACATGAGGACATTGTATGCTTGGTCGAGTGCCTCGAGGGCATATCATCAAATCAGACTCATCTTGTAACGATGGTGATGACTTAACTAAATATCATGGTTGGTCAAGTCCCTTGTGACTATGATGATTCGGAGGTCGAACATAACGAGAATCATAAGGAGTTGTGAGGCAAGAGTTGCCTACCTTTTGGGCTTAGTGTAATTGGTCAAGTCCCTTGAGGTTGCACTAAGACGCCAATTGGATCCTGATCCCCACTATGAGTCTGTCGGAGACTTCCGTCTCACGTGTCAAGGGTGTCGTGTGATTCGCTAAGAAAATAGTGGGAGTATATTAAGATAGAAGTTCATATCTTAATTAGTATTTTCTGTAAAATCTGTATGTCATTTAGTTTATGCTATATATCTTATTTGTCGCTTGCAAAACCCCTACGTGGCATACTTGATGCCAACCACCTCATTGGTCCAAAAGCTCTGTAATTTGAGAATTGTTCTCACGGAATAGAAAATTGTATATGCCCTTAACATGATTGTGCCTACGCTGGAGGAAAGGATAAGCGAGGATGAGATCGCTCACTTTGTGAAGTATATAGATAGTCCTAGAGGATAACTTGTGCGTTGATCTTATATTTCAGTCCCTACCAGATTCCTTTTTATTGTTTATTATTAACTTTAATATAAACAAGTTTGAGGTTACTCTACCTGAGCTCCTCAATATGTTTTCACCCTGAATGGAGGAGCAGTAAGCTGGAAGAGTTCCATGTAAGATACTATTGCTGACTTGACCATAAAGGTGGAATGCATTGCTGCAGCAAAAGTAGAAAAGGAAGGGGTTTGGATGAAGAAGTTCATCAAGGATTTGGGAGTCATACCAAGCAGCGTGGAGTTGACTCCCATATATTGTGACAACAACATGGCGATAACTCTAACAAAGGAACTCAAGTATCAACAAAATTATTCTGAGGATGTTTCATCTGATTAGAGCGATCATGACCTAAAAAAGATATAGCAATGGAAAGAGTTCTATCCGAAGATAACATTGCAGATCCATTGACGAAGCCGTTGGCTCAGATTATATTTGAGCATCACAAGGGTCTGATGGAGATCAAACACATAGGTGATTGGCTTTTGGTCAAGTGGGAGATTGCTGGTTACAGGTCCCCTTCAAGCTAATCACGTGAGTGATGGTACATGTGACACACTGCGTAATCTTTTTGCTTATGATTAATATTAACATATTCTCATATTATATTATTTGTTACATATATATTGTGATGTCCTTGGTTCTGTGCAATGAGAATCGGATCGTGATGAGATCGATTCATCTTTAAACACAGATCCTAAATAATCCTAGTCATATGTTACTCGAGAGGGACATTGGGATAATTGGACAAATCGATGTACTATATACTCGTCCATATGATGGAGGCGGCTAGTCTCATAGCCACTTGTGTGGAGACACTAAGGATATAGTGTTGGGAAACCTACAGAATGAGTTCACTGTTGATCCGCTTATGGAATACTGTATGGTTAATGATATATAATGTCAGACAGTGATTCTATAATCCCAGTTGTGTATCTGGTCCTTAGACTTGAGACACCAAGGATGCCTTATATAAGTACTCCTTTCTTTGGCGTCAGACTTACAGGTTTGGAAAGTTCTGGATCTGGTATAACTAGCTATCGGGATTGGTAGCTAACCATACGAAGGCAATTGAGTGTCAATAGAGGATCATCCACTCTCAGTATCATGAGAGGAATATCTCATATATGCTTGCTCAGACAAATCCCTGGCCAGGGTCATTCGGATTGAGAGATGAGTTCTCCAGTAGAATCGGAATAGAGCAAGACAAACTGATTTCGTATGTGATCTGACAGTACCATATCTAATATACGATCTCTGGGATATTATTTGGATGAGGGATTATAGATACATAGTAACTATGGATAGATAGGTCCGATGGATTTGATCCCTCCTATACCGTCTAGGGACTATAGCGTAGTGGCCTAGTACGTCCATAGTCGATAAGTCGAGTGAATTATTATGGGGATAATAATTCACTATATCAAAAGGAGTTCTGATGGGAGTGACTCACGGCCAGTTCGGTATCGGGCCTAGAGGGTCACACACATATGGTAGATGCTTTAGCAAATAGAGGATTGGATGAAGATCCAATTAGCCCCTATTCTCATTAGATGAGACCCTATGTTGATGAGCTCCTTGATTAAGGCCCAATTATAGGCCTAAGGAGATTATTGGATAAAGATCCAATAATGCAAGGTTAGTGAGTTATTGGATGGAGATCTGATACCCACTAAGGAAGGAGCCCTAGGGTTTTTGGTGGCTCTCTATAAATAGGAGGGGAGACTCATGGTTGATAGGCTACAGCTTTAGCCACCACCTCCTATTCTCCTCCCTCCCTCTGAGCAAGAGTTGCAAGATCAGATTGGAGGAGTTTCACTACAGAGATCCATCATGTGGATACGGCTAGAGAGGAGGACGCTTGACCTCCTTCATCTTCTCCATCCGGATCTGGAATACAGGGATATACGATCTCCCTAGGTAAAATCAATCTCTCACACATCGTGATTTTATCGGTTTTTACGTTTTTCTCACGACCCCAATTTTTTGCACGATGATTTGATCTGCATGGGAAACCGAGTTTTATTTTTATTTTCGCTGCGCATGTGATGCACTCGCTGAAGTTTCCCAATAGTTAGGAGTAGGAGTCTTGAAGTAAAAATCCTATTAGGTGTTAGGATTTAGAAGGTTATAAATAGCCTTATAATAAGCCTCTTTTCATCATCACTAGATCAATATTATTTTCATCTTTTGTGCAGAAAACCTAAAAGGGAGGAACCCCTATAGAGTTCCAAGGAGGCCGATCCCCTACAGAGATCACCCTAATCTTAGAATCTGCAAGGGTTCTAACAAATTACTAGTGTGTCTTGATTTCCTTAAAATAATTAATTAAATAGTTTAATTAATCATTAATTATCTAGTAGTCCTACATGATGATGTGTACATATGATATATGTGGACGGATGATCATGAGTCATGTGTTGCGATGTGTGTAATTATGATGATGATGATGATTATTATTATTATTGGGGCCTACGAGCCTCCATTTTTCTCATTTATTATTAGGCATGTATACTTGTGATTATGTTATAATTACACGAAGAGGAGCGACGAGAGCATAGAGGTGTCAACGGGACC
The DNA here is from genome assembly GCA_029747655.1 of Ensete ventricosum. NCBI lineage: Eukaryota > Viridiplantae > Streptophyta > Magnoliopsida > Zingiberales > Musaceae > Ensete > Ensete ventricosum. The sequence continues at coordinate 29,215,973 of JAQQAF010000003.1, read as the reverse complement.
CATAATGTCATGGCGGGCGATCATGACACATGGAGATGTGTCAAGGATCCGACGGAATCAACGATGACGAGAAGGATGATCATAGGGCATGGAGATGTGCTAATACACATATAGATCCTATTGTGAGTAATTAGACTCACTAGCTTGGGCCTAATTACATTAGGTGACAGTTAATGATTATCTGGTGTAGTATGCATATATGATATATTATTATACACCTACTATATATATATATATATATATATATACATATATATTTGCATACGATGTAGATGTAGATATATATTAAATATGTATATATATGAGACGACATATTAGGAGACTGATACAAAACAAACAAAACCACCTCCTATGATAATATTAAGTCGATGAAAGTGAGGCAATAAGATTGACCCACGTGGCCTTCCATCATTATAGGAAGAAATTGAATCACGACATAGGTTGAGTTAGTCAAGTCCCTCGAGGCTCACCTATCTATATGATCGAAATCTTACCTATGAAATAGAGATATCACCGATGACTTGAGGACGTGGTATGCTTGGTCGAGTCACTCAGGGGCATATCATCAAATCAGACTTATCTTATAATGATAGTGATGACTTAACTGAATTTCATGGTTGGTCGAGCAGTCGAGACCATGATGATTCAGAGGCCAAACATTACGGAAATCACAAGTTGTGATTGGCAAGAGTTGCCTATCTTTTTTAGCTTAATGCAATTGGTCGAGTCCCTCACGGTTGTACTAAGACACTAATTGGATCTTGATCCCTACTAGAAGTCTAGCTGAGATTTATGTTTCATGTGTCGAGGGTGTCACATGATTCACTAGGAAAATAGTGGGAGTAGATTAAGATAGAAGTCTGTATCTTAATTACTAATTTCTGTAAAATCTGTATGTTATTTATTTATACTATATTTTGTTTTGTTAGAAACATGTTGCTTGCAAATCCCCTATGTGGCATACTTGATGATTGTCGCCTCACTTGTCCCAACTATACGGATTGGCTCTATAATTTGATAATAGTTCTCATGATGGAGAAAATCACGTATGTCCTTGACACGACTCTATCCTAGAAAGAGAAGCTAATTCTCTATGTTGATGAGACCAAAAAAAAAAAAGGCTAATAAGTCCATTAAGAAGGGCAAGGACAAGGGTAGACCAGGTAAGACAAAGGTTGTTAAGAAAGACTCGGCTAAGGACAAAGGCCAATGCTTCCACTACAACAAAGATAGGCACTGGAAGAGAAACTGTAAGGATTACCTTGCAGAGAAGGTGAAAAAGCTTAGAGAAGCTTCAAGTACATTCATGATGAATCTTCATTTGTTAGATTTTTATGATAACACATGGGTAGTGGATATCGGGAGTGTTTATCATATCTATAATTTATTACAAATTCTAGCAAGACCTAGGAGACAAGCCAGAGGTGAGATAGACCTCAAGATGGGCAATGAACCAAGAGTTGTTGTAATTGCTATTGGCGAGGTCATATTACATCTGCCTGGTGGAGCTACTATTGCATTGGATCATGTTATTATGTTCCCTCTATTATCAAATATATTATTTTTATTTTTTGTTTGACGGTTAATGGATATAAATTAGTTTTTTAGAATAATAATTTTGTATAATGAGATTATCATGAGAGGAACCTTGATTAATGAATATATGTTATACACTTCTCCATATATCATGAATATAAGTATGTCCAAGAGGAAAAGAGATGAGGTGAATGAGGCATACTTATGGTACTGTATGCTAGGTCATGTACATGAAGGAAGGATTCAAAAATTACTGAAAGATGGATACTTAGATCCATTCGGCTATGAGTCGTGTACAACTTGTGAACCTTGCCTTCATGAAAAGATGACCAATTCTCCTTTTAGTAGAACTAGAGAGAGAGCCACTGAGTTATTGGAACTCATATATAATTATATATGTGGTCCTATATCAACTCAGGCTATAGGTGGTTACTCCTACTTCATTATATTCACTGACGATTTTTTAGGTATGGACATATGTACTTGATGAAGTATAAGTTCGAGGCATTCGAGAAATTTAGGTAATATAAGAATGAAGTAGAGAACTAGATTCGAAAGAGTATTAAGACTCTTTGATCAGATCGAAGAGGTGAGTACTTGAGTACAGAGTTCACTCATTTCCTCAAGGACCATAGAATTCTGTCCCAATGGACACCTCCTTATACACCTCAGCTCAATGGTGTATCAAAAAGGAGGAATCATACACTGCTAGATATGGTGTAGTTTATGATGAGTTTCGCTAACCTGCCCGTCTCATTCTGAAATTATGCCCTAGAGATCGTAGCTTACCTTCTGAACAGAGTTTCATCTAGGTCGGTAGTGTCTACATCATATGAAATATAGAAAGAGAAGAAGCATGATCTTAAGCTTGTTAAGATTTAGGGTTGCCTGGCCCACGTTAGGAGACACAACCCTTACAAGTTGGAATCAAGAACAGAACAGTGCAAGTTCGTAGGATACCTACCCCAAGGAAACTTATGGGTATTATTTCTATCATCCCGAGGACTAGAAGGTCTTTCTTACTAAGAGAGCAGTATTCCTTGAGAAAGAACACGTTCTTGGTGGAAATAATAAGAGTGAGATAGAGTTGAGCAAGGTTGTTACCTAGCTCAAGCACCATTCTAGAGTCTGAGTCTATTTAGGTACCTAGCACACAAGTTCTAAATTTGCGCAAGTCTAGTAGAGTACCTCACCCTCCTGAAAGATATGTGAGATATATCAGTGGTGAGGACTCTCAAGATGTTGATCCTCGAACTTACAAGGAGGCTATTATGAGTATAAACTCTGGGAAATAATAAGAAGCTATGAATTCTTAGATGGATTTCATGTACTCTAACAAGGTTTGAAACCTTGTGGATGCACCTGAGGGTATCATACCCATCGACTGCAAATGGATCTTCAAGAAGATGATCGGAGTAGATGAAAAGGTGGAGACCTATAAGACAAGACTGGTGGCCAAAAGATACCGTCAAAGGCAAGGAGTTGACTATGATGAGACCTTCGTATGTAGTCATGCTAAAATTTATCAGAATTCTTTTGGACATTGCAGCACACTATGAGTATGAGATCTAGCACATGAATGTACAACCCACATTCCTCAATGACAACCTTGAGGAGGAGATGTATATGATACAGCCAGAGGAATTTATATCTAGAGAGAGTCTAGATAAGGTGTATAGGTTGCTCAAGTCTATCTATGGACTGAAGCAAGCTTTCCGAAATTGGAACATAAGATTTGATAAGGCGATCAGATCTTATGACTTCATTAAGAACGAAGATGAGCGTCATGTGTACAGAAAAGTAAGTGGGAGCACTATCACCTTCTTGGTGTTGTTTATAGATAACATTCTAATCATCGGGAATGAAGTAGGAATGCTCTTCATAGTTAAGGCTTAGCTATCTAAAACTTCTCCATGAATGACTTAGGAAAAATATCATATATTTTGAGGATCTAGATTTATAGAAATAGATTCAAGAGGATGCTTGGCTTGTCCTAGTCCAGGTATATAGACTCCATTATTAAAATGTTTAGCATAAAAAATTCCAAGAGATGTCTCATACCGTTGAGGCATGGAATATCACTTTCTAGTAGTATATCCCCAAAGACTCTTGAAGAAAGGGTAAACATGGATAGGATACCTTATGCCTCAGCGATAGGGTCTATTATGTATATTATGCTATGTACTAGACCTGATATTACACATGCTTTGAGTGCCACGAGCAAGTATTAGGTGGATCCAAGTTTGGAACACTGGAAGGTAGTAAAGTGAATCGTTAAGTACTTGAGAAGGACTAAGGATGTATCACTAGTATATGGAGAAGGCAGCCTCCAGGTTGAGGGCTACACGAACTCGAGTTTCTAGTTTGATATCGATGATAGCAAGTTAAACTCAAGGTATGTCTTTACCCTGAATAGAGGAGTAGTAAGCTGGAAGATTTCAAGTAAGATACTAGTACTGACTTGACCGTAGAGGCAGAGTACATTGCTACAACAAAAGCAGCAAAGGGGTGTAGATGAAGAAATTCATTAGATGTTTAAGAGTCGTACCAAGTAGTTGTTGAATCTTAGATTTTGATGATGAAACCAAATGGTATGTTTATGATCTAACTTGTGTATTGGAGATAAGTGATACAGGATTAACTACAACTAGGAAAAGACAAAACAATTAAGGAAAAATCTGTCGTTGGGCTGGAGTCAAGATCAGGCATCGAGCCGAGATTCGGACGATGTGGTTGGGAGCTCGCCGGAAGTTCGCTGGAGGTTTACCATCAAGTTCGTCAGGTGTTCACCAATAAGTTATCGAGAGTTCGTTGAAGGAGATCGGGAGTTCGTCGGGGGTTTTCCAAAAGGATGTTAGGAGTTCACACCAGGAGTTCACCGATAATTGAAAGATCAATTTATGATCGAACAATGAAGATTCGAGTAATTGTAATTATTTATCTTAAGTATCATAGTTAGCATCATGATTAGATTTAGTTTTACTAACTCAATTAGGAGCCAACCAGGTCTAATTTAGGCTTGATTTGAGCCCAACATTGAGCTCATTTCACTGACTTGAAAAGAAGTCAACATGTGGTACACTTCAGGTACAAAATTGTATAAAAAGTATAATCTCCGGGTTACCTAGGCGGTGGTACACCAGTGGGCAGTGGTGGTGCTGCCCAAGCAATGGTGGTACCACCTAGGGTGGTGATAGTACCATTGCCGGAGAATAGGACACTTTCGACAGTAGTACCATCGATGTCGGTGGTAGTACCGCCCATACCCTGATTTCTCTAAAATATTTAAATTTTGGTGCCAAAATTTAAAGCCAATTAGGGTCTATAAATACCCAAGTATTCTTGCATGGGAAAGTAAGAAAGTGAAAGAAAATTTGGGTAACATTCTATTAAATTGGGTTGAGAGCTTCCCTTTGTCTTTCAAGTGGAAAGTGAGTTTAAGGGAAGAGGTGATTGAGTTGTAAAGGTTCATCTCCTGAGCCTGTGAAAATGAGAGTATAAAGGTTGATCTCCTGAGCTTGAGAAAAGAAGAGTGGTGTGTAAAGGATATTGATCTTCGCCCATGAAAGAAGATTGATAGTGAACACCGATTGGCCTCAAGTGAAGAGGGATCAGGAGTGGACATAAGTCAAGGTTTTGACCGAACCATTATAAAACCTTTATGAGTATTTCTCTTCTATCTCTTCTTTAATTTTGCTATTAAATTTAGTTGTTATTAGCTAATTCAGAGAAAAGCACGAACATTATCATTCAACTTTGTTTTAAATCGTTCAGTTATTTGCTCTTAACAAATTCCTAGAAAAGCTTTTCGATTTTGATTTATTATGAGCAAAGTTTTTTATACTAAAATTTTAACACTTGCACTAAATCACACCCCCCCTCCCCCCCAAGTGCCAACTTAATCTTAATAGTTGGTATCAAAGCCAGTTACACTCAATTGGATTAACACCCAAGCGAGTTAATGGTTTCTTTTGGCATAAATGAGGGACACTCTATCACATGTCCTCCCATGTTTAATGGGACGGATTACACATATTGGAAAATTAGAATGTGTATCTTTTTAATTTCGATGGACTTTGAACTATGGAATATTATGGAGAATGGTTTTTAGAAGTCATCCAATCCGATAAATAATTGGAATGATCATGAAAAATAAATATTTTCTTTAAATGCCAAAGCTATGAATTCTTTTTTTTGTGCTTTAGATAAAAATGAGTTTAATCAGGTTTATACATGTGATTCAGTTTTTGATATACGACATACATTAGAAATTATATTTAAATTAAATGAATCAATAAATGAAATGACTTGCAAAAATGAACTTAAAGAACACCTTCCAAAGAACATGAAGAAAATTATCTTGAGAATACAAGAACATCATCTTCCAAAGAAGAGGAAAAAATTTGAACTGAGAACAACATATGACTTATCGAGTAAAACCTCGAGCAATGAGAACTATGAACTTATGATGAAAGAATCAAAAAAATTAATAAAAATAAATAAAAACATAAAAATGAACTTAAAATGGACACACCTTCTTATTATGAACATAAGAAGTCGAGGCACTCCGAAGATGAAGAGCACAACTAAGAAGAAGTGGAGAATCTCGCACTTATGGCTATCAATGATGAGGTAAGTAGCTCACCTAATGTCTCCTTTACTTTTAATAAATTATTAAATATATTTCATGAACTTTTTGATGAATTTAAAAAGCTAAGTAAAACTTATAAATTACTCAAGAAGGATCATGCTTTACTTGCAAGTAAACTTGAAAACCTGCATAAAGCATCAACATCATGCATTTTTTTACTCCAAATGTGAGTTACTAGAGGTAATTAAAAAAAATGACATACTACAATAAACTCTAGAAAAGCTTAAGATAGACAACCGGTCTCCAAACATGATCCTTGTTGATATGGGTCATGTTCATAAGGAAAGTATTGGCTTTGTAGGTAACAATCAACAAAAGTCAACTATTTTCATTAAAGGACCTACACTATACTCTTCATCCAAACTTAAATATAATTTTTGTAGTAGACTAGAACATTTGCCTATAAGTGCTCATTTAGAAAGTATAGTCCACATAAGTTGATTTGAGTTTCTAAAAGAACCATAAACAACTTATGATGTTTGACTCCAAACCTTTAGTAAAATTAAGAAGAACCTTTCATGATGGACCCAAAGTTAAATGGGTATCTAAATCGAAATCTCCTTTATTATAGGTTTGACTCTAAACAAAGACTAGGAGCAAAACAAAATAGTATTTTGATAGTAGATGCTCAAGGCATATGACTTAAGATCTAACACTCTTTCCACGCTCACTAGCCTAAATAACAATAATAAGAAAATATATTGGAATTAAAATTATTTACAACAAATCTTTTGATGATTCATGGTTTTAAAATTAATCTAGATTATTTTTTGATAATACAAAACTAGAGCATGCCAATACAAAACAAATTAGAACTAAAGAGCCTTAGCTATTTTTAATGGGAAATTATCTACGTTGAAATTTCTAGAAAATGGATTTTAATGATTGATCTTAATGTTATGATGGTTGTATGTTGAAATAGGTTGTTTCTTGTTGATTGATAGATTATTCTTAAATATGAGCTTAAAATAAAATTAAAAAATCATGCTTTATTTTCTTATATTTTTAAAAAATTAAAATGTTTTTGAAATGAGAATGAAAATTGCATGATAACTCATTTCACTAAGTCTAGAGAGTTAAACTCACTTAAGAAAAATCATTGGATTTAAAATAAATTGAAGATTTTATTTGAAAATATTTTATTGTAATAACCTTGATGATTTCTTTTAAAAATGATATTTGGTTTTTAGTTTTAAAATGTTTTACTTGTTTGAAAAAAAATTTATCTTGATGATTTCTTTTTAAATGAAACTTATTTTTCAATTTTAAACGACAATGCATGGATTTGGTGTAAAAGATAAAGGTATTCTTGAAAGAAATATATCACATCAATTGAAACAACTAAAAAGAAACAAGTTTTTCTTTGAAAAATTCTCAATCTAGTTTGTAATAAGAGATTGATGAGTCTATTCATGATATTTTTGAATATCTAAAAGTAATTTTGCTGATTTAAATTTGAATTTTTTTTAATTGAATCATGAACTTTCCTTGAATTCTTAACTTGAGTTATCTTTTAAGAGAATCAAAAGGAGATTTATGATCTTGATAATTATAATTTAAGATATTTAATTAAGATCGTTCTTTCATTTTATTAAGAAGAATTATCTAAATGAATTATATATCTTAAGATTTATCTTGAATAAATCAAGATTATTTACTATTTGATCTCCTAAGACTCATTTTTGTTATTTACTAAAAAAAGATATTTATTAAAATAAATCATATCTTTTGGTACTTGCTAATTGATATTTTATATTATATCCTAAATGACATGATTTTCATTCTATAATCCCTTTGTATTTATGGTTATAATTAGAATATTGATGTAAAAGAAAATTGTTACCATCATACTACTTTTTGACAATAGCAAAGAGAGGATTAAATTGCTATCTTGCAATAAAACCATTAAATGAAGAATAATTTGATTTTATTAGAAGAGAATTAAGAATGTTAGATCATCCAAATGCATGATTTGCTATCATATTATTTTTTAGATTTCTTGAGCTTCTTCTTCTTGATATTTACATGAGATGATCTTTTAAATGCAATGAGTAGCTCTTATATTTTTCTCAGATTTCTCAGTTTTTTGAACTGTCTTTTGAAATGATTTCACTTGATTCTTTCCTCTTGACATTTACAAAAGGGAAAATGTGATTTGAATTTTTTTTTTGTGATGAGATTCATGAGCTCTCTCTGGAATCCTCTCTCTTAAGAAAAAATATTTCGATTCATGGATCTTTTGAATCTTTGATATAATATTTTCATATATATCCCGTCTCTTTCTTCTTCTTCTATTATATTTATAAAGGAAGAGAAATTGACTAAATTCTATCTCTATTCTTCTTCTTATTTTACAAAGGGGGAGAAGTTAATTAAATTCCTCTCTTTATTTGATGAATGTTTGTGATAAATATGTTGAAATCTGTGTTGAACACTTATTGTTCAAATATGTGATGAATATTTCTCCTTTTTGTTGATAACAAAAGGGGAGAAATGACATGATTGATGATAAATGATAAATGATATGTTTGAATATTTGTGATAAATGTTCAAATGATGAATATCTGTGATAAATGAGTTGAATATTTCTCTTTTTTGTTAATGACAAAGGGGGAGAAATGTTATATTGATGATAGTTGAAAATTTTATCATATATGCAATGCTCAAATTAATGTTGACTTGTTAGTATCATGCATGAAGTAATGTTGAAATATTTTAAAATTATACATGTTATGATTTAAAACTATAAGGATGCACAATGTTTCAAATAACATGTTGTACAATGGTTAAAACTGATACCCTGAATTCAAATATGATTGTTTCTTTTGAATTCAAGATTGTTAGTATTATGCATAAAGTAATGTTGAAATATTTTAAATTATGCATGTTATGATTTGAAACTATAAGGATCCATAATGTTTAAAATGACATGTTGTACAATCATTAAAAATGATACATTGAATTGAAAGTTGATTGTTTCTTTTAAATTCAAAATTATTCTATTTCAAATATAGCATATGGATAGGGGGAGTTAAGGTTAACTCTGTCATCAATTAATTTTCATAATAAAAAAGGTGGAGATTATTGAATCTCGAATTTTGATGATGAAACCAATTGATGTGTTTATGATCTAACTTGTGTGTTGGAAATAAGTGATGCAGAATTAACTACGACTGGGAAAAGATAAAACAATTAAGAAAGAATCTATCGTTGGGCCGGAATCAAGATTGGGCATTAGGCCAGAGTTAGAACATTGTGGTTGGGAGTTCGATAGAGGTTTGTCGGGAAGTTTGTCGAGAGTTCACCGAAGGAGATCGGGAGCTCGTCGAGAGTTCACCGGAAAGATGTTGGGAGTTCACCGGGAGTTCGCCCAAAGATCGATTGACGACTTGAAAACGAAGATTCATGTTGATTGTAATTATTTGTCTTGAGTGTTGTAGTGAGCATCATGATTAGAGTTAGTTTTAATAACTCAATTAAGGGCCAATCAGGTCTAATTTGGGCTTGATTAGAGCTCAAGATTAAGCTCATTTCGCTGACCTAAAAAGGGGTCAACAGGTGATACACTTCAGGTACTAAACTATATAAAAAGTATAGTCTCCGGGTTACCTGGGCGGTGGTACCACTAGTGGGCAGCAGTGGTATTGCCTATGCAACGATGGTACCACCCAGGGTGGCGGTAGTATTGCCAGTGTCGATAGTAGTATCGCTCGTACCCTAATTTTTTGAAAAGGTTTGAATTTTGGCTCCAAATTTTAAAGTCAATTGAGGTCTATAAATAACCCAAGTATTCTTGTATGGGAAAGTAAGAAAGTGAAAGAAAAATTAGGTAAAATTAAGTTAAATTGGGTTGAGAGTTTTCCTTTGTCTTTCAAGTGGCAAGTGAGTTTAAGAGGAAGGGTGATTGAGTTGTAAGGTTCATCTTCTGAGCTTGTGAAAATAAGAGTGTAAAGGTTGATCTCCTGAGCTTGAGAAAAGGAGAGCGGTGTGTAAAGAGTGTTGATCTTCACCTGTAAAAGAAGATTGATAATAGACATTGATTGGCCTTGAGTGAAGAGGGATCGGGAGTGGACGTAAGTCAAGGTTTTGACTGAACCACTATAAAAGTTTTGTGAGTATTTCTCTTCTATCTCTTCTTTAATTTTGCTATTAAATTTAGTTGCTATTAGCTAATGCGGAGAAAAGCACGAACATCATCTTTTGGCTTTGTTTTAAATCATTCAATTATTTGCTCTTAGCGAATTCCCAAAAAAGTTTTTGATTTTATTTTACTATGGGTATAGTTTTTTATACCGAGATTTTAGTACTTGATCCTAACAATAGCGAGGTGTCGATTCCCATATATAGCAACACCAACGGGACGTTAGCTCTAATAGGGAACTGTTCTGAGGAGGTTCCAACTGATTAGAGAGATCATGGCCTGTAAAGATGTAGCAATGGGAAGAGTTCCATCCGAAGATAACATTGTAGATCAACTAACAAAGTCACTGACTCAAACTGTCTTTGAGCATCACAAAGGTCTGATGGGGATTAGACACATAAGTGATTGGCTTTAGGTCAAGTAGGAGATTGCTGGTTATAGGTGTCTTGCAAGCAAATCACATGAGTGATGACACGTGTGAAATGCTACACGATCTTTTTGCTTATGATTATTATTGGTATATTCTCACATTATAATATATATATTACATATATATATATATTATGATATCCTTAGTTTTGTGTCATAGGAATGAAATCGTGATGAGATCACGATAATGAGATTGATTTACCTTTTTAAAATATATCCTAAATAATCCCAGTCATAGGTTACTCGAGAGGGACATCGAGATAACCGGACATAATAGTGTACTATATAGCCATCATATGATGAAGGCGATTGGTCTCATAGCCACTTGTGTAGGGACACTAAGGATACAGTACAGGTGCTCATTGGAGAATGAGTTCACTGATTGATCTGCCTTTGGGATGTTGTATGGTTAATAATACCTATCGATAGACAATAATTTCATAGTCCTAGTTATGTATATGGTCCTTAGACTTGAGACACCAAAGATATCTTGTTTGAGTACTCCATTCTTTGACATAGACTTACAAGTTTAGAAAGTTTTATATATGGTATAATCGATTATCGGGATTGGTAGCCAACCTTACGAATGTAATTGAGTATCAATAGAGGATCATCCACTCTCGGTATCATGAGAGGAATATATCATGTGTTCATACTTAGACAAATCCTTGGCCATGGTCGTTTAGATTGAGAGAGAAGGAGTTCTCTAAGAGAATTCGATCAAACCAAGACTTAGACATATTCCGTATGTGGCTTTGCAGCATCATACCCAATATACGGTCTCTGGAATATTAGATGGATGAGAGACTATAGATACACAGTGAGGATAGATAGGTCCAATAGATAAGATACCCTTTACCATCTTAGGACTATGGCGTAGTGGCCTAGTATATCCATAGTTGATGAGTCGAGTAAATTATTGTGAGATAATAATTCATTGAGTTAGAAGGAGTTCTGACATGTATGACTCACGATCAGCTCTGTATTAGGCCTAGAGGTTCACACACATATGGTGGATATTTCATCGACTAGAGGATTGGATATGAGTTATCCAATTAGCCCCTATTCTTGTTGGATGAGACCCAACATTTATGGAGCACTACATGAGGCCCAATTAGATGTTAATTAAGATTATTGAATAGAGATTTAATAGTCCAAGAAAAATAGATAATCGGATAGAGATCCAATAGCCACTAAGGTAGGATCCCTATGGTCTTTAATAACTCTATATAAATAAGAGGTAGGAGCAACATATTAGTGATAGCTGCACCTTTGACTGCCCCTTTCTATTCTCCTCCCTCCCTCATCTTCTCAGCCGACTAGCCCTTCTATACTATAAGAGGGCAGTGAAGAAGATAACATATCTTCTTCCACGAGTGCTTTGAGAAGGTGCGCAAGAGTTGTGAGATTTGAGAAGCGATTGAAGGAGTATCGTTGTAATGGTCCATCATATGGATATCGCTAGAGAGTAGGATATTTGACATTCTTCATCCTCTCTATATGGATTTGGATTTTTATGGATATACGATCTCCCTAAGTAATCAATTTCTCATGTATTAAGGTTTTCGATTTTGTAGGCTTTTCATGCACCAATCTTTTCACGAAGATTTAATATACATTGGAATCCATATTTATTTTGTTCTTTCACTTTGCATGTAATGCTCTCGCTGGGTTTCCCAACAGTTATCTCGATGTCCCTCTTGAGTAACCTATGATCGAGATTATTTATGGTTTCATTATTGTGATCTCATCACGATCTGATTCTCATTGCACGGATCTAAGGACTTCATAATATATATGCAGCATATAATATATATAATAAGAATATGCCAATAATAATAGTAAGCAAAAAGATCACACAACGTATCACATATGTCATCACTCACGTGATTGTATTACAGGACACCTACAAGCATTATTGGCATAGACATATTTAGAGATGGATATCAATGATTCTTAGGACTATCTAAAATAAGGTATATTTGTCAAATTTTGGAGGAATTTAATATATAGCTTTGTTCGACAAACAATACACATATAACCAAAGGTAAAAAAGTATAGGCAAAGTCGTTGCCTTAAAAATTACTTGTAAATAATCAAATAAAAAATATTTCTCATGCAAGTGCGGTTAGATGTCTATTATATGCTCAAACTTATACTAGACTAAATATTAATTTTATAATCAAAATTTTAGATAGATATTAAAATTACCTAATAATAGAATATTTAAAGGCTATAAAGAAAGTAATGTGATATCTATAAGCGATAAAGGTCTATGTGCTTATGTATGTGAGATCATATTAGCTTGAAATGATAGGATTTTTATACATTAATTTGTAAATTAACTAGATAGTAGGAAATCCACTCGAAGGTTTATATTTATATTAGCTAAAGGGTTAATTTATTAAAAAAAATATAATAAAATATCTTATTACATCATCGATAATAAAAGCTAATTTGTAATTAAGTCATCGATCAAACTTTATGATGAAGTTATTTAATCTCAAGACTTGGTGTGGCCTAGTCACTAAAGATATTTTACAATAATATCATAGTAGTTTTTTATTTAATGAATGACTAGTAATTTAATGGTTCTAAGTATATCAAAATAAATTATTTAGTAGTCATAAAAAGGGATTGGAAATAAATAGTATTAATTGAAAATTTGAGTTTCACTATATTAAACACTGATGGATTCACTAAGGTGTTATAATCTAAAGTATGTAATTAACATGTTCTCGAAATAAGGTTTGTAACATAAGAAATATAATGATACATGTTTGAATGAATATAATTGATATTTTTATTAATAAAATTAAAATTATTTATTTTTACTATCATATTTTTATTTATATATGTACATATTTTGGTTAAATGAATAATAGGATTATCTTAACAGGATAAAATTACAAAGATCGTTATAAATTATATTAGGAAAGATTAAATGAGCATAATATTAATGATACATAATTGTTTTTGACTCGTATTAGCATCAAATCTAATATAGTATTATTATAATTATTGGATTTATTGATCTATTTTCTAAAATTCATGATCATATATAACATAATTTTAAAAAAAATTAGAATCTAATTGGATAAAATTAAATTTTGGATTGTGATTTTGAACATTTTGTTTTATATTCAGCATGATAATTCAATCTTATAGAGATAGAATGTGAGGCCAAAGGTATACATTTATGTTATGCATATTTAATGGGCTCTAAGTGTTAGGATCAATTGACATTAAGAGTTGAAGGGAGGGTGAATTAGTGTAAGTGTCGAAATTCCTTAGTTTGAAAAAACTTGTTCAAAATAAAATAAAAAATCGGAAGCATTTCATTCAAGTTGAATACATGAGCAATTGAACTATGAACAATGCTAAGTTACAATCTTACTTAAGGAAAGCTTGAGTAAAAATAGATAAACTCAAAAAGTAAAATTAGAAGCTCACAGTTTATAGTGGTTCGACCAAAACTTGGCCTACGTCCACTTTTTGGAGTCCTCCTCCTTGAGGCCCATCGATGTCCACTAATGATCTTCTTCAGGTGAAGATCAAACCCTTACACTTCTCACTCTCTCCTTTTCATAGGTTCAGGAGAGGAACCTTTATAAGTGTTTCTCACTTCCCTTAGACTTGATTTATAATTTAAAACACTCACGCAAAGCTATCAAATTTTATAACTCTTTAACAAAATTTTATCCCACTTTTTTATTCACCACCCTTGCTTATCCAAGCAAAAAAACTTGGGATATTTATAGACTCCAATTAGCTTCAAAAATCGAGTCAAAATCCAACCAATCTTAGAAAAATCTGAGTACTAGCGGTACTAGCGCCGAAAGCACCCTAAAAATAGGGTGGTGGTGTTACAACTACCGACTTGGGCGGTACAACCACCGCCTGGGTAGTACTATTGTTGCCCACCAATGGTACTATTACCGGGAATTATGCAAAAGCTACTTTTTTCATACTTTATGTACCTGACTCGTACCTCCTGTTGACCCCTTTTTAGGTCAATGACATGAGCTCAACCTGTGCTCAAATCCAATCCAAAGTGGACCCGATTACCTCACATTGAGTTGATTTGGATTTCTTTTAAATCTAACTCAATTTGAACTATAAACCAAACCAATGCTAACTACAACATACTAAGACATATAAATATAATCAATTTGACCAACGTGTTAAGTGACCTTCCCAATTCCTGACGATCTTTCTGATAACCTCCGGAAAACTCCCGACATGTCTCGGTTATCTTCTAGTGAACCCTCGATGCATTCCCGACAAGTCCCCGATCACCTTCAACGAGCTCCCGACGAACTCCCGACGAGTTCCCACTGCATCATCCAAACCACGGCCTAATGCTCGAATTTGACTCCGGCCCAATATTTGATTGTATTTTCTTGTCATAGTTAATCATACATCATTCATCTCTAACACATAGATTAGATAATAAAACCCATCAATTGATTTCATCATCAAAATATGATATTTAATAATCTCCCCCTTTTTGATGATGATAACCAATTGATGACGGAGTTAACCTTAACTCCCCTCATATAAATGTCATAGGATAAAACAAACTTGAATTCAAACGAACCCAACACTTTTGAATTCAAGCATGATACCATTCATGACAAAATTTTCAAATATACATCTTCCAACTCAAAAATTTAGCATAAATCATACATTTATGAGACAACATCAATTTCAGATATTTTAAAATTTTTAAAATAATAAATCATTTCTTCCCCTTAAATCATCAATCATTCCTCTCAATTTGTCATCTACAAAAAAGGAGAAATTATCCAATTTAACATTTCTCATTAATATTCAACATTTGTCATCAATATATCATTTCTCCCTCTTTGTCATCACCAGAAAGGTGAAATGTTTAGTGTATCATTTCTAAGCAAATATTCAAGACAAATGTTCATCTCATTACAAATAAAACATTATGTCATGTCATTTCTCCCCCTTTCGTTATCAACAAAAAAGTAAAATGTTTAGTATACAATTTCAAATGCTCATCATATGTCAAGTTTCTCTGCATTTGTCATAGAATAAACACTACGTGCATGAAAAAGTTGTTTCATTACTCCCCCTTAGTAAAATAGGACAAGAGACATAATTTTCTCATCAAAAATTTTTCTTCCCCTTTGTGAATAAGAAATAAGAAGAAACGATGGGCGGTGTGAAAATAATGATCACATCACAATAAAAGGCTTTTAATCTCAATCTTATAAACATAAATTTCGAAAAGATTATTTTGAAGATGAGCTCAAAAATTCAAGAAATCCAAGATTCGTTTATGCATTCTAAAATTCTTAAGATGAAAAACCAAGAAATTCAAATAATATGGTAGCAAATCATGCAATTGAAAGATTTAAAATCATTTCAAATTTTCTTCTAATTAAATTATTCATCATCCAATGTTAGAAGATTTTTCATATCCAATTTTCTTTTAACCAAATTAACAATTTTATCTCTCAATTTGTTATTGTCAAAAAGAAATATAATTATTTAATTTTTCTTTTATATCCATGTTCTAATTATGACCATGAGTACAAAGGAATCATGTCATTAAAGATGAAATATCAAATGGTAAGTACGAAAAGACATGATTTCTTTTAAGAAATCTCTCCTTTTTTTCTTTGTAAATAATGTAAATCAGTCTAAGGGGATTAAATAAACTTGATTCATCTAAGATAAATTTTAAGACATCTATTTATTTAGATAAATCTTCTTAATAGAAGAATGATCTTAATAAAAAGTCTCAACTTATAATTGTTAAGATTGTAAATCTCCTTTTTATTAAAAAGAAGAAACCATATAGATTAAAAATTGATTCCCAAAAAGAATTAAGACAAGTCAAGAGGTCAAGGGAAAGTTCATAAAAATATTTAATTTTTATCTTATCACAATTTTAAGAATCACTAATTTGGTGATAAGGTGAAAGTCAAGGATAAATTATGACATGAAGGAATTTGATAAATCAAATCGTGAATACCAAAAGTCATGATTCAATTTGATAAATCTCCTCTTAGATAACAAAATGAAATTTTAGGAGATCAAGTAATAAGAAAAATCTTGATTCATGTAAAAATAATCAAGTTACAAACATCTAGAAGTCAAAATCATGAATAGAATGACAACTTTTCTTTGAAAGTTGCAAGGGAGAAAAGATAAAAGATCTTGATTCTTATATAGGAAATTTCAAGTTATCAAGATCATGGTTCATATGAAAAAATCTCATGTTATAATTTCAAAAAATTAAAAAGATAAATAATGATTCATTTGGATAATTTGCTTTAATAAAACGTAAGAATCATAGTAAACTATCTTCATTTATATGAAGATCTCAAGTTATAATTTTTAAGATATCGAGATCATGATTTGGATAATAACTTATTCAAGTTTTAAATCATTAAATCATCAAAATCGAGATTTAAAATATCATGAATAGAATTATCAATCTCTTATTGAAAACTTAATAAAGTAGAGATTGAGAAATTTTCAAGAAAAATACTTTCTTCTTTTTAGTTGTTTCATTTTATATAATTTATTTCAAGAATGCATTTATACAATGTCATTTAAAGTCAAAAACTGAGTTTCATTTAAAAAAGAAAACATCAAGATTATTGCAATAAAAATTTTCAAACAATAACTTTGATTTATTTTAATTCCAATGATTTTTCTTTCTTAAGTGAATCTAACTCTTTAGACTTAGTGAAATGAGTTACATTCTCATTTTATTTTCATTTTAAAAATATTTTTAATTTTTTAAAATACTAAAAAATAAAGCATGATTTTTCTCTCCCTTTTTTTATTTTATTCTATGCTCAAATTCAAAAATAATCTAATATTCAACAACCAACATTCAGTCATATTTCAAGTCAATTATCAACATTAACATTTTCATTTAAATCAACCAACATACATCATCAAAACTTATTTATCATAAATTTCAATATAAATAATTTTTCATTAAAAACAACTATGGTTCTTTAGTTATAGTTTATTTTTGTACTAATATGCTATAGTTATACATCATTGAAAAACAATCAAGACTAATTGTATGGCAATGAACCATCAAAAGATTTGTTGCCAATAATTTTTATTGTTATCATTGTTTAGACTAGTGAGCTTGAAAAGAATGTTAGATCTCAAGTCATGTACATTAAGTATCTACTTTCAAAATATCATTTAGTGCTCTTAGCCTTATTAGGAGACAAATTTATAATATGGTAGGTTTTGATTTAGGTACTCATTTGAGTTTGTGTCCCTCATGAAATGTTCTTCCCATTTTCTCTAATGGCTTTAGGTCGTTTATAGTTTATTTCAGAACTCAAATCAATTTATATGGACTATACATTCTAAATAAGCACCTATAGGCAAAGTATCTACATCTACCACAAAAATTATATTTATTTTAGGGTAAAAAGTGTAATGTGGATCTTCTAATAAGGGTAGTTGGCTTTTGATGAGTATTGCTCATAATGCTAATACTTTCCTTCCTATGAACATGACCCTTATTTGTAAGGACCATGTTTAGTGATTTATTCCCTATTTTAAATTTTTTTAACGTTTGTTGCAATACAATATTTTTCTTTCCAAGTTTCTCTAAAGTTTCACATTTAGTGCATGAACTATGTGATAGTGATGCTTTATATATTTCTTCAAATTTACTAACTAGTGAGTCGTACTCTTTCTTAAGTAGTTTAAGATTTGTTAATCTTTCTAAAATCATCATAAAGCTCATGAAAAGAACTTAATAACTCATTAAAAGTAAAAGAACTTTTAGGTGGGTTTCATACCTCATCGTGGTTGGCCACGAGCGCGAGATGTTCCACTTCTTGGTTGTGCTCCTCATCTTTGAAGTGTCTTGGCTTCTTGCATTCATAGCAAGAGATTTTACCCAATTTAAGTTTATTTTTTATGGTTTTAGTTTATTAATTTTTTTGGTTCATTTGTTAAAAGTTTCAAGTTCTCTTCTCTCGAGGTTTTACTCGAGGATTCATCTGTTGTTCTTAATTCTAGTTCCTTCCTATATTTTGGAACGTGTTATTCAGTTCTTAATTCAATATCCTTCTTGTTCTTTGGAATGTCTTATTCTTGCGTTCTTAAAGTAATTTCATTCATGTTCTTTGGAATGTGTTATTCAAATTCAAATTTATGTGTCATTTCTAATTTATGCTAAATCTCAAAAGTCATTTCACAAATAGAAACCTGATTAAAGTCATTCTTATCAAGAGCACAAAATAAAGTATTCACTGCATTTGCATTTAAAGAAAAAGTATTTCTTTTTAAATCATTCTATTCGTTCATTGGTTTGGAAGACTTTTCAAAATTATTCTTAATAATGTGACATAAATCAAAATCCATAAAAATCAGAAAAATATGCATCCTTGTTTTCCAAGAGGTGTAATCCGTCCTATTAAACATAGGAGTATTTGTGATGTATTGACCCTCGCGTTAATGTCATAATAAGCTATTTACTCACTTGGGTGTTAATCCAATGAGTACATCGTGGCTCTGACATCAACTATTAGGATCAATTGGCACTAAGAGAGGGGGGGGGGGGGGGGGGGGGGGGTTGAGTTAGTGCAAGTGTCAAGATTCCTTAGTTTAGAAAAACTTGCTCAAAATAAAATCAAAAATCGGAAGTGTTTCACTCAAGTTGAATACATGAACAATTAAACTATGAACAATACTAAGTTACAATATTGCTTAAGGAAAGCTTGAGTAAAAATGGATGAACTCAAAAAGTAAAGTTAGAAGGCTCACAGATTATAGTGATTCGGCCAAAACTTGGCCTACGTCCACTTTTCGGAGTCCTCCTTGAGGCCTGTCGATGTCCACTAATGACCTTCTTCAGGTGAAGATAAAACCTTTACACTTCTCACTCTATCTTTTTCATAGGTTTAAGAGATGAACCTTTACAATTTTTTTTCATTTCCCTTATACTCGATTTATAATTTGAAGCACTCAAGAGAAACTCTTAAATTTTATAACTCTTTAATAGAATTTTATCCCACTTTTTCATTCACCACCCTTGTTTATCCAAGCAAGAAAACTTGAGATATTTATAGACCCCAATTGGCTTTAGAAATTAAGTCAAAATCTAACCAATCCTGAAAAATCTAAGTATTGATGGTACTACCATCGTCACTAGTGGTACTACCAACGAAAGCATCCTAAAAACAGGGCGACGACGATACATTTAGGTGGTACAACCACCACTTTGGTGGTACTATCGTCGCCCACCAATAGTACTATCATCGGAAATCCTACAAGAGCTACTTTTTTCATACTTTTATGTATTTGACTTGTACCTCCTGTTGACCCCTTTCCAGGTCAACGAAATGAACTAAATATGAGCTCAAACCTAACCCAAAGTGGTGCTTCGCATTGAGTTAATTTGGATTTCTTCTAAGTCTAACTCAATTTGGACTCTAAACCAAACCGATACTAACTACGACATACTGAGGCATACAAATATAATCAATTTGACCAACGTGTCAAGTGACCTTTTCAATTCTCGGTGATCTTCCCGGTAACCTCCGGCGAACTCTCGACAAGTCTCGATCATCTTCTGGCAAACCCCCGATGCATTCCCGGTAAGCTCCCGATTACCCTCGATGAGCTCCCGACGAACTCACGGCAAGCCTCCGATCACCCTCGGCAAGCTCTCAGCGAACTCCGGGCGAGTTCCCACTATATCATATGATCCCGGCCGGATACTCGAACTTGACTTTGGCCCAACATCTGATTGTATTGTCTTGTCGTAGTTAATCTTACATCATTCATATCTAACACACAGGTTAGATAATAAAACTCATCAATTGATTTCATCATCAAAATATGAGATTCAAACACCAAAAGTTTTTTTTGTCATTGTAATGATTTAATTCCAAGGAAGAAAGTGTCCTCTTATTATTCTTCTTTATTTTTTTATTTTTTTTTATTTTTTTACATATACTTGTTATTATTACTATTTTCTATATATTCCTCTTGAGATATTTTTGGTTCATCCTTATTAAATTTTAATTATATTGACTAATTCCTTCAATCTGATATAAATTCCTTGCCTTATTTATCATGTATATTTATATTAAAAATCACCAATATTCCGTCAGGTTATTTACCAGTAGGGTCGGGCAAACCGATGTTCGTATGAGTTAACATTACTACTACAAATTTAGTTTGCTACTAACGTTAAGCTCACTGTATACACTACATTAGACATATGGTATTTAAATAAGCAAAAGTTAAATTCAATTCTCAGAGACATACAAATTGTGACATGTATACTTGTCATTCTACCATCGGTCGAACATGTCATAAGTTGAAGTTTCTCTCTCTGGCATATTTAGCAGTGTGACCATACTCTCTAAAGAAATTATGGGTTGGACATATTTTCAATGACAGGTACGTATTTGGCCTTAAAGTTTCCTTTATGGGTTGTCATACTCTCTAAAGTTTCCTTCTCTCTCTTTTGTTCTTTTATGTTTTCACTTCCATAACTCAAGCTACTATGATCTAATCTCATCAACAGAACTGGCAAAAGACTCGATGAAACAATCCTGAATCTCAACAAATATCACAAGCATATGAAATATAACTCAATCCTGAATCTCAAAACGAATAACTCTTCCATAATTTTCACTTTTATTTATATAAGATATAACCCAATCAACATCATGATCACAATCCTCTAAAAAAAAATGATTAAAAGACCATTTTGTTGATAGGGGAGAAACAAAAATATAAAATATCTAAAAGGGTCTCTACATCTTGCAATCGATTATAAGATAGAAAACAAAAGATTTGGCTCCCTATTTCATAATCTCTATTGGACTACAGAAGAAGTAAAACCAAAAGAGTCAAATCTCCTAGACTTTTGTGGATCATCATCGCCTACCGTCTGAGGTTTCCCATAAGAGAAGGGGATGACGATCATAACTAAAGAGGGAAGAATGTCCCCTTAACCTTAGATTCACTTACAAAATCAAATTGTTAATTTATGATTAATTAAAATTATGTTACTGCCCTCCTCTTTCTCTTCTTCCCCTCCACTTTTGGCTAATACGAGAGGTACTTCTTACCATTCATTCCCTGATAATTTCTATATTTACGCTCAGGTTCCAGGATAAAAATATGGATATTACGGCTACACATGAACCATTTTCTAAAACAAGATGTTGAAAATAAAGCTACAAGTGAAGCGCACTAAGCTTAAATTTCTGCAACAGTTTTGGGCATCAGAACTTGCTGTGAAGCCCAAATTCACAATTCTGATTCAGTGTTTAGTATCCCTTTTTCAATTTTCACTTGAGGATTCGGACCGTCTGAATGATTGATTCTCCCCAATCACAAAGCATCCGTGACTCCCATTAAACATCACAACCATCCATATAGAATGGCCTCCGTCTGCTAGTTTGGCACCACTAAATAGCTGTCACATCTGA
The DNA here is from genome assembly GCA_029747655.1 of Ensete ventricosum. NCBI lineage: Eukaryota > Viridiplantae > Streptophyta > Magnoliopsida > Zingiberales > Musaceae > Ensete > Ensete ventricosum. Next base: position 29,193,745 of record JAQQAF010000003.1, on the reverse strand, counting down.
GTACAGCAAAATGATACAGTGAAAGAAAATAACAAGTCACCATATTACATGAACTGCAATAACAGAAAATTCTCAGTAACTCGGTTTTTATCATCTACGCCCAAAGATCACAAAAAGTAAACATCAACGTACAATTGGCAACGATTTTTTTTTTTTACTTAAATACACATCAACAATAAGACCGCAATGATATCGCACAGCATATATTCTTAGTAAATGTATCACTCTCAAGCTTTCTCTTGCTTCTCTGGACACGTGCAATTAGCTTGTTCTTGTTTTAGTTTCTGAGAAGAAAAAACAGTATTAAGAAAAGGGCAATTTCAAGTCAGTGTTGTTAGTTTTTCTTAAGAATTCTGAATTAATTAGTCAATTACTGTATATAATATGTCCCATGTCACCGAATGCAATAAAAATAGTTTTAATTAATAAAAAAGCTAGTGTTACTATGATACACTGGTCACCCATGACACAATGTGTTCTCTTTTCTGTGAGCTAAGTGGTCAGTTCTCGGTGACACCTAATTAGATAGTAGCTACATAAATAATATAATATATCCTATCTCATCAGGAAGTGAAACTCATACAACAGAATCACATAGATGCCACTTGGTTATCATACAAATTTAAAGAATAAAAGATTTTCAGATTTGGACTTCATATTTTATTCTCAATAGAATGTTTAGCAATAATATACCCTACATGGTAAAAAAGAAAAATAGGTAGCAAGAAGGAAACAAGAAAGTTTCCATTTAATTGTTCTAACTAATACTCATTGATGACGACCCAGTTTCTACAATAATTAGTACGATTTTGAATTTGCACGGTGATTTTTACATGCATAAATACCACTTTAACAATGTTATAGGTAGACTGGTGAAATAAAAGCAATAATGTAACAAACATTGACAATGCTGTAAGTAGCTAGGAAAATGTATATTATGTGTTGATATGATTAAGATGAAATAGATAAAGACATGTAACTGGAAGACAGCATATGCTGCTATTCATTAAGTTCTTACCCCCAACTAGGTAATATTCAGGAAAGCATATAATTAAAAGAACAGTCTACTAATACTTTACAGTCTTGGAGTTTGGATATTATGTTTCTATAACCATACTTTTCAGAAAATAATATTGCCTTACAGTACGCACCTGAACTTGGCTCTGCAGCTCTTTGATGTGCTGAATTGCCAACTCCAGCATGTCTGAAGTGCTTGTTTGCTTCAATGAAATTGACAATAAAATCATCACTTTTTCAGAAGAACAGATTTGAAGTGAAAAGGTATGCACAAAAATTAAGTGATCAAAGGAGACATAAAGACTTTGTGGAGAATCCATTTACTGGAGAATTTGTATCCATCTAACTTATGATAGAAGGATATAAGTTCCATCACTAAACAAAATATTCTTGTGTTTGTTTTACCTTGTCCATGTTAGGCACAAGATCTTGCAATTTTTGCAACCTTTTGCTAATTCGAGTTCTCCTCTCCTAACAAAACAGCAAAATTAAGTTGAGAGGATAAATAGAAGTATAAAAAGCACGTACAACATAAAGCTGGTGTAAGGAGCAACAACTATGTTGCACAGAGCTAGAAACCCAGGCCGATGGTAAAGATATGTTGGCTAACAAAATGTGATGAAAGGTATAAACATAAACAAGTGCTAGTATATTTTCTCTGTCAGGATGCATATATAAGAAGTCCAACATCACAGGGAAATACTTCATTTAGAGTAAAGAAAAGAACAGTCTGTGCTAACCCTCTCAGCAATGCTCCGGGGATGTGTTGCACAGCCACGCTTAGCTCGGACTCTGCAAGGGACTGAATCTTGTTGGACCTGAAGGTATTTCTCCAAAGCAGACATTTCTGATGAAGTCCTTGGCAGACTAAACTGACATATGGAAATTTCATGATTAACAGAACCATAGTGGATTAGAGAATAATTGGACATGAAGTTAAAGGCTGTGTGATATGATAAAGAATCTGGCCATGCATTACTATAATATGGAGGCAAAAAGTTATACTTGCTGAGGCCAGGAAAGTGGATTTGCAACTTAAGCAGCAATGATTGTCGAACAGACACCTCATGATGTGTGAATTGCTAATAAGTTAATTCCTAGAACTGAGAAGTCTGCAACTATTGATCACAGTGTCATTACAAGGTAATAGGTAATAGGCTGTACAACCTATGGTCATTTTAAAGCTACATCTTCAGTAACATTCTTAGACATGTCTCATTTATGGCAGTGTTCCATCCTTCATGTTTCTGGCAGTAATAGGTGCTCAATTACCTGAGAGTCTATGTTACTGAGACCAGTAACTATATCCCCATTATTATCTTTGGCCCGTTTGCTAGGTGGAGCAGTAAACACAATTGAATTGTTATCATCCCATGAGCCCAACTGAAAATCTCCAGAAATGTATGATTGGCCAGCATGCCCAGTTGCCTCGTCTGAGCTGTTGCAGCATGTATCAGTCTCCCCTATTTCAGGGATGCTCAATTCTGAGATTTGTGACAGTGAGTCCTGCCTTGAAAAGCTCCATTGGGACCGCAACCTTCTATTTGCATATGCGTGGATGCCATTTGTGCCAGCTTGAGAGTAATTTCCAATTGCCCTTGTAGCAGAAATACCTATTTATAATACATAAAATTCAATCAATAATGAAATATATTAGAATTCTCATGCTCTTTTTCTTTGAGAACCCATAAATACAGAAGAACGCATAAGAGTTTCCTTGCTTTACTACTGCCAATTTCCAAAATGTCATACAATCCGGTTTCTGGTTCTAGTAATTCTAGAATGCAAAACTTCTATAAACAACAGAAACCCCACCAATAGTCTGTCAAACAAGCAAGCCACTTAACCATTTACTACATTGCTTTCTCTGTAGTTATATCTTTGCTTTTGATAAAGTTTACCAAAAGAAATGGAAGTCTTACAAAACAAAGATGTCCAGTAGACCCATACATTCACTCTGACTTGGATTTTAGTTTCAACTACTAGACATTGACTCAACAGTTGATGCTTAATGGTTTTGGAATTTTTCTCTGTTGTTTAGAAACCAAATTGTCAAAAAGAAAACCTTGTAAAACTAATAATTGATAACCAAAAAACTGAAAAGTGAAACCAGATGATTGTTATTGTTTGTCGAGCATGATGTATTACGTTTCAATGATGTCTTCAGAGCTTTTAACTATAATAATGATAAAGAATATTTTATAAAATAAAAATAAAGAAAATAACAACAAAGTTCCATTACTACCATGTAGCTGGCATGCAATGCCTTATTGTTGCCTAGGAGCTGATGTGACATTGCATTAGTGGAAGCCTTGTGCACTAGGTTACCTTTCTCTTGAATAACAATTGTTTGAATGAACAAATAAACAATCTACCCATGAAGCCAGTGGCAATTTAATGCAACTGGATTCATGCCACAAGTACAGTAAATTACTACGTACAATTGTAGGAAAGGTAAATTGTAGGAAAGGCAAATTGTGGCAATTTAGTTCTATGCAACTAAAGGATCCACATGTGACTGGCACCTGGAAAGTTTGCCTGGTCTATAAACTGTTATGAATACAGCAGTCACAATAGTAGGAATAGGAGGGAGCTAATCTTGTAAGGCTCAAAATTTTAGTAGAGTGGAACAAAGCCAAACAATCTTTGTTGTTTAAGAGACTAATGAACGAAATGTGATAGAACCTTAGGGTTCTATCGTAGAGGAAGAGAAGATAAACTATTTCTTCGAGGGGATCGGGCCTCCTAAATCACTTCGAGAGGATCTGCCTCTTAAGGTTTTTGCCTATTGGCCAAAACAATTCTTCTTCATTGATTTCTCATAAAAGAGTTTCAATCTTATTATAGGCTCTGCCAAAAGTCCCTTTAGGCTTTGACTCAGAGTCTCACTAAAATTAGACTCTTAACTAACTAACAAACTCTTAACTGAAAATAATAATTAACTCCACCCTAACTGAAGATAATAACCAACTCTAACCAACTCATAACTGACTCGATAGGGCTCACCCGACTAACATTACTCAATCTGAATTAATCATGAATAGATAGCCTCGATTTAGCTAGGGTCCGAACAGACTCGCCCTCTTCAAATCAGTCTTATCCTCAAGGCTGAGGAGCATCGAGTCTTCGAGGGTTTTGAGTGGAGGGAGGTAGGGCTGTCGGCTTGCTTGCTGCTAGTTGGTTTATGCTTTTCTTTCTGCGATTGTCCTTGTTGAGTTTTTATTCGTGTATACGAGCAAACGATACGACAACCATCACAGTATGGGGTTGTCGAGCTTTAACTTCGAACCGAATTTCTGGATTGAGACCTTCAATAAATGGTCCTAGGAGTTGTTTTTCGAACCAATCTCAGGTTTGATTTGAGAGGCGCTCAAATCTGCTTTGTTACTCCTGTACGGTAGAAGTCAGGTGGATTTTGGTGAGTTGTCCATCCATGTTTTCAAACTCCAATGGTCTGAAGCAAATCAGAAGCTCGCTTTTGAATTGCTCCCACGAGACTATCTCCACCTTAGATTCCTCCGGAGTCCTGTGAAAACGAAAAAAAATTTCAACACGTGAGATCCAACCGATCGAGTCTCCATCTTCCCATCTGAGAAACTCCACCCTCATGCATGGGTATCCTATGTACTGCCCATGATCATGCTTATCAGATCTGAGTTTTGTTGAGGCTCTCTGATCGGCTTCTTCAAAATTTGCAAATGAGTTCTTGCAATCTATCTTTTATGCAGGTCTCAAAGCCTTAAACCTTGCGTCTAGTGCATTATCCGTAGTCATCATATAGGATTGTAGATCAGTGACGTTCAATTCTTCCTTCTATTGTCAAGTCAAGGGCATATGTCGTAGATGTAGTAGGACTTAGCCGCAACGAGATTGCCAGTGTCAGCAATGGAGGGACAGCAACAGCTGGCAGTGGTAGAGGAGGTAGCGGCATCAGTGTTTGAGGCGGCCGAGGCTGCGGCAACGGGAAGCAACGGCAGCAAGCGGCTCGCGCTGGAGCGAGCGACAGTAGCGGGCTGTAGTGCAACAGGAAGAGAAGGTGAAGAGCGGCGGCGGCGATGGAATAAATGAACAGCAATGTTGCAGGTGGGGAGCCGCAGGAAGAAGCAATAGTGGAGACGGCGGCGTCGGGCAGAAGGCAGCGACGGTGGATGGGCTAAAGGCGGCTGATGCGGTGGAGAGCCGCAGGAAGCGGAGGAGAAGCAAAGGAATACCGGCGGTAGCAGCGGCAGGGGAGGAAGAGGGTCTAGCGTGGGGTGGCTGCGGCAGCTGGCGACAGATGGGCGCGGCTGCGGCACAGGCAGTTGCGGTAGAGGCGGTTGTGGCAGAGAGAAGAAGAGGCTGCGGAAGACAGCGGCGGCAAGCGGGTGAAGCAGCAAAGCAGGAGAGGAGGGGCGGACGGTGGCGTCGCTCGCTGCGATTGCTGAGGGGCGATCCCGCGCCTGCAGCAAGATCGCACGACGACAGAAGTTGCAGGGGTGGGGTTTGGAGCGAGCGGCTGCTGCGGCAGGGGAGGCAGAGTGCTGCGGCCGGAAGCGGCTGCGGCTGCAGCAGAGGAGGGAGAAGGGGCAGCAGAGATGGGAGCAGAAGGCAGCAGCAGCGTGAGGAGGAAGAAGGGGCAGCAGAGCTGGGAGCAGCAGTACGCAGTGGGGAGGAGAAGGGAGATGGCAGCGGCGGAAAGAGGGCAGCTTGGCTGCGGTTGAGGTGGAGGAAGTCTGGGGCGCAAAGGGTTATTCGTTCATTTATGTGAGTCTATAAATTTCTAACTAAATATAATAATTAATTTTATCATAATTTAAAATAATAATTTAATTATAATCAATTCATAATTTACTTGATAGTATTCATTCAATCCATAACTGATTTTAATTGTATAAACTAACATTATTCAACTTAAATTAACCGTGAATAGATGACCGGACTTAATTAGGATCATAACAAAATGTTCAAATATTAAATATAACAATCAAATAAATAGAAAATAATTACTACACACCTCAAATTAATCAGTATTCAGGTTTTTTTTTTATTCACCCCCAAATCATCCAAGAAAACAGATCAAAATATAAGCAATCACTTTTGACTTTGACCATTTAAAAAATTATGTATAAATTTTAATGGGCTATTCATTATAGTCGGGAAAGCAACATCTTCCAACCAAATATTAGAACTGAAAAGCAAGAAAAATCCTGATAGATGTATCCTAGAAAGGACACAAGCTCCATAGCCTTAAGGTAGCCACATGACATTTTTTTTCTTACACAACTTGCAAATTATTGATATGACACAAAAACAAACAAAAAATTTAACCCTTTTTGAACCACAAGTTAGTCGACAGATCAGGTGAGTTAATGCTCAAAGAAAGAGTTTTACTGTTATACATAAAAGACAAAGCATAAATCCTAAAATGTTTGAAATATTAACAGAATGATTCATGCAGTTACTGATGCAACTTTCCAGTTTTCCTTCCAAGAGCGTAATTAGGAGTTCAGAAGTGCAAATTAGGCTTTGGTTAGTGAATCAAAATTAGATCTAAAAAAAACCAAGCATTGGCTTATGATGTTGATGACATTGGCGTAAGGTATGCACACGTTAATCACCTAAGTAATGGTTTAGCAGGTGGAATCTAATGGCCAACCCACTTGCAATTTATATGACAGTCCATCATCATCAACTCGGGATCTTTCTTTTGTGTTAGTGGGTAGACTAGCAAGTGCATCTTGAGTGACAAATAATTCTGAGAATAGCATCATTTCATCACTGCACATACATCCAATTATAAGCTTATTATTTCTTATCATTTGATCCATATGTTGTAATTCGGATGCTAGCTATGGTAGACCTTAATAATTATCTCTTCCTTGCAGCACCAGCTATTCAATGCTATGACATGGTCCACATGACACATGAGGTATATCCCCTCGTGGGCTCCTCTCCAGGTTCATTCCCCCAGCACACCCCACACCAAGGCTTCTTCGTATTTATCGACCATTGTTCTGATGCCATGTCCGCGTCGTGCAGATGTATGTCAACGCACGACTACAGTAATGTTCACCGAACTTGGACATGGCTATCAGCTGCTCTAAAAGCAACCATAATACAGAACTGAGGGCCAGCTATTGGAGGACACGTGATCCGTTCTATATCGGGACGAAACGTGTCGCAGCAGAATCGATTAGATGACGAAATTGGTGTAAGGGCAAGAGAGGCTCACCGTGATCCGTTAGGAGATGGGAGAAGAAGCCCGCGGGCGAGCTGCTGTGCCGGACCAAGGGCGACCCGGCGGCCGACACTTGGAGCTCCTCGGGGGCGTAGGGGCCCTGAAGGCACGCCCCGCCAGTCGCCGGCGCCCCCGGGCCGTCACGATCAGAGGCCCGGCAGCTCGACTCGGACGTGAGGCACGGGGAGTCGCCCGAGAAGAACCGGCCGATCATCCCCTCCGACCCGACGGCCGACAGCTCCTCTCCTCCCCCGCCGGCGACGACCGAGTCGGCGAGCCCCGATAGGAACGAACCGGGTGCCGAGCCGTATCGGGAAAGCCCCATCGGCAGCCCCATCGACCCCGGTTTCCTCTTGCCAGACGCCGATTGGTTCATCGCCTCTAACTGCTAAGAGCGACACAGAGGGGTGGAACCGATTGGAGGGACCGAGCGGAACAGCGAAGGGCACAGTTGCTTTATATTAGAAGGGAAAAGAGCCAAGGATTAAGATTTAATGCTTGAGTGGGTCCCATGCCAAAGCGCTGGGATTAGTGGGGGGTTGTATCTGTGGAGTTGGGAGTATATTACTTACTATCTCACTATTTGGGAGGAATAAGCAGAGTTGGCGTTCTTTTTATTTTGAGTGGCTTCCCATGCGATGGCTTGTGGGGTGCATGAGAAGAATCTTTCACGGGAGACATTGCAATCAGTCATAGACTAAGATAACTTATTTGCCTTTGTAAATAATATATGACATGTGAATTTTGGGAAGGATGAAGAGCTGGCTTTGGGAGGATAGAGGGTTTTGTTTTAATGTTTTGGAACTGACTTTATTGGTAAATTAGGCACGTTATAGGATGCGAATCATTTTGTTTGTTTTAGGATTTGCCAATTTCATTCCAACTCAAATCCAATCCGTCTGATCTGGTTTGCCATTTGTCACTGGTAATTGAGTCTATCATATAAAATTTATCAGATGAGATTTGATATATTAAATCTATAATTAGGTATCAAGTTATGAAATGAGGTTTCCAATTATCAATCGATGAGTTTGATACATTATTATCAGATTAAGATTTTATTTATCAAATTTATTGTATATGATACACTATTCTCAAATTAACATTTTCAATGTAAAATTTATCAAAAAAAAATTTAGATCTTTAATCTTTGAAAATTAAGTTTGACAAATATTAAGTACTGATTTCGATTCAATTCAATTTCAATTGGACACTGTCAAAAGAAGATTGAATATTTAATCACCTTGGAACAACAAAAGCACCTTTTATTCCTTTTTACCTAATTTAAAAAGTAACTTTTTCCTAACTACTTTTCATTTATTGAGCAAGCCCAATACTCTACTATTCAACTTTAATGCTTCCATTATAACACTATACTCTTAGTTTCAATATATATTATTATGGGTGCTACACCACGAATTCGGATCGTGAGTACAAAAGGAACCCAACACAGATAATTCGAAGTCGGCGTGTGTTGATACTTGACTTGGGATGTTACTTTGATGCGGGACCTTGTCGAATTGTCCCTGCAAGACCAGACTTTCGCTCGAGTGGTGGGTTCTTGGGGAGGTCCCTCCAACGATCAAGTTAGAGTTGTTTCGAAGAGTGAAGTCCGACGTCTCCTGCTCGGATGCTGGAGCTTCTTTTTCTTTTGATTGAAGTAGAGAGAGAGAGAGATAGCTAGAGAGCCCCCTCATGAGAGCCCTTGGGGTACCCCTTTTATACCTGTACGTCGTTGACCGGTCAAGTCTCGACTTCATCATACTTATGACATCCTCTGCCAGTCTGTTTAATGTCGCAGGCAGCGCCGGCGACTGTTCGTGCTGCCGGTTGCGTGTTGCTTCTGCTTTGCTGTCATGTGGTTCCCTTATATTCTTATGAGACCTTATGGTGACTGTACAGTGTCTGATGCTGCCATACCTTGGGTTTGTCTGCCCGTTTGTGATACGTCCCTCGTGTCACAGGGCGAGATCAGGGAGATTAGTCAGCCGGCCCCATCATTCCACGTTGGTTCGTCTTGAGCCACATCATCTGGTTTGGGAAGAGGACCACTATATATATATGTTGGCATAAAAAACTATAATCATCAAACTATTATGCAGAAAACTGTTATGCTATGATTGAAATCAATTAATACTAGATCTGTTTACGATGCGTATCTTTAGATGTCATCTGATTGAGATCCAATTAGATCTTCAAGAGCACCGCCCGTCGGATCTGAATAACACCAAATATCGATCTACAAGGAGAACTAGAATGGATCTAGACCCCTTCTACTCTCTTCCTATCCTTTCACAGGACCACATTAATTGATGGTTTTGGGAGATCAAGAGAATAACCGTAATCTCTTGCTCTATTCACCCCTTTGTTGTTCTGTGTTGTGCCGTGCATTGTGTTTATAGTAGGTCCAGTCTATTTATAGGCGAGAGCAAAGGGTCTAGGGTAAGTTATTATGAGAGTTTCTTCCATCAAAGGTATCCCCTAAAATATCCCAATATAATATGAACTTTATTTAATATTGGCTAATATCTTTTATCAGAATTCAAATAATCCATAATATATCTTATTCAATTAATAAAGGTCCACATAATCATACTATATATATATATATATATATATATATATATATATATATATATATATATATATATATATATATATATATGAGACTAATGATGAATACTATATTTCAATTTTTATTACTACAATTGATAAGTACAATAGAAATTAAGTAATCTTAAAATTAAAATATATTAACAAACTAAACGAAATGATAAGATTTTTCCTCTACGGAGTGTTTTTAATACTTGTACATACCTATAATATCTAATAAAAATATAAACATAACATGTCTAAAATTTATACACACAAAATGCCCATAGATCATCAACCATATCTGTGTTGGCATGACTTGCACGTGCTTACTTCCCTATCCAATCACTTGGGTAGGATACTAATATCATTACCTATAAAATAGGGTTTATAGTGAGTAATCAATCGATAAATATAAACTTTTATAATTTTATTTAGATGAGGATGCATCATATCATGTATACAACATTTCAAAATCATTAGTATAAAATATTTAATGGTAGACACCTCATCCTATAACTTCCTTAGTAAGTGTAACTTGACAACATGGTATATGAATAATAAAGAGATAAAATTTTACATTGAAATAATTTAAGATATTTATATGCACATGTAAGAAATAAAATAAATTTATGGACTTCTATACCCTTTATCATAACATCTACGTGCACTCTCACATAACACGTCATAATATATATGTACACTTTTATACTATACGTCATAATACATATATGCATTGCACGTCATAACATATCCATATATTCTCACATTGTATGTCATCATATATGCATACGTATAATATATTTTTATTATAATTCATATAATTTTATGCTTACAAAATATTTACATTCACATTTAGCTCATGTTTTGCTCATCATAATCATATCATTTGAAGTATACTTTTCAAAATATATTATGAATATAATACTTTTCAAAATATATTATGAATATAATAATTTATATGACCACTATTTTATAATGAATTAAACTTATATATATAAGATTGAACTCTAAAATGAAAATGTCAATGAGAGGCCACATTCCTAATGATCGAGTGTGCTAGGGAGTGATACACATAAAATTGGGAGCATAATATCATGGACATAGTTGGTTTTGTCTAAGTTATGCGATCCCTTGCATGTCTATCAGCAAATGATCAACTTCCCCAAAATATCTTATGGTCTCTTAATGGTCTAAAAAAGAGAAGATAGGTTAGGTAAAGTATTTGACTTAGGATCCATAAGCAGTCATTTCAATAAATACTTATAGGCAATATAAATTACAAGTATAGGCTTCGTGAGCTATGATATGACAAAGCTCCAAGGTGATTCATCATGGATAGAAATCCCATAAGTGTTCACATGACATTACTGCAGAATAAGACAATGAATCAACCTTGGACACTATCCCAGAGGCCCATCCAACTATATGCCACCTAGGTAGCTCCTAGGTGTTATGCTGGCTAATACTCTACATCACTTTATGGAGCTAGAAAACCCCCAAAATGGCTACCTGGATGATATATTTCTGGATAATTTTGCCTCTGCACAATTACTGTAAACAACTTATATTTACAAGCCTAAAACAATCAGAAAAAGTCAATTAAAATAGGGCTACCAAGCTTACTACATGTCCTCTATATGCTATATGAAGCATGAATAAAATCGAAAGACATAGACATCCACGAGCATTATATTGAATGCCTTCTTTATAGCTTTATCTATGACATTTTTCTACACTTATTCCTTCGATGTCCTCGTCGAAACCTTTACGGATGCTATATCTTCTTATCTTTGCTAAATCTTCAATCTTCTACTATAGTTGCAAAGTGCCTCTTAGCTCCCAACTATTCTGAATCATTGTTATTGAGTAGTCAATCTTTGATCTGACATGCTATTTCAACTTGCCAATTACTTTGACTTTGTTGGGTCAATCAAGTTACGTTTATCCTTATTGGTTCCTGCGGATCTTTTAAATGAAAATAAACCCCTTCCTTGTTATGCACTAGTCTCTCAAATGTCTATTGTTGCTTAAATTTGATGGATATCTGTTGGAGCTTTAATAAGAATTACCTTACGGATTTTTAAGTTTTTAAGGTCTCTTCTTTACAAAATTTACTCAGATTTCTCTTCCACTTAGTTATTACCTCCAAGTAGGTTCGCATCACTTCTGCTTTTGATTGACAATCTATTGAAAAATAAAGTAGATAGTTTACTATTTGTAGCATCAATCACCATTAGTGATTATTTGATAACTATTATCTTCTACTTTCTTTAAAGGATCTTTAAATATGTATAGAGCTTATTTGCTAGATAAATAAGAGAATTGAGGTACCTGATTTTGCTAATTCTCTTAAATGTTGATAAGGCAAAGTTTATTTAACTTTGCCTACCTCCTTGAGGGTTATATTTTATGCAACGAGTTGGTTGCTAGCCTTTGCTTGTCTTTGTTCACACCTCTGAAGAATCTGAAGTATTTACATGCAAGTCCTTGCATTGAGTTAGTTACTATGATTCATATTCTCATTGCCGTTAAAATTCTGAAATATAAAAAGTTTTACTAGAAAAAGGTAAAAGTTAATCCCGACATGGAGCAAGTCCCCAATAGTTTTGGTCATCTTTAGAATTGTATTATATTCTCCCTTGAGCAAAAAAAGGTATAGTATCACGTATTACCTATTTTGATCCTTGGTTAAACACTCCTTCATCGATTGAAATTCCTCCACTTTCAGTAATGAGAAGCCTATTGACACTAGTCTTATAAAGTTCTCTGGCCTCTGCCCTTCAGCCTTATCTTGATACTTAGAGTTTGCCTTTATATTCTCATTATCATAGGACTTCTGGAATATAAGAAGTTTTGCCCGAAAAGAGCAAAAGTTTACCCTGATTTGGAGCAAGTTTCCAATAATTTTGGTCACCTTTAGGATTGTACTATCTTCTCCATCATCTCTGTCGCCTACTCCTTTGAGTAGAAAGGGTATAACACCACTTATTACCTATTTTATTTCTTGGTCAAGCAGTCATGTATTAACCTAAAGTCCCACACTTTCAAATATTTTGATGAGAAGCCTATTGACACCGTTCTTATGAAATTCTCTGGCCTCTACTCTTCAGTCTTGTCTTGGTACTTAGAGTTTGCCTCTGCATTCTCCACCTCCTCGACTCCTTTCATAACCAAGCAATCTCCCTCCATGAGAGAAAGGGGTCGATGACTCCATAAAGGTCCTACCTTTAGGGTACCATGGTGGTACCATGCTTATGACCTTATTATCCATCACCTCGCATTTGCGTCCTCATTTTCATGATCGAAAGATTTGTCTTTACGACACCATGACACTCCTTTGAGTCTACCTTCATTCTAGCTAACACTTAGTTTTGGGTGGCTATGTCCCTCTAGACCCATTGTCTTTTTTTCGTCCCTTTCGACCACTTGCTTCAACACCTTTATGTTATTCGCTCAGTTTTCCTTAGTCAATGGAATGATCGATTGTAACTCATATGCATGACTTTCACCATCATATTGTAGGGCTCACACTGATTCTATTCTTCTTTGATTCCTTGGTAGCTATGTTCGCTTACTCAGCATTGTCCTATGATTTGCTAAACTCTTAAGCGAATATAAGCTTTGAAGTAGTCTAACTCTCTAACCACTTCGATCATACCTCTGTATGATCAAGCCCCCCTATCAGACTCATTAATACATACACTTAGAATTCTCCCTTATTGGCATATAGTCTCATATGTTGATGATCAAGGCTTTCATCCGATTCAAATTTTAATACACTAATGAAAGACTTGCTTCTACAATACCATGACATTCACTCCTTAAATCTATAGTCCTTCTTGCCATCGTTTTGTTCACCAAAGTGGAGCTCCTACTAGCTCCCAATTATATCTCCATATGATCTAGTCCCTCTCGGGACTACTCTCATTTGTGTCACATTGTCTCAAACTATTCTTTCATGATCTGTTGCATCATATCACCTCCCGATGACATCTCTATTGTATTTTGATCTTTTTGGGATGAACTCGGACTGCGATCTCTCTATGTGTGACCTCTTCTAGCATATTGTAGAGCCTCCACCACCTCTGATTGTGTTTGCTCCTTTGGTAATTTACCTTTGTTCACCTGCTCTCGATGATATACCTCGACGAAGCATAGCGCTAGGATAGTACATCGCTTAATAGTTCCCAAGTCCATTGACTTTGCTAAAAGTGGTGCACCATTGTTTGGATCCAGGGCCTATGCCCCTAAACATAATCTCTACTACGCATCACTTCCTTCATAGTAACTCAAATGGCAGCACTATGACATATTCTTCAAAAGTACCCACTTTTACGTCCTCTTGCCCTGTGCTAAGGCCTTCTAACCCTAACTTTACCTCTACAAGTTCAGTCACCTTAGTTCCTTCATTAAATGTTTCGCTGAGATAAAGTGCATGTGCTTTGAAGCTCTCTTTGACTTTGGTACTATGTAGGTTGAGTCCGCTCTATTAGAATGAGGGACCCATGGAATGACAGGATCCCACTCTTGCCTTTGCAAGAGTTTATACCCTTGATCTCTATCCAAGAAAAGTTTCATGCCTCTACTTCATGTTTGGGCTTCTATGTCCACTTCATTCGTGCGGCTTGGGCACTTCACCAAGTTCTACCCAAGTTGCTCTATTCCTTAGTTTACATTGAATTGATGGTGGCTCTCGCACCCACCATTTTATGGGTCAGCCCTCCCTTAAGTTCGATCTCCACATTTACTCTAAGTGTGCCTCCAATTGGTATTGCCTTGGATCGCTCCTCCACTTAATCTATAATGCATCCATCAACGCATTACCTCATGTGAGATCATGCAATGACTCATCATTGCTCGCTCAGCCTGTTGAGCTTTGTGGAGTTATTGTCTTGAGGTACCCCTCCTAAACATGTGTGATATGTTGAGAACCGGGACTTTGGTACCATGCAGGTACCAAAATAACTTCTCTTCCTATGGAGAATCAAGACTTATCCCTCATGGATATATGTCCTGTTAGAGTAACTTTTCTCTTAGCATCCTTCCATTTGGAAGTTTTAAAAACCATCATCCCCTTGGACTACTATGCTTTGTTGAATAAATTATACATTATTTTGTCCCCACAAATGCACCTGCTAGATTGGAACTCTTCGCTAATACTGCTCCCACTATGCCCCTCAAGGTTAGCAACATATTAAGCTTGTTGCACACTTCTGCTTCTTACGAACGTATCCTTCCTATGCCAAAGAAAAATTTTAATGCTCCATGGCAACAAGTTTTAATCGCCTTGAGATGACCATGAATAGTCCATTATCTATGTTCAAGCCTTTTCATGAGTACCAAATTCTTCGAGTTAGTAATTTCCCTCAATTATGTGAACCTTGTGTAACTTTTTCGGTCATTGAGCAACCCATCCCACCTTGTATGGTCTCATCATTTGCCAAATGCCCCACTTGCCTTGAGCACTATCAAGTTTGGTTGCTAATGCTGAGCCGTAGCATGAACTCAGTCATTTTAACCTTTATACGCTACCTATTCTTCCCAGCTTGTGGTGCCTCTTATGTAAAGGGTTGGGCATTCCTCTGAATGCCAATCTCGGATGTCCACTCCTCTAAATGACTCCTTTTCCCAAATAATCACGTGTGCTGACTACTCTTAACTTTGCTCCGTTAGGTCCCCCACGTTTGCTTGCTAAGTGATTTTAAGTGTACTTATCATATTTTGATACCATATGTCATAAACTTAGTTGGTTTTGCTCAAGTTGTGCGACACCCTTACGTATCCATCCATAAGGAGTTGACCTCCCTAAAACTTCTTATGGTCCCTTAAGGACATACAAAAGAGAAGATAGGTTAGATGAAGCATTTAACTTCGGATCTATAATATTTCAACAAATACCTAATAAGCAATATAAATTACAAACATAAACTTTGTAATCTCTTAACGGTCGTGCGACAAAAGGTCCAAGATGATCCGTGCGGTCAAAAGTCCTCACATGACACCACTATAGGACAAGATAGTGAACCAGCCCTAGACACTATCTCAAAGGCCCATCGAGTCATGTGCCGCTTAGGTAGATCCTGGGTGCTATGCTAGTTGACAATTGACACCACTTTGTAGAGCTAGAAAACTCCCAAAATGGCTACTTGGATGGCTTATTTCTAGTCAGTTTTACTTTTACATGATGACTACACATAACTTATATTTATAAGCCTGAAATGACTACATAAGCCAATCAAAATGGGCCTACTAAAAACTCTCTATATGTTATGTAAAACATGAACAAAACTAAAAGACACAAGTATACATAAGCATCGAACATCCTATTTAAATCTTTATCCGCCATAATAAGGTCATAAGATGTTTCAATTAAGAACCCTATCTCTTGAATATTTGATTTATAATAATTTATATAAAAGGCTTAATAAAATCTCTTGTAAAATAAACTACATTTAACATGAAATTTCATATAGATTTCATTTTTATTTCTTAATAATTCACTCTATAATCCAATAAACTAGTTAGTATCAATCAAACCATGATACAATTTTACGCAGAAATTTTACTTCATTATTTTAGCTAATCAAACGATATTGAATTATTATGAAATTTTATTAAAAAAAACTAGGAGACATATAAAACTAAATATATATTAATTTTTAGTTTAAAATAAAATTATTTGGAGGCTAAACTACCCTCTTAACTCACTATCAACACCTATTTTGTTTTACTAAAATTGGGTTAGGATTATTTGAATTTATAAATCTCATAGTATATAAACATGGTATTTACTCAATTCCAAACTTTACATAGTCCTAAAGGAATTTTTCAAAATATATCAAAAGAACAAAACCTAATCATATCCCTTAGGGGGTCAATATAGCTTGAATATAATTTCTTCTTAGAAAATAGGAGATCCATAGTACCTTAGATTGAGACAATAATAACTCTATGCATCAATATCATATTAAAGTTATACTAGATATTTTAGAATTCTAAAAGATTCATACAAAATATATCAAAAATCATAGATAAATTTGAAGTTTAGGATGTTGAATCCTGAATTTTGATGATGAAATTAATTGATAAATTTATAAACTAATATGCCCTTTAAAGTAAGTGACACAAGAAATACTTCGATCACATATATGAATAATCATAGGGCAAATTGTCGAAGTAAGAGAATTAAAAGTTGGGCTAGAGAAGCATCATGTTAGAGATTAGATGTCGGGCAAAAGGATTGAGCGACGTGCCAAAGGATAGACTTCATGCCATGAGTTTGGGCATCGGGTCGGGAGGATCAGATATTATGCCAAAAGATCATATGTTGTGAGAAGTCAACATGTTGATAGATCAAGCAATATGCCGAAGGAAATGATGATGCGTCGAAGGTTCGAACGAAGTGTCAGATGATAAGATGACATTTCAAAATGCTGGACAATGTGTTGATTGCTTCGTAATTATGCTAGATACATGATTGAGTAGTTAAGTCTTGATTAAGATTGTCTGGGGCCAAATTGAGTTGGTATTAGGCAAAAACCATACCAACTTAATTAGGAGCCCATTAGGCCTAAACCAGGTCTGAATTAGGCTAGTTGGAAGGTCAAATTGGTTACCTTGAGTAGGCATGAGCGATGGTATCGTCTAAAGAGCAAGAAAATACTTTTTATGCTTTTTCGAGTATTCTGACAATAGTAACACCCCCTACCAACGGTGGTACCGCCCAAGCAGTGGTGGTTCCACCTAGGCCGATGGTGGTACCGCTAGAGCCAAGATTCTCGGACCCTGTTCAGCGGTAATACCACTATCGAGAATTTGAATTTTTGGCTCCATTCTTGAAGCCTTTTGGGGTCTATAAATACCCAACTCATGCTTGCTTGACGGAGCAAGAATTGTTAAGGTTAAAAGTATTATAAACTCTCTTGGAGAATTTGTTGAGTCTATTCCTCCTTCTTGAGTTTCGAAGTGTTTCTAAGTTGTAGGAGGGTTGAGGTTTCTTGTAAAAGGGAGGTGTAAAGGTTATCTCCTGAGCTTGTTAAAAAAAGAAGCGGTGTAAAGGTTTTCTTCTGAGCCTATTAAAAGAAGAAGGGTTGTAATAAGGGTAGTTGATCTTCGCTTGTTGGAAAGAAGATTGGTATTGAAAATCGGCAGCCTCGAGGGAAGTGGAATTGGGAGTGGATGTAGGTCGAGATGACTGAACCACTATAAATTAATTTGCATCATTCTCTTGCTTTACTTTATTATTACTTATTGATTTAATTCACTCATTATCCTTACTTGCACTTTTGGTTAAATGTATTTTGGATATCGATTTATTGATCAAATTTTAAAAAATTAGATCTTTTTACGGTAGTACTAATTCACCCACCATCTTAGTGCCATTACGATCCTAACAATTGAATTAGAGTCTAGTTCTCTCAATTGGATTAACACCTAAGAGAGATTTAACAGATTTTTCTGGCAATCAAGAGGGTCACTCTATCACTAGTCTTCCTATGTTCAATGGGACGGACTACACTTATTAAAAAACATGAATAATAATTTTCTTGATTTCTCTAGATTTTGTTTTATGAAACGTCATTGAATGTGGTCTTCAAAAATCTTCTAAATGATGAATGAATATAATGATTTTAAGAAGAAAATATTTTCCTTAAATGCTAAAGCTATTAACACTTTATTTTGTGCTTTGAATATAAATGAGTTTAATCGTGTTCCAATTTATGACACCACACTTGATATTTGGCACACTTGAAGTTACTCATAAAGGCACAAGTATAGTAAAATAATCTAAAATTAATCTTTTGATATATAATTATAAATTATTTAAAATGAAGCCAAACGAAATCATTGATGATATGTGCACCTATTTTACGGATGTTGTAAATGGTTTAAAAGCTCTTGATAAATACTATACTAGTCTCGAATTGATAAATAAGATTAAAAAATCTCTTCCAAAAAGTTAGGATCCAAAAGTAATGACTATCTAAGAAGCAAAGGACTTGAACAACTTTCTACTTGAAGAACTAATAGAATCTTTAATTACCTATGAAATAACCTGTAAAGCATATGATAAACAAGAAGAAAACCTTCTAAAGAATAGGAAAGATATTGTACTTAGAACCAACGAAGATTAATTTAGCGAAAGCTTGACATTGCACTCCTTATAAAAAGATTTAAAAAGTTTATAAAAATAAACAAAACTAATTTTATAAGATAAGAATATAAGAATAAAAGTAAACTTAAACAAATATAATAATATGTTATGAATGTAAAAAGCTAGGGTACTTCAAAAATGAATGTCGACAACTGAAGAAAAAGTTACCAGCCCAAAGAAGAAGAAATCAATAAAGGGAATATGGGATGAATCAAGTATATCAGAAGACGAAGAAGAAATCAATAAAGGGAATATGGGATGAATCAAGTATATCAGAAGACGAAGAAGAAATCAATAAAGGGAATATGGGATGAATCAAGTATATCAGAAGACGAAGAGCAAATCAATAAAGATAAAGTAACAAACTACATATTGATGGCCTTCAATGATGAGATGTGTGACTCTTCTGAAATATCTTTATCTTATAATGAATTACTTAATACATTTCATAATTTATATGATGAGCTTAAAAATGTTAGTAAGAAATATAGATTATTAAAAAAGGACCATGTATCTCTCTCTCTCTAATTAATTTGATAAATTAGAAAATAAGTATGATAATTATATGTTAACATCTTGCACTCGAAGAGTTAGATTCACTTAAAAAAGAAAATATGTTATTACAACAAACTTTAGAAAAATTTAAAATTGGAAACAACTCATTAAACATGATTCTTGCTAAATAAGGTTATCGATTTAGAAAGGAATATATTGGATCTACAAGTAATACTAGACATCAAAAGCTAACTAGATATGTAAAAGGTCCTAGTCTACATATTTCACCTAAAGTTAAATATAATTTTTATGAAAGATTTGGTCATTATGCTTATGCATGCTCTCTTAAAAATTATAGTCCTTATAATTTGGGTTCTTAAGGAAATTATAAACGATTTGTTGCTAAAAGTCAAGAAAAGTATATCTAACTATAAAGGACCCAAAGTTAAATGGGTACCTATAGCAAATCCCTCTTTCTTATGAGTATGTCTCCATACAAGAGCTAGGAGCAAAAATAATATCTTAATAGTGGATACTCAAAGCAGATGACCTGATATCCAACACATCTCTTAAGACTCACTAGCTAAGATGAAGGATATGCCACCTTCGGAGACAACAATAAAGAAAAAATCATTGGCATTGGATATTGGTAACTACTGGTTACAGGTGCCCTGCAAGCCAATCACGTGAGTGATGGCACGTGTGACACGCTGTGCGATCTTTTTGCTTATGATTAATATTGGTATATTCTCATATTATATTATCTGTAGCATATATACTGTGATGTCCTTGGTTTTGTGTAATGGGAATCAGACTATGATGAGATCACGATAATGAGATCGATTCACCTTTAAACACATATCCTAAATAATCCCGGTCATAGGTTACTCGAGAGGGACATCGAGATAACCGGACAGACTGGTGTACTATATACCCGTCCATATGATGGAGGAGGCTGGTCTCATAGCTACTTGTGTGGAGACACTAAGGATATAGTACAAGTGCTCATTGGATAATGAGTTCACTGAATGATCTGTTTATGGAATGTTGTACGGTTAATGATACCTATTGTCAGACAGCGATTTCGTAGTCCAAGTTGTGTATCTGGTCCTTAGACTTGAGACACCAAGGATGCCTTGTATGAGTACTCTTTTATTTGACGTTAGACTTATAGGTTTGGAAAGTTCTAGATCGGGTACAATTGGTTATTGGGATTGGTGGCCAACCTTACGAATGCAATTGAGTGTCAATAGAGGATCATCCACTCTCGGTATCATGAGAGGAATATCTCATATGTGCTTGCTCAAACAAATCCCTGGCCAGGGTCATTCGGATTGAGAGAGAAAGAGTTCTCCGGGAGAATCCGATTAGAGCGAGACTTTGATAGATTCCATATGTGACCTGATAGTACCATGTCCAATATACGGTCTCTGGGATATTAGTTGGATGAGGGATTATATATATATGATAATTATGGACAGACAAATATGATAGCTTTAATCCCCCTGTACCGTCTGAGGACTATGACGTAGTGGCCTAGTACGTCCATAGTCGATGAGTTGAGTGAATTATTATGGGGATAATAATTCACTATATCAGAAGGAGTTCTGATGGGAGTGATTCATGGCCAGCTCGATATCGGACCTAGAGGGTCATACACATATGGTGGATGCTTCAGCAAATAGAGGATTAGATGAAGATCTAATTAGCCCCTTGATAGAACCTTGAAGGATTCTATTGATGCTCTGATACCAATTGGTAGAATCCTAGGGTTCTCTCATGGAAGAAGAGTGAAAAAGAGGGATAAACGATATCTTCGAGGGGATCGGGCCTCCTTGATCACTTCGAGGGGATCTGCCTCTTAGGGTTTTGCCTTTTGGCTAAAACTAAGACTTCTTCATTGATTGATTTTAATGAAAGAGTTTATAGCCTTATTTATAGGGCTCTGCCAAGAATTCTGCTAATCTTCGACTCTTAACTAACTTGATAAACTTCTAACTGAAAATAATAACTGACTCTATTGTATCGAATATAAAAACTAACTCTAACCAACTCATAACTGACTCGATTGGGCTCACCCGACTCATAATTGACTTAAACTAGACAGACTAACGTGACTCAACTTGATTTAATCATGAATGGATGGAACCGACTTAGATAGGGTCCTAATAGACCCGCCCACTTCAAATCAACCTTGCCCTCAAGGCTAATCAGTATCAGATTTTGGGAGCACTTCAATATTTGCCACACATCACAACTCTTTAATCGATTAAATTGGGTCTCCACTTGGTGTAAGTAATGGTTTAGTCTTCTTGTGCAGTTGTCATTGTGGTCTTCTGGAGAATCCTTTTCATCTAATAGCTAGTGGTAGTATCATATCTTCTTTTAAGGATCACTACTTTGAAGTCTTCCTGGGGCATCAAAAAGAAATAGACAAATAGTTATTTTACCTTTGAGCATATTTTATCACAAATTAGGATTTGCCCATTAGCAATCTTATCTTCAGATTTGGCAGAGTCTTCATGATCAGACTCCACATTATCAATTTTTTATTCCTCCTTAGTCGGTTCAATCGTCAGAAGTTTGTCACAGCCTTCATATTCGGGTTTCACATTGTCAGTTTTTATTTCCTCCTTAATTGGCTCAACTGTCAGAAGTTGCTCTTGTTCGCGACTGTCTATGTTGACCACATTAAAGTCCTGCCTATTGAAGCTTTTTTTTCGATGAGTGTCCATAATGATTTTTTCCTTTATGCTTACTGGCGAATGATATGGCTGCTATCATGGTGCGAGGATGGCGAGTTTTAACTTCACACTGAATCTCGGGATTAAGTTCCTCAATAAATTTTATCACCAATTATATCTCGGACCAATCTCGGGTTTGTTCGACAGGTGCTTAAATATGCTCTAGTACTCCTGTACTGTAGAAGTATGACGGATTTTAGCATGTTGTCCATTAATGTTCTTGTGTTCCGATGGTTCGAAGTGAATCAGGAGCTCTCTCTTGAACTGTCCCTATGAAGGGACTCCGTGATAGGTCTCGTACAAATCATACCATTGGATTACATCACCTTCAAGTTATGTGAAAGCTATATCCACCATGGATTCTTCCGAAGTCCTGGGAAAAGGAAAAAAAATTTCAATACGTGAGATCCAACCGATTGGGTCTTCATTTTCTCATCTAGGAAACTCCTTGTCTTGCCCTTGATCATATTTTTCAGATCTGTTCCCTTTGAGATTGAAACTTTCAGTATGCTGAGATTTGTTGGGACTCTCTGATCGGCTTCTTCTAATTTCACGGAGGAGCTCATGAAATCTGTCTTCCATGCGAGCCTCATAGGCTTTAAACCTTACATCAAGTGCATCATCTGTAGTCATCGTATAAGATTATAGATCAGTGATATTCAGTTCTTTTTTCTGCTGTCGAGTCAGGGGCATGAGTTTGCGTTGTAGATGTGGTAAGACTTGGTCACAACGAGATTGTTGGTGTAGACAAGCAATGAGAGGAGTGAAAGATGGATGCGGCTGTTGGAACTTGGCTAGGTGGCAGCAATAGGATGAAGGTGGCGCCTGCAGCAAGAGAAGATGGCAGCTATATGTGATGTACAGATGACGGCAGGAGATGACAGTGTGAAGATGGATGCAGTAGAAGGGAAAGAGATGGCAACAACAGATGGCAGTGAGTGCTGAAGAGTAGGGGGAACAGCTATGGCAGTGGTAGGGGAGCAATGACAATGTTGCTGTGTGTGGGCTACGATCGCAGATTCTTGCTAGAGTTGAGGAAGAGGAAGTGGGAGCAGTAGGGTCCGGCAAGCAGAAGGGTCCGACGAGGGGTGGTTGCGACTGCTCCAATCGATGGGGAGTGACAGGCGATAGCAAGGATGGTCAGCGATGATGAAGGAGGAAAGCAGCAACGACGTTTAGGTGCGGCAAGGGACAACAATAGAGGGTTGGCCAATGGCGACAATGGCAGGGGTTGGGCGATTGCTATTGAGGGCTGGCCGATGGTTGATGAGGAGAGGAAGAAGGGGCGAGATGTGAAAGACAACAGCAACCGATGATGGGGAGGAGGCAGTAGCAGGTGTCGTGGTGAGGATAGCGACGTCGACGGGAGGAGGCAGCAGTCGCTTCAGCGTTTGGGGTGGATGCTGCGGTAGGGGCCGGCGACAGTAGCAGGGATGAGAGGAACAGAGATGGCCGATGGAGGAAGAGGCGGCCGAGGGAGAGGGCAGCGATGACGTGAAGTGGTGGTGGGTGGCGATGGGGAGGCAAATGTTGTAGTGGCAGGCAACAGTGAAGAAGGCCAGCTGGAAGTGGCTACGACAACAAGCGGTGGCCAGCGACAGATGAGGGAGGAGAGGAAGGCAGCAGTGAAGGCTGACTGGAAGCGGTAGGAGAGGATTGTTGCAGTGGAGAGGAGGAGGAGGGCAGTGGCTGTGGCTGTGGTTGGCATTGATGGCGACTGGAAAACTGTTGTAGAGAGCAAGGAAGGGAGAGGGCAACGTGAAACAGGGGACATGCAGCTGAGGAAGGGAAGAGCAATGTGTCTGCGGTGCTCTTCTCTCTCTTTCTTCTTTTTCATTCTTTTTTTGGTTTTTGGGTGCTGCAGCAAAGATATTTGTTGCAACAATGATGATGTGAGTTTACAATGAAGTGGCAGCACGGAGATGAGAAAGAAGATGTGATAAGGATGATGACGATGATGATATAAGGTAGCAAAGGGAAGCGGTGAGGATGATGAATGGTAGCAGCGAAAGAGCCAAGAAACGGTAGCTCTGATACCAAATTATAGAACCCTAAAGGATTCTATCGATGCTCTGATACCAATTAGTAGAACCCTAGGGTTTTATCATGGAGGAAGAGTGGAAAAGGCGGATAAACGATCTCTTCGAGGGGATCTGGCCTCTTAGATCACTTTGAGGGGATCTACCTCCTAGGGTTTTACCTTTTGGCTAAAACTAAGACTTCTTCATTGATTGATTTTAATGAAAGAGTTTACAGCCTTATTTATAGGGCTCTGCCAAGAATCCCGCTAATCTTCGACTCTTAACTAACTTGATAAACTTCTAACTAAAAATAATAACTGACTCCATCCTACTGAAGATAAAAACCAACCCTAACCAACTCATAATTGACTCGATTAGGCCCACCCGACTCATAACTGACTTAAACTGGATAGACTAATATGACTCAACATGATTTATTCATGAATGGATGGACCCGACTTAGCTAGGGTCCTAACACCCCTATTCTCATTAGATGAGACCCTATGCTGATGGGCTCCTTGATTAAGGCCCAGTTAGAGGCCCAAGAAGATTATTAGATAGAGATTCAATAATGTAAGATTAGTGGGTAATTGGATGGAGATCCAATACCCACTAAGGAGCCCTAGGGTTTTTTGGTGGCTCTCTATAAATAGGAGGGGAGACTCATGGTTGATAGGCTACAACTTTGGCCTCCCCCTCTTATTCTCCTCCCTCCCTCTGCGCAAGAGTTGCGAGATCGGATTGGAGGAGTTTCGCTGTAAAGATCCATCGTGTGGATACCGCTAGAGAGGAGGACGCTTGACCTCCTTCATCCTCTCCATCCGGATATGGAAATATAGGGATATACGATCTCCCTAAGTAAAATCAATCTCTCACATATCACAGTTTTTTTGTTTTTGTATTTTTCTCGCAATCCCAATCTTTTGCACGACGATTTGATCTGCATGGAAAACCGGTTTTTATTTCGATTTCCGCTACGCATGTGATGCTTCCGTTGAGGTTTCTCAACAGTGGTATCATTGCCAAGGTTTTTATGCGAAAGATTAGTTTTAAACTGTGTGTGATGAGATTGAATTGCGTAGAAACATTCTATGCGTTCTTGATGTGTTTTCGAAGCAAACGCAGCAAGAAGGAGGATGGGCGGCCAGCCACGGCCAGGCCTCCTGCAGGGGTGGCCGGCCACGACCTGGCCACCTGCAAGGGGGCGACCGACTGTGGCCAAGGCCCCCTACAAAGGGGCGATTGGCTGCGGCCAGCCCGCAGGGGCGGCATGCGCTTGCGGGCATAGCCGCTTGCAGCACGGCGCCCAGAAGGGCGACCGTCAATGACCAGCCCACGGCGAGGCTACAAGAGTAGCGCTCGCTCGCGGCAAGGCCGCAAGGGTCGGCTGCCCACGACGAGGCCACCTAGGGCATTCCTTTTGAGAAAAGGACTATTATGATCCTCTGAATTTAGAAAAATTCGAGGACTGTCCTCGTGTATAGAATTCTCAAAATACCCTCAATAATTTTGAAAATTTCGAGGACTGTCCTCTCATCCAGAATTATGAAAATGCCCTTGACAATTCTAAAAATTCTGAGCATATCCTGATTTCTAAAAAAATAATTAATTAAATAATTTAATTAATTATTATATATATCTAGTTAAATTTGTTACTTCATCTACTCTCATCATTTATTTGATTGACATGGGGGCTTCAAGATCTTTCTTCCGTCCAATGATGACTTGTAGTTCCAAAGACAAGAACCAGTATGGAAAACGATAATTGAGTTTGATATTAAATTTTTAATCCATGAGAAACTAACCTGAGTCGATAAGAAAGACTACAAATAAAAGCTCCGCAAGGAGCATGTGGTGCAGTTTTGAAAAGCTACCAACGGTGCTCGGTCTCCGAACGTAATTAAGTTTTTCTTTATTTATTTCATTAAATAGATTTTTTCAATATTCTAATCTAGCATATTTATTTTTCTTTTATTTTTATTACATTATAAGATTCTTTTGAAGGTAAAGACTGTTCAATGGACGTCATTCCCAATTAAGCAAGAACTCCTTCCTTTAAATCAATATTAGAAAAGTCGCATTAATCGTCCCTTTAATTAGTGGTGATGATGATTAGTCTTCGGGCACGAGGCTACAATACATCTTCAAATTATCCTTACAAGCAATATATCATCATCAAGAGACAAAAATTAGTGATGTTGCATATTTGTTTGAGTGGATCCCAAGACAAGAGACACATGATCTATGAATTCGGAACCCATCACCGGTCAAAGTCTCTATGACTAGAATTGGCTTATATGGTTTGAGATGAATCATGCGGACATGGGGGGATCGATGTGCACATCAAGACAAAAGCATGGCCGACATCCACCGGCTAAGTCTTTATTTATCCATAGATGTAACACGCCTTACAGTCAAGTAGATTACAAGGAGATAGAGGTGGTGATGAGATCACCATGTGGGCTCACCTTGAGATCATACATAACGTTTTGACAGATTACATAGTAAGTCATCCCTCCCCATTGAGATTAATGGATTGATGAATGTTCCATTAGCAGCACCTCACATAGAGTGTTGACTAAGATAATAAATGATGCACTTTGTCTTTTGTCTTATCCATGACCAATAGAAAATGTGGGCAAGCCATCTTCTGTTCCGCTCTAGCCTAAGCTGGCCAAATGCACCTCATCTTCCCTGGTATCCATTTCTATCATGTCGAATTCGGGTTGGATTTTACATTTGAATCCGATATATATATATATATATATATGACACTCCAGCATTATCTTAAAAGTATGGAGTATTGTTGTAGTATCCGAGTCTTACACATTTTAAATTATAATTAATATTTTAATAAAATATAAATAATATATATTATCTTCATTTAGTGATACGATTTATAATGTTTATGCTTTATACATATGACAAATATGATAAATGATATGTTTCATATTTTTATTTTTAAAATTAAAATATATGCTTTCTTAAAATATTATTTTTAATATTCTACGAATGTTAGATCGTGCGTGAATAAATATTAAACATTAATATTTACGTTAAGCATAACATAACAAGCCAAAATATACTAGCAGACTTGAATACGAGGTTAAGTTATTGAAATACTTGAATATAAGGTTAAGTTATAATAATAAGCATATATATAGTGGCTAGAATTGACAATTAAAGTTTAATCGGTCTTAAGCAAGGTTTTATCTACCAGTCTATATTGGTATATCAATATTTTTTTGGTACTGATACGGTATCGGTATCGGGTGGTACGCACAGTGTGTACCGTCTGATACATTAAAAAATATTATAATATTATAATATAATATTAAATATTAATATATTAAAAAAAAAGTAGCCTTGATCTTTCTCCCCGTGTGGGGAAACGTTAAGTCTCCCCGTGCGGGAGAAAAATCACACGCGGGCGAGGGCGACGATGGCTCAGGGCATCCCGCAAGCAACGATAGCACGTGAGCGACCCGCGAGCGACGACAGCATGTGGGCGAGGACGGCACGAGGTACTTCTTTCTTCTTCCCCTCTTCTTCTTCTTTCTTCTTTTCCTCTTATTCTTCTTCTTCTTTTTCCCTTTTTCTCCCTCAATCGACCGTCGACGATCGAAATTGACAGTCGATGGTCGATTTTGGCAGTACTACCCGGTAATAGGCGGTCTGTGTACCGATAACCTGACAGACCAGAACATACCACCCAATACGAGCAGTACATATCGAAATTGTAATCTTTTGTCTTAAGTGAATCTCATAATTTGAATGAGTTTAGTCAAATAAGAGTCTTATACTAAATATTGAGATACATAAGTGAGATTGAATGATGGATTTAAATAAAAAAATATCAACTTTATCAAACCAAATTAAACTCAATTAAAGTCATTGTAACATTAAAATTGTATAAGTAAAAGAAGAAAAAAAGAAAAATACTTAAAATAAGGCCTAATGAGATTGAATCTTATATCTTAATGTAACCTTTTCAACACTTCTACTTTATTTTGATCTCATCGTCTTTATTAACATGATAACCCATAATTCGTTTTCTATTTCTTTAGTCATTCTCTTAACTTTTGTTATGATGGCTAAGAAATCCTATCTCTAAGAAAGATTGAGGTGAGAAAAACTTAATTATTCTCTTGTTATATATAGTGTTTTAGTTTTATAAATTATTGGCTAATATTTTCAACTTTTTTTGAGTAACCTATGTTAGGATCATAGTGACACTAAGAGGGTGGGTGAATTAGTGCTATCACAAAAAGATTCGATTTTTCATAATTTGATTAATAAATTCATACCGAAAATATGATTAACCAAAAGTGCAAGTAAGGATAGTGAGTGAAGTAAATCAGTAAGCAATAATAAAGAAAATTAAGAGAAGGATGCAAACTAATTTATAGTGATTCGGTCATCCTGACTTACGTCTACTCCTGATTTCTCTTCCCTCGATATTATCGACTTTCACTACCGATCTTCTTTCTAATGGGTGAAGATCAACTACCCTTGTTACAATCCTTCTCCTTTTAACAGACTCAGGAGAGAACTTTTATACCCCTTCTCCTTTTAACAGGCTTAGGAGAGAATCTTTACACATCTTTTTATAATAAACCTCAGCCCTCCTACAACTTTGAAACACTAATAAATTCAAGGAGGAATAGACTCAACCAATACTCAAAGAGAGTTTATAATACTTTTAACCTCAAGAATTCTTGTTCCATCAAGCAAGCATGAGTGGGCTATTTATAGACCCCAAAAAACTTAAAAATAAAGCTAAAAATTTAAATCCCTAAGATTTCGAGGTACTAGTAGTACTACCTCGGTGCCTAACGGTACTACCACTGAACATAGCCCAGGAATCTGGGCTCTAGTGGCACCACCATTAGCATAGGCAGTACCACTGCTAGTAGGGGTGGTACCATCGTCAGAATACCCAAAAAATCACAAACAATGCTTTTCGACTCTCTGGATGGTACCATCACTTGGGTCTAGTGATACCACCACTCAGGTATGCTTAAGGTCACTGAATTGCCCTTCCAAAAGGCCTAATTCAACCTTGGTTCAGGCCCAATAGGCTCCTAATTAAGTTGGCATGGTTTCGATCCAATACCAACTCAATTTGATCCCAAACAACCTTGATCAAGACTTAACCACTCAATCATATATCTAGTATAATTACGAAATAATCAACACATTGTCCAGTATTCTGATATGTCATATGATCATCTAACACTTTGTTTGAACCTTCGGCATATCATCCTTTACTTCGACGTATCACCTGATCTATCAACATGTTGACTTCCCACAACATTCGATCTTTTGATGCAATACCCGATCCTTCTGACCCAATGCCCAAACTTATAGTATGAAGTGCATCCTTCAACATGTCGACCAATTCTCCGGCTCAATGTCCAATCCCTCACATGATACTTCTCCAGCTCAACGTATGATTTTCTTGCTTCGATAATTTGTCCTGTGATGATTCATGTTCATGATCAAAGTATTTTCTACTTGACATATCTTAAAAATATATTAGTTCATAAATTCATCAATTGATTTTATCATCAAAATTTAAAATTCAATAATCTTTTCTTTTTTTATGATGACAACTAATTAATGACGAACTTTTAACTAAACTCCCTCTGTTTATATGTCATTTTAAAATATTATAATAAACTCAAAGTTGAAATAGTTCTAATTAGAAATCATGGTGACTTTCAATAGTAATCTATGCATAATTTTAATTAAATAATCACATCATATCCATAGTTAGAATTTCAAAATAGTTTCATATCTCAAACAAATGTCATAAGTTAACTTCATTAAATACAACATATATAAGAGTACAACATACTTGCTACATTATCAAAAGTTACTATTGCTTCTTCCCCTTTGTCATCAAGAAAAAAGAAAAATATGCAAGATCCTACTTTTCTATCTCCCTTTGTCATCCTAAAAAAGAAGAGAATGATATCCTAGTATTGTGATGCTTCTTTTCTCATTCTGCATTAGAACATAAAAGATATTAATATCAAAGATAAATTAGAGATCAATTTATGATGGGGTATTAATAAAACTCCTATCTATGTGCCATCTTAAAATTTTGATGAACTTGAATTCAAAACAGGATTTTTTAATAGTACTCTTGAATTCAAGTTGAGATAAATTCGATCTTGATATTATCATTTCAAGTTCAAATATTCAATCAAGCTTCAAAATTTTAAAAATAACTAATGAAAATTAGGCATGAGTCACTACTATTGAAAAGTTATAAATCTCCTCGTTCAGCATACAGGCCAGGCATGAACCACTATTTCTCTTGTTTTTTCATCAACAAAAATACGAGTTACTTATTCTTCTTTTCAAAGTAGAATACACAAGTCATGAATACAAAAGAGTCATACAAAATAGATCTCAAGTTGTGAATATCGAAAGATAATGATTCATTTGGATAAATTTTCTCCTTAGTCATTAGGGAGAAGAAATCATAGGAGAATGAATACAAAATAAATCTCAAATCATGAATATCAAGAAGTCAAGTGAAAAAAAATTTCTTTAGCAAATAACAAAAAAAATCATAGAAGAATAATTAGTAAAAGTTCTTGATTTATATAAAATAAATCTCAAGTCATGAATATCAAGAAGTTAAGTAAAAGATCATAATTCATTGGATAAATCTCCTCTTTACTAAATAGCAAATAGAATTATAGGAGAACAAATACTAAAATATCTTGATTCAAATAAAATAAATCTCAAATTATAAACATCGAGAAGTCAAGATCATAATTTGTTTGAATAAATCTCCTTCTCAGTAATTAGAGAAAAGAAGAAATCAATAGAAAATGAATACAAAAAAATCTTAAACGCATTTCTGATACGATTTTCATTGAGCAAAATTTTCAAATCGATAAAGATTTCTCATCAGCAATAGTGTCGCTTTGATCCTAACACTAGCGTCTCACCATGGGATGCTATGGTACTATTATATAAAAAGAAGGATGGAACATTAAGGCTTTGAATTGATTATAGACAGTTGAATCAGGTGACAAAAAAAAGTATTCATTACCTAGAATTAATGATTTGTCTGACCAATTGTAGGGTGCACAAATATTCTCCAAGATTGATCTAAGGTCTGGTTATCATCAATTGAAGATTAAGGAGGATATCTATAAAAAAAACCTTTAGAACTCGACATTGTTACTATGAATTCTTAGTAATACCTTTTGGCTTGACTAATGCTCTTGCAGCTTTTATGGAACTGATGAATATGATATTTAAACCACTTTTGGATTCTTAGTAAGCCATTCGAAGGTATGTCCGGTGGTTGAACCGCTCAGATTGAGCGGTTGAATCACTTAGACTAAGTGATTGAACCGCCAGACATGGTCTCCTAGATTGTCAAGTGACTGAACTGCCCAGAACGCAGTTGTCGAGATTAGCACCTTGGGAATACTTAAAAATTAATTTTTTGCTCCACTTTTGAAGTCATTTGGGGCCTATAAATACCCCACCCTTTCTTGCTAGTAAATGAGCAAGAACCAAGAGTGAAAAACTTATGAAAACGCTGTTGTAATCCCTTGAGAGCTCGCCTCATTTCTTCTTGTATAGTTTTTGTTTAAGGGAGAGCTGAGAGAATTGTAAAGGTTATCTCCTGAACCTATAAAAGGAGAATAGAGCTGTAAGAGGCGTGTTTGATCTTTGCCCATTGAAAAAGATCAGGAGTGAAAATCGGTGGCCTCAAGTGAAGAGGAATCGGGAGTGGACATAGGTCAAGGGGACCGAACCACTATAAAATCAGTTTGCTTCCTCTTCTTTGCTCTTTATGTTCATTGCTTAATTGTCTACTACCTTTACTCGCACTCTTACAAATATCTCTACGCTTAAGCGTGTCTATGCTTAAACGCATCTCTAAGCTGAAATGCATCTTTACGCTTAAACGCATTTCCGATACAGTTTTTATTGAGTGAGTATTTAAATCGAAGTAAAATTTGTATAAGCACTAATTCACCCCCCCCCCCCCCCCCCTCTCTTAGTGCCGCTTTGATCCTAACAAGCTGTGAATTATGTAGGCTATGATTACTATGTCTTAAGGCTAGAGGGGTGCCTTAAGGATAATGTGGGTGGCAACAACAAATTTGGTAAGATTTGGTGGTGTATGCGGTGGGGAATAGCGATAGGATGCAACGACATAAGTTTACGTCGAAGAATAGTAGTTCGACGAAGAATATTCTAGTGATGTTTTAGATTATTACAAAAGCAAGAAACTGATAAGGATACAACAAGATGGATGAAAATAGTGGCAGCAACAATTTTGGCAAAGATTGGTTGCATATGTCGCAAGAAACACTAGAAAGGTGTAGCATAATTTTTTCGTCGAAAAGATTTTAACAATATAGACATAATTTTTTCCAACAGTTCATAACAAAGATTCAAGTAGAACTCGATTAGAATCCACTGATAAGGAAAAGGTAATACCATTGAAAAATTCGTGGGAGAATACGATAGCAAAAAAACTCAGCAAGATCAAGGAAAATACGAGGTGTTATAGTAGATTTTTACATCTAAAGTGTAATAGTTTGGACATAAAAGATCAGTGATTTATATCAACAATTTTTTTATAGAACCAAAGGAGAAATTTGCTATTAAGGAGTGCCAAAGCCATAGTAAAAAACACACAGAAGATTGAGTAGAAAAATATATGCAGTAAGATAAAAATAGGGCAGTAGTATGCGGTTGAATTCTGCAACGTAACTTTCATCGTAAAGATGGCATCTTTGCGACGATAAGTTTATGCAGCAAAATAGGAACACTTTGTTTGGTTTTTTGTGTTTAAGATAACTAAATTGCAGCAGTAGTAAGGTAGAATATCAAACCTGATGCAATTCTTTAGGGAAATTGAAGGATGATCTGCGGTAGTGGAGATGACGGTGGAATTCGACGATGATCTAAGCAATTATGGGAATTGCATGGGCAGCTGTGGAAGGATGATGGGCGATTGAGGAAGGGCAGTGAGACACCAAGAACGCTGCTATGATACCAAGTGTTAGAACTCTTATGAATTCTAAGCTTAGGTTTGATCTCTATAGGGGATTGGCCTTCGGAACTCTATAGGGGTTCCCTCCTCCAAGGTTTTCTACATAATGGCTGAAAAGAATTTGATCCATTTATGATAAAAAGGGGTGGCTATATAAGTTTATATAGGGACTCAAAATCCTAACTCCTAATATGACTCCTACTCTTGGAAGACTCCCTCTCCTCTCCAACTCCGAACCCCTAGCCAATTCCTAACCAAGATGTGGTCGGCGGCCACAAGGGTTTTCGACTCCTAATTTGATTCTTATCCAACCATAGAGAGAGTCTTAGCTAAATTGATCTCTCCTCTCCTAACCCTAGCTGGCCTCTCCGAAGAGGAGGGAAGTGGCTATAAAACCCCTGCTTCATGAGGACTCTTCCCTTAACCCTAGCTGACCACTTCTTCAATAGGGGTGGTGGCTAGTTTAAGGTTTATTACATGCATGACTCAGTTGACTCTAACCCATACCAAACTCTAACTCCTAACCAGACTCCAGTTCAGCCGAATCCTAACCCTTCTAGGATTTAGGCTGATTTATTCCAATGGACTTAAATCTCCTCCTAGCTGACCTAAAATCAAGTCTAGGTTGGCTAAAAATGCTCAATCTAAGGACTCAACTCAATCGACTAGGACTCGACTCAGCTAGGGTCCTAATAGCCATCGGCTTTCAATACTAATCTTTTTCAATGGGTGAAGATCAACCACCCCTTACAACTCTTTTTTCCTTCTCAGGCTAAGGAGAGAACATTTATAACCCTTTACAATTATTCTCTCACACTCTCCCTTAGAACAGAGCCCAGGAATCTGGGCTCTAACAGTACCATTGTTTGGAATAGGTGGTACTACCACCGACAGTCGGTGGTACCATCGCTTCGAAACTCAAAAAAGTATGTTTAAGTACTTTTCATACCTTGAGCTATATCATCTTTTGACCTGGATATACCTCTTCCTAGGTCAATAAATGAGCCTCCTAATAGACTCAAATCAGCCTTAATTAAGACTTAATTATGGCCCAATGGGCTCCTAATTAAGTTAGCATAATTACATTCAAAATCAACTCAATTAGAACTCTAAACTACTTCGATCTAGTCAAATTATTACAAAGCATGAATCACATGTTATCCTGCATGTCATTGGTTCATCTGACATTTCGTCCAACCCTTCGACGTATTGCCCTCTCTGGCGACATATTGCCTAATCAGTAGGTTGATTTCTGTATTATCCGATCTCTTTAGTGCAATTTTGATCCTTCTGGCTCGATGCTCGAATTCATGGCACAAAGCCTTCTAACGATACATCGACCAATCTTTTGACATATTCTACTCTGGCCCAACAATTGATTTTTTCTGCTTTAATCAATTTATCTCTCCTTAATCAAATCTAGTCATGTGTTACTTATATGCACATTAGCTCATAACTTTATCTATTGGTTTATTTATCAAAATATGTGATTCAACAATCTCCCCCTTTTTGATGATGATAACCAATTGATGACGGAGTTTAACTAAATTTTCCCTATCAATATATCATATTGATAGAAACTTTTAATTTAAAAAATTATAAATATTTTATTATTACATGCAACATAAAATCATGAGTATTTCATGTATAATCATAATTGCAAAGTATCAAAGTATATTATTCCATGTATGATTCAAATTTTAAATCTTCATAACTTCTCCCCCTTTGTCATCAACAAAAAAAAAAGAGAAAAGTGCAACTAGCAAATTTTTTAAACATGCAAGCTAGCAAAAAAATTTTAGTTATACAAGTTAGCAATTTTTGCTATTCTTGATATGTGAAACTAGCAAATTCTTTCTTCTCTTTTGAGAAGTGCAAGCGAGCGATTTTGCTTCTTCTTGAAATGTGCAAGCTAGCAAATTCTTTATTTTCTGTTGCGATATGTAAGCTAACAAGTTCTTGAGAATATGAAGTTAATCAAAAATTTTTATTCTCTTGAGATAGCCACTTTTTGCTTCTCTTTACAACGTGCATGCTAGCAAGTTTTCTCTCGTTGAAATGTGCAAGCTAACAATACTTTCTCCCATTTTGTCATTGTCAAAAGAAGAAAATAATATACTGTTGTAATTCTTTTCCCTTTACATCAATTTATAAATCATGACAAATATTAATAACAAAGATCTACATCAATATTTCAATTATCAAAAATAAAAGATCAAGAAAGATCAATTCATGAATACCAAAAAACCATGAGTCATTTTTGACAAATCTCTTCATTTGTAAATAGAAGAAATGATAAGAAACGATCTTGATTTAAAAAGAAAACTGAAGTTATAAAAACCAAGGAATCAAGATAATGATCCGAAAAATATATAAGAAGAATTCATGCATTTGGGAGATTTAACATGCCTAAGTTTAACATTCAAGCTAGCACTATTTTATTTTGCATCAATATTCTAATCATAACATAAGATATACAAATATAAATACAAAGGAATCATATGAAAATCATGACGTGAAAGATATTAATATAAAAGATTAAGAAAGATCAATTCGTGAATATAAAAAAACATGATTTATTTTAACAAATCTCCTCTTAAATAATAAAAGAAAATCTTAGGAGATCAATTAATGAAAAAAATCTTGATTCATATAAAATTTTAAGTATCAAGTGTAAGATTTGGATAAAACTCCTTCAAATTCAAATCATCAAATCATCAAAATCACTTTTAAGATATTTAAAATAATAGATTTAATAATGACTAGGGATCTCTTTTTGAAAAATAAAAAATCTTTTAGAGATACAGAAATTTTTTAATAAAAAATCAATTCTGAGTTATATTATTGATTTCATAGAAGCATATCGAAGTCTTTTAAAATCATGTGTCAATGTTTGAAATCGAAAAGTAAGCATTATCATGAAAATCATAAACATTTAAGCATAAACTATCTTTAATCAAAAAGATTTATTATAACAAAAAAATCATCAAGTTTCAATGATATTTTTTATTTTTTATTTTTAATAATTTATAATTCTCACTATCCTTTTTCATAAAATAATTTATAAAAAGCATCAAGTAATTCATTGTAAGGTAAAGAAGATTTATTTGAGTTATTTATCTTATTGTGAGCCTCATCTTCACTTGTTTGCTCCTCGTCTTCAAATGCACATGATTCGTTCAAGGTCGCCTTGAGCGTGTTCTTCGTTTTTTGTAGCTTCTTCTTTAATTTGGGACATTCATTTTTGAAGTACCCAGATCGATTACATTCGTAGAAAGTTATTGTATTACTTTTTTATTCATTTTTATTCATACATTTATGTTTTATGAACTTCTTAAAGTTTCTTGTGAGAAGTTTAAAGTCATCCTCGTCACTTGAGCTTTCGCTCAAGTGGTCATCCTTTGTTCTAAGTGCCAAGTCCATCTTGTTCTTTGGAAGGTTGTTCTTATGTCCATTATATGTCATACATGTCATTTCATAGGTCATTAATGACCTGATAAGTTCTACAAGTGAAAAATAGTTCAAGTCTTTTGCTTCTTGTATGACAGTTACTTTCGGATCCTAGTTCTTTGGAAGGGATCTAAGAATCTTATTTATAAGTTCAAGATTAGGAAAAATTTTACCAAGTACTTTTAAACTATTAACAACATCCGTAAAATGGTGTATATGTCTCCAATGGTTTCACTTGGTTCCATTTAAAATAATTCAAAACTATGATTCAAAAGATTAATTTTAGAATCTTTAACTCTACTTGTGCCTTCGTGTGTGATTTCATGTGTGAAATCATATATGTAGTTTTATAAATTAAAATATGATTAAATTTATTTTTATCTAAAGCACAAAATAAAGCATTCATCGGTTTAGCATTTAAATATAAATTCTTCTTCTTCATATTATTCCATTCATTTATTGGTTTATAAGACTTTTGGAAACTATTTTCAACGATATTCCATAAACTAAAATCTATAGAAAGCAAGAAAACTCTCATTCGAGTTTTTCAATATTTGTAGTCTGTCCCATTGAACATAGAAGGACGAGTGATAGAAAAACCCTCTTAATTATCGACAAAAGCCATTTAATCTATTTTAGGTGTTAAACCAAATAAGAAAAACTTGGCTCTGATACCAACTATTATGACCGAATCGACACTAAGAGGAGGAGAGGGGTAGGGGGTGAATTAGTGCTTTTATAAAAATATCAATTTATAAAACTTTGTTCGATGAAAACTGATATTGAAACTGTGCTTACCTTAGAGCAAGTATAAAATGAAATGAGCAGCTAAGTAAGCATCAAAAGTAAACAACAAAGAAGAGAAGGCACAATAATTTTATAGTGGTTCGGTCCACGTGACATACGCTACTCTCGATTCCTCTTCACTCGAGGCCATCGGCTTCCACTACTGATTTTTTTCAATGGGTGAAGATTAACCACCCCTTACAACTCCTTTTTCTTTTCTCAGGCTCAGGAGAAAACTTTCATAATCCTTTACAAGTATTCTATCACACTCTTCTTTAGAATAACTTTTAAGCTTATTAAGAATGGAACTTAGTTTTCTAACAAGGTTTTCTTACTATAAACCTCAAGTTTGTGATCTCAGATCTTGCTATTCCAAGCAAGAAGACTTAGGGTATTTATAAACCCTAAATGACTTCAAAAGTTAGAGATAAAAAATTTAAATCCCCGAAATTTCGGGGAACGGGCGATACTATTGTTGGCACCAGGCGGTAGCACCATCGAATAGAGCTCATGAATCTACGCTCTTGTGGTACCACCTCCCACAATAGGTGGTACTACCATCGATTGGCGGTACTACCACCGACATCCGATAGTACCATCGCTTGGAAACCCAAAAAAGTATGTTTTAGTACTTTTCATGCCCTAAGCTATACCATCTTTTGACCTGGCTATACTTCCTCCTAGGTCAATGAAATGAGCCTCCTAATGGGCTCAAATCAACCTTAATTAAGGCTTAATTATAGGCCAACAAGCTCCTAATTGAGTTGGCCTAATTACATTTAAACCAACTCAATTAGAACTCTAAATTACTTTGATCTAGACAAATTATTAAAAAACATGAATCACATGTTAATTCGACATATCATTGGTTCATCTGACACTTCATTTGACCCTTTGGCGCATCGTGCTCTCTTGTGATGTATTGCCTAATCAGTATGTTGACCTCCGCAACATTCGATCTCCTTAGCACAATGTCTTATCCTTCTAGCTCGATGTCTGAACTTATGGCATGAATCCTTTTGCTGATACGTCGACCAATCTTCTGACATGTTCGACTCCGACCCAACAAGTTGATTCTTTCTGCTCTAATCAATTTGCCTCTCCTTGATTGAAGTTAGTCCTGCATTACTCATACGCACATTAGATCATAACTTTATTAATTGGTTTCTTTATCAAAATTCGAGATTCAATATATATGTATATATATGATAGAATTATCTTGATAAAACAAACTAAAAGGGTCAGTTTTAGTTATATTAGAAAATGTTACTAATATTGTGATGCGTAGAATGAAATATAACATTGATGACATACAATTGTTGTGATTAACATTAATACTTTAAAACTTAATTAGAATTATTATATTTATTAGATTTATTGGCTTATTTTATAAAATTTATACATACGTATAATTTTTTAAAAAAATTAGAATTTATTTAATTAATTATTTAATAAATTTTATTTTATTAAGATTTAAATTTTTTTATATTTTATATGTTAATGGCAAAGTGGGAGAATATTAGATTATGTAGAGTCTAATTAGATAAGATGTATTAAAGTTCTTATTGAATTCTAATTATAATTACCGGCTAATAGATCTGACGTTCACTTATAATAAGATTCCTCAAAAAGGATCTTGATGGAAGGAACTCTCCTAAATTAGGTCCTCTACTCTTATTTATATATAAACAAGACCCGTTAAGGATTGTGTATAGTTATAGATTATAGATCTATTCTCTTCTCCTATTAGTTTTTATTTTATCACTAATTGTGGTTATATGAAAGATAATATAAGCTTCTATCTCGTTAATAAGGAAGGCAATCCTAACAAACTCTCTTTAACCCTCTTTAGGATAAGGAAGACAATCCTAACAAACTCTCTTTAACCCCCCTATGATAAGAAAGACAATCCTAAACTATCTTTTCTTCCTTTATGAAAAGAGAGGATAGCATAAATTTGCATCTCCTCCTTCAAAGGTGCACACCGCAAACAAAAAAAGGGGATGGACTCCATATTTTGGGACCTCAGATTATAACATGCCCTAGCCTCCCTACAAACCACCTCTAAGCTACATCTCAAGCCACACTACTGTATTAAATAACTAATAGCAAGCCACCCTCATTAAAGCCTTTACCATATAGGGGATGACCTCATTAACACCTCTACCATTCAGAAGAAGGGGCCTAGGCTAACGCAGGTCTAGATCGCTCAGTGCCCAGGTATAAAAATCACGCACCAGACAAGTAAGCAGGGGGTCAACAAGCAATAGTCTCTCTACTCTCTACTCTCTACTCTCTACTCTCTCATTCACATAACTTATGCTGTTGTCTTTCTCCCCCTCCATCTTGTATTGGCTTAAGCATCGGAGGGGTTGAGCAGAGAAGCCCATGGTGCAGACTTGTTCTACCGGACTGCTAGCGGCCAATAATAACACTGTTGCTTGAAGATGATCCGACAACCAAGAGAGGACCTCATAGTTGAGCGGATCCCAGTTCCTCTACCTGGCCTCACCGTTCGTAGATCGACCCTAGCGAACCACCTCCCTTGCAGACCTCTTACGCTAGTTCGCTATATCAGCACTCTCACATCAGTAAGAAGGAGACATTAGGATGAGCCTGCACCTTCGGCAATGGACCAATCGAGCCAACTCGTCAGTCGATGATATTTATGACACTATCATTTTGGCGATAGAATGAGGGTCAAACATCATAGAAACATCCTTCTGTTACTCCT
Source organism: Ensete ventricosum (assembly GCA_029747655.1). NCBI lineage: Eukaryota > Viridiplantae > Streptophyta > Magnoliopsida > Zingiberales > Musaceae > Ensete > Ensete ventricosum. The sequence continues at coordinate 29,153,492 of JAQQAF010000003.1, read as the reverse complement.
CCCAACAAACATTCGAGCGAGGAGAGGTTAACATTGGCAGCCAAGCCCTCGAGAAGAGAAGAGTTTTTTTTCCCCCTTTGGGGCTAGAGATGTACTCCTTGCTCATCTCATCATATGCATTCTTGAGCCTCACTTAGCAAGTCCAGAGTCTTACTGGCGTGATACAAACCATCACCCCACATCTCCCTCAGTTGGCTTGGTCGGTAACCCCGACGAAACACCTCATCTACGGATCGCCCATTGCACCCCTTCTTCCCAAAGTCCAAACGGGTAGCCCGCATCTCACCTTCTAAGGATCTCATTAGCCAAGAGGAACAAATAGCTCCTTTTGCTCACAAGTGAGCTAGCCTTAGTGTCAAGGACCCAAGCATTAGTAGCCTTGCATCTCTGTCTCATCCTCGGTAGTGCTAGGGACTACCCAAGGAACCAGGCCTTAGCAGTCCTATGCCTCTACCTAGTCATCCACAGTGCTAAGGACAGCCCAAGGACCCAGGTCTCAATAGTCCTGTGCCTTTGTTTCATCCTCGGTAACTTCGTTCGGGCCTCCGCAAGCTTATACTCGACTTCCTTTGCTCACAGGTGACCCATGGACCTAGGCCTTAATAGTCCTACACCTCCATTTCATCCTCGGTAGCGTTAGGAATAGCCTAGGGACCCAGACATCAACAGTCCTACGCCTCTACCTCATCCTCGATAGTGTGAAGGATAACTCAAGAACCTAGGCCTCAACAGTCCTACGCCTCCGCCTCATCCTCAGTAGCGCTAGGGACCTAGGCCTCAATAGTCCTATGCCTCCATTTCATCCTTAGCAGTGTTAAGGACAACCCAGGGACCTAGGCCTCAGTAGTCCTGTGTCTTTGCCTCATCCTTGGTAACTTCCTCCGAGCCTCCGCAAGCTTCTGCTCGGCTTCCTTTGCTTACACCTCCAAGAGCAGCTCAGTGGCTCGAACCTCGGTAGCCCTACACCCCAATGTCCACCACTGGCATATTCATTGAAATTTTTCATTGAACTTTTTATTATGTATGCTATGCCTACCAAAATGATTGAAAACTCTAATACTTTGGTATGCCCAAAATAATGTTAATCTTGGTGTCATGGTGACGAATGGTTAAAAAAATTAAAATAATATTAATCTTGGAATCATGGTAATTAATTGTTAAAAATTTTAATTGTTTAGTATCATGTATGCTATGCCCAAAGTGATGTTGATTTGTCATTGGTATCATGCATGAAGTGGTGTTGAGTTGAAATATTTTAAAGTTGTGCCTATTTTACTTTGATAAATTGAAACTATTATAATGCATAGTATATAAAATTATGATTATGCATTATGCATTTTGTTAGTTGTACTTTTCTCTTTTTTGCTGATGACAAAGGGGGAGAAGAGATGAAGATATGAAGATATGAAGATTTAAAATTTAAAATTTGAATAATGCATGGAATAGTTTGAGAAGAAATGAAGATTTGAAATTTGAAATTTAAATCATGCATGAAATAATGTAGTTTGAGAAGAAATGAATATTTGAAATTTAAAATTTGAATCATGCATGGAATGATGTATTTTGAGAAGATATGAAGATTTGAAATTTGAATCATGCATGTAATGATGTCTTTTAAAATTATGATTATACAATGATGATTTCTATCAATATGACATATCGATAGAGGGAGTTAAGGCTAACTCCATCATCAGTTAGTTGTCATCATTAAAAAAGGAGAGATTATTGAATCTTGGATTTTGAATCAATTAGTGAAATTATGATTTAACCCTAGTGTTGAAGAAAGTGATGCAGGACTAAATACGATCATAAAAAGGTAAAACCAATTAAAGAAGAATCGAATGTTGGGTCCCATAGAAAAGATCATGGTCCATTACAGACCAAAGTCCCCACAAGTGTTTGTATGACACCACTCTCATTTTCAAGCTGAATCGATCATAAAAGCTAACTAAACTAGGGTTGCTAGGCCTGTTACTTGCTGTACAAAGTATGTACAAAAACTCAAAAGATACACACATACATGAGCATTATATCGAGCACCCTCTTTATATTTTTATTTGTGACATTCTCCCCTATTTATTCCTTTTACATCCTCGTCAAAGCCATTATAAACAATGCATCTCCTCGCCTTTTACTGAATCTTCAATCTTTTGCTCTAGCTACAACATGCCTCTTAGCTCTCAACTACTCTTCGCTGCTGTTATTGAGTAGTCGAGCTTTGATTTGTCATGCTACTTCAGCTCGTCAATGACTGACTCATGTGTGAGGTTGGCTGAGTTGTGTTGATCATTGATGATTCTTGTAGACTTTTTTGATAAAGGAAAATATCTTCCTTATCTTGCGCTAGTATCTCAAACGTCTCATGCTGCTTAAACTGGGTGGATGCTTGTTGGAGCTTTAATGAGCATCATCTTGCAGACTTTAATTTTTTTTTTGAGGTCCTTCCTTTACAAAATTCGTCCATCGATTCTTCTTCAACTTAGTTGTCACTTCCAAGTATGTTCTCATCACTTTCGCTTTCGATTGACGTTAAGTTAGAAAATGAAACAGGCAATCTACTCTCGATAGCATCGATCACCATTAGTGAGGATTTGACAACTAGTCTTCCATTAGGTTTCTTCGAATGGTCTTTGAACTTGTGCAGAGCTCCTCTACTAGATAAATAAGAGAACTGGGGTACTCGGTTTTGCCCATTCTCTTAAGAGTTAAGAAATTAAAAGTTACTTAACTTGGCTCACCTCCTCGAGGTTGTACTTTGTGCATCGAGTTGGTTACTAGTCTTTGCTCGCTCTTTGCTTACACTTTTGAAGTGCCCAAAGTGTTTGCACTCATTGCGTTGAGTTAGCTACTATGATTTGCCTTTTCACTGCCATCGAACTTCTGGAATGCAAGAAGTTTTGCTCGAAGAGAGCAAAATTTTACCCCAACTTGGAACAAATATTGGATAGTTTTAGTCGCTTCTAGGATTGTATCGTCTTCTCCATCATCTTTGTTGCCTACTCCTCTGAGTAGAAAAGGTATAGCATCACATACTACAGACTTTGTTCCTTGGTCGAGCACTCTTGCATCAACTTGAAGTCTCTCACTTTCAGCTATCTTGATGAGAAGCCCATTGACACTAGTCTTATGAAGTTCATTGGCCTCTACCCTTCAGCCTTGTCTTGGTACTTGGAGTTTGCATCTGCATTCTCTACCTCCTCGGTCTCTTTCATGACTAAGTCTCTCTCTCTCTCTCTCTCCATTAGAGCAATGGATCGATGACTCCATGGAAGTCTTGTCTCTACAGTATGTTAAGCTCATGGCACTATTATTTACTGCCTAGCATCTACGTCTCTTTCTTTACGATCATTAGATCCATCTTTATGGCACTATGGCACTCCTTTGAGTTCATCTCCATTCTAATCAACGGTTAGCTTTTTGGGTAGCTGAACCCCTTTGAACTCGTCATCGTTTCTTTTCCCCTTTTGACCACCTGGTTCAATACCTCTGTGTTCTCTGAGGAGTTCTCTTTGGTCGACGGAAAGATAAATTACAACTTTCATGCATGGCCTCCTCCATCATGTTGTAGGGCTCACGCCAGTTCTGTTCTTCTTAGCTTCCTTGGTAGCAATGTTTGCTTACTTGGCTTTGTTCTCTGACTTAACGAGCTCTCTTAAGCGAATATAAGCACTAAAGCAGTTCAACTCTCCAATCGCTTCGATTATAGCTCTGTATGATCAAGCCCCCCATGGGACTCACTAGTACTTACACTTGGAATTCTCTCTCTTATGGTGCACAGCCCCTATATGTTATGACCAAGGCTTTCATCTAATGTATGATTTAATGCATGCATGGAAGACCCACCTCTGTGATATCATGATATTCACTTCTTGAATCTATAGTCCTTCTTGTCATCATGTTGTTCATCGAAGAGGAGCTCCCGATCATACCTCTCCCTACATGATCACGTCCCTCATGAGAATTCTCTCACATGTGTTGTATTTTCTCAAATTATTCTACCACAATTAGTTGCACCATATCGCCTCATGGTGACATTCTATTGTATTCAGATTCTTGTGGGATGAACTTGGACTATGATCTCTCCATGTGTGGCCTCTGCCAGCATATCGCAAGGCCTCTGCCACTTCCAATTATGTTTGCTCCTCTGGCAATTAACCTTCATCCACTCATTCTCAGGTCACAACCAGGCGAAGCATTGCTCTAGGATAGTTCGTCGCCTAATAGCTCTCGAAATTCATAGACTTTGCTGAAATTGGTACATTATTATCTAGATCCTAGGCCTTTATCCCCACTAGCACAATCCCCACTGCATACCATTTTCTTCATGATAACTCAAATGGTAGCACTATGGCATATTCTTCATGAGTACCTGCCTTTGTGTTCTCTTGTCCCGTGCTAAGGCCTTTTGATCTTAACTTCGCCTTTGCAAGTTGAATCACCTTAGTTCCTCCGTCAAATGCATTTTTGAGATAATGTACATATGCCTCGAAGCTCCCTTCACCTTTAGCACCATGCAGGATGAGTCCACCCCATCAAAATAAAGAAGTCATGGAACAACGTGATCCCACTCTTGCCTCTACAAGAATTCATATCCTTGACTATTGTCCAAGGAAAGTTTCGTGTCTCCGCTCTATATTTCATCTTCTACGTTGACTCCCTTCGTGCGCATGGATACTTCACCAAGTTCCACCAAAGTTGCTCTATCCCTCGATTTACATTGAGTTGATGGTGGCCCTCACGCCCACCATTCCACGGGTCAGCCCTCTATTAAGTCTGATTTTCACATCGGCTCTAAGTGTGCCTTCATTTGATGTTATCATAGTCGCTCCCCCCACTTGATTTCACAATGCATCCACCAATACATTACCTCATGCGAGAGCATGCGATGACTCCTTGCCACTCGCTCAGTCCGTTGAGCTCCATGGAGTTATTGTCTTGAGACACTCCTCCTCAACAAGTGTGATCTATTGCACATGATTCTCCCTCTTGAGAATTAAGACTTATCCCTCCTGGATATCTATCCGTTGGAGCAATTTTTCTCTTTGTATTCTTCCCTCTAGAAGATTTGGAGACCACCATTCCCTTGAACTACTTCACCTTGCTGAACAAACTGTACATTGTTCTGCCCATGCAAATGCACTTGCTAGATTGTGACTCTTCACCAATAGAGCCCCCACTGCACCCTTCAAGGCCTAGCAACATGCTAAACTTATTGTATACTTCAGCCTCTTACAGACATATCCTTCTCATGCTGAAGAAAAAGTTTCAATGCTCTATAGTACCGAGTTTCGATCACCTTGGGATAGCCATGAACACTCCATCATCCACATACAAGCCTTTACATGGGTGTTGAATTCCTCGAGTTAGCAATTGCCCTCACTTTGTGAGCTTTGCACAACTCTTTCGATCGTGGTGCAACACATCCCACTTTGCATGGTCTTATCTTTTACTAAGCACCCCACTTGTGATTGCCAATGTCAAGTTATAGCTCAAACTCAACCATCTCAACTTTTATGTACTACGCATTCTTCCTAGCTTGCTTATCCTCGTGGTGCCTCTCGCGTAAATGGTTGGTCATTCATCTGAATGCCAGTCTTGGATGCCCACTCCTCTGAGCAACTCATTTCCCTACATCTCAATGTTCGTTTCCTCCAAATGATCGTGCGTGCTAGCTGCCCCTCCACGAAGCCAGCTAGGTCCCCCACGTTTTCATGACAAGTGTTTCTACATGTGTTTGTCCTACTAGATACAAAATATCACAAACTTAGTTGGTGTTTCTACATGTGCTTGTCCTACTAGGTAGTATCACCAATTTCGGGCGATGGTACCATCCATGCCCAGAATTCTAGGCTCTCTTCAGTGGATCGAACCACTATAAACTCTAGTGTGCATCTCTTATCTGTCTTTTCTTTACTAGTGCTATTTGATTTAATTGCTTTTAACTAGTTCCAACTCAAAACACTTTTGATATCGATTTTCTTCAAACCAATGTTTTTCACTTAGTGCTCTCCTCTCCCCCCCCCCCCCCCCCCCCCCCCCCCCCCCCAACCCTCTTAGTATTAGCTCAATCCTAACAATAACACCAATGCCTGAAGACGACCCGACAGCCAAGAGAGAACCTCGTAGCCGAACATATCCCAATTCCTTTACTCAGCCTTACCACTCTAGGGCCAGATCAACCCCAACGAATTACCTCTCTTGCGGATCTCTTACGCTGGTTTGTCATGTCAACACTCCCACATCAGTAAAGAGAAGACACCAAGATGAGTCTGCACCTTCGGTAATGAACCAACCGAGCTGACTCACTAATCGACGGTATTCATGACACTATCTCTTCCTATGAACTATGATGTGTTACTAGATCTAATATAGTTATTCCATTGATCATGATATCTAAAGGTATCTGATCTTGATTTATCATTATTAGATTTTGATTCTCATATCAATTTTTTTATATAACTAGCATAATGAAAGTTTTATACTTACAAACCCACTTTATTCTTAGATTATATGTATCTGAAGTGCATCAAAACATAATGTTTATATTTTAAAATATATATATATATATTTGGAGAATAGTATATTAGAAAATATATTCTTCCGTATAAATCTCAAACTTCCACTAGAGACATCAATCTTTGAAAATGCTTTCGTATGATCCATTGTACATATTTTTTTAACGCTCTACGTTTTCACGTGTAGTGAAAACGTAGATAATATTAAAAGTAAAATATACTAATTTACTAAAAAGAATGATAGAATTGCCCTTGTATACAATAATTTTGACACTATACTATATATATACACACATATATATATATACTAGCACCATATATCTAATATGTGTATACTCTCACATTGCACATTATAATGCATATGTGTATTTCTATACCATACATTATAATATATATGTATTATATGTTATAATTTATCGTGCACTCTCGCACCGCATATAATAAAAAATGAATGCATTCCCACACCGTAAGCCATCGAAAAACATGCAATCCCACATCACACACCAACATACAAGTATACATAAAAAGTATTTTTATCTTAATTTATATATTTTTATACTTATAAAATATATATTATCACATTTAGCTTATCCCTAGCTCATGACAATAATATCATTCAAAACATGCTTTCCAGAATATATTATGAATATAATAATTTATATGATCAATATTTTGTAGTGAATTAAACTTATACATACCTGAATTAGCTCAAAGATAAACATGTCAAATCACATTCCTTATTGATCAAGTGTGCTAGGGAGTAGTGCACTTATCAAATTGGGAGTATAATATTAAGAGATGCTTTAATTAAAAGTCATACCTTTTGAATTATTAATTCATAATAATTTATATCAATAATTCATAGAAATTTTTTGATAAAATTTGTAATAAAGTAGACTATACTCATCTTAAAAAATTGTTGAAAGTAAATTGAGTAATTTACTCTATAATCAACTAACTAGTTGGTATCACTTAAATCATCGCATAATCCTATAAAAATTGAGTAATTTGCTTCATTATTTTAGCTAACTAAACAAAATTGAATTATCATGAAATTTTATTAAAAAAAAAGGAGACATATAAAACTAAATATATATTAGTTTTTAGCTTAAAATTGTATCATTTGGGGGCTAAACTATCCTTCTATTTCACTATCAACACTTATTCTATTTTGTTGAAACTAAGATGAGACTATCTGAATTTATAAACATTATATCTAGGTGCACAAAGGAGGTATTCATTCAGTTCCAAATCTTATAGAACTCTAAGAGAATTTTTTAAAATATATTAAAAATAGAGCCTAATTATATCCCTAAGAGTATCAATTTAATTTGAATAGAATAGAAAATAGAGTTTTCTGAGTATCTTATATTGAGACACTAATAACTCTATGCACTATATTTAAGTCATACTAAAGGTTTTAGTACCATAATAGACTTATACAAAATATATTTAAAAATCAAATATTAATTTGAAGTCAAGGTTACTCAAAATAGCTGAAAACATTAGTTTATAATCTATAAAACCAAAATCCTAGATATGGTAAGAGAAGAATTAGGTTTTGAGTATCTTAATCTTTACTAGAGCTAAAGTTTCCTAGTCTCCATGAGAAAAGGCTAAAGAATGACCGAAGAAAGAGTGAAAGAATTATGAGTTATCAAGTTAGTTCAAGAATGAAGTTAAAATAAGGTAGAAGTGCTTAAGAGAAAATAGGTTAGAGAAAGTATTTTCATGAGATCCATAAGTAACCATTTTAACAAACACTTTATATAACCAAGACAATTTATAACCATGGATTTTAAAAGTTCTGAACAATTGTACACAAAGGATCAAGATCCATTATAGACCGAAGTACCCCACAAGTGTCCACATAATACGACTCTCATGTACAAGTTAAAATCGGCCATGAAAGCTAACCAAACGATAGCTACCAAGCCTACTACAAGCCCACTACTTGCTATACAAAGCATGTACAAAAATTGAAAGATACGAACAAACATGAGCATTGCGTCGAACACCTTATTTATATTTTTGTCAATAATATTCTTTCCCACTTATTCCTTCGATGTCCTCATCGAAGCCGCTGCAGATGATGCATCTTCTTGTCTTTTGCTAAATCCTCGATCTTCTACTCTGGCTGTAACATGCCTCTTGGCTCCCAGCTGCTCTCTGCCACTGTCATGAGTAGTCAAACTCTGATCCGCCATGCTGCTTCAACTCGCCAATAATTGACTATGGTGTGGGATCGGCTGAGTTGTGTTGATCTTTGTTGATTCTTACGGATCCTTTTGATAAAGGAAAAGACCTTCCTTGTTTTGCGCCAATATCTCAAATATCTCATGCCACTTGAATTGGGTAGATGCTTGTTGGAGCTTTAAGGAGCATTGTCTCACAGACTTTGATGTTTTTAAGGTCATTCCTTCACAAAATTTGTCCATCAATTCTTCTTCAACTTAATTATCACTTCCAAGTAGGTTTGCATCAGTTATGCTTTCGATTGGCTTCTATTAAGAAATGAAGCAAACAATCTACTCTCAGCAGTAATGATCACCATTGGTAAGGATTTAATAACTCGTCTTTCATTTGGTTTCTTCGATAAATAAGATAATTGGGGTACTCGGTTTCATCCATTCTCTTAGGAGTTAAGAAGGCAAAGTTACTTGACTTCTCCCACCTCCTTGAGGTTATACTTTATGCATCGAGCTAGTTACTGGTCTTCGATCGCTCTTTGCTCACACTTCCGAAGTACTCAAAGTGTTTGTACTCCTTGCGTTGAGTTAGCTACTATGATTCGCCTTCTCTCTGTCATCGAACTTTCAGAATGCAGGAAGTTTTACCCGAAAAGAGCAAAATTTTACCCCAACTTAGAGTAAGTTTTCGATAGTTTTGATCACCTTTAGGCTTGTATTATTTTCTCCATCATCTTTGCAGCCTACTCCTCTGATTAAAAAAGGTATAACACCACATACTACCTACTTCGTTCCTTGGTTGAGCACTCTTGCATCAACCTGAAGTCCCCCACTTTTGGCTATCTTGATGAGAAGGATGTTGACACTGATCTTATGAAGTTCCTTAGCCTTTGCCCTTCTTCCTTGTCTTGTTACTTGGAGTTTGCCTCCACATTCTCTACCTCCTTAGCCCCTTTCACGATCAATGCTCTCCCTCCATGAGAGCAAGGGATTGATTACTCCATGGAAGTCCCGCATCTGTGGTACCATGGCACTGGCAAGCCTATGGCCCTACTATTTGTTGCTTTGCAGATGCGTTTCTTTCTTCACGATCAATAGATCCGCCTCTGCGATACTATAGCACTCCTTCGAGTCTACCTTATTTCTGATAGACGCTTTATTTTTGGGTAGATGAGCCCCTTTAGACTCATTGTTGCTTCCTCATCTCTTTCAGTCGGCTGCTTCAACACCCCTATGTTCTATGAGCAGTTTCCCTTAGTCAACAGAAAGACAAACTGTAACTCTCATGCATGGCCTTCGCAATCTTGTTGTAGGGCTCGCACCGATTCTATTCTCCTTAGCTTCCTTAGTAGCAACGTTTGCTTATTTGGCCTTATCCTCTGACATGTTGGGCTCCCTTAAGTGAATGTGATGTGAGCACTGAAGTAGTCCAACTCTCCAATCACTCCGATCATACCTCTGTATGATCAAGTCCCCCTATAGGATTCATTGGTACTTGCACTGGGAATTCTTCCTCGGTGGTACACAGCCCCCATATGCTAATAACCAAGGCTTTCATCCGATGCAAGATTCGATGTGGACACACGAAAGACCTGCCACTACGGTACCATAGCATTCATTCTTTAAAGTCATAGCTCTTCTTGCCATTGTGTTGTCCACCGAAGTTGAGCTCCTAGTCTTGATCATACCTCCACATGATCATGTCCCTCACGAGACTTCTCCCACATATTGTATTACCTCGAACTATTTCTGTTGGTAAACTAAGCGGGAGCATCATATGCGCAATGGAAGATCAAAACAAAACAAGTTTCCAACACAAATCAAATAATTGTGCAAAAGATTCGTTTGCGAGAAAGTCGTAAAACCAAAAAACTACATCGTGTGAGAGATTATTTACCAAGGAAGATCCTATATCCCTATTTTTTTAGATCCAAATGGAGATGATGAAGGAGGTCAAGCGTCCTCCTCTCTAGCGGTATCCACATGATGGATCGCTGTAGTGATACTCCTCCAATCATAACCTCAGGTCTCGCAACTCTTGCGCAGAGGGAGGGAGGAGAATATGAGGGGGTCGCCAAAGCTGCAACCTATCAACTATGTGCCTCCCCTCCTAGTTATAGAGAGCCACCAAAAACCATAGGGGTCCTGCCTTAGTGGGTATTGGATCTTCATCCAATTACCCACTAACCTTACATTATTGGATCTCTATCCAATAATCCCTTTTAGCCTCTAATTGGGCCTGTGCAAGGAGCCTATTAGTGTAGGGTCTCATCTAATAAGAATAGGGGCTAATTGGATCTATATTCAATCCTTTATTCGTTGAAACATCCACCATATGTGTGTGACCCTCTAGGCCCGATATAGTGAATTATTATCTCCATAATAATTCACTCGACTCATCGATTATGGACGTACTAAGCCATTGCGCCATAGTCCCCAGACGGTATAGGGGATCGAATCCATCGGACCTATCTGTCTGTAGTTATCGTGTATCTATAATCTATCATCCAACTAATATCCCAGAGGTCGTAGGATTCTCTCGGATAACTTCTCTCTCAATCTGAATGACCTTGGCTAGAGATTTGTTTGAGCCAGCACACAATATATATTTCTCTCACGATATTGAGAGTGTATGATCCTTTATTGACACTCAATTATCTTCGTAAGGTTAGCTACCAACCGCGATAATCAGCTATACCATATCTGGAACTTTCCAAACTTGTAAGTCCGACGTCAAAGAAAGGAGTACTCAAATAAGACTTCTTTGGTGTCTCAAGTCTAAGGACTAAATGCATAACTAGGACTATGGAATTATTGTCTGACATTAGGTATCATTAACCATGCAGCATTGCATAAGCGGATCAATCAGTAAACTCATTCTCTAATGAGCACATGTACTATACCCTTAGTGTCTCCACACAAGTGGCTATGAGACCAGCCGCCTCCATTATATAGACGGGTATATAGTATACCAGTCTACCCAGTTATCTTGATGTCCCTCTCGAGTAACCAATGACCGAGATTATTTAAGATTTATATTTAAAGGTGAATCGATCTCATTATTGTGATCTTATCATGATCAAATTCACATTGCATAGATTCAAGAACATCACAATAGTCTCCTACGGACGTATCCTAGCAATATGCTGAACTTATTGTACACTTTAGTCTCCTACGGACATATCCTTTCTATGCCGAAGAGAAAGTTTCAATGCTCCATTGCGCTGAGTTCCAATCACCTTGGGATGGCCACGAACACTCTATCGTCTATATATAAGCCCTTGCATGAATATTGAATTCTTCAAGTTAGCAATTTCCCTCACCTCTATGAGCTTTGCATAACTCTTTCAATCGTTGCATAACACATCCCACTTTGTATGGTCTCATCTTTTACCAAGCGCCTCACTTGCCTTGAGCGCCATCAAGTTTGGTTGCCAACATCGAGCCATAGCTCGAATTCAGCCATCCCAATCTTTATGCGCTATGTATTCTTCCTAGCTTGCTTGTCCACATGATGCCTCTCGCGCAAAGGGTTGGTCGTTCCTCTTAATGCCAATTGGATGCCCACTCCTTTGAGCGACTATTTTCCCTACATCTCGATGTCTGTTTCCCCCAAACGGTTACGTATGCTGGCTGCCCTCCATGCAGCCCAACTAGGTCCCCTACTTTTGCATGACAAGTGTTTCTGCGTATGCTTATCTCACTCTGATACCATCTGTCACGAACTTAGCTGGTTTTGCCTAAGTCGTGTGGCACCCTTGCGTGTCCATCCGTAAATGTCAACCTTTCTGAAATCTCCTAGGGTCTCTTAGAACCTACAAAAGAGAAAATTGGTTAGAGAAATCATTTTCCACGAGATCCATAAGTAACCACTTTAATAAACACTTTATATAACCAATACAATTTACAATCATAGACTTTACAAGCTCTGAACGGTTGCACACAAAGGATCAAGGTCTATTATAGACCGAAGTACCTCACAAGTGTCCACACGACATGACTCTCATCTACAAGCTAAAATCAACAATGAAAGCTAACCAAACGAGGACTGTCAAGCCTATTGCAAACCCGCTACTTGATGTACAAAGCATATACAAAAACTGAAAAACAGGAAAAAATATGAATATTACGTCAATCATCTTGTTTATATTTTTGTCCGTGACACCTAACCTCCATGAGAAAAGCCTAAAAAATGACTGAAGAAAAAGAGAAATGATTATGAGTTATCAAGTTCGTATCAGAATGAAGCTAAAATAAGGTAGAAGTGCTTAAGATATTATATTGAGGTCTAGGACTCAATCTCATTATTTTTCATTTCAAAATTTTCTTTTCTTTTTTTACCTAATATAATTTTAATATTGTAGCAACTTTAATTAAGTTTAGTTTGATTTGATAAAGATAATATTTTCTACGTAAATTGATTGTATATCTCAATATTTAGTAGATAACTAAGAATGATATTGAGATTCAGTTAGAAAACTAAGTAGCTTATGATCCTCCATATACATAATGTTTAAAACTTTAAATTTGCGATGTTAATCATAGTCAAACTCATTTAAGCCTTGAGTTTCACTTAGGATCAATTTTAACGGTCAATATATGCATGCTTATTATCATAACTTATATTATATTCAAGTCCATTTGTATTATACTTATATTAAACATTAATACTTATACATGTTCAACTAATATTTTATAGATAACTAAGAATGATACTTTTAAAAAATATATACTTTAATCTTAGAAGCTAAAAAAAATGAACATATTATTCATCATATTTATTAATCATACACATCACAAATTATATTACTAAATGAGGTTAATATATACATATTATTTGTGCTACTAATATATTAATTATAGTTCAAAATATATGAGGCTTGGGTACTATAATTGTGCCCTCCTAATAAACATCAATCTATTAATCTACATTATAACATTCGTTTGTCACTTGGTCACCAACCTAGTTCTTATGTTAATAACAATTACTTTTTATCTCCTTCCTTTATTGTTTTTCTTTTTGCATTTGTTTACTCTATCTTCTCTCCCACACACAATTATCACGTGCGATGCACCCAACATCGCAACTTCAGAAATAATTATATATATATATATATATATATATATATATATATAATTAAACTATTAAGAAATGAAGCTAGAGCATAAGGCAAAGATGCTTACCACCAATAAGTTAATAAATTATATATTTTTTGTTGGTTTCAAACAGAAAAAGATTAAGTGCAGAAAGGAGGGGATCTTAAAATTTTCCAATTCAAATATACAAAAATATTCAAAGCATTATAGGATGTGCAAGTCTTTCTTTGTCGAGGCAACCTTGATTGGAACCGTCGACAACATTGATGGGGAATTATGATCTTGATCATGGAGTTATTAAAGTGATTACGGTGGAGGAAGAGGAAACAAAGGCGATTTGAGTTAGAAGAGATGGGAGTGGTTTGTTAATGATGATGGAAAGCAGTGATGGCAGACCTAATGGCAAGGGATTAATTATGCAAGTGATGGCAATGGTTAAGAAAAGTAGTGGCAAGAAGTGTGAAGAAACAAGGATGAAATAATTCATGTTATTCATCCTTTGATATCGTTAGATTCTAAATTGGCAATGCAATTCATTATTCATGTCAAACACCATGCCATGGACACAAAAAAGATATTTCACAGTTTGTGCCAAGCAATAGTTGCCAATACTTGCATACAAAAAATGCCTCAAGAATTTATATATCAAAATCCCAATTATTTTTAAAAAAAAAGGTCCTTGAATAGAATATTTTTAATGTTTGAAAATAGAGGAAATATGCTTTCTTGGGCATTAATTTATTTTGGTTCATTCATTAGGAGTGTCATGCTAGATTTTATTGGTAAATTCATGGAGATAAAGGAATGCATGCATGTAAACACAGTGAAATGCATGCATCTTTTCATGTTTATGTACCACAGATTGTGCATGTATTTCTTGATTCAACTAGAGATGCATGACTAAAATATTCAAGCATATAAGGACGAACATTAATTTTATTTGGATAGATGTATATTAATAGATACATACATGCATGCCTCCTCATATTATCATGTATATGCAATTTTTTGCACTTCGTAGAAGACTTATGAATTGTACAAATAATATATATATATGAAATATAACTTGCAAGGGAGTAGATTTACTATGTAAATAATGAGCTGCACTCACTGTCACTGTCTAGTTTTATCCACAAACTGTAGCCAAATATTGCCTGTACGTTAAATGCAACCTCAGCATACATTCTTACCATCAATGCTTTACTTAGTAGACAAAACAATGAACCCGTGAACCACATCTTTCTTCTTTCCTACTTTGAGATTAATGATATAAGACTGTTGCAGGTGTAACTTCTCTTTCTCTCTTCCCTTTCCTCTCCCTCCTTCCATGGCTTCCTCCATCCCCATCTACGCCATCCATGCCTACCACTTCAAAGAAAGGCAACTCTTTTCACGTATGGTATCCGACCTCGGAATGGAACCCAATGTCTCGATGGAGATCATAGCCTTTTGGCTATGGCTTGAAGAGAATGGCCGCAACAACCTCATTCGAAGCATCAACTCCTTGGACGATGGCTCTCTCTTGGATGTCGCCTCCGTGGGTAAAGCATTCGTGGAATCTCTTCATCTCAGCTCTTTATCGGGTAAACCCACGTCTTTTATTGAAGACGAAACTAGTCAACAGTTTCGACGTGCTGCTGTGTCTGGTATCAACTATTATCTTAGCAGTGTTTGCTACAAGGCTTTAGCAGACATCCCAAAGAAGGTAGATGTGGAGTTCATCCTTCACATGGAGAGAGTTGTGAGAGAAATGAGTCAAGTTCAGTTAGATGATTGCATGAGCGACAATAGTTATCTTCAGCGTATAAAGCCATTTACAAGCACAAATATTTATGCCCCCTTATGGGAGGAAACTAGCAGTGGTGACGGAAGAACGAGGGATGACAACCTTTGTCTGCACAACAAATGGTTCAACATTAATGTCCCAGAAAATGGATATGAGACTCATCAAGTGTTACGTGATAGTTGTAGAAGCACCAGATCAGTGACTCCACATGTGTTCGACGTTTTGCAGTCACACACCAACCAAGGTATAACGATTGTTGCAGACAATCTTTTATTGCGTGAAGATTCATTGCCACTTTATTCTCCTAAGGAACATGCATCGAGTTCGAATCATTCCACATGTTCAAACATTCCCCACGATGAGCGAACGCTGTTCGTCACATTCTCCAATGGCTATCCATTGACTGAAGAAGAACTTCGAGCCTTTTTCATCAGGTAATCTTGATAATTTCTCTCAAAACACTAAAGCTAAATTTATTTCACTATGTTGTGATTGTTTTAACTTATTGTGTACATCTAATTAAGCATATATATATATATATATAGCTTTGATCTTACACCTCCTTCCTATTTGTACTCCAATTATATACTTCATCTTCATGAAACTTTACGTCTCTACTCACATGCACTTTGTATTTTCTTAGATCAAATAACTTGTAGACTTTATTAGATAGGATATTTATTATAGCTAATGAAAATATATTTGGAGCTTTTGTCATTTGATTCTATTCTTCATTGATTTGGAACCTGAACACAGATAATGCATCCAAGAATCTTTAAATGGAAGATGTTAGGCTTCTTACCACCAAACTTCTTATGGTATTATGTCTTCCAAATTCATTAGTAGACACCATTGAGTAGGTAAATTGAACATGCAATACTTTCACCTAAAACCTCCTTTGCTTTCTAGCATACTTGTAATCATGTTGTGGATTATTCAATATTTTCTCTCTATCACACCATTTTGTTGACGAGAATAGGGTGTCGCCAATGGTCTTTGAATACCACTTGCTTCACAAAATCTTCTAAATTCTTCTGATGTGAATTTTTTTACTTCACGGCCTGATCATAAGGCTCTGATGGTGTAGTCAGTCACTTTGGTTCTCCAATTGTTCTTTAAACATCTTGAATAATTTAAAAGCCTTTGATTTCTCCTTTAGGAAGTAGACCCATGTTTTCCTACTAAAATCATCAATTAATATTAGAAAATAATGATGCTCACCATAAGAATTTAAAGATATTGATCCACATATGTCATGTCGGTGTTGATTAGTTCAGGAGGACTATGGACTGTTTGCATCATAGTAGGTTGACTCCCTTTAGAAAACTCCTTATTGGTTGCTTGTCAAGAACACATGCTTCACAAAATTTGAAGAGTTAATGTGTGATAGTCGCACCATCATTTTGTTTAACAATAATAAGTATACCAAAATTGAAATGTCCAAGCCTCAAAATGTCCTATCCAAGAGCTATCTTTTAAGCTAGCATTCACACATTTGACATCAACATACTTTATCTTTAACATAACTTATTTTTCGTGATTTGCACTTGTACAATTATCTTCATGCTTTGATTTCTTAGTGTAAGACTTTTATTCTCCATGTGCACATTATATTATTTTTCAAAAGTTAACCTAAACTTAAAATATTTATCTTCATGTTGGACACATAATACATATTAGAAATAAAATTATTTTTATTTTTTTCTTGAATAAGGATTTTATCTTTTCCCTTTGGGTTCTTTTGTTTTTTTAGCTTCTTCATTCTTGTCTTTAAAATAAAATATATTTTTTTTCTTCATTTTTTTTTTCACGAGCTTATTTATAATGAGCTCATAAACTCATTAATGGTCATAGCTTCAAGATCTTTTGATCGCCATCACAATATAGTCAAATTTTACTTTTAAGGATCTTATAATTTTTCTTCACTACTCGATTGTCTTGTGATGTATTTATTATCAGTTCTTCTTGATTGCTTGATAATGACTATGAATCTTATGAAGTAGTCTGAAATGGATGGACTCTGCCTCCCTCATCTTTAATACTTCAAACTTACCTCTTAGTGCTTGTAGTCACACCTTCTCTATTCTTTTATAGGAATTTTGAAAGATGTCATTAGAGTTAGAGTTGGTGGTAATGATGACCTTCTCAAGATCAAGAAGAGAGAGCTTTTCATGTCTCTCTTTCTTATGTTCCCCAAGAAATCCTTTTGGCTCACTATACCCCTTCTCTACTATCTTTCACATACCTTGTGATCCAATCAAAGTCTTTAGTTTGATGCTCCAATTTTCATACTTGTCAGTGAGATAACGGATAGCATATGTCGATAATCATCTTGAATAACTTGGCTACTTTGATATACTTGTGGTAGAAAATACAGTCTAACCTTGTTTGACTTCAAATGTTCAACTTCGATTAACAGTGTCATCCTCTCATCTATCTATATAAGATGAGAGTACAAGAGTACATTTATAAAATATAAAAATCAAAGATTTCTTCAAATTTATAGATGATATTTAAAAAAATATCTTACCAACTTCCTAAAAAAATATTAATTATTGAAAGATATAACATCTTCCAAGAGAATTATGCCTTCTATCTAAAGAAAAAAAAATTTATCTTTCTAAAACATCCATGTCCTTTTTCAAGATATCAAAATCTTTTTTTCATCTAAGATTAATTTCAACATGATTGAAATAACAAAGAAAATTGAAAGAAAAAAAAAAGAAAAATCATCTAATTAATCAGCTAGTTTTATTGATATGAAAATGACATCATTTGCATTATCCAGCAATCTATTGTTATGTTGTTATATAGCAGGCTGCATTTTATGAACTACAAATAAATATTTTGTATAGATAGTAGTTTCATTGATGGCATCGATTTCTCATCATACGGTTTGATATTGTGGTGCATAATAAAAAAAATTTGAAATATTTTCAAATGTAGCTAGCTCTTTGTACACAACACAATTTGTAAGGTAAAATTGGAAGCATAAATAACTAGATTAGCAGAGACAAAATTATACCTTTGTCAATAGGATGTATTTTTCAATTGTGAAATTTTACTATAAAGATTATTCAATTAATTTTAAATTTATAGAATGTATCTAATAATGTTTCTGCTACAACTATTAATTATAATTAAGCAGTTATTTTTTATTTGAACCTTAATTTACAGTACAAACATATCTTTCTGTATGTATTACTTACATACATTGCCATGTTTTATTCACTTAATACTGGTCTGATGTAACCTTTTTTATCATGGAACTCGTAAAGCTTAAGTACATTTTGAGAATTATGGCATTGGTCTTTTATAAATTAAATAAACATCTAAGGACTAATTAAATTTATCTAAAGATTTTTATCAATTTACTATAAGTCAAGGATATTTTTTTTAGAAAAAAAATAATAATTCATCACTTCATACATGTATAGGAGATATAATATTGAAGTTAGTTATTCCTATTCCTACATATTACAAATAATTTACCCAAATCATCTAAAGAAGAAAAGAAACTAATCAAACCTAGAATTAGTAAAGAAGAAGCTAAAATGTGTTGTTACTACATGGTTGTGTTCTAATTTCTCAAAGGTAACAATCACTCCCTTGTTTGTGTAGACATTATGGGGATGTTGAGATGGTATCAGTTCAAGAACCAGTTGATGGAAAGCCACCTCTATATGGCCATGTCACGTTCTACTCACTGGCTACAATGTTACGAGTTCTAAACGGCAACATCAAGGTGAAGTTTATGACCCAAGGAAAACACCTTTGGGTTCGACGATTTATTCCAAAGAAAAAAAAGAATCAAGGATGATAAATGAGTTATCATACGCATTCCAATCAATCACACATGTTAAAAAGTCAAATACTATGTCCTTGTATCAGTTTAAACCATACATATGATATGTGCTTACAAGTAATAAATGTATGCTTTATCGATATTATGTGATGTTACTTTACGATTAAGTTCTTTTAAATCAGATTGTTGCCAATAGATTTAAAGGATGAGATGCAAGCAACATTTAAAGGTTCACTTTAAAAAAATAAAAAAAAAAGATTAATTTCTAGAAATATGTGTTCTAATTTCTGAACATGGAACCACCAATTTGCTCACGATAATTATTATTTGTTATCGTAAATTTTGGTCGTGAACATGGTGTGATGGATTTGGTAAATTAAGCTTCTTTTTTTTTTTTTAATATTATCATTTCTAGAAGGTCATCTCCGAAGGCCTATCAGGGAAGGGAGTTGAGGAGCGCAGGTGAGGACTTTTTGGTATAAATGATAGTTTTCACTTCACAGTTTGAAATATGTATAAAGATGATTCCAACCAACTATTGTGGCAAGTATATTGAATGATGGATGGGGCTGTAGTGCAAATGTAGTCTCCCACCCAAGTCCAACTTCAAATGTTATTTTTCTCCTCATCCATGTAGATCTATATTTCTCACTTAAACTTATGAAAGCCACGTGAATTACTCTTATTCCACCAACTTATTAGTAAAAAGTTAGCTATTCCTTTTTTTTTTTTTTTTTTTTACTGAAGAATATATATTTTTTTAAGTGCTTGGCCAATTTATTGGATATGTCTTGGATCATCTTATTACTAAATTTGCTACTATATACTAAGGCAAATAATAAAGAAGCCTCTAACATGTCTAGAGCTGCATTTTGTGCGAGTATTTGATAGAGTTCCTATCAAATAGACCATCCCCATTCGAAATGATATGTAGTAAATTAAAAGGATCATGCCTTCCTTGTAACATTGCCATCAGGGATGCAGTTTTATTTGTTATTGGTTATACACTAAAATATATTACGATGTAAATGTAGATTATAATAGATAATTTAAACTACAATACTGCACCATATAGGATTCATTAATGAAAACAGAATAATACATAAGTAACTTTAAATAGTCAGCACATAACAATTTCAAATTGACGTTAGTAATGTTATTTTATCGAGTTGCTCTTTTATAGCCTTCAATTAAATTGGAACCAAATCTTATGTCAACATATCAATTTTGTAACGCATATCTAATGGTCCTCCAGTTATATATGTTGGCATAAAAACTATAATTATATTATTATATAAATTTTTAATAATAATAATTAAAATCGAATAGTCATAAATTAAAATTAGAATACAAGTACCTTTCAATATCTTTTAAAAATATATATATATTTCATCCATTAATGTGTTCCATAATCAAATCAACAATAACTAATAGTAAAAATCTAAACTAGACTCTTGTCCTTACATCACTATAACCGATGGAATTGGAACTAAAAAGATACGAAATTAGATTTATAATATTTCTTCTTAATTTTATCACTAATCGCTAAAATCTCATCTCTATATATAGGTGAGAGCAAGATATCTAGGATAAATTATCATAATAATTCCTCATATTAATGTCATCTCCGAAGCAAACATACCATAAGTAAATTCTATTTTTATTAACTAGTAATTGAAATCATAATACAATCAGACATATAATATATCTTACCCAATTAAATAGAACCACATAATCTAACATTCTCCTATTTAATCCATTAACTAGTAAGATATAAAAATTTAAAATTAAAATAAATAAAATAAGAATTTATTTGAAAATAATTTTACCTATTTAGATTATAAAATTTTTAAAAAGCATTTTACATGTGATCATGAATTTTATAAAATAAGTCAATAAGTCTAACAAATATAATAATACTATACTAAATCTGATATCCATAGTGATTATATATTAGCAATGTTATACTCTCTTTTATATACCACAATATTTAGTTTTTCATCATATAGTCCATAATGACCCCTATAATTTATCTTATCTATATAATTATGTTATCATATTGAACTATTGTTAGGATTGAGTTGGCACTAAGAGGGGAGTGTTTGAATTAGTGAAAGAGCTAAAAAATTCGATTTGAAAAATATTGCTTGAAGTAAAATCAAAATCAGAAATGATTTTGTTAAAATTCGTTAAGAGCAAATTAACAAAGTTGAAAGGAGATATCCGTGCTTTTGTCATAATTAGATAATAACAACTAAGATTTAACATCAAACTTAAAAAAAGACAAAATAGAAGTACTCACAGAATTTATAGTGGTTCGATCAAAAGCATCAAACTTAAAGAAAGACAAAATAGAAGTACTCACAGAATTTATAGTGGTTCGATCAAAAACTTGACCTACGTCCACTTCCCGAGTCCTTTGTCAAGGCCCACTAGTGTCCACCAATAATCTTCTTTATGAGCGAAGATAAAAGACTCATTTACACTTCTCTCTTGTTCACAGGTTCAGGAGAGAAACCTTTACAATCTTTTACTCTTCCCTTAAACTCACTTTACACTTGAAGTACACAAGGGAAACTCTCAATTTTTACATAATTTTACCTAAGATTTTGATCATTTTTCTTGCACTTTCTTACTATATCCATGCAAGAATACTTGAGGTATTTATAGACCTCAATTATCTTAAAAAAAATTAAAGTTAAAATTCAATTCATCTCCAGAAAATCCGGGTATAGGCAATACTACTACTGGCACCAGTGGTACTATCGTCGAAATTGCCTAGAGATTCGTGGTACCGTCATCCACCAGCGATACTACTATAGGGCAGTCCGAGAATAATATTTTCCTATACTATTTTATACCAAAGTTGTATCTTCAGTTAGCCTCTAATTGAGTTAGTTGACTTTCACTAAACCTAACTCAAATTAAGACTCAAAATATGATGCTAACTATGACACTCTAAGACAAATAATTATAATCGTTCTTATTATCCGACATGTCAATCTTCCGAACTCCTAACGAACTTCTCGGCATTCCTACAACAAACTCCCGACGAGCATTCGATCATCTTCCGATGAACTCCCGATGAGTTCCCACTGCATCATACAATCCCCGGGCCAATGCCCGATCTTAACTCCGCCCCAACATCAGATTGGATTTACCTTTTCATAGTCGTAGTTAATCCTGTATCACTTATCTCTAACAGACAAGTTAGATCATAAATTCATCAATTGATTTTATCATCAAAATATGAGATTCAATAATCTCCTCCTTTTTTATGATGACAACCAATTGATGACGGAGTTAACCTTAACTCCCCCTATCTATATGCCATAAGAGAAATAGAGCAAACTTGAATTCAAATGAAACCATCACCATTGAATTCAAGTATAAAATTTTGATAATTTTGACTAATCATTGAAATTTTAACAATTTAACCATTCATTACTATTATACCATACATGATAAAATTTTTAAAACAATAATCATCTTCTTGGTATCACATGATAAAAATTTCAACCAAAAATATATTTCACATGATAAACATCATTTCAAACATTTGGCTTATGTCATCAATCATATCATTTCTCCCCTTTGTCATCAACAAAATATAGAAATTTCGACTCATATTTGAACATTTTAAACATATATCATAATATTTAGCACATAAAAGAGAGGAATTTAGTCTATTTCTCCCCCTTTGTAAAATAAAAAGAAGAATAAATATATGATTTTATTCATCACAAATGCCATATCAAATTTCTTTCTCCCCCTTTGTAAATAAAATAAAAGAAGAAGAAGTAGGGGGTGTCAAGTATATCAAGAATCAAAGATCAATTATCCTAAAAAAATTGAGGGGGGGGGGGGGGGGGGTTGTATACCTTTGAAAACATTACATTAAAGATTTATGAGTCCAAGAATCAAAATATTTTATAAGGAAGGATTCGAAAGAGATCTCATGAATCACATATCAAGCATCACAAAAATTCATAAAATATATTTTTTCTTTTGTAAATTTCAAGAATAATATGAAATCATTTCAAAAGAGAGCTCATTTTGTAAAAATCGAGAAATCCAAAAAAATATGATAACAAAGTATGCATTTGGAAGATTCAACATTCTTAATTCTCTACTAATAAAATCAAATTATTCTTCATTTAATAGCTTTATGAAAACATCAACTAATTGATATTTTATATCAATAAATTCCAAATAAATATTATAATTATTGATATGATCTCTAATAAAGTGATGTCTAATATCAATATGTTTAGTTCTTGAGTGTTGATAGAGATTTTTAGTTAAACATACTGCATCGTATTTTATAGGAATATTTTTCAAGTGAATTCAATAATCTTCTAGAGTGTTTTTCATCCAAACAACTTGCACTTGATGCTATATACCCAGCTTTGACTATAGATAATGCACCTAAATTTTATTTCTTGGAAGACCAAGACATAAATGTGTGTCCTAAGAATTGATATGTACTGGTTATACTCTTTCTATGTATTCTATAACCTCCAAAATTGGCATCCGCATAGGTAAGTAAATCAAAAATTTTGGACTTAAGATACTATAATCCTAAATTTGAAGTTCCTTTAAAATATCTAAATATTCATTTAATTGTCATAAAATAAAAATATTTAGGATTGGATTGAAATCTTACATATAATCCATCTATATGTTTGGTCTTATAGTAGTTAAATATGACAAACTACCTATAATTCCTCTATATGATTTTTTATCAAAATTTTTGTCTTCATTATCAAAGTCTAATTTCGTAGAAGTACTCATGATTGTGTTTATAGCCTTAGTAGTGTTCATACTAAAACGTTTTAACAAGTCTAAGATATACTTAGTTTGAATTATAAAAATACTAATATTTAATTATTTTATTTGTAATTTAAGATAAAAGTTAACTCGTCCATTAATCTCATTTCAAACTCTTGGCTCATACTCTTAGCAAAATATTCATATAAGGATTCATTAGAAGAACAAAAAAAAATAGCATCCGCATAAATTTGAATAATAAGAAAATTATTTTTAAAATACTTAATAAATAATATGGTATCAACCTTGTCTTTCAAAAAATTATTTTAAATAAGAAAAGAGCTAAAGTATTTCATACCAAATCCTAGGGGTTTATTTAAAACCATAAAGAGCCTTTGATAATTTAAAAATATGATTTGAAAAACGATCATTTTCAAAACCGAGGGGTTATTCAACATAAACTTCTTCAGAAATGAAACCATCAAAGAAAAACACTTTTGATATCTATTTAAAATAATTTAAAATTTTTAAAAGAATCAAAGACAAGGAGCACCCTTATGGCTTCAAGTCTAGCTACAGGAGCGAAGGTTTATTCATAATCGATCTATTTTTCTTAATTGAAATTTTTGGCCACTAATCTAGCCTTATTTATAACCATGATACCATTTTCATCTTGCTTATTTCTAAACGCCCATTTAGTACTAATCACTAAATGATCACTAGGTCTAGGTCTACTAATCACTAAATTGGTTCAATTCTTTATGCATTACAATAACCCAAGAATCATCTTTTAGGGCTTCATCAATATATTTTGGTTCAATTTGAGATAAAAATGAGGCATTAGCACATAAATTCTTAAAAGAAGAACGAGTTTGAACACATTTTAATTTATCTCATAATATAAGCTCCTTAGGATGAGCATTTACATACTTTCATTCCTTGGGTAAGGATTTGGAAGTAGATTCATCCAAATTAGTTATAGAAGAATTTTAATTCAAATTTAAAGTGCAAAAATCAAAATCATTATCAAAATTAATTTTCTTAAATTCGAAAACCTCATTAAAAATGATATTAATAGAATATTTAATAACTAATGTTCTTTTATTAAAAACATGATAAGCTTTTGAAGTTGAAGAATAACTAAGAAAAATACCTTCATCGGATTTTGTATCAAACTTTCCTAAGGCATCTTTTTCATTTAAAATAAAGTATTTACAACCAAAAATTTTGAAATATGAAATATTAAGTTTTTTATTATTTCACAATTCAGAAGGAGTTTTAGAGAGTAATGGTCTTATCAGAACCCTATTCATAATATAACATATCGTGTTAACGGTTTCGGTCCAAAAATATTTGAGTAGGTTATGTTCATTTAACATTGTTCTAGCTATTTATTGTAACCTCTTATTTTTTTCTTTTCACTATTCCATTTTGTTGTAGATTTCTAGGAGTAGAGAAATTGTGGTTGTACCCTTTTGACTCACACAAAGTTTAAAAATTATGATTTTGAAACTCACCATCATGATCACTACGTATAGATAAAATTATAAAAATCTTTTTGTTTTGAACAAGTTTATAAAATTTTAAAAAATATTTAAAATAATCATTTTTGTGTGTTAAAAAATAAGTCCAAGTGTATCCACTCTAATCGTCTACAATAACAAACACGTATTTGTTACTTCTTAAGCTTACAATATCAATTGGTCTAAATAAATCCATATGGATCACTTGTAGTGGCCTAGAGGTACTTATTTAATTTTTGATTTAAAACTACTTTTTATTTATTTTTCTATTCAGTATGCATCACAAACTTAGTCTTTAATAAATTTAATACTAGGCAATCATCTCATTTTATTTTTAGTTGATATTTGGTTTAATAGTTTCATACTAGCATGTCCTAGTCTCCTACGCCAAATCCATTATGCATCATCATTCAAGGCTGAAAAACATATTTCATCACAAAAATTATCAATGTCAATATTATACACATGATTATTTCTTAAGGTAATCATATATCTATTTTTGTGTGGTATTTCAATTATATAAGCATTAGATTCAAATTTGATAATATATCTTTTATCATAAAACTGGCTAATTCTTAGTAGATTATGTTTCAAGCCATCAACTAATAATACATCTTCAATCAAGAGGTTTGATTTGTTACCTATGGTTCCTTTCCCAATGATTTTTCCCTTGTTGTTGTCTCCGAATGTGACAAATCCTTCATTTAAGCTAGTAAACTTAGATAAATGAGTTGGATCTCCACTCATATGCCTTGAGCATCCACTATAAAGATAAAATTTTATGGTTTTAACATTTGTTTAGAGACATACCTACAAGTAAGGAGATTTTAGTTTAGGTACTTATTTGACATCAAAATTGTTGATGTAAAATATAGGAGAAAGGGTAACAACAGTTGTTGCCCTGTAGATTGGCCGAAGGCTACTTACAGCCTTGGTCGAGAGCAAGTTTTAGTGCTCTTAGCTTGGCCAAAAACCACCATGGCCTAGAGCAGAACTTGTTGCTCTTAGCCACGACTAAACACCCCATATGACCAAGGAGTCCTGGTCGCATGGGGAACCCTAGCAGCTTAGGTTTCCTAACTTCCTATGGTGACCTTGTGGCCAAGGATTCCTAGCTGTAGGGGATAGGTTGGCGGCTAGGGTTCCTATTATGACCAATTGGCACTAAGAGAGGGTAGGGGTAAATTAGTGCAAGTGTTGAAAACTTCATTTTAAGGAAAACTTTCGCTCAAAGCAAAAATGATATTGGAAGTGTTTCATTCAAGTAGAGTAAGTGAGCAAAATAATCTTATTGAACGATGCTAACTTTGTTGCTTAAAGAAGGCTCAAGTAAGAACATGCAAATCCAAAAGGAAAGATAAGAGACACTCACAGTTATAGTAATTCAGCCACAACTTGGCCTACGTTCACTTCTCGAGTCCTCTTCCTCGAGGTCCACCAATGTCCATTACCGATCTTCTTTGGGTGAAGACCAAACCCTTACGTTTTTTACTCTCTTTTTCACAGGCTCAAGAGATGAACCTTACAAGCTTTATACTTATGACTCACAAGGGAGACCTTAACAAAAATTACAAGACTCTTTGCACACTCCCTTGCCCCCTTCCTTTTTTTATTGCACACTTTTAGCACACTAATTTTCTCAGAATTCTTTCCTAATTCCTTGTGCTCAATGTAAGAAGACTTGGGGTATTTATAGACCCCAATTGGCTTCAGAAATTAGAGCAAATAATTTAAATATATTCAAAAAATTTAGATATGGATGGTATAACCGTCGGCGTTGATGGTACTATTACTGAAAGTTGCTTGGAAAATAAGGCGGTGATGGTACAACCACCGACCTGGGCAGTACGATCGTCGCCCACTGGTGGTACAAGTGTCACGAATCCTGGAAAAGTATTTCTTCCACTTTTTCAATCCCAACTTATACCTATTTGAAATTTTTATATGATACCAAGAAAATGAATGCTTTGAAAATTTTATTATGTATGGTATCATGAATGGTTAAATTGTAAAATTTTTAATATTATCAAAATGCTATACTTGAATAGTGATGGGTCTTTTGAATTCAAGTTTGTTCTATGACATATACATAGGGGGAGTTAAGATTATCTCCGTCATCAATTGGTTGTCATCATAAAAAGGGAGAGATTGTTGAATCTCAGATTTAATAATGAAATCAATTGATATGTTTATGATCTAATCTGTGTGTTAGAGATGGGTGATGCAGAATTAACTACGACGGTGAGAAGGTAATAAAATCTAATATTGGGATGACGTCAAGTTCGGACATCGGGTCGAGGTTCAAATGATGCAGTGAGAACTCATCGGAAGCTCACCAAAGGTGATCACGGGCTTGTCGAGAGTTCATCGAAGGTGATCAGGAGCTTGTCGGGAGTTCGCCGAAGGTGATTGGGAGTTTGTCGGGAATGTGCTAGGAGTTTGTCGGAAGATGATCAAGAGCTCACCGGGAATTCGTTGGAGGATGCTAGGAAGTTTGTCGAGAGTTCAGAAGATCAATTGACATGCCGGATAACAAGAATGATTATATTTGTATGTCGTAGTTAGCATCATATATTTTGAGTCCTAATTGAGTTAGATTTGAAAGAAATCCAAATTAACTAAATATGAGGCAATTAGGTCCACTTTGGGTTAGATTTGAGCTCAGGTTGAGCTCATTTGGTTGACCTGGAAAGGGGTCAACAGGAGGTACAAGTCGGGGATGAAATAGTATATGAAAGTACTGCTTTTGGGATTCCTGACGATAGTATCACCACCGCCCTTGTTTCTGAGGCACTCAATAGTATCATCGATGCCGATAGTAGTATCGCTAGTACTCAATATTTCTAGGAAAAGATGGACTTTGGCTCCATTTTTTGAAGTCAATTGAGGTCTATAAATATCTTAAGTTTTCTTGTTTGGAGAATTAAAAAAATAGCAAAAAGATGTGAAAATATTTGGAAAAATTTTGTAAAATTTGAGAGCTTCCCTTGTGTGCTTCAAGTGTAAAGTGAGTTGAAGGGAAGAGTGAAAAATTATAAAAATTCTTCTTTTAAGCTTGGAAAAAGGAAAAAGGTGTAATGATTTTGATCTTGATATGTGGAAGAAGATAATTAGTGGACACCAACTGGCCTCGATGAAGGAGGACTCCAAAAACAAACATAGGTCAAGCTTTTAGCCTAACTACTATAAATTGTGAATCATATTTTCTTATCTTTTACTTTAGTATTTTTCAGCTAGATCGAGATTATTTTGAGGCAATCGAGTGAGAAAGAGATAGGGATGATAGGGGTAGAGTGAGAGACTATACGAGAGGAATAGGACGCATAGGAGAACGCAAAAGGGAAGAGTGAGAAGAAACATACGAAGTGGGAGGAGACCGAGGTGAAGGAGGAAGAGGATAGAGAAAAAAGTTAAATCGTTTAATGATCAAACCAATTCATTACTCTAAGTTGATTTTAAAAATTTTATGAATAAAAATAGAATTAATATTTATAAAAAAATCATTCAATAAAAATGAATAGTGAGGCATCATATGATAAAAAACTAATCATGAGGATGCTATTTGATAAATTATTCTTTTTAATCGTGAAACTTGACCGGCGTAATAAATAATAGTCATCATAATCCGTTACAATAATTATAGCGGTGTATGAAGTGACCGGGTAAATTATTTTAAATTAAAAGAGAAGCTGTCGGGACCCGGATGCCACGAGTCCCCAGGTTCCTGGTGAGCCAGCTGCCTTATGCCACGTCGTGAACAGATATTATAGACTAATACTTTTTTCTCATGTTTGGGTACCCAACGAATCCTCCTCTGTGCTTAATCGACGTCAATGCGGAGCCCACCGGGGTCCAAAGTGCATACGCAAAATAAAGGAGAACGACTCGTGCGGTGCAGGTGTGCGAAAAAGGTAGATGTATTTTTTTTGGAATGTTATTTGTCCATTCGTCCATTACCGAAGGTACCTTCCTACCGGCGTGCAAGTGGGACCCGCACTTAGTGTCATCAGTGTGTCCAATAACGAGAAAGTTAAACGCATGGGTAAGTATATGAAGTCTTTTAAAGCTAACAGTAGCCAACCTGGAAAGAAACGGAACAGGGGAAAAGGAGTGGTGCACGGCAAAAGGGTCTGCATGCGAAGAGGAGGAGCTCCGCTGGCGTGGCAAGCGGCGAGCAGGTGGTGACTCTTCTTCCTCCTCCTTTTCCTCTCATCACCCTCTTCCTCGCCATTCTCATCTCTCTCTCTTCCTCGCTTCCATTCGAATCCTAACCCTAACCCTATCCCCAACCTTGGGGGTGGGTGGCTGGCTAGCTTGTGCCGAGGAGGGTTCCCTTCTCTTACTTCAATCAGGTGATATTTCCCATCAAAGAAGGGTCCCATAATTCTTATTCTTGGATCCTTTATTGGGTTTTGAACGAGTTGCATGGAGAGTATTTGCCGGAAACGGGCGATTCTTAGTTGTTCATAGGAGTGCATTTGTTTGGATTTCTCTTTTTAAGCATTGCTTTTGCCGATCTTGTTATTTGGTTTGATTTAACGTCACCTGGTATTTGTTGGTGTATGCCCTTTTGTCTCTTTTTGTTCTGTTAAGGTCTTTTTCTTGGAGGCTTTCTTTCTACTGCGGCTCTTTGGTTGAAATCCGACGCTGGTGTGATTGAGCCAAAAGATTCCTGAAGGCGATTGACTACAAGTTTATCTGTTCTTGTCATCAACTTTTGTATGTGCATGTTTCTGTTGTTAGATGGCGATCCACATCCATTATGATTCTGAATTAGCAAAACATGGGGGAGTTTATGGTTTCATATGCATCTTTTTTCGTATATTTTACCGATTGAAATTTGTTCGTATGTTTCTTTTACGGTAACGGCTCATGTCCTCTAACCTTATCTTATTTGAGGATGAAATGCAATGACTCAAATATTATAAAGATTAAGAAACTACCTGTCTCTTGGTCCCAGTGAAGGGCTGAATTCGTCAGCAACATAGCGGTGTCCATTTTCTGCACCCTATCGTTGTCATCTTGCTTTTCTTGTGCTCTTTTTTTAATCTTTATTTAATTTTATGTTATACCATCACTAACCATAATCTTGTGCATTTCCCAAGGTCTGTAATACCGATGGATACCGTCCGTGCCGGGTGGTACGTACCAGTCCATTCGTTGATCAGAATGTGGACCGCCCGCTACCGGGCGGGTACCGTCGATTGGGGTTGTTTCCACCCTTTTACCACATGAAATCGGTTGGTAACAATTGATTTCGATCGTCGCCGTCTGCTGTCGGGCGGTAACGGTTGATTTCAATTGTCGACGGCCGATTTCGGGTGGTATCAGTTGAGGGAGAGGAAAAGGGAGAACTTGGAGTCCGACGTTGCTCTTCCGATCCCTTCGCCTGCGCGATCCGTCGCCCGCGGGCGATTTCTTCTCCCCGCGGGGGGAGAAGGAACGAGGCGATGTCACCCCATTTTTTATTTTTTAATATATATATATATATATATATATATATATATATATATGTACCGAGCGGTACTCCTAGGTATATCGCTCGGTACCAGTGTAAAGTATTGAATTGAGCTCAATATTGTCACAAACTTAGCTGAATTTGCCTAAGCTATGCGGCACCCTAGCGGGACACTCAAAGACTTAGCTGAAATTGCCTAAGTCGTGAATCAACCTTGTCCACTGTTCCGGACTTAGTTGAGATTGCCTAAGTCATGAAATGCCCAAAGCGTTATTTGCCCGCAAAGGGTCAGCCCACTTGCAACCTCATGCGGATCCCGTATGACCTGCAAAGAAGAAGTTGATTAACTTAGAAATGAGCGACGAATAAGTCCCGATGTCTCGTAAAGAGGGAAGCTGTACAAGCAATTCGTCGAACACCTTGAGTGCGGTAGAGAAAAGATAGAAAGAGCGAAACAGGACTTTAGAGGGCTATAAGAACGGTCGCAAGTCCACAAACGATGGTTCCCAAGGTATCAAATGCAAGATTAGTTCAATTGTTGATGAATGCTCACGCTCGATATATACCCGAAGCCCCATCCAGCCCGGTGCCACCCGGGGGTTTCCAAGGTGCTGAGATGGTTGACATTTCACACCACTCAAAGCGATCGCTGCAGCATGCGAAAAATGCCCCAAAACAGAGTTGTTTTAGGCAATTTTGGCTCCGCGTAGCGAGCGATCGTTCTGCAGCATTTCAGATGGTTTTCGCTCCTATTTCTTAAGCAAAAACACACAAAATCAATGCAAATCAAGCTGCCAAACATCTGTACAAACAAGAAAAAGCAATGAACGGTTCGTTGAGCGAAGATGTTGCGGTTGAGTGACGATCATTCGTGACATTCTCCCCCACTTAAACTGTCGACGCCTTCGTCGACGCTTGTTGGTAGGCTTTGACGCGGGCTTCTTCATATCGTAGGGCGTCTTCTGGCTCCTAACTGGCTTCTGTTCGGGGAAGCTTTTGCCATTTCACCAATTTCTCAGTTTGCTCCGCTCCGTTGGGTAGCTTTGTCTTGCGATATGCTAGAATGGTTTCAACTTGCTTCTCGTAGGAGACTCTGGTGGGGGGTAGTCGAGTTGGAACATTTTGAGAATTGTTTTGCGGATCTGAGTAGTAGGCTTTCAAGTTGCTCGTATAGAAGACGTTATGAATTTTGAGCCATGCCGACAGTTGCAACTTGTATGAGATATTGCCTACCCTGCTAATGATTAAGAAAGACCCTTCATACTTGTATACCAATCCTTTGTGCACTTTATGCCTAAAGAACTGGAGTGATGCTGGTTGGAGCTTCACCAACACCATGTCACCAACTTTGAACTCCTGTTGTTGCCTTCCCAAGTCGGCCCATTTCTTCATCTTTTTGGCTGCCTTCTCCAAGTAAGCCCGCACAATATCTGCATTGTGATGTCATTCCTTTGCGAAGTGATATGCTGATGGACTACTCCCTATATAACCAATAGCCAAGGTGTGAGGAGTCGACGACTGTTATTCCGTAATAATCTCAAAGGGGCTCTTGTTGGATGCAGAGCTCCTCTGCAAGTTGTAGTAGAATTGAGCTATGTCCAACAACTTCACCTAATCTCGTTGGTTGGCACTCACGTAGTATCAGAGATATTGCTCTAAGAGCGAATTGATTCTTTCAGTTTGGCCATCTGTCTAAGGGTGAAGGCTTGTGGAGAAGTATACCTTAGACCCTAGCAGCTTGAATAGCTCGGTCCAGAATCGTCCCAAGAACCGAGAATCTTGATCACTAATAATGTTGTGTGAGACTCCCCAATACTTCACCACATTCTTCATCATCAACTTGGCCGCCTCTTCTATTGAACAGTGTAGAGGTTCAACAATGAATGTTGCGTACTTCAAAAACTGATCGACAACCATGAGTATCGATCTAAGTCCCCCTACTGCGGGCAAGCTTGATATAAAGTTAAAGGAAATGCTCTCCCATGACCTTTCTGGTACGGGCAACGACTCTAAAAGTCCCACTGGCTTCTGCTGCTCTACCTTATCCTGTTGGCAAGTAAGGCACGTTCGAACATATTCCTCCACATATGTCCCCATCTTCGGCCAATAGAAGGCCCTCTCTCTTTACGAGAGCTATTGTTTGGTGGATACTCGGATGTCTAGCCCAAAAGGAATCGTGACACTCTTTCAAGAGTTCACGTCTCAAATTATCCACTCGCAGAACATAAACTCTATTCCCTTTGGTGTAGATTAGTCCCTCCTTGTCACGGGCTTAGCTGATTTTGCCTAAGCCGTGCGGCACCTATGCATGTCCGTCCGCAAAGGTCAGCCTTCCCCGAGATCTCTTAAGGTCCTTTAGACTTACAAAAGAGAAAACGGGCCAGAAGAAGCAATTCCAACGGGATCCATAAGCAACTGCTCAAGCAAACACTTTAGAAAGCCAATATAAATTATATCCATGTACATTACAACTCAGAAAGGTTGCACACAAAGGATAATGGTCCATTACAAATCGAAATCCTCATAAGTGCTTACAAGACACACTCATATTTACAAGCCAAAATTGGCCACAAAGCAAACCAAACTAGGGCTGCTAAGCCTATTGCAAGCCTGCTACTTGCTGTACAAGGTATGTACACAAACCGAAGGACACAGACAAACATGAGCATTTCATCGAACACCTTGTTTACATTGTTGTCCGTGACATTCTCCTCCACTTATTCCTTCGACGTCCTCGTCGAAGCCACTGTAGACGCTGCATCTCCTCGCATTTTGCTGAATCTTCAATCTTCTGCTTTGGCTGCAACACGCCCCTTTGGCTCACAGTCGCTCTTCGCCGCTGTTGTTGAGTAATCGAACTTTGATCCGCCATGCTGTTTCAACTCACCAATGACTGAATCTGGTGTGGGTTGGCTGAGTTGTGCTGATCCTTGTTGGTTCTCGCGGATCCTTTTGATTAAGGAAAAGACCTGTCTTATTATGCGCCAGTATCGCAGTATACTCATGTTGCTTGAATTGGGTGGATGCTTGTTATAACTTTGACGAGCATTGCCTTGTAGACTTCAAGGTTTTTGAGGTCCTTCATTTATAATGTTTGCCCATTGATCCTTCTTTCACGTTTAGTTGTCACTTACAAGTAGGTTCGCATCACTCCCGCTTTCGATTTGCATTCAATTGGAAAATGAAGCGGATAATCTACTCTCAATAGTACTGATCACCAATGGTGAGGATTTGACAATTATTGTCTTCCATAAGCTTTCTTTGAAGGGTCACTGAGCTTCTCTTAGTAGTTGAGAAGGCAAGGCTACTTGGCTTCGCTCACCTTCTCGAGTTAAGAGAATTGGGGTACTCAGTTTCGCCCATTCTCCTGAGTTGAGAAGACAAAGGTTACTCGATTTCACCTGCCTCCTCGAGTTTGTACTTCATGCATTGAGTTGGGTACTAACATTCGCCCGTTCTTTGCTCACACTTCTGAAGCACTAGAAGTGTTTGCACTCCTTGTGTCGAGTTAGCTACTGTGATTCGCCTTCCCACTGCCATTGAACTTCTGGAATGCAAGAAGTTTTGCCCGAAAAGAACAAAAAGTTTACCCCAACTTGGAGTCCCCCAACTTGGAGTAAGTCTTTGATGGTTCTGGTCGCCTTTGGGATTATACCGTCTTCTTTATCACCTTTGTCGCCTACTCATCTGAGTAGAAAAGGTACAGTACCGCGTACTGCCTACTTCGTTCCTTGGTCGAGCACTCCTGCATCAACCCGAAGTCCCTCGCTTTCGGTTATCTTGATGAGAAGCCCATCAACACCGGTCTTATGAAGCTCCTTGGCCTCTGCCCTTCCGTCTTATCTTGGTACTTGGAGTTTGCCTTTGTATTCTCCACCTTCTCGGCCCCTTTTACAACCAATGCTCTTCCTCCATGAGAGCAAGGGATCGATGACTCAACGGAAGTCCCGCCTCTGCGTACCATGGTGCTGCTAAGCCCATGACCCTACTATCCGTTGTCTTGCATCTGCATCCCTTCCTTCGCGATCGATAGATCCGCCTCTACGGCACTGTGGTGCTCCTTCGAGTCCACCTCCTTTTTAACCGACGCTTTTCTTTTGGGTAGTTGAGCTCCACTGGACTCGTCGTCGCTTCCTCGCCCCTTTCGACCACTTGCTTCAACACCACTGTGTCCTCCTAGCAGTCCTCCTTGGTCGATGGAAAGACAAACTGCAACTCTCATGTATGGCCTCCGTTATCTTGTTGCAGGGCTCGCGTCGATTCTGTTCTCCTTAGCTTCCTTGGTAACAACGTTCGCTTACTCGGCTTTGTCCTTTGACTTTGCGGCTAAATGCATCGGCCATTACGTTTGCCTTTCCGGGCTTGTACCCATTGCCATGTCGAACTCTGCCAAGAAGTCCTGCCATCGTGCTTATTTCGGAAAGATTTTTTTTTAAATTTGGAAGTAACTCAATGCGACATTGTTTGTCCTTAGCACAAATGGTGCTCCCAAAAGGTAGTGTCGCTGGACTCGTAGATAGTGGACCACCGTTGTCATCTCCTTCTCATGCACTGGATATCGCTGCTCGACCTCATTGAGCTTGTGACTCTTGTAGGCCACCGGATGATCCTCTTGCATAAGTACTCCCCCAATAGCAAAGTCGGAAGCATCTTTATTGACTTCAAAAGACTTTCCATAGTCCGGTAATCTAAGTACTGATTCCTTCAACACAGTAATCTTCAGGTCTTGGAAAGCCACTTTATAGTTATCCGACCATCTCTAAGACTACTCCTTTAGCAACTTCGTTATTGGAGCTACGTGCTTCAAGTATCCAGCTATGAAGCGCCGATAAGCGCCGATAATAGTTGACGAACCCAAGGAAGGATCTCAACTCTGGCACCTTCTTTGTTGTCCGCCATTTTGTCACAGCTTGCATCTTAGACTTGTTCATTCGGATGGACCTATTACCGATTCGATGCCCAAATAATAGAATTTTCGTCTGAGCAAAGTAGCACTTCTCCCTCTTCACAAACAAGGTGTTCTCCCTGAGAACTCTAAAGATTGTTCGAAGGTGCTCAACATACTCTTCCAGTGTTTGGCTATAGGCGACGATATCGTCTAAGTAGACGACCATAAAATTGTCTAAATACTCCTTGAACAGTAGATTCATAAGAGTGCAAAATGTGGTCGGAGCGTTGGTTAAGCCAAATGGCATCACCAGAAACTCAAGCGCTCCATACCTGGTCACGCAGGTAGTCTTCGCTTCGTCGCCTTCTGCAATGCGCACCTGCCAATACCCCGACCAAATGTTGAGTTTGGAGAAGTACTTGGTCTTGCCCAGTTGATCGATCCGTGATGAGCTGTATGGGATATTTGTTCTTCACCGTCGCTTTGTTTAGGGCTTAATAATCAATACATAATCGGAGGCTCCCATCTTGTTTCTTCTGGAAGAGGACTGGAGCTCCGAATGGTGCTTTTGAACTATGGATGAGACTACCGCTTAGTAGTTTGTCTAATCGCTTTATGAGTTCTGCCAACTCTGGAGGGGCCATGCAGTATGATGGTCTCGCTGGAGGCTTAACTCCCGGCTCCAGCTAAATACGATGATCCACGCCTCTGCGTGGTGGTAGAGTTTTTGGCAACTCTGTTGGAATCATATCTGAGAACTCCTTCAGGATGTTCGCCATCACGGCAGGTTCTTGAATGGCCTCCCTGTCAAGTGTCTCTAGCTTCATAACAGCTATAAAGATTGATTCACCTTTTCGCACCCCTTTCTTCGATTGTAATGCCGATATTTGTTGTGGGTCCTTGGTTCCTCCTCGAGAAATTGGAACCACGCAGGGATTGTCGCCTCCCATTAGGCATAGGAAGTTCAGGAACGACATTGGCACCAACTTCACTGTGTGCATGAATTCCATTCCGAGGATCACTTGGAAGTCGTCCAACGGCACCACCATCAAGTTTGTGCTCTCGCTCCATGTTCCAATTTTAATAAGGACCCCCTTTGCTTGCCCGGAGATCCGTTGGGCCTCCGAATTCATAGCCTTCATATGACTTGGCTCTTCTCCAATATTAGTCCCAGTCGCTTAGCTTCTCGATCGACAATAAAATTGTGGGTAGCGCCCGTGTCTACCATCGCACGGGTTGTTCGGTCATTTAGTTTGATGTCCATATACATCAACTCGCTGCCCCTACCTTCAGTGGTTTTGCCTTCGTGTTCTCCCCCACTTGACCCCGTAACGCATTCAACAAACGCATTGCTCCCGTTCGGGGTCCTTGCGACTCCTCATTGTCGCTACTGTATTCAAAATTGCTCGAACTAAGGGCGACAACTTTGCCCTTGTCCGACTTATGGGGATGTATTGATGCAGTTAAAGCATTGAGTGCCTGCTTTTGTGGCACTCCCTCACAATATGTGGTCCTCCGCACAAGAAGCATTTACCAGATTTCGGGGCTTTGCCTTTTGAGCTCGGTCCCTTGTGGGAGTTCTTCCTTTGTTAGCCCCCAGACTCCTTCGCTTGAGAGTATTTTGTTGTGCGATTTCCCGAGGATTGTTTCTTCTTTCCCAAGTCCTCCGAAGAAACAAAGTCAGTTAGCCTTTCTGCGACTGCAATTGTCCCGACCATATCAGTGACATTCCTCTGATGCAGTTCTTGTTGTGCCCATGGCTTCAGGCCATTGAGGAAGCTGAATAGCTTGTCCTTATCGGACATGTCCTTTATATCCAACATCAATGCCGAAAATTACTTCACATAGTCTCGAATGGATATGCTCTGGCGGAGTTGTCTCAGTTTTCTTCTTGCGACAAACTCTGTGTTCTCGGGCAAGAATTGAGTTCTTAACTCTCGCTTCAAGTCTTCCCATGTATCCATTTGACATCGGCCTTGCTGGATCTCTTCCCAACGGGTTAGCTACCAAAATTTTGCATCTCCATTCAGATACATTGTTGCTATAGCAACTTTGGTTTCTTCAGAATCGGGCCTCGTAGCACAAAAATACTGTTTTATGTCTAACATGAAATTTTCAAGCTCTTTGGCATCCTTGGCACCCCCGTAATAATGCGGCTCGGGTGCCTTGAAGCTTGGTAGCGGTGCAATGCGGGTATTGTTCTCTCCCGTATTAAGAGTCCTTGTGAGCAACGTCACATTGGTCATGAGTTTCGCCACAACTTCATGCAGATGTCGTACGGAGTCTTTGGTGTCCTCCGTCAGTTGGTCGACTAGGGACTCAATTCTCTCAATCCGAGATTCAGCTTCTTCTTGTGAGCTCTCTACCCCACGGAGCCTTCGTTAGCCTTGGTAGAGTTCCTCCAAGCTCGCTTTAAGAACATCGAGGCGGGTTCTGCCATTGTAAGTCTCTCCTTATGCCTCTTTTTCCCGATTGACGCTCCAGATGGTGCCTCCTCCGCTCGCGGAGAATACCCAACTTCACACTCGTCTTGTTCGCTGTCGCGCTCCTCATGAGCGGCTCCAGCAGCTTGCGAGCGAGTTTGCACTTGCAGTCCACCTGCAGTTGCTTGGAGCAAGAGTCTAGCTTGCCCCATCTTGCTCGATTCACCATGGCGAGATTGCGAATCTTTTTCGTTGCTCGTTTGAATTGCTTGCCTGCTCTGATACCACACTATCACGGACTTAGCTGAATTTGCCTAAGCCGTGCGACACCCTAGCGGCACTCTCGAAGACTTAGCTGAAATTGCCTAAGTCGTGAAGCAACCTTGCCCACTGTTCCGGACTTAGCTGGGATTGCCTAAGTCATGAAACACCCAAAGCGTTATTTGCCCGCAAAGGGTCAGCCCACTTGCAATCTTGTGCGGGTCCCGTAGGACATGCAAAGAAGTTGATTAGCTTATAAACGAGGACAAGTCCCGACATCTCGCAAAGAGGGAAGCTGTACAAGCAATTCGTCGAACACCTTGAGCACAACAGAGAAAAGAGAGAAAGAGAGCAAAACAGGACTTTAGAGGGCTATAAGAACGGTCGCAACTCCATAAATGATGGTTCCCAAGGTATCAGACGTAAGACTAGTTCAATTGTTGATGAATGCTCATGCCCGACATATACCCGAAGCCCCATCCAGCCCGGTGCCACCCGGGGGGTTCCAAGGTGCTGAGATGGCTGACATTTCGCACCGCTCAAAGCGATCGTTGCAGCACTCGAAAAATGCCCCAAAATGGAGCTGTTTTGGGCAATTTTGGCTCCGCGTAGTGAGCGGTCGTTCTGTAGCATTCCTTACGGTTTTCTCTCGCATTTCTTAGGCAAAAACACATAAAATCAAGGCAAAACAAGCTGCCAAACGTATATACAAACTAGAAAAAGCAATGAACGGTTCACTGAGCGAAGATGTTGCGGTTGAGTGACGATCGTTCGTGTTAGTATGCCGGTACGGTACTATTTGGCGAACCTTGGCATTTACTACAATGTGTTTGTCAAACAGCAGATTTTTGAATGGATCATTATTGGGATAAGAATGTTGTCCTTTATGAATCATGATTTGGACAAAATTGTCCGAGATATTGGTCTATAGTGTATGTACGCAATAGGTTTAACCATTTAAGTTTCTCGGAATTTGGGAACCTGTTTTGCATTCCATTCTCGATGCATATTTTACTAGAGAATATCAAGTACCACATACTTGTTTGCATTCTCACATTATAAAATTAATGATATTTTGAATTTCTATCATGTTCTAACACAATTTTTATGCCACTCCTAGAAGATATATACATCACATAAAGAAGACAAAGAAGAGTAAGATGCGGCGCTGGCTTTGCTGTGCACGTCATTTGGGTGGTTCTTACCATGCTCATGAAAATGAATACCTGACAAGCCCGACAGATGATGCATATGGTATATGGTTTGACATTTGACATGTTAAATAAACATATAAGAATTACTTTCTGTTCAGTATCCTGATGTTTTTCTAAAATATTGATGTTCTTTAATCTTCACCTTGTGCACTGAGATTCTAGATGAGCTAAAACAGATACCTTGTGAAGGTCTCTATTGTCATCGAATCTAGGGTTTAGAGGAGAGACATTTAAAGTGTATTCCTCTAGTCCTTGTACATGCCGTGGCTTCTCTAAATCATCTACTTTGATCATTATAGAATAGGTCTCTTGTTTTTTTCTTTCTAACTTCCTTTTTTCTTATTATGTCATATAATTTGCTTTTACTCTGAAATCTGCTCCTTTTGGATTGACATTCTAGAAGAGCCAAAGCAAATATCTATGAAGGTATCTGTTGTCATTGTTAAAGGCGAGAAATTTAAAGTGTATTTCTCTAGGTTTTAATCCTATCCTCAGTCCTTGTTGCATATCTTGTCTTCTTGAAATCATCTACTTGGATTGAGTTTCCAGAAGAGCCAAAGCAGACATCCATGAAGGTCTCTGATGTCATTGTCAAAGGAGACATTTAAAGTGTGTTTCTCTACGTTTTAGTCCTATCCGCAGCCCTTGTTGCATGTCTTGGCTTCTTGAAATCATCTACTTGGATCATTAAACTAGTAGGTTTTCTTTTTCAATTTTTCTTTTTAACGTCCCTTTCATATACTCATTATGTCCTTTGATTTGCTTGCGCTCTGAAATCTGTGCCTATTGCATTAATATTCTAGAAGAGCTAAAGCAGAAATATATAGTCTTTGTTGTTGGTGAGGCTAGACTTGAAAGGGGAGACATCTTAGTGTGTATTTTTTTTCCAAGTCCTATCCTCTATCCTTGTGGTGACTTCTAGAGACCCTCTACTTGGATCATTACACTAGCAGGTTTTCTTTTCCAATTTTTGCATTCTAACTTCCTTTTACATGCCCATGCATTGCTTCTTTTTTATACTTTTGTTGTTTATTCTCCTATTATGTTATTGACTTATTTCACTACTTGAGTTTTTTGGCTTGTACTTCACTAACATAAATCGCAGTTCTGGTCCCTTCATAACCTAATATCTTGGTCTAATACCTTTATGGTGTTTGTCTTATAGGGCAAGTACTATCCTTCGAGCTTGAAACTATTGTGCATTGTACTTATTTATTACATTTTTTTATCATATAATCTATGTTACGTTCTGGAATTTTGTTTTTCATAGGATTATAACATCTTTCTACAGGTACAAAGCCAAATAAATAAATATCACTTTATTAATATGTAAAAATTATAAATATTAAATTTATTTATTTGTCAAAATGTAAATCAAAAGTAGCCATAGGCCTTATTGAGAAACATAGTAATGTCAACTCAAAAATAAAATCCTACCGGCTCTACCTAATGATAGAGGAAGGTTTGCTTTCCACTGGAATTCGGTCTGGTGCTACTGGAAGGTTGCTTTAAAAATAAAAAAAAGTGAAAAAATTTCAGCAATGCTAAGTAAGAACCTTATAAGTCAACTATAAAATAAATACATATCCAAAAGTCAGTCATCCCACTATCATTTATCAAATACTTGAAAGAGCACTCTCCTAACAGCGGATGAAGAGGCTTTATTCTATGGGATGAGTTTGTATTCCCAATAACGGATGAAGACAAACTCATATAGCACTCCCAATAGCTGATGGAATGGTGTCCCTCACCTACCAAAGTGGGGACATGTTCCTCCCAACAGTGGATGTAGGAACCATCCAACCATCATGTCTGACGGCCCGCTAATCCCTGAAGGAAATCACCTTACTTGTCCTCGATAGGAAAACAAAATCATCTCATACTGGTCATGTCCATATCAGGATGAAATAATATATTGAAACATCTCATTTTATCTTTCAAACATCATTAATGTCAAATAATATCAATTAGCTCTCAATTGACTTGAACTCTAGTTCAATCGATCTAATTAAACTTGATTTAACAAGAATCTGATTGAATCGGTCATTAATCCACATTTAGTCGATTTGGAATCACCTTAGGCTGGTATAATTTGGACTCGGTTGAGTTCAATTTAGGTTAAGCATATTTAAATAAGTTAAATCGACTCAGAATCACCTTGAATTGATCTAAATTGATCAAATCTGATTCGATTCAATTAATATATGGGCCTAAATCAAACAAAGCAAGAACAATGAGCTATATTGCATAGCACTGGGCTAGGTTGGGCCAACCCATGTACTGGTCATGTGCACTGCACATGATTATACATGCACTATACCAGGCTTGGCCAACCCATAGCCTATGGATTGGTCATATGCACTGCACATGATTGCCCATGTTGGGCTAGGTCGAGCTAGACTATGGGCTGGGACCTAGCTTACTTATTGGGTTTGGTCTGTTGGTTGGGCCTAGTCTACGGGCTATGGCTTGGCCTACAAACTGATTTTATATACTAATTAATTCCCTTAATTCTGAAATATAGCATCATGGAATTATAATCAAAATATTTAACCATTGACATTGAGTCATTACAACATAATAAATAGCAATAGATTAAAAATGAAATTGCATAAGGGATGAAATTACATTTTAATCAACTATTATGTAAATCTAACAGAAATTAAATATCAGAACTAGTATCATGCATGGAAGATAAAAAAAATTCAGAACAACATAAACATGAATAATTATCACATGTTTTAATCCAAAAATAAAATTTTAATCACTTGAAGGAATAAAAGAAAATTTTAGAAACTGCATATAGCATAAATAATTACAACATGTTTTAATCCAAAAATAAAATTTTAAACACTTAAAGGAATAAAAGAAAATTTTAGAGACTACATCATTACAATATTTTTTAATAAAATTTTAAACACATAAAGGAATAGAAGAAAAAATTATTTTTCAGGAAAGGTTGAGGAATCTATCTCTCCTCAACGGAATGTCACTCCTCGTTCCTCCCATTGCTTGGCTTGGCTTGGCTTGGTGAGGAATGAAAAAGAGGAATCACTTTTCTTAAATAGGTGGAGGTGAACACTCCCTATAAGACAATATGTTTTTTGAATTTTGTGTTATTAATCTTTATTTTTATTTAATTTCTTGACAAAAATAATATCACCCAACTTGGAATGTTTGAATATTTATTTCCTAAATTTTATTAGCAAGAAAGAAAATGAAATAATTATACTTAAATTGGAGGATTAGGTTACAACTAAGGTTTAAAATTCTAGTTTGATGTTGACACCAGCTGATAGCTAGACCAGTACAATTCAAGTGTGGACCCATGTACTGAGACTTGGTATGGGTTGGTGTTGTTTGGACCAAGACATGGGGGAGAGAAGAGGGGGGAGGAAGGAGAAAAAAGGCGAAAGAGGATAAGAGGAGGAGGAGGCCGGCAAGGACGCATACCAGAGGTGGAAGAAGTGGTGACCCAGCAATGCAGTGAGTGACAACAGCAAGGTTACGGGAAGGAAGAGACAGGGAGAGAGGAAAGAGAAAGGTGGAGAGATAGGAGCATGGGGGAGAGATAAAAGAACAACAATATATATATATGGTAAAACCATAAAAGTATTAAAGGATAAGCATCTGAATCCTTAATATTTTTCAGCCCTCGATTTGGAACAGTGAGACTTGTAGAAGAACCTTAGCTGAAGTTCAAACAATTTATCTTTGGGGATGAGATCACTACATTATGAATCTGTCTGTGGCTTCACTAAGCCATGAAATCTTGACCTTGTAGAACTATATACTTATGGGAAGTAGGGATGCAATGATGTAGAACAGAAACAAAAGTAGAGAGAGACCAAGAGAGCAAGAGGAGTGAGATTAAA
Source organism: Ensete ventricosum (assembly GCA_029747655.1). Taxonomy (NCBI): domain Eukaryota; kingdom Viridiplantae; phylum Streptophyta; class Magnoliopsida; order Zingiberales; family Musaceae; genus Ensete; species Ensete ventricosum. The sequence goes on along the minus strand of JAQQAF010000003.1, from coordinate 29,109,688 downwards.
GAGTAGAGTAAGAGACTGGAAGAGAGAAGATGGGAGTGGTTTTTTGTTCAAATTTGAACTGTTTCATCCATTGATAAGGTAATGATTCCCAAGAGTAACCTCCTAGACTTTCTCCTTTGACTTCTTGAGAACTTCTAAGAGACCTAAACAGCTTTAAATACTTATCACAGCTTTAAAAAGAGTACACTTAATACAAAAGTAGAGTCCCAAAATTAACACCTAGAAAGATCAAAAGACTCTTTATTTTCCCACATAACTCTTAAAGAGTTTCTGGGCTAATTTTTTTGCTGATTTCTTTGCCTAGAATAAATTCTTCTATAATCCTTTTTGCTGATTTTTTTGCTTAGAATAAACTCTTCTATAATCCTTTATAAACCTAGATTGTTGTTCATTTTCATCATACAATTTTTTTTTACTTTCTGATAAATGTTTTATATTTTCTGTAATAAGAATGTTATTTTTTTTTCTGTTTATGACAATCTTGCTCAGATGTTGTCATAAAATATGTCATGATTGTTTATATATTCCTTGAGAAACTCCTTAATTACATTATTACATATTCATCAATAAATCAGAATATGACATTTATGTTCTAGACAATTTAGTTACAAAATGTTCTATATATCGTTTTTCAGACATATATTAAACATCTAGATTGTTTACTCTTTCTTCTTTAGTTTTTTTGCAATATTTTGCTCTCTTGTGCAACTTTTTTGATTTTGTGCTGTTTCCTATGTTCCCATTGTTGCATTAGCTGTTATTTTCTTTTCTTTTTGTCCAGGCATGCCAAAAGGTTCAAAGTACTCTGCTGTTCCCAACAATGAACCCCCCAAGGCACCACCTCCGATAGAAGTGCCAGCACTCTCATTAGATGAATTAAAAGATAAGACTGATAATTTTGGATCAAAGGCTTTGGTGGGTGAGGGATCATATGGAAGAGTGTATCTTGCAGTTTTGAACGATGAGAAGCAGGTGGCCTTGAAAAAACTTGATTCTTCATCAGAGTCCGAGACCAATACTGAATATTTGGTTCAGGTATGTCTTCTAGTAGAGTATTATTGCAAGAATTTTTTCTGCCTCTTTCTTCTTAACTAACAGACTTTGCAGGCAATAAATAAGTCTCAATTCTGTTTACTGTCATTTGGTTGTGTGACCTTGAAAAGTTGACTTTCCACTGCTTTGAACATTAGGTTTCGGTGGTGTCGAGGTTGAAGCATGAAAATGTTGTGGAAATGTTGGGGTATTGTGTTGAAGGAAATCTGCGATTGTTGGCCTATGAATTTGCTACAATGGGTTCTTTACATGACATCCTTCATGGTACGACATATTTTATTGCTATAAATATCACATTTCTCATTATTTTGACAGCTCTTGACATCCTTCATGGTATGGCATGTGCTGTTGCCATACATTTCATATTCTTTTGACAGCCATATATCATTTGGGCTGTTTCTATTGTTCAAGAAACAAGGATTCTGACTCTTAGTAGAACTATAGGTAGAAAAGGAGTTCAAGGTGCACAACCTGGTCCCTCACTTGACTGGATGCAGCGTGTCAGTATTGCTGTTGATGCTGCAAAGGGGCTCGAGTATCTTCATGAGAAGGTTCAGCCTTCTATAATACATCGTGACATCAGATCGAGCAATGTCCTTTTGTTCGAGGACTTTAAAGCAAAAATTGCAGATTTTAATCTCCTAAATCAGGCACCTGATATGGCTGCTCGTCTCCATTCAACTCGTGTCCTTGGAACTTTTGGTTATCATGCACCAGAGTAATTACACAACTTGGAGACCCTAAGTTCCCTCAACACTATAATGCTCATATGTTTCATGATCCTTTTGTGTCCTATGGCTGGCTTGGCTTTTTACTTATTAAAAATTATGCACTTGCTATATGGTTTCTATTCAACTATGTTGCTTGTTGTGCTAGGTAATTGCTTTCATAACAGGTAATATCTTTGTATTTATGTTAGTAAGGTGAACTCAGTCTTATAGCATAAAGTAGGTGATATATATATATATATATATATATATATATAGAGAGAGAGAGAGAGAGAGAGAGAGATTTTAACAAAGAAAAGGTAGAAAGATGGAACATGAGAAGTTAAGATGTGGGTTAAGAAGGTTCAAAGCAAGGATTGACATACCGGTCCGTACCGGTGTGCTGACATTTCGTCGGTACTGGTACGGTACCGTACCGGGCGGTATGCACAGTGTGTATCGTCCGGTATATTAAATATATTATAATATTTTTATAATATAATATTTATATTATATAATATTAAAATATTTTAAAAAAATAAAAAGGGGTGACGTCGCCTCGAACTCTCTCCCGTGTGGGGAGACGTTCCGTCTCCCCGCGCGGGGAGAAAAAAACCCGCGGACGAAACCCGCGGGCAGCGACGGCGCTAGTGCAACGCGGGCGACGACGCGACCCCCGGGCGGAGTGGCCGCTAGGGCGGCGCGAGGTACTTCTCCTCTTCTTCCTCTTTTCCTCTTCTTCTTTCCTTTTTCTTCCTCAATCGACCGTCGACAGTCGATTTCTCCTTAAATCGACCGTAGACGGCGGAAATCGACCGTCGACGGCCGAAATCGACCACCGACGGTCAATCTTAGTGGTACCGCCCGGTAGCGGCCGGTCTGCGTACCGGTCAGCTGCCGGACCGGTATGTACCGGGCGGTACGGATCTTACCGCTCGGTAAGGAAAACCTTGGTTAAAAGTAACTTTTCACGCTTTAGATGTATTAATCATAAAGGATTTGAAAGAAGGCTTCAAGCTGTTTGTTTACTCCATTGCATGTTGATAAGTATATGGAGTGATGTGACCATGTACTGGTTGTATTCAGTCATTTTGTGTATTAAGACTAATGTGATACTATTGTAGGATTTGGATTGGGATGATACTTGGTTGAAACAGAAACCTTAGTGCAGCCAGTACATATAGGATAGAAAAGGGTGCGATAGGCAAAGCCAGCAATAAGTTCTGATTCAGTGAACTTTTAGCAATCATGTGAAGAAAACATTATTTGTTTGTGAAGATCAGCAGTTTTTCCAATTACAAATGGAGTAAACTTTCTGATTACAATTTTTTTTTAGTACTTTATCCCCTGGATAGCATTCAGTTTGATGTTTTTGAATTTCAAGGTGGTTTTGGATGTGGTACCTACCTAAGAAATCCATTTTTTTGTTAATTTGAGGTCTTTGATTGTTTCCACCATGATGAAACTAGTTTTCAGATGAGTTCTTTTAGAGATAAACCATGCTCATCCTGGCAACACTTTTCTTGTAAGTAAATTGCATGTGCACTTTTCTTTTAGAGATAACCAGATTAAATGTGTCAATTAGAAAAAACACTTGTTACATTACAATTATGTGCTCATTTATTGGCTTCTTCCATGTTTATAAAATGGGATTTGATAGAACTTAAGCAGTAACAGAAGACAAGTAGTATCCCGTATGGTAAGCAAATAAACTTAAAATAATTAAGATGCAGAATACTTGTATAATTCTATAACCCAAACAATCTGCATTTGGAACTTCTTGGACCACATTGCTTTATCAGTGGGTTCCAACTGATTCAGATGGCTAATTGGATAAGTTAATCTCCTAATTCCTTGTATTTTACTGCTTGTTTTGTTTCTCCTTTGGGAATCAAATCTCAGATAATTATGAACAAGGGATCTCTAATGAAGGAGAGGTTCTATGTCCTCAGAACATATAAAATGTTACTTCTGTGGCACCTGTCTTTCGAATGGTGGAATCATTTGTTGTGGAGAGTTTTTTGTCCAAACTTAAGAAAATATTCTGCTGCATAAGCCTTGTTAATCTAGTACGGTATATAGTTGAATAATTCATAAAGAATAATTGGCTGGCTTTAGTCATTATAGAGGTTGAGCTAGTAGTGAAAGAATGTTGAGATGTTGAACCAGCTCACTGGAATCAAATGGCCTAGCATCATTTATAAATTTGATCATATACTGTGATAACTGATAACAATTGTAAATTTTCGTTTTCATCAACATCATCTATTTTTTCTGTTAGATTTAGATAACTTGTTTTACTAGTTGAATCTGTTTCTCTTGTAGCAACTAGATAAATCTTATCATGGAACTTAAGAAATGTTAATCTAATTTGGACAGAAATACTACACATGCTTAAATGTCATTCATATTTCTTATTTTAGTGAATAAATATCAAACTTATGCAGGTATGCTATGACGGGCCAGCTTACACAGAAAAGTGATGTATATAGTTTTGGAGTTGTTCTTCTGGAGCTACTGACAGGCAGGAAACCAGTTGACCACACAATGCCCAGAGGGCAGCAAAGTCTTGTTACTTGGGTAAGAATTTGTATCTAAGATTCTAAAGTATGAAGTCTCTGATGAGAATATACATATACATATTCTTATACATGTATGAAATGTTCAAAAAGCTGACAGTGTTTTAAGTGCAGATCAAACTTTACTAGCACGACTTATGAATGATACATAGAACAGGCAATTTTCTTCAGGTTTACCATCTGATACACTTGTAATACTGTGCAATCCTGTGAAAATTTGAAAATCTAACTGGTATATATGGTGCACTGGTGCTAAACCTACCACCCTAGATGTATCTATGAGACAGCCATCACCTTTTTATTTTGTTTCTTTCTTTCCCCATTTATTCTTGCATATTCTCTCTCCCACGATTCTCTTTTCTGCCAACTTCTCTCCATTAGTGGCCACTACTGCCTCCTCCATACTCCTGAGTTGTTGCTACTTCCTCCATTTCCCCACTGCATTGTAGCCGAACTGATATGCCCAAGGACCCGTATTGGTTCCAGACTGAGACTTAGAACCGTAAATGTATATATACTTATATATATGTGTAGATATATATACATTTATATGTGTATGTGCATGCATGTGTGTGCATATAGAGGATGAATCATAGTGTTGACTTCAATGCTTAGACTTGGTGTTCTGCCACGAAAATTGTGACTACATGGAGTAAGAGTGAGGATATTGGATCTGTATGAAATTCATCTGGAAATGACCAGGAAACTAGAATTGGTGAAATCTCAGTTGAGCTTGATCAAACTCACCAATCTGAGCAGGAATTTACTACCCAGGTGATTCCTGTCAATTCTTTGCCAGTGATGAAGAACAAGAAGCAAAGAAGATGGAGAGGGAGGAAGTGGTGTGGAGTAGTACCTCTATGTCACCATAATCTCAGAAGAGCTTCTGCCGCTTGAACTAATGTTGCTGTGCTACACGCAGAGAGAAAAAGAGAGAGGACAGGGGTAGGGATGCAGAGTTTGAGAGGGAAGGAGTTTAGCTGCCACCACACTAGTTGATTCTCCTGCATGTTCACAAGATAGTACTTGGGTCTCCAAGGAAGAATTGATTCTGTGCCAAATGGCTTTTACAATCCAGAGATGCAATCAGGGGGATAGAGACTTAAAGATTAAAAAGATTAAATGAGAAGGGATAAGAGGAAAAGAAGATAGAAGTGAAGAAGAAAGAAAATGGATATTTTAATACTTAACAAAACAAATTATTTTTAGATATCAAATAGAAGAGCTGGCTGTAACAGTCTATTTCTTAAGCATATAAACTGATATTATAAATTTATTTTAAATATTTTAAATTTGTCCTTGTATCTTTACCTATATTTTCAATTGGTGCTTTTTTGGTATCTTTGATTATTTGAGTATTTGTGTCAAACTCTAAGATCCATTATCTATTTGAAATTAATATCCAAGTCCAATCACATAGGATGTTATTATGGCTGATCATGCATAATTGTGATGTGATTGTGATTGTGATTGGATTCTACAAAGATCCTAGAAGCTAAAATGCCTATTCCTTAAACAAGACAAATGTGGAGCCACATTTGTATATTATTAACCTCTCCTAGGAATTGCACTTGAAAAATACTTCAGTATAGGAACCCTTTGCCAACCTCTTCAGGTTTGGTCAATTCATTACTTTGAAACCTGTGACTGATTATAAAACATTAAAAGAAACCTTTTATCTAACAAGAAGAAAATAATTTTCAGAACAAAGTCCTACTGCATACAGAAAAGAAAATAATGTTATTTGAAGTCACAAACAACAGTAATAACATTTTTTTTTTGGCTCTTTAATGCTCCATTATATGGAATTGAGCAGCGAGTTTTAAGCTAATTGTCTATTTTGTCCCATCATTACTAGGTTAACATTTTTCAAATAAATAAGCATAGTTAAAAGTCATAAAATTACTTGAAATTACTGTGTTCTTTATGTGAAATATCCAGTATATGGCAGTTGACTCTTGTTTCAGGGTATCTATGTTCCTATAGATGTCCATCTTTAAAATAATTTATGCATTATGTAGTTAGTGATTCTGTATATGATATTTTTTTAACAGTTTGTGGAAACACTTATACATACTGGGTCAGTTAACCTTGTTACTCTAGCCTACTAATTGGCTAACTGAAGCCATTCATATGTTGGCCTCTGGATTAGCATGATGTACATGGCACATTGGCCTTCACAGTTAAGCAGGTTAAATAAATAGGTAACATGGTTGGTAGCTCACTTGAACGAATGTTAATCAGTATCTTTTTCGCAAGTAATTGGCCACTATGATATTTTCAACGTTAATCAGTATCTTTTTCACAAGTAATTGGCCACTATGATATTTTCAATGTTTTAGTCTGTCAACAGAATGTATCTGACACTTTGTTATCTCATATCACTCTAGCTTTTACTCTTTGAATATTGAATTGATGCAGTGACACCATATGCCAATTTTAGCATCAGTTTCAGTCTAATGCCAGCATTACATATGAGGTATATCTGAAGACATAACCAGTCTTGTAATGTCTGTCTCTTCTCAACTCTTTGCAGGCAACTCCTAGATTGAGCGAGGATAAGGTCAAACAATGTATAGATCCAAGAATGAATGGAGATTATCCACCAAAGGCAGTTGCAAAGGTATCCTGCACCCTTTTTATTTTCATTTATGCATGCTTGATTCTCATGTTGGATGAGTGTGTACGTGCATTTGCACATGTGCATTCATGCACTTTGCTTCTGTGAACCATTTAGTAACTTAAATGTTGTTCATTCCCTAAAGTCCGGATCATTTTTGTGAGATGCCAGTGAAGATTTGTTTTATTTGTGCAGTTTGCTGCTGTAGCTGCTCTCTGCGTGCAATACGAAGCTGAGTTTAGGCCTAATATGAGCATTGTGGTCAAGGCACTGTCTCCTCTTCTTCTAAGTAAACAAGTCGCTCCCCTGACAGCTTCAGATGCCCCATCACTAGTTTCTTAATGATGCAGTGATAAATATATCCACAAAGTTTGGTATGTCTTCATGATGTCAGTTGATCTACTCTTTTCTGGAACTGAACCTAGTAATATAAAATTGTTGTCTGATTTCAAAACTCCTATGCAGGTTTGCTTATATGGTTCTATTATTCGGGAGATGTTCTTTTGCAGCATCATGTATGTAAGCTGGCATGTGTGCATATATCTCTGTTTTCGTCACAAATTTGCTGTTCTGTGACTACATTGGATTATAAATGTAATCAATTATACGTCATGCGCCAACTCAATAAGATATTTGTTTGATCCAAAGGCCTCTTAATTTGTAAAGCACTAAACGTAGCATGATGTGGTAGCTGAGGTGGTGGTAGACATGCTTTTTTGATACCTTTGATGCCTTCAAACTGATATCTTACTGCATCCAACTCCTAAAGTAAATTACACTTTAAATCATCACTAGTTACGAATCACTTGCAGTGAAATGCACAATACTTATGTAAACCTTCGCCATACAGAGATTGCTGTGTAGTATGCCGCAGTTTAAGCTGGGAAATGATATCATGATTTGATGATGAGAACCTAATGAATGCATTTGAAAAGCACAATTATTTGAAGACGTCATCTGAAGCAGCTGAATGCATGTTTCTGCAGTGGATCTCCGAGTTGTCATCATACACAGAATTATGTTAATGTAGCCAATATTATTGCAGAACTCCTTTATCTGTAACTATTGAGTGTTTTTTTTTTTTTTTAACACAATACATATAATTTAATCATATTTCAAATATTTATTTATCAAACCTGCAATTCAAAACCTCGATTCATACCTTACTTTTTTTCCCTGGCATTTATAGGTCTCAAACCAACGCCGTGAATACAAACATGGCTAGTAGCTGCTCGTCTGTTATCTGTATCCGTAGACCCTGTTAAGCTCGAAACCTGACGTCACCCTTTGGTGCCTAGCTCACATTGGCACAAATTTCCATCAAATCTCCCCTCTCTCCGGTATCAAAAGTTTCGGTCCCGAGCAAAATTGAACTTTACCACCGCTGCAGAAGATTGGTTGGCACGGCCATCACTCTTAACTTATGTAGAAAAATGTAGCAAAGCATCGACGATTGCATTCTGAGGCCACTAACCTCTTTCTTGAAAGCAAAAGAAAAGCGAGGTCAGACGGGGAGTCGTACTCCAGTCGGTGGTGATCGATTTGTGTGCTAAATTTGAATGCGTAGACGATGCTTTTCGGGTATTGTGGATTTGGGACTTCTGGGTGCATTAGAAACGGATTTTGCAGAAATGATCCGAGTCTGGTGTGTGTGTACCGATGTGGTTTTGTAAATGAGTTAGTCCGATGGTGATCTGATCGAGTTGTAATACTAAGAAGTGGTGAGTTTCACTGATCTTGGGATATTGTGTGTTAAAAAAGCTTGAAGTGTTTGATCAAATGGTGAGACAAAGAGCTAGGGACACCTTTGATCCAAATGATCAGCCCGACTTGGTTCAGATGCAATTGTATCGAGTGAGATGATGATGTCCAAAGGATCGTGGACTCCCGATGTGGTGTTAGATCCAAACTATAGATATCAGAGGCACTACAAGAACTCACTATCGGTACAAGAATCAGTGACAAAATGATCACTGTCACCACGTTTCGCCGACGTAGGTCCCATGATTAAAAAGCTTTAGTAACTATTTAGTAGCAATTAAAAAATTAACTTGTCATTAAATTATTCTTTTTAGTGATAACTTCCTTTTGTGGCTAATACATTGAAACTCTTTTAATAAAGATATATAAACTGATAAAAGTATTGATAAAAACTTTTGGTGACAACATAATTAAGTTTCTCACTTATGCTTGATTAAATGAAAAGGCATGGTAATTTAGTAGCAGACTTATGGATCACTAAAATTTTGAATTTTTTTTTTTTTTTTTTTTTTTTTGCAACTAATAAGGAAAGTTCCCCCAACTCATCCTGCCACTTGGGCTGAGCCGACCACCTAAGCAAAAGTATGGGAGCTCCCGCCAACCGCTGATACAGCATTAACCTGTGATCCTTACTTGTCTCGACTTCCCAAACAGAGCCCGCAAGACCCACTCATCGCTGATACCTCGGCTGAAGAAGTGGCCATACCCTTGCATTAATGACCGACGACATGGGTCGCCCCCCACCCCACACCTCCCTTTTGGATGACTGAAGGGCAGACGACTCCTTACCTTGCTCAAAGAAGTTAAAAAGTCGGATAGGGAACGTCATCCCAATGGCCTAGTGCCTACGTTGGCCTCGGGATGACACACTAGTAAGCCTGTAAGTTGTCCTCACTAATGGCCCCTAGCAAGCAGGATAGGGGAGACCCTCACTGGTCCCCATCCTTGACACTAGACGCCTATGTATAAAAACCAAGCCCCAGGTTAAACAAGGTCAAGCAGGTAAACACCACACTCTCCTGAATATCGCTAACTCACTCCTTCCCTATCTCTTTGACTTAAAGCATCATAGGGGCAATGTCAGGATCTCCCCTTGGCGCTAGCTTGTTGTGTTAGGTCCTTGGCGTGGTAAGACGATTCCCCTATGGACAAGGTGGTCCGTCTTCCTAGACCCGTTCACTCCCTCCATAGGCGGGAACTCTCCATAACTATTCCTAACGCTAACTCCCCCAGGCCTAGCTCTCCATAGTAGCCCTTTACGCCCACGCCACACATCGGCTCTTCACAATATTCTCCAAGTTAGCTCTACATGAAGGACTTGGACTTTCAGCACTGGACCAAGAGCAGATTCATCGATCGATAGCTTCAGTATGATAACATTTTGATGCTCGAAGGAGGGCCGAATGTCATAGGAACATCCTTTCACAACTCTCTTGATGAGCGATCCAATGAGGAGGGGCTACCCATAGTGCCCACCTCTTTCGAGCAAGGGGAGCACCCGCCCCCCCTTTTAGCAAGTCGACGCCTCCACCTCAACATAGACACTAGCATGCTACTAGCACTTGCTCAACGATCTAGGCCTTTCCCACCCAGGGTCGCATGTAGGCTCTCTATTTATCTCGTATGAGGCCTTCCTAGGTCTCATCTGACAAGTTTAAGCTAGACTCGCTATAGTGAAAGCTTCCCCAACGGATTCACTCTCTCTTCTAAGTAGTCGAGCCAAAACCTGCTATGGTGGAAGCCACCATAGCAGACTCATTCTCCCACCCAAGTGGCCGAGCCAAGACCTGTTACAGTAGAAGCCGCCACGACGAACTCATTCTCCCACCTAAGCAATCGAACCAAGACTTGCTATGGTAGAATCTGTCATAGCATATTCACTCTCCCGCCCAAGCGGTCAAGCCAAGACTGTTATGGCGAAAGCCGTAATAGTGGATTCACATTCTAGCTCAAGTGATTAAGCCAAGACTTGCTACTGCGAAAGCCAACATGGCGGACTTACTCTCCCACCCAAGCGATCGAACCAAGACCCATTACGATGGATGCAGTTATAGCATATTCACTCTCTCGCCCAAGCTATCGAGCCAAAACCCACTATGATGGAAGTTGTCATGGCAGACTCATTCTACTGTCCGAGTGGTCAAACCAAGATGCATTATAACGGAAGCCACCACAGTGGATTCACTCTCCCACCCAAGAGGTTGAGCCAAGACCCACTATAGAGAAGCCACCACACCAAATTCACTCTCCTACCTAAGCAGTCAAGCCAAGACCCACTACTACGGAAACCACCACGATAGACTCATTCTCCTGCTCAAGTGGTCGAACCAAAACCTGTTATGGTAGAAGCTACTGAACCTCGAATTTTGATGATGAAATCAATTGATGGGATTTATGATATAACTTGTGTGTTATGAAAAGTGATGCATGATTAATTACGATACTGAAAAAGTAATACAATTTGATGTTGGGCCAGAGCCAAGTTCGAGCATCGGGCCAGGGTTTAGACAATGTAGTGGGAGCACGTCGGGAGTTCACTAGAAGATGATCGTAAGACTTACCAGAAAGTTCATCAGGAGTTCAAAAGATCAATTGACATACTGGACAAGAACGATTGTAATTATGTAACATGTCATCGTTAGCATCATAATTGAGTCATTATTGAGTTAGATTTGAAGAAATCCAAATTAACTTAATGTGAGGCAACTATGTCCACTTTAGGTTAAACTTAAGCTCATGGTTGAGCTCATTTCATTGACCTGGAAAGGGGTCAACAAGAGGTATACCTCGAGTATAGAATAGTATAAGAAAGTACTATTCTTGGGCTGCCCGATGGTAGTACCATCGTTGCCAAGTTTTCGAGTGACTATCGACGATGGTACCGTCGACGCTGAAGGTAGTACTGCCCATACTCGATTTTTTCGGGAAAGATTAAATTTTGACTCTATTTTTTGAAGTCAATTATAGTCTATAAATACCCTAAGTATTCTTGCATTGGAGAGCAAGAAAGTGATAAGAAAAGTGCAATAAAAGTGGTTGTAATCTTAGTCAAAATTATGTAAAACTTGAGAGCTTCTCTTGAGTACTACAAAGTACAAAGTGAGTCTAAGGGAAGAGAGAAAAATTATAAAGGTTCCTCTCCTAAACATGCGAAAAGGAGAAAAGTGTAAGGGATTTTGATCTTCACCTGTGGAAGAAGATCATTAGTGGACACCGACAGGCCTCAACGAGGAGGACTCGAAAAGTGGATGTATGTCAAGCTTTTGGTCAAACCATTATAAATTTGTGAGCCTTCTCTTACTTTTTATTTTAAACATTTAGTAGTGAAATCAAAATTCTTCATTTGCTCTTAAGTTTAATTACTCACTTACTTGCTTTCAACGAATTCCAAGAAACGCTTCTGATTTCTTCTTTACTTCAAGCAAAATTTTTGAAATGAGCACTCCTTTTACACTTGCACTAATTCACAACACCCCCCCCGCCCCTCTTAGTGCCAACTTGATCCTAACAGTTGGTATCAGAGTATGTAACACTCAATTGGATTAACACCTAAGTGAGTTAATGACTTTCTTTGGCATAAATGAGGGATACTCTATCACACGTACTCCCATGTTTAATAGGACGGATTACAAATATTGAAAAACTAAAATGTCTATCTTATTTATTTCGATGGATTTTAAACTATGGAATATTATCGAAAATAGTTCTTACAAGTCATCTAATCCAATGAATGATTGGAATGATCATGAAAAAAAGATATTTTTATTAAATGTCGAATGATCATGAAAAAAGATGTTTTTATTAAATGTCAAATCTATGAATGCTTTGTTTTGTACCTTAGATAAAAATGAGTTTAATCAAATTTATACTTGTGATTTGGCTTATGATATTTAGCACACTTTAGAAGTCACATACGAATGCACAAGTAAGGTAAAGGAATCAAAAATAAATCTTCTTATATATAACTATAAATTATTTAAAATGAGACCAAGTGAGACTATTGGTAATATGTATACCCACTTTCGAATGTCATCAATAGTTTAAATATGTTGGTAAAGTTTATTCTAATCTTGATCTTGTAAATAAAATCTTAAGATCTTTACTTAAAAGTTGGGACCCGAAAGTAATTGCTATACAAGAGGCCAAAGACTTGAACAACTTGCCTCTTGAAGAACTAACTGGGTCTTTGATGACTCATGAAATGAACTGCAAAGCTTATGATGAACTTGAAAAACACCTTCCAAATAATAGAAAGGACATTACTTTGAGAACCAAAGATGAACACCTTCCAAAAAATAGGAAGGACTTAGCACTGAGAACAGCAGATGACTCCTCGAGTGAAACCTAGAGTGATGAGGACAATGGTCTTGCACTACTAATAAGAAAACTCAAAAAATTCATGAAAAAAATAAAATTATAAAAATAAAAATGAACCAAAAAAGGATAATATAATATATTTTGAATATAAGAAGCTAGAGCATTTCAAAAGTGAATTCCCATAATTGAAGAAAAAAGTGTCAAACCAGAAGAAGACATTCTCAGCAATATGAGATGATTCAAGCTCCTCAGATGAAGAAGACAATAACAATAGAGAAGTAGCTAACTACGTGATGATGGCCATCCATGACAAGGTAAGTAAATTTTTTGAAGATTCCTTTACTTTTGATGAATTATTAAATGTATTTCATGAACTAGTTGATGAATTTAAGAAGATTAGCAAAACTTATAAATTACTTAAGAAGGAACATACATTACTCTCTAGTAAATTTGAAAACATGCATGAAGCATCAACATCATACAATTCTTGCACTAAATATGAAATACTAGAGGAAATTATAAAGGAATATGTCATATTTCAACAAACTTTAGAAAAAAATAAAATAGGGAATAAATCTCTAAACATGATCCTTGCTAATAAGGGTCATGTCCATATGAAAGAAGGTATTGATTTTGTGGGTAACACTTAACAAAAGCCAACTATTTTTGTAAGAGGACCTACATTACACTCTTCACCTAAACTCAAATGTAATTTTTGGGGTAGATTAGGACATTTTGCATATAAGTGTTCATTTAGAAAGTATAGTCTACATAAGTTAATTTAGGTTCCTAAAGAAACCATAAACAACACAATGCCCTTAGTTAAATTAGGTAAAGCTTTTCATGAGGGACCCAAAGTCAAATGGGTACCTAAATCAAAAACCACATTTCTTGTAAGTTTGTCTTCAAATAAAGACTAGGAGCACAAAATTGTACCTTGATAGTGGATGCTCAAGGCACATGACCGGAGATCCAACTTATTTTTCTAAGCTCTCTAGCCTAAATGGAGGAGTTGTCACCTTGGGAGACAACAATAAGAGAAAATCCATTGGGAAAGGAACCAAAGGTAACAAATCAAATCTTATGATTGAAAATGTGCTATTTGTTGATAGTTTGAAATATAATATACTAAGCATTAGCCAATTATGTGATAAAGGATACATTGTTAAATTTGAATCTAATGCTTGTATAATTGAAATACCACACAAAAATAACTCATGATTGCCTTAAAAAATAAAAATATGTATACTATTGACATTAAAAGTTTTTTGTGACAAAATATGCTTTTCGACTTTGAATGATGATGTTTGGGTTTGGCATAGGAGACTAGGTCATGCTAGCATGAAACTACTCAATCAAATCTTAACTAAATCTACTAAAGATTTAGTAAGAGGATTAACTAGCATTAAGTTCGTCAAAGATAAAGTTTGTAATGCTTGCCAAATAGGAAAGCAAGTAAATAGTATTTTAAGTCAAAAAATTAAATAAGTACCACTAGGCCACTATAATTGATCAATATGGATTTATTTGGATCAATTGATACTACAAGCTTAGGAGGTAGCAAATACGCGTTTGTTATTATAGACGACTATAATAGATACCCTTGAACTTACTTCTTGGCACACAAAAGTAATTCTTTTAAATATTTTTTAAAATTTTATAAACTTGTTCAAAATAAAAAAAGGTTTTATGATTTTATCTATACGTAGTGATCATGGTGGTGAGTTTTAAAATCATGATTTTCAAACTTTTTTGAATCAAATAGGTACAACCATAATTTCTCTACTTCTAGAAATCCACAACAAAACAGAGTAATGGAAAGAAAAAATATGAGCTTACAAAAAATGGTTAGAACCATGTTAAATGAACATAGCCTACCCAAATATTTTTGAGCCAAATCCATTAACACGACATACTATGTTATAAATAGGGTTCTTGTAAGACCATTACTTTTTAAAATCCTTATGAATTATGGAATGATAAAAAACTCACATTTCGAGGTTTTTAGTTGTAAATGCTTTATTTTAAATGAAAAAGATGTCTTAGGTAAATTTAAATCAAAATCCGATGAAGACATTTTTCTTAGTTATTCTCCTACTTCAAAAGCTTATCGTACTTTTAATAAAAGAATATTAATCATTAAAGAATCTATTAATATCATTTTTAATGATATTTTTAAATTTAAAAAAATTGATTTTGATGATGATTTTGATTTTGGCACTTTAAATTTGAATGAAAATCCTCTTAAAAGCAACTTGGATGAATCTACTTCCGAATCCTTACCCAAAGAATAAAATTATGTAAATGCTCATCCTAAGGATTTGGAAGCCCTAAGAGATGATTCTTGGGTTATAAGGAGCTTATCCTAAGGAGCTTATAATAGGAGATACATCAAAAGGTATTATAATGCATTCAAAAGGTATTCAAAAGCTCATCCTAAGGAGCTTATAATAGGAGATACATCAAAAGATATTCAAACTCATTCTTCTTTTAAAAATTTTTGTGCTAACGCCATATTTCTATCTCAAATTAAACCAAAATACATTAATGAAGCACCAAGAGATGATTCTTGGGTTATTACAATGCATGAAGAATTGAACCAATTTGAGAGAAATGAGGTGTGAGAGCTTATTCCTAGACCTAGTGATTGTTTAGTGATTGGTACTAAATGGGTCTTCGGAAACAAGCAAGATAAAAATGGTATCATGGCTAGAAACAATGCTAGATTAGTGGCCAAGAGTTTCAAATAAGAAGGGATCGATTATGAAGAAACCTTTACTCCTATGGCTAGACTTGAAGCCATAAGGATGCTCCTTGCCTTTGCCTCTTTTAAGAATTTTAAGTTATTTCAAATGAATGTCAAAAGTGCTTTTCTTAATAGTTTCATTTCCGAAGAAGTTTATATTG